>OX940944.1:11939159-13240103 GCA_954870645.1 Agrotis clavis | reverse complement strand
GTATAACTGTGAAATAGAAGAGTAGATGAGAATTGAGAAGAACTGACAAGAAACTCCATGGGCACTCTTTTTCAATCGCCAAAATTATTACAAAACCTGTTTCCTCGTGTCTCCTTTGACTGCTGGCCTTTTAGAGAGACTAAGGCCCTAAATACACGGTGAAACGCAACTGCAACGAAACTGCAACTTCTGGTTACTTTAGAGTTTCATTTGAGTTTCTGCCATAGACTCATAAGAATGAGCGCACATGACGCAACCGATGAAACCGTGTATTTAGGGCCTTAGAGTCACTCTTCGAGCAATGGAAAGAGCTATGCTCGGAGTTTCTTTGCGGGATAAAATTCGGAACATGGATATTCGGCGAAGAACCAAAGTCACCGACATAGCTCATAAAATTTGCAAGTTGAAGTGGCAATGGGCAGGCCACATCGCTCGTAGAACTGACAACCGATGGGGAAGAAAAGTTCTCGAGTGGCGACCACGGACCGGAAGGCGCAGCGTAGGCAGGCCTCCCACTTGGTGAACTGACGACATCGTTAGGGTCGCGGGCAGCCGATGGATGCAAGTGGCGTATTGTCGTTCGGCGTGGCGGTCAAAGGAGGAGGCCTATGTTCAACAGTGGACGTCTTCCGGCTGATGATGATGATGATGATGTCCGAGATAAACTCAAAAAGTACTGCATGGATTTTCTTCAAAGGCACGAATATTATTAAGAAGTCGGGTCAACATATATAGGTAGGCTACATAAATTATCACGCTATCGCCGACGGAGAACGTGCAGTGAACCTCTTATTTCTTTAGCGCATTCACGCAGGCGACGTCGCGGGCAGCAGCTTAATATTAATAATACAGGTATTATAATTAATAATTAAAATACCTGTACTGTGCGTCCCTGGCTGTACCCGTCGTACCAGCACTGGCCAGCTGTAAGCACCTTCCTCGAGCTCAGCAAGGTGCCGCTGCACACAGACATCTGCCCCGTGGTCAACATGATCAGCAGACCCGCCTGGAAATAACGCAATCACTCAATTATAACATGTTATGAACACAAGGGAACAGTGTATAAGACGGGGGTAGACCTACCCCCGTCTTATACACTGTTCCCTTGTGTTCATATATAATTTTAAATAATTCCCTGTATTATAATGGGGACACTTAGAAAGAAAGAAAGAAAAATTATTTTATTTGACACAGACATGCACATTCACATACATTCAACAAAGACAAAAACATGTATTACACAGAAAAATTACAAAACTAAATCCAAATAATAACAAAAATAAACATACAAAACCAGTATGTCATGACTGTGACAAGAAAGGCTCACTCAGCATTTAAAGCTGTACAATGGGGGACCCACAGCGCAGCGCTGGTTTTCAGTGATCACCCGAAAAATAAGAAGAAAGAAAAGAAAAGTGTACGGAAATCAAGCCAGCCCGGGTCTTATAAAGAAGAATGCTCATTTTTGACCTGACTATGTATAGAAATGAAATAAATCTTAAAATATAGCTGATTGAATTGTATATTGATTTCACTTATCACATTTTTAAAAGAAACGCAGGAAAAAAAGATTTTTTAACATTTATTTATGTTAATTCTACGTAACGCATTGACATATTTTGAACGCATCCAAACTATCCTTGTTTTAAAACGTTCCATTTTACACTTTGCTGCTTGAGTCTTTCACTTTGTCTCTGAGTTTAATGTTTGTTGTACGTTTAATTTTATCAGTAAGTATTTCTTTATTAGTTATGTGATAAAATAAATTATTTAGAAATAATACAGTCATTAAATTAAATTATTCATGCAGTGTTTCATTGAGTGTGCGCAAGTGAAACGGATTTTTTGACAGATGACCAAGACAATGACAGTCTGTGATTTTCATCGGCCGGCGCAATCCTTCGTTGTTGTTGCGCTTGCGTATTGTTGTGTACTGTACTATTTCGGTGTTTTTTCTTATAACGACCCTATTTACCGTCCCTGGACCCCGACATCTTTCTTCATCTGATGACCTTTGCTTACCATACCTGATACCGTTGTAAATTGTGAACCTTGTAAAAAACTCCTCATGAAAAGCATAAATCAGCAATTATCAACAAGCTCTGACGGTGCTCAAGCTTCCGAGTTATCTCAACCAGGACGTAGTCAATTGTGCAGTATGGTCTGTATGTATTTAATCGTCAGACACATGCTATTGTTATTGACAGTCCTTCAGAAGAGCAAAGACAGATTTATGCTGCTAGACAAACAAGAATTGCACCATTTCAGGTATTTATGTTTATATATTGTTTATCATATTTCTTCTGGTTAGAAATGATCATACCAGTCAATGATTGACCTATGCTGTACTACTTTTAAACACAAATAAATATTATGTACATACTTACCAATATAATAGGTATTATTGTTTTGTGGCCCTGAATGCAGTGATGTCTATATATTATCTTTTATTAATATATACAAAAAGTAACATAATTGATATTAATTCAATGTTTTCTTTCACAGATATCATCATCTGATCGAATATGCCATGTATGCTGGATAAGTTGCAAGCGTGTTGCTGTGCATATTGAGTGTGCTGATGATGCCTGTGGAGTTTCTATTTCAGACGAAGTGGTAATTAAAACATTAATAAGAGGAAAAATTAAATCCAGGCACATGTCAGGAAAAAAATATTATGTCTATGTTTTCATAGAAAATAATATGTCTGGCAGAACCGGGATAGTTGAATAATGTTGAAATTGTTTGGTCGGTCGATGAACATTGAATGATGCACTCACGTGATGAAGTGATGACGGTAGTGTGGTACCTTTTATATTTTACTAAGACATATATTATATCTGCTCCAGCAGAATTTCTGACATGACGTTATAAGAAAACTGGATGAAAATGTTGAGTATAAAATAAAACATTCTACTGCAACAAAGTGTTTTATTAATTTTCCCCGTTTCATTCAACAGGTATGTAGGTTGGTAAATAAGTGACACTTGACAACAAGATTTGAGTTCAGGGTTGGAAAAAAAACAGTTTTTTTTAAATTATATAAAACAAACAGTTCAAAATGTTTTAAACAAGTGTTTTTTTTGTTTTTTTTAGTCTAGGGCATAATTTCAAATTAATTCGACTATGTTTCTTTTCTAGGCTAGATCTTTATAAACTCGCCCTAATAAATTAAATATTTACAAAAAAACGATCAATAGATAACATTTATTTGTATGTTGCGTAATCAAACGCTTCACCGCTTCACATTCACCCGGTAGGTATGTTCTAATGTTGATTTTATATTGGGCGACACGTAGGGACTTTCCTAGCGGGACAGGCGGCGCGCCTGCTATTCGTTCGTAGAATAGTTCATTGTTCATAAGGTATATCCCCGCGCCACGGTGCGGGGCTTTACCTTATGAACAATGGACTTAGAAACACCGATCTACTTATTATGTCTAAAAAATAGGGGGAATTACCAAATTTTTTTCGACAGCCGACATTAGGGATGAAGTTTACGTTTTTTATTTATGACTAATGTTGTTTATTAATTAAAATTGTTACAATTTTAATTGTTTTGAAATTATTATGATAATGTTTCAAAAATAGGTGCTATCTTGTCCCATACAAATCCTGGTACTTAGATATTTGTTTGATTGAATGAAATACCTACATAACATAAAAATAATGTTGGCGGCATGTTTGAGTTTATGTGTTTGTAAACGCACCCACGACACAGTAGATATTCCTAGTGTGGGGCAAAGTTTTATAAAAAATAAGGAACTTCGTTCCAAAAAATGATTAAGTCAATTACAATGCCATTGAAAGTTCAAAAATATAACAGCAATAGAGACTCGATTGGTTTTATGTTGAACTATTCAGACTCAAATACTTATTATTTTATTTTCATTTTATATTCAGTTATTGCGACATGAAAAGTAGTTTTAAAACATGTTTTTTTTCGTACTGTTTTATACAATGTTTTAAACTTGTTTTAATCTTTGTTTTTAAACATGTAATAAAAAACACTGTTTAATTTCAAACTGTTTTAAACACTGTTTTAAACATGTGTTTTAAAACAACTTGTTTTAATCATGCCAACCCTGTTTGAGTTAGACTTTGTAGAGGTAGGTATAGCAACTATCTAACTAGGGTAGGTATTGTTTTGTACCTACTAAAAATGTAGTTAGTATTGTAAGTACTTTTGAAAAAGTCCTTATTTATGAACAGCTGTGTTATTTTCATAAATAAATAATTTAATTATGAAAATAACACAGCTGAATTATATTGTTCAATTAAAGCAATGTTACTGTGATAACAATGTAGGTATTTAACCACATATTGAGCATATTATGTGGTGCTAGCCAGTAGGTAATGAATTATTAGTTTTATAGATGTAGATTAAATAATAATAATAATCGACACTCATTTTATAGTGGCAACCATCGAGTCTTAGCATCGACTTAGGGCCATTTGGTTTCAAGGAATTAACAAAGTAAAAAAGATGTTTTAGACCATAGTCAGGTAAATGTTCCTATTTTAGAATAATCTTCGAGCGTTATTGATTACTTCATACACGTTGGTTTCATTATTTCTGGTGACGGCAAATCCTAACCTAAAAACAAACATTAATATTTTTCAGACTTCGTGGCGTTTAAATCACCAAAGTAAATATAAGACATTATTTTCTAAACTTATAGAAAGTATTTCTACTATATCTTATATCTATACATATACTTTCATTATCAGGTTTTTCAATGTATGGAACGTGGGCATTGTTCTTTATAAATTAAATGGAAAGACAGATAAAAAGTACGAAATACGAACAACTATTAATAAAATGTGGAAAAAAATAGGTCAATATTATACAATAATTAACATTAGTATGATAAATTTATTATTACGTGGGTATGGTATCATCGCTGTGCGGATAAAGCCCATCCCAGCAAACAACAATTAATCATAACAGGATTGTCAGGTGTTGTGTCTCGCTCATAGCCTCACTAACACAACACTAACGTAGCGCATGATGGCTGTTGGCGCTTGCGCTACGTTAGTGTTGTGTTTTGTGTTATGTCCCCATTATACATCGCGTCCCCATCTTATACACTGTTCCCTTATAAACTTTTAAGTAATTATACGCAATAACGCATGCGTCGCGTTTTCGTAAAGATTTTTTTCCCTCAAAAATATTTATGATATAAACTGTACCTACCTACATAAATAAATCAAAAATATTTATGATATAAACTGTACATTTATGTACAGTTTAAATATTTATAATATTTTTATTTTTGATTAATATAAATATGCACAAAGTTCAAAAATATTTATGATATAAACTGTACATAAATGTACAGTTTATATCATAAATATTTTTGAACTTTGTGCGCTAGGGTGTAAAGTTGAAAATGTATTAGTAACTGCTGAGCGATAACGATTGTCGTCTGCTGTTTGTCTATAGGGCCAATGACTTCTTAAAGCGTGAGTGGTTCAGCTCAGGGAACGAGATAGCGCTAGGCGACTTGTATAATAGCTCTGTTTCTTTCCCACAGCCTAAAGACTCACGCTCTAAGACGTTATGGTAGGCCACAGCAAATGCACATGGAGGATCTAAAGAAATATGGAGCTATATAGGATGACGTACTTAATTTTTTTTCACAAACATCAAAAGATTGTGGTGCCGTGCGGTACTTTTTCATTCAGATACATCGATTGATTTATTGATCGATCGATTACGCACAGTGTTCAGAAGAAGGCTAATCATGCTCGGGCACGCCGGAATCGCGGCGGTAAGACCCCTCTTTGAGCAGTGGCTGGAGAGACGTCTCGGCGTCCTGACCTATCGGATGACGCAGGTCCTCACCGGACACGGAAGTTTCGGGAGGTACCTGTGTCTGATGAGAAAGGAGGAAACGCCTGGGTGTCACCACTGCGAAGATCGCCCGGAGGACACAGTAGAGCATACTAGTGCAAGACTGCCCCGCTTGGGCAGAGCACCGACGTGTCCTCACGGCGGCGATAGGCGGAGACCTCTCGCGCCCGGCATTGGACGCGGCCATGCTGCGGGGCGAGGCGGGGTGGGAAGCGGTCACCTCCTTCTGCAAAGCAGTCATGCTCGCGAAGGACGAGGCGGGCCGCGTGAGGGAGAGGACAATGTCCTCCCTCCGCCCCAACCGCGGTGGTGGACGCCCACGGCGACGGACGTCGCAAGACGATCTCCGGCCACCGTAGGCGCGGGCATGCGGGCGGTGAGTAAAGGGCAACTCAAACAAAATGACGGGGCGGGACTTATATCATTACCGTGACCCCGGAACATAAAGGGCTATTGAAAGACACCGTGGATTTTAGTCAGTACGAGTCTGACAGTCCCTCCCGCCCTACCCGGGGTAGGAGGACTCATTTGATGATTTTACCACGCTAAAAAAAAAGGCTTATCATGCTTAGGTTAATCATATCTGCCTGAAGACGTTTATTATAATATAATAATTATTATTACTTATACTTACCAAGTGTGGATTATCACCATATTGCGAGGGCATGCCTCCGACGATCCTTGCGGTCATCTGTCTCGCTTCCTTCTTCATGATCCTGGCTGCTTCAGGAATACCCACGTCCTCATGATAACCCAGAGCCAGTCCTTCGCCCACCAGCATCGCCAAGAGACAAGATAGCACCAACAATTTCATGATTGAAGTTAAAGAACTTGGAAAGAACGTACTTAGTCTGTGGGCGGAAATTAAGTGGACAGAATTGGCTGTGTGTGTTTATTTATTTATATTGTTATAGTTTTAAGTGGTGCGCACTTACGGATATCAATAGGTTGGTAAACTAGCTTGCTTTTGCCTGTGACTTTGCTTCCATTCAAATTCAGATTTGATGGGTTACGTGAGACATTTGTCCTGACATTATTCCTATAAAAATAATCAGTAGCGCTCATGTAAACGACGCCGCCGCGCTGCCACCGCGCCTCTAAGGCCGCTGCCTCGAATCTTGCGGGCAGCGGGGCGGGCGGCGGCGGCGGCGGCGGCGCGGGATTGGCAGGATATTAAGCGTATAATCAAATGGACCGACCCTCGAAAACAGCGGCGCGGCAGCGGGGCGGGAGCGGGCAGCGAGCGGTGTACTCGACAAACAGTCACCGCCCGCGCGCCACCAAATCGAGCATCAGGAATGAATTTGAATCAAAAAGATGTTGCCGCCATTGTTCAGACATTTCGTTCGCGAATAAAAACAAATATCTCGACGACAAAATCACGATCACAACACTACGCGGCTGTAGGTGTGTAGGATTTTAACGATTAAATTCAATATTAAAATCCCTGTTAAAGTTTCGTTCCGAGTCACCCCCGCGTCCCTATTTACACCGTTTGACGTAGTATCAAATAGGTACGTATCATATGACATAATTGATTATATATACTAAATTTTACTAGCATCATTTTCCGGCAATAACAAAACACTTACCTATCTTGCACTTGAGCACGTCTGAACTTACTTAAGATAGTAACTAATTACTTGGAATTGTAATCAACTAATTTTCATAGTTTAGTTAGGGTTTTTTTTTCATGTAAAATGGGTTTGCTCTTGACCTTAGTCTAGGTCAGGAATGACTTAGATAAAGTCGACGATGGAGCGAGTTTACCCAGAAGAAGCCTGTTCACTCTAACTTTGAACAAGTAGGTACTAGGTATTAGGTATTCTATGCTTTCAAGAGATGAGGGTTGTATGCGTTCGAAACGGAAACACAGACGAAGAGTTCCACTCCTTCGCTGTCCGCATTAGAAAAGACGTTTGGAAACGCTTAGTGCGGATTGGTGGTATAGCAATATGGTAATGATGGCAATTTTCCATGCGTCTAGATGTGTGATGATAGAAGGGGGCTGCAGGTGGGATGAGGTCGTGGAGTTCTTGGGCGCACTCTCTGAAGTACAAATCTGTACAAGACAGACAGGCAACTTTGCGGGGATGAGTCAAACTATGGAGCTTGGCATTCACCAATTTTACGTCGCCAACGAGCCTCTTAGCTCTGCGTTCCACTGAGTCAGGAGCGGCAAGTTGATATTTAGCTGAGCCATCCCAAAGGTGGCTACAGTACTCCATGCAGGATCGGACTTGTGCTTTGTAAAGAGTTAAAGCTGTCCAGGCGTGGAGTACCGCTTCATTCTATTTAGGGTGCTCAGCTTTTTGGCCGCAAGTTGGGCTTTGAAATCTTTGCCGTGCGGCTATATGGATCATGCCTAGGTCGACGACGCGTCGTGTTCCACGCGCGCCTCAAATGGCTTTCAGCAAAGTAAAGGGGGTAACTTAGAGTAACCGTGACCCTCGAAC
Source organism: Agrotis clavis (assembly GCA_954870645.1). Taxonomy (NCBI): domain Eukaryota; kingdom Metazoa; phylum Arthropoda; class Insecta; order Lepidoptera; family Noctuidae; genus Agrotis; species Agrotis clavis. The sequence goes on along the minus strand of OX940944.1, from coordinate 13,231,790 downwards.
GTAAAGGGCTATTGAAGGATAGGCGTGGATTTTAGTCAGTACAAGGCTAACAGACCCTCCTGCCCTGCCCTGGGTGGGAAATGATTGATGATTCGACCACGATAAAAATGGCGTATATTTTCACATTTTCAACCGTATGTTCAAACAGGAAAGTCTCCGAAAGTTTCTGAGAACAATACACTTCTGAGAAAATACACTCAACTCAAGAGTTAATTGTAATAATACCTAGTACCTGTCTAATGTTTGGAGTACATTATTGAAGTACCTGCCTCGTAACAAGTATGTACCAAGCCAGGATGTCTGTAAATAGTATTTGACGATAACTAGGTATAGACTCTAGTTTTTCCCCGGAGTAAGATATTATACAACGTGTAACGTTCAATGCGCAAAACCTCTCGTGGGGTAACTCGGCCCATGTTACTGAACAATGTTTGTTAAATAGACTTTTAGAAATAAAAAAAATACTGATGAGCCCGATTCGATCAATTTCTCATTTTTTTGTATGAAAAATCAATTTTTTTTTTGCGAATTTCCAAAAGTCTTAGAACAAACATTGTTCAGTAACATGGGCTGAGTTACCCCACGAGAGGTTTTGCGCATTTAACGTTACACGTTCCAAAGGACTAGCTTTAGTCTCTGCGTTGTCTGTCTCTTTCTATGTGCCTGTCTGTTTGTAATGGCTTATCTCTGAAATGGCTGGGTCGATTTTGACGGGACTTCCGATGGCAGGTTACTGATGTAATAAGGAGTAATTTAGGCCACAAACTTTTATTTTAGAAAAAATCCTTTATTTAAAAAAAAATATAATATAAATTGTTGAGTTTCGACATCCACGCGAAAGAAGTCGCGGGCTGCTAGTAAAATATAGGTATAAATAGAATTTAATGATAACTGGACTCCAGTTTTTCCCCCAAGGAAAATATATAAGTAGGACTAGCTTTTGCCAGCGGCTTCACCTGCTCAGCCCTCTCCCCTTATTGTCTATACGTATATGTCACTCAGGAATCAGGATCAAAGCAGCTTTAACAGGTGAAAAAAATTTTGACTTCGGTCCAGTAGTTTCGAGTTTATTCATCACAAACATACACACAAAAATAAAAATCTGTCCTCTATATAATATTAGTGTAGACTAGCTGTGCCCGCGACTTCGTTCGCGTGGTCGGAACTTAACAATGTATTTTTTTTTTACAAATTATATTTTCTAAAATAAAAGTTAGGTACAGGGGCCTATGTTACTCCGTTTTAAATCAGCTACCTGCCAGTAAAAGTAACGTCAAAATCGGCCCAGCCATCTCAGAGATTACTGATTAGCCATTACAGACAGACAAAACTTGTAAAAATGTTATTTTGGTGTATGTACCGTATACATTATATGTATATTCGTATACTTACATCTAGTAAAAATGGTTTTTTCAATATTACAAACAGACACTCCAATTTTATTTATATCTGGAGATAGAGAGAGTTGGGTGGAAGTTAGTTAAACACTAATCCAAGAGATGGCGCTACGCTACCGAAAAGCGTTCAAACGAGGAATAGAGAATTTCAGCTTGCAAGTGTGGGTTGCAATAGCCTAGTTGGTTAAGGCGTCTGGAGTACCTATCCAGAAGACGCGGGTTCGAATCCCACTTGCAATCTAAAATTTTTCTTTCCTCAAAAAATCATCTTTATCTAGAGATAGTTTAGATCTTTTAATTTAGAGAATTTGCCATTTTGAGAACTTGTCCTTTTGTGACCCGGTTGTCATTTTGCGAATTGGGCTTTTTGCGCCTAAACCGCCTAGTTCACCTGGTTACGGTTTAGACTTATAAAACTAAAAAGGTGAAATAAAAAACTTTTTTGAAAAACTACCCGACTCACAAAAAAAAAATGTAAAATAACTTTTTTTTTTTGAAAGTCGATGACTTTGTTTTTATTTCATCTACTTCTTTACCAAACCACAACTTCCAAAAATTTTATTACATTTTTGTTTGTTTTTTTTTTTTATTTTTTATCCTTTTCTCTGAAATTTTTGTCATAGATTTTCCAAGCTATAATAGACAACGCCACCAGAGCACCTATCACTGAACTTAAGATAATATACAGCTTCCCGCCACAAATGTTCTTGAGCCGTTGTACGACTGGGTGATCCGCCTCCTCGTTTTCATTTCCAGTTCGCGGCCTCAGCATATTGTCAGTAAATCTAAATACAAATAAAGAAAATTCAAGTAATTGTAGTGTGAAGATACAGGGCCGGATTAGGCATGGGCGGTGTATCTGAAGGGGCCAAAGCCTGCCCGGGTTTGGCTTATCAAATCAAGTAATCGTGAACGTTAAGGACTATTGACGAACATTGTGGGGTCAGTACGAGTCTGACAGTCCCTTCCGTCCCGTCCCGCGGGTGGAAGTAGGTATTCATTTCATAAAGCTAAATACCGACACAGTATAATGTAATATGCCATACACTGCTATTATTAAGCACATGAATAAAAAACCTTTTAAATGAGAACTTCCTAATAATTTGAATAGTAAATAAACAAACTCTAGTAATGAAAAGACTTTTTTAAGGTTTATAGGTAATGTATATTAGTGACCGATACTTCATTAAATATCTTATTTTTAAATAATAAAAATAGTGTAATAACAATATTGTAATATTACAACAGCGGTTACTAATGGAGTCGCAGTTGACGATAATGGTTCGATATCGAATTGCGTGTAGGTAAATGATTGTGTTATTAATTAGTTTCTGGGGGTTTTGATCTCTGTATTTCCGTTACAGCGAATATAATTTCATCATTTAAAGCGGAATGTTTAATAACAATTGTGTAAAAAAGAATGCTAAAACTCCATTCCATTCCACAGCGGTGTAAATTGAGCATTATTCAGATGTCGCCGCAGCTCTGGTTTTTCTTTCATCAAATATTTATTATGTTTATTAGATTAATTTGTCATTTTAAAGCAGGGCATCGCCCCTTAATGCCCCCTAGATACGACCCTGAATAGAAAAAAAAACAAAAGCCTTCAAATTCCACCAAAAAAAGTGTAAAATAACTCATCTTTCGGAAGTCGGTGGCTTTATTTTTTTAATTTCTTTTTTGGCACCGACTTCTGACTTTTGAATTTTTTTTACTCTTTTTAGGGCTGGTTTTTCAATAGTCAGATAACCGTTAACTGAGGAATAAAAATGGCGGTTTGACAGCTTATCTATGGATAAGCTATATAACTGAGTATTGAAAAACCAGCCCTTAGTTAACTTAAAAAATTCAACCGAAATTGATGTCAAATACTTAATCCGTAGAACCGGTAATAACGTCGTTCAAGTAGACAGCGAAAAATGCTCATCAAATAAAAACTCCTGAACCAAGGTGAAAGATTTTTTTATGGGACCAAAAGCCAGATATACAGGGTGTTTCTTTAAAATTGGCCAAAAGGGAGAAATCCGAATCCATAAGAGATACGGGAAATCTTTCTGTATACCTACTCCATCGAACAAAAACAGAATATTCAAAATCAATTCACCCAGTCGTAAGTTATGAGAGAACACACATAAAAAAAAAAAACAGTAGAATTGAGAACCTTCTCCTTTTATTGAATTCAATAAAAACACACACACACACACAATTAAAACTTCAACACTTTATAGGTACAACAAAAAGATAAACATCAGCTGTTAAAACTTGTCTAATAAAACTGTATCTGCAAAATGACCCTTATTATCAACGTGAAATGTCGTTTTGACGTTGACAGTTTTTTCAGACAAGAGTTCAACAGATGTTTAAATCTTTCTTATGGCAAGACGGTAGATGTCAAGTTTATGTCTTCTTCGGTGGATTATTTTCACGTTCAACCAATTTCCATATGAGTATTCCAATGAGGGACAAAGAGGTCAGAGCGGAGAGGCCCGCCCAGATCCACCATCTGTTACCCTCACAGAGCCACTCCCCGTAAACGGGTCCCCTTTGCCTGGTACCATCATGCGCCTCTGGGTGTCGTTGTAATTTCTCTCGAATATTCTCCATTTCCAATAATCTGTGGAAAAATACTCAAATCATCACATCTGTTAAAACGGTGCTACTAACTGACAAAATAATTAAATATGGTTCACAAATGAGTTTAGACTAGTATAATTTTTGTTTTGATTAAAGTGTTAACTTATTGTTTTAAAAGAGGAATAAAATCGTAATAGTGACGATTGTGGACTTTATTTCATCCAACGAGCAAAGACACCTGACTTGAAACTTTTTAGATAGACCCTGAACCTGTAGATCCTGGTTCGCCGAAGCAAAGGAAACCTCGGGTGGAGAGTTAGCGAGCTTAGTCATGACATAGGTCGGAATTAGGTAAAGTTATTCATGTACTTACATACACTGATTACATACAGTGAAAGAATAAAGTGGACATGCCCCAAATACCGGAATTACTTTTAAAGAGCAGAAAAATTCGTGTGTGATTTAGTAAATAAAAAAGTTATTTTCTTTTTACATAATTTATTTGTCAAATCTATTTCTGATGTTTTTATTATATTACTAGTGTTTGCCCCCGGCTTCGCTTGCGTTAATTTAGAATTTGAGAAACAATACGGATCGTGTAAGTGGCGCCATCTGGAATATGAACGTAATTGTTTTCTCGGCAACAGCTCTCTTCTGTTATTCGGGATGAAAGATACCCTATATCCGTGTCTATACTCCTGACAACGTATATGCTAAATTTTGGGACGATCGATTCAGTTGGTAGTAATGCGTGAAAAGGTAAAAAAACAAAGATACTTGCATTTTTATTATTAGTTTAGATCAATAATGTTATACCTAGGTACATAGTTTGCATAGGAAACATCCTTATTTGAGCGACATTCATTTCAAAGATCCGTGTTTATCTTAAACATTAGACCATAATTTTTTGGTCGATTTACAGTATCGCTGCAAATTGAACGTACGATAGCATTGGTCTCCTCCCTTTAGCATACCGCGTGATACCTAAAAAATAACTAATTATTTGACTCGATGAGTACAACTTGTCGTCGTTTGAAACAGAATCTATGCACTGGTTTGAGCACCAATTCAAAACATAAATAAACACAAAATAATAGAAACACTGATTGTTTTCGAATCTTTCAAATTCCTACACCGCGAAACAATTACAGTTTAAAAAAAAACCAACTTACTACCTACAATTTAAAATCAGTATAGATTTATATCCTAGAGAACTATTGAAAAAAAATAGTAATTAATTAAAATTGCGAATAATATTGAAGTAAAAGTATGCACAATTATTTTTTTATTATTTGAAACTCTTTTTTTTTTTTTTTTTTTTTTTAGCGTGGTAAAATCATCAAATGAGTCCTCCAACCCCGGGCAGGGCGGGAGGGACTGTCAGACTTTTACTGACTAAAATCAACGGTGTCCTTCAATAGCCCTTTCTGTTCCAGGGTCACGGTAAGGAAATAATCCCGCGACCATTATTTGAAACTCTTAAGACAAATAAAAACAAAAAAATGAAACACAAAAAGTGAAAAAGAAAATTGCTAGATTTGATCCTGAGACCCCTTGCACGAAAGTCAAGCAGGTTACCAACCAGACTGGCTAGTACGCTGACAGTAGTTTTCAAATAGCGGTTCTTATACAAATGTCAACAATGACTGAAAATGAACATATTAAAACATTGCTAATCCCCCAAGGAGAATAGCGTAATTATACATATCCTATTAATTGAAGAGCAGTTTAAGGAATATTTGAGAAAAAATTGAATAAATAATATCCAGTGGTTTAGCTTCCAACTCCAAACAAACATTTAAAACAACATAATTCAAAATTGCTTATCTCCCAGGGAAAATAGCGTAATAATACATAGCCTATTAACAGAAGCATATTATTAGAAATATTTGAGGAAAATTTGATCGACAGTAGTTTAGGAGATAGATCAAATCAAAAAAACATAAAAAAATTCAAAAAAAAAAAAGTTGATTTGGCATCAGAATCGATCCCTTATCTCGAAAAAAATACAAAAAGAAAAAAATATTCAATGTACAGGAATGACAGCTCTACGATTTTATTATATGTAAAGATTATTTATTTGTAATAATATTTTACACACGAGATTGCCAGTTAGAAATCTTGGGAAGATCCATATTAATATCAATATTTCAATGCATGTACTAAAATCTGACCTCTAGTCATGTCACGCGACGCGATACAGGATCAAAATCTAAGCATTTATTTAAAGTAGCCCAATCCAGGCACTTCCGAAGGAGGCTTCTCAAAAGTAAAAAAAAAAATAGTTAAAAATAATTATGGTGCTACAGTCCTAGTCACAAGACATAATAACTGTGAAAGTGCTGTGACTGGTGGTTTAGAATTTGTCATTCTCACTCATACAGGGTGCAATCTTAGTCGTGGGCAATACTTTAATCTAAGACTCTAGTCACGATACTGATTGCATTAGGGCTAATAATTCGCAAATCAAAAATATTTTTAATTAAAGTTTGGAAAACCTTAAAAATGTTTAATTCACATTGCAAAGGCATAATGTTGCAAATAAACACTAAAAGAAATAAAAAAAAATCTTAATCCCCAATAAGTCTTGAAGTATCCAAATTTTAAAGCGCAGTATAACGCGTCTACGCGCCGCGTTGATACTTTGAGACACTTATGAATTTTTTAAAGGTTTTACTATATATATATTATATAAATACTTGCATTAATAATGCTTTTGAGTTGCGTTATACATTCAGTATCGTTAGTAGAGCATTAGATTAAAATATTGCCCACGACTAAGATTGCACCCTGTATATCTGGTTGATGGTGGCACGTGTGTCGGATCATTTAGTTCCCTTCAAAATGGTTGAGCTGAACGGTGCTGATATATGTGTCATGTTCGTGAACGGGTACTGTCAGTTGAGAATGGTTGGTGAGGGTTTAAAACAATAGTCTCGTTTTAGGTTTTACCCTTTGTGTACGAAACCTTAAAAATGATTAAACAAAAGTAAAAACAATAGTTTTAAGATAATTTTATTTTATTGAAAACACCACTTTTTATTTTATATCATCTCTATGATGGGGTCTTAGCAGCATGACAAGGAATCCGGCAGCCATCATCAATAACACTACTACCGTAAAAACGGTGAAGATGACTCTTCCTTTGCCTCCCAGGAGGCCCGCTCCGTACACAGGTCCTCGCACTGTACATGGCCCGTCAGACATTCAAACCGCCAGAGAAAAAACAATATCTGAAAAAAAAATACATTTACCGTCGTACCATAAAAATTAAACTTCTTTTGAACACTTGTCTAAAAAAAGTGTAGGTAACTGCAACACGACCGGACTCTTATATGCTGTTTTGTATTTGACCGTTTTTAGACAAGTGTTCAACAGATTTTTAACTTTTACTGTAAAAGCGAAAGGCTACTCACTCACTCATCAGAAATCGTTAGAAATAAAAGTGCTTAAAAATAATATGTTTCAAGGTAGAGAATTTCGGGGTCGCGAATGTTAAGTTAGGTTAGGACTCCGCTCTGACGGGCCCCCCTTAGAGGGCCAAACCCAAAGCCTGCCGGGGTCGCGGGACTGTCATCAGGGAACCGTGACCCTGGAACGTAAAAGGCTATTGAAGGATCACCGTGGATTTTAGTCAGTACGAGTCTAACAGTTCCTTCCGTAGCGAGCGCCCTGGGTGGGAGGATTCATTTGATGATTTTTTTAAAAGAAAAAAAGGTAGAAAACTTTCGATATTTCAGAAAATTTAGAATAAATCTTCTTCTTCTATCTTTTGTTGAACATATTTTAGTTGTTCTGTCAAGCTCCACCAGCATTTATGACGTACTATTTACTGAACACCCCCGTCTTACTATAAAAGATATAATAACTGTTGAACATTTTTGTCTAAAAAAACTGTCAACTGTAAAACGACCTGACGTTGATTTATGGGTCATTTTTCAGTTACACTTTTTTCAGACAAAAGTGTTAAAAAGATGTTTAACTTTTTGTGGTACGACGGCCTGTATTTAAAAAGAAAAATTTACTCACTCACTCATCAGAAACCATAAGGTCTAGGAGTTTAAAATTTTGTATAGGGGTTCTTTTTAGTACGTAGATACACACTAAGATGGGATTTTGCATAATTCGATTCGTAAAGAGTTGTTTTTGGAGTTGATGGTTTGTATGAAACTTCATTAGCGAGCTGACGGACAAAGCGATTTAAGTCCAGGTAAAAAAGGTAGATATAGAGGTAAATTATTGGAACACCGTGGTCCCTCCCCCACAGCTCAAGGGCTAGGGGCGGGGACTTTTGATATGTTCACCTCCTAACTAGTCCAAACAAAGTTGCGTAGTCAAAAATTGTGTTCCAAAAATTTCCCTCTTTAACTGTTCATTGACAGGGGCTACTGTGTGATTGTCTATTAAGAAGATATTAAAAAAAAGGAGCAACGTTTATGCTCAAGTCTTTTTAGCTATCCTCTTAAAATGAAAACATAGACTGCCTGCGTCTGTTTCCGAACGCATACAATCCTAATCTCTTCAAAGTTAGAGTGAACAGGCTTCTTCTGGGTGAGCTCGCTCCATCGTCGACCTTGCCTTAGTCACTCCTGACCTCTACTAAGGTCAAGAGCAAGCAAACCCATCTTCTATACACAGTACTTCATAATTAATTTGTTGCCGGCCCCGGGCAACAACGCGGTAATCGCCGGTAACGTCCTTTTTAATGTTTTTTGATATTTGGCTTCTCTGAGTATCAGCACGGTAATAATATCTACAGTACTCCAACTTCATACAAACGGACGAAACGCGAGTACGACGTACGCGATGCCTACGCGCCTCGATGTCGGGGCGCGCTCGGGGCGCAGACAGTCACGGCTGTACCGCAGTGACGAACGGACGGTGTGTTGTTTTTTTAACAAAATCAGTTCAAGTACATATTTAATATGACGAGTAGGAAATATATTGTGCTGTTTTTGGGTGTATGAATTCGTCAATAATGCATCCAGACATAAGTTTTTTCAAATTACCTGGAAGCTCTGAAAGGTACTGACTATAAAATAATTTTAATAGGTAGGTACACAGTGTGTGTCTTCTTAATGGATAAGTATGCAGGGTGACTTTTTTACCACCGTCCAAAATTTTTCTATGCATTAGGTATCAATCACTAAACCCATTTTTGAAAAAAAATCGATACGTCAAATTGTCATATTAAATCATTTTCTCATCCGCTCTGTGTGGTCACTAAGCTAAACGTTAATAATATACACTTGCCGACGCATGAAACGGACAGAGCGCACCCCGCCCCGCTACACCTGAGCGACACATCACAGCGCGGTGTCCAGATTAATCAACTTTTTATAGATAACATTGAGACGTGATATCTCGATATTTTTGTATTGATTGATACAAAAAGAAAAAACACGTACCTATTCAATGATTTTCGCCAAAGATTAATATATTAAAATTTGGATGGTGACTAAAAAATCACCTGTATAATCTTTTATCTCACGAAAAAAATGGTATTTGGATGAATAAATACAGTGAATAGAGTAAAGGAAAGTTATTGAGACGAGTGAAATAGGTAAGTTATAGGCGGTTCTGAATGAATCATTATACGATCGTACTTACGCTTGTGTTAAAACTCCGGTGCATGTGTGTTTTGTTAGTTTGTATAATTCAAAGTAAAGACATGGTGTAACGGTGCGGTGGGATTGTCGGCGGGCACGGAAATGAAGCAGTGAGCTTCATTTACGGTACGGTGTACTATCAACGTGTATTCGGTGTACTACATAAACTATACATCACAGTCATGAATATTAATCTAGGAACGTAAAATAAAAAACTAAATAGAAATCACAAAAACTAAATAGAAACAGAAAGTAGGCAAATGTTATTAAAATGCTGGAGACGGGCAGCCCTAAGGCCGAGACTCCACCAAAGCTGAGACGTGTGCTGTGTGCTGTGTAATGTGCGCGCAGAGCTGTTTTTCAGCACGGGTGACTCCATCAAAGCTGTGTGCGGTGTGCGGCGAGCGGCGTGCTGTAGCCTGTAAGAGCCAAACCACACGGGCGGCGCGGCGCCGCGCCGCAAGCCATTTCGCCGCGCTGGCGACCACACGGGCAGAGCGGCGTCGCAACGTTCTACGGAGCCGCGGCGGCGCCGCAGCGGCGGTAAAATAAAGGGTTGCCCATCGCTACGTACGACAGTCTGTAATAAAAACAACTGCGAGCGGCGCCGCTCCGGCTCCGCTCTGCTACACCCCTCCCCGCCTCGTCTCGATTCCGACGCGCGCGCGGCGCGGCGCCGGAGCACACCGCACGGCGCCATGTGGCTACAATGCATTTTTGTATGTAGAAAACCGCAGCGGCGCCGCTCAGGCGCCGCGCCGCAGCCGCGCCGCCCGTGTGGTCGGGCCGTAAGACGTGTGCGGTGAGACGTGAGCTGCAAGCGGCGTACTGTGTGCGGTGTGCCGTGTGCCGTGAGCTGTGCGAGAAGAGATGTGTTGAGTGCTCAGTACGTATTCTGAACAGGAAAGATGATGTCGTTATTACCGCTACAAAAAAAGTATCTCCTTTTAGTTGAAGAGGAAGAACTACAGTTTGAAGCAGAATTGATAGCTTTGCAATATTTGCTTTGCTTCATATTAGTTAACGATTATTAACAGTCTGAAGTAGGTAAAAAAAACAAAAAAATTAGGAAAAAACCGTTGAAAAATTCCGAAACTTTTATAAATAAATTATAATTATATCTATTTCATTTTAAGACTAGCTCTTTTCAAATTCACCATTTGTAATGAAATATTAACAAAATATTATCAATGGAAAAAACATTTAATGTATTTTTGTAAAACACAGCATACAGCTCGCAGCACACGTCTCACAGCACGCCGCACACATCTCACAGCTCACGTCTCACAGCACGCCGCACACATCTCACAGCACGCCGCTCGCTGCACACAGCATGCCGCTCACATCTCACGTCTCGCCATACAAAATATGACACAGCCAGCACAACGGTCTCCACTGAAGCTGTGCGGAGTGGAGCTGTGTCAATAACGCAATTCTATTGGTTGTTCAAAACACGTCTCGACTCCGCACAGCTCGACACAGCTTTGGTGGAGTCTCGGCCTAACGCATGTTTACGTACCGCGCAGCTGTAGGCATTTATTTCTATCATGCGGCCGAGTTCCACTACTGATAGATAATTATACTGTGGTATCAGTCTACCACTCTATTTTTTTTTCATATTTTTAAAGTTAAAATACCTAATTTCTAAAAAAATCAATGACTATAACAACTTTATTGCATGGAAAATTCTTACTACCAAAAATGTATTATTGCATTACTCTATGAAACATAACACTAAAAACCAGTGAACATCTTTACGCTATTTATACTGATTTTACATAAAAATATGATTCATTGATAGTGGTTAGTGGATGATACACTAGGCTTACGTCGTAATATAATGTTACAGACCACATAAGGTTTGCCCTACGAAAAAGATATCAGATCTCATGTAGAACCAAGCTTCTGAATCTACACGGCCTAACTCTACCAACCCTAACTTCACAAATTCTACACATCAGCAAAAATGTACACAATTGCAAAAAACGTAAGAAAATTTGAATTTCGCGGGCTGGTTGGAGCGTATTGACTTCCTTGATTTGTTTTGACGAGTACTTTGTGTTTAGATGGTTATTTTTTTTTGTGCGACGCGTCTCGTAGAATAGAAACTGAATATAATTATCATATCTATAACTTGGAAAGAAAGAAAAAACCCAAACTTCAACTAAGTAAATATTTATTCAAAAAATTAGTTGTCAACCGTTATATTTTATACAAAAAACAAATACCTTACATTTTTTTACTTTATAATTTAACATTTTATACAAAAATTCACCTTATTTTTTTACTTTATAATTTGACATTTTATGCTAAATAATCACCTTACATTTTTTTTACTTTATAATTAAACATTTTTCAAGTTTTTTTCGTCCAAACCCAGTCATTTGGGGCCAGCGTTAGAAATGAAGACCACCATTAGAACTGCGATAACCGTGAAAGTTGTGAATGAAACAAAAAATATTATCCAATACAGTGTTCTCTTTTTTTCGGCACTTGTGAAGCCTGTATAGTATTGTGGCTTATACATTGGCTGGCATTCTGAAAATAAATAAAAAAAATGGAAGTAAAAATACTGCATTTTCACAACTTTAGGCACACGGGCCACAAAACGCCGCCACACGCCACTCGCACGATTCCGCAACCCTCTCTCTCTTACCTCAGTAATGCATTGGTTAAAAAACGCGCGCTTCAAACAGCTACCTCTGTAGCCGCTTCTAGCTTCTCGTGGCGGCGTTTGTGGCTGTCGCGAGTGGCTCGTGTGCGGCGACACTAGCAATACCAATTTAATCTCCTAAGCAAGGGTCAATTTTCAACTTTGGAATCCATTGACTCATGCCTGTGTACCGAACCTCTATGGATTTGTATAATTGTGTAATATTCGCCTGGATACCAAAGTCGTCGCGTCATCGGTTAAATGTGTATGTTTTAGTGTAGTTAATTTAGATTTTGAGTCGCTCCATTGAAACACAGAACAACACATTGGATATCCCGATTTTTATCCCGATTTTATTTGTCTTTCTGTGGGATTTTAGAGTTGTAGTGGGTGAAACCGCTTGCATCAGCCATAGATTGTAACTATACATAAAATATAATTTTATTGTAATATAAAATGTAATAATTTAAAACGCTTACATTATATCTATTTAAATACGCAGTTCTCTATAAAACAGCCTTGTGACCAATGACGTTTGCTTGTGACCGCGCGGCCGCAGCGCTTACGCCACGTTATGGGTCGATTACAGCGGAACGAGTACAGCGGCGAGTCAGTGTCCTCGGCCGAGTGCTCGGTTGGTATAAACACTTTAACGAGTGCTCGGCCGAGTACTCGGTCGAGAAGAGAGGCGAGAGGGTCACTAGAATCCCAATTTGTTTACTAGGCCGAGTACCCACCACCCCGCTTCATTCTTCTGCCCCCGCAGCGACTCGCTATCCCGCTCGGTACGTATAAACACGCACTCGCTTGTCACTCGGCCACTCGCCACTCGTTCGTTATTCATCATCAAGCAGTGTGCGTGTTTGTGTATTTTTTCAAACAATTTATCAAAATCTCAATTAAAATGGCCGCTAATAACAAATGGAGCTTGGAAACGACATTAAAATTTATACAGTGTAAAAGTGCCTTGAATTCTTTGGGATCTTCTAACTGCAATTCATTAAACAGGCTATTTGTTGCTCCAAGGGCATTTCGCCTTAAAATCCATTTTCTGGTCCAAATTCGTCAACGACGATATATTACTAGACTCCTAATAACAGGCGACCGATGTCTGCCAACACATTAGGCAAAAAAGTCTTATATCCGTCTCATTTCGACCAATCCTGTGAGCCGTAAACATACGTTGAGACAGAACGGACCTTGAGTTAGCCAATCACAACGCAGTACCCCGTCCCCCTCGCTTACGTAGTACCTCAGCGAGTTGGCAAAATAGTTTTGTTCGTTAGATCGTGCAATGCGTAGTCTAGTAATATATAGTCGTTGAAATTCGTTGATCTTCCTCTTCTAATAAATCCCATAATTCGTTAATAATATCTGGTAACAGCCGATTTAAAACCCGTTTAAATTCTTTTTTTTTTTTTCGATCCATTGCAGACGTCGTGATCAAAACTGAACTGACTCGCCACTGGTGTAAATACGTGTAAACACCCACTCGGTTCGGCAACTCTCTCGGCCGAGAGCTTATTTACTGACTCACCACTGTACTCGTTAGGTGTAATCGACCCATGAGGACTTTATGGGTCGATTACACCTAACGAGTACAGCGGCGAGTCAGTGTCCTCGGCCGAGTGCTCGGTTGGTATAAACACTTTAACGAGTGCTCGGCCGAGTACTCGGTCGAGAAGAGAGGCGAGAGGGTCACTAGAATCCCAATTTGTTTACTAGGCCGAGTACCCACCACCCCGCTTCATTCTTCTGCCCCCGCAGCGACTCGCTATCCCGCTCGGTACGTATAAACACGCACTCGCTTGTCACTCGGCCACTCGCCACTCGTTCGTTATTCGTCATCAAGCAGTGTGCGTGTTTGTGTATTTTTTCAAACAATTTATCAAAATCTCAATTAAAATGGCCGCTAATAACAAATGGAGCTTGGAAACGACATTAAAATTTATACAGTGTAAAAGTGCCTTGAATTCTTCGGGATCTTCTAACTGCAATTCATTAAACAGGCTATTTGTTGCTCCAAGGGCATTTCGCCTTAAAATCCATTTTCTGGTCCAAATTCGTCAACGACGATATATTACTAGACTCCTAATAACAGGCGACCGATGTCTGCCAACACATTAGGCAAAAAAGTCTTATATCCGTCTCATTTCGACCAATCCTGTGAGCCGTAAACATACGTTGAGACAGAACGGACCTTGAGTTAGCCAATCACAACGCAGTACCCCGTCCCCCTCGCTTACGTAGTACCTCAGCGAGTTGGCAAAATAGTTTTGTTCGTTAGATCGTGCAATGCGTAGTCTAGTAATAATATATAGTCGTTGAAATTCGTTGATCTTCCTCTTCTAATAAATCCCACAATTCGTTAATAATATCTGGTAACAGCCGATTTAAAACCCGTTTAAATTCTTTTTTTTTTCGATCCATTCAAGACGTCGTGATCAAAACTGAACTAACTCGCCACTGGTGTAAATACGTGTAAACACTCACTCGGTTCGGCAACTCTCTCGGCCGAGAGCTTATTTACTGACTCGCCGCTGTACTCGTTAGGTGTAATCGACCCATAAAGTTTGCTATGCAATAAGCTACTGTCAGCGATACTATGCAATCGTGCGGCGCGAACGGTGAGCGCTCGCGCTGAGCGATTGGACGCCGTCGCGTCGTAGAGCTGACGTGGAGTTCAGCGATAAGATTTCTTATAAAGATATAATTTTACTCTTTGGCCTCTGGCATCTAAGCAGAGTTAGGAATCTGCAAGAGTCGCGGAACCATTCAAACGGGCTCCTGGAAAGTATAGGGCTGTTGAAGGAAGGCGGTGGATTTTATTTGATGACTTCACTTCATCATCATCATCAGCCTATAATGTTCCCACTGCTGGGACACAGGCCTCCTCTCTGCAAGATGGAATGGGTCATAATCCACCACGCGCGTCCAGTGCGGGTTGGTAGATGTCACCTGTCTTCGAATTTATGGTTCTAGGACATACCGGTTTCCTCGCGATGTTTTCATCACTATTTTGACAGCAGTGGTGATGAAATAAATAAATTACCTACACAAAGTAATGTGCCTAGCTGAGTTGGAACCCACGACCTACAAATCATAAGTGAAGGCCACTAGGCGTATGACGGGGTCCCCCTTAGAGGGCCAAAGCCGTTGCGAGGTCGCGGGATATTCGGGTAACCAGTGGCTCCAGAACGTAAAGGTCTATTGAAGGACACCGGTGTTTTTAGTCAGTATAAGTCTGACAGTCCCGGCCTGGGTGTGCGGACTCTTATGATGATTTTACTACGTCAAAAACTTTTTTAAAAAAAGGGAACTGACTTCAAAACTAAACACAAAAAAACTATAAAAAAAATAACTTTTCTTTCGGAAGTCGGTGGCTTTGTTTTTTTTTATTTCATTGACATAATATGGTCACCGACTTCCGAAAGAAAAGTTATTTTATAGTTTTTTTGTGTTTAGTTTTGAAGTCGGTTCCCTTTTTTTAAAAAGTTTTTTATTTTGCCCTTTTTAGTTGAGATAATCAACAAAAATCTACATAATTTCGGCGTCTTTGAAAATCTACAATCCTATTAAGCAAAACGGATCTACGTGAGCTACTTCACGAGATATCCATTATTAGTCCAGTCAAATTAGTAAGTTCACCTCGGAATTCGGGATACCCAGCTGTAAGTCTGTAAATACTTGTATGTTGACACCCTAAAAGTTGTCTCAAAACCTACATATGGTAGGGTGTACGCAACTATTAAATTTCAAGGTCAAAAGTCACAAAAATCGGTATTTTGCGCTTTTTTTGTAAATATCTCATTTCCTATGGGTTTTTTGCTATTAGTACCTATGGTCAATATTGTAGAATACAAAATTCTCTACAAATTTTGCATACATTTTTTTTTTATACGGTGTACCGTTTTGGAGATAGAGGGCGGAGAGCGCGCGGTCACAGCATCACTTCAGGTCAACCGGTGCCTCCGTTCGAAAACGCGCCATATATAGTTGATGAACTATCGATAAATCAATGATTGTAAATAATTGTCAATTTTTATTAACTATTATATTATATTTAACCACTTTTTTCCTAACCTATCCACTTTTTTTCAGTATTAATTTATTTAACAACACTTAGTTACCTGCCCATGTAATTGCAGAATTGTTAATGAAAATATAAGAATTATATTTTAATTTTAACCTAATTAATAAATATTAATAACTTCTTACGTGATGAAAAAAAAAAACAAATTATGAATTTATCTTTTTATTAAAAAAATATCATTCAATACATTTATCCATATCTATACATATAATAAAATTGTAAAAAAGTGGTGTCTGTACAATAGAAATATATAAAAAAGTAGCAGGGGTTGTTATTAAATCGATGCCGAACCCGAAATTGTAATTAATTTTTTTTTGTATGTTTGTCGCTTTGTCTGATTGTCTGTGTTTTGTGCAACTGCAATGGACGAGCTAAACTATAAGAGATACAAAAATAAAAAAAACATAAAAAAAGTGGCACTCTCTGTTGTCGTGTAAAAATTGAAGATCTGGAACATCTGATGTGGAACTCCAACAGCCCAGCTACACCATAATATATACAGTAATGACGTCTTAGCAAGAGTTGTTCAGCCTGATGAGCACTCTCCGTTGTCGTATAAAAATTGAAGATCTGGAACATCCGATGTGGAACTCCAAGAGCCTAGCTACACATCATCTTCTTCCTCTTCATCGTCGTCTTCCGGCTGCTGGTAAATTTCGAACTGGTCTTCATTATCGTCTTCAACGACATTTGTCTCAAGCTCTTCTATGATTTCGGGATCAAAGGTTCCATTTTCGTTAATTTCGCTCTGATATGGTAGAGCATTGAGACAAGCTTGCCCATTACAATGTCCACAAGCTAAAGAGCATTGCAAGCCCGCTTTCCTGCATCCGCATCGCGAACCACAACCACTCTTGCAGTTGCAGAAAATTGTGTTTAGCAAATCTTCTGGAGCAGGTGGTAAAATTGTCATGATAGGCTCCAGAATACCTGCGGTTCCAAATCATGCCCTAACCAAGTTTGAACTTGATAATATACACGTTTGAAATGTTGATGAGCAGCTGCACTTGTTGGTGGAATATTTGAAAGCTGCACAGGTTTATTAAGTTTTGTAGACTTGATGTAATGCATATAACGAAGATGATCGAGACTTTTCACAGATTTCGGAGCATTATAGACTGCCAATAAAGTTTGAGTTCCACTCTCTAATAATCTCTGGGCCGAACAATTTTCTTCCTCAAATGCTGCAGCTAGTTCATCCAAATTTTTCAGTTTCTCAAAAACTTTTAAAAACGATTTTTTTCCCTTTTTAAAATGCGCAGAAGTTGTGTCACAGCCACTTAATGCGTGCAGAAATAAAATATGTGTTTTGGAATGAGGATAATTATCAAAACTTTTAGAAGAGTATATCTCCGTTTTTACATTTCCTTTCCCAACTTTTTTAAAGAAAATTTCGTGTTCGTAAGACAGTGTACGCCCAATTAAAATTATAAGTAAATCAATATCTTGTCCTATTATAACTGCAGTTTTTTCAGACTTTGATTCTTCAATTGCAGTTTCAACAATAAGAACATCCGCATCATCTCTGGCTTGTTTAGTAGTAATATTTACAGCTTGTAATTTTTCAATTAACATATTAATGAGCATATCTTTGTTATTTCGATTTGATAAGAATTTTTCTTGAGTAACTGGTACAACCATTGTTTCATCGAAACAGACTTCATACGTTTTTGAAAGTGCAGCAGTTCTTCTCTGCTGCTCCATAGCTTTTACGTTCTTACTGTAGTCTGAATATCCGTCAAATACAACGATTATTTTGGATCTGTAATGCCTTTGTAAATAATTCCTGTATTTATCAAAAATAATAGAAAAAGTATCATCTCTGCTCCATACAACATGATGAAGAAGAAATCCGCCATCAATAATGAACGTCACATTATTTTCATTGAGAACAAAATCAATTGGGCTCATGCTGTCATACAATGACGATTTTGTGGTTTTTCTCATGCCATCATTATCAAATAGAGCTGTTGGATACGGACTCAATTCATATTGAAGATATTCTTCAAGATTACTTTCAAATTGTTTGCTGACAGTAATTCTTTGGAAGAGTAATAATGGATCCACTGCAACTTTACAATCATTTATTTTTACAGATTTGTTAACACTGGAAAGCGGCATTACTTTTTCGGAACGTTTAAACTTTATTTCATTAAATGACAAGCCGGTGATTTTCTTCATAGACTCTAATCCAATTTTGTAAGCTCTGTGACAGTTAATTTGCTCATTTCCAACAATTCCAGAAGCTATCGATATTAACTGCGTAGTATTTGGAAAAGGATCATGGAGTTTAAACCAATCAAATAGTATTTTTACGTCAGCATTATCTTTTTTCACTCTTGAGTCTCTGGAATCTACGTGTTGCTCGGTCGACTCCAAGGAGATATTACAGAACTTTTCAATTTCCTCACAAATACTATTTGTGGCGTACATAGCATGTACCCATTTACACAAAACACTTTCTTTCGTACTTCGACCACGAGATACTCCTCCTTCGGTTTTCATGGATTTCATAAGACTTTGTTCGATGACCATATCTGTCCATGTACCTGAATTATATTTCTCTGTTCGTTTCACCGTGAAGAATCCATTTTTAAAATTCTCATAAGTTTGCTGATCCATATTTTCTTCCAGCTTGAGCATATCTTGTAGATACAGGTGGGCTGATTTTGCATATAAGAAGTGACCACTGGCGTGAAAATATGGCAGCATTCTGCGCACTGCATCAAGGTGTTCTTGGAAAAGCCCAAGTCTTTCAGCGCGAACAAAATCAAGTGCTATTGTAACCATTTCGAAATATTGCACCCACAATTGTGCTGTTGGACCTCGAGCTTTCAAATCATCCAGTTTGTCCAGAAATGTTGAAAGAAAAATGTTTGAGTTATCCATATTATATCCTTCTACGTTTGAGTAGGATACATCTCGAGATGTGATTTGCTGTATTAACTCATCTAACGTACCATCTTCAATCTTCATGTCTTCAAAAATGATCTTTGATAATGCAAGTCGTACCAATATATGGCCTCTTATGCTTCTTGAGTAAGCGTGACCGCTCAGCATCTTGTCAACAGAATTCGGTGCGTATATTTTACTACCAAGAGCTTCCTTAAGGCCACTTCCGTCCATTATGTATCCTATGCTTCCAAGAAAAGACATGAGCATATGGAATCCTCCTAATTTAACAATGACTTTACATAAGTTTGAGCTAGAATCTGACGCAGCTACCATTTCACGTGCTTTAGAGTAGAGGGGTTGATCAAAAGTAATTACACACGTTTTTTGTCCGTGTGACTTGGCAATATCGAGAGCGCAAAGTAAAGTTGTGTAAATTGTGTCTACATTACTCGCAGGATGATCGATAAAAGGAAGAAACATAACCTGAGATGTTGAAAAATTCATTTCATTTTTAGTGAGCTGCTCAAAATAACCGTTCCACCCTGGCAACGATGCAATATCCCTCCATTTTCCATATAACCACAAAAAATCAGTTCCGTTGATTGTTTTTTCTGTTAGTGCTCGACCATCATGCAGATTTTCAACTTGAACTTTACTGTATCCAGGTACGACTGGTTTATTGTAAACTTGTAAAGATACATGTGATGTGGCTGCCAACTCTTTCGCTTTTGGTTTGGTTGTACATTTTTGTATCCTTTCATTGTAGAGAACAGCATTTTTTGGAGTTACTATCTTAATAATTCCCATAACATGAAGTGTATTGTTACCATCAAGAGTCTGGACATTTATATCGGCATTGTCTCCAACATATTGTACAAGTGCACCTGACTCTGATGATAAAATACGAGGCTGTGGGTGATAAACTGCTGAAACTTCATACTGTACTGTATTACTATAAGAAGCTGCAAATCCCAAACTAGATAAAATATCCAATAGTCTTTTAGATCCGTATCTTCTGTGAAGAAATACAGAAAGGCTCAAAAGTAACTGTGATGAAAAAGAACGTTCCCGTATGGCAGTCATAATTGCATGGCTTATTGAAGTACATTTTGCTTTTAAATGATCAATTTGTCCTTTCCTGTTTTTGATGATGACTTCTTCTAAGAAATGTAACAAAGTTTTTGGAATTTCTTGATTGACATTATCCAACATTTTACTAGGGGGTGGATAAGATTTAGTTTCAACTATAGATGTTCGGATATCTTCTCTAATAATTGCTGCTGCAGCTTCTACAATTCTTAGCCTTTCTGCTTCAGGATCTATTTTTTTACTTTCGTACCAAGCTTTTGATAGAATATTAGCTTGTGCATTACGGAAAGAAATGATTGTGAAAGCTCCAACTTTTTTCGTGATTATGATATCGGTTAAGTACTTCTGTTGTAGTCTTGTAATGATAGTTTTATCATCTGGCACATACCCTATCAAGACATCTTTAAGCTCTTTTAGTGTGAATTGAGAATCATTATTATTTTCGATGTATTTGAAAATCTCTAACATAGCTTCTGTAACTTGATTATCTTGACGAGGTTTCTCAAGAGGCGATGATGATGATAATTTATTTGAAAAGTTTGTAAAACAAACAGCATGGTACTTCGCTTCAGCAGCGATCAAATCATACTGTAAAATTATTCGACTTTTCACCAACTCTCCGAAATCATCCCCACGTTCTTCTGCTTTTTTGATAACAGTATCTTTGAACTCAAGAGTACTCACATTTTTTATCTTCCGCCTGTATTTTTCTCTTTTCTTTTTCTCTGCAGCCTCATCAGCAATTCCGCCACAAAATAAACATTGATTCTTAAAATCAAACACTTCACCTCGTTTTTTACGGAGTACTAATGGAGAAGTTATAGTTTCTCCTTCTTCTTGTTTCCGTTTTGCTGCTTGGATACAGTTTTTACTAATGTAAACACTTCGGCACTTTTCATGCACTTTAACAGAGGTTACTGATTTTAAATAATCAATTTTTCCGTCGTTTCGTTTGACACTTGCAGTTCGTAGAGATTTCATACCACGCACTACTTCAATAAGCGATCCACCTCCCGAATCTGACATATTACATAGAAAACACAAATCAGCCATAGTGGAATTGTAATTTTTGACGCAGTGGAAGGATTTTAAAATTTACAGATTTTAAAAAAGATAAACTATTAATTATTATTATTACTTAATAATTATTTTCTATTTAAAATGTCATTAGTGACAAATGGGTTTTTTTTTTAATCCTTGATTACTAACCTTATTTTTCGAAGGTTATTACGAACCTTCGTCGTTTCGACTACGGTATTGGATAAAAGGGGACAATGGGTTTTATTTAAATCAAACTTAGTTTTTTATTATTTTTATTATTAGGTAATTAATTATATTCTTATTATTTACGATGTTTTCATAAAGTAAAATAGCATATTTATTAACCAATCAGTCTTATGAATGTGACGTTTTCGACCGGAGGCACCGGTTGACCTGAAGTGATGCTGTGACCGCGTGCTCTCCGCCCTCTATCTCGAAAACAGTACACCGTATAAAAAAAAAATGTATGCAAAATTTGTAGAGAATTTTGTATTCTACAATATTGATCATAGATACAAATAGCAAAAAACCCATAGGAAATGAGATATTTACAAAAAAAGCGCAAAATACCGATTTTTGTGACTTTTGACCTTGAAATTTAATAGTTGCGTACACCCTACCATATGTAGGTTTTGAGACAACTTTAAGGATGTCAACATGCAAGTATTTACAGACTTACAGCTGGGTATCTCGAATTCCGAGATTCTTACCTAATTTAAGCTAAAATGACTGGACTATATTGTTATATACTAAAACCTTCCACAGAATGTAACAAATACTTTTCTGAAAATCGGTTCAGCCAAACGCGAGATAATTGCGGACAAACATGCAATCGTCCCTTAAAATCTACGATCCAAGTAAGCAAATCGGATCCACGCGGGCAACGTCACGGGATATCTATTAGTGTTATATACTAAAACCTTCTCCAGATTGTAATGAACACTTTCCTGAAACTGCATCAAAATCCGTTCAGCCAAACGCGAGATAATCGCGGACAAACATACATACATACATACATACAGGTCGAACTGAGAACCTACTTTTTTTTTTGAAGTCGGTTAAAAAAGGTTAGCAACTGGGCCACCACTGCTCCCGGCAATCGAACTCAGGATGTCACAGATGGTCGCAATTGTATGGCGCGGGTCACGTAGAAGAGTAGTAACAAAAAAAAACTCAATATAAAAATTCAACGTTATATTCACAACTTACAATGGACATCATTTTAACATAACACTTACATTATAAGCGCGACCGCATACTATCAGAATTTTTTGTCAGAAAATTTCTGAAGTTTGCCCGATACGCCCTGCTTATGTAGATACCATCTGAAATTTTGATCCGGCAACTTTTACAAGCGGTGTGCATCAAAATTTTTCTGACTGTTTCTTACAGTATGCGGTAGCGCTAAAACATTACTAAACTAAACTTTAACCGTCCCATTCAACGCAAAATCCCGGTCATTTGTTGCCAGACTTCTTCCTCGACGATAACCATAGTATAAGAATTATTAATAAAAATATTAGTATACATATTAAGATAAATACTCTTCTATCACAGGAAGTCGTGAAATTAAATCGGTACACTGCAAAAGAAAGAATTCGCTTTAAACTTTTGTTTAAGAAAACTTTGCCTACTTGGATTTTTTCCAATATCGTGTGTGTGCGTCCACAAACATTTAGCGCGACCGCATACTTTAAGAAATTCTCATAAGGCTCGATTTTTTTTATCGTGGTAAAATCATCAAATGAGTTCTCCCACCCAGGGCAGGGCAAGAGGAACTGTCAGACTTGTACAATCCACGGTGTCCTTCAATAGCCCTTTACATTCCAGGGCCTGGTAATTTGATAAGTCCCGCGACCGGCCTGAGGCTCGCTGCATACCTTTTGTACTAGATACCGCACACTATAAGAAGAATCCTGACGGATCGTTTTCTTCTGATGCTCGCCGGAATTCACATTTTGTATTGAAAAAGTTGCCGGAACAAAGTTTCTGATAATATGCGGGGTGCATTTGTTTAGCGTTAGAATTTTTCTGAGAGAAAAGAGGGTTCTCGAAAGAAAACTTTTTTTTTTATATAAAGCATAAGCATCGTCCTTTCTGATAGTATGTGATCGTGCTTAAACCAACTCACACAAACCCCTAGAAAAATATCGGCCGACTTCCAAACGGAGGTTTTCAACAGAACCTCCTACTTTTTGGATTCGGTTTATAACTGGTGGTGTGTGGGTGACGTGGGTATACTAGTAGGTACCTGCCTAATCCGTCGGGGATTTCCTGCTAAGTTATAAGCAGGATAATTATGTTTTGTTATCAGGTAAAAAATCATGATTATTGTGCAAAATATTTAATATTTGTACCATTTTTTTTACTAACGATTTCGTTCGCTTTCCCCGTTGATGTTGAAACGTTGTTCCGAGATAGAAGGTTGTCTTTTTTAGATCTTTAAGTGATAGCTACCGCCTTATAGGGGTCTTAAAGTCGCGTACGTTGCTTCTGGGTAAGCGTGCTTCACCGCCGACCACATCATCGCTTACCATCAGGAGAGATAGTGGCCAAACGGAAACCTATGGCCTGGTGGCCTACCACGAACTCTTAACGCGATCCAGTTTAAGCTGTGGAAAAGAGACAGAGCTATACAAGTCGTCTAGCGCCATCTCTTTCCCACAGTCTAAACTGGATCGCGTAGGCCACCTGAACCTTTAGGTGAGTGGCCCTTATCGTAAAGAATCTAAGATGATGTCATCAATGTCTACCTACAGCGCATTGCTGTCAATGTCATGAGAGCACTAAAGGATCTTATTAGAAAGCTCAAGATAGTCCAACGAGCTATGGAGAGAGCTATCTACGGAATCTCTCTGCGCGATCGAGTGAAAAATTAGGAGATTCGTAAGACAAACCAAAGTTGCCGAATTAGTCCAACGAATTAGCAAGTTGAGTTGGCTGTGAACAGGCGACATTGCACGCCGTACTGATAGCCGATGGGGCCGTAAGGTTCTCGAATAGAAACCACACACCGGCAACCGCAGCGTAGGACGTCCACCCACAGGATGGACAGACGATCTTTTTAAGACCACAGGATCGCGCTAGATGCAAGCCACTTCCAACCTGTCCTATTAGAAGTCTATAGGGGAAGTTTATGTTCAGAGGTGGATGTCCTGTGGCTGATATGATGAATTGATGATGATAAAGGATTTTTAGGACTTACACTGCAAGATTAAATATCGTTATATTATTTTATTGAACTTCTTTCCCAACCTTCCTCTATAGAAAATCGCTTTAGAATCGGCAGCTACAGTAATAAACTTTCAGAGTTAGCGCGACCGCATACGATACCTTTTTTTTTAGCGTGGTAAAATCATTATATGAGTCCTCCCACCCTGGGCAGGGCGGGAGGGACTGTCAGACTTGTACCGACTAAAATCCACGGTGTCCTTCAATAGCCCTTTATGTTCCGGGGTAAGGAAATAAGTCCCGCGACCCCGGCAGGCTTTGGCCCTCTGAGAGGGGGCCCCGTCATTTTTCTGACGCTCTTTGAGGCGCGCGTGGAACACGACGCGCCGTCGACCCGGGCATGGTCCATGGTCGGACAGCGAGTTGCCCATTACTCGCTGTCCGCATGCCCGCGCCTACGGTGGCCGGAGATCGTCTGCCGACGTCCGACGCCGTGGGCGTCTACCACTGCGGTTGGGGCGGAGGGAGGACGCTGTCCTCTCCCTCTCGCGGCCCGCCCCCTCCTTCGCGAACATAACTGCTTCGCAGAAGGAGGCGACCGCTTCCCACTCCGTCTCGCCCCGCAGCATGGCCTCGACCAATGCCGGGCGCGAGAGGTCTCCGCCTATCGCCTCCGTGAGGACACGGCGGTGCTTCGCCCAAGCGGGGCAGTCGTGCACCGTAACCGTATTCGATACCTAAGAAATTACTGTCAGAAAAATTCTGATGCCCGCCAGAAGGCACTGTTAGAAATATTCTGACAAATCGTCCGCTTCTGATGCTTGCCGGAAGACATTTTGTATTGAAAAAAATACCATAATTACCAGATAATTCATTCAGAATCATTTCTGGTAGTTTGCCCGGTGCATCCGGCGAGAATCAGAAATTTTCTTACAAAATATTCTAAGAGTATGCGGTCGCGCTTATTTTGCCTTGCGACTGGGACTTTGTCTTTTTTTGACGGTTCAAAAGTACCAATACCTAACATAACTACTTGAAATAAAAGCTTTAATTTCATTATTATACCTTAAGCCTTTAAAATTAAAATCAACGATATACTTCCAAATAGTTTACTTAACAAAAACGTTACATTTTTACTTTTCTAATACGTTAACAATTTTTATGGTCCACGCAAAGTTATTCAGGATTGGATTTCTTTACATATAGCACCATTAGAACGATAGAAACTAATACGGATGTAAAGATGAGACAAAAACAAAGAGATAGGAATGCTCGTCGGGTTTCACCGGCCGAATCGCACAACTCATAGTCATTCACTGGAATAAAAAAAAAAACAATTTTAAACTCGCATTTTGTAGCAATAAAAAGAAGTTTTACTCTATAGGAAACTAGAGAAAAAGATTTGAACTAAAGGCGCCTTCTTTGTTTTTGGAGGAAAACTTCTTTTGCGCGACAATATAAGCTATTCTAATAAAAAAAATAACAAGTCCGAAATATTGATTATCAAAAA
Organism: Agrotis clavis; assembly: GCA_954870645.1. Classification (NCBI taxonomy): domain Eukaryota; kingdom Metazoa; phylum Arthropoda; class Insecta; order Lepidoptera; family Noctuidae; genus Agrotis; species Agrotis clavis. The sequence continues at coordinate 13,205,758 of OX940944.1, read as the reverse complement.
TTGACCCGTACTTTTTCTTTTGTTACGTAAACTAAAATTAACGAAGATACAAAGCTTCTAAAAACCACAAAACGTCACACGGACGGGAAAATTTTACAGGTGTTATGACGTCACGAGCCCCTACTCCCGATTTACGAAGCGTTTTATCTTGGTCAATATTCATTGATTTACAAAAACAAAAAATACGTGTAATTTTTTAATAGGTAGTCTTACTGACGGGTCAAACAGTTTCTCTATATTTATGCAGTGATCCATCTGCCATCTGCCTAGCCTTTTCCCAACTATATTGGGGTCGGCTTCCAGTCGAACCAGATGCAGCTGAATATCAGTATTTTACATGGAGCGACTGCCTGTCGGACCTCCACAACCCTGTAACTGGGCAATATCATACCCCATGGTAAGACTGGTAGTCAGACTTTAGAGCTTCTTACTAACAGTAATGACTTTATGACTGTCAAAGATCTACAAATGTCAGCCAACGGCTTTACGTGCTTTCCGAGGCACGGAGGAAACTCGCTATAACAGATGGTCACCCATCCACAGACTAACCTCGGCAAGCGCGGCTTAACCCGGAAGATCGGCCTGTGCGGCTGTAATTATTTAGCCACGAGCTCCTCCCTTATTTATGCAGTGATGTACCCTATTATTATTATCTGTTAGAAGAATTCTGATGCTCGCTGAATGAACCTCGCATATTATCAGAAAGTTCTGGAAACTTTTTCAATACACAATGTGCCTTCCGGCAATCATCAGAAACGGCCGATTCGTCAGAATTTTTTTTAGGCGAATGCTACACGGAAGAACCACATCTGATCCAGATCTGTCAATATTTAAACTGTCGGATCACGATATTAATTGACACGTTTAGGGTAGTGTGTTGGATCACAATATTTTATCGTTAGATTTCTGGATCAAATTAATAATTATCATAATAATGTAGTATTTGCTTTACACTACTGTGCGGTGTCTAATAAATAATGCCATCATCATGATCATCAGCTGGAAGACGTCCACTGCTGAACATAGGCCTCCAACTTAGACCGCCAGCGCCACACCGAACGACAATCCTCCACTTGCATCCATCGGTTGCCCGCGACCCTCACGATGTCGTCGGTCCACCTAGTGGGAGGCCTGCCTACGCTGCGTCTTCCGGTCCTTGGTGGTGGCGCCACTCGAGAAATTTTCTTGCCCGTCGGTTGTCAGTTCTACGAGCGATGTGGCTTGCCCATTGCCACTTCAACTTACAAAAAATAAATCCTTCTAATAATAATATTATAAATGCGAAAGGTTGTGAGGATGTATGTATGTGTATGTTGGTATGTTTGTTACTCTTTCACGCAAAAACCACTGAACGGATTTGGCTAAAATTTGGTACACAGATAGTTTATAACCTGGATTAACACATAGGATAGTTTTTATCCCGATTTTATGTTCCCGTGGGGTAATTTTCGAGTTGTAGCGGGTGAAGCCGCTAGTACTGTATAGGATTTTCGTATAAATAAAGTTAGTCGCTCTGTTGAAATGTGCGCGCGCGCAGCGTCGCTTCTCAGTATGAATTATTGATCATAATACGTTGCGAAACTTTTGGCTGCGACTCTTCGCGATGTATCGCTCGCTCATAAACGCGACGTGAATTCAGCTGAAGACGTTGAAGTGCGCTGCGGCTGCGCGGTCACAAAGCTGTGTTCATAGAGGATTGAACTGCTGCTCGTCACCATTTCCGGACGACAGAGCGGTGCAAGGGCGTCGCCAGCTTACGTTTAAGAGGGGGGGGGGGATGGGGCTGAATTAAAATATTTCTAGTTTACTTTCTACAATACTCATTAAACCTTGTGGATTTTTTTTCATAAGTTTTGTCATGCGATGCGGAATTTATTAATAGGTAAAGAAGTCAATTGTTCGCACTTTGGTCGCTTTTCGGCTAGCTACATTGATCTCTAGGGGCCGCTGCCCCACCCTGCCCCCCGTTAGCGAAACCCTTGCAGCGGTGTGGGGGAGTTCATTAACGCTTAGCTCTATAGCTTAGCTTTTGTACCTATATATTTAGTGGGTTTTGTTTTTAGATGTAAACAGTATTTTTTTTATTTTGTAAATATTTTTAGTTCTGAAGTTTCAATTGCTGGACAATTTTTTGATGATTTTTGGTACCTACAGAGATAGATGGTGCCCTGGAGGAGGGTATACGACTGAAGAAAGTTCATAAATGTAGAAAAATGTAGCGTGATAACGTTCCTGAGTAATGGAGTCTACGGGATTCAAGACCGAGCCCAGCGAGCTACATTTTACTCGTATTTTGCACGTATGTATTATATTGGAAGTAACTTTATTTACTAATGCTTATTATGGTCCCTAATTTAAAATGGGGGGAAGTTCAAAGCAACTCAAAAGTATAAGATGAGCCTATAATGCCAACAACCGGGCATTACTGATTTATACTGAAAAATTTTTAATGGAAAAATCCAAAAATACTTCGCCTTCATTATCTCATTATCTATCAACGCCATTTCGCGTGTTACAAGTCTGTTCTATTAATATTGAATGAATGAAAAAGAAAGAGTTGCCAACACAAAAAAAAATTGAAATAAAAGCAATCGTTGGTACTCACCCCATGATTCCAAGACACGCGGCATTTTTCCAATATTTTATCTAGAAAATAAAATTCACTGTCTCATAATCAGTTAGTAACATAGGATTATGAAGAAAGAAAAAAAATACAAATTAAATATTTATTTTTGTCGATAATTAAAAAGTTGTTTTATGGATGTTGTGTGGTATGTTTAAGGAAAAACCATATTAATAAAGACCACAAAAGTCTGGTTGTTTTACTTATATAAAATAAGTAATTACTTAGGAGTAAGGTGTCAATAAATTTTACGTTTTTCTATGTTAACTTTTGTATTTTGTTATTAAAATAGTTCTTCAGCGCTTGAGTTATAATAAAGAGGGCGCTTTAAGTTTACGTTTATGTAGAAAAATCAAAATGGTGGAAAATTGTTTTCGCGCCAAAAGTAAAAGTAAGTTTAAAATTAGTTCAGAAAGACGAAAGAACAAAGTAGGTAGGTACATACGTAAGTAAATCGTTTTTATTAAAAAATTAAGAAAGCAGTAATGTAGGTACTAAAATAATTAATTTAGTTATAAAATAGATACTTATAGTACTACTAGCGACCCGCCCCGGCTCCGCACGGGTGCAATCTTTATAATATTATTAAAATTGCGACTATAATTTGAGATTTAAACTATCCTATCTCTCAAGTTGGATCGAACTGCACATGGTGTGCGAATTTTATTATAATCGGTTAAGTGGTTTAGGAGTCCATTGAGGACAAACATTGTGACACGAGATTTATATATATTAAGATGGACAAGCCCATACTTGGCATAAAATTAGTGGCTATAAGCGCCCTAAATATGTTAATAAATTCGAGCTTCAATCAATCCACTTGTAACAAAGCGTCGAACATTCGCCCTTTTTAATTTTGTCGAACTGAACAACTAACAACAGAGGGCCACGACGTCTTAAAGTAAAAGTAGTTCCGCTGTGGGAAGAAGATGGAGCTAGACGACTTGTATAGCTCTGTCTCTATCCCACAGGCGGTAGGCGAGCCGATCATAGAGCCAAATATCGCTACAAACGTTTTCAAGATCTTTCTAGCGAACGCTCTAGTTGATACTAATTGTCAAAAAATATTTCTAGAAGATTTCAAAATTGATAGTCGGTTCGGCAAAAAGTTCGCCGGAACGCTCGCTAAAACACTCTTGTTTGTTTTTTCTGTAATGTAACATTCGCAAAAAAGCTCGTTTTAAGTGAATGCTGAAGTTTATACAGTACTAAAGCTAAAAATATAGATTAAATGTTATGAAAAATATCTAGTAAACAGAAAAACATGCCATGCAATGGTAGGTATGGGTGGTTGGGGATCTACCTCCTAGTGGTCCACCCCGGGCAACGGCACCACAGGCTCGCCTGTGGTACGGCTGAACGACCCCACTACAGCGGTGGTAGGCTCCGCAAGGAGCCGCCTGGCTCGCGACCACCATCCTACCGGAGTCCGGCGCCAAGCAGCTTGCTGTGTTCCGTCGGTGCGTGGGAATACCAGTGCCTTTGGGGGGAAATGGGAATGTTAGTTGCGCTGTTTAGAACCAGTCTTGGTGTCTGGGTTAGTCTTGCCGGGTAACTCATTTTGGAGGGTAGCGGGATCCGAAGCACGGTGCCAGCCGTTGGCCGACCGCAGTCAGTAGGGGGCCCAAGTAGCACGCCAGCCACGTGTCAAAGGCTGCCCCGCCAACTCGCGAAAAATCCCGGTATGCTCCACCGTGCCAGCTGGCGACTGGATGGGAGGACCCGGTGGCCATATCGGGGGGGTTCGGGCGTCCCCGCGGTCTCCAAATGAGTTCCCCTTAGGTCGGATTAACTCTAGTGATCCTCTTCGGTTAACTGAACAGCGTCTCGACTTTTCGACTTTTCCCCCAACTACTCTCATTTAAAAACATGGCAAAGCATAGGAAGATAAAGGGTAAACAACGGCTGCACTTCCTCCCATTAAAAGTGCACTTCACTAATATTAGGGGATTGCACTCCAATCTCGATCCGGTCCATCATCACCTAGAGACTGAGAAGCCGCACCTGTTCTTCCTCACGGAGACGAAGATAACAACCCCGTCGGACGTGGCGTACCTCAACTACCCGGGCTACTCTCTTGAACACAAATTCAAGAAGCAGGCTGGGGTCTGTGTGTACGTCCGCGATGACATTTGTTGTCGTCGTCTCCGTTGCTTTGAGAAATCGGGTTTTTCTGCCATTTGGATACTGGTGGACACTGGCGTGGAGAAATTTCTTTACATCGGCGTTTACCGATCACATAGCGGTGACCAGGAGACATCAGCGCTTTTCAACTTCCTCGTGGAGACGACTGATGTGGCCCACCAACGGTATCCAACCGCGAAGCTTATTTTTCTGGGGGACTTCAACGCCCACCATAAAGATTGGTTGTTCCCGTACCAGAAAACTGACCATGCTGGGTTAGAAGTGCGCAAATTTGCTTTAACGCTAGATCTAACCCAGCTGGTGAATGTGGCAACGCGGGTACCGGATGTTGATGGTCATACACCCAATTGCTTGGACCTTCTGCTGACTAATGATCCGGACAGTCTGTCGGTATCGGTCTCAGCCCCGCTGGGTTCGTCTGACCACTGTCTGGTGAAGTCCGTATCGACCTGCTCTCCTCCAGATGAGAGCCCTAGAGGTACGAGACGAGTATGGCGATACGTGTCAGCAGAGTGGGATGAGATGCGGCACTTTTTTGCGTCTTATCCTTGGCGGCAAGTGTGCTTCTCCTCCGGTGATCCCTCGTGCTGTGCTGACGGGGTTGCGGACGTGATTCGGCAGGGGATGGAGTATTTTATTCCATTCTCGGACATCCAGCTCGGTCACAAATCCCAGCCATGGTACAATGCAGAATGCGCGCTCGCTGAAGCCCTTAAAGAGTCTGCCTACCAAGCTTGGGTCAAACTTCGCGACCGGAAAGCTAAGGCACGTAGGGTTCGCGCGAGGAAGAGAGCCTTTAATTCTGCCGCCAAGTTCTGCAAGAGGGTTCTGCGTAGGGCTCGTTTCGACCATGTCGGGCGTATTGGGGCAAAACTAGTATCGCACCCCCCAGGTAGCAAACAGTTTTGGTCCCTGTCGAAAGCGGTCGAAACGAATTTCTGTCGCCCCACATTGCCTCCAATGCTAAAACCTGATGGGTCGCTGGCTCATTCTGCATATGAGAAAGCAAATTTATTTGCAACTCTCTTTGCAGGCAACTCACGTCTAGAAACTGGGTCCAAGCAACCACCGACTATACCTCGTTGTGACTCTTCGATGCCGGAGGTCACAGTTCATATTAAAGAGGTACGAAGAGTGTTGCGCAATCTAGACGTGAACAAGGCCAGCGGGCCGGACTGCATATCAGCAAGAGTGTTGAGGCAGTGTGCGCCTGAACTGTCTCCTGTGTTGACACGCCTGTACCGCCTCTCTCTTGAGAAAAAAATGGTGCCAAAATCCTGGAAGCTTGCGAATGTACAACCTGTGCCGAAAAAGGGCGACCGTGCTGACCCTGCTAATTACCGACCGATCGCCATTACCTCCATTCTCTGTAAGGTTATGGAAAGGGTACTGAACAATAAGCTGCTGACCTACCTTGAAGACAATGATCTCCTGAGTGACCGTCAATATGGCTTTCGTCGGAGACGGTCAACTGGTGATCTTCTTGTGTATGTCACGCACTGTTGGGGCGAAGCCATCGAGAAACATGGTGAGGCACTTGCGGTTTCGCTTGATATCTCGAAGGCATTTGATAGGGTCTGGCACGCTGGTCTACTTAGCAAGCTTCCTGCTTATGGCATCCCAGGTGATTTTTGTAGCTGGATATCAGACTTCCTTAGTGAGCGGTCGATCCGAGTTGTCGTTGATGGCTGCTCCTCTGACCTCATGGCTATTGATGCCGGTGTCCCTCAGGGGTCTGTTCTCTCTGCAACTCTTTTCCTGCTGCACATCAATGACCTACTTCAATCTGGTATTGTTGGGTACGCAGATGACAGTACGGTTTCAGAGAGATACTTGTCCAGCGCAAAAACCACCGGGGGTGAAGTTTGTACCTTGAGAGAGGCCATGGTTGAGCGGACAAATTATGCCTTAAACCTTGTTTCCCAGTGGGGTGACGATAATTTGGTCTCTTTTAACGCCACCAAAACACAGGCTTGTCTTTTTACGGCTAAAAAGAGTCATTTGGACCTAACTCCTACTTTTCGGGGTGCATCTGTACCTGTGAATGACCGACTCGAGCTCCTGGGCATGGAGTTGACCTCTAGTCTCAATTTTGGCGCCACCATTGAGTTCAAAGCCCAACTTGCGGCCAAAAAGCTAGGCATCCTAAATAGAGTGAAGCGGTACTTCACGCCTGGACAGCTATTAACTCTTTACAAAGCACAAGTCCGATCCTGCATGGAGTACTGTAGCCACCTTTGGGATGGCTCAGCTAAATATCAACTTGCCGCCCTTGACTCAGTGGAACGCAGAGCTAAGAGGCTCGTTGGCGACATAAAATTGGTGAGTGCCAAGCTCCATAGCTTGACTCATCGCCGCAAAGTTGCCTGCCTGTCGGTTTTCTACAGATTGTACTTCGGAGAGTGTGCCCAGGAACTCCACGATCTCATTCCACCAGCCCCTTTCTATCATCGAACATCTAGGCGCACGGCAAATTACCATCCTTACCTTATTGCTATACCGCCAATTCGCACTAAGCGTTTCCAGACGTCTTTTATAATGCGGACAGCGAAGGAGTGGAACTCTCTGCCTGCGTCTGTGTTTCCGAACGCATACAACCCTAATCTCTTCAAAGTTAGAGTGAACAGGCTTCTTCTGGGTAAGCTCGCTCCACCGTCGACCTTGTCTTAGTCATTCCTGACCTAGAACTAAGGTCAAGAGCAAACCCATCACAAATAAAAAAAAAAAAAAAAAAAAAATCAAACCTATATAGAGTATAGGTTTGATTGCATGGCATGTTTTTCTGTTTCTTGCACTTGTGCATATGCATGTGGGCGGGAGGGTGGGTCCTTTGCTGCATGTGCATATGCATGATTGCATAGGGTGGGATTGCATCCTGCAACAAGCCTGGATTTTTGTCGCGGAATTAAAACTAGATATTTTTCATAACATTTAATGTCATGGATTTCCGCAAAGTAACGCCTGATTCCATAATTTAAAAATATAGAGTCAGTACAAACAGGGTGGCATTATACTGCAACATATTCTTTCTTTAGTCAATTTTAAGTAGAATACTCGGATTTTATGCCTTATCCAACTTAATGTGGTCTGCTTCCAGTCGAACCAGATGCAGCTGAATATCAGTATTTTACATGGAGCGACTGACTATCGGACCTCCACAAAACAGTAACTGCATGCATAATCAGTTCTTGAGATAAGCGCGTTCAACCAAACAAAGACTTCAGCTTTATTATAAAAAGTATAGATTTAGGTTTACTTTCAGAATTTTCAGTTTACTAATTTGTTGTGAGATGCCCTAACCAAAAGCGACTGTACAGTGTGTCGCTTCATTCATTTTAGAATGTTTTCAGCGTTTTCCCAATACCTTAACAACCCACTCCATGATGAGCGTCAGTATGCCGACTACGTATGACTGACTACTTCCGCGTAATGGAGCGGGTTACACACGTCATTGTGGTCGATTTTTGTCCTTATTTTACGTAGTGCGGCAGAGGAAATTTTTCTCAGTGTGGTGGACATCCCTCCGGTACGTACAAAGCGTCTTGCCAATATCTTTATTGTACGCACAGCTAAGGAGTGGAATTCCCTGCCTGCATCTGGATTTCCCGACAGCTATAACCTTGGATTCTTCAAATCAACAGTGAACAGGTTACTTCTAGACAAGCGTGCGTCGACCACAGCATCCCTTACTACCAGGCGAGATAGTGATCAAATCCGGGCTTAAAGTTAATTTAAAAAGGAACAACACGACACGGACATAAAAACAGGGGGCCTACCATAACGTCTATAAAGTAGAGTTGTTACACTGTGTGAAAGAGAGAGCAATACAAGTCGTCTAACGCCATCTCGCTCCCACAATGGACCTACTGTCGCTTTAAAACGTCGGTAGGCTAAGAATCGTAACTGGTAACTTTTTTTTTTAGTGTGGGTATATCCATCAAATGTGTCCTGCCCTAAGTGGAGCGGAAGGTATCACACTCATACTGATTAAAAGCCACGGTGTTCTTTCAATAGCCCTTTACCTTCCCGGGTCACGGTTAACTGTTTAGACTGCCTCTATGGGGGTCAGTTTGCTAGACCTTAAAAACGTGTAACACCAAATGCGCAAAACTCTCGTGGGGTAACTCGGCCCATGTTACTGAACAATTTTTGTTCTAAGACTTTTGGAAATTCGCAAAAAAAAAGATTTTTCATACAGATGGGCCCGATCAATTTCTTATTTTGCATGAAAAACCAAATTTTAAAAAAGTCTTAGAACAAAAAATTGTTCAGTAACATGGGCTGAGTTACTCCACGAGAGGTTTTGCGCATTTGGTGTTACACGTTGTATAACCTTAGGAATATATTCGTGAGTTTATTAATAAAGTTTGAAAATCTAATTTATTATTGATTAAGTTTATATTATAATGAATATTATTGCGACAGTCGCTTCTGGCGAGGACTTAACGGATATAAGAGCTAGTACACATTGGACGCTCGACGTTGCGTTAAACTTTCGTTACCACCATGCACTTCCCAAGTAACACAAAACGCATTATAACAAACGAATATTAAACTTATGTAGAACCTAAGATCCATATAGACTCGTATATAAGTTCACCGAGCGTCTTGACGCATTATATTGGCATTTTAAAATTATTATAATGCTTTACTCTGTATAACGGTTGTATAATGGCATATCACAGTCCTGTTATAAAACCTGAAGTTTTAGTGCAGCAAGTCACAAAGAAGCTGTACAGCTTTCAGGTGTTGTTAGTGCTTTTGGATGTACAATAGCATTTTAAGAAGTAAATTTATGCCTAATGCTGTTTAATAGCATTAACGTGAACCATTATAATGTCAGTCAAATCCGCTATACAGCTTTTGGCTGTTTTTAGTACCTTAGGGTCTATAACGGCATTTCGTGAAATAAATAAAGGCCTTAGGCTTTTTTATAGCACAGACATGAACCATTATAATGCCAGTCACATCCGCTATACAGCTTTTGGCTATGTAAAGTGCCTTAGGGTCTACAATGGCATTTTTAAATGCTTAATAAAAGCCTAGGGCCAATGTAGGGCGCCAACCTAACTCATTGTAATGCCTGCATTTTTATAGATCAACTGAGTTCTGTTGTATGGCTAGCAGCTCTCACGTGAGTTATTGTAACGCGTAAAGCTGTATAAACATTCATATTACTGTTTTCGTAAAACCATTTATCGGCCATATTGGGGAAAAGCACGTTTTATTAACATAATAACAGCGATTTTTGTGGTTTAAGAATATTATAAGTTAGAATTAAGACGTGTATGTGTAACGATTTATTAAAATAAGCAAAATTAACTTGTGGTTAACCGCGCCACTCGGCACGCCACAACCTCCCCGCAATTGAAACTGATTTCAAAAGGCGGAGGCGCCCATCTGAACTTTTTGTCTTCAACCTTCTTCATGCAAGGAAAAAATAGGTACCTAGATCCATCTGTGATGCAAAACTACGTACACCTTTGTTAGGTACTTATTTCATCGATGTAACTTTTTACATGCGTCCATGACTTTTTTTAATAACATGTTATCGGAAATACGTCAGTTGTTAAGTTGTGAAGAAATTGTAAGAAAAATGAATTAATTTCAATAATTTTTCGTTTTCCAAATCTCCACGCTTTGAGTCATTTGGATGATGGGTTTTATTGCTTTGCTTAAGGATCCCCAAAATTGCGTTCAAGTTATGGTACTAGTACAGTTCACATCAAGTCTACCCGTGTATCGGTGAACCCTAATAAAACTACTTTATAGACCATGGCATTACAGAGGTTCACCTAAAGTCTTCAGTCTGGCCTCTGGGTTGATGATTGTTCATGTGTGAGTATTAATACAGCTGGCGGCATTATTTCGCTTTTTTAAAGGTTCACCGGGCCGCTATAGACGGACACCATTTTGTAAATATTTTCTAACCTAAAACTATTATCATTTGGACCTATTTATAAAAGAAATAAGGCTTTATAGTAGTAATACGACTTCATTTAGTACTGCCCAAACTATACTAATATGTTAATTATGCAAAATTTGTTCTATATTAGAAAAACATTATTGTTTTGGTTATTTCACACGTATCTATAAATATTTTTTTTTATCTAAATCACCAAATATCGAAGGCGCGTGAAAAATATCCATAAAACTTATATAGATACTAACAGTAAACAAGACTGCGCAGTAATATTTGAAGGCAGAAAGCAATTTCAGAGAGTCTAAACTTAAAATTTAGTTTTAATGCAAATAAATATGGTGTCATCAGTCACGGTTTGTCAATGTTTGTCCATAATAAAAAAAGCAAAGTAGTCAAATTACAATGATAATTCTATTATAAAATTTATACCGTGGTAATAGAGACGTTTTTGCAATGATGTGGGATTTATTCAAGTTCTAACTGTGAACACTTCAATGGCTACAATCATGCTTTTACTTCACTTTTATGCTCCTCTAATGCATTAGTAATGCTATTCACATCTTCACTATTAATAATAATACTAGTATAATGCTTTTATAATGCGATTGGCATTTTCATTGACCGTAATAATGCTTTTATAATGCGATTGGCATCTTCATTGACCGTAATAATGCTTTTATAATGCGATTGGCATATTCATTGACCACAATAATGCTAATATAATGCGCTTATGATGCAATTAAACAACTATGTGAACCCATTTAGGATCTAAAGCCGTAAAATTTGTGCCCAAATAAGAGTTATATCAGCCGCATAAACGTTTGTAGGGCTAATATAGGGCTACCTTCAAAATGCTTTAACGCTACAGAAATGTTGTAAGACTGCCGATATAATGCTTTGATGTGTTACTTGGGTTGCAAGTCAACACTTATCGTAATTATTTCAAACGCGATATTTTCCTAATCTACGAAGCCGAAACGTTAAATATGTCTGTCAAGCTGGCCCACCGACTTCATGTCACGCAGCGTGCTATGGAAAGATCTATGCTTGGGGTCTCATTATGGGATAAAATCCGGAATGAGGCCTTACGGCATAAGACCAAAGTTACAGATATTGTCGAAAACTGTAGCAAGCTGAAGTGGCAGTGGGCTGGTCATGTCTGCCACAGAACCGACGTTATGTGGAGTAGGAAGGTTCTCGAATGGAGACCGCGTGTAGGTAAGCGTAGGGTGGGAAGCCCGCAAGCAAGATGAACCGATGACCTGAAGAAGGTGGCTGGCAGTGGCTGGATGAAAAAAGTCAGAGATCGTGCGCTGTGGCGCTCCCTGGGAGAGGCATATGTCCAGCAGTGGACTGCAGTAGGCTAGGCTAGGAAATTATGATGATAATATTCTCGTAAAACACTGGTTTCTACTTTGAAATAAGAACTTTTTCGCATGGCTTCCAAAATAGAAGTTTCACGAAAACACAAAGATTAATAAATTATGAGAACACCGCTTTTGAATTCTGTAAAATGTGTACCTGTACCGTACATTGAATTTCTCGCGATTGTACCCTTCAATATTACGTCTAGGTTCTCAAAAATCGCGTTAGGGCCAATTCACACCAAGACGCGACGCTGCAACCACATTTTAATACATATATCGACTGAAAATCTAACTTTGTTTACAACACAAAAAGATACACATTTCTATCTCACCGAGATGACGCGACACAGCAAGGCGCAGTGCTACGCCATGCGCGTTTTTTAATATCTTCTCTAAATCTAAATTAAATTACTATAGGTACGAAAAGAAACACATTTCCGGCATCGTCGCTTCAGGTCATGTCGCGTCGCGTCGCGTCTTGGTGTGTACTGTACTAATCCTTAAGAAATCGCGCGTTTGTTAGCGCCCAATGTGTACGAGCTGTAATATAAAAAGAGACTCACATTATAAAATTCTGTTTACTGCATTCGCATTCTTGATTCTCATAGAACTGAACGATTTAGTTGGTAATTTCTGGACTGCGTTGGACCCAAAATTTAAGATTTTTTTACAAAATAGTGATCTGCGCTGTTTACTTCTAATATGACATAGTAGACGTCAATGTAGGATTTTTGTATTTTCTGGTGTGAAAGAAAAGAGTTTTTATACGAATTAGAATGAGGATTCATTTACTACCAGTCTAGACTTCACTAAGCCCCCATTCGCACGAGTCCTGTTTTTCAGGCGTTAAAAAAGCGCTGAGTTAGAACAAAAAGGTGAATTGAACATAAATGTCACTGCCCAGCCCCTGCAGTCTTGACATTAGACAGCGACAAAAATCGGTCGCTAAGTCGTATCGTTTACGAGCGATTTTTGTCGTTATATTTGTCGAGACTGCAGGGCCAGCACCTAAAGTCAAATACTGTTTGAAAAACAAGCGCGGCCCTTTAAAAGCACTGACGTGTGAAGATACATGGGAATGCAATGCATGTTCTATTCCCGGCGCTTTTTTAACGCCTACACAAAAGCGCTCGTGCGTACGACACTAAGGGATTTCACAGAGACGTAGGTACCGCTGTATCAATTATAACGCCCCCGACGACGAAAAATTTTGCTTTTAAATTAAAACTCTTCGCGGCCATATGGCAGTGGTCCGACCGGCGGCGAGAAAACGAGTAACTACCGGCGATTTTTTCTCTCAAGAAACGCACAATTATATTTGCAGTGTAAACGAAAGAGATGCATATATTATTAGTTGCTCTCTGACTGTTCACACTGCCGGCGACGACTCGCTTTACTAGTTTTGTCGCTGAGCGACGAGCTTTCAAAAACAAACTCGCTCAGCCATACTCGTTCAGCGATGCTCGCTCGGCTCGCTTGATAAGGTTTGCACAGAGAGATTTTATAGAATTAAAAAAAACAAATGTTTGAACAAAAAGTTATATTATATTTCATGACTGACTTATTTACAAAACTTATAAGTAAAATATTTTCTTAAAATTACAAAATATAATATTTACAATAAAATAGCGGATTGAAGTAAAAACAGTGACAGGAAAGACTGATATAATATAATTTTGAGATCTATAAAATTGTCCTAAGTCTTTTTGTCTGGAATAACGGTCATTGATCCGACTTGGTGGTAACATGACGTCTTAAACCGTGAGTAGTTCCGCTGAGAGAAAGCGACAGAGCTATACAAGTAGTCTAACACCATCTCGTTCACTCAGCTGATCTACTCACCGTTAAAGACGGCATGGTAGGCCACTACAAAAATAATGCATCGTTCGAATTTCAAAATTAAACATAAAGTCAAGGTTGCCTCTTACCACGATACGTTTGTAGTAATCGTATTACGACACTCTCTTTACATTTTTTCGTATTGTTTTGAAATATTGGAAAACATTGGTACATGGGGTTCAACGAATTTTATTCCAAACTAATCTGGTGGCGCGGGCATGCGGGCGGCGAGTAAAGGGCAACTCGCTGCCCGACCATGGACCATGCTCGGGTCGACGGCGCGTTGTGTCCCACGCGCGCCTCAAAGAGCGTCAGCATAATGACGGGGCCCCTCTAGAGGGCCAAAGCCTGCCGGGGTCGCGGGACTTATCTCATTACCGTGATCCCGTAACATAACAGGCTACTGAAGGACACCGTGGATTTTATTCAGTACAAGTCTGACAGTCCCTTCCGCCCTGCCCGGGGTGGGAGGACTCATTTGATGACTTTACCACGTAAAAAAAAAACTAATCTGGCGGAGACTGTAGTACTTCAGGTAGCCTATCATGACGTGAGTAGTTCCGCTGAGGGAAAGCGACAGAGCTATACAAGTCATCTAGCGCCATCTCTTTCACTCAGCGGAACAACTTACGCTTTAAAACGTCATGGTAAGGCACCAGGTACTACAAGGAGCTCACTTCCTCTTCCAGCCATGTGAGACCTTCAGATGCTGCGTCAAGTTGATTCGGCTCTTGAATCTCTTCCCGGGACAGTGTGGGCACTCCACCGAGGCTGACTCCGGCGGGTGGACGTACTTGCTGTGCTGGTGCAGACACAGGCGCGACTTGAACTCCTTGCCGCATACCTGACATTTGTGAATCTTGTTGCCTGTGAGAAAAAAATACAATAGGGTAGTTTTAATGCATTCATTCAAGAGCAGTGGTGGCCCAGTGGTATCGGTCCCGACTTACGAGTTGTAGGTCGTGGGTTCGAACCCCGGCAGGCGCATTACTTTGTGTAATTTATTTCAACACCACTGCTCTCAAAACGGTGAAGGAAAACATCGTGAGGAAACCGGCATGTCCTAGAACCTAAAATTCGAAGACATGTGACATCCACCAACCCGCACTGGGCCCGCGTGGTGGATTATGGCCCACTCCCTCTCATAGAGAGGAGGCCTGTGTCCCAGCAGTGGGAACATAATAGGCTGATGATGAATGCATTCATTTAATTGAAAATCTGTTAAGTACGCCAGTTAGAGTATTGAAAAATAATGAAAACGATCTTTTTTTAATCTGTCTGTACATCTATAGGTACCTACATATACAACGTGTAACGTTAATAGCGCAAAACCTCTCGTGGGGTAACTCAGCCCATGTTACTGAACAATGTTTGTTCCAAGACTTTTGGAAGATCGCAAAAAAAAAATTGTTACAAAATGATAAATTGATCGGACCCATCAGTATGAAAAAAAAGTTTTTTTTTTTACGAATTTCCAAGTCTTAGAACAAACATTGTTCAGTAACATGGGCTGAGTTACCACACGAGAGGTTTTAATTTGTGCTATTAATGTTACATGTTACACGTTGTATAAATTGGAGTGTCTGTTTGTAACATTAAAGTACGTTTTTTACTACATGCATACGAATATAACGGTACATACACCAAAATATTTTTTTTACAATTTTTGTCTGTCTTTCTGTCTGTCTGTTTGTAATGGCTAATCTCTGAAATGGCTGGGCCGATTTTGACGGGACTTCTATTGGCAGGTAGCTGATGTAATAAGGAGTAACTTATGCTACTTTTATTTTAGAAAAATCCTTTGTTTAAAAAAAAATACATTGTTGAGTTCCCACATCCACGCGAACGAAGTCGCGGGCACAGCTAGTCAATTAATAAAGAAAAAGTAAAACGCTTCCAAATTCGTTAGTACGGGCTTGTGACGTCATAACGCTTGTAAAATTGTACCGACCAAGTGACGTTTTGTGATTTTTAGAAGCGTTCTATCTTCGTCAATTTTGTTTAACGTAACAAAAAAAAAAAAACTAAATCTTTTTTAAGTAAAAATATCATATTCTGTATCGCGTGGCGTCGTGAGCAAGCCTGTTTACTATAAAGAGCGCCTTTCCTTTGTCGTAGTAGGAAGGTGGATTTTCGTAGTTTACAGTCAAATTGCGTAGCGTCGCTCCATTAGCATACCTATACGTGCGATTTGAATGGGGAAGGCCGGTCAAAGCTAATTGTAGATGGCGCCACCATAGCTAAGTCCTAATCCGACCAATGAGGTAGTACTATTTTGAAGTATCTGTAAGATTTGAACCAATGACGATGCTTGGAACAAGCTATACTAGCGCCATTAGTTCCCCAGTTGCCATCCCCATTGGCAATCAATGCGATATCGCACACGTCGTCGTCGTCGCATCATCGGCAGGCTATATACACACATCAAAAGTGTCTAGGGATCAAGCATTTTTATGCGGATTTCTTGAGATTGAGATGTGGCTTTGTATAAATTATAAATTAAAAAAAAAATTATAAATTTATATGGATCCTTTTTGGTGCATTTCATAATTTGAATCAGGAACTGTAAATCAAATTCGAGTAAAAGATGAAAATCAGCTGTCAATATTTTCCCTATAAAAACATACAACGCATTGAAGACATTATTAGTGCTACTGTTTCCCTACTACTGATTAAAACCAACGTTATTATGGAGCGGCGACGTCATTTAAGCAGGGAAGAAATGCTCAGAGCCGTGGGAATGATAGAAGCTGGTTCCCGGCAACGTACTGTGGCTTTAGCTCTGAATACAAGTCAGAGTGTTATCAGTCGACTTTGGACACGTTACCGAAGCACTGGTACCGTGGCTGAGCGCCATGGAGGACGGTATCGCTGCACCACACGGAGACAAGACCGATACATTCAAATCTTAACTCGAAGAGCTCCAACAATAACCGCCATGATGTTAGCCGTGAGGCTTCATCACTCTTCAGGGAACTTAATTAGCGACCAAACAGTCAGAAACCGCTTGCATGAAGTGAACCTTCATTCCCGAAGACCGCTACGGGTACCACCTATAGCAATGCACAATCGTAGGATTCGATATCAATGGGCTCTTGAACACAGAAATTGGGCAGAAGAACAATGGCGTTTCGTGTGCTTTTCTGATGAGTCTCGTTTTGGTATGAGACCGGATACAAGACGTATACGACACTGGAGAACCCCTGGACGCCAACAGCGATTAAAATCCTGCCAGGAAGTCCATCCTTATAGTGGTGGAACCATCATGGTATGGGCGGGTATTTGGATCGGCGGAAGAACTGAGTTGATTTGGATCAGAGGCAACCTCAACGCTCAAATTTATGCTGAGACGATTGTATCAGACGTCATCGTTCCTCTACAAGTGCAAATCGGTCCCTTATTTCAGTTAATGCATGATAATGCACGACCGCACACCGCAAGAGTTGTAAGACAGACTCTCGCCGCAGCTAACATCAATGTCCTGCCCTGGCCTGCTCAGTCGCCAGACTTGAACCCGATTGAGCATGCATGGGATATGCTACAGAGAAGAGCTCTGCCGAATATGGAGGGTATCCAGTCGCAAGAAGACCTTTTTTTGTTTTTGCAACGAACATGGGCGGCCATTCCACAGCGTGATTTGGATGAACTCATTTTGAGTATGCCAAACCGATGTTCTTGTGTTGTTAGTGTTCGCGGTAGAAACACGGATTATTAATTGTTTAAGTTACCCAATAAAACTTTAAAGAAAACTGTTATTTCAGTCTTTTTTTCGAACTTTAATGTTAGTGGTTCAAATGTCAAAAATCCCTTTATTAGGAAAATGGCAAATTTCTTTATGAATGCAAAGGTGACTTGGTTTATCGTTACTGTGACAAACGATAACACTTTATTTGATGAATCCTTAAAGAACATTTTAATTAATATCAATCAGGAGAAAAGTTATTGCAAAAATATATGTTGATCCCTAGACACTTTTGATGTGTGTAGGTAAGGAAGATTACCCTTGATGCGATTTGTGCGATTTGCAATTTCTACTAACTAAAAATGAAAATCGTCCTTACTACTACGATATAATGATGCAATTCGACTGACTTACGTCGTCGTGGAGAGTGTTTTGTTTTTCATCCACTAGTAGATAACCGAACAAACATTTTATGACATACTAGCTGTTGCCAGCGGCTTCACCCGCTACAACTCGAAAATTATCCCACGGGAACATAAAATCGGGATAAAAAACTATCCTATGTGTTAATCCAGGTTATAAACTATCTGTGTACCAAATAGCCAAAATCCGTTCAGTGGTTTTTGCGTGAAAGAGTAACACACATACCTACATACATACATCCTCACAAACTTTCGCATTTATAATATTAGTAGGATGTCGTCGGTAAGGATGATTTTCACTTGTAGTTGAAATCAGTTGAATTGCGTCGCATCGCGTCGCCAGCAAGTTCACTTAAGCACAGGACACACAGAAGAGACGTAAGACAGGCGCAGATGTGCTAGCGTTGTGCCCGCGACCCAACGACGATATAATACTAGACTCCCTAATAACAGGCGACCGATGTCTGTCAACACATTAGGCAAAAAAGTCTTATATCCGTCTCATTTCGACCAATCCTGTGAGCCGTAAGCATACGTTGAGACAGAACAGACCTTGAGTTAGCCAATCACAACGCAGTACCCCGCCCCCCTCGCTTACGTAGTACCTCAGCGAGTTGGCAGAATAATTTTTGTTCCTTAGATCGTGTATGCGTAGTCTAGTATTATATCGTCGTTGCCGCGACCCGACTCTTCTGTAAGTTTTGCGTCGCGACGCTTCTATTCTATGCATTTTGTATGAAAGGGACGCTGGAGATACAAATGTCTCCGCCCCGTCTTTGTCCTTTCAGTGTGGAAAGTGTCCATGGAGTTTCTTGCACGTTCTTCTCCATAGAGATCTACTTCTTGGAATGTGCATCTACGGTACTTTCACAGTTTTTATGTCTTGTGACTGGGACTGTAGCACCATAACTTTTTAGTGTTTAAATTATTTTTATTTGTCTATGACAATTCAAAAGTGCCTGTAACTGGCCTACTTGAAATAAATGCTTTGATTTTGATTGAATCGCCCTTAGATGTACCAACCTGAAGGGTGTACATTCCTCTTATGGTTGGCGAGGTACTTGAGCGAGCGGAACTTCTGTCCACACAGCTCGCACTCTTCAGAGTCCTCCACAGCCTCGTGCACCAGCTTCACATGCTCCCTCAGTGTTAACTGCGACTTGAAGTTCCTCTGGCATCTGACGGACAGACAAATTACATTTAAATGTTATGAAAATCTCTATATATAAAAATCAATGCCACTTTTCGTTGTAATTTTTTAACCCAAGAACGGGCTCACCTGTCCAAACTAAATGTTTAGGCTTTGTTCGGACTATTAAGGTGATTGCGTCGATGTAGCCCGCGAAATTCAATTTTTTTTACGTTTTTTGCAATTTGCAGGCCAGTGACATGTCGTAACTTTATCAAAATATGAATTGCGGTAATAACAAGTGTATGCGCTGCTGAGTGTGGCGCACACAACTTGAGATTTAGATAGGAAGAAATCACTGATAGTCAAAGAATATCCGTTTATTATATACTTCACTACCAAGTAACTAATGCTATCTATGATGATGTGGTGAGTACCGATGTATATGAGTGCTGAACGTGTACTGTCGCTTTATAGAGCGATTTGAGTAAAGCGATGTAAAAGTGCTGATGTGAATGCGCGCGTGCCCTGTACGATACGTGTCTCGTACATATTCCCGGGCGAGAGAGATGTGAGTGGGTGATGATCATGAGTTTACAAAAAATGCTTATATACTAAACTTATAAATTTCACTCAAGTTACAATTCATAACTTAAATCTATGCTTAAACATAAACTGAATTAGTCACTGTCAGTAGCCACTGGTTTGGTGAACACTGGAGGTGTCTTCTTGTGCCGCTTTATGCTGCTGAGTATGCTATTGAAATTCCTTAATTCAACGGTCTCTTCTCGCGACTGATGATTTGCGTCTCTCGTGTGTGGCGTCGGACCGACGACGGGGGTGGCTGGCAGTCTGCGCGCAGGCACCGTTGGAGGCTGCATCTCGGAGTCCGACTGTAAGTTGGCGCTCCTCTGCCGACGACGATAAAACCACCGACCAAAAAAAACTAGTACTGTTAATACAGCACCCAAAACCAACACGTAGATTACTGAATATTGATGTATGTCGTGGCTTGATATTTCAGTATACACAGCCTTTTCTGACTTCATCTGCTCAATCTGTTCTTTAATTTGCCGAAATGAGGCTTGGTGATCGGTAATGTTGATTTCAACTTCTGGCACAGAGATGTTGATGATGTGATTGATCGGTGCTATTTGGTGTGATTCAAAGTCCGTCGCAGTTTTAACTTCCGAGTATAGCAGCTTGTGTGAAAAAACGGTAAAGTCTTCACCTTTAATTACGCAATCAGACTCCAGTGTAATGACCCCGGCCTTAGCGACTTGTATTGCAGTAATCTGATGCTCACATATGACGCGCAGTGCACATTGCCCGCAACAATAATAAAGGTAAGTATTTGTTCTACTCAACTCCGTCCAATTATTGCGGCATGCTGCAGTATTTGTAAGACACCTGTTGGCGCTCTTATCTTTGATGCACATGCTGTCTTCTGACTTAAATTGAAAAATGGGTTTTCGAGAGTGACAGAGACGAGTTAAGTCATCGTACTGGACACATTGTTGTATGTCTCTTGCCGTCATTGCTAAGTATGTGTCTTTGCGTAAATTTATTGCAATGTAATCTGATACCGGCACGACGGCGACTGTGGTGTTTCCATGTTGTTGTGGTATTGATATCAATTGATATACAGTGGTGGTCACATAATTAAAGACACTTGATAGGATATAATTTTTTCAAAGTTTACCTACCCTATATTTTTTTATTATAATACCATAGGACCTTGCGATATTATTTAAATTATTCTAACGACTATCGTGAAATGTTTGAAATTAAGTAAAGAGATCAAAGTTTCGTATTTTAATTTTTTATCAAGTTTACTTTATTGCAAGCAGTTCAAACTAATAGAAAAACTTGGCCAACTAATTAAAGACACACAAATTATGCAACTATAAAAAAATAAATGTTTCGAATCCTGGAACGAACTTAACTATAATTACTTTTAGATGTTTAATGAAAACATAAAACCACCTTCTTAATATTTTGTCGCATGTCCTTTAGCATCAACGACAGCCCGACACCGTTTGGGCATTGAAGCGATCAAATTATTGCAGGTTTCAATCGAAATCTGCTTCCATGCCTTTTTAAATGTCGTGTTATGTTGATGCACAATACTTGTACGTTTTTTGCAACTATTTTCTTCACACGGGACCACAAGACTTCGATCAGGTTAGTGTAGGGACTGTACGGTGGCTAATCTAAAACTGTTACTGATTGGCTTCTAAGAAGTTCTTTGACCACTGCTCAAGTGTGCTTTGGGTCGCTGTCATGTCGAAAAGTTCGTATCACCTGCAAATGATCCTCGGCATAAGGTAACATGTTATCTTCTGAAATATTCTTTTATTCAAATGTATCCATGTTACTTTCTATTTTTTTAATAGGTCTTACACTGTGACCAGAAAATTATACCTAAACTGCGTTATTACTCCTCCATGTTTGACTGTTTTCTTTGTGCATTTTGGATCAATTTTTTTTTTGCAGGACTACTCACTTTAACTCTTACATCAGAGTTATCCATTTTAATATTAGTTACGTCGAAAAAAAGCATATTTTTCCACTGTCGTTCTGTCCAGTGTGCATATTTTTTGTCAAATTGAAATCTTGTTCCGATATTTTCTTTCTTCAAAAGTGGGATCTTATGAGAAATTCTTCCAAAGAAGTTTAGTTCTCATAATCGTCTTCTAATCGTTCTTGCAGACTGTTCTCTAGACCCCTGTGCACCAAATACTACTAAGCGAATCACTTCTGATCCTTTGAAAGGTTCTTTTTAGCCAGCGATGTTAATTCTTGAGTCTTCTCGCTGGGTTTTTTTTCGGGGTCTAGATATCCTAGGCACATTTCCCGTAGTATTAAACTTCTTAAAATGCCGGATGGCGTTTTAACTATTTCTTTAGAGCATCGTAAGTAATCTGCAATTTTATTTAATGACCAACCCTTGTCATAAAAATTGAGAATTATCTTCCTTGCTGAAGGATCGCAACTTCTGCTTTTCCCACATACTAATTCAATTTAAATTTCACAATCGAACGGCTATTAACTATTGAACGGGTTAAAGGAAGGTTTAAACTGAGCTATTTTTTGCTGTGACGAAAATCCGTGGCATAATATGGTAAAAAAAGAGTGCTCCTTTAAAAGAAAAAAGTTAAAATACGCACTGTCTTTAATTAGATGACCAGCGGAAAATGTACAAAAATGTTTGTATCAAATTTGAAACAGGAACTATGACTAAACTCTTGTTATTATAACTTAATACTGTTTTAATTCTTAAAAATACGACTTTAGTGTACACAATAATGACAATTAAAATGGAATTGATACCTATCTTGGGTCCATAAATATCATTTATTTTGTTGTGTGTGGTCAACATGAAGGGTGTCTTTAATTATGTGACCACCACTGTAAGTCATAAATCTCTCTGCTGACAAGTGGTATTCTGATTTCAAATATGAGGTACTGCTGTGTTACCCTTGTTTTGACCTTCAGAAGATGATAAATTTTGGGTAGTTCAGTCTGTATGTTTTCTATCGGTAAGGATAGCTCTCGCGATAACTGTCCGGAAATAATGCTGAGTTGATCTTTTAACTGCTTCGGCGAAAGTAAATGCACGCTGAACATTCCATGATGGATATCTGTTATTGTGTCGATTATTGTATCTTGTATCGATTTTAGCTTCGCAAGCATATTTGTAGCTATAATTGTAGAGAGTGCTAGCTCGTTCATAACTTCTTGTTCCTGCAGATTTTTGTTCAAAGTGTTAGTAGCCTTCGTTAAATTGTTTAAATGTTGATTGATGACTTTGTGTTGCCGATTGATCGACTCCTCAGTTCTTTTGAGTAAATTATATTCTGCTTCTACAACTGAGGTCTGATTTTTCCACAGGAGTGCTAAGTGTTCTTCATTTCTTTTTATAAGAGAAATGTCCTGCTTGTATTGATCGGCAAAACGTTGATCCAAAACTCCAAATAGACTGTTAGCAACATAGCCCACACCGTCGATGAGGCCTCGCCGTTTCCGTGTGCGTTCTTCGACATGCTGATTCATCAACATTTCGTTATAATATTTTAGTTCGTCATGAGCGTGACGTAGTTGCAGTACGATGATGTCACATAGTGCTTTGTTTGTCTCTCTTTCGCACACGCTGGTTATTTGTTGAAGGTATTTTTCGAAGGTTGCTGAACCGTCCCAATACGGGCTCATGTCGTGATACAAGATGAGTTTCCATTCATCTCGTATAAATTGCATGCTCGAGATTCGGTCAAAGTATAGTGCTTTGTTTATCGTTGTCAAACTATATGGAGATGTTGATTGCTGGTGGCCAAAAACTGACGTCATGAAGAGGAATATTGTAAATAGTGTTGCTATCAAATTGTATGCCGTTCCAGGTCGATATTTTGATTGGTCATCCTTCTTCTTGTTTGTTTGTTTGTCTGATATTTTCCCTGTCTGATCGGTTGTTTTCGGGTCAGATACCAGCACTGATAGCTTAATCACTGGGCGCTTGATGTACCCATTCTTTGTTTTCAGGGTAACTACCCGGACCAGTCCATCGGAGCCGGGATGTAGCTCAGTGACTCTGCCTAGAGCCCATCTTCCTGCGGGAAGGTTAGGCTCATGAATGATGACAACATCATCAACTCGTACATTTTCATGAGGCCTTTGCCATTTGCTCCTCGCTGAGAGTTGAGCAAGATATTCGGATTGCCACCTCTTCCAAATATCTTCAAAAATTTTCTGAGTTCTCTTCCATCTAGTTCTTTCATCTTCTTCGGTATCCAAGATGGTCAATATGGGGCCGCTACTTAGAAAATGTGAGGGCGTCAGATAATTCAAGTCATCTGGGTCTTCTGTAATGGTGCACAGCGGCCGACTGTTGAGGCATGCTTCGAGTTGGGCCAGTAATGTACTATATTCCTCAAACGTGAGTTTTTGTTCGCCAACCACACGTCGAAGATGATGCTTTAGGCTTTTAACAGCTGCTTCCCATAGACCTCCCGCACTTGGCCAAGCGGGGGCGTTAAAATGCCACTGAATGCCCATCTCACTGATCTCTGCATAGAACCCGTCGTTAAACGTTTTGCGTAGTTCTGCTTGTTCTTGCAGCAGTGCCTTATTGGCACCAACAAAATTGGTGCCATTATCACTGTAAATATGATGAGGCTTGCCCCGACGTGAAGACATGCGTTTTAGGGCAGCCAAAAATGCTGTCGAGCTTAGGTCTGACACGAGCTCGAGGTGCACAGCTTTTGTTACCATGCACACAAATACTGCTATGTATCCCTTGCTTGTTTTAACTCCTCGCCCTTTATTGAGTTTCACATCAACGTATCCTGTGTAGTCTACGCCAGTATGGTGAAAAGGACGCGAAGGATTGCTGCGAGGTTCAGGTAAGTCCCCCATCATTTGCTTTTGCTTTATCGCCTTATGCTTCTTACACGTAATGCATGTAAGCAAACGCTTCCTCACAGCTCTGTTTCCGCCTAATATCCAATAGCTCTGTCTGATGTGGGCGAGCGTCATCCGAGCCCCCGCATGAAACGTGCGGCGGTGGGCTTGGTCGATAATAAGGTCAGTAACGTGGCTGCTGTGTGGTATGATCAGTGGATGTTTCATATCTTCGTCAATATTTGCGTGCTTTAGTCTGCCTCCTACTCTCAATAAGCCGTTATTATCCAAGAACGGGTTTAGGCATAAAGTTTTACTTTTGCGATTTATTGGCTCCTGTTTTTGTAGACTATTAATTTCTTCAGTAAATTCCATTTCTTGAACGTATTTAATAATCATATGTTTTGCCGTGTCCAATTCTTTCGCTTGCAAGTAAACAGAGTGATTGCGCTGACGTCGCTTGATACGTAACACCCAGGCAAGTATCCGTTCGGCGCGTGACATGTTGCTGTTTCTATGCAATATGTATTGAATGACATCGTCGTTATGAGGTTGAATTATGACGTTGCTCTGTTTTATTTTTCGCGCCTCTTGATCCGTGACGTAGACGGACTTCTCTGTTACCGATGACTCATCGAATTCAGGCAGGAATTGAGGGCCGTTCCACCACAGGTGATGTTGCTTCAATTGTGCTGTTGTGATACCACGGCTGGCGCAATCGGCTGGATTGTCAGCTGATTTTATGTAATACCAATTGTCTGATGCTATGACGTCTTTGATTTTCTTGACTCTGTTCGCCACAAACGGTGTCCAACGGTTGATATTGCCTTGAATCCAGCCGAGAACTGCAGTTGAGTCACTCCAGCCATATACTCTGATCTCGCGTCCGTGGAGGGCTTGCACTATTTTTTGCATAAGTGATGATAGTAGATGCGCTCCACACAGCTCTAGACGCGGTAAAGTTAGCTTCTTATTTTCTGGCACCAGTCTTGTTTTTGCAGCTACGAGTGTAACGTAGGTATCAATTTTACAGTACACGACACATGCGTATGCCTTTATTGAAGCATCGCAAAAGCCGTGCAATTGAATAGTGTCTTGTTCCCCAATCCTGTACCACCTTTGGATTCTGAATTCACTTATGTTCTGTAAATCTGTGTTAATCTTTTCCCACTCGGTGCTTATTTTCACCGGAAGCTGGTCGTCCCATTGAATGTTAGAGAGCCATACTTGTTTGAATAAAAGTTTCAATGTTGTTGTAATCGGAGCTAGCCAACCGAGTGGATCAAATATCTTTGAAATATCTGATAGTAGTGTACGTTTTGTGTGTTTTTCTGTCTTCGATGGTGCGCCTATTTTTAGCTCGAACGAGAATGTATCTTCATTGGGATTCCATTTCAGGCCGAGAGTCTTTGTTGATTCGCCTTGCTTGAAGTCGAATGATGCTTGATTTGACGACGCTCTGTTGACGTTTTGAAGTAATTCCTCGTTGTTAGCTGACCATTTTCGTAAGTTGAAACCTCCCGACCGTAGCAATTGGATTAAATCTTCCTGCAGTTGTTTGGCGGCTGTCAATGTGAAGCTTCCGCTTACAAGGTCGTCCATGTAGAATTCTTCTTGCAACGCTTCAGTTGCTCTGCTGTTCTGATACTTGTGTCCTTCATCAGCTGCCAACTGTTTCAAAGTCATCATGGCCAAGAAAGGGGCTGCTTTCATGCCATAAGTGACTGTCGTAAGCTGATATTCTCGTAACTGTTGGTCAGGAGAGCTCCTCCAAAGTATCTTCTGATAGTTTTGATGTTCAATGCTGCAATGTATCTGTCGATACATTTTCTCTATGTCCGCAGTGTAAGCGAACTCATATTGCCTCCATCGCAAGATTAATGACATGAGATCTTGCTGTAAGTTGGGGCCACGCTTCATGAGGTCATTCAACGTATGGCCCGTGGATGTCTTCGCAGATGCATTGAATACTACTCTTAATGCAGTAGTTGTAGAATCAGCGCGCTGAACACAATGATGAGGCAAGTAGCAGGCCGGTGTTATGTTACTGGTACACTCGATCATATGATTCATTGCTTGATATTCATGAATAAACTGTTTGTATGATTCTGCTAATTGTGGTTGTTTGTTGAATTTCCTCTCAAGTTGCCGAAATTGTGCCAAAGCCATGGATTTTGAAGCTCCCAGTTTTTCTTGAAAGTTTGGTTCGAATGGCAGCTCAACAATGTAGCGACCGTCTTCGTTTCGAGTTGTTGTGTTCTTATAGTGCTGTAAGCAATCCAGATCATCCTGTGACATCCCCGAGTTTTCAGATAAGTCTTCGACTGACCAAAATTGTCGAATTTCATCGATGTTATTTATCACAACGTTGCACTGGAATGTTGTTTGCACGGTCCCGCACAAAATCCAGCCCAAGCGCGTTTGTTGTGCAACCGGTTGTGATTTTTCGTGCTTGATGATACCTTCTTGAATTATGTTTGAGTATATATCGGCCCCAAGTAAAATGTCTACAGGGCGACTTTCATTAAAATCTGGATCAGCCAACGTTATATGGTCTAAAAACTTCCATGATTTTGGCTTTGTAAATGATTTATTCGGCAAATTGTTTACCAAATTGCGCATAATGAAAACATCGGTGTCAAATGTGTAATCACTATGAATGGCACTGCATGTGATTCGTATGACACCTTTGCAATTATTTTCTTTAGCGCCGACACCGAATATGACCCCTTTGTAGCGGCCACGCGGTATCCGTAGCCTTTGCGCTGCTTTTTCCGTTATCAGGGATGTTTGTGAACCCTGATCAAGGAGCGCTCGCAAAGTTATCAGGGACCCATCATTTGCTTGCACGTTGACTAATGCTGTGGTAAGCAGAGTTTCTGATAAATCTTCTTGAGACACATGATTGGTGCTGTTGCCAGTAGTTTTCTTGCTATCAGCGACTGTTGTGTTTTGTTGCACTGATCTGTTGTTTGATGTCTGTCCACCCCATTTGCCGTAAGCGTCGTGAAGAAGTGTATTATGATCTGAATTGCAGACGCGGCATCTCTTTCTTGACAAACATCCGTTGCTTTGCGTATGCACAATTAGACAATTTTTGCATAAATTGTATTTCGCAACTGCCTTCCGTTTTGCGTCCGGCTGTAACTCGAGAAATTCTTTGCACGAAAACAATTTATGTGCTTGATTGCAATGTGGGCATTTTGATGCACCTTCATTTTCCTTTGTCAGTGAATTAGACTTATAATCGTCGTTTCTGTTTTGTTTTGCACTAAATGCTTTGTATGAATGAAATTTCTTTTTCATGTGTGTAGATTCCGACTGGGATGCTTTTGATGTTTCAGGCTTGCGACGAGATGATTCCCAAGATACGAACTTTCCTTCCAAAAAATTGAGAAAATCTGCTAGGTTGGGCAGCTCACGTGGCTCTTCTAGTGACTCTAAGTAGTCGTTGTGAGTCTCTGCGTCCAACTTTTGAGAAAGTAAGTGTACCAATATTGGGTCCCACGATGCCGTATCCACACCGAGATTCTTAATAGCATTTATACATTCTTGCGTAGTGTCGTGGAGCTTTTTGACTGACGCTGCTGATAAATGTTGAGTGTTAGGTACACCGAGCAAGGAATTGAGATGTGACGAGAAGATCAGTTTCTTGTTGTTGTATCTGCGATTGAGGATCTCCCAGGCAGTCTCATAATTTTCCGAGCTGATCGATAGATGCTGAATGAGTTTTTCAGCTTCTCCCTTTACTTTGCTTTTGAGAAATTGCATTCTCTGTGCCTTAGAAAGCGATGGATTGGAATGTATGGTCTCAACAAATAAATCTTTGAATGCGGTCCAGTGTTCGTAGCTGCCACTAATGCTGGAATTTCGATCTTCGGTGTTGATTTTTCTCGGTGAGATACTGACCACATTTTGGTGTTGATGTTTTCTTTCATTTGGTTATAAACGAGCTCACATGCGTTGTAAGACATTTCACATTGCACTTCAGCTTCATTGGATAAACTGTCAAGGTCCCAATAAAGTGAATCAACTGCTTTCCACCTTGATTCCAACAGCTTTAAGGCGTCTTCAAACTGCCAATTTTCTTTGAGGAGGTCGACGTTGATATGGGAAACTGTTCTTTGGAACGCTTTGATATTGCTCCTTTGTTTGCGTAACAACTCGTCCATTTTGCTGTTACCCGCGGTCTCCGCTGCCTCAGGCACCGCTTTTGAAAAGGGTGCCTGGTTACTGTTTTCAACTGCACCTACACCTTGCTCTTGAGTGAATTTTTGCTCCGATAACTTTGAGGTTGACGGTGACGGTTCGAATGTAAAGGTCGGCGGCTTCAATACGGGTGAAACTGGGATTTGCTCTTGAGTTAAATACTTGACAAAAAATTCCCTGGTGCTGTTGTAAAATTGTCTTGTTTGTTCAAAGGAATCTTGCACAAAGTATTGATGAGTGGGATCTTCGCGCTCGCGAATCTTCTCGTGATTGCTTTGAAATTCTGCCCAATACTTGTCGAGGAGGTCGATTTTCTTCTGCACGTAGGTTGGTGTCTTACGGCTCGATCCGTCCTTCTTGAAATTGGTCACAATTTGGTTCATGGCTTGCATGATCTGGTACTGAGTTTCAATAGCTCCCTCCATGTTGAAAAATGAGTGATGAAAACTTCGAGTCACTGAAAATGCTTCTAAAAATGTTGCTGATGTGCTTCAGTTAACTCTTGTATTTGTTGCCGGTGGATGATGACCTCAGGATCAGAAAGTATTTCTACTACGATATGTGCGCCTTCTCAATCTGACTGGGGCGATCCGCTTGTGGAAGACCAGCCAAACCGATTCGCTATCATAGATAGAAGCACTTCGTACCTGAGGTGACTTGCAGGTCTGTAGTTCCAGATCCGGCTCGAAGGACCATAAAGATGTATGCGCTGCTGAGTGTGGCGCACACAACTTGAGATTTAGATAGGAAGAAATCACTGATAGTCAAAGAATATCAGTTTATTATATACTTCACTACCAAGTAACTAATGCTATCTATGATGATGTGGTGAGTACCGATGTATATGAGTGCTGAACGTGTACTGTCGCTTTATAGAGCGATTTGAGTAAAGCGATGTAAAAGTGCTGATGTGAATGCGCGCGTGCCCTGTACGATACGTGTCTCGTACAACAAGTATAATTTTAAATATAAAAATTATCAAAAAATTCGCTCCATCAGCTCTCACATAGAAAAGGTGCATCGTAGTTAGATTTCGGAGATTATAGCATGATGCAAGTTTTGATTAATTTTACAAATTTTGTGTATGAAAATAAGAAACATGTCTCTGTAGTGCACTAAAAATGATTAGGGAATGCAATAATTAATATTGTAATACCGTATATAGTTTTAGATGTAAAAAAAGCATTTTGGAAACTTTCCAAATGCTTTAATACACCTGAAACGGATACAACATCAAATTCAGTGTTTTAATTGCATTCCTATATCAGTTTTCTAGTGCACTACAGAGCCATATTTCTTATTTCCATACAGTAAAATTACCAAATTAGTTAAAACTTGTAAATATTTGACAGCTATTAGCGACGTTGCCAACTTTCTGGTTATGCGCCCTTAAATTGTATCCAAAAATTAATAAGAATTACCTTCCGCAAGTCAAAATAACATCCGGTTTCCGATGCTCATTCAACAGATGCTCTTTCAAACAATATTTCGGGAGCTCCAACAAGCAGATGGGGCACGAAACATTCTCCAAGAGATCCTGTTCCTCCATAAAATACTTGGCTTCCACCTCTCTCATGATTTGCTGGAATGTCTTCCGTTTCCTTACTTTCTGTTCGGGCTGACACTCTTGCCGATGCACCACTAGGAGTTTCCTTTCCTGGAACGTGTTCTGGCATATGTGGCATTTGAAGAGGACTCTACGGTAATTATGTGCGTTGATCATGTGGTCGGACAGGAGACTCGGGTCGAAGTCTTCAAGGCAGTGCAGACATATCATCAGACCGGTTTTTGGATCCATCATAGCGTCTGTAGAGTTAAATTCTATTGGTTCCTGGTTCGTTTGGACGCATTGTGCGAGCTCCAGCAATGCCCTGAAAGTTAAAATCCTTATCTTTTAATACTTGTATCTATCTGTTACTGGTTTTAATCATCAGCCTATAATGTTCCCACTGCTGGGACACAGGCCTCCTCTCTGTGAGAGGGAGTGGGCTGTAATCCACCACGCGGGCCCAGTGCAGGTTGGTAGATGTCACATGTCTTCGAATGTTTGGTTCTAGGACATGCCGGTTTCCTCATGATGTTTTCCTTTACGTTATAAGAGCAGTGGTGATGAAATAAACTACACATAGTAATGCGACAGGCTGAGTTCGAACCCAAGATTCAGAACTTGTTAGACGGGGCCGATTCCACTGTGATCACAGCTGTTTCCATAGCTGGGACTAGTTGTGCAAACAGACGATATTTGAAATGAACGATGATATTTGTAATGAATAAACTCCAAAATTTTGCCCATTTCAAAAAATTTTCGCCATTAGAAAGTTATATTCACGCTGAGTAACAGGCTAGCATGCGAAGCGGCGAGTGTGAAGCTGGCACGGGCCGCTAGTAGGAGATACAATTCAACACTTGTCTTGTTCAACAAAACGCTGAAAATGTAAACAATCAAAAATGTACCTACATGGTATTGTATTCATCATCTTCGTCTTCCTCCTTTATTTCCGCCTTCACAGTCACTCCTAGATGGTAGCTACTTCCCTCCAGAGGATCGGCCTCCATTTCCATTATGAATTTTGTCTGAATTTAATGACAAAACGTGTTATCATGTTCCAAAATGTAGAGTACCAAAACAAACATTCGCGAGAATCAGATTAGTTTCTGTCAAATAAACGTCAATTTAATATGACAGTTGGTGTTGTAGTCAGATAGTATCGATAAAATGATGTCGTCGAAACAACGTGAGAATGAGATTATTATAATATTCCAGTCTTGAGATTGAGATGATCAATTCGTGTCAAATTGATGCTTGACTACAAGAATCTTGAATTACAGCTCAATTTCAAATTCTTTATTTCAGACAGCGTAAGCACCTCAAATTAATCGTCTCATGAAAAACAATACTAAACTTGTGTGGTAGGCCCATTACTCAGTGACACAGCTGAGAATAGTCTCACCGATTTGTGGACATTCTCAGGCGATAAAATAATCTATGAACAGCACATTAACATTTCATTTAGGTGACTAGCCTCGCGACAGACTGATGCTGACTAACGTGATCGTAGTTTGTGCGTGCGACTATTCTTACGATGTGAAAAAAACGTGCTTGCTGATGATAGGTGTGATTTAGGTATGTTTTATTTTACGACTAAAAAAAATAATTAAGGTAAGCAAGTTGAAAGATAGAAAGAAAAATGTCGTGAATAGGAATTTATTTAAAATTTTATTAATAACATATCAATTTTTATTGACCTTTCACGGTTTTATCTGTGTAACATAATTATAATGCACAGAAATGAGTTTTACAAAATATCAGACACAAGATATTT
Organism: Agrotis clavis; assembly: GCA_954870645.1. NCBI lineage: Eukaryota > Metazoa > Arthropoda > Insecta > Lepidoptera > Noctuidae > Agrotis > Agrotis clavis. The sequence goes on along the minus strand of OX940944.1, from coordinate 13,173,699 downwards.
ATATAATTTCTACTTTTTAAATAAAATTACATACACCGATCACATTTTAAACATTTTGTACTGAACGCCTATAACATAAGATTTGTTTAATATTTCACAAACTGATTTGAAATCTTCCTTGCTTCGAAATTTGTAGTAAATCTTTTCAGATTTCCATTTTGAACTAAATTTTTGGTCTGAAAAGAATGGTTCACTCGTCTGGATGTCTAAGGGCTCTTCTGCTACTGGTAATACAAGTCTGAAATAAGCAAAATAACTTTCTTTTTTATATAGGTAAATTACAATACGTACATAGGACAAAATATGTAAATACTGCTGACCCCGCAAACGTTGTTTTGCCATATAAAGGAGATTGCCCAACTGCGGTCCAACAGTTGCCCAGGAATGGGAGTACGTGCGTTGTGTTGCTGGCACTAATGTATGTCTGTATACGAAATATTTTTAAAATCTATCCTGGGGTTCCTGATTTATTTACATTTTTATGTTGATGACTTTAATTTTGTCTCCATGTTTTTTTAACGTACTTTACACCTGTTCAAATGCTACCCAGGTATGGGAGTACGTGCGCTGTGTTCCTGGCACTAATGTCTGTCTACATTCGAAATAATTATTTTAAGAATGTACCCTTGGGTTCCTGATTTATTTACATTTGTATGTTGATGACTTCCTACATTTTGTCTCCATTTTTTTATCGTTTTTCACACCTGTCTAAATGCTGCCCAGTAATGGGACTACGTGCGCTGTATTCCTGGCACTAATGTCTGTCTATATGCGAAATATTTAAAGAATCTGCCCAGGGGTTCCTGATTTATTTTCATGTTTATGTCGATGACTTTATTTTTGTCTCCATGTTTTTTATTTTATTGTATTTTACACCTGTCCAAATGCTGCCCAGGACTAGGAGTACGTGCGCTGTATTCCTGGCAATAATGTCTGTCTACATTCGAAATATTTTAAGAATGTACCCTAGGGTTCCTGATTAATTTACGTTTTTATGTTGATGACTTCATTTTTGTAACCATGTTTTTTGTCGTACTTTACACCTGTTCAAACGCTACCCAGGGATGGGTTTTTTTGGAAACAAAATGTAGGAAGTCATCAACATAAAATGTAAATTATTTATAAGATTATAATATTGTATTTTCTCTGTAAGTGATTGTAAATCTTTTGAGAAAATAAATGTCTAAAACCGTATAAAATGTAAATAGATCAGCAACCCAAGAGTACATTCTTAAAATATTTCGTATGTGGACAGATATTAGTACCAGGAATCCAGTGCACGTACTCCCATTCCTGGGCAGCATTTGAACAGGTATAAAGTACAATAAAAAAAATTGGGGCCAAAAATAATTCATTGACATAAACATGTAAATAAATCAGGAACCCCTGGGCAGATTCTTTAAATATTTTGTATATAGACAGACACTAGTGCCTTCTAAACACAGCGCTTGTACTCCTATTCCTGGGCAACATTTGGACGGGTGTAAAGTACGATAAGAAAAAATAAAGGAAACAAAAATAAAGTCATCGACATAAACATGTAAATGAATCAGGAACCCCAGGGAGATTCTTAAAATATTTCGTATATAGACAGACATTAGTGCCAGGAATACAGCGCACGTACTCCTAGTCTTGGGCACCATTTGGAGAGGTGTAAAATACAATAAAATAAAAAACATGGAGACAAAAATAAAGTCATCGACATAAACATGAAAATAAATCAGGAACCCCTGGGCAGATTCTTAAAATGTTTTGTTTATAGACAGACACTAGTGCCAGGAACACAGCGCTTGTACTCCCATTCTTGGGCAACATTTGGACGGGTGTAAAGTACAATAAAAAAAATAAAAGGAGACAAAAATAATGTCATCGACATAAACATGTAAATAAATCAGGAACCCCAGGGCAGATTCTTAAAATATTTCGTATATAGACAGACATTAGTGCCAAGAATACAGCGCACGTACTCCTAGTCCTAGGCAGCATTTGAACAGGCGTAAAATACAATAAAATAAAAAACATGGAGACAAAAATAAAGTTATCGACATAAACATGAAAATAAATCAGGAACCCCTGGGTAGATTCTTTAAATATTTCGCATATAGACAGACATTAGTGCCAGGAATACAGCGCACGTACTCCTAGTCTTGGGCAGCATTTGGACAGGTGTAAAATACAAATAAATAAAAAACATGGAGACAAACTTAAAGTCATCAACATTAAAAATGTAAATAAATCAGGAACCCCAGGGCAGATTCTTAAAATATTTCGTATATAGACAGACATTAGTGCCAGGAACACAGTGCACGTACTCCCATTCCTGGGCAGCATTTGGACCAAGTCCCATACAAGAATGGGCAATGTCCTTTTTAAAAAAATAGATAGTAGCCAATTCTCAGACCTACTGAATACGCATATAAAATTTGATAAAAATCGGTAGAGCCGTTTCGGAGGAGTACGGTAACTAACATTGTGACACGGAAATTTTATATACAAGATAAATAAACAATTTACAATAAACATCATACTAAACGTATGTACAGACGCCAGCACATCAACCTCCCCAAATCCGTCAAATTTTGCCAATTGAATATGAACCTTCCAATTTCATGATAAAGATGAACTTTTATTATTGTTATAGCTTGATATACTGGCGTCTGTACCATATTTCTGGCAATTCAATAAAAAAAAATATAAACTCGTAACCACGGAACGTAAAAGGCTATTGTAGGACACTGTGAATTTTAATCAGTACGAGTCTGACAGTCCCTAACGCTAAAAAAAAAGCCAGATGGTGTACCTGGTGGCATGAAGAAACATCCGGTGTGGCGTGTTATCCTTAGTGCCACTGTATGTATAGTCTCCGAGGATCGTGTGCCCAACTGCGCTGCAATGTACGCGCAGCTGATGGCGACGACCTGGTAATGACAGAAAAGAAAATTAACAACTGAGTTTGAAAGAATTCTCATTATAATTATACATAAATATATATTTTTAAGCGTCTCCCCACATTAGGAATTTCTTCAAGTTTCGTGGGTGTGTTTACAAACATAGAAACTTACCCACGCAAATACCCGAAACAATTATTTGTAAATCATACAAATATTTTGTTCCATGCAGGGATCGAACCCACGACACCCTGTGCAGCAGCCGATCGCTCAACCACTGCGCCAATCATGTTGTCAAAATACCTTGATTTGAACTATTGAGTTTGAAAAAATATTCTCATTCTATTAATTGTATGGAAAACAAGGAACCGTAATAAACAAACCTGTAATGGGCTTCAACAGCAGTACAGTGACGGGGTCGTTCTCGTAATAGCCCGTCTCGAGCCGCAGCGCGCGCGTGTGTGCTTGCCGTGACTGAATACATTTTGCTGACGCTTCTCTCGTTGTTAACGCTGACATTTGATGACTCGAGTCGGCTGTCGATGGGTCCACACCTATAAATTGAAATATATCATCTTAAAATATAAGAGACAAATATCTAGTTATGATTCCACGACACAAAATTCCAGGCATGGATGCAGAATGCAGTTCCACTCTCATGCAAATGCACATGGAAGATGTAGTGTAAAATGAGATGGAGCTACACATATTAGTGATTTAGCGAATACATGTTTTTATTACATTCGCGAATGCGAATATTCAATTCCAATATTTGCGAAATTTCTCATACACATACACCGATTGTTAGTATTATGCACTTGAGATACTCATATCTGTCTGATGTAATTAATTTAACATAACCTACCAACATTAAATTCAATATCAGCAAGTTCAAACGTGACATGCTTCCTAACAATAGCTAAATAGAACTTCATTGTCTCTCGCTTCTCGAACAGCTTGCCAGCTCTCGCAGCGAACAGTTTGTTCTTTGCAATGCACAGCACGCCGCTAGTTGCGTAGTCCAGTCGCTGCACGAAGTGGAGGGGGAACGTCGACGAGGACAGGTGTGAGTCCGGCGCCGCTATGTGGTACGTCACTGTGTTCTGTAAAAGAAGCTGGGATTTAGGGCCAAACATTTCGAGATTCAATTTTGGCTTGTCGAAATAGAAACTCGAATCTTGAAAACTGATTCGTACACTTAAGGAGCTTACTCAAGGCGCGATGCGACGCGATTCAACCGATTCCAACTACAAGTCAAAATCAACCTTACCACAACGACATATGACATAAAACACGCTGATATCTACCGGTAGATCAAAAAACAAAATACGATTGCCACGACGACGTCAAGTCGATCGAATTGCATTATTAATTTCTTAGTGGTAAGGTTGATTTTCACTTGTAGTTGGAATCGGTCGAATCGCGTCATGGGTAAAGTCCCTAACAGGCGCAGTGCGCCTCTTTTTACTATGATATCATTCATCTGCGCCGCGTCGCGTCTGCGCCGTATCTGCGCCGCCTCCTGTTTGCGTTGCGCCTTAGATTATAAAGTGTCCAGATTCTGTATTCGGAACAAAAAGGAAAGTTTTTCGTGAAGCCACTTTTTTATAAATGTGTGAGTGAGCGCCACAGACACATTTGAATATTTTCCTCGGAGATGTTTTCATGTTTTACTTAGGAAGAGAGTGACGGAGGTAATTCTTCAACAATGTTTTTAGTTTCAATTCTCAGTGTCCTACTAGGCATCTGGACATTGATACGATTTTACGCTTTTCAGGCCGTCCACTTTCACACAACTACACAAACAGATTGGTTAATATCAATTTTCGATGTTTGTTTCATCGATATCGATAGAATATTACAAACAAGCCTACACCTACGGCACCTTCCATCTTGTAAACAACCAATAACCGGATAATCAATAAAACTTTCAGTTTAAAAACCTCCTACAAGGTTATTTCAGCAAAATAGGCTTACCGTTTCTTTTTTATCTTCAGAATTAATATACATATCAAAAGGCTTGTTCACGACCAAAAAATTATCGCTTTCATAGAGCCTCTCGACCGCCATGTTTGTTGATGGATTGCCCCGCAATTTACAAAATACTGCGTTCAATTGATCAGTTAAAAATAATGTTCCCGTGAAATTATACGATTACAATCCGCGGGCATTTGGCATGCTTAGATTAAACGTTAACAATTAAGATAGACGGTATAACCCGATAACTTCGGGCGAAATGACATAAAATCTATTTGAACACGGTTTGTATAGCTCTGTCAATGTAAATATGAAATAAATCTTCTAATGGCATCTTTCTCGATACACTTATTTTAGCTTCATAATTTATACTGAAGTCACAGTTATATTCATTATCAAAATGACTGGAAAAATAGCTTCAGAAGCTCCACACGCAATTTTGTTCAGAAGACTATTGAGACAAAACAGTCAGACGAAACAGAAGACGAAACAGCACAGAGTGGCACAGAGTATACTAATAGTATAGTCAACACTATGATATGACTATGATAGAGCCCGTGCAAGGAGGCATCGTGTTTGAGTTCGCTCCCTACAGTGCTAATCTCTACCAACGTAGCCTCTGGTAGCCTCTTAGGCCGAGACTCCACCAAAGCTGTGCGAGTTGAGATGTGCCTCGAACAACCAATAGAATTGCGTTGCCGGAGTGGAGCTGTGTCAATAACGCAATTCTATTGGCCGCTCAAAACACGTCTCGACTCGCACAGCTTTGGTGGAGTCTCGGCCTTAAGGGAGGCGGTCGCAGCGCTCACGCCTCGCTGGGACTAAGGCCCGTCCACGTAACCGCGCACGCGCACGCTTTCGTCAGTTGACGATTACAAGACGAATGCTTGCATTTTGCGTAGAAACAATGAAATCTGTGTCCACGAAGCGGCAACGTCGCGTCAGCCACTCGTATTGCGTTCGTCATCCGGTGCGCGCGCGCGGCAACATGTCACCAGCGTTGCCAGACGTCCTTTCTCGATGCCACAGATTAGAGATACTACGTCAAAATGCTCGATGCTAGTTGAAAGAAAACTGAGACCTTTTGTAGCATGACTGACTATTGGGTGAAGCAGCGTGGTCATAGCAAATATGCAAAATACGCCTATCTTCATTTGTAGTAAAAGCTGTGAACTGTGACTGGAATTAATAATCGTACTTTAGCCAGTACATTTAATACTACACTGTGCAAACTGTCGGTCGTAAGACGCGGACGTGACCTTGAGCATTCAGACGTCCGAACAGAATCTGGCCAGCTAGATGTTTGTACATATACATCCGAAGAGGTCGTCCGAACTACCCGCCACCCGTGCACACTGCTAGCCGCGTCCCTCAGCCGCGGCTGACGGACGCGCCCGATAATTGACCTATATCGTATTCGTAAGGACAAGCCCAAAGAACAAAGAACGAAACTGGCACAATTTAGAGAAGGTTTAGGCAAAATGTTTTGAAGGGCGTATCCTTACTTTTGAAATCATTGGCTTTAAGTTACTGACAGTGACACTAACCAATCGCAAACGATAAGCGCGCTCGTGCTTTTACAGTGTCAAGGAGTGCCTAGAGCATAAAATCGGATCATAAAAATTGTATAGATGAACTCCTTTTGACGTGGCGCTAGTGTCTATGCCATTGCCATTTCATCAAACAGTGTTGCCGTTTTAGCCACTTTGTGGCTAGATCTAGCGGATTTTCAACGGTTCTAGCCAAACAGAAAACCAATTTAGCCACCAAAATAAATCTAGCCACTTCTGGCTGATTTTTCGATTGTTAAACTTTTACTAAATTACTATTAGAAGTCTACCGATTAATTAAACCAAACTACAAAAAAACAATTAAAAAAGCTTGCCACATTATGTTTTGCCTGCTGAAGTTTTAAACAAAGTCACAAAAAACGGTCAATTCGGTCAAACAAATTGAAATACCACCCACATCATCACCCATTGACGAAGAGATTAACGAATCTCCAGATGTCACTGTAGACTTTGGAATTGATTTTTAATTTTAAACCAAATTATTGAGAATATTTTTCACTAGCTGAACGTTTATTAGATTTTAATAATGTTATACAGGGTGTCCCAAAACTCAACGTCAAGCCGAAACGGGGTGGTAGGATTGATCATAACCATCACGAGAAAAATCTGAAAAAAATTCTATCCCATGCAGTTTGAAAATTATGGGCATTTTAAGAAAATCCTAGAAATTTGATCAAACTGTACCATTTTTCGGTTATTGTGGTTTTCCTTTTTTAATTTTGTTCATTTGAACTTTGGAAACGTAATCCTAAATAACATTTCTAGAATCCCAATAAAAAATAATGACACAATTGCCTCAAGTTTCCGAGAATTGAGACTATTTGTTTAACTACGAATTTAAAATTTTCAACATCCGTCGACTTTGACAGGCCCTCCTTTAAAAAAAATGTACTAGAGTGCCTTGGCAAGTGGCATTAAAAGTTGGCGCATTTAATCAGGATTCTAATATGCTACACTACTTGTTAGTTCCATACAATAAAAAAGAGTAAAAAAATTAAAACCTCAAGTAAGCCGATTTTTGTTATCTCAGTTAAAATGTTTTTGATTCGCACAAGCTCTAGGTAGGTTCTTAATTTTAAGGCAAAATGATCTCTAAGCCCATTGAAAACGTAGCCGACCTGCGTGAATGCATTTTTCAAGCAGCTGAGGAGATCAACTCTCAAAGATATGCTCGACTAATAAGTAGATCTTTTTTAAGAAGATGTAGGGCTTGTATTGAAACCGATGGTAAACAATTTGAATTTATTGTAATAAAAAATGTTATTTCTCTATCTGACTTTTATTCCAACAAACCTAAATTAAACGAGATCAAGATTTTTCATTATTTTACTAATTTTACTATCTTTTTTCACTTTGGTTAAAGTGGCGTCATTATCTATCTCGCTCACTCATGGCAAACATACCCACTATTCATCTTTCTCATCATTTTGCCTTAAAATTAAGAACCTATCTAGAGCTTTTTTTTTTTTTTTTTTAGCGTGGTAAAATCATCAAATGAGTCCTCCAACCCCGGGCAGGGCGGGAGGGACTGTCAGACTTCTACTGACTAAAATCCACGGTGTCCTTCAATAGCCTGTTACGTTCCGGGGTCACGGTAAGGAAATAATCCCGCGACCCCGGCAGGCTTTGGCCCTCTGCGAGGGGGGCCCCGTCATTATGCTGACGCTCTTTGAGGCGCGCGTGGGACACAACGCGCCGTCGACCCGGGCATGGTCCTTGGTCGGGCAGTGAGTTGCCCTTTACTCGCTGCCCGCATGCCCGCGCCTACGGTGGCCGGAGATCATCTGCTGACGTCCGACGCCGCGGGCGCCTACCACTGCGGTTGGGGCGGAGGGAGGACGCTGTCCTCTCTCGCTCGCGGCCCGCCTCCTCCTTCACGAGCATTACTGCCTCGCAGAAGGAGCAGACCGCTTCCCACTCCGTCTCGCCCCGCAGCATGGCCGCAACCAATGCCGGGCGCGAGAGGTCTCCGCCAACCTATCTAGAGCTTGCAAATCAAAAACATTTTAACTGAGATAGCAAAAATCGGCTTACTTGAGGTTTTAATTTTTTTACTCTTTTTTATTGTATGGAACTAACAAGTATTGTACCATATTAGAATCCTGATTAAATGCGCCAACTTTTAATGCCACTTGCCAAGGCACTCTAGTACATTTTTTTTAAAGGAGGGCCTGTCAAAGTCGACGGATGTTGAAAATTTTAAATTCGTAGTTAAACAAATAGTCTCAATTCTCGGAAACTTGAGGCAATTGTGTCATTATTTTTTATTGGGATTCTAGAAATGTTATTTAGGATTACGTTTCCAAAGTTCAAATGAACAAAATTAAAAAAGGAAAACCACAATAACCGAAAAATGGTACAGTTTGATCAAATTTCTAGGATTTTCTTAAAATGCCCATAATTTTCAAACTGCATGGGATAGAATTTTTTTTCAGATTTTTCTCGTGATTGTTATGATCAATCCTATCACCCCGTTTCGGCTTGACGTTGAGTTTTGGGACACCCTGTATACTAAATTCATATAAAAATTGTTTTATTTAACCCATTTATCACCATGCCGAAATTGTAATACTTATCAATAGTAATTGGATACCTAACAGTATCTGGTCAAAAGCACTTTAGCCACTTCTAGCCGAATCCTGAAAGAGATTTTTTTGCAAAACTGGCTACTTTTTACTTACATGTGGCCACGAACTATAATGTCCTAACGGCAACACTGTCATCAAATTGTCTAGTACAGCTTGGCCAGAACGGATTGAAACGGAACATGAACGGAACTAATCTTTTTGTTTCTGACAACGTTTTAAAATCTTTGATATTTGATGTAAACAAAGACCGCAAGTTTGTTAGATTTATTATTGTGCCATAAAAATAACGCAATAGGTGAAAAAAATAAAAATAAAATTATTCAAAGTGCTGGTAGCGCGAAGACAGTGGCGACTTTCGGTTATTTTCCGCAGGATTTTTTTTCATAATTATGAGTGATGGCGCAGACTCTGCCACGAATTTCCCACAGTTATAGATAACCAATGACGATGCTGGGAACTATAATTTTATCTCAATGCTGGGAACTAACTATGCTAGCGCCATTCGTTTCCCAGTAGCCATCCCCATTAATTAAATATTTTTAATCTGTAAAATTCCGTTTTTTGAACGCATTTAATCAATGTCAATGTTGACAGTTGACACAACTAAAACCTTAGACTAAAACATTCATTATTATTCGACAAGATTAAGAAGTACACAAAATGTGTAAGCCTATGGAGTCCAGTGTATCAACTCATATAACCTGGATAAAAGCCAGAAAAGTCAGACAGGTTATTTCGTTCATTACCTATTTGTTTGTAAGCACTAAGAAGTTAAGTGATTTTATGAGAAAATAAATAAAAATGAAGCGATTCAAACGGCATAAAGTGAAGACTGAACCGTCCACATCCTACAACAAAGAGCAAGAAGTCCACGATTTGGCGTATTACATCCATGATCGGGTCGAACTCATGCACCAAGTCTTCTCAGTGATTAAATACAAAGAATTGAAGGCAATGTTACCTGGATGCATCAGAAATATATCTCTGTCTGATCTACAGGAATTGTGCACGGAAGAGGTTTGGTATTTCACGTATTTAGTGCACATAAAGGTTGTTTTTGTTCGTCATAAAAAAGGAGTTTCTTTTTTAATGTTTTGTACCCCATAACTTACTTGTTTCTTTTTCTGTTAGATGCAGTATACATGTCATTTAGTGCTATAAAATATCTTTCGGCTTGGTTCAGTAGTTTTTCTTTTTTGAGCATTTTTCGCTTATTGTGTACTTGGACAATATTATTACCGGTATTTCGGATTACTAAATTCTAGTGTAAGAAAACTGGTCAGTGGGTCATCTTAGAATTAGGTATCTAACAAGAATTTGGGGTTGGGTTTACTATCCAGGAGCAGGCGGACGGGATGGGGGAGAGAGGGGGGAACGCCCAGTTAAAAAAATCACCCTGCATACTTTTTCCATTCTCGTTACAGACAGGAAGTAAAAAATGTAATAAAAATAAGTTAAAAAGTTACATTAAATAGTGTTTCTTTTTGTATTTTCTAAATTATTATATTATCAAACGTAATTGATTTAAAACTGAATATTCGCATTCGCATTCGCGAATATTGGAATTGAATATTCGCATTCGCATTCGCGAATGTCAAAAATCAGATATTCGCAACATCACTAGTAGGTAGTAATCATTTGACGTAGGATGCAAGAGCGAGCTCGGGACTTGGAGCACCCCATTACGGACAGGTTAGATTAGAAGGGGATGGCAGGGTCTGGGTGTTGCCTTTACATGAGAGTAGTGCCTGGACACTCAGAGCACCTACCTCCTTATGATAAACGGTACCACGTTTTTGGAATACGCCTATTATGTGACTACAAAAACACATTTCCTTGACCCGGGAGTGGTACCGGGAACTTCCCGACCTCCCCCTCCCACCCCCTCTCCCCCCGTCCGCCTGCTCCTGGATACTAAGTTAGTTAAGTTTTTATTCATGTCTAATTTTATCGAATTTTGGCTAAGATCAGCTATTTAATGCTAGGCCTCGTCTTCTGAGTTCTCCCTTAAAATGGAATTTTCAGAATGTTCTTTTCACACTGGGAGAATGCTTTCTAAAGAAATAAAATTATTAGCATTTCAATGATTTCAGCTCCTAGGTATAAGTTCGAAGCGCCTCTGTGCAATCCTGGACGGAGCGGAGCCTCCGTCGGACACGGAGTCGTCCAGCCCGTCTCCGCCCCCAGAACAGATGGAGACCATATCGCTGGACAGCATATCATCAGACGATGAGATCCTGAGCCAGACAAGTGGGAAGAAGAAAAAGGTATTTTATACCTGCTGTAGGTCAACGTCTAGTGCTGTAGGTCGATACACATAATATGAATACTATGTATATCAACCTACAGCACTTGATACAGGTCGATACACATAGTATGAATACTATGTGTATCAACCTACAGCACTGGACGTTGGCCAGAAAATAGAATAATTTCTACAGTAGGTACTTTAATAGGCCTACCACACGCGCAAGCTTCACCACAGTTCTAACTGCGCAAGCTTCACGGTCGGCATAAAGGCGCGAGCCCACCGCGGTGCATGCTGTGCACGGGCACGCGGCGGTAAATAATTGAGTGTATTAATTTAGTTGACAATGTGGTGGATTAATGTTTTTTTTTTTTTTAATATTCCACAACTATCACACAACGCCATCTAGTCCCAAGCTAAGCAGAGCTTGTGTTATGGGTACTAGACAACTGATAAACATACTTATATATTTCTAAATACATACATATTATAGATAACCAGACACAGAACAAATGATCGTGCTCATCACACAAACATTTGTCCTGAGTGGGAATCACAGAAATATTAAATATATAATATATGCTATAATATATCTATGGTGGGAATTGAACCCACGACCTCCGGCATAGCAATCAGGGTCACTAACCACTAGACCAACCGGTTCGTAAATCTGGCATTTTTGACTGACGGATGTCCAATAATGTCCATGTATGTGTGGCTGTGGCTTGAACACTGAACGCCCAACCACACGCGCAAGCTTTACCACAGTTATAACTGCGCAGGCAATCGCGCAGGCCGCGCTGTGGGGTTTGCGTGAGATACAGTTTTACCAACCACACGCACGGTGTTCCGTGTACAAACTGGCTTGCGCAGGCAAAACTGTGGTAAAGCTTGTGGGTGTGGTAGGCCCATAAGATACAAAATTTGGTGAGCATTTATCCATTGTGGCAGGTATTTCGATTTTATGGTATTAAAATCGATATTTCTCTGGTAGGCATTTAAACACAAGCCATTTTACATTTATAAAATATATTCTAGAAATTTGTACACTTCTGATTTATAGCATGCTAAGGGCAATAGCCATGACCTGCCAGCCGTCAGCCGTGCACGTCATCAGACCCTTTACATTTTAAATTGCAAAAAAATTGTTCTTGTAAGCTTAAAAAATTGATATAATGTAGTTTACTTATTGTAAATCTTAAAAAAAAATACAGGCGGTTTTGAAGAGCATTAGACCTTGCCAGGCGAGGAGACAGCTGCTAAGTAGCCCAGTCAACGAAGAGTTATAAAGGAAAAGTCTTGGAACACAATTTTTGACTACACATCTTTGTTTGGACTAGTTAGGAGGTGAACATATCAAAAGTCCCCGCCCCTAGCTCTTGAGCTGTGGGGGAACCCCCCCTGGGTTGGAAGGTACCATTTTTTGGTTTTTCGCTTAAATCTTGGAAACCATGTCATTTTTTTCTAAGATTTACAATAAATAAACTACATTATATCAAATTTTTAAGCTTACAGGAACAAGTTCATCATCAGCCTATAATGTTTTCCCACTGCTGGGACACAGGCCTCCTCTCTTGTGAGAGGGAGTGGGCCATAATCCACCACGCGGGCCCAGTGCGGGGTGGCAGATGTCACACGTCTTCGAATTTTTGGTTCTAGGACATGCCGGCTTCCTCACGATGTTTTCCTTCACCGTTTTGAGAGCAGTGGTGATGAAACAAATTACACAAAGTAATGCGCCAGGCGGGGTTCGAACCCACGACCTACAACTCGTAAGTCGGGACTGATACGACTGGGCCACCACTGCTCACAAGGAACAAGTTATTTTTTTTAAATTTTTTGTAATTTAAAATGTAAAGGGTCTGATGACGTGCACGGCTGACGCCTGCCAGGTCATGGCTATTGCCCTTAGCATGCTATAGATCATAAGTGTACAAACTAACCTTACAGGAAGACCGTTACTCGCGGGGTTCAGTAGCTCTTTTTTTTTTTTTTTTTTTAGGTGGTAAAATCATCAAATGAGTCCTCCCGCCCTGGGTGGGGCGGAAGGGACTGTCAGACTCTTACTGACTAAAATCCACCCGTGTTCCTTCGGACGCCCTTTACGTTCCGGGGCCACGGTATCCTGGGTTAAGAAAAAACCCGTGACCCCAGCAGGCATTTGGCGCGAACACGACGCGCCACCGACCCGGGCTTGGTCCTTGGTCGGACGGCGAGCTACCCATTACTCACCGTCCGCAAGCCAGCTCCGCCGCTGTGCCCTCTGCTATTCAGAGGGACACGCGTTGGAGCGTCCACACGACAGGCTATTCGCATACGGGCAAAGAGACCCCTTAGGCACACAGTGCCTAAGGAAGAGTTTTTGCCCGCATCCCAGGGTGCACCGGCCCGAAAAACTGGTCTTCACCCCGGACGTATCCGAGAGGGAACTCCAGTCCACGGGCGCACGTGGAGGTTTCCTGTCTTAGCACCCCGGGGTTCAGTAGCTCTTGGATTAACATAACGTTCTTCATTCACTGTTTTTAGCACAAACACCGACGCCATTCCAAATCGAAGGTGAAGCGCAAGAAGTCGAAGGAGGGCGACGAGCAGGAGGCGGAGAGGAGCAGGGCGTCCCGCGCCGGCCTCACCGTGCTGGAGCTGCTGGAGCTGCAGGCGAGGGCGCGAGCCATCCGCGCGCAGCTGCAGCAGGAGCAACGCAGTGAGTACGCCAGGTGGCCTACCACCTATAAAGCTTGAGTAGTTCAGCTGTGGGAGGAAGTTTTTTAGGGTTCCGTAGCCAAATGGCAAAAAACGAAACCCTTATAGATTCGTCATGTCTGTCTGTCTGTCTGTCTGTCCGTTCGTATGTCACAGCCACTTTTCTTCGAAAGTATAAGAGCTATCCTGTTGAAACATGGTAAGTAGATGTGAACCGCATTAAGATTTTCACACAAAAATAAAAATAATTTTGGAGGTTGCCCCCATACTTACAATTGAAACTCTAAACTTTTTTTTTCACCGAACCCATACGTGTGGGGTATCTATGGATAGGTCTTTAAAAATGATGTTGAGGTTACTAATATGTATCATTTTTTTCTAAACTGAACAGTTTCCGAGAGAGACACTTCCAAAGTAGTATAATATTGGTCCTCCTACCCTGTAACTTTTAAAATAAGAGAAAAATGAACTAAAAAAAATATATGATGTACATAATCCATGCAAACTTCAATTAAAAATTGGTTTGAACGATATCAAGTAATTAGTTTTTTTTAAGCGTCATAAATCGTAAACCGCAATTTACTTTTCAAAGTTACCTACAACCAACTACAAGAACGTTTATATTATGTTACTTGCTGCTACGGAACCCTTCATGGGCGAGTCCGACTCGCACTTGGCCGGTTTTTATTTAATACGTCGTCATTAATCGTAAACCGCAATTTACCTCATGACCTGGCTAGTTCCGGCCGTAGGGGACCATTTATGCAAGTGTGAGCACCAAAATGAAGGGACCAAGTCTCCAACCTCTGTCTCAAACTCAATACAAATACGGGTGACTCGCCGTCTGATCACGAACTCTGTCCACGTCGACGGCGTTTCGTGTTCCACGTGTTTGGTTTTGAAGTCGGTTCCCTTTTTTTTAAAGTTTTTTATTTTTCCCTTTTTAGTTGAGATATTCAACAAAAATCTTCATAAAATCGGCTTCTTTCAAAATCTACAATCCTATTAACCTAACCTTATTATTAACCTTTGTAAGCACGCGAACATTGATAATTACCGCTCGCCGCCTCGCGCTCAGTCATCGCTCAGTGGCAAGTTAGGGCGCTTCCCCATGACGCTATGCGACCGATTTAAACTATAAGTGAAAATCATCCTTACCACTACGACATATGACATAAAACGTGCGGTTATCTACGAGTAGATGAAAAATAAAACACGCTCGCCACGACGACGTAAGTCAGTCGAATTGTATCATTATATCGTAGTAGCAAGGACGATTTTAATTTATAGTTAGTAGAAAATGCAAATCGAACGAATTACCTTACAATGCTTCTTCTACAGAGCCAGACTCGCAGCCCGCGCCGCAGCCCGCGCACTCCTCCGACAACGAGGTGGAGATCAAGGAGGAGCCCGCCGAGGTCGTGGAGATCAGCTCCGACGACGAGAAGCCCGCGCTCGGGGCGCTGCGCGGTGAGTTGTGACAGAGCTAGATCAAGGAGGAGCCCGGGCTCGGGGCGCTGCGCGGTGAGTTGTGACAGAGCTAGATCAAGGAGGAGCCCGCGCTCGGGGCGCTGCGCGGTGAGTTGTGACAGAGCTAGATCAAGGAGGAGCCCGCGCTCGGGGCGCTGCGCGGTGAGTTGTGACAGAGCTAGATCAAGGAGGAGCCCGCGCTCGGGGCGCTGCGCGGTGAGTTGTGACAGAGCTAGATCAAGGAGGAGCCCGCGCTCGGGGCGCTGCGCGGTGAGTTGTGACAGAGCTAGATCAAGGAGGAGCCCGCGCTCGGGGCGCTGCGCGGTGAGTTGTGACAGAGCTAGATCAAGGAGGAGCCCGCGCTCGGGGCGCTGCGCGGTGAGTTGTGACAGAGCTAGATCAAGGAGGAGCCCGCGCTCGGGGCGCTGCGCGGTGAGTTGTGACAGAGCTAGATCAAGGAGGAGCCCGCGCTCGGGGCGCTGCGCGGTGAGTTGTGACAGAGCTAGATCAAGGAGGAGCCCGCGCTCGGGGCGCTGCGCGGTGAGTTGTGACAGAGCTAGATCAAGGAGGAGCCCGCGCTCGGGGCGCTGCGCGGTGAGTTGTGACAGAGCTAGATCAAGGAGGAGCCCGGGCTCGGGGCGCTGCGCGGTGAGTTGTGACAGAGCTAGATCAAGGAGGAGCCCGCGCTCGGGGCGCTGCGCGGTGAGTTGTGACAGAGCGCCGGAGATAGCGGAGGCGCAGCTACCGCCGTATCAGTTATAAGAGGGCCCATCAAAAAAAAAAAAAATGACAGGCCTGTTGGTCTAGTGCAGGGTAGGCGAACCAATGGCACGCGACACAATATTTTGGGCACGTCGCAGAATTAGGTATTTTTACCCGACTACGGCAAAGCCAAAAGGAGGGTTATGATTTTGACCGGTATGTATGTATGTATGTATGTTTGTCTGTTCCCTCATATCTTCTAAACTACTTATCATTATATGACAAATGAGGTGTCGTTAGAAGCGTCTCAGTTGTCCGCTGGTTATAGGGTAGGTGACGTGTCACCAAATCTAATATGGCGCCCTCTAAGTGATGTAGTCGTGACCGAAAAAATTTTTTTTTTCGCACAGTATCGACATGGGTATCAAATCAAAGGGCTTGATGTGCACATTTGAAATATATATGCATTATATAGCTTTTATATACATTATTAGCTTTTTTGCCTGTTTCTAACAGTGTCAACATGGGTATCAAATGTAATGAGAACATTTGAAATTTACTCGCTACTCTGCTTTTATTGTTATATACTTATCAAATAATTAATAATATACCTAACCCCAAAATAGTGTAAATAAAAAATAAGTTAAAAATAACTAAAACCCGACTACGACAAAAACGTGCACTGAAAAGTATAAAACAAGAACAATATTAATTTGACCGATATTGTGCTAGCCGTGGTCGTGTGCCACCTGCGGTTGTTTCACACAATCTTCGTTAGGTAGGTGGCACACGACCACGGCTAGCACAATATCGGTCAAATTAATATTGTTCTTGTTTTATACTTTTCAGTGCACGTTTTTGTCGTAGTCGGGTTTTAGTTATTTTTAACTTATTTTTTATAAGACGATCGAACGCGATGCTCGCGGTGGGGGCAGTGCGGCGGCAGGCAGTATGGATTCAAAAATTTATTGAAACAAGGAAAGAGTTGGAATTAATTGAAACTGAAAGATCGACAAGTAATTTAAGTAAAAATGCTAATAATGTACCTCTTTTGCTTACTTTATTTAATAAAGAGTTTTGATAGTATTTATAATAATTATTTTGCCAATAATCAGAAAGTCAAAATTATTTGATGGCACGCGAATGACCCCATTAAACTTTTTTTTAGAAAAAATGGCACGTTGATGCATAAAGGTTCGCCTACCCTGGTCTAGTGGTTAGTGACCCTGACTATCCTGAAATCCATCTGACCGCGTAATTTATATGTTATTTATTTTCCAGAATTAGCGTCAGTGCAAGAACCATCCGCGTGTCAACAGGCACCTGCGCCGACCACAGTAACCAAACGAATCAACGACCTCGTCATCACGGTCCCACAGACCAGCAAACAAAAAATAAAACTTAAAAGAAATAAATCAATAACAACCACAGATAAAAATACCAGTGTTAACAACACTGAAAAAGCAAAAGACACACCCAGTATTGCCAACACACAAAGTACTCAAGACAAACCAAGTACTACTGAAAATAAAACTGATGACAAGACTACAAAGAAAGATAAACCTAAAAAAAAGAAAAAACATAAGAAAAATGTCAGTAAAGATGACATAGATAATGATGAGATAACTCTTCAACTGTCAGATACAGAAAAAATGGATCTTCTAGAAGATTTAGATAGGAAACATTACGACAGTGTCAGTTCTGAATCTAGTTCGGAATCTAGCAGCGATTCTGATGCGTCTGAAAAAGAAAAAGATAATGCTCTGAAAGATACAGAGGAAGCAATGACTGTAAAAGAAACAGATTCTGAAGGTGATGCTGTAAAAGCGGCTTTAGAGGCTGACAAAGTAAATTTAGAAGCTGACAAAGTATCTGTAGATACTCACAAAGTGGTTTTAGAAGTTGAAAAAGCAACTTTAGGAGCTGACAAAGTGGATTCAGTCGCCGAAGAAAAAACTGAAAGGACTAATAAAGAAGCTGACATTAATAAACAGACAGAAGATCCAGTTCGTGTAACAGAAGAAAGTACTAAAAACTCTTCTGACACCGTCATTATTGAAGATAAGCAAGAAGTAGAAACAAATTCTGACAAAACACTTGAAAATAAGTCAATTTCTGACAGAATGACTTCTGAAGAAACAGTCGAAAATAAGTCAAATTCTGACATTATTGAAACTGAATCTCAAATAGTTGAAAAAACTGGTTCTAACACTATTTTAAAAGACACTGTAGCGAAGAAAATAGATGTTGTAATGAAAGATACACCTTCTGCAGATACGAAAGAGAAAGAGAGTGAAAAAGAAGATGATAAGAATATGTCAGAAGGAGAGTTATCAGACCGAGAGAGTTCAGATGTAGAGGCAGTGGATTTGAAACCGGAAGTGGTCTGCATCTCAGATGAAGAAGGCAATAAGAAACCAAAGAAAAAAAAGAAGAAGAAGGATAAGAAATCGAAAAAAGAGAAGAAGTCTAAAAAGAAGGCGGATTTTCGTGAAAGCGCTGATCAAAACTTTTATAAAGAAAGTAATTCTTCTCAGGAAAATATAGAAAAGTGTGACTCTGTAGAAATGATGGACAGCTCTTCACAAAAAGAACCTAACAAGCAAGATTATATAATAATCATAGACAATTCATCTCAGTCTGATATTCTCTGCCAAGGTTCAACAACAAATAAATCCATAGACGTAGCTCCAACTGAAACCACAGACAACGCCAACCAAACTACTGCAGTACACACCGCAAAAGAAGTTCTAACTGACAAAATGGACAAAGTCGACTTAACAGCAGAAAATACCATAGACGAAGACGTAAAACCTATAGTAGAAGAACTGCCCATAGATAAGACTCGTAGCGAAAGCTCTAGTGCCCTTTCAGACAGCGATATAGAAGCAGTCTATGAAATAATGGAACTTTCAGACGATTCTTCCTGTTGCGAAGCAGAATGTACCACGATGCTGTCGAAAGAACCTACGGCTTCCGAAATTGAAGCATTATCAGCTAAAATAGACGAAATAGAGAGAGAAGAGATCATAACGGATAAAGAGATAAGAGATTATGAGAGAGAACAAGAGAAAGAGAGGGAATTTGAAGCAATAGGAAATATCTCTTGGAAGGATCGCTACTTGGATAGCAAGAAAGTAAAAAACGTTTTAACAACGGCTAATATACTAAATGCTTTGAGAAAAAAGAATATAGAGTTAAAAAAGAAACTGGCTGATTCGAAAAAAGAACCTGAAATAACAGTCAAAGACAAAGAAGAAGAACCACAGAGTAAAATAGAAGAGGGAACCATAGAGTTTTACAATACACTACAACCTTTAACAACATACGTGAATCCTGTTCAAGAAGTAACAAAAGATTTGAAAAAAGATGCGAAATTACTTTTGAAAATGTATAAAAAGTTATTGAAATACAATGACATTAATAAAACTAAGGATCCGAATAAGAAACGGAAGAAAAAGAAAAAAGATAAAAAGAAAGAGAAGAATGATGAAAAAGATACAGAAAGTGGAGATAATGTAGTAAGAGATATTAGTGGAGTAATTGGAGAAGAATTGTTACAAAATAAAGAAACTGAATTGAAGACTAGAGAAGAATTAGTTCATACGTAAGAAATGTAAAGTTGTGATGTATGGGAGCCCTCTTAAATGTTTATTTTACTCTGCTTCTTAGTAGTTTTTAAAGCGGCAACAGAAATACATTGTCTTTGAAAATTTCTAGAACTCTAAAAATGACACAGTACATTATACAAGGTGTTTTTTTTTTGTTTAAGCATAAAAAGCCTAATTCGCAAAATGGCAACCTAGTCGCAAAAGGATAAATTCTCAAAATGGCCAATTCTCTAAACGGCTAATTCTCCCAATGGCCATTTCTCTAAAAGTCTCGTTCTTAAAATGGCAAACGATCAAAATTGATTTTCTCCGGGTACATACTTATTTGAATATCGAAGATTAAAATATCTACGCTTAAAATATCGATGTTCAGAATATCGAAAATTAAAATATCGATTGTAACAAAATATCGAATAATGTTACATCTACGCTTAAAACGTCGAAGATTAAAATGTCGACTGATTTAAATGTCGAATGATTCAAAATATCGAAAGACGTTATGTCGAAATTCAAAATGTCAACGTTTAATACATCGCAGTTCATAATATCTAATTTCATAATATCTACGTTAAAAATACCTACTAGTTGAAATATCGAAAAAAAAAATTGTCTGTAGAGGATGGCGGTGTCTTTCAGACCCCGCCATCCTCTTCGAACCTAACCTGTCCGAGTCGGGGTGCCCCAAGTCCCGAGCTCGCTCGCTCTTGCGTCCTTAGTCAAATTGCTGCTAACCACCTACCAAGGTAAGTCGACGGAGCCCCGCTTCGCGGGGCTCCTATTTCTGTTTGCAAGGTTTAAAGTAACCTAACACGAAGAGGAGGGCGGGGTCTTTCCGCCACCCTCTTCGAACCTAACCTCTCCGAGTCGGGGTGCTCCAAGTCCCGAGCTCGCTTCGCTCGCTCTTGCGTCCTTAGTCAAATTACTGATTACTACCCAACAAGGTAGCTGGACGGACTTCGGATGCAAGACCGAGCGAAGCGAGCTCGGAACTTGGGGCACCCCGACTCGGACAGGTTAGGTTCGAACAGGTTACTAGGTTAGGTGTTAGGTTACTTTACGTTCCTTCTTACGAATTTTTGATCAGGTCACGTGTCCTGACGCGAGGTTAACATTTTTTACCCATTACAAAAAAAAAAAGTGTACAAAAAAAAGTCATAAAAGTAAAACACTTTATAAAGACAAACTAGCTAGTGACATAGCGTAGTTCATTATTATGAAATGATAAAGCATTATTGTGGTAGACCAAACTTAAAATGAATCCCACGAGGGAGAGAACCGCAATGATGGCGATCAGACATATCCAGATCCACCTGTAGTGGCCCATGCACAGCCATTCCCCGTGGAGTGGCCCTCGGATCCTGAAGGGACCGGCTTCAACGGCAGGCTGGGTTTTGACTGCATACATAGCGGGTTAATCTGTAAACAAATAATTTTTCATCATCACTAAGGGAGCTTATGCCCAGGCCATGGCGCGATGCAACGCAATTCGGCCGATCCAAACTACAAATGAAAATCAACCTCATTATGACTTAAAACACGTTGATATTTACGGGTAATTGAAAAACAAAACACGATCGCCACGACGAACGTCAAGTCAATAGACACGTTAGAGATAAAGATAAAGATATATTTATTTGTATAAAACATGAGTGGTATACAATATACAGGTCTTAATAATAAATTATGAGGTAGCTGCATGTTTTGTCATCTAGGTATGGCGTACAAATTTTTTGGTTGAAATAATATTTCAACCTATATTATAGGGTGAAGTTAAGTTCAAACAGCACGTTGATTTTAACTTGTAGGTGGAATCGCGTCGCATCGCATCATGGGTAGTCCCTAAGTTGTCAGTACGGAGCGATCAGAGGCCTTACCAGAAGCTCCCAGTTTAGGCTGTGGGAAAGAGACAGAGCTATACAAGTCGTCTAGCGCCATCTCTTTCCCACAGCCTAAAGATTCGACTCACGCTTTAAAAGTTCATGGTAGGCCACCAGGAAGCCGTAAAGTGCTCAATCGCTCGAGCGTTTTTATTTCTTAGGAAAAAAAAAACCGAAAATGTACCTATTCGTGTCTGAACACGTCAGCGCATTAACGCGGCGATTTTTTTTGAAAGGAGGTGTTTTTTTTTTCGGCCCAAACATGTACCGAGGTACAAATTACTATTAAAATCCCTTCCAATAATTAGTATTTTTAGCAGTATTTAAAATCCTTCAATACTAGATAGAAAAAGAAAAGTATATGAAAAAACACTACTTCGCAACGGAACTGCGTTCAAAGAAACGTATATGATAGCATTTACGGCTGTCAATCTGTTTCAACTGTCAAAATCACGTCAAAATGTGACATCGGTGTTTCTTATTTGACAACTTTTTGACAGTAATGAATATCAACAACAATAGAAAAAAGCTATCGGCCTTGGTCGGGAACCCCGGCTTTTGGCCGGCAGATAACCAAACGCAAAAAATAATACGAAATGTGAAATAAATGTATTTTATTTAATTCTTGTTCCCATGATTATTCACAAAAAATGTGTACTAGTAATTAAAACTTATTTGAAATACATAAATAAATTCTATAAAGTACATTTTTGGGTTTTCACACGTTTATAAATGAAGTAACGAAACGCATCATGTCGGAGACGTATGACATTGCCAGATTGAAAATCAATTCTTGGGTTGCAAGTTTTAACATCTTTGATCGACAATTTCTTTTTTTCGAAAATTTTTGATCGAAAATTTTTTTTTTTTGGTACAAATGCGCGAATAAATCCAACATATTTTTATGCAAAATCTACGATTTTTTTCCTATAATTTCGTACTTTTCTCCTTGAGGTACACGGTTTGGCCATTATTGTAGGGAAAAAAAAACACCTCCTTTACTGGGCGGTGACATTTATGTTCAATTTACCTTTTTGTTTTTAACTCGGCGTTTTTTTAACGTCTAAAAAGCGCTCGTGAGAATGGGCTTTAAGAGGTGTGACAGGCGGTACGAATAAGACATTTTAATTACCACGATTAATTACCTACGTCAGAAGATTGTATATTTCAATAATCTGACAATTTGAGCGTGGCATTAGGAAATGAGCGTTGTAACTGTAACTGAAGTTGAAAAAAAAAAAGGTTGCACTCCAGGAGTGCCGGTAGAAGTGAAAACTTTTTTGTTACTATGTTTTATTTTAAAACTGGAGTAGTACAGATATGAAATTAACTAATTTGAATGACGTCTTACTCATTTTCGATCAGGGTCACGTGACCCTGACGCGAGTTTTAAATTTTTTACCCATTACAGAAAAAGTGTACAACGCCGCTAAAGAAGTTTTCACTTCAAAAACGTCATTTCGAAATACTCGAGAGCGTTTCATTTTTGAAGTGAAAACTTCTTTAGCGGCGTTGTACACTTTTTCTGTAATGGGTAAAAAATTTAAAACTCGCGTCAGGGTCACGTGACCCTGATCGAAAATGAGTAAGACGTCATTCAAATTAGTTAATTTCATATCTGTACTTGCTTGCGCAAGCTAGCAATATTAAAATGTTGGTATCATGTATCCAAACGCGTCTCACATATTGAAGGTAGTATTCATATTGGACCACAGTATTGAGCCAATCATACTCCGGCTTCCTTCCCAATCCTACCCCCATTCCGCAAAAGGTGCTACACAGCTACGCCAATGAGAACCGTTTTCCGCCGCAACGACACGCCGCGACGTCAGAGATCGCCATGATGATTTCTGCCCTGTTCTCTTCAATCCGCTAACCGCTCAACACCGTGCACCGCTTAAAACTAAATCGCTGTACCATCATACTGTTATAAACTATTTAACGTGTTGGCCGACACAAAGTGATAAAGTGGGACAATATAATCGATTTTATTCACCGAGCGCGAGTGCAAAGACCATCCAGGAACGCGTCATCATCCACGGACCACGCCGTCAGTCGGTGCACCAACCTGCCTTCCAGTGCTCCCAACTACTCCCAAGTAAGTCATCTCTCACACTTTCCTTTTGCTCAATTTCTGTGTCGTCCAATATCCGATCCGCAAAAATTACACAACGCTTGTTGGTCCTTCGTAAGCCGCTATCCCTAACTTCACCATAAGTTTTTTGGTCCATACGAGTCGGATTCATAGAATCAGCATTCCTAATTAGGTCTCATACCTAGGATTTAGGTCAAATACCTAAATTCATAAAACCGCCATTTTGAACGCATACTGACGTTCTTACATTCCCCGCTAGGTACATTTATTCATTGGGAACTACTGTACCAACTTAATAGTTCGCCTGTTGCATTAAAATAGCATAGGTAATTATTAAAACCGCTAAATAACGTGAGTTAGTTCGGTAAACTTGCCTACAACTTATACGTACTCAACCGCAATATCACACCCGCCTAAGATAAAAAAAATAAATGGTCTAGTCTACCCACTAGACCTAAATTATTCTATCCGCTGTATTTTCTAATTCCCGTAGGCCTAGCTAATACTAACTAGTGTCTGACTCACTACTGGGTCAGACGATGCCAAGGGATCTACGACCATTCTCCACCTGGTTGTAGGAGGTCGACTTGTACCAGAGATTAAGTTTCTTAATCTCCGGCGTGCAGCTTCTACCGCTTTCGCCGTCTACCTTAGATAGCTATAACATATTTATAGTTATACTAATGGCACACCAAAATGCCTAATTTAAGTTTTTTTTAATAAAAATAAACTGATCATAACCTAATTAAATACTGTTTTATAATTTAACTCAAGTAAACACTTAAGTAAAACTTATTTTAACTAAGAAAACTTATAATAAAATCTAACTAATAGAATTTTAAAACTTGAGTAAACATTATCCAAATCTAACTAAAAAACTAAACTCAAACTATTAAAACTACTCCAATATGGAAGAACTTAAAATCAAAATTAAATTACTGCAAGCTAAAAATCAAGCAATCTTTGAGCGTTTATCGTCATTGTATGAAACTTCAAAGAAAATAAATACGACTAGTATTGAGCTTCGTTCGGCAGAGACGTTTATGGCAGACACACAAATACTCTCAGTTATTCGTCAGGAATTTAGTACTAACTTAGATAAAATAAATACATATTCTTTACAAATAGATCCTGATCATAAAATTGATTACAACAGTCAAATATCATTTGACGGCGTTTACACTCGTGTCGAGAGAATACGTTCACTCATCGAAGCGAACTCCTCAAGGTCATTGAATAACTCAACGTCTAACGACACCGCGAGCGCGACGCAGTCCAAATGCTCGGTCAAGCTGCCACCAATTCTGATTCCGTTCTTTGACGGTAGAATTGAAAATTGGCCTGTTTTTTATGAATCATTTAAATCAAATATCCATAGCAATTTAAACCTTACAGATTCTCAACGTGTGCAATATTTAATAGGTAACCTAAAAGGAAACGCATTGCAAATTACCGCCGGAATTATTCCGTCAGGGGAAAATTATGCGTCTATCTGGAATAGTTTGGTTCAAAAGTATCAAGATAAACGAGCACTAGGCTCACACTATATGTCTAACCTACTAAATATCAAACCCGCAATTAATAATTGCGCCTCTTTAAATACTTTTATTGAAACTTTTCACGCGTCTGTTTCGGCACTAGAACAATTAAAAATTAAAGACTTAAAGGATTTCATGTTGTTAAATTTAGCTTTAAAAAAGTTAGATCCCGCTATCATACATTTATTCGAGATGCATATGAGAGATGTGGAGATTCCTACTTATACGGATTTCGTTGAATTCATAAAATCGCAAGTTAAAATACTCGATAGATCTACTTCTTCTCGGACCGCATCACTAAGTAACAACAATAATAAAAATAATTCTTATCGTAATCAGTCACGTGCTAGTACAGTACATACTTTTGTTGCTTGTGATAATAACCAAACTTGTTTATATTGTAACAACAAGGATCATTGGAAGCTTTACACCTGTCCAAACTTTCAAGCACTATCGGCCGGTTCGCGTTTGGATTTTATTAAAAACAAACGTGGATGTGTGAACTGTCTTAGTACAACGCACACTGCCTCACAGTGTAAATCTATACACACTTGTAGGACATGTAACAAAAAACATCACTCTCTTTTACATCTTGAACAAAGTTCACAGCCGCGATCGGTATCAGCTGACGCTGCAACTAGTTCCGCGCAATCACAACAGGTGGCGCTTTGTGCGTGTTCTCGCGTAGGCATAAACATTCCACGCACTACGGTTCTTTTGTCAACAGCACAAGTCTATGTTGATAACAAATATAACCAATACGTTTCTGTAAGGTGTTTAATAGATAACGCTTCGCAAAATAATATAATCACTTTAGCTTGTTGTAAGAAACTGCAATTAAATATTATACCACTTTCAAATTCATGTATAAAGGGTGTAGGTACCTCTTCGCGGCCTATCATAGGTTACGTTGAGATAACAGTTACTGCAAAAAATAAAACAAATTCTTTTAAAATAACCGCTCTTGTTATTGATTGTATAACGGATAAATTACCATCTCACGTTGTTGACACCTCTGCTGTGCAACATTTGTTCGAGTTACCGCTAGCCGACCCCCTGTGGCACGTGCCCGGTGAGGTTGAATTGCTTCTAGGGGCAAAGCTGTTTCCGTATTTATTACTTCATAATAAAATTCTCTCACCTACCGCGCCATCAGCTATTGAAACCGTGTTTGGTTACATTCTTATGGGTGAGATACCTTCTAGTTTATATAATAAAAATAACATTGATTTAAATACTGCTTCATATTTTTCTACCGCGTTAAATATAGATGATTCTCATTGTTTTCTGTCGTTGGACGAAACTTTACATAAATTTTGGAATATCGAAGAAATACCTTCAAAATCTTTTATGAGCCCCGCGGATCGGGAATGTGAACAGCTGTACGCTTCTACTGTGTCACGTGACTCCAGTGGTACGTACTGTGTTACGTTACCATTCTGTAAAAATCCAGAATTACTCGGAAATTCATATGCTGTCGCTTATCGACGTTTAATTAACTTGGAGAAAAGTAAGCTTCGCGACCCGACTTTGCGCGCTAGCTATAACAAAATAATACAAGAATATATAGATCAAGATTATTTATCTGAAACCGCACCTAGTTCTGCAGGATATTACATACCGCATCACCCTGTTATTAGGAATGATAAACAAACTACTAAAGTGCGCATTGTCCTAGATGCCAGCGCTAAGTCTCATAATGGCGTTTCATTGAATGACTTATTGCACACAGGGCCGAATTTACAGGCTGACATATTTTTATTACTTTTAAATTTCCGTTTGTTTCCTATTGCAGTTACAGCTGACATAAAACAGATGTATCTTCGAATTAAGGTTATTGATGATCATCAAAAGTATCAAAAAATATTGTTTCGATTTAATACTATGGAACCTGTTCGCGAATTTAAATTTAACCGAGTTGCCTTCGGTCTTAAGCCCAGTCCCTTTCTAGCCATGCGCACTGTGCGTCAGCTGTCTGAGGATGAAAAACATCGGTTCCCGCGCGCATCCATTGTCGCTTCTCATGAGCTTTATATGGATGACTTGGCTAATTCGATCCCTACTCTGGAGGAAGCAAAGACGCTCTCCGCTGAACTTATCGCCTTATTTAAGGCTGGGGGCTTTGACCTTACTAAGTGGGCAAGTAATGGGGATGGCAACTCAAAGCTAATCGTAGATGGCGCTGCGATAGTTGGTCCCTACGTCAGATTACTGTCTACCTTGTACAAAAAACAAACAAGATTTATTGTTATAAAAATTGAGTATAAATACAAAACAAATATGCAAAAGTATTCGTCAATGCAAGTGCATATACTAAAAGAAGAATTAAGACGCCGAGGTGCATCTACAAGAGGAAAAAAAGTGATTTAATTGAGAGGTAAAACATTTGATTTTACCGTAATAAATCCACAATTACTTGTAGTTGAGGTTTCAATTTTTGAGTTTAGGTATGTTTTACCTGTCCTCTCATATAACAAGAATAAAATGCTGCTTCTGACTTTCTATTTTGATAAAATATCATAATGTTTTAAGTCAGTAATTTTACCCCTTTTTGCTATTTAGATTCGAGAAATATCACAATAATATTTAATTTCTTAACACCACAACTATCACAAAACTCGTTCCAGGTGATAATTCTTCCGCCAGACGAACCATTTTATGATTTATAGAGGGATGCAATACTGGTACTTAACCTCCAATAGAAAAGTAGATATTATTTTTTGAAAAGTGTATTCGATTGTTTATTTATGGTATAATCATAGAATTTCATTAATAAACTCAACTAACGGCCTGTCTCGGCTTCACAAGGCTGGATATTTGTTTTTTTATGTAGCTTTTCCTTAGTTATAATTCAATTTTTGTTCTCAAGGCAGTCACAGCAGCTACCCATTATTTCTTGTTAGTGTGAATTGTCGGAAATTTGTATGTTCCATCATTTTTACAGCTTATTACACAACATCTAGTCATTTTACATCAATAAATCGTTTTTTTTTTCAGAAAATTCCTTTGATTTGACAGTTCTTTTGGGACCAAACTGTCACCTGTTACTTTGACACTTGCCTTCCCCATTCCTCAGAATTACTAGAGGTCATTCCACACTCCAACCGCTCTTCTATTAACTTCTCTGACGGGGATAATTTAAAGATCCTTGGACTCAAATGGATTCCTTCCGAGGATTGTTTCACCTTTACTACATCTGATTTAGATAAAAGTTGTACTAAACGCTCCATACTTTCGACTGTTGCCCGTCTGTGGGATGTTCTCGGTCTAGTGGCTCCTGTAGTTTTATTCGCGAAATTACTCATAAAAGAATTATGGAAATTAAACACAGATTGGGATGAAACTCCACCCGATTCTATCGTACGTCTTTTTCAAAAATTTAAAGAGCAACTGCCTCTACTTTCTTCTTTAAAACTGCCGCGTCATGTAGCCGTTACTATGGGTTGCATGACAAATATAGTAGGTTTTGCTGACGCCAGTTTGAATGCGTATGGCTGCGTAATATACTTACATGTCACTGACACAAATGGTAACACACACGTAAATTTGGTGTGTGCTAAATCTAAAGTTGCACCAGTTAAGGTCGTATCTCTGGCTCGTCTAGAGCTTTGCGCCGCTGTTCTTTTGTCTAACTTAATTAAACTAGTTTATGACACTTACCGCTCTCGCACCACTATTAATAAAATATTTGCCTTTTCCGATTCTACAATTACTCTTTCATGGATTCATTCCTCACCTCACAAGTGGAATATTTTTGTTAGTAACCGCGTCGCTAAATGTCAAGAAAATCTTGATCCTGAACATTTTTACCATATTAGCGGAAAGGAAAATCCTAGTGACTGTCTATCTCGAGGTCTTCTACCTGAACAGTTACTAAACCATGATTTATGGTGGCATGGCCCTGAGTGGCTTCTGCGACCAACTGCTGAGTGGCCTACCACTCCGTTTGTATCTTCATGCAGCGAGCAATTGCCTGAGTTTAACAATAAATCTTTAACATTAGTATCTACCGTATCAGAACCTAATTTAATATATAGCCTTTCTCAAAAATTTACATCGTTAAATAAAATATTGCGCATAATTGTATACATTTTGAGATTTTTGCATATTATTCCTTATGACAAGGCAAATAAGATAATTACTGTCCGTGAATTAGTTACCGCTGAAATTTATTTAATTCGTTGTATTCAACAATTTCATTTTTTTTATATTTATGACGAAATTAAAAGTAAAAAACTTCGCTCACAGTTTAAGAAACTCGATCTGTTTATAGACGAGCATAACATAATTAGAATTGGTGGTAGATTGTCAAACGCGAACCTTCCTTATGAAGCTCAGCATCCCGCGCTTTTACCTAAACATGATAATTTTACACATGTTCTAATAGACTATTATCATCGCATTCATTGTCATGCCGGTGTAAGCCTTCTTAGCTCTCTGTTACGCCAAAAATATTGGATCCTCTCTTCCAGAGGTGTCATCAGACAAAGGGTACATGCTTGTAACTTCTGTTTTAAAGTTTCTCCTTCTCACCCCAGTCCAAAGATGGCTGATTTACCCGCTTGTCGCGTACAAGAGACTAAAGCTTTCGTTCATACTGGTGTGGATTACGCTGGTCCCATTAAAGTAACCTTATGTCGACGCAGAGGCCAAAGAAGTCAGAAGGCTTATATATGTTTATTCATTTGCTTCGTTACAAAAGCAGTTCATATTGAATTGGTTACCGACGTGTCATCGGACACCTTTATTTCAGCTTTTAAAAGATTTATTTCCCGCAGAGGACCTGTCTCTTATTTATATTCTGACAACGGAACAAATTTCGTTGGAGCCAAGGCTCAATTGCAAGAACTACTTGCTCACCGCTACCGCATAGAGTGGAAAATGATTCCACCCCGCGCCCCCCACTTTGGAGGGTTGTGGGAATCAAATATTAAATCTATTAAAACACATTTATACCGTGTTATCGGTTCTCAACTTCTTACTTATGAGGAGCTTTCGACTGTTCTCACTGAGATTGAGGCAGTTCTAAATTCCAGACCGCTCTGTGTCCTGAATGAGGATCCGTACCCAGAACCGCTTACTCCCGCTCATTTTATAATGGCTTCTCCGTTGACTACGTTGCCTGTCGTGAACGTTCCCAAAACGACGAAAACACTAACTTGCCGCAAAAAATTGCTTGACCAAATGGTTTGTAGCTTTTGGAGAAGATGGCGTATAGAATATCTACATAACTTGCAAGTTAGGCAAAAATGGTTAAATGTCGCCGACAATATTAAGATTGGTACAGTGGTTCTCATGCATCAGGATGATGTCCCTCCTTTGCGTTGGCCAATGGGCATAATCACCGAAGTTTTTCCCGGCAGGGATGGGACAACCCGCGTTGCCATGGTGAAGACATGCAGTGGCTCTTTCAAAAGACCTGTTGTTAAACTATGTCCTTTACCTTCTCAATAATACCACCGCGTAATTAAAATTCTAATTTAGCTGTAGTTCACATATTTTCATTATTACTTTTTCTCTTTTTGTCCGCTTTAATTTAATTTCAATCCGCTTTAATGTAATTTCTTACCTTTTGAGAATACTACATATTCTCGAAAGCCGGGCAGGATGCTTGCGCAAGCTAGCAATATTAAAATGTTGGTATCATGTATCCAAACGCGTCTCACATATTGAAGGTAGTATTCATATTGGACCACAGTATTGAGCCAATCATACTCCGGCTTCCTTCCCAATCCTACCCCCATTCCGCAAAAGGTGCTACACAGCTACGCCAATGAGAACCGTTTTCCGCCGCAACGACACGCCGCGACGTCAGAGATCGCCATGATGATTTCTGCCCTGTTCTCTTCAATCCGCTAACCGCTCAACACCGTGCACCGCTTAAAACTAAATCGCTGTACCATCATACTGTTATAAACTATTTAACGTGTTGGCCGACACAAAGTGATAAAGTGGGACAATATAATCGATTTTATTCACCGAGCGCGAGTGCAAAGACCATCCAGGAACGCGTCATCATCCACGGACCACGCCGGCAGTCGGTGCACCAACCTGCCTTCCAGTGCTCCCAACTACTCCCAAGTAAGTCATCTCTCACACTTTCCTTTTGCTCAATTTCTGTGTCGTCCAATATCCGATCCGCAAAAATTACACAACGCTTGTTGGTCCTTCGTAAGCCGCTATCCCTAACTTCACCAGTACTACTCCAGTTTTAAAATAAAACATAGTAACAAAAAAGTTTTCACTTCTACCGGCACTCCTGGAGTGCAACCTTTTTTTTTTTTTAATTGAAGGTATTATTTTATTTATTATATTGTATGTATTATGTTTATACACCGTTTGTTAAACATTTGTTTGTTTAATTAAGCACAAAATATTAGAATGTTGTACACCGATTATCTGTCCTCGCTAAAATAAAATGTCTCTATCGCTCTAAGGTTTGCTGTAAGAAAACACAATTCTGGGTTAAGCTCGCCTTTGTAGATAACTTACCCATAATTGAAATGTTATAATTATATGTATGTGTACAATAAAGAATAATAATAACAACTCTGTAAAAATCATGAAAAACTAATAATCTGACGTTTTCCATGGGGTGATGTCGGTAGAATCGTGGAGGAAAGGTGAACTACCTGTTAGTTCGCAACTATCGGTCGTGATTTAATGTCCGCCATCTTCGATGTCGTTCTGAACAATAATATGGCATGCCAGGCACGGAGAGAGGCTATCTTTGAAATTAATATCGCTCAAACAAGGAATTATAAATACGAATATGTTTTTGAAGTGAAAACTTCTTTAGCGGCGTTGTACACTTTTTCTGTAATGGGTAAAAAATTTAAAACTCGCGTCAGGGTCACGTGACCCTGATCGAAAATGAGTAAGACGTCATTCAAATTAAAAATAAAACATAGTAACAAAAAAGTTTTCACTTCTACCGGCACTCCTGGAGTGCAACCTTTTTTTTGAAGTGAAAACTTCTTTAGCGGCGTTGTACACTTTTTCTGTAATGGGTAAAAAATTTAAAACTCGCGTCAGGGTCACGTGACCCTGATCGAAAATGAGTAAGACGTCATTCAAATTAGTTAATTTCATATCTGTACTACTCCAGTTTTAAAATAAAACATAGTAACAAAAAAGTTTTCACTTCTACCGGCACTCCTGGAGTGCAACCTTTTTTTTTTTAACCTTTTCACGCTCAAACTTCTTACCTACTGAACCGATCATGCCGAAATTTTGCAAATACGTTATCAGGAGTACAGACACGGATAAAGGATATCTTTCATCCCGAAAAACAGAAGAGAGCTGTTGCAGAGAAAAACATCAATTACGTTCATATAGGGCAAAAGCTAGTTAGGTGATTACAAAGGGAAAAATCAGAAACGGGTAAAATTTTATCATAAATGTAATATAATTTTTCACTTAGTAACACAACACAAAATATCATTTCTTCAAATAACTTAGGATAATAATTATATTTGGCTAGTTTTCAGATATGAATTATTATGTTCGATGGTTATTTTCTCTTTTTTAGGCTACAATATATCGCACCTCCGATAAAATAGGGTTACAACTCGAAAAACCTGGATTTTCAGAAAAGCGAAAACAAACTCACAGATTTGTTAATCAGTCTTAATTCTTGCACCATTATTATTATGTGATACAAATTATATATACCTGGAAAGCTTACAAAAAATACGTTTTAATGGCATACGAAATTTTTCAATTTTCCTGAAAAAACCCTGAAAATTCCCAATTGTAACAGTATTTTAGATAGCTATTCGAATTTTTACTAACAAAAATACAACATGACAAAAAAATGTAATAATTCTTATTATAGTAAAAATCAGGCAGTTCTTTAAACTTTTGTTAACTGAATAAGTATTCATATTGCTGTAGACTTCGAAACAAAATCAACTTTAACACAATAAAAAAAAATTAATAAAAAAATTCTAACAAAAAAAAACAATTTCAACAAACTACTTAGCAGAACAATTTTAGGTAGGTAGTGTTTAATTTATGCTAAGCTTAAATAATATTTGTTCTCCTTAATGAAATATTGTTTAAATATTACGTAGGAACTATAATCATCACAATAAAAATCAAACACAGATGAAGTTAAGTTTCAGTCGTCTTTTAATAGCTATATAAAAAAATGCTGGTATTTCAATATTCAATAATAAATTGATTGTAAAAAGGCGCATAGAACCGTGGTATATGATTACTGTTAATCAAACTCATCAAGTCAGCTTTCTTCCTCCCTCTTAATGAAAGCTGTCTGATGTAAGTAGGCTTTATTAAATAAATATTTAACTAGTATAATTCAATCTAAGGATTGAATTTATTTATTGGACAGTTTATTGTCTAAGGACAATAAACTGTAATAATTCGACTTGTAACTGTTAATTATACAAATTGATGTAAGCAACACGATTTTACCTGTCTGAAACACTGTTATATTTTATTTTGTAACACTAATCGAGATCATTCTAGAGTCAAAATGCTTTAGTCATGTAGCGTTACAACTCTGTCTAGCGGCGAGTTTTAGAGTTACAGATGTAACCTTATTGGAGAAGATAGTTTATAAAATTTTAAGTATTTCTGTATTAATAACTCAAAAATCGGGTTTTTCGAGTTGTAACCCTATTTTATCGGAGGTGCGATATTATCCTAAGTTATAAGAAGAAATTATATTTTATGTTGTTACTAGCGGCCCGGACAGCATAAACCCCATTAATAAAATGATCCGTAATTTATTGAATTAATTTGTAACAAAAAATGTGAGAAATGAAGAACCGCTCTACTGATTTTGTGCAAACTTCACATAAACCATCTACTAAATAGTCCGAACAAGGCCTAAACATTTGGTTTGGATAGGCGAGCCCGTTCTTGAGTTATAAAATTACAAATAAAAGATAAATCAATTTCAGGACTGACCACAGAACTTGGCACCCATTTAGATTTCACTTATTTTGTCCGTAAAGTCAACAACTAAGGCATAAATCATAATTAAACTTGGCTCTCCTTTCAATTTATGTTTTTGATGGGATTTTAATGATGTAGACATTGAACTATAATGACTAGAATCGACAGCATGAACAAAATCTATGCCTTAAGCCGCATTTACATTACGAAAGTAGTGTCATGCATGATAAAACTACTTTCGTGAAAGAAAGAAAGAAAGATCAAAGCTGTATTTCATTTATGATGCAAAGCGTCATTGTAGAAAAGATAAAATATAAAATTTATCTCGGAAAAAAGACGTTGATAAATCCACCAACGGCTTTAGTTCCATTGTCTAGTCCCATTATGGAATTACTCGAGGCAAAAACTTGAAAAAAAGCATCTGGGTGCAACACAGTTAATCTCTGAATTAGCAGATGATCCTAAAAGCTATGCAAATTACTTTCGTATGGGTAAAAATCATTTTAATTTCAAATACCACACGTCCACTCAACGCAGGTGCTGTCGCGACACTACTTTCGCGTCGTATTTACATGATGAAAGTAGTTGCATGAAACTAGTTTCACCAAAAATATGCGCATAGCACGAAAGTAATTCAGTGTCACGAAAGTAATGCATGCATTGTAAAACTGAACGTTTACACGTGAAATTAATGGTGAAAGTAGTGTCATGAAAGTACTTTCATGCAACTACTTTCGTAATGTAAATCCGGCTTTAGTGGTCTAGACACGGGGAGTGAGGAGTAAAAGAGTCAAAGGTACAATGTCACCGTCATAGAAGCGACACTTTTCATATTCTACCCTGTGATTCTAGCTATGGAATCGGGCATTGCTAGGGAACATATTATTAAAATAAGCAAACTGCCTTAAGAGCGTATATTCCGAAAGCTGACAACGTCGCAAATGGTTGTCAAATATTAACAAGTTTTAATTAATTTAGCATTGTTACTGTATGAAAATAAGAAATATGGCTCTGTAGTGCACTAAAAAATTGATAAGGGAATGTAATAATTAATATCGTAACACCGAATATATAGTTTTAGATGTAGAAAAAGCATTTGGAAGCTTTCCAAATGTCTTTTATACACCTGAAACGGTTACAACATCAATTTCAGTGTTTTAATTGTATTCCTATATCATTTTTTTAGTGCACTACAGAGCGATATTTCTTGTTGTCATACAGAAAATTTGCCAAATTATTTAAAACTTGTAATTATTTGACAGCTTTTTGCGACGTTGCCAACTTTCAGAATATGCAGCCTTAAGAAGGATAAAAATCGACTATTTTAATAATATTATTTGTTCACTTCTGCTGCTAACGTAAAGAATTAATATTCTGTAGGGCAATTCACGTAACTAAAGAAGTGCTGTTGCAGTGCAGTTGCAGTTAAGTTTCGATCAAAACAACGCTTTTCGTATTCTCTGTCGCTGTCAGACACGCTCGCGTCAAGTTCGCGTCACGCGTGCGTGTTTTGGATCTTTGGATCGCAACATGATCGGTATTCTACTATTCGTTTGACGTTTCAAAATGACAGTAGATATACAAGTTTCAATTCGATCAACGTGCAGTTTTAATGTCATATTCATTGAAATGTAATCGATTCCATTCGATTATTCAGTGGGCAATAATTTTTCTCTCCTGGTTTGGTTGTCGTAAAGTTGACGTGCAATTCACGCGCAGCTTACGCGCAGTTCAAAGATTACATTCCGTTTATCACTCGAACGTG
The DNA here is from genome assembly GCA_954870645.1 of Agrotis clavis. NCBI lineage: Eukaryota > Metazoa > Arthropoda > Insecta > Lepidoptera > Noctuidae > Agrotis > Agrotis clavis. The sequence goes on along the minus strand of OX940944.1, from coordinate 13,137,747 downwards.
AACTTAACTGCAACTGCACTACTACTTCATTGGCGCGTCATAAAATTACGTGAATTAGCCTTCTGATCGATTTTGTGATGGGAACTACGGAGCCATACTATGCCCGTGTCCCAACCCTAGACATGTACAGTCACGAGCAATATCATGTATACACTTAACAAAATTCAAACGCAAATTACTCGTAAAATACTGGTTCCCACTTTAAAATAAGACCTATTTCGTAATAGCATGGCTTCCAAAATAGAAATCTAATGAAAAGGCAAAATTTTGATCAATATAGTAGCAGAAAAACGCTTTTGAATACTGCTTAGTGTATACATACTATTGCTCGTGACTGTACATAGCCGGTTATATAAATAAATGTTACTTACTAAATATTAGTACTTTAATAGACTATACTCAGGGCCGCGCCGCCCCTATGTGCGAAGTGTGCGGCGCACACAGGCGCCAGGGCAATAGAGGCGCCGGATGACCAGTGCCAGCCAATTATTGAAATTATTTTTGTTACATTACAACATATTAATACTTGAGTATCGATAAGTAAGTAGATACAAGTCTCATAAGACGATACTTATCTAAACTATTTGAATTGACTCAGTGTTTGTATTTTGGGTTTTGTTTACATGAATTACGTGCTCTGCTTTAAAAATCAAAAGAACCGCCGGCCGCGCCGCATTCGCTATGATAGCCGACTATTATATTATTAGTATATTTATCTATGTATTTTATTACAAAGGCCGTGCCGTGGATTAGTTTATAAACGTAACCCGATTCGACCCGACGGGGATTCCCCACAACAATTACAAACATTTTATCGGAAATGGGTATTAGCTAGTGGAGTCGCGGGTACGGCGCGTACTGGCAGGAAACTGTTAAATCGATTAAACTGGTGAAGTAATTTCAGCAAAAAATTTGAATTTATGAAAGAAAGAAAGACGACTACATGAAAGGCGCTTCATAGGTTTTGCACACAGGCGCTTCATAGGTTATGCACACAGGCGCTGCAAGGGGTCGGCGCGGCCCTGACTATACTAATTAAATTTTCTCCTATGAAACGGAACATCGGCCAATTCTACACCCAAAGTGTAGGTGTCCTATCTTTATATTTTTAGTCTATGACAAATGCTTCGAATTTGGAAACAAGGCGCCGATTCAAAATTTTATGCAAAAACTTTTTTAAAAAAAGTACCGACTTACAAAACAAAAAAAAATATAAAAATTTTACCTTCGAATAAAATTTGTATTATGTTTCCTAAGACGTCCGAAGTCCATTATGAGAGAGAGAGTACACCGTTTCGTTCCGCGAACAGCCGCTAGATGTCGTCACTTTCCGCCTCGTAATCGCGCCACTAGCGGCCCCAAACGTCAAACCTGTGAACTACCTTCAAAAACCGCATACAAGCCGCCATGATGAAGTTTTAGATCATTGTTCGGCTCATAATGATGCAAAGGTAGGTATGCACCAGGAAGACCTTACCTGGACTTCGGACGTCTTAGGAAACATAATACAAATTTTATTCGAAGGTAAAATTTTTATATTATGTGTTCCGTTTGACGTCCGAAGTCCATTATGAGAGACGTGTTTGTTATCTCCTGGTGGATTGTATGAATGAAAAGCAACAATGTGAATTATAACCCAATATTAATTTTAATAATATTCATATAAACAGGTTTTATATGAAACAAATTCTAGCTATCAAATTGTTGGCAGTATATAGAATTATTAAATAAAAACATAAGGATACTTGCAATCTGTGCAATATCTTTAATAGTAATTTGAATCATGTCATGAAAACATTGGTTGGTTAATCAATTGGGGACTTGAAATAAAGATAACGAAAGCACCGAGGACATTTCGTTACTTGATCTGATTTCTTTATGATAACATTTTCTGAAAGTTGATATGCCTCCAGTTTACTTCAGATAAAATATCATTTAAAGGATAATTTTCTAGTCAATTTAATGAGACAGCCGATCTAAACTACCTGGAGGGGCCTGTATTTCAACACCAGATAGAATATACGTTTTATGCAACCACCACAAGCAACCACCGATTATAGTTGGAGTTGCTGCTCTAACAGGAACTCTAAAGTTATTATGAACAAATTTATTAATGAGCCCCGCCTGTCCATTGATAGATTTTTAACCGTGCGGAGCCAAAATAATAAAATAGTCGCCGTTCGCTTAGACACTTCATTATAAACTATTAATGCAAGGGGTATTATCCTGTAAACAAGTTATCAATACCCTGGCGTACCATGTGGTTACCTTAGGCAAAGGCTTGGCAATTGAAATTGCTTTCAAAATGTGATTTACAGTGTGACTAGAAGATATTCTAAGGATGGCGTCTCATTTTGAGGCGCATTATGGCAGCACGATGTCTCGCTGCAACATGCTGACCACGACCACTCTGTCAAGAGTGAACCGACGAAGAAGAAGAAATTTTAATATTTGAAGTAGTTTCACAAATAGATGCAATAACGGACTCGTGCACGAGAATGGTCTTGTAAGCTAACTTTTGATTTAGATTTATATAGATATGCTAGATATTTTGCAATATCTGCTGGATTTGGCGTACGAAAATGTACATTAATTTTACTACACCACAAAGACCACTTACCCCAAATAGGCGTGTAAGTTTAAGGGTCAAAGTTCGCCAGCAAGATAAAAGATCTTTCTCTTGTGGAGACCTATTTCTAGTCATGGCGTCCCAGCCGAAATGAGCCAGGCTTCCAATTTCAGATCGTTGACATGAGCTTGTGGTATGCCGGTCACCGTGGCTATCAAGGTCTTTAGGTCTCTGATCTTCTTGGGCCGTGGCATGGTTCGACTCCTCAGGTCTGGTCACCAGAAACGGTTTATTCCACTTGGGTGCTACTATAATGTACCACCCTAATATTGATTTTAAGTGGTACAGAACTCGTGGAAGCAGCGCCGGTGGTGGGAACACCCATGCTAGGTCGTATTGCCAGTATCTGCTAAACGCGTCGTGATAGCAGGCGTTGGAGTCTGAGGAATCTAGAGAAACGTTAGTTGTCACCACGTGTGTGGTTTGGGATGCCAACAAATCTATGCCCGGTTTTCCCCAAGTCTGAAATATTTTCGAAGTTGCTGCCACCCGTAGGTGCCACTCGCTGCCGACGCGATTTCGCGACTGGTGGTCGGCTTCGATGTTGTACACCCCTGGTAGGTGGTGCGGGATCAGTACAACACCAAGGTCGTCCCTCAGAATCAGCAATTCCGTGTCAACTCCATCAATCGGCGTGATCTTGTGCCGCCTTTCTTGTACGAGAATGTACGAGACCACTGTTTTGTTGTCGGTCTGGAGAGTTATGCTGGAGTCTCGGAGGGCTCTGGATTTCTGGGACAACAGAGCAATCACATCATACATCTCCTTGAGATTGCAATGCCATTTTTTCTGGTGGGCACCTTGTATCTTGTTGTTGTTGACTACGACTAGTGCACCCTATGAAACGTCGGAAGCGTCCGTGATGACAAAGTGTGTATAGCACATTTGTGTGCATCGCTGTCTTTTGACTTACATTTTCCATCCACCACTCTAATTCCTTGCGAATGTCTTGTGTCAATTGTACTGCTCCGAGAGGATTTTGACGCAGTACTTTTATGTGACACTGCAGCGCACGGCAATGCATCCTTCCCCGGTGGGTGATGAAGGACACAAGGTTGAGAAGCCCTAAGAGGCGTTGCGCCTGCTTCAGGGTCCAACTGCCCGCTGCGAGTCTGGTCGAGAGGTTCTGTTGAATTTTTCTCACCTTGTCTGGTGGCAGGGACTTGCGGTTTGTTTGTGTGTCCCAATCGATACCGAGATATTCGATCGACCTCGTTGGTCTGTTGATCGAATTCTCGTAATTTACACACCAGCCCAGACTCGACAGGAAGCGTACAGCTATGTTTAGATGCGTGCTGAGTACTTCCTTGTTCTGATGGACTAGTAATAATAATAATATTCCACAACTATCACACAACGCCATCTAGTCCCAAGCTAAGCAGAGCTTGTGTTATGGATACTAGACAACTGATAACTAGTAAATAAACGTCGAGAAAAACGCCAAAGCGCAGACCTTTCTTGCGAAGGTATTCTGTCGTCCAGTTTGTTATAGTCGCAAGCATTTTGGGAGCGGCAGCCAAGCCAAATGGTAGACATGTCATCTGCAGAAGTTGACCCCCGTAACTGATACGCAAGAAGCGTCTGTGTTCTGTGCGTACTATGAGGTGATTATAGGCCTGGCTGAGGTCTAACTTCACCATCCAATCATCTTGTTGTAGAAACGAAGGCATTTGTTGATGGTGGAAAAAGATGGAAATGTTTTGGCTCGATGTACAAATTTAGTGCATTTAAGTTGAAAATTACTCAATTTTTGCCATTGCTCCATTGCTCTTTGTAATTATAAAAAGAGGGCAAATGAAATATGTGGTCAAAGGAGCAGGCTCTAACACTCGTTCTTGAACCATTTTCCGAATTCCTTATGTCATTTCTTCCGAAACAAGGGTTTGAAATTTTGGCAGGTTGCCTGAAGGTAGAATTAAGGGCGGTGCGGTGCCTGATTGAAGGGGATACGAGCTCCCGATATCATTTTTACAATAGTCTTTGTAGGGTTGAAACTATTCCAAATTTCTATGTTATGCTGAAGACAGCCGCCCCAAAAACTGGGTCGCCTCCTGATGTTATCTTTTCTCCCCTCTCCCCTCTTTTTTGAAGAAAAATCGTCAATTTGTTTGTCTTTTTTATTATTAGGTACGCTTCGATTTGTTTTGTCGCGAACGAAGTGTTCTCTTGAAAAGAGGTCGAAGGATCTAAGATATCGAGCGACTTGGTCCCGCACTATTAATTTGTTTTTCTAATTTATCTACAGAATCTACACCCCCAATTTTTAGTAGGTAGTTGGATAAATTTTGAGGATTGAATATTATTCGGACGAGGGTGGAATCGCGTATGTTTTTGCTTTTTACGTTTTTTTTTAAAAACGATCGGCGGCGTGTCTCTATAACTTCAGCTCGTATACCGCCATTTGAAGGATGTCATGTGATATCGTTCTATGAATCAGCACCAAACAATTCTTTGAGTTTATTAAAGAGGGTAGTTATTTTATACACCCCCAATCTTGTGTCAGTTGTACTGCTCCGGGAGGAATTTGACGCAATACTTTTATATGACACTGCAGCGCACGGCAATGCATCCTTCCCCGGTGGGTGATGAAGGACACAAGGTTGAGAAGCCCTAAGAGGCATTGCGCCTGCTTTAGGGTCCAACTGCCCGCTGCGAGTAAGATAATTGAGCGTTGGAACTAGCAGACCAGTCAACAAGGTTTTGTAATGCCGAGTTCACATCCTCATTTTGCGCTAAAAATGCATTTGGGTAGCTGTCGATGTTGAGGGTAGCGCGGTGCTAAAATAATTTGCGTGGCGGGTAGGTTTTGTGCTAATGGAGCACTATTTGCCATGATGCAATTCGATAAAACATTATTGACATGACTCACCAATTGTTGATCAAACCTGCGATCCAGTTCGGAGTCTAGCGAGAAGGGGCGCCCACGTGACCGTGGGGGCTGTTTGCTCGGTGCTGATCCACCCGGCTCGCTCTCCGATGACACCGCGTCACTTCCTTTTGATGACGATGAAGAACTCGAACTCCGCGTCCTTTTCCTCGAAGTTTCCTCTGGCACGATAGTTTCACCGTCCATTTTGTTTTAAAAATAAACTCAACTCACGAGACGGAACGTTAATTTTAAATTTTATTAAAATCTAAAACACTAATATAATGAACTTTTTACTTTAATCTCAAAAGTTCTAAAACTAAAAAATATCGTTAATTTTATTCGAAACGATTTAACAATCTAGCAGAGCTGCGCACAGTTCGAAAAACGACGCAACAATGATCTAAAACTTCATCATGGCGGCTTGTATGCGGTTTTTGAAGGTAGTTCACAGGTTTGACGTTTGGGGCCGCTAGTGGCGCGATTACGAGGCGGAAAGTGACGACATCTAGCGGCTGTTCGCGGAACGAAACGGTGTACTCTCTCTCTCATAATGGACTTCGGACGTCAAACGGAACACATAATACAAAAAGTTTGAAATAACTTTTCTTTCGGAAGTCGGTGGCTTTGTTTTTATTTCATTGACTATTGCCACCGACTTCCGAAAGAAAAGTTATTTTAAACTTTTTGGTATTTTTGTTTTTGAAGTCGGTACTTTTTTAAGTTTTTATTTTACCCTTTTTAGTTAGTTCAGATATTCAACAAAACTCTCCGTATAATTGGCGTCTTTAGAAATCTATATTCAAGCGAGCATCAAATACGGATCTATGCGGGCAACGTCAAGAGATATCCATTTTTATATACTAAAAAACCTTCCCTAGAATGCAACAAACACTTTTCCGAAAACCGCATGAAAATCGGTTCAGTCAAACGCGAGATAATCGTGAACAAACACACAATCGACTTTGAAAATCTGCGATCCAAGTAGGCAAAAAATTTCCTATCTCCTCAAAAACTACTGAACCGATTTTGATGAAACTTGCAGTATTCCCTAAGTTGAACAATACTACCTATTAAATCGGTAGTAGTAATACTTGTAGTTCCGGAGATATGCGAACACAAACATAAAAACATACATACATACATACGCTTTTGAAATTTGGCACTTGTTCAGACGCTGATATAGATTAACATATATGAAAACTGGGCAGTTCTGGAAATATTACATACATACGGGTCGAATTGATAACCTCCTTTTTTTTGAAGTCGGTAAATAAATAATTAAATATAAAGTTACTTTCCTATGGAAAGTTATTCCTTTGCTCTTCGATGTGTTTCCAAAAATTATTTGTGCAATAACGTAACGTAACGAAGGCATTTTTGCAACTTTTTAACGCTTTTTTTTACAATTAACTTCAACGCCTTTTTCGCGCCACAGAGCTGCCAAACAACTGAATGAACTTATGCGCGCGCACTCATCCTGGATAGGACACAGTGGTGATGCGTGGTGTCGTCTCTATACGTAGTAATAATAGCTCAATGGATGTAGACGGGTTTCTATTTGCTATGAAATAAAATTAAATGAATATTCATTCATTTAATTTTATTTCATACGTTTTTTATACGTGAATTCAGTTATCTTGTTTAAAAATTTCCTTTAAGATGCTCAGAATAGCGATATCCCTCCATATAATTGTTAGATTATTATTTAGGAGGACTATGATATCAACTTGAACCTCCTGCATAAAAATCTGACGCGCTCGAGTATTTCGAGATTACTTTTTTTTTACAGATAGAAATATGAATTATTACTTTGTGCCACATCCAAATTGTCAGACATTTTAATACGACACTTTTTAGGGTTTACTTTACTTATACTTTGAATATCTGACGCGCTCGAGTAACTTTTTTTTTTGATTTTCAACCGCTTGCCACGGACAGCCCCCTCGAGTTAATCGTCAGATTAATATGCATTGGTTATCAGAAATATAACGCGAGTTTACACTGTAAATAGCTGACGCGCTTGAGTACTTCTGTACAACTGTTTTTTTTTACAGTTTTAAAACTGTTTACACGCTCTCCTCCCCACTAAAATAGAAAACTTGTCAGAAACTTTTTTTTCTTTTTACAACATAATCTTTCAAATCCAATAGGTCGCTATGACGCTCGAGTAACTGCAAATTTAGCATCTTCGCCTCCCCTACTATTATAAGTACGCGAACTTGCTACTGGCGGCGCCTCGTGGTATGCTTCAAACATTTAAATAGGTAGGATAATTAATTTCATCTTACCGATTGCCGCTCCGTGCTAAGCCAACGCTTGCAGCGGCTATATCGTGAACGGATTATAAGATTGAGCAGTAGTGTTTTGCGTCGCTGGACTCTACAATGCCCAACTAGCAAAAGATGTCGTAAGAATGCCAGCTCTTGGACGCGACGTCTTTGAGATCGTCCAATCGCTCAGCGCGAGCGCTCACCTTTCGCGCCGCACTATTGTATAGTGTCGCTGACAGTAGCTTATTGCATTTGCATAGCAAACTTTAGTCCTAACGTGGCGTAAGCGCTGCGGCCGCGCGGTCACAAGGCTGTGTTAATAAAGAATACCACTTTAGTTCGCTCTATGTATAGAAAAAGAACTACGTGGTTCTTCTGAACTTTGAATATTGATCGTCTTAAAGGTGCTCTTGGTAATTAATTTCAGTTAGGCCGTATACAGAAAGAAAGCTGGTAGCCGGCGCCGATCTACCAGCGCTTATCGGCACTGGTCCATTCTGGTAACAGTTACATAAAGCAAGCAGATTGAAGCAGTTCATCAGTTCATGAATTTTTTTAAATGGCGGGTGTCGCCAGCGCTGACCAGCGCGTGTCTAAGACTTTCAGAACTTGTAGCCCTTGTAGGCGACGTTCGGCGCTTTGTTCATAAAGGCGCACGCGGTGCACGGAGAACCACGTATTAAGCTTCGCTTTGTAAGAAAATTTATGTATGTGGTTGTATCTACTGCAACTGCAACCCACGGAGAGGCTACGCACGAATTGACGTTATTGATACACGCGTGGGTTGCTCGAATAGGCGGTTACGTAGCTAAACGCTGTCGACGTGGGTTTACGTTTCCACTGGAGTACACGAATATGACCCACGACTATGTACAGCTCGCTTATCGCAGCGCAGTTTTGCAGTGGCACGTGGTGTGATGGTTCATGACCCGACAGTTACCGTACACACCGTACCGTACAGTGACCTATGCACAGTTAAAATAACCAATTTGTGCCACAGTAAAATCTTCGTTCCATGTTGTGGTCGGGTCAGGAACCATCACACGGCACGTGCGTAGCCTCTCCGTGCGCCGTACCACGATAAACATGGTCGTGTGTACTCCAGTGGAAACGTAGATCCACGTTGTCAACAAAGTTAATACACGCAGCTAAAATGCGCCGCGTGCCCGTACACAGCATGCGCCGCGGTGGGGCCGCGCCTTAATGCCTGCGCCGGTTACCTGTATCTGTATGGACCGGTTCCTATTAGCGCTGCTAGACTGCCAGCTTTCTTTCTGCATACTCCTTATACTTATTTAAATAAAATTCACTTGCCAAATGTACTTTGTAAGCGCCTCACTTCTTTTGTGTTTGAGCGCGTCTCTTCTGGCTGGTCTATAAATTCACCGTTGAACCGGATCAGTAAAGTTGTTGTTGAGATATAATACAGTGTCAGTTGGGGCGGTTGCAAAAACCAACTTTTGAAAGCGCATGAATCATGCATTAATAAATAATTTCCAAATTCAAGAATTAAGGAAAACAAGCTAGGAAATAACGTAGTCTTCGTTATCAGAATCTGGTGTACTACTTCTGATGAGTGCGATTATTCCTATTATAAAAAAAGGCACGCCCAAAAACAAGAAAATAACACAACCAATGATCACGTACAACATCCACTTATTATCGTCATCGAACTGACACATTTATTTGCCACTAATGGGCCTGAAATTTGGCCAAATTATCATAATTTGATGGTGAGGAATCGGAGCACAATTTTGGCTGCCACCACAACTGATGATAGCTGCATGCATAGATATCGAGTATGGACTGAAAGCACCTACTCTATAAACTACATAATAATTAATTTCGTACAGACCATGTAACAATGTTATACAACACGTCCACACGATGTAACATTGTTATATAACATTGCAACATAAAACAATACCGTACACATTAGTGTAACAATGTACCCGCGCAATGTTGAACCGAGCATTTGGGCGTTTATAACCGGTTTTTTGAACCAATCTCAAATGGTCAACATTACATGGTTTAAATTATAGCAATGTTATATAACATTTTTGTGTCCACATCATCTGAAACATGTTGTATTTATAAAGGTAAACGCAGACTTAGCCGCACCGCAGTCTCCGCAGTCCCCGCATTACGAATTCTTTGTATGAAGTTCTATGAAACCTCGCACACTCACCCGCATCGCAGTAGCCGCAGAAGCGGTAAGAAAACGATGACTGCGGGGACTGCGGAGACTGCGGTGCGGCTAGGTCTGCGTTCACCTTAACAATGTTATATACAGCTTGGCCAGAACGGGTTGAAACGAAACTAAAATTTTTATTTCTGACAGCGTTTTAAAATCTTTGATATTTGATGTAAACGAAGACCGCAGGTTTGTTAGATTTATTATTGTGCCATTAAACTAACGTAATAAGTGAAAAAAAAAAAAAAAAACATTCAAAGTGCTGGTAGCGCGAAGACAGTGGCGACTTCCGGTTTTCTACATTTTTATGTCAAGCTGTACAGCTTGGCCAGAACGGATTGAAACGGAACTAAAATTTTTATTTCTGACAGCGTTTTAAAATCTTTGATATTTGATGTAAACAAAGACCGCAGGTTTGTTAGATTTATTATTGTGCCATAAAACTAACGTAATAAGTGAAAAAAAATGAAATAAAATCATTCAAAGTGCTGGTAGCGCGAAGACAGTGGCGACTTCCGGTTTTCTACATTTTTATGTCGAGCTGTATAACATGTTATGTTCATGGCATCACCCTAAGGTTGACTGGAAGAAAATGCCCATGGCAATAAGTCCGCCTTTGTACTTCCATGTGCAAGAAGCTTTAAATAAATAAAATAAATAAATTATGTTATATAGTCTGTACGCACCTTAAGGTACCTATAGATTAACAGTTAAGATACTTGCTACTAAAGGGTTTTTAGACTAGTTATAAACATAGTTTTTGCACAATACAGCACATGGGGCGATCGCGAAACGCGCTTTTACGCCCTCCATCACGTTCACGTATACTATAGATAGACTACTCTACTCCTATTCTGACCCTTTCTGTGCACTTCAAAGTCAAACGAGTTTCGAACCCCTTTAACATACGTAGTATCTCTAAGTAGTCTGGGCTGCGTTTAAATCCTTATAAGATTTTTTAGGCTTTGTGAGAATACAACATAAACACAATTTGTGTTGCTCAAATTTTATTGAAGAAACGACATTTTAGGTTTATTGTATCCTAACAACAAAAATAAGAAATAAAATCTTGAATTCTATGCTTTCCTTTTCTGACAGTCTATCTGACTTTTCATGTCAAGGATTTAAAAATAAAGAAACAAAATAGGAACCAAAGAGATTCTAATACTGAATAGAATTTCTTTACATCCTTTATCCAGTTTAAATTTATACTGACTAAATGTCAAACAGCCCGTTTAAGTACACCGAGAGGTGAAAAATTATTCCAACTAAAATTTAATCTGCCCCGTTTACGGTCGTCCGCTGGTCTATGTTTTTACTGAAAGGAATAAATTTTTGCGACCTTTTTACCACGCAAAATTTTATCCTGCTGTCAGATTGACATTAAGTTTTGTTGTTTTGCTCGATTCGCGCCGTAAAAACGAATATTATTTTTATTTTAGAGAGTAAATATTATTTGTGGATTATGGATTTATATTAAACCGGCAAATTGATTATTTGTTCAATAAACTGAGCCGTCAATTGAATTTGACAACTAACATTGACAGAAACCTATGACTCCGTTCAGCAAACCTTCGCTAGTTTAATTTTTTTCCGGCGAAATATCGCCGAAAGATTTAAACGCACCCCTGTGCCCTTACCACCCGTTTGAGTTTTTTTTATGTGAACCTGTAGTGTGAGGGGATGTGCCATTAACCAAGCCGGAAACACATTATTAACACCCGACGCCACCCGATGAAACGTGATGCGTGTTGGGCATTGAGATAAAGTTATTATGGAGTCGCCCCAATGTTCTATAAATACATTTTGCTTATACAAATGTGAGTCAAATACGAAACAGAGAGTGAAATATTTGTTTGTCTCTTTCTTTCTAATGCAGTAATCATATTTGAGAAAAGCCTGAATGACAACATGCCTGAATGTTCCATTGTGTCTTGCCGTGCCAGAAAAAAGAAAAATCAGCCTAATTAGACTTTGTACAGGTTAGTAACAGTTTTTCATGCAAAACTACAAGAAATAGAACAATTTCGGTAAAGAAATCGCTAAGTGATCATATTTTCATGGTTAGAGAATTACTTTTTGGGTTTATTTCCGTCCTACAGACAATATTCTTCATTTTATATTTTCGTTCGTTTGTTTACAATGATAATAGTGTTGTGCCGTTCTGTATTAGTTCCCCATACTAGTCCCTTCGTTACACTGAACTGTTACCAAATTTTAATGAAAATATATTGATACATAAATACTTATCTTTTATAGGTTTCCCGAATGAACGACTGATGAAAAATTGGTTGGACTCTATCGTTGAGGAAAATATTAGTTCTCGAAGTAAAGACTGGAAATATTTTAACAGAACACTTTGATGGTAATAAGTTACATAAATTAAAATTATTGTTTAATAACAGCCTTTTTTTAGCCTAAGTTATATAGATAGTAATGTGTATTTCATTCCTTTTCAGACGACCAACAAAAAAAAAAAATTCATGGTCTGGCAGCAAGTTGCCCTTTACTCGCTGCCCGCATGCCCGCGCCTACGGTGGCCGGAGATCGTCTGCTGACGTCCGACGCCGCGGGCGCCTACTACTGCGGTTGGGGTGGAGGGAGGACGCTGTCCTCTCTCTCTCGCGGCCCGCCTCCTCCTTCACGAGCATTACTGCTTCGCAGAAGGAGGCGACCGCTTCCCACTCCGTCTCACCCCGCAGCATGGCCGCAACCAATGCCGGGCGCGAGAGGTCTCCGCCTATCGCCGCCGTGAGGACACGTCGGTGCACTGCCCAAGCTGGGCAGTCTTGCACCGTATGCTCTACTGTGCCCTCTGGGCAATCTTCGCAGTGGTGGTTGGGGCGTTTCCTCCCTTCCCATCAGACACAGGAACGTCCCGAAACTTCCGTGTCCGGTGAGGACCTGCGTCATCCGATAGGTCAGGACGCCGTGACGTCTCTCCAGCCACTCCTCAAAGAGGGGTCTTACCGCCGCGATTGCGGCGTGCCCAGACCTCGGTTGCGACAGTCGTCCCCTCCATACTGCCCTGAGATCACGCCGGAGCTCTTCCCGCCGCGCCTCGACTTCTCGAGGCAGCGGGGTTACGCCCCGGTGCTGTGCCTCCACGCGCCACTCATAGACGCGCTGGAGAGCAGTCGCCTCCAGATCCCAGGACAGATTTTAATACACTTACCGAAAATATTGTAGGTACAGAGTTCTCATGTAACCTAATACCATCAAAGTGTTCTGTTAAAACATTTTTCTTGAAAGTGAAATGAACATAAATACCAGTCTTTACTTCGAGGACTAATATTTTCCTCAACGATAGAGTTCAACAAATTTTTCTTCAGTCGTTCATTTTCTATAAAAGATTAGTATTTATGAATCAATATATTATCATTAAAAATTTGGTAACAGTTTCAGTGTAACGAAGGGACTAGTATCGGGAACTATTACAGAACGGTACAACACTATTATTATTGTAAACAAACGAACGAAAATATAAAATGAAAAATATTGTCTGTAGGACGGAAATAAACCCAAATAGTAATTCTCTAACCATGAAAATATGATCACTTAGCGATTCCTTTACCGAAATTGTTCTATTTCATGTAGTTTTGCATAAAAAACTGTTACTAACCTGTGCAAAGTCTGTTTAGGCTGATTTTTCTTTTTTCTGTCATATCAAGACACAATGGAACATTCAGGCATGTTGAATTACAGTTTTTTTAATTGTAACACGCACTTTTATAAGAAAACATTCAACAATTTACTCAAAAATCTAAATTATACAAAAAAAGTAAACAACTGTTTGACAGCAGAACTACCACAAAGCTCGTAACAATAAATGGCGAAACCGGCACGTTTCTGTTTCGTAGGCAAATATGCCAACCATATGCCAACAAAATATTCCCATTTTGAGCAACAACTGAATATTGTTGTCTCTTTTCTATACTATTATACTATAATATTATAAAGAGGTAAAATTTGTTTGTAAGTTTGTATGTAGGGGGTAATCTCCGGAAGTAATAAACCGATTTTAAAAATTCTTTCACTGGTAGTAAGCTACATTATCCGTGAGTGCTATAGGCTATAAATTATAAAGATATTTACTGCCCAACGAAGTGGGCACGCGTCAGCTAGTATTTTACAATTCTGCTTCCGTACAGACAAAATTAATAATGAGACAAAACGATAGGTACCATGTTTAATTTTGGATGTACCTTGTCAAATAGTGGAGTAAAACCCCAACGAAGTTTCTATGGAAAAAATGTTGACTTGTTTGGCCTTAGGGTGCGTCCACATCTGGCGAATGCGCCGCGAATGCGCAGCTTGTACGCGGTTTGCGAGCGGCGCGCGAGCTGCACGCGCGCAGTAACAGCAATGGTTTGGTACGCCAAAAGGCGCGCGCACGGCACGCGATCTGCACGCGTGCAGCTCGCAAACGGTGCGTGAGCTGCGCATTTGTGGCGCATTCGTCAGATGTGGACGCACCCTTAGGGTGATTGCGTCGATGTAGCCCGCGAAATTCAAATTTTCTTACGTTTTTTGCAATTTGCAGGCCAGTGACATGTTGTAACTTTATCAAAATATGAATTGCGGTAATAACAAGTATATTTTTAAATATAAAAAATATCAAAACATTCCCTCCATCAGCTCTTACATAGAAAAGCTGCATCTAAGTGATCTAAGTTAGATTTCGGAGATTTTAACACAATGCACCTTTTCTATGTGTGAGAGCTGATGGAGCGAACGTTTTGATCATTTTCATATTTAAAGTATTATACTTGTTATTGCCGCAATTCATATTTTGATAAAGTTACAATATGTCACTGGCCTAAAATTTGCAAAAAACGTAAGAAAATTTGAATTTCGCGGGCTGGTTGGAGCATTCACCCACAGATTACTTATATGTAGCAAGCTACATGAATTCACCTTATGCATGGACCTAAAAAAAAAGGCGGACGGAACTTCACTAAGAAACAATTGAAGCACCCATAGTAAGTCAGTGCGCTAATGTGGACAAGCCAGCACGCACGCATTCACACCATAGTAAGTCAGCCGTCGGCCATTACGCTTCGAACGACAATCGCGGTTTTATACGATGTTATTTTGTCTAATAAAAACCAAAGTATGTCGTCATGTGTTGCAAAAAGTTGTCTAAACCATAGTAGTTCAATGGGGATGGCAACTCAAAGCTAATCGTAGATGGCGCTGCGATAGTTGGTCCCTACGTCATATTACTGTCTACCTTGTACAAAAAACAAACAAGATTTATTGTTATAAAAATTGAGTATAAATACAAAACAAATATGGAAAATTATTCGTCAATGCAAGTGCATATATTAAAAGAAGAATTAAGACGCCGCGGTGCATCTACAAGAGGAAAAAGGTGATTTAATTGAGTGGTAATACATTTGATTTTACCGTAATAAATCCAAAATTACTTGTAGTTGAGGTTTCAATTTTTGAGTTTAGGTATGTTTTATCTGTCCTCTCCTATAACAAGAATATAATTCTGCTTCTGACTTTCTATTTTGATAAAATGTCATAATGTTTTAAGTCAGTAATTTTACCCCTTTTTTCTATTTAGATTCGAGAAATATCACAATACATTTAATTTCTTAACACCAGAACTATCACAAAACTCGTTCCAGGTGATAATTCTTCTGCCAGACGAACCATTTCATGATTTATAGAGCGATGCAATACTGGTACTTAACCTCCAATAGAAAAGTAGATATTATTTTGAAAAGTGTATTCGATTGTTTAGTTATGGTATAATCATAGAATTTCATTAATAAACTCAACTAACGGCCTGTCTCGGCTTCGCAAGGCTGGATATTTGTTTATTATATAGCTTTTCCTTAGTTATAATTAAATTTTTGTTCTCAAGGCAGTCACAGCAGCTACCCATTATTTCTTGATAGTGTGAATTGTCGGAAATTTGTATGTTACATCATTTTTACAGCTTATTACACAACATCTAGTCATTTTACAACAATAAATCGTTATTTTTCAGAAAATTCCTTTGATTTGACAGTTCTTTTGGGACCAAACTGTCACTTGTCACTTTGACACTTGCCTTCCCCATTAAAAAAGCCAGGGGATCACTTTTCATTGTTAAGCATGTCAATTTGAAGCTTATTTCTCGATTTTACGTCAATAAATTTAATAAACATCTCGAAATCAATCAGTGTTGCAACTATTTCAAGGTTCAAATTATTTTAAAATTGGGAGATTTATATTTTATGTTACTATTTATCGTTATTGTATTCTTCTATATTTTTACAGATTTCCCCACGGCAAATGATGCATGGAAAAATGATTGTATAAAAATAATAAGGGAGTGTAGACATGGAATAGGAATGTAGACGTGTAGGAATGGAATCTAAAATAGCATTAATTAAATATTTATAGCCGAAAAATACTTAAACATTCGTTTTCACCACTTAAGTAAATTAGAAGGGATTTCTAGATGTGTCGATAGCAAAACACAAGTCTACAAAAATTTGAATCACCAAAAGGGATTGTAAAACTTTATTAACATTAAACGAGTTGTAAATATTTTAATATCCAATGTGCTTAAATTATTTTACCTTTATTTTAAAAATAGGTATCCGTCACAAAAAAATTGTAATTAAACTTAAGTTCAAGGGAGATCTTAATTAAATATTGTTTAAAAATGGGTAATGTTTTCCTTCATCTGGCATCCCTATACACACGCACACATATTTACGCCGCCGCCATTGTGGTGCTTCAATCGTTTCTTAAAACCCCTTCTACACGGTCAGGCGGTCAGCTCTGACAGAGGTGACCTTGGTCGTGTCACAGTACCCCACCGTCTGGAACGCTGTCGGCTGACGACGGTCCGGTCGACCGCGCACCGCGGACGCAGCCTGTCGGCTGACGGTCCGGTCGACGGTCGGGAGGGATGCGCTACGGTCGGAAAACTTGTCAGTTCGGTCCGGCGTTCACCATTTTTAGGGTTCCGTAGTCAACAAGGAACCCTTATAGTTTCGCCATGTCCGTCCGTCCGTCCGTCTGTCCGCAGCTTAGCTCAGAGACGCCCAGTACTAGAAAGCTGTAATTTGGTGTAAATATACGGATTTGTTGTGCCGAAAATGTGGTAAAAGAAAATCTCGTAAAATATTTTTTTTTTAGGGTACCTCCTGTACACGTAAAGTGGGGATGTTTTTTTTTTTCTCGCGTACCCCTTAGTGTGGGGTATCAATTAATAGGTCTTTAAAAAATATTGATAGTTTCCATTAACATTTTTTTGATAAAAAGATTCGTTTGTGAAATATTAAGCTTTAAAGTGCTAATTTTTGCTCGACTCGAGTGTCCCCCCCCTCTACCAGCTAAACGGTTATGTTTGAGGGTGTGAAAAAAATCACAATAGTAGTAAATATAACGAAGTTTAAAAGAAAATTATCATGAATAAGTAGGCTTTACAAGTTTACGAGTAATAGTCGACCAACTTATAAAACGTACTTGGATAATATATTTTCCTAAACAAAATGTATCGGAGAACATGTTCTTCAACTGCAAATGTAAGTTTGTCAACTTTATTTTTACAGCTATAATAGGTGGGTATGTTTTGGGGATAGGTAGGTTTTTATTCTCAACTATTTTTAACTAAATTCAAAAAAAGGAGGAAGTTCTCAATTCTTCGTAATTTTTTTTTTATGTACATATTTTCCCCGATTTCTCAAAGACGCTTGGACCGATTTTGAAAATTCTTCTTCTTAAAATTAAATTCAGCGAATCAGTTTAGTTAGTTCGCATAAGTATTTTGATGGGCAACTACGGAACCCTACACTGTGCGTGGCCCGACACGCACTTGGCCGGTTTTCAAAATTCGACGTGCACCCGCATTGACTGACAACTGCACACTGACGCGGTCCCATCGTGCGACGGCGTTCCAAACGGTCGGGTTCGACCGCGGACGCGGCCTGTCGGGACGGATGCGCTCCCGACCACGGCTCGACTGACTCCGCCCATATTTGGTCGCACGACCAACGTCTACACGGTAGATTTTCATTCCCACCGGACCAAGGTCACCTCTGTCAGACCTGACCACCTGACCGTGTAGAAGGGGTTTGACTGACAACTGCACACTGACGCGGTCCCGTCGTGCGACGGCGTTCCAAACGGTCGGGTTCGACTGACTCCTTCGGCTCGACTGACTCCGCCCATATTTGGTCGTGCGACCAAATATGGGCGGAGTCAGTCGAGCCTTGGTCGGGAGCGCATCCGTCCCGACAGGCCGCGTCCGCGGTCGAACCCGACCGTTTGGAACGCCGTCGCACGACGGGACCGCGTCAGTGTGCAGTTGTCAGCCAATGCGGGTGCACGTCGAATTTTGAAAACCGGCCAAGTGCGTGTCGGGCCACGCACAGTGTAGGGTTCCGTAGTTGCCCATCAAAATACTTATGCGAACTAACTAAACTGATTCGCTGAATTTAATTTGAAGAAGAAGAATTTTCGAAATCGGTCCAAGCGTCTTTGAGAAATCGGGGAAAATACATAAAAAAAAAATACGAAGAATTGAGAACTTCCTCCTTTTTTTGAATTTAGTTAAAAATAGTTGAGAATAAAAACCTACCTATCCCCAAAACATACCCACCTATTATAGCTGTAAAAATAAAGTTGACAAACTTACATTTGCAGTTGAAGAACATGTTCTCCGATACATTTTGTTTAGGAAAATATATTATCCAAGTACGTTTTATAAGTTGGTCGACTATTACTCGTAAACTTGTAAAGCCTACTTATTCATGATAATTTTCTTTTAAACTTCGTTATATATACTACTATTGTGATTTTTTTCACACCCTCAAACATAACCGTTTAGCTGGTAGAGGGGGGGGACACTCGAGTCGAGCAAAAATTAGCACTTTAAAGCTTAATATTTCACAAACGAATCTTTTTATCAAAAAAATGTTAATGGAAACTATCAATATTTTTTAAAGACCTATTAATTGATACCCCACACTAAGGGATACGCGAGAAAAAAAAAAAAACATCCCCACTTTACGTGTACAGGAGGTACCCTAAAAAAAAATATTTTACGAGATTTTCTTTTACCACATTTTCGGCACAACAAATCCGTATATTTACACCAAATTACAGCTTTCTAGTACTGGGCGTCTCTGAGCTAAGCTGCGGACAGACGGACGGACGGACGGACATGGCGAAACTATAAGGGTTCCTTGTTGACTACGGAACCCTAAAAATGGTGAACGCCGGACCGAACTGACAAGTTTTCCGACCGTAGCGCATCCCTCCCGACCGTCGACCGGACCGTCAGCCGACAGGCTGCGTCCGCGGTGCGCGGTCGACCGGACCGTCGTCAGCCGACAGCGTTCCAGACGGTGGGGTACTGTGACACGACCAAGTTCACCTCTGTCAGACCTGACCACCTGACCGTGTAGAAGGGGTTTTAGTTATCTGTCTTTTTCAATGGGCAAGAAGAGTGTATACTCTCTACTTAGTCTGTGGTAGGCAAGAAGCTTCAATAATGGCGGACGATCGGACGTAGCGTGTTGTTATTTTATTTCGTCATCAAACTCTTAAAAAATAAGTGGAAATTCGTTGAAAGTACAGCAAAACAGTTTAAAAATTTATAAAATAAGATATAAAATTGTCATGAGACTATGTAATGTGTCATTAAACTGTGTGTTAAAATAGATGGACATTAGTGGCTGGGCAAAATGACGCAGTTTTTGCCTCCCAATTTATTAGCATTATTCGCGGCCAGGGATCCTATCCCATACTTGCCGCCTGCAGCAAAACTTCCTCATGAGAAGAAGCAAAAAGGCTACGATGGCGTCGGAGCCTTTCTCAACATTTTTGAGGTTAGATAATAAATTATTGTAACGTGAATGCCGATTGCCGTATTTCATCTTACACGTTTATTTGCATGTATACCTAATTAATCCTGTGTTAATATCACATTTATTTTAAATATGGTTTTATGCGAATTTTGTTGCGAATTCTTTTGAAGAATTCACTATTTAAATAATAACCCTAAGGAATAAGAATGAAAGAATCAATTAATATTCTTAAAAAATACTGCACAATTTATTGTAATATCTTACAATATGTAGAAGTATCCCCCTAATTCACGTTGTTGTCCCAACACAACGACTTGCTCAGTGGGTCGTCATAGGGGTTTCTTCTGTAATGTGGGTGCGTTGTGCTATGTATGTATCTTTATTCTTACGTATACTTTTCGTTTCATTAATGCAGAAATGAAATCAGTGCTGCCTTGAAAGATGACCAGTTTTAAATCAATGTGATATTTTTTTTTTTTTTTTATTAATGATAGGTTCGCGTTTGACCACTAACTCGCCTGATGGTAAGCGAAGATGTGGTCGACGGTGAAGCACGCTTGCCTAGAAGTAACCTGTTCACTCATATCATCCTCAAGTTTTCTTTTTACCCTTTCCAGAGACCGGATTATATGCAAATGCATGTTTTAATCATGCCAACCCTGGAGAGGACAGATAATCAGTGTACAACATTATACAATTAAACAAACAAATACGTGTTTAACAAAGTATAAACATATTACATACAAAATATTTTTTGCTGATTATGCATGTCTTCTTTAATTTTAACTGTACCTAAGTAAAATGCAAAAAAATTGCCAGTTACGATACTTCTGCTCTCTGTTTCAGTACTCTGATTAGTAAAGTTTTTAAGAACAATACTGCAAAATATCAATATAACTTTCAGTACTGTTTTTTATTAACTGGAATACATATTTTGATTTCAATTTATTTAAACCCAAGAAAATGAAAACAAAACCTACAGTAAAAGTCGCTAGTATATGTAATTTAAAATTATATACCTAGTACTTCAAACAATTTATAATTGCTTATTTTAACGACTTTGTTGCATATTGCAGGCATTTATGTTGCATATTTGAATGCATATTTTGCCAATTTTAAGTTTCATATGATCCGGTCTCTAATCATTACTCACCAGAATTTTTCACTTGTTTTATAATTAACTAATAACTGACTTAACTTTTAAATTAGTAATTTAAAGGTGTGTTATTTTACCAAAACCAAATGGGTTTTTTTTATTCCTAGCAAAGAATATTGATTTTACAAAAATTCAACGAAATCCATGCCCAGTTGTTTCTAAATTTTATGCTATTTTTCTAAAATCTAGTTATTTTAGTTAGATAGTTTGTTAAGTTAGATTTGTAATTTGTTGATACTATCAAATAGTCAACTGTTTGACTTGACTTTACTACATTTTTGTTTACAGCATCCCTCGGAGACTCCACCCCCAACCCGTGTGGAGACCAGAGAAGAACGCATGGAGCGGAGACGCAGAGAGAGAGCAGAACAGACTGCCTACAAATTGGAGCAGGAGATTGCACTGTGGGACCCTACGACCAATGCCAGGGCCACAATGGATCCCTTTAAGACACTCTTTGTGGCTAGAATTGTAAGTTCACATTTATATTCAGTATCCATAGTACTTTCACAGTTTTTATGTCTTGTGACTGGGACTGTAGCACCGTAACTATTTTTAATCTATTTTTTTTTTCTTCTTTGGCAATTGAGTCGTTGGACTACTGTGCCAGTGTCGTGTAATGACGGCTGTGTAGCGAGTTGTTTTACTTTTGTCTTTTGACAATTCAAAAGTGCCTGTAACTGGCCTACTTGAAATAAACGATTTGATTTTATTCTTATATCCTACTGTCCTACTAATATTATAAATGTGAATGTTTGTTTGGATGGATGTTTGTTACTCTTTCACCCAAAAATAATACATATAATAATATTCCACAACTATCACACAACGCCATCTAGTCCCAAGCTAAGCAGAGCTTGTGTTATGGGTACTAGACAACTGATAAACATACTAATATATGTATTTCTAAATACATACATAAATTATAGATAAATTACACCCAGACACAGAACAAATGATCGTGCTCATCATACAAACATTTGTCCTGGGTGGCAATCAAACCCAAGACCTCCGGCAAAGCAGTCAGGGTCACTAACCACTAGACCAACAGGCCCGCCAATTATTTATTATATTATTACATATACCTATAGTAGATAGTTTATAACCTGAATTAACACATAGGATAGTTTTTATACTTATTTTATGTTCCTGTGGGATAATTTTTGAGTTGTAGCGGGTGAAGCCGCTGGCAACAGCTTGTATATTATCAAATCTAATTTTGTTTGATTTTGAATCAGTATTAAAAGGTGCGTGCGGCATATCATCAGTGAAATGTGTATCTTTTCGTGTTGTAAATAAAGTTAGATCGAGCTTTACAATATGAAATGTAGCAATTAGCTAAGCAATGAAGAAAGGGCTTTGTGCCTTTTGTACCAGTTCCTTATCCGCCATTTTTATTTTTTTTCAAAACGGCGTACACGAATGAAACATTGATAAATCGATAGATCACATGAATATAAACGTAAAATGTAAGTGCCAAAACCTCGTAAACCGTCACGTTTCCGAGTTGTGAGCTGTCAAAAATGTACAATTAGCGACACATTCTTTTTTTTTAATATTTTGATGTTTATTTATCAAAAAGGTTATTTCCACAATAAAAGTAATTGAATAGTTATTAGTTTTTCACGCATTTCAAATGCTTTTAGATAGAATTATTTCGTTTAACGCAATTTCAGCATTTATACTATACTATTAAAAAAAAAAACTAATATTCAATTAGTTTTATGGCGGAAGTATCCTTTTTGATCAATAAACATCAAAATATTAAAAAAATAAGAAAAAATATGTCACTACTTGTACATCTTTGACAGCTCATAACTCAGAAACGTGATGGTTTACGAGGTTTTGCCGCTTACATTTTATGTTTGTATTGATGTGATCTATCGATTTATCAATGTTTCATTCGTGTACGCCGTTTTGAAAAACAATCAAAATGGCGGATGGCACCTGTGACCTGGTAGTTGGTACACGGCCCATACAAAAAAGTTCAAATCCCTTTTAATAATTAATAATTGTTGTCCACAGAATTACGACACTTCAGAATCCAAGTTAAGACGAGAATTTGAAGGATATGGAGCTATAAAAAAAGTGAGTTTTATTTATTTTGTTCACACAGTTACTGACATACTCTTCAAAGGTACAAATTTTTCATTTCGTCGCTAAATAATTACAGCCGCACAGGCCGATCTTCCGAGTTAAGCCGCGCTTGCCGAGGTTGGTCTGTGGATGGGTGACCATCTGTCATATCGAGTTTCCTCCGTGCCTCGGAAAGCAGTTAAAGCTGGTGGTCCCGGCTGTCATTTGTAGATCTTTGAATGTTGTCACTTAGTCGGAAGCTTTAAAGTCTGACAACCAGTCTTACCATGGGGTATCGTATTACCTAGTTACCGTGATGTGGAGATCTGATAGTCAGTCGCTCCATGTAAAATACTGATATTCAGCTGCATCTGGGTCGACTGGAAGCAGACCACAATATAGTTGGGAAAAGGTAGGCAGATGATGGTTGGCACAAACACTACAACTAAGTTTTACGTCAAAAGGTTTAAGACGGCTATTTATTAACCAACTTCCAAAAAAGGAGTATTTTGTCCGCGAATAACTCGCGTTTGGTTGAACCGAGTTTGATGCGGATTTTTGAAGTGTTCATTACATTCTGGAGAAGGTTTTAGTATGTATGTCAACGGAAATGTATGTAATCCGTCATTGTATACAATTCCTAGGAAATGTATATAATTCCTTAAATCATCCGGAAATATGTGAAACCAAACCGAACCTCGGGGTTTCTCTTGTTGGTGCCTTCGTTTATTTTCGAAGGCACCAACAACTTTTGGGCACCGTGAGGTTCGCTTTAGTTAGGCTCCGTTAAACATTGCACGCGGAAAACGGGAGCCCCGCTGCGCGCTGCTACCTGAACACGTACGCTGCGCTTCTACCTGAACACGAATAAACTTATATACATTTCCTAGAAATTTTATACAATTCCTAGATATCATACAATTACGGTAATATGTACAACAATTACGGATTACCCGTGACGTGACGTTGTCCACATAGATTTTGTATTCTTGAAATACGGATTTTCAAAGTCGCCGATTACACGAAGATTTTTGTTGAATATCTCAAGTAAAATACAAAAAATCAAGAAAAGACAATAAAAAAGTGTAAAATAACTTTACTTTCGGAAAATCGGAAGGTGATGGCTTTGTTATTTATTTCATTGACCTTTGCCATGAAAGAAAAGTTAATTGAACAATTTTTTTTTGTCATTATCCATTAATAAGCCACTGGGAAGATTTCTTCCCAAACTTTCATTTACTGTCATTAGTGACAAATTTCTTAGAAGCCTCTGGGAAGTTTTCTTCCCAGTGACGTTACCTACTTATCTGTTATCTCTTTCTCTCTCTCTCCCACATATTATTCATGATATTCAACAAAGACACCAATACTAATTCAAATAGATGAAATGAATTTATTTTGTCACATGTAGGTAACTGCTATCTCTCTCTCTCCCCACAGATATGCATGATATTCAACAAAGACAGCAACAAGCCACGCGGCTACGCGTTCATCGAGTACGAACACGAGAGGGACATGCACTGTGAGTGTTGTTGTGATCATTGGAGCGCGCAGCTGGCCGAGTTGGTGGCGTGGGGGGCTGGGGTCACGAGTAGAGTAGGGGAATGAGTAACGTTGGGTAACGAGTAGGGGAATGAGTAAGGTTGGGTAACGAGTAGGGGAATGAGTACAGTTGGGTGACCAGAAGGGGAATCAGTAAGGTTGGGTAACGAGTAGGGGAATGAGTACAGTTGGGTGACCAGAAGGGGAATGAGTAAGGTTGGGTAACGAGTAGGGGAATGAGTAAGGTTGTGTAACGAGTAGGGGAATGAGTACAGTTGGGTAACAAGTAAGGAAATGAGTAAGGTTGTGTAACGAATAGGGGAATGATTACAGTTTGGTAACGAGTAGGGGAATGAGTACAGTTTGGTAACGAGTAGGGGAATGAGTACAGTTGGGTAACGAGTAGGGGAATGAGTAATGTTAGGTAACGAGTAGGGGAATGAGTAAGGTTAGGTAACGAGTAGGGGAATGAGTACAGTTGGGTAACGAATAGGGGAACGAGTACAGTTGGGTAACGAGTAGGGGAATGAGTACAGTTGGGTAACGAGTAGGGGAATGAGTACAGTCGGGTAACGAATAGGGGAATGAGTACAGTTAGGTAACGAGTAGGGGAATGAGTAAGGTTGGGTAACGAGTAGGGGAATGAATACAGTTGGGTAACGAGTAGGGGAATGAGTAAGATTGGGTAACAAGTAGGGGAATGAGTACAGTTGGGTAACGAGTAGGGGAATGAGTACAGTTGGGTAACGAATAGGGGAATGAGTACAGTTGGGTAACGAGTAGGGGAATGAGTACAGTTGGGTAACGAATAGGGGAATGAGTACAGTTGGGTAACGAGTAGGGGAATGAGTACAGTTGGGTAACGAGTAGGGGAATGAGTACAGTTGGGTAACGAATAGGGGAATGAGTACAGTTGGGTAACGAGTAGGGGAATGAGTACAGTTGGGTAACGATTAGGGGAATGAATAAAATTGGGTCACGAGTAGGTAGTAGATATGAGCGCCGATGGCCAATTCCACGGCGGCGGCGTGGCCTGTATATTTTCACGGCGGCGGCGGCGTCGCGGCGGTGCGTCGCGTCCGGCCGTGCGCCTTAGTTTTTTTTTATTAGGCAGAGATTTCTTAAGAAGAAAAATTAAGAAAATCATGTTGTTGTTAGGTTCCAAAAAAGGTTTTATAAAGAAACGTATTTGCTAATTACAATTTTAGTCTTCTATAATTACAGATTACGTTTACTAAAAACAATAATTGTTTCAGTATTTTAAGATGCGAGACAGAGTTTTTAATCAAAGCACAATTTATTTTTTTATGTGAAATGGGTTTGCTCTGGAAATGGGTTTGGTTTGGAGCAGTGGTGGCCCAGTGGTATCGGTCCCGACTTACGAGTTGTAGGTCGTGGGTTCGAACCCCGCCTGGCGCATTACTTTGTGTAATTTATTTCATCACCACTGCTCTCAAAACGGTGAAGGAAAACATCGTGAGGAAACCGGCATGTCCTAGAACCAAAAATTCGAAGACGTGTGACATCCACCAATCCGCACTGGGCCCGCGTGGTGGATTATGGCCCACTCCCTCTCACAGAGAGGAGGCCTGTGTCCCAGCAGTGGGAACATTTTAGGCTGATGATGGGTTTGCTCTTGACCCTAGTTTTTTTTTTATCGTGGTAAAATCATCAAATGAGTCCTCCTACCCAGGGCAGGGCGGGAGGGACTGTCAGACTTGTACTGACTAAAATCCACGGTGTCCTTCAGTAGCCCTTTGTGTACCGGAGTCGCGGTATAAGTGTGTCCCACGACCCCGGCAGGCTTTGACCCTCTAAATGGGAGGCCCCGTCATTGCGCTGACGCTCTTTGAGGCGCGCGTGGAACACAACGCGCCGTCGACCCGGACATGGTCCATGGTAGGACAGCGAGTCTCCCATTACTCGCCACCCGCATGCCCGCGCCTACGGTAGCCGGAGGTCGTCCCGCGACGTCCGACGCCGTGGGCGTCTACTGGGCGAGGGTTCTCCCTCGCGCGTCCCGCCTCCTCCTTCGCGAGCATGACTGCTTCGCAGAACGAGGCGACTGCTTCCCACTCCGTCTCGCCCCGCAGCATGGCGGCGACCAATGTCGAGGTCGTCGCCTATCGCCTGCGTCAGGACATGGCGGTGCTCTGCCCAAGCGGGACAGTTCTGCATCGTATGCTCCACCGTGTCCTCCGGACGGTCCTCGCAGTGGTGACACCCAGACGTTTCCTCCCTCCTTATCCGACACAGGTACCTCCCGAAGCATCCGTGTCCACTGTCCGATGAGGACCTGTGTCAAGCGGTAGGTGAGGACGCCGTGGGACCTATCCAGCCACTCCTCAAAGAAGGATCTTACCGCCACGATTGCGGCGAGCCCGTTGACCCTAGTCTAGGTCACGAATGACTAAGACAAGGTTGACGATACCCAGAAGTAGGAGCCCCGCTAAGCGGGGCTCCGTCGATTTCTCTTGTGAAGGAAGAACTAGTTTTGCCTAGGCCAGACTAGTTTATCCTGAAATCGAGTTTGGCCGGTAATTTATACACTTGACTGTGTAGAGCCGACTATACACGTACCAGTATACTTGTACAAATCGAGACTTGCACAAACATAGGACAGTGACCATTTTAGGGACTTTGACCATGGCGTGATGTGACGCGATTTGATCCATTCCAACCACAAGTGAAAATGAACCTTGCCACTAAGAAATAATGATGCAATTCGATTGACTTGACGTCGTTGTGTCGTCCCTTAGAAAGTGCAAGTATCTTCCCACACACGTTTCAGTATACTTGCGCAAGTCTGGATTACCGCATGTATACTGTAAGTGCCTTTTCAAACGTTCCGGTTGCCGGGTAGCCGGTGCCGGTATGGCAAATTACGCCGGTACGTGTGAAAGCTATAGTACATGCCATACACTGCGCCGCCGGCTACCCGGCAACGGCTACCCGGCAACCGGAACGTGTGAAAAGGCACTAACGTGTCTGGCATAAGCTACGTAGTGAGTGTAGCAAAAGAGGCTAGACCGAACAAACGCCGAATGCCATCTGGACGCGCGTGCGAGTGAGAAAGCAAGTTGCGACTCGTCGTGGCGGCGCGCCGCGCGTTTCTTTCGGCGGCGGCGCGCCGACCGAATTCACGGCGACGGCGGCGCGCCGGCGCGGCGCTCATATCTGGTAGGTAGGGTAATGAGTAAAGTTGGGTAACGAGTAGGGGAATGAGTACAGTTGGGTAACGAGTAGGGGAATGAATAAAATTGGGTCACGAGTAGGTAGGGTAATGAGTAAAGTTGGGTAACGAGTAGAGAATGTAATGCCCAAGAAAAAAAAAAAGAAGAAAACATGTGCTTATTCTTTTTGATTTACTGACTTATGAGGGCTTCTAATCAGAAATATTCAAAAGATTATCTTTTATGAACAGCATTCTTGTCACAAACTCACTCACGCCGCCAACTGTCAGACTGTCAAAAGAAATTATTTTACATTTCTATCACCATTATAACGTCTTGGTATCTTACAAACTTTTTAAATTTTTCTACCATACATTTTCTACCATTCTACCATTTTCTACCAAAAAGTTTTATGTTATAATGGTGATACTCTTTGCGCAGTAATTCGATATTAGCGCAGAGATATTATGAGACATTCTCGGAGGGGATTGTCTCGTCGTTTTTGCTTTTAAATATTATTAAGTTAACTTTGTGAGCCTACAATGTTCCCACTGCTGGGACACAGGCCTACCCTCTGTGAAAAAGTTAAAAAATTTTGCTATTATTTATCTGAAATATGTATTTGTTTTCAGTGAGTTTTTTAGTATATTACAATTCATATTTTAACTACATTTTGTAACTGCCAGACCTAGCTTAAATTCTTAAATAAGTGTTTTTTTTACGTAAATAAAATAGTACTTATTACCAAGGTACACAATCAAAAATAAAAATAGTGGCCATCTATTTTTTAATCGTAAAACACTCATTTTTTTTATTATCTGTCATCTGTCAAAAATACCTTTTTCAAAATAAAACTAGGGCAATGGTCACACTTGTCTCCTCCGAGAATGTCCGTAATAAAGGCGCGTTCACACTTGCGGTATACATGAACTTATTGTACATGATTAACAAGTAATTTTTCTTTCCGGACCAGAATTGCCGTAGACCTCCAATTCGAGCTAACGCCATAGGTTTGTATGTGGTAAGATGCCAACATACATACAAAAAAAAAATAGGCAACAATGGCCCATTATGTGTAAACTGATGGGCCATTGTGGTGACGGGCGCGAATTGGCCGAGTCGCTAAGTTTAAAAAAAGAATTTGCCCAATAATAGTAGTTGTCGATGTTTTTTTTTAGTTCTATTTTTTTTAAATGGCCGCCGATCAATCGTAGTTTTTTAATTTGAAATAAGTTAAATGTTTAGTTTTATATACTTAAAAGTTTTTGCGCAACGGAAAAAGTAAGTAAACGCGCACCAGGTAAATGAGATCGATTCATCGTTATACGGAATAAAAACCGCGGGGTTAAAAGTAAGTAATAAAGAAAAAAAGTGGTAAAATTTTCATTACGGTAGGTATAAAATGGTGGGTATGAATTTTTTGATATTTTAGAGTTTTTCAATTGTATTGACGCACGGCTCGGTCGGTAGGTATACAAAAAGTAGGTATACACAACTATTTTTTTTATTACATTAATTTATAATAATTCACAACTCTGACCGGGGAGTTGAGAGTTCGGTCAAAGTTGGTAAGTGTTGGACGGTATGGACTGGTCAATCCGCGGAAAAGTGAATATCTTTTACAGGTTGTATTATTTGTTACACTGTATTGAATCTGTGTCTAAAAAAAGATAAAAATTATAACTTGATATTAATTCTTTTGACTATAGATTGGAATAGGAAAAGTTGAAATATTTGTCTATACTCCAAGGAAGTAAGTAGTTTGGCGCAGCGGCTGAGGGATTGACTTGCTGCCTTTGTGTCGCAAGTTCAAGTTCCTTACGGAACTAATATTTTGATGACCCACAATTAGTTGTTCCGTGTCTGGGTGTTTGTGTATGTGAGTTTATGTTTGTAAACGCACCCACGATACAGGAAAAATTCTCAAGTGTTTAGTTACGATTTGGTAAAAAACAAACGCAGCGTATTTTAATTATGTAGAAAGAAATATTCACATGATATTCATTTCCTTGGAGTATAAGCAAATAAACATCATCTATTCCGATCTCTTTATAATACATACTTTTACTATAGATTCAGAACATAATTCTTGATATTACAGTATTAAATTTGAATCCGGTTTATTAAAAAAATTGGCTCTTTTATATAAAACGTATAAAATAGTCGTTTTTTTTTAAATTAATCGTTTCTGTGGAGTCTGTATGTATGGTAAAAGTTAATTATTGTAATATACTTCTCATAATTCAAAATGATGAATTCTTCAAAGTCATGAAAATGACTTCAGTGATAGCTTTATTTGGACACTTTAACATAAAAATATATATAATTTGCAATGGTCTTAACCAGGATAATCACCACCCCTCATGATTATAGGTAATAAAAGTCATAATTATAACGTCCATTTTAACTAATATTACCTCTTTTGTGCACGTCCGGCCAGAGTTAATATTCGCCGGTCATTTTGAGAAATGGTCGTAAAAACAAGTTTTCTTTTTTCTGTTTTGGATGTGCACAAAAGAAAGCAGGCCCACAGACAGATTCACGTGGTTTTTATTTATTTAAAAAATGCAGTTGTCAACTTTTTGGTGCGTTTTTGATTTTTTTTATTGCTGTACTTGTCTCGATTATCCGTAAGTGATAAAATGGTAAAGCTGAAAAATTATAGGTAATAAAATACCCTCCTTCTGGGCAGTGCTGTAAAAATAATATGGTTGTAAAAAGTGAATTTGGATAGAAACAAAAATGTTTATTTGTTTTAAATTACGGATTTATAAATTCGTTTTTAATTAAATAGAGAACTTATAAATTCGAATAACTTATAATAATATTATCTTAAATATCTTTTTCAGATTTATAATTTATTTTTATCTTTAGTTTTTGTATGAAATATTTAAAAATGGAGCAAATATAATGTCAGAAATGAAATATTAAACAAAAAACCATTTAAATAATATGCAAGTAGGGAGGTAATCAATTCTAGGTATTAGGTTTACAAAAACATAGTGGTTTTAGTCAAAAGAACACCCAACATAACATTATAAAAAAAAACATGTATCCATCACAACGCAACGAATTTTTTAAAAATAAAAACTTTGTTAGTAGTTATTTTCTTTAGATCCTGTGTCTATTCAGGAATTCAACCGTATTTTTAATGGTTTAGGGCTGATTTTTCAATAGCCAGTTAACCTCTAACTGAGTACCTAATAAAAATGGCGGTTTGACAGCTTATCTATGTAAAGAAAATATGTCAAACCGTTATTTTAATTCCTCGGTTAGAGGTTATCTGGCTATTGAAAAATCAGCCCTTAGGCGCAAAAAGCCCTAAACTTTGACGTCAAAATTTGACAGCGGCTGCCGTTTGACATGAAAAAAAAAATACTTACCCTCAAAAATATACCAAAAAGTTGTCCCGCATGAACCACGTGCGTCTGTCCTGCGACGAGTGCGCCCTCAACGTACGTAATGTTTACAGCCGCATACAAACACGCCGACGGGAAGAAAATCGACGGCAAACGTGTGCTCGTGGACGTAGAGCGAGCTCGCACCGTGAAGGGCTGGCTGCCGAGGAGACTGGGTAAGAAACAGCAGTTTTATTTTTAGCGTCAAAATCATCAAATGAGTCCTCCCACGCTAGGGCAGAGCGGAAGGAACTGTCGGACTCGTACTGACTAAAACCCACGGAGTCCTTCATCATCATGAGCCTATAATGTTCCCACTGCTGGGACACAGGCCTCCTCTCTGTGAGAGGGAGGAGTCCTTCAATTGCCCTTTATGTTCCAAGGTTAGTTCCCGCGACCAGGGTGAGAGACATAGCTTTATATGGTTTAGGCGAAAAAAGCTTAATTCTCAAAATGGCAACCGAGTCGCAAAAGGACAAGTTCTCAAAATGGGAAATTGTTTAAAAGGCCTATTCTCATAATGGCAAAATCTAAAAAAAGCCAGACTCAAAATGGCAAATAATAATCAAAATGGAAAATTTTCTGCAATGGTGATGGCAACTGGGGAACTAATGGCGCTAGTATAGCTTGTTCCAAGCATCGTCATTGGTTCAAAACAGTTCAAATCATAAAGGTACTTCAAAATAGTACTACGTCATTGGTTGGATTAGGACTAAGCTATGGTGGCGCCATCTACAATATCTTTGCGTTGCCAACCCCATTGGATGTATTACAGTAGAGCCTCTATGAAGTCGAACATTAAGGGAGATGCCAAATAATTTGAGATATAGTTTTCGACTTATAGAGAACTAGCTGTTGCCAGCGGCTTCACCCGCTGCAACTCGAAAATTATCCCACGGGAACATAAAATCGGGATAAAAACTATCCTATGTGTTAATCCAGGTTATAAACTAGCTGTGTACCAAATTTTTAGCCAAATCCGTTCAGTGGTTTTTCCGTGAAAGAGAAACATACCTACATACACACATATATCCTCACAAACTTTCGCATTTAAAATATTAGTAGGATTTCGACTTACTTTCATCAAATGAGTCCTCCCTAATCAGGGCAGAGCGGGAGGGACTATCAGACTCGCCTACTGACTAAAATCCACGGAGTCCTTCACGTTCTGGGGTCATGGTAGGTCTTTAGTCCCGCGATCCCGGCAGGCTTTGACCCTCTAATCTAAGTGGCTCACTTTGGTGAGAGACATAGCTTTTTTTATGTATGATGAGTTTGCTCTTGACCTTAGTCGAGGTCAGGAGTGACTAAGACAAGGTCGACGATGGAGCGAGCTTACCCAGAAGAAGCCTGGTCACTCTAACTTTGAAGAGATTAGGATTGTATGCGTTCGGAAACACAGACGCAGGCAGAGAATTCCACTCCTTCGCTGTCCGCATTGTAAAAGACATTTGGTAACGCTTAGTGCGATCATCATCAGCCTATGAATGTTCCCACTGCAGGGACTTGGGCCTCCTCTCTGTGAGAAGGAGTGGGCCATAATCCACCACGCGGTTCAGTGCGGGTTGGTAGATGTCACATGTCTTCGAATTTTTGGTTCTAGGACATGCCGGCTTCCTCACGATGTTTTCTTTCACCGTTTTGAGAGCAGTGGTGATGAAATAAAGTACACAAAGTAATGCATCTGGTTTGGTTCGAACCTAAGACCTACAACTCTGGAAATGTGTATCTTACCGTGTTAAAACTAAATTTGGATTGAAAGAAATGTCCGGTGTGAATCGATGTGAATCGGACAAAGTGATAGTGTAATTTTTGTATTTGGATTGTTCTTAAAACTGTTTTTTTTTAGGCGGAGGTCTCGGTGGCACCCGACGTGGTGGCGCAGACGTGAACATCAAGCACTCCGGACGTGAGGACAACGAGCGGGAGAGGGAGAGGTACCGCCTGGAGCAGCGCGAGAGAGACGACCGACCGAGACACGACGCGCGGGCCGACCGGCCGGGTGAGTGGAGGGAGAGAGAGAGATGAGGGAGATAGTGGGAGGGGGAGGAGAGAGACGAGGTGTAAGAGGTGGAGAGATAGAGATGGCAGAGGGAGAGGCATGAGGCGAGAGGGAGAGAGATCTAATGGGTGACGGGGATATAGATGGGGAGAGAGAGAGAGAGAGATCTAATGGGTGACGGAGATACAGATGGGGGAGAGAGAGAGACTGATAGGGGAAAGAGGGAGAGATATCGAAAGGAAAAAAGTATTAGATGGGAGAGAGAGAGATGGGAAAGAGAGAGTTGGGGTAGAGATAGGGTGACTGGGAGAGAGAGAGATTGGATGAGAGAGGGAGACGGGGGAGAGATAAAGATGAGGAAGAGAGAGAAAGGCATGGGAATAGAGAGAGAGATGAGGGGAAGAGAGGGAGAGAAGGGGGGAGAGAATCGTTAATGATTGTAAGTGTATCCACAGCAGCAGGTGCGGGCGGTCGTCGTCGCTCTCGCTCGCGCTCGCGCCGTCGCTCGGGCTCGCGCTCCCGCAGGAGGGAGCGGGAGAGAGAGCGGGAGCGGGACCGGGAGGGACGGGAACGAGACCCCGACGACACGGAGCGGTGAGTTACTACTAGCAATGATAAAGTTCTAGTTTTGATTAAATCACCGTCACCATCAGTGGTCAAACACGAACCTATTGTGGCGAGTAGGCAAGTTGATCGCACAACTCAACGCATCACCGATATCATACGATTTTGCGTCAGAATTTATAAAACAAACAGTTCAAAATGGTTTTAAACAAGTTTTTTTTTTAGTTTCTGGTTTTTTTTTTTCAAAATTAATTCCACCTTGTTTGTTGATGCCTAAACGTATAAATCAATTATGTTTCATTTCTAGACTACATCTTTTCAAATTCGCCCTTTGTAATGAAATTTTTACGAAAAATGATCAATGGAAAAAAAACATGTGATGTTTTTTTTTCTAATAATTTTATGCATTGTTTCATTACAATGCCAATAAAAGTAAAAAATATGAAATAACAATGGCATTAGTCTCAAAAGGTTTGATGTCAAACTATTTAGACTCCTGAATATTAATTTATTTTCATTTTAAATGCATTCATCTGCCTCGAAAAGTAGTTGAAACGGGTAATAAAAAACACTGTTTAATTTCAAACTGTTTTAAACAGGTGTTTTAAAACAACTTGTTTTAATCATGCCAACCCTGGTTCGCACATTAAGTAAAAAAAAAAAAAACAAAATAAAGGAGATGGCCCATTTTCTTAGGGCACTCTGCCTAGCATATAAAAAATCATGTACAGTAACCAATTTTGGTTTATTTTAAACATAATATGCTGTAAAATTAACTGTGAAAGTTACATAATCCAGTAACTTCAGATTTCTTAGTAATTAACAAAAAGCATCAATTGGTCATGAACCTAGTCGGGCTCTTACCTCAATATTATCCAGATTATTTTGCGTGGATATAAAGAGACCCTTGTCACTGGATGGATATCCATTATATTCTACAGTTTAAACCCAGTATTACCAAGTATAGAGTGTGTGTATAGTATGTTTTATTTGTAGGTTTTCATAATAAGTTTTAAGTACATGCCTGAATTGTTAATAATTGCACAAGCATCGTTTGGAAAGGCATGTCTAACGAAGATACAACATGTCTTCTTAGCCGTTCCGTAGCTATACCGCAGTTAATACACCTCATTGTTGTATTATTGTTGACAGTGTCCAAAACGTAAGCACAATCAAATCCGTATGAAAAGCACTAGATAATCGTTGGGCAATGGAATCAGTCCGTGTAGAATAGCAATGGTCGGTATAGAGAAAAGATAATCGCACAGCTTACAAACAAAAATAAGCCCCCGCACAAGCTGCGAACACACTGCGAAAAAAAATAGTATGAATGTCAAACAAAAAACATGACGGATGTCAAGCGATTGTCGAACCTGTCATGTCGTTTCGTTTCGTTGTTGCAGGAAAAAGTTATTATTTCAGTAATTTAATATAAATGTTTCATAGCATTCGAATAACTTACAAAAATGTTTTTATTATAATTGCAAAAGTGAATAATCATTTTACAGTCAGAATAATGTTTAAATATTAGTCTGACAAGGCATTCATATTATAGCTTAACAGGGAATGGAACGTTTATCCGAAATAGCGTGCTGCCCCGATACGCCGGAAACGTAAAACAACTATTTATGTCGAAATATTTTTTCGGAAGTTGTACGGAAACGTAAACCATTTAGTTATTTATATTTTTATTTTTTATGTATTTATAACTAAACATGTAAAATGTACATGTCACTGAGTAACTAGGCAGAAACTGGCCATGTCATTTATTTTGATTACCTTGTTAGTCAATTGGTGGAGCATTTATTGTGTTTCCTTCAAATCGAAATAAAAAATTCGTGTACATTATATTTTTCAAAAAACTCACGGAATAGATTTGCAATTTATTAGTTACTGGGAACTAGCTTATTTTATTTTTCTCCAGGGCTGGGGGTCGCCGTCGTCGTTCGCGTTCGCGGTCCGAACGCCGGCGTGAACGTCGCGACCGTGACAAGGACCGTGAACGTGACCGCGACAAGAAACGGTCACGACGGGACAAGGAACGTAAGGAGCCGAAAGTCAAACCAGAAGATATTAAGATCAAAGAAGAGCCGTTGGACGGTGAGTTTGGTAAATATGACCTTTGATTTTTTATATTTTTGACTTATGTTTCTGACCTTTGACCTTATTTGACCGCTGCTCGGATAGAAGCGAGAATCAAACATCAGAATGATGTTAAGGATTATATTGATGGTGAGTTTTTGCTAATTCTTTTTTTTTTTTGTAATTTCCTGTGCATGATTCTACAAAGTGGAGTGAAGAAGAACGGTAAAGGGGTTTGAATATTTTTGTATGGGGAGTGTACCAGGTGCCATTCGCCATGTTATTTTTTTTCAAAATGGCGGCCACGTCTGAAACATTCATAAAATCAAAATCAAAAAGTCAATATCGAAAGTCATTTATTCAAATTAGGCTGATTTATCAGCACTTTTTGAAGGCTTTTTTACATAAGACAGTCCCCCAAAGCGCCCCCCCTTCGACACTTCCTAGTGTTTTGGCTGGGAAGAAGAAGTGGCGGAACAAACTCCCCAGCAACACATCTGTCTGTACGGTTAGAAGAACCGAGATTTATACAATTTAATAGAACTTTTACATTATACATCAATCCGAGATTACATCTCAATCGTGACTAGAAGGCACAATAAGATAAACTAGGACCATCATAGTAAATAATCATATAAGAAAAGAAATTAAATTACATGTAACAAAACCAAAGATCAGCAAGTCGACCAGTCACCACAACAGCATAAATCGATAGATCACATCAATCATCATCAGCCTATATTGTTCCCACTGCTGGGACACAGGCCTCCTCTCTGTGAGAGGGAGTGGGCCATAATCCACCACGCGGGCCCAGTACGGATTGGTGGATGTCACATGTCTTCGAATGTTTGGTTCTAGGACATGCCGGTTTCCTCACGATGTTTTCCTTCACCGTTTTGAGAGCAGTGGTGATGAAATAAATTACACAAAGTAATGCGCCTGGCGAAGTTCGAACCCACGACCTACAACTCGTAAGTCGGGACCGATAATCACATCAACACATCAATACAAACATAAACTGTAGAGAGGCAAAACCTCGTAAAACGTCACGCTTCCGAGTTATGAGCTGTCAAACATGTACAATTATTGACACATTTTCTTATATTTTGATGTTTATTGATCAAAAATTAAACTTCCGCAACAAAACTAATTGAATATTAGTTTTCTCACGCATTTTAAATGCTGCAATTGCGTTAAACGAAATAATCCTATCTAAAAACATTAAAAATAAGTGAAAAACTAATATTCGGTTGGTTTTATTGTACTTACAATTATCTAATATACATATAAAATTCTCGTGTCACAGTGTTAGTTGGGACATTCTCCAATGTTGAGCGAGGATAATGATTTCCGATACTTTTAGTATCTATTGACAAAAAACAAAATATTCAGGGTGGAATTTTGTAATGCCACCTGGAGGGAAAGTACTCTTAATACTGCAGATAGAAAATTTTACTCAAAGGACACATTCCTTTAATTTTGAATAGAAAGCAAACTTCATTCAAAGATTATCGAAAATTCTCTTCTCCCACACCCGGGAATCGAACCGACTAAAATCTGAAAAAAATATAACAGTGTGGAATTTTGTAATAATGTTGTATCCAGTATCTGTATCCAGTATCAGTATCTGTAGCCAGTATCCAAATAAAATGATTATTTCTTTCGCAGACTATCCTGAGTTCAGCATGGCTCCCCTGGACGTACAGATCAAACAGGAGCCCAATGAGGACGAGAACAAATATAATCCAGAGGACAATAATGGAGACGATTATAACTATTGAAAATAACATCCGCAGAGCGCTGCAAAGAGATTGTAGGGAGGTGCTGGGTCATATATTAATCTAGCTGTGCCCGCGACTTCGTTCGCGTGGATGTCGGAACTTAACAATTTTTTATAAAGTTTCATGCAAACTTTTATCCCCTTGGGGGTAGAATTGATCAAAATCATTTCTTAGCGGATGCCTACGTCATAACATCTACCTGCATGCCAAATTTCAGCCCGATCCGTCCAGTGGTTTGGGCTGTGCGTTGATAGATCACTATGTCAGTCAGTCACCTTTGAGTTACATAAATTTAGATTGGTCAATGTACGAAATTCCTCCTGCCCGTAAAGCAGGAGGAATTTGGTACATTGACCTCTTTACCTAATGACAGTGATCACAAACATTTTTCTATTAAATAAAAGGTAACCGGTAAGTGGTTAGTAAAAGGTTTACGATCCCTGAGGACTTGATTTTTTTGGTTCATGTCAATCAATATTGACAAAAATAAAGCTATGTTCTCTACTTATTCCATCTCATTTTTTTTTATTGTAATAATCTTGAAAATCAGGAACGCAGCTCTCTAAGTTATATTTGATGGTACAAAGCTAATTTTTTGATGAAATTGGTAATAATTATAATGCTTTTATTACCCAAATATTAGGTAGAAGTGTTACCCAGGGTCACGGGACTTATCTCATTACCGTGACCCTGGTACGTAAAGGGCTATTGAAGGCAACCGTGGATTTTAGTCAGTACAAGTCTGACAGTCCCTCCCGCTCTGGTGGGAGGACTCATTTGATGATTTTACCACGTAACAAGAAGAAGTAAAAAATAATTTTGTCAGTGGCCCCAACATAAGAGTTATCGAACCCAAGCACATTACTTTGTGTAATATATTTCATCACCACTGCTCTCAAAACGGTGAAGGAAAACATCGTGAGGAAACCGACATGTCCTAGAACCAAACATTCGAAGACATGTGATATCTAACAACCCGCACTGGGCCCGCGTGGTGGATTATGGCCCATTCACTCTCACAGAGAGGAGGCCTGTGTCCCAGCAGTGGGATTCTTTTAGGCTTGATTATACCCTCAAATAGATCTTTTAGAGTACTGCTGATTATTATTTATATGTACAAAATATTTACATATAAAATACTCATGGCACGGCATCTCCCTATTTCGTCGTTTCGCTCAAATATTTAGTAATAAATATACTTAATTATGTCAATAAAACAGTGAACTCGACGAGCAATTTACTTCGACCGATCGTTTAACAACATTTGAACCAATGGCGCAGTTTCATTGGTCGTTAACTCGTTCGGTATACAGCATACGGGGAGTCCTCGCATGTGAGATAACAACCAATGAAAGTCACAAGTCGAAACGAGTTCGTTACACCGTCTGCGGTGATTCCCCGCTTGCTTTATACCGATCATGTTATCGACCAATGAAATTCATCGGTCGATATACAGCATGCGGGTCTGCCACTCTTGTCAATAAATGGCGACGAACATGGAGGTTTTCCTACACCCCGCTTGCGGGCTATCGACTAATGAAAACGGTTCCTCGAATGCGGGCCCTGTGGCATGTGTTCCAGAAACCTCGCATCCCTCATGCGGGCCCTAACAACTAATGAAAATTCGCCATTATTGCATAGTATTAACAGCGTGTCGCGTGTTTGACAATCGGTACAAATATTTGTATGAACTACAAATACTTGTTCCGGGTTTGGGTGTTTGTGTATGTAAGTTTCTAAACGTAACTAAATGGAGAAAAAAAGTCAGTTTGAAAAAAAAAACTGTTCGGTTCAAGTGGATTCCTCGTCGAAATGTTTGGTCGCTCATGCCTTAACAAAGAAAACCCATCATTATGCGTGCGATGCAATTCGACCAATGTCAACTACAAGTGAAAATCATCCTTACCACTACGACATATGACATAAAACGTGCGGTTATCTTAGTCAGGCCTGTTGGTCTAGTGGTTAGTGACCCTGACTGCTGTGCCGGAGGTCGTGGGTTTGATTCCCACCCAGGACAAATGTTTGTATGATGAGCACGATCATTTGTTCTGTGTCTGGGTGTAATTTGTCTATAATATGTATGTATTTAGAAATATATAAGTATGTTTATCAGTTGTCTAGTACCCATAACACAAGCTCTGCTTAGCTTGGGACTAGATGGCGTTGTGTGATAGTTGTGGAATATTATCTAATATCTTTAAACGAGCAATTCTTGTATATTTATATATAATCAGGATCTCGGAAACGGCTCCAAGGATTTTCATGAAAGTTACAGATTAGGGGTTTTTCGGCTCAAGGAATCGATTTATAAGGTCCCAGGTTCGAGAAAAGCTCGGTTCCCAAGATATAGACATTTTTAAAACCGAGCGGTCAACCAGATATTTAAATTATATCTACTAGTTGATGAAAAACAAAACACGCTCGCCACGACGACGTAAGTCAGTCGAATTGCATCATTATATCGTAGTAGTAAAGACGATTTTCATTTTTAGTTATGTAGTTGAAAATTGCAAATCGCACTTATAATGCAAGCTCGCTAAGGAAGTGTTGTATAAGGTCAGCTGGTAGATTATAATTTTTCGTCCATTATTTGTCCTCGTGTATTGACTTCAATCGTGATGTGTTCGCACGTCGGTCTTAGAGTAAGTTATGAAAATTAAATAAAGTATGAGTATAATGAGTTTTTGAGTTTTATTTATTTTAACTGATTTTAACTTTATTTTTAACCGACTTCAAAAAGAAGGAGGTTATCAATTCGACGGTATGTTTTTTTTGTGTGTGTTTGTTACGCGATTACTCCGCCAATTGTGTACGGATTTTCAAAATTATTTTTTTGTTCGAAAGGAGATACTTCTGAAGTGGTCCCATTGTCACCATGTCAGGTTCTGATGATTGGATCCTGGAGAAATCGAAGGCAACCCTCAAATTTTATGGGCCCACACGTCGCCGTCCGTCATCCATACCCGGGTCGACGGCGCGTCGTGTTTCTCGCAGTCTCAGAGCTGTCAGCAATATGAAGTTGTTCACAATATCATAAAATACAAGTTACAATGGTATCAGTACCCTATCACGAGTTTTCACTCATTTAGGGTGCTTGTACACGGCGCATATTACCCGCGCAAGTAAAGGTGCGGGTTACCCGCGCGAATAACATGCGCAAGCTACTTGATCAAGTTACCCGCGGGGTGCTTGTACACGGCGCATGTAGCGTGAGCATGTTGAGGCACTTGCGCGGGTTACATGCGCCGTGTACAAGCACCCTTACTTTACGTCTTTCCAGTATTTACAGCGTTTCTTGTATGGAAAAATGAACAGCGCCTCTGGTGTGTGAAGCAGGAACGAATTTTTTTCTTAAGGTGAATGCTCCAACCAGCCCGCGAAATTCAAATTTTATTACGTTTTTTGCAATTTGCAGGCCAGTGACTATCAAAATATGCATTACACCTTTTCTATGTGAGAGCTGATGGAGCGAATGTTTTGATCATTTTTATATTTAAAATTATGCTTGTTATTGCCGCAATTCATATTTTGATAAAGTTACAACATGTCACTGGCCTGCAAATTGCAAAAAACGTAAGAAAATTTGAATTTCGCGGGCTGGTTGGTGATATTGGGAAAAAGTGGGTCGTCAATGGGGAAGGCAAGTGTCAAAGTGAAAATGACAGTTTGGTCCCCAAAGAACTGTAAAATCAAAGGAATTTTCAGAAAAAAAAAACATTTATTGATGTAAAATGACTAGATGTTGTGTAATAAGCTGTAAAAATGATGGAATACACTTTTCAAAATAATATCTACTTTTCTTTTGGAGGTTATGTACCAGTATTGCATCGCTCGAAAATCGAAGAATTATCACCTGGAACGAGTTTTGTAATAGTTGTGGTGTTAAGAAATTAAATATATTGTGATATTTCTCGAATCTAAATAGAAAAAAAGGTTAAAATTACTGACTTAAAACATTATGATATTTTATCAAAATAGAAAGTCAAAAGCAGCATTATATTCTTGATAAAGGAGAGGACAGGTAAAACATACCTAAACTCAAAAATTGAAACCTCAACTACAAGTAATTGTGGATTTATTACGGTAAAATCAAATGTATAACCACTCAATTAAATCACTTTTTTTCTCTTGTAGATGCGCCGCGGCGTCTTAATTCTTCTTTTAGTATATAGTACTTGCATGGACGAATAATTTTCCATATTTGTTTTGTATTTATACTCAATTTTTATAACAAATAATCTTGTTTGTTTTTTTGTACAAGGTAGACGTGGGGACCAACTATCGCAGCGCCATCTACGATTAGCTTTGAGTTGCCATCCCCATTTGAAAATATTAAAGTTCCAGTTTACTTTACGTCAGAATTAAAAACTCATGATAAGGCCTCTGGGTAGGTAAATAAAAGAAAACAATAATGCATAACAGTAAAATGTACTATTTATTATGAAAATCACAGGTAAGTATATATTTTTTACACAGGGTGGTTTTTAGTTGCTAAGAGTCTGCGTGAGTGCTACTAATATAGTAATCTGTGGTCTGAGTCCCTCCCCGGGCGTGCGCAGGCTGGGAGGAATCTGTGTTATAATAATAATATTCCACAACTATCACAACGCCATCTAGTCCCAAGCTAAGCAGAGCTTGTGTTTTGGGTACTAGACAACTGATAAACATACTTATATGTTTCCTAATACATATAAAAATAACAAACATGAAACAAAGAAACATTTATAGCCACATTTTTAACCCTTAACCAGGCCCCGGTACGATTCGGTCCCACATCTTTTTTCGTTGTCCTTTCCAGGTTCTGGTAATAGAAACTCCACAATTTATAAAAATGGCTACCCTAAATATATTATCTATGGGTCCAGAATAAAAAACTGTGCATCCGAACGCAAATGTCAAAGTGACAGCCATTTGATTTCGTGAGTCAGTTGCGCGCCTCTGTTTTCGTAGCACAGTGAACATTTTTATTAATAATGTCGAAAAAACAAAAGGTAAGTCGTGTAATTTTTGGATATGTTGTAGATTATTTGTTTTTCTTGTGGATTTAACATATTTTTTTGTAGATTATTGTAAATATTTATCACAATATCTTCCCAAATGTTGTGGGACATATGTGACCGTTGCCTGTTAATGTTTTTGTTTTGTGGGACTTATGCTACCGTTGCCTGATTATGATTATACTATTTTAGAAAACCGTTAAAGACCACGAAATTGAGAACATCCTCCAATGTTGGCAGTCGTCGGAAGAAAGTAGCGAGGATGACGATTGCGAGGAGAGTCTTAAAGATTACTATTCTCAAGTTATGGACACTGCTTTGGACAACATGCAAGGTATTTCGAATGACGATTTGTTGCATATACTTGAGGGTAGTCCTGCACAAGCACAACTGTTACAAGAAAATGACCACTATTTGTCAAATTCAGACCAGGAGGTTCTGCATGTCGACAAAAAATATAAATCACATCTTGTATCGAAATCTTCACTTGCTGATGCAATGCTAGGTCCATCACAGGGCGACACAGAAGCTTCATCTAAGTGTCCACCAAAGCGCACACTACCTACTTTAATATGCACATGCAGAGATTGCTTGTCTCGGCGTCTACCAGCACACGACACACCAGAATCTGCGGCCAGCACATCCCAGTTTTTGCAGACACCGTTACATCTGGACAATGCTGTTTCTGGTCATTCCCAGCTTTCACCTATGTCTCAGAGTCCACCAGCACACAACACACCAGAACCTGTGGCCAGCACATCCCAGTTTTTGCAGACACCGGCACATCTGGACAATGCTGTTTCTGGTCATTCCCAGCTTTCACCTATGTCTCAGAGTCCACCAGCACACGACACACCAGAACCTGTGGCCAGCACATCCCAGTTTTTGCAGACACCGGCACATCTGGACAATGCTGTTTCTGGTCATTCCCAGCTTTCACCTATGTCTCAGAGTCCACCAGCACACGACACACCAGAACCTGTGGCCAGCACATCCCAGTTTTTGCAGACACCGGCACATCTGGACAATGCTGTTTTTGGTCCTTCCCAGCTTTCACCTACGCTACCTGGTGCCAGGACGATTTCACCCGATGCTTCACCAGAATATACATTTCCGTATAACACCGCGACAACTTCATCTCAACATCTGCCGAAATCTAAGTTTCCACATACCAACAGAGAAAATGTGTCTCAGAGTCTGGGAGATTGTGAGCTAACTCCTGAGGTTATAGTTGAACAAGAAGAGTTGGCCATTTCCTTAGCTCCCGACGATGATCAACTTTGTGTGCTACTTGAGCCAACTTATGCTGAATTACAGGCGAAGCAAAGAAAGTGGAGTACAAAAGTAGGTTACTTTGAAGATCGTGATTTTAGTAGAAAGTTACAACCTACTACAAAACACAACAACAGAGGTACCCCATTTGACCATTTCATGGATATGTTCCCTGATGAATTATTTCAGCTCATTGTCGAAAACACCAACAAGTATGCGAGCTTAAAAGGCAGCCAGTTTTGGAAGGATGTAGACAGTAATGAAATTAAGGCATTCTTGGCTATAGTGATTCTTATGGGAATTGCCCCACAATCAGATATCGAATTATACTGGAATTCAGACCCATTTTACAATAATCAGGAAATATCTGCAACAATGCCTTGTAAAAGATTTAAAAAAATATTAGAGAATATACACGTTTGCGATATTACTACTCATTTACCAAAAAATCATAAAGATCATGATAAACTTCAAAAAATAAGGCCAATGTTGAACATTTT
Organism: Agrotis clavis; assembly: GCA_954870645.1. NCBI lineage: Eukaryota > Metazoa > Arthropoda > Insecta > Lepidoptera > Noctuidae > Agrotis > Agrotis clavis. The sequence goes on along the minus strand of OX940944.1, from coordinate 13,093,418 downwards.
AAATAAAACTTTTCAAGAAAACGCTACCAATTCTCAATCACAATCAATCGATGAAAGCATGATAAAGTTTAAAGGTCGTGATTCCAAAAAACAGTATATGCCGGGTAAACCGATTAAACGAGGGTACAAGGCGTGGTGTAGATGTGATGCGAAAACAGGATACCTTTACCAATGTGACATCTATACAGGTAAAGATAAAAATGCCGACAGTGAAGGACTGGGTTACAGAGTGGTGAAAAATCTGTGTGTTAACGTACCAAAGGACACATTGATAGTCTTTGACAATTTTTTTTCCTCTGTCGCTCTTTTGGAATATTTATATTACAAAGGAATATTTGCTATTGGTACTGTTAGACTATCACGAAAAGGACTTCCTGAAGATTTTGTCAAAAAAGAAAGTAAGAAAGAACAACTACAACCAGGAGAATTCACATACAGATACTGTCACCCTGTTGGGGTAGTTAAGTGGAAAGATACTAAAGACGTGACCGTCCTTACAACAGCCGTAAACCCTAGAAAAATAGAACTAATAGAAAGAAGACAAAAGAATGGCGAAAAGAAGAAAATGTATTGCCCATCTGCTATTGCTGATTACACCCGAAACATGGGTGGAGTTGATCATTTTGATCATTACCGTAGCTCATACTCCATTGGACGCAGATCCAAAAAAACATGGCCAAGATTGTTTTGGTTTTTATTTGAGTGTGCTGTAATTAATGCTTATATCATATATCAACATGAAAATGAAACAAGGAAAAACATACATCGAGATTTTCGTTTGCGTTTGGCCAGAAAATTAAAGTCTGAGTACATAAATATCCAAAAAGACAACCCAATAATTTGGAAAAATAAAAAAGGAGGAGTGTTTGGCGTACCAGATGAATTAAGACTGGGTTACAAAGGGCAGCATTACTTGGAACCCATGACCACTAGAAAGAGGTGCAGATTCTGTAGTACGAGACAGAAGGATACCCGTTCGAAGTACATGTGCCAAATATGTAAGGTAACCCTTTGTGTGTACCCCTGCATGAAACATTTTCACCAAACCTCAGAACAACAATGTTGATCTTAGATGAATGTTTACCAAAAACACTTTTTTTATATATTTGAAAAATAAAATAGTCCTCCAAATAAAACCACTTTCATTACAGTACATCATATATTTATAATACCCCGCGCTATCTCAGCGAAGTACCCCCTGCATTTTGAGTCAATTATTAACCTAACAAGAAAAAAATCCAAGAAAATTGTGTTCAAATATTAAGTAGTCGCACTTAGTTTTTTTAATTTCTTTTCAGGCAATGGGAATATGTTGTCCCACGTGTTTTTCCTTTAGTTTTCCAAGTCATTTTCCAATTTTCTTTGTTCGTATGCCATAACAATTATAATAGTATATAGAATCAATAGTTAAAAGTTATGTAAGTTGTGTAGTTCTCTTGGGCCTGGTTAAGGGTTAAGGAGATAAGTAGTGCTTTTTTACCAGATTTTACAATATACTTACAAGCAAATTTATTAATGGCAATTTTTTAAAGGCACAATAGTTTATTACATAATGATTATTTATTTTCCTATGTCATGAGTCCGTTTACAAACCTTAGGGTGCTTGTACACGGCGCATGTAACCCGCGCAAGTGCCTCAACATGCTCAAGCTACATGCGCCGTGTACAAGCACCCCGCGGGTAGCTTGATCAAGTAGCTTGCGCATGTTACTCGCGCGGGTAACCCGCACGTTTACTTGCGCGGGTTACATGCGCCGTGTACAAGCACCCTTAATTAAACTCACATACACAAACACCCAGATTAGGAAAAAAAAAATCGTTTATTGGCGACGCCAAAAGTTCACAGTAAAAAATAAACAATAAAATGAAAAAAAAAAAAACTAATAAAATCAAATAATACTGTGTGACTCACGGCTGCGCCAACAACTATTTATAGATCATACACGTTTTTATTTTGTCACGAGCGGGAATCGAACCCGCGACACGCAGTTCAGAGGCCTTACCACGAGCTCTTAACGCGATCCAGTTTAGGCTGCGGGAAAGAGATGGCGCTAGACGACTTGTATAGCTCTGTCTCTTTCCCGCAGCCTAAGGCCTCAGCAGTCAATTCGCGCCGCCATCGCCAGTGTGCCAACGGGGTCTAATTTAAATTCTTCATTACTTAAAACAAATATTATGCAACTACCCGCACTGGACCGCGTGGTGGATTATGGCTCACGTCTCACAGAGAGGAGGCCTGTGTCCCAGCAGTGGGAACATAATAGGCTGATGATGCACTTTGTGCTAAACTTAATTTTAAAGTAACATTTGACAGAGTTCATTATGGGACTTTAGCCGTGGCGCGATGCGACAGATTCCAACTACAAGTGAAAATCAACCTTGCCACTAAGAAATAATGATGAAATTCTATTGACATGACGTCGTCGAGGCGATCGTGTTTTGTTTTTCATTTACCCGTAGATAACAACGTGTTTGATGTCTTAATGTTGTAGTGGTAAGGTTGATTTTCACTTGTAGTTGGAATCATGTCGCGCCATGGGTAAAGTTCTAACGTGTTCGTTGCTACCGTAGTCACATAGAATGTAAAGACATTCGACCATTAAAACAAGTTAAATATTATAAGTTCTGTAAAAAAAGCTTTTGAAGCAATATTTTAATAAAATCATGTCTTTTAATAATTAAAAATAACAATAATTTAACATTGAATTAGGCTTCCTTAAAAAATTAAAAATAAAACATAAAAAACCCAACATTGTAACCTTAGTGCCCGAGTTTTAACAATAAGTTAAGGCGGGCTTACAGTAATTTTTAAGATTTTCAAACGTCTGAAAGTCTCATTAACAATGATGTTTATAATAAAAAAAAATCATAATATTAAAGTTGAACATATCCTCGAGTGAATGGTAAAGATAGAAACACGAATTGGAATAATTGGCTCGATAGAAAAAAATCTCAAACATGACACTAAATCACAATTTTCAAACATCCACTGCTTAGAGATTTCACAATGAATTTATAAGAAACTTATAAAAATAAAAACAGCTCATTATTTAGAAGTGCATGGTAAAAGCAAATTTTAAAATTTCGTTATAATTTTTCTCCAAGAAATAAAATACCCAAAATATTGGCATTATTTCGCTCACCGGGACCGGGCGCTCGCCAGTACCCGCCGAGGCGTGATAGAGGATGGACGTACGTCGTTGCTGCGCAAAAATTCCCCCCGCGCGGTTACGTAAGCAGGCATAGAACTGAACTAGTACATGGAAACAAAGTCACACACACAAGCGATTACGTGTTAGTTGCGGGAATAGAATAAAATAGTCAAGTGATCTAATTTTGAAACGATGTAATTTTTTTTTATGTACCACTTATTTTTTAGCTAGGATGCGAACTTGATGGAGTGACCTGAAGGTCTACATCGGTCACTGCCACTGGAACTCGGCGACGGATCGAACTAGATGTGCCGAGTTTGGGCTCGTTTTGTTAGTAATGATGAGATCTTACCACCGGACTTGATGGAGTGACCTGAAGGTCTACATCGGTGACTGCCACTGGAACTCGGCGACGGATCGAACTAGATGTGCCGAGTTTGGGCTCGTTTTGTAAGTTATGATGAGATCTTACCACCGGACTTGATGGAGTGACCTGAAGGTCTACATCGGTGACTGCCACTGGAACTCGGCGACGGATCGAACTAGATATGCCGAGTTTGGGCTCGTTTTGTTAGTTATGATGAGATCTTACCTCCGGACTTGATGGAGTGACCTGAAGGTCTACATCGATGACTGTCACTGGAACTCGGCGACTGATCGAACTAGATGTGCCGAGTTTGGGCTCGTTTTGTAAGTTATTATGAGATCTTACCACCGGACTTGATGGAGTGACCTGAAGGTCTACATCGGTGACTGCCACTGGAACTCGGCGTCGGATCGAACTAGATGTGCCGAGTTTGGGCTCGTTTTGTTAGTTATGATGAGATCTTACCTCCGGACTTGATGGAGTGACCTGAAGGTCTACATCGATGACTGTCACTGGAACTCGGCGACTGATCGAACTAGATGTGCCGAGTTTGGGCTCGTTTTGTAAGTTATTATGAGATCTTACCACCGGACTTGATGGAGTGACCTGAAGGTCTACATCGGTGACTGCCACTGGAACTCGGCGTCGGATCGAACTAGATGTGCCGAGTTTGGGCTCATTTTGTTAGTTATGATGAGATCTTATGTCCGGACTTGATGGAGTGACCTGAAGGTCTACATCGGTGACTGCCACTGGAACTCGGCGTCGGATCGAACTAGATGTGCCGAGTTTGGGCTCATTTTGTTAGTTATGATGAGATCTTATGTCCGGACTTGATGGAGTGACCTGAAGGTCTACATCGGTGACTGCCACTGGAACTCGGCGACGGATCGAACTAGATGTGCCGAGTTTGGGCTCGTTTTGTTAGTTATGATGAGATCTTACCTCCGGACTTGATGGAGTGACCTGAAGGTCTACATCGATGACTGTCACTGGAACTCGGCGACTGATCGAACTAGATGTGCCGAGTTTGGGCTCGTTTTGTAAGTTATGATGAGATCTTACCACCGGACTTGATGGAGTGACCTGAAGGTCTACATCGGTGACTGCCACTGGAACTCGGCGACGGATCGAACTAGATGTGCCGAGTTTGGGCTCATTTTGTTAGTTATGATGAGATCTTATGTCCGGACTTGATGGAGTGACCTGAAGGTCTACATCGGTGACTGTCACTGGAACTCGGCGACTGATCGAACTAGATGTGCCGAGTTTGGGCTCGTTTTGTAAGTTATGATGAGATCTTACCACCGGACTTGATGGAGTGACCTGAAGGTCTACATCGGTGACTGCCATTGGAACTCGGCGACGGATCGAACTAGATGTGCCGAGTTTGGGCTCGTTTTGTTAGTTATGATGAGATCTTGCCTCCGGTCTTCCGTCAAGCACTGCACTTTGTAAAATCAAAACTATCTCGACTATCATTTTACGAAAATCTAATCCAGACACACTCGTACGTAATTGACTTACTGCATTACGCTACGCTGTGGCATATACACACACGGTCCCTCCCGCCCGCACCGCTGTCGACTTGCCCCGCCCCTTTGCGGGGGCTGAGGTAGTGCGCTCATAGCTGCGGACTGTACTGGAACCTGGCCTTAAATTGAACTTAAATGTTACCGCCCAGCACTTATATTCAAATACAGTTCGAAAAAAGCGCTAATGTGTGAACAGTGTGCTAAGTGCGAGTTTTTTTTACGTTGACGCGATAGTAACGTTTATACGCGTTTGACCCTCTCATTGGTTGAGAGTTCTCACGACCTTGGAGCGGACCAATAAGAGCGCCGAACGTAGTAAAACGTTACGAACTCGTCAACGTAAAAAAAACACGCACTAAGCACACAGATACAATATAGAAATGCATTTGTTATAATTCGGGCGCTTTTTTAACGCCCGGAAAAAAGGCGTCTTAGATTATAAAATGTCCAGATTCTGTGTTCAAAACGTAACGTTTATAGTGAAGCCACTTTTTTATAAATGTGTGTGTGAGTGACACGCACACCACACATATAAAGCCGGAAATACACACGCCACGCGACGCAACGTGTCGACACCCGATGTGCAGTGAGCGCGTGTCGTCGCGTCGGGTGTTCATAGTGTGATTCTGGTCATAGAAAACAATACATTTGATTTGTTAATAATGTGTTTCCGGCTTAAATGTTTTCCTTGGAGATGTTCATTTGTTTTACGTAGGAATCGAATGATGGGAGTAATTTTTCTTCAGTGTTTATGGCTTTATTTCTCGGTAGCCTATTAAGAATCTGGACATTTTATAATCTATCGCTCCGCGAGCATTCACCTGTAATGTAACGTTACAGATTCGAACATTTCATCAGTGAGTGAAGACAATCGAGCATCACAATGCGCACCTTGTATCAAATCTATACTAAATGTACGCGAATGCTCGTCAGTCAGGGAGGTAGTGTTGTAATGTAATACTCAAAGTCGAATCTTTAATGTTACATTACACGCGAATGCTGGTGCAGCGCCTTGAAATTTTAATCTTTATTAAAAGAAAAATTAAGTGTCCATTACTTTGAAACTCTGACGGATTTAATTAGATTTATAATTTATTGATGCTGTGAACATGGTTATTGGTTACAGGGAGACAGACGACTCTAAGCGAGGTTACTGCACGATGCGACGCAATTCGATCTATTAAAACTACAAGTGAAAATCATCCTTACCACTACGACATATGACATAAAACGTGCGGTTATCTACGAGTAGATGAAAAACAAAACACGCTCGCCACGACGACGTAAGTCAGTCGAATTGCATCATTATATCGTAGTAGTAAGGACGATTTTCATTTTTAGTTATGTAAATGACTAATTCACTAATCGCGTCACGTGCAAGCTTGTTTACTCTCTCATGTTATCCTACAACCGTCTTCTTTCTCTGTCGCACCTATTTTCTGCTTCTCTGGTGGTGTCTCTGCCGTCTGGAAAAAAGAAGAAATAGTTTAAAACCCAAATATCTTTTTTTTTTATTAAATCATCAAATAAGTCGAACCCAGGACGGGACGGGGGGGACCCGCCAGACTTGTACTGACAAAAATTCAAGGTGGCTTTCAAGATCATGACCTCAGGCTGTCATGACCTCAGGGGAGAGGTTGTCATGACCTCAGGGGAGAGGCTGTCATGACCTCAGGGGAGAGGCTGTCATGACCTCAGGGGAGAGGCTGTCATGACCTCAGGGGAGAGGCTGTCATGACCTCAGGGGAGAGGTTGTCATGACCTCAGGGGAGAGGCTGTCATGACCTCAGGCGAGAGGTTGTCATGACGTCAGGGGAGAGGCTGTCATGACCTCAGGGGAGAGCCGGTCATGACCTCAGGGGAGAGGCTGTCATGACCTCGGGGGTAATTTGTCATGACCTCAGGGGAGAGGCTGTCATGACCTCAGGAGAGAGGCTGTCATGACCTCGGGGGTAATTTGTCATGACCTCAGGGTAGAGGTTGTCATGACCTCAGGGGAGAGGTTGTCATGACCTCAGGGGAGAGGTTGTCATGACCTCAGGGTAGAGCCTGTCATGACCTCAGGGGAGAGGCTGTCATGACCTCAGGGGTGAGGCTGTCATGACCTCAGGGGAGAGGCTGTCATGACCTCAGGGGAGAGGCTGTCATGACCTCAGGGGAGAGGCTGTCATGACCTCAGGGGAGAGGTTGTCATGACCTCAGGGGAGAGGCTGTCATGACCTCGGGGGTAATTTGTCATGACCTCAGGGGAGAGGTTGTCATGACCTCAGGGTAGAGCCTGTCATGACCTCAGGGGAGAGGCGGTCATGACCTCAGGGGAGAGGCTGTCATGACCTCAGGGGAGAGGCTGTCATGACCTCAGGGGAGAGGCTGTCATGACCTCAGGGGAGAGGCTGTCATGACCTCAGGGGAGAGGTTGTCATGACCTCAGGGGAGAGGCTGTCATGACCTCAGGCGAGAGGTTGTCATGACGTCAGGGGAGAGGCTGTCATGACCTCAGGGGAGAGCCGGTCATGACCTCAGGGGAGAGGCTGTCATGACCTCGGGGGTAATTTGTCATGACCTCAGGGGAGAGGCTGTCATGACCTCAGGAGAGAGGCTGTCATGACCTCGGGGGTAATTTGTCATGACCTCAGGGTAGAGGTTGTCATGACCTCAGGGGAGAGGTTGTCATGACCTCAGGGGAGAGGTTGTCATGACCTCAGGGTAGAGCCTGTCATGACCTCAGGGGAGAGGCTGTCATGACCTCAGGGGTGAGGCTGTCATGACCTCAGGGGAGAGGCTGTCATGACCTCAGGGGAGAGGCTGTCATGACCTCAGGGGAGAGGCTGTCATGACCTCAGGGGAGAGGTTGTCATGACCTCAGGGGAGAGGCTGTCATGACCTCGGGGGTAATTTGTCATGACCTCAGGGGAGAGGTTGTCATGACCTCAGGGTAGAGCCTGTCATGACCTCAGGGGAGAGGCGGTCATGACCTCAGGGGAGAGGCTGTCATGACCTCGGGGGTAATTTGTCATGACCTCAGGGGAGAGGCTGTCATGACCTCAGGAGAGAGGCTGTCATGACGTCAGGGGAGAGGCTGTCATGACCTCAGGGGAGAGCCGGTCATGACCTCAGGGTAGAGGTTGTCATGACCTCAGGGGAGAGGTTGTCATGACCTCAGGGGAGAGGTTGTCATGACCTCAGGGTAGAGCCTGTCATGACCTCAGGGGAGAGGCGGTCATGACCTCAGGGGAGAGGCTGTCATGACCTCAGGGGAGAGGCTGTCATGACCTCAGGGGAGAGGCTGTCATGACCTCAGGGGAGAGGCTGTCATGACCTCAGGGGAGAGGTTGTCATGACCTCAGGGGAGAGGCTGTCATGACCTCAGGCGAGAGGTTGTCATGACGTCAGGGGAGAGGCTGTCATGACCTCAGGGGAGAGCCGGTCATGACCTCAGGGGAGAGGCTGTCATGACCTCGGGGGTAATTTGTCATGACCTCAGGGGAGAGGCTGTCATGACCTCAGGAGAGAGGCTGTCATGACCTCGGGGGTAATTTGTCATGACCTCAGGGTAGAGGTTGTCATGACCTCAGGGGAGAGGTTGTCATGACCTCAGGGGAGAGGTTGTCATGACCTCAGGGTAGAGCCTGTCATGACCTCAGGGGAGAGGCTGTCATGACCTCAGGGGTGAGGCTGTCATGACGTCAGGGGAGAGGCTGTCATGACCTCAGGGGAGAGGTTGTCATGACCTCAGGGTAGAGGTTGTCATGACCTCAGGGGAGAGGTTGTCATGACCTCAGGGGAGAGGTTGTCATGACCTCAGGGTAGAGCCTGTCATGACCTCAGGGGAGAGGCGGTCATGACCTCAGGGGAGAGGCTGTCATGACCTCGGGGGTAATTTGTCATGACCTCAGGGGAGAGGCTGTCATGACCTCAGGAGAGAGGCTGTCATGACCTCAGGGGAGAGGCTGTCATGACCTCAGGGGAGAGGCTGTCATGACCTCAGGGGAGAGGCTGTCATGACCTCAGGAGAGAGGCTGTCATGAACTCAGGGATAATTTGTCATGACCTCAGGGGTAATTTGTCATGACCTCAGGGGAGAGGTTGTCATGACCTCGGGGGTAATTTGTCATGACCTCATCGGAGAGGTTGTCATGACGTCAGGGGAGAAGCTGTCATGCACCTCCCCGTCATGATCCAGGGGGGCGCCATGATCCAGGTTGGGCCGGCGTCGTTATCCATTGGGGGGCGTCATGATGCATGGGGGGGTCGTCATGATCCTTGGGGGGTGGTGTGTTTAATACTTACAATGCTAGAGTCCTTCGTATCCAAGTACGGGATGGAAGGCTGCCGACCGAACAGACGCTTGAGACCGAAGCGAGAGCGAGGCGGAGTGGAGGGGGGGGCGGGGGGGACTGGCGGGGGAGACTGGAACAAAAACAATAATATATTATTACCCAAGGGGTAAAAGTGACGCTGTTTGAAGTGGTTTCGCGCCCGTAACATAGTGAGAGCGCGAAATATTCAGAAGTATTTATTTTAAACATTTTGACAAGTATTTTTAACCGACTTCAAAAAAAGGAGGAGGTTCTCAATTCATCGGAATCTTTCTTTTTTTCTTTTTTTTTTTATGTATGTTCCCCGATTTCTCGAAGACGCCTGGACCGATTTGGAAAATTTTTCTTTTGTTTGAAAGGGTATACTTTCCAATTGGTCCCATGATCACCAGGTCAGGATCTGATGATGGGATCCTAGGGAAATCGAGGGCAACCTTCAAATTTTATAGGCACATAGTACCATTTTCATATATTTTCTAAAGCTGTCCAAGTATTTGCATCTGATAATCATCATCTCAGGTGGATGACCTGATGATGGAAGGTACAACTCCTTAACAGTAAGGAGTAGGCATCGATTGATTTACTTTGTGTTCGCATATCTCCGGAACTACAAGTCCGATTTAAGTAATTCTTTTTTTGTTGTACTAGGTATCACTTAACTTAGAGAATACTGCAAGTTTCATCAACATCGGTTCAGTAGTTTTTGAGATATGGAATTTTATTAGCTTATTGTGTACATGAGTGATGTAAGTACCGGTGCGAAGGATTACAAAATTCTAGTGCACATGTGAGAGAATAATGTTCTTGACAAGAATTCGGGTTGAATATTTAAACTAAAAAGAGTAAAATAAAAAACTTTTTCAAAAAAAATGTAACCGCCTTCAAAAACAACCACAAAAAAGTGTAAAATAATCTACAAAATAACTTTTCTTTCGGAAGTCGGTGGCTAAAAAGACAATGAAAAGAAAAAAAACAAAGGCACAGACTTCCGAAAGAAAAGTTATTTTGTAGATTATTTTACACTTTTTTGTGGTTGTTTTTGAAGGCGGTTACATTTTTTTTGAAAAAGTTTTTTTAACTTTTCTACACGAGACTTTAAAAATCGCCAATGTGTCACAAGTAAGTACAGTTTTCGGTACGTGCTGCGCTACTTTGACAGCAAAATCCCCATTAACAAAATGATCCGCCATTTATTGAATTAAATGTTCCAAAAAATGTGATAAATGAAGAACCGCTCGACCAATTTTGTGCAAACTTCACATAAACCATCTACTAAATAGTTCGAAAACTAAACATTTGGTTTGGATAGGTGAGCCCGTTCTTGAGTTATAAAATAAAATTACAACGAAAAGTGGCATTGATTTTTATATATTTAGATAACTTACTTGTTCGATAACCTCCGGTTGTTCTACAGTCCCGCCAGCGGTCACACAACAGTTGTGCTTGTGTTCACCGGATTCAGTCTGAGCACAGACACATGCGTTCCAGGTCTGCGGTGGCTGAACTGGAGATATACAATATTTATTAAAGAAAGAAGAGGTATTTGTTAGATTCATACAAGACAATCACATAAACCATGAAAGAATTAGATCTTCTATACAAAAATGGATCTCAAAATGTGTTGCTAAGCTCATAATTCGAAAACGGCTGGACTGATTCGGCTACTTTCTTTTTTTGTTGTGTTTGTAACCATCAGCGCCAGGTTTTAGAGGACGAAAATCATCATGTCCACCCGTGCGAAGCCGGGACGGGCCGCTAGTATTCAATAAAATCTTTATGTAAATCGGCGTCTTTGAAAATCTACAATCCAAGTAAGCAACAAAAACGGATCCATGCGGGGAACGTCACGGGATATCCATTAGTGTTATACTAAAACCTTCTCCAGAATTTTACGAACACTTTTCTGAAAACCACATTAAAATCGGTTCAGCCAAACGCGAGATAATCGCGGACAAACATACATACAAACAATGTATGTTTGTTTGAACAGAGAATCTACTTTTTTACTCGGTTAATAAAAAAAACTACTACGTTACTAAGTCAGCCGCGACTTCTCAATTGATTGATCAGAAAATGTAAGTACAATAAAAATAAACCAATCCAAGGCGTAGTCGACGGAGCTCTGCTGCGCGGGACTCCTTTTTCTGTCTGCAGGCTTTTAAGGAATCTTTACGACCTTAGGCCGTATACAGAAAGAAAGCTGGAAAAAGCTGGAAACTTATAAGCGCTTATCGGCGCTTGACAGCGCTGGTAACCAGCGCAGGAAAATATATGAACGCGCGCCGATAAGCGCTGACCGGCGCCGGCAAGTACCGACAAGCTTCAAAACGCGCTGGTCAGCGCTGGGCGCTGCCATTTAAATTTAATAAACAAACCTGCTTCCTTTGTGTAGAAGGTACCAGCGCTGTCAAGCGCCGGTAAGCGCTTATAAGTTTCCAGCTTTTTCCAGCTTTCTTTCTGTATACGGCCTTAGAGGGCCAGACCCTGCCGGGGTCGCAAGACTAAAGAATACCGTGACCCCAGAAAAGGGTATTGAAGGACACCGTGGATTTTACTCAGTACAAGTCTGACAGTCCCTCCCTTCGTGCCCTGGCTGGGAGGACTCATTTGATGATTTTACCACGATGAAAAAAAATGTCTCCCACCCATTTGTAGTACTTACCATTGTTAAAGTTACATGTACTAGCAGCTGTGTTCACTACACAGGAGGCTGTGTTACTAACAGTCCCACTGTTGGGATGATCTCGTGATAAACTGCCTGTCTTTAAGAATAACTTTAGCTCTTCGGCGCGTTCCATGTATCTGAGATCAAAATCAAATAGTTTATTTAAACCAATAGGTAGTTTTACTGCGAGTTTTAGCCGTCTGTGGCGGTACAAGCGCATAACGTAAACAACAACAAGTGTAGCTTCGAGTGTGTAGTTATATTATTATCTGTGGTGTAGTATAAGTCAAGTTAATCATACAGTAAATGACATCATGCGCTGGTAGCGCCATCTGAGACTAGCTTTGCGTTAAACCTCTCATTACAGGCACTTTTGAATGGCTTGTGTTTAAATGGCGACCAGAAAAGTATCTATTATAAACAAAAAAAAAAAAAAATGCTCATTAAATTGAGTATCATATAGTATGGCTTATGTTTAACTTACCACCAGATATAGTAACATATAACAGACAAAAATAGTAAATGATCACCAAAATGGAACCCGCATTTTAATGTAAAATTATAACCAAAGTTTTAACATTTCGCTATCCTATTTAATCAAAATGACTCCAAATAAATCATTGTCAACCCAAAAGTAGTAAATGATCACCAAAATACTGAATGTGCACCAAAATATGTTCATTAAAATATGTCATAACGAGGTGTAATAAAAAAAAATCTACCTAAGCAGGGTCGACGAAGCCTCGCTTCGCAGGGCTTCTATTTCTTTGTACAGGGTTTAAAGGAACCTAACCAAACCGAACTTCGGGGTGTCCCTGAAATCTTGCTAAAGCGAGTTTTAGATTTGGTGATCATTTACTATATTTGGTGTTCGAATACAATTTGAAGTGTAGTAGCTAAGGGTATCAAAGCATTTTATGGTGGTCATTATATTTAATCCCATATAGTATTGTAGAAATTAATCTATTTTCTGTTCTTTTACTCATGGTAAAAGTGGTTGTCAGACTTTAGAGCTTCTGACTAACAGTAACGACTGTCAAAGATGTACAAATGACAGCCGGGACCAACGACTTTACGTACTTTCTGCACGGAAGAAACTTATGACAGATGGTCACCCATCCACAGACCAACCTCGGCAAGCGCGGCTTAACCAGGAAAATCGGCCTGTGCGGCTGTAATTATTTAGCCACGAGCTTTATCACGATAAAAAGAAAAGCTCCGGCCACCCATCCAGGTCCTTACCTGCTTAACTTGGCAGCGAGTGCGGCTCGTCGCAGCGAGTCGGTCTCACAACCCACACACGGTACTAAGTACAGTAGACTATCTCTATAAGAGGTAAATGCTTCCTCTAAACGGCCCGATGAATCCAACTCTATAGCTTTCTTGATCAGAGTGACCGCCTGAAAATAAATGAAAAAGGGTACTTCACTGAAAAAATAATATAATAGGTAATAGTATAACCCCCGGTTCATTGAAGAAAGGATTCTTAAATGGCGGCACTTATCGTGTTCTCTCGCTCGCACACTAGTGCCGTCTATACTCACTCCCGCGCGTAGCGTAAGCAGAAAATAAAATAGTCTTGATGTCTTGACGCGCTCTGTGATCTTTTTTAAGAATATTTACTATAGTTTTCTGTTATTTTTCCGTTGTTAACTGTTGATTATTGTTGTTGAATTTTGTTTTATTGTTAGGTTAAGTTTGAGACATTATTGTGACCCAGTCTTGTTTTTATTATTTTTAATTTGAAAAAAAACTTAAATTTGAAATCTTATAATTATGCTGACTGTACTATCTGTCAACGCAAGTACAAGCCGCCATTTTAAAATCCTTTCTTCAATGCACCGGCTTTTAAATTCCACAAGTCACAACTATCACACAGCGCCATCTAGTCCCAAGCTAAGCAGAGCTTGTGTTATGGTTACTAGACAACTGATAAACATACTTATATATTTCTAAATACATAAATATTATAAATATAAATTACACCCAATTTAATAATTTTTAAAACATCTTTGGTTTGTTTTCTAGCGGTACAAGGAACCAATTGTTTTACTAACAATCTCGAGGTTCAATAGTATGTATTAAATTCAATTTGATTTATTTCAGTTAAATTGTACTCAATTTGATTTCATTTGACTTTAATTAATTGATTCTGACTTTATTTTATGTTATTAATTGATCATGCTTGGTTGTATTTATTTAAATGTATTTTTTTTTCTTTTTGTAAATGGGTGTAATTTACCTGAAAAATACTAAAAGTTAAACATACCTTTTCATAGTTCTCCTTCGAAGGCATGTGTTGTAGATCCAGATACTCGTTGCTAAAGAAGTCGTCGTATGATATTCTGTTATTGGGGTCGTGCTGCAGTAGTCGCACCAGCAGATCTCGACATCCAGGGGAGATTGAGGAGTTGGCTGGGATCTAGGGATTGTCATGTCATATGATTAGGTACTCTGTGGTCTAATGAATAAAGTCAGTCTATGATCAACTATCTACTTTAATAATAATAATATGTGTATTTAAATGCATAAACAACATAATAATAATAATATTCCACAACTATCACACAACGCCATCTCGTCCCAAGCTAAGCAGAGCTTGTGTTATGGGTACTAGACAACTGATAAAAATACTTATATACGAGAATTTCTAAATACATACATATTATAGATAAATTACACCCAAACACAGAACAAATGATCATGCTCATCACACAAACATTTTTCCTGGGTGGTAATCAACCCACGACCTCCGGCATAGCATCACTAACCACTAGACCAACACTTGACTTTGATTGTATGCTCCTCATACTTTTACACGGACGAGAGTGAGAAACTTCATATTTGAATGATAGTTATTTTGTAAGTTGATTATATAAAAACACTTTTACACGTCACAACTAACATTTTTATAACTAAATGAGGCCGGTGTTTCGTACCTGACTACTCTGAGAAGAAACAGCCGAAACAAACTCAGAGGTCACAGTCTCTTTTAAAGTCCAGACATTATATTATAAAGATCTGGTCATACGAGGACCATGCAGGTGTCTGACATGGTCTTTTGAGGAAAGAACCGCACAGATTTGAGTGGACCTGTCCAGTCAGTGCAAGCATTTGTCGGTTATCGTGTAGCTCGACTCAGAACTCAAGGAGCTCAACGGACGGATAGGTTTTATCCTACGGCAACTTTTTATAACCTCTGACACTAAGGAATATCATCATCTCCTGCCTGCCTCCTCTAATTATAATGTGGTCTGCTTCCAGTCGAACCAGATGCAGCAGAATATCAGTATGTTACATGGAGCGACTGACTATCGGAGCTCCACAACACAGTAACTGGGTAATACGATACTCCATGGTAAGACTGGTTGTCAGACTTTGGAGGTTCTGACTAACAGTAACGACTGTCAAAGATCTACAAATGACAGCCGGGAGCAACGGCTTTACGATGCACGAAGGAGACTCGCTATGACAGAGGGACCCATCTACAGACCAACCTCGGCAAGCGCGGCTTAACCCGGAAGATCGACCTGTGCGGATGTAATTATTTAGCCACGAGCTCTTCCTGCTGATGCTGTAAGTATTTTTCCACTTTTGGATAAAAAATCGAGTAAAAATGGTAATTTATTGAGTATTAATTATCAATTTTGAGTTTACATTCGGTTGACATCTCAACAATGTTCTTACCTCAATGGGCGCTTGTCTCTGTATCTTGTCCATGAGTTCTTTGAACGTGCTGGAGGAGTACGGCGCGCGACCGAACAAGCACTCGTACATTATAACTCCTGAAATTGCCATGTTGACAACATCAATAAATTGCAAAGCTTAAGCTCAAATTAGTCAGCTAAGTTTTATATAAAAGTATTTTTTCTTTTTTTTTCAATGAATAAATATACAACGTGTAAATGCGCAAAACCTCTCGTAGGGTAACTCAGCCCATTCTCAAAAAAAAAAAAAAAAAACTGATGGGCCCGATCATTTTCTCATTTTGTATGAAAAACCAATTTTTTTTTTTTCACCAAAAGTCTTAGAACAAACATTGTTCAGCAACATGGGCTGAGTTACCCCACGAGAGGTTTTGCGCATTTAACGTTACACGTTGTATAAAAGTTATAACCAGGATTGGCTTGATATAAACAAGTTGTTTTAAAACAGTGTTTAAAACAGTTTGAAACTAAACAGTGTTTTTTATCACACGTTTTAACTACTTTTCATAGCGGATGAATAAATATACAACATTATTTTAGGTATATGCGAAACCTGAATATAATTTGTTCAGAATCAGTAACTGATTCGATTCCAATAATTTTTACACCATGTTATATTTTTTTTCAGAAATATTTTAATTAAATTTTATTACCAGTTATTTACAATAAAATCACCGTACGGTTAGGTACCTATTGCTAAACTATTATCACGAGTGTATAACACAGGAGACGCGGTTTACGCGGGTGTACCGCGAAATGAGCATGTTTTTGAACGGACACCCAGGTAATATACAAGCTTATAACTTTGTGATTTTTTATGATACGGTTTCAATCCTGAACAAACGGGTCGAACTGAGTACCTCCTTTTTGTTGAAGTTGGTTAAAATGTGTTTTAGTTTTGTCCACTCCGCGGACCCATTGTGGACTAATAGTACTCACCAACACTCCACAGGTCGACCCGAGCGTCGTATTGTCCAAAGATCATCTCCGGAGCCATGTACAGAGGAGACCCACGGACTGATCGACCAGCTTCTGATGTCATGTGTTGAGCGAAACTGAAATATTATCATAAAACCTTTAGCTAGACTGCTGGAAATGGGAAGCGGTCGCCTCCTTCTGCAAAGCAGTCATGCTAGCGAAGGAGGAGGCGGGACGCATGAGAGAAAGGATAGCTATGAGATGTCTGCGGGCATGCGGACAGCGAGTAATGGGTAACTCGCCGTTCCATCGTCGACCATGCCAGAGTCGATGGCCCGTTGTGTTCCGCGTGCGCTTCTGTCAACAATCTGATGGGGCTTCCTTAGAGGGACAAAGCCGGAACGTAAAGGGCTATTGAAGGAAACTGGATTTTAGTCAGTACAACTCTGGCAATCCCTCCCGTCCTGCCCAGGGTGGGAGGACTCATTTGATGATTTTACCACGTAAAAAAGATACTTCACTTTCATCTGCCTGCCTTTTCCCAACTATATTGTGGTCTGCTTCCAGTCGAACTAGATGCAGCTGAATATCAGTATTTTACATGGAGCGGCTGACTATCGGACCTCCACAACTCAGTAACTGGGTAATACGATACCCCATGGCAGTGGCGTAGGGTAAATATCCTTGAAAGGGAAGCCGGACCAAAACTTAATGAAAAAACTTACAAACATACTAGCCGCCCCTACGATTTTTGAAAGTTTCACTCGATTTCTCTGGTCTTCTATCATCAAACCCTGATTTCCTTATCAAGTTTCCACCATTAAAACATCTTCTTTCCAACAAAAAAAGAATCATCAAAATCGGTTCATAAAAGATGAAGTTATGCCGCGAACAAAGAATAAACAAAATAAACGTTTTATTTTAAGGACGAATAAATTGAGTAACCTCCTTAATTTCTGTAGTCGGTTAATCAATTATTAACAACTTCCTTAAAAATGATGTTCACAAAACCCTATACTAATCGCCTACAGACCTTAACACCGCGATTCAGGATCGTGACGTAATTGCACAACGCCATCTAGTTAAAACTTCGAAACTAATTACGGTGAACACTGAACATTTACCAAATAACAATACCATTGAACTGAACTAACTTTGTTATTAATGCGCAAACTACGCAAAACTTATAAATTTCAACAATAATACCAAATCAAATGCAAATGGACAGGTGAAAACAATAAATACAAAAAAAATAAGCGCGAACCAAAACTAACGTGAATCTGTCATCCAAATAATACAATCTAAACGAATTACGAAGTCCAGTATCATTCCATCTCGTTCTGGCGTACGCATTTCATATTTCTATCCTTATCATAAGCCGGTAATATTCGGCTTCCGAGCGTCCTTAAACTAGCGGTGTTATGTGGCCTCAAGCTCACGATCGCTACAAGAGAAACTTTGAATTTTATGAACTGAATTCCGGATTCGCCTTGCGGCTTACAAACTTTGTCTGTTTGGCGTGAGTTGAAATTGCGCGGAAAAAAATTGTAGGCGTTTATTTATTTTTTTTGATTGTTCTTTTCTTAATTTGTTTATGAATAATGAAAATAATAGATACTAGTATTTGCTTTATCTCGAAAGACAAGCCGATAGGAATCGGCATGTTAGGTGGCTTCGGGCCTGCCCCATGATAAGACTGGTTGTCAGACTTTTAGAGCTTCTGACTAATAGTAACGACTGTCAAAGATGTACAAATGACAGGCGGGGTTCTTAAGTACGTAACCCTAAAATATTAGATACTTATCTACTCACCCGAAATCTGCGACTTTCAACATATATTTTCCGTCTGATCCTTTATGTAGTAATAAATTATGAGGCTTCAGATCCATATGTACGACACCTAGAATAACAATATTAACAAATTAATGAAGTTTTAAAGAATATAAGAAAGGTTGTTTAAATAGAAAGTAGCTTAATGAACAAACCCTTTTCTCTTAGAAACTTTAACGCTGAAGCTAACTGTTGTAGAAAATATCGAACCTGTAACAAAACAACTGTAAATTTTAATGTACATTCCGTGTAAACGAAAGAGATGCATATATTAATAGTTGCTCTCTGACTGTTCACACTGCCGGCGACGACTCGTGTTACTCGTTCTGTCGCTGCGCGACGAGCTTTCAAAAATTAACTCGCTTAGCGATACTCGTTCAGCGATGCTCGCGTTCGGTGCAGTGAATGAAATGTCACATAAAGCGACCGCGGGCGAGTAGCGCGAGTAATCGTTCGTTGCACTTGAACACTAGCTGTCGCCGGGCGACAAAACCATCGAAACTACACTCGCTTCCCGCCGATCGCCAACTCTTCTTAGAGTGTATAGTTCTACTTGTTACTCGTTCATCGTCGGCGGTCGAACCACTGCCTTAGGGCTAATTTTTCAATAGTCAGACACAATAATAGTCAACCTTAAAAATGGCGGTTTGACAGCTTATCTATGGAAAATATGTCAAACCGTTATTTTAATTCCTCAGATAAAGGTTATCTGGCTATTGAAAAATCAGCCCCAAGGGAGCTTACCCACCGGAGACCTCTCGTGCTCGGTATTGCTTAAGGCCATGCTGCGGGGCGAGACGGAGTGGGAAGCGGTCGCCTCCTTCTGCGAAGCAGTCATGCTCGCGAAGGAGGCGCGCTGCGTGAGGGAGAGGATAGCGTCCTCCCTCCACCCCAGCCGCAATGGTAGACGCCCACGGCGACAGACGTCGGCAGACGATCTTCGGTCACCGTAGGCGCGGGCATGCACGCGGCGAGTAATGGGCGACTCGCTGTCTGATCATGGACCATGCGCTGATCGACGGCGCGTCATGTTCCAAGCGCTCCTCAAAGACCTACCAGCAATCTGACGGGGCCCCTAGAGGGCTGCCTGCCAAAGTATCAGCAGGTGACCGTGGCCTTGGAACGTAAAGGGCTGTTGAAGGATCAACGTGGATTTACTTTTTTTTTTTTTTTTTAGCGTGGTAAAATCATCAAATGAGTCCTCCAACCCCGGGCAGGGCGGGAGGGACTGTCAGACTTGTACTGACTAAAATCCACGGTGTCCTTCAATAGCCCGTTCTGTTCCGGGGTCACGGTAAGGAAATAATCCCGCGACCCCGGCAGGCTTTGGCCCTCTGAGAGGGGGGCCCCGTCATTATGCTGACGCTCTTTGAGGCGCGCGTGGGACACAACGCGCCGTCGACCCGGGCATGGTCCTTGGTCGGGCAGCGAGTTGCCCTTTACTCGCTGCCCGCATGCCCGCGCCTACGGTGGCCGGAGATCATCAAGCGACGTCCGTCGCCGTGGGCGTCTACCACCGCGGGTGGGGCGGAGGGAGGACTCTGTTCTCTCTCGCTCGCGGCCCGCCTCCTCCTTTGCGAGCATTACTGCTTCGCAGAAGGAGGCGACCGCTTCCCACTCCGTCTCGCCCCGCAGCATGGCCGCGACCAATGCTGGGCGCGAGAGGTCTCCGCCTATCGCAGCCGTGAGGACACGTCGGTGCTCTGCCCAAGCTGGACAGTCTTGCACCGTATGCTCCACCGTGTCCTCCGGGCGATCTTCGCAGTGGTGACACCCAGGCGTCTCCTCCTTTCGCATCAGACACAGGTACCTCCCGAAACTTCCGTGTCCGGTGAGGACCTGCGTCAAGCGGTAGGTCAGGACGCCATGACTTCTCTCCAGCCACTCCTCAAAGAGGGGTCTTACCGCCGCAATTGCGGCGTGCCCGAACGTGGATTTACTTAGTACAAGTTTGAGAGTCCTGTCTTGGGTGCGAGGACTCATTTGATGATTTTACCAAGTAAAAAAAAGGTAAATGAATTATATTGGTCATAAGTTCGAAACCAGCCAGGCACATTACTTTGTGTAATTTATTTCATCACCACTGCTCTCAAAACGGTGAAGGAAAACATCGTGAGGAAACCGACATGTCCTAGAACCAAATTTCGAAGACATGTGACATCTACCAATCCGTACTGGACCCGCGTGGTGGATTATCGCCCATTCACTCTCACAGAGAGGAGGCCTGTGTCCCAGTAGTGGGATTTTACGGTACTTTCACAGTTATTATGTCTTGTGACTTGGACTTTATCACCATAACTATTTTATTTTTGTCTTTTGACCATTCAAAAGTACCTGTAACTGGCCTACTTGAAATAAATTATTTGATAGTTACCTGTTTTTCCGGTACTCTTCCATATCTTTGTATATATTTAGATAAATCACCTCCACAACAGTATTCCATTATTATGTAGATATTCCTGAAAACACCAAAATACTCTTTACAATGGGGGGAAGAAAAGTTCTCGAGTGGCGACCACGGAACGAAAGACGGACGCAGTGTAGGCCTCCCACTAGGTGGACCAACGACGATATAATACTAGACTACGCATGCACGATCTAACGAACAAAAATTATTCTGCCAACTCGCTGAGGTACTACGTAAGCGAGGGGGACGGGGTACTGCGTTGTGATTGGCTAACTCAAGGTCTGTTCTGTCTCAACGTATGTTTACGGCTCACAGGATTGGTCGAAATTCGACGAATATAAGACTTTTTTGCCTAATGTGTTGGCAGACATCGGTCGCCTGTTATTAGGAGTCTAGTATTATATCGTCGTTGAGGTGGACCGATCACATTGTGAGGGTCGCGGGCAGCCGATGGATACAAGTGGCGGATTGTCGTTCGGCGTGGCGGTCCAAGGTGGAGGCCTATGTTCAGCAGTGGACGTCTTCCGGCTGATGATGATGATGATGAATGGGGGTAGTGAGCAACTAGGTACAACACATCATCTGCCTCCCATTTCCCTACTTTATTGTGGTCGGCTTCCAGTCGAACCGGATGCAGCTGAATATCAGTATTTTACATGGAGCGACTACCTACCGGACCTCCACAACACAGTAACTGGGTAATACCCCCATGGTAAGACTGGTTATCAGATTTTACAGCTTCTGACTAACAGTAACGACTGTCAAAGATCTAAAAATGACCAGCGAGAGCAACAGCTTTACGTGCTTTCCGAGGCACGGAGGAAACTCGCTATGACAGATGGTTACCTATCCACAGACCAACCTCGGCAAGCGCGGCTTAACCCGGAAGATTGCCCTGCGCGGCCGTAATTATTTAGGCAAGAGCTACTCTCGGACAGCAGAGGCATAATTATAATTAGGGTCTGTTGGTCGAAAACTGAAAAATAACTTCCTTTATGGAGATACAACACTTGTCTTGTTCATTTCTTAACACTTCCTCCATCTAATAATAACTACAAACTAGAGATTATACAATTGTTTTTTATCTAGTCCATGATATCTAATCAATAATATATACGAGTGTATCGGTGATATAACAATAATCTAGCAAGCTTATGGATTTCTGCTCAATGTAAATTCTTGTTCATCATCATCATCAGCCGGAGGACGTCCACTGCTGAGCATAGGCCTCCCCCTTAGACCGCCACGCCGAACGACAATTCGCCACTTGCATCCATCCGTTGCCCGCGACCCTCACGATGTCGTCGGTCCACCTAGTGGGAGGCCTGCCTACGCTGCGTTTTCCGGTCCGTGGTCGCCACTCGAGAACTTTTCTTCCCCATCGGTTGTCAGTTCTACGAGCGATGTGGCCTGCCCATTGCCACTTCAACTTGCAAAATTTATGAGCTATGTCGGTGACTCTGGTTCTTCGCCGAATATCCATGTTTCGGATTTTATCCCGCAAAGAAACTCCGAGCATAGCTCTTTCCATTGCTCGTTGAGTGACTCTTAGTCTCTCTAAGAGGCCAGCAGTCAAGGACCAAGGAAATTCTTGTTGGACTTATTGAATTTAAAATTCATAATTTTTATAACTAGATGAGGCCGGTGTTTTGTACCTGACCACTCTGTGAAGAAACAGCCGAAACAAACTCAGAGGTCACAGTCTCTTTTAAAGTCCAGATATTGATTTGCTCAGGTCAAACCAGGACCATGCGGGTGTCTGAGATGGTCTTTTGAGGAAAGAACCACACAGATTTGAGTGGACCTGTCCAGTTAGTGCAAGCATTTGTCGGTTATTCTGTAAGTTTGCCTATACTAAAAAGAATTACAGTACTTACTTGTCATCCCAAGTAAAGTTCTTCATATGTACGATGTGAGGATGTGTGAGAGTCTTCAGCAGTCTGATCTCCGTGATCAAGTTGTCGACGGCCGACCCCGAGTGCTTCACGCGGGACTTGTCCACACATTTTATTGCCACTATGGAGCGAGCTCCAACCTAAGGGATATTATCATTGTTTTTTAGTAGGTATAGTATAACCCGGTTTATTGAAGAAAGGAATCTAAAATGGCGACTTGTACTTGCGCTGACAGATAGTACAGTCAGCATATAAGATTTCAAGTTAAAAATTTTCAAATTAAAAATAATATAAACAAGACAGGATCACAATAATTTCTCAAACTTAACCCAACAATACAACAAAATTCAACAACAATAATAATCAACAGGTAACAACGGAAAAATAACAGAAAACTATTGTAAATATTCTTAAAAAAGATCACTGAGCGTGTCAAGACTAATTTTTTTTTCTGCTTACGCTACGCGCGGGAGTGAGTACAGACGGCACTAGTGTGCGAGCGAGAGAACACGATAAGCGCCGCCATTTAAGATTCCTTTCTTCAATGAACCGGGTTATACAGGACATTAGTATTCATTTTCTCCTGAAATTAGTTTACGCTAAATGACCATAGGCTTGGAGGGCATCAAGAAGTTTTGATCAATTTTATTAAAGTCGAACCAGATGCAGCTGAATATCAGTATTTTACATGGAGCGACTGCCTATCGGACCTCCACAACCCATAACATTAATACTAGTTAAAATCATAGCTTATTTATACTTAAAGGTGCAAATAAATTATTTTATATTAGACAAGAAGTATGACTACATGGAACTGAGGCCGCTATGAGTAATTACTGATAAATTCTTGAAGGAAAAACCAATTAAGTTTAAAAAACTATTCAGGCACTTATTACGGCTTACAACCAGTGCATACCAGAATTTACGCATACTATTTGATCGTGTTACAGTAGTATTTGCCTCTCAAAGATAATATAAAATAAATAAAAGCTTTTTGTTTACATAAAAACAAAGAAGATTATGAAATTACATTTTTTACCTTTGTGTATGCTTTGTAGACCGTGGAATAGCTACCAGAGCCTAGTTTTTCAGTCACCACATAACCGTCTATCTTAGGAAAAGCCATTTCGTAGAATAATTAATAATTATCGATAACTTTTCCTCATTTTTCAAATAATTTCATTGAATGTTGATATCGCAAACGTCACGAATGTCAAAGCTGTCAAACTCAATTGAAAAATTGATTGAAATGACATTGACGTTAAAAACTGGGTTGCCCAGTTTTGTGCGTTAAAAATGTGGTAGTTTTAAGAAAATTCTACTAAATTATTGCAAAAAAATTGCCGAGAGCATCTCAGATGAAATGCGGTATCACATTTATTGTAGTATTCTTTGTACTTTATATAATTAATCTAATCATAAAAGAAGATTTGCAAGCGTGGAAATGGACAAATTCTTGTAAACAACCATTAACGGACACGACTGATTCTCACAAGAGGGCGCTAAGACCAAATAGGACAAGTGTGTGCCATGTACAGACACCAGCAGGTCAACCTACCTGAAACTGACGAATTATGCCAATCAAAAGTGAACCGTATTTTGTGACAGCTATTACAAGATATCTATTACAGCAGATTGTGGTAGCTTGAGGTGCTGGCGTCTGTACTGTGCAGTAACCATTAAATTTATAAAAATACATATTAATAAAATGTGTAATAGTACATTATGATATAAGTGCGGTAAGTTGATAATTACAGCTGAGGCGATATTGCTAGCACGAGCCGTAAGGTGAGTGCTATAAGAAAGCAGAGGCTGTAATTATCAAACCGCTCGTATGTCATACGACGTTCTAGAACACATTTGTGAGTAAATAAATAAAATAATTACAGCAAAAAGAAAAAGCACGTGGAATAATTTTTACTTTTTCACAAATTAGCGATGCGCGCATCGCATCAGCGTCTTTTGTTTATGGCAACGGCACAAAAACAGCCAGTATTACTAATAAAGTAAATTCATACTTTTGTGTTTTTATTACAAATAAATGGTTTGTAATTAATTGTCAAAATTAATTAAATTAAAGAATAAAATGTTTATTTATTATATTTCATCTCCCAAAGTTAATTTTATTCATAAAACGTTGACGACTTTTCTGACATAAAAACTCTTTGCTAAGATTTAAAAAAGTACCGTTCGTTTTAGACGGAGCATCTTGATAAACCGTGCGTTTTACTTTACCATTACGCACTAGTGCGTAATAAGATATATTACGATACTGAAATAGGTGCAGTAAGAGACCTTTTACGAGCAAATGTGTTATAAAAAAATAAATATTTAAAAAAACAAAAAACCCGACTGCGTAAAAAAACTACAAAGAAAGAAATAAGCCCAGTAGTTTAGAATTCACTCATTCACACTCACAGTCGGGGCCCCTTGGGAAGATTTGATTGGTATAATTTGAATGGGCCCCGACTGTGAGTGTGAATGAGTGAATTCTAAACTACTGGGCTTGTTTCTTTCTTTGTAGTTTTTTTTACGCAGTCGGGTTTTTTGTTTTTTTAAATATTTATTTTATTTTACTATTTTTAGTTTTTGTTAGCATTTATCAGTCCAAATTAAATTGAAACATATAAGTTATATACACTTCTCATCAAAAAAATCGAAACACTTTCGTTTTTATTGTTTTTGTCCTAATTTTTTACAAAAGAGAATTAATTCCATGAAAAAAAAAACATTACTGTGTAGCTGGCAGTTTGGTCATTACAGTAAGAAGAAAAAAATCAAAATTCGAAATAATTTCATTTGTTTATCCTATAAATGAAATTAATCACTGTTTTGAGACAAATGTGTATTTAGGGTTGGAGTACGTTTCTCGTTTAAAAACTAAAAATTAGCGCTTGTCTTTAAACTTTCTGTTTCTTATTTCATTTACTGTGACTTTGGGACGTCTGAAAAAACTTTTTTTTCTAAAACATATGGATACTTCGCCCGCAGAAGCCGCCCAAGTGGTGGCATTGCTGGATTCTGGACTTAGTCAGCGTGTTGTGGCTGCAAGATTGCATCTAAGCTTATCATCTGTTCATAGAGTCTACAAACGCTATCGGGAGACTGGTTCGTTCACGCGCCGTTCAGGATCTGGCAGGAATCGGGTCACTTCTGAGCGAGATGATCGATTTATTGTAACAACTTCTTTACGAAATCGACGCCTTAACGCTTTTCAACTGCAGCAGCAGCTTCGCGTTGTACGAAGAGTAGCTGTAAGTGACTCTACAATAAGAAGAAGGTTGAAGGAACGCGGATTGGCACCGCATAAGCCAGCGAATGGGCCGAAATTAACTGCAGACCATCGAAGAGCGCGCCTTAACTTTGCACGCGAGCACCTAACTTGGTCATACCTTCAGTGGAGCAAAGTACTGTTTTCTGATGAGTGTAAAATTATGCTGTATGGTAACGACGGAAGGAACAAGGTCTACAGAAGAGATGGAGAACGCTTTGCACAATGCTGCATTGAAGAAAAGGTCAGCTATGGTGGCGGTTCGTGGACGGTTTGGGGAGGAATCAGCGCCGACGGTAAGACAGAACTTGCCTTTGTGTCTGGGCCACGGCTGCCTGCACTAAACTCTCATCGGTACATCGAACAGTGTCTTGAACCTCATGTGATGCCCCATGCACATTTTATTGACTTCATATTCATGCACGACAATGCTAGAGCTCACACCGCGGGCGTCGTACGAGATTATCTTACCGAAGTCGGTATCTCCATTATGGTATGGCCAGCAAGAAGCCCGGACATGAATCCCATTGAACATCTATGGGATGAATTAAAGAGACGAATTCGAGCAAGAGATCCAGCCCCAGAAACACTTAGCCAGCTGCAAAATGCAATCCAAGAGGAATGGGATAATATACCACAACATGTGATCGTGACTCTCATCCGATCGATGAAGAACCGTATGGAAGCAGTAATAAGAGCTCGCGGAGGGAATACAAGTTATTAAATAAACGTTTCTTACATTTTTTTTTCATTTACGCGTGTTGTTTTACCCATTTCCTTCATATTCCATACAGGGTAAAAATTACTCATTATACAAAATACGAAACCTATGAAGACTTAATTTGAATTTAGAACATTAACATTAGGATTTAAAAACCTCATACTACTCACTATTAAATGACATTTTACATTTATTCCTAAATATACACATTTTTCTGATAATCCTTATCAAATCATAAACTGCGAGGTGTTTCGATTTTTTTGATGAGAAGTGTATATTTTGCTAAACCATTTTTAAAATCCTTTAATTTGATACCCCACTTTAAAAATATTTTTAGTTCGGAACCCTTTGCACGCGAGTTCGACTCGCACTTGGCCAGTTTTATGTACCCAGTGACACTCTCACGTTTAAGACGAATCTAACGACACCTCTCAAGTTAAAATCCATCGAGCCGTTAAGGCTGCAGAGCAACACACAGAAACATACATACATACATACATACACTCGAAAAACATAACCCTCCTGGCGAAGTCGGGTAAATACATACATACATACACTCGAAAAACATAACCCTCCTGGCGCAGTCGGGTAAAAATATTATATTATTATACACTAGCTGTGCCCGCGACTTCGTTCGCGTGGATGTCAGAGCTTAACAATGTATTTCGTTATAAAATTGACAAAGTTTCATACAAACTTTCATCCCCTATTTTATCCCCTTGGCGGTAGAATTGATCAAAATCCTTTCTTAGCGGATGCCTAGGTACGCCATAACATCTATCCGCATGCCTTTCAGCCCGATCCGTCCAGTGGTTTTGGCTGTGCGTTGATAGATCACTATGTCAGTCAGTCACCTTTGAGTTATATACCTATATATATATATTTAGATTATAATAGTACTGCAGTGCACCAACCCGCACTGGGCCCGCGTGGTGGATTATGGCCCACTCCCTCTCACAAGAGAGGAGGCCTGTGTCCCAGCAGTGGGAACATTATAGGCTGATGATGATGAGTACTGCAGTAATTGCATTATAAATTGGCTCCTATTAAAATGTTGTAAACACAATTTTATTAGAAAAGAAAACGGAAAATCCTTGATTTGATTCAACTGTGTGCTACTTCCATACAAGCTATAAAAGAAAAATAATGGCAATAACAATAAACAGTCTTATAAAGAGACTTATAAAAACTGTTGTTTAGTATGTGTGTCACATAAAAAAGTTAAGTTGTCAAAGAGCAATTACGATATGGAATGCTACACAGAATGTTAAGTATGATTCGACAACTTTCAAGGATTTACTAAATGGGGAAGGCAAGTCAAAGCTATTTGTAGATGGCAACACCATAGCTTAGTCCTAATCCGACCAATGAGGTAGTTCTATTTTGAAGTACCTATATGATTTGAAATGATTTGAATCAATGACGATGCTTGGAACAAGCTATACTAGCGCCATTAGTTCCCCAGTTGCCAACCCTATTTTACGCATATGTTCAGATTCCGTGTTTGAATCAAAACGTAACGTTTTTATTAAAGCCACTTTTTTCTATGAGTGAGGGATCACCACATACAGAGTGAATTTTCCAACTGGGCGTGGATGGCTATATCCGAAATTATGAAGAATACTCGTTTCGAAAAACGTTGCAATGAGTCTTGAGCTTCGAGGCCGATGTTGACAAAAACTGAAAGTGCATCATTAGAATTTAGAAAAATCAATCATCCAGGGGGGTATTAAAACGTCTTAAAACCAGGCTTGTAGTACCAGTACCAGTGAGTGAACGAGATGGTGCTAGACGACTTGTCTAGCTCTGTCACTTCCTCTCGCCGGAACATGCCTGGTTTTAAGACGTTGTAATGCCCCCACTGGCCAGAAAAGGAACCCGCTGATTTTGGAAAAAAATTACACCCTGTATTATTACACCATTCGATAGTGTTGCTAATATGGATCAAATTCTAAGGCCCTTCGTACACAAGGCGACTCAAGTTTCCGATACCTTACGACTTCGGTATCCAAGCGGCTATCGCAATACAAACCCATAAAGGTTCGAACACAAGCACGCGTCAATGAATACCAAAATCGTAAGGTATCGGTATCTTGCGTCGCCTAGTGTACGAAGGGGCTAAGAAGTGATGCTGTACGGAAAACTTAAGGATAATTCTAATTAAAAAAAGCTGATCAATCGTCAAGGTAAAAGGACTGTATTCGAAACATAGTTAACAGTTTCTTCTTTGAAATTGCGACGTCGTCAGAAGCAATTAAAAACTGTACTTGCTTGTGATGATTATACAATTTTAAAAGTGTCGTATACCTACCTATTCGACAAATTAGGTTTACTAGGGCCCATTGTCCACGTAACCGCACGTCATACGCACGCTTTCGTCAATTGACGATTGCAAGACGAATGCTTGTAATTTTTAAAATTAATAGGCGAGCTCAGAATCTAGATGACGTCAATAATGTATTGCGTCAGATCCATAACTGGTTTTCAGCAAACAATTTAGTATTAAATGGAAACAAGACTAAATGCATTAGATTTGCCTTACCAAATGTTAAAAATAGTAATTATGACATAGTGTTGAATGAGGAGATACTAGAATTCGTCGATAAAACGGTTTTCCTGGGAATAACACTTGATTCAAGGCTACAATGGGGCCCTCATATAACAACACTTGCAGGGCGATTAAGTTCAGCAGCATATGCTGTCAGGAAAATTCGCCAATTCACTGACGTTGATACCGCGAGAATTGTATATTTTAGCTACTTCCACAGTGTAATGTCGTATGGTATTTTATTGTGGGGACGGGCGGCTGACATCGAGTCCATCTTTATTCTCCAAAAGAGAGCGATCCGAGCTATATATAATCTCCGTAGACGCGATTCTCTACGGGAACTGTTTAAGGAAATTAACATCTTGACGGTTCCTTGTCAATATATCTATGAAAACATAATGTACGTCAGAAAAAATCTGCATCTTTTCTCTAAAAGAGGTGACAGACGTAATTATCATACTAGAAATAGGGACCAATTAGTTTAGCCGGGCTTCAGACTCGCTAAAGTAGACTCTTCCTTCATGGGGTTCTGTTTAAAATGCTATAATAAGCTACCACAAAACGTTCTTGAACTGAATGAAACTAAATTCAAAACATGCATTAAACGCACACTTTGTAAGCAGGCATATTACAAACTGAGCGACTATATCGCTGATAATAATGCTTGGCTCCATGCTGGTCCTGCTCCATCAGACAGTGAATGTATAAATAAATTAATAGTGGAAGTATACTTAATACCATTGTTGGAGCTGCTGAAGATTGTACAACTGTATTTGCATTGTATAGATTCAATCTTCTTTGTATTATATAGCTTCATAGCCGACATTGTGTGAGTACTATGTACTTCAGAGCTGTCATTCACTGAGTACCTACGTCTCTTGTTGACTTGAATGACCCTGGCGGTTGAGAGTGTGTCATGCTCACTCAAATGTCTCGCTGATGGTGGCGCGTGTGTCGGATCATTTGGCTCCCTTCAAAATGGTTGAGCCGAATGGTGCTGATGCATGTGTCATGTTCGTGAACGGGCGCTGTCAGTTGCGACTGTTCATCTCTTAGCTGCCACGGTTTATTTTAATTTATTGATTTTTATTTCTGAATTGTCTTTGTTTTAAATTTTACTATGGACACTTTTAAACTTGATACATCGTTCTCACATAATGTACCATCTAAGAATGAATGATGTAACAATGATTCTGTAATAATTTTGGCGATCTGAAAAGAGTGTCCATGGAGTTTCTTGCACGTTCTTCTCCATAGAGATCTACGACTTGGAACGTGCATCTACGGTACTTTCACAGTTTTTATGTCTTGTGACTGGGACTGTAGCACCATAACTTTTTAGTGTTTAATACTTAATATTCCTTTAATTGTCTATGACAATTCAAAAGTGCCTGTAACTGGCCTACTTGAAATAAATGCTTTGATTTTGATTTTGATTTTGCTTGCATCTTGTGTAGAAAAAATGAAATCTGTGTCCACGAAGCGGCAAAAATGTATGACGAACGCAATACGAGACGAATGCTTGCAAGATGCAAGCATTCGTCTTGCAATCGTCAATTGACGAAAGCGTGCGCAAGACGAATGCTTGCATCATGCGTAGAAACAATGAAATCTGTGTCCACGAAGCGGCAACGTCGCGTCAGCCGCTCGTGTTGCGTTCGTCATGCAATTTTACAACAAAAGACGTCCTTTCTCGATGCTAGTTGAAAGAAAACTGAGACCTTTTGTAGCGTGACTGACTATTGCATGAAGCAGCGTGGACATAACAAATATGCAAAATACGCCTATCTTCATTTGTAGGTTACATGCATCCTACGAAAGACGATTGTGTGGACAGTAGGCCTTAGGTTTACATAAAGAAAAATTACGTGTCAAATAGTTTTTGATAAACTGACAGTTTTTTTTCAGTCAAACACTCTATGAAATAGTACAGCTTGACATAAAAATGTAGAAAACCGGAAGTCGCCACTGTCTTCGCGCTACCAGCACTTTGAATGATTTTATTTTATTTTTTTCACTTATTACGTTAGTTTTATGGCACAATAATAAACCTAACAAACCTGCGGTCTTTGTTTACATCAAATATCAAAGATTTTAAAACGCTGTCAGAAATAAAAAAATTAGTTCCGTTTCAATCCGTTCTGGCCAAGCTGTATCTATAAATTCACTGACTTTTTAATTATTTATCATTGCTGAAAATGCAGCAAAGATACTGCGATCAAACGGCATAATTTACAATTAATGAGCCCATAAATTACGGCTATTCTTGCACCTCAAATCGGAATGAATTCATAAATTACACACCACACGATTTCGCTTCCGTTGTGATATAGTATACGGAGTTACGGACACTACAGAATGCGATGACAATTTTATTTAAACGCAGTGGCGTATTTCCCCTTAGGCTTAGCGGGCCCGACCCTAGAGCGGCCGGATGGATATTAAGGCGGCGCTAGTCGCGAGCTCGAACTCACTGGCAGGCATGGTAAAAAACCATGATATTTCACCGGAAATCGAGCCATATTGTTCATGTGTGCGCGAGCGTCATCCCCCCGTGGAGAAAACAGGGGAAAACTTATTCAGTGAGATGCACGATCAATCAGAGTAAAAGGCGCGCGTAAAAAAATACTAAAAAGCCTTTGGAAGTTGGGGTTTTATGAAAAAACCACGGCACCAATTAATTTTAAATAAAATTTATTAAATTCTTCGATAAATTTGCTGTGTCGGTACGGACTTCGTTTTGGAAATTTGATGCTTCTTTAGCTTCTAATTTACACCTAAAGTTGTGTTAAAATAAGCAAAAAAACGAATCTTTAGAAGCTCGTAACTTTTTAATGGCTTGTTATTTCAAAATTCTGCTAAAAAAATGTTGACTTGTTTCACCTTAAGGTCAAACAAGTCAACATTTTTTCCATAGAAACTTCGTTGGGGTTTTACTCCACTATTTGACAAGGTACATCCAAAATTAAACATGTTATCGTTTTGTCTCATTATTAATTTTGTCTGTACGGAAGCAGAATTTTGAAATAACAAGCCATTAAAAAGTTACGAGCTTCCAAAGATTCGTTTTTATTGCTAATTTTAACACAACTTTGGGCGTAAATTAGAAATTAAAGAAGCATCAAATTTCCAAAACAAAGTCCGTACCGACACAGAAAATTTATCGAAGAATTCCATGAATTTTATTTGAAATTGATTGATGCAGTAGTTTTTTCATAAAACCCCAACTTCCAAAGGCCGTTTCGTATTTTTTTACGCGCGCCTTTTACTCTGAATGATCGTGCATCTCACTGAATAATGTTTTCATCTGTTTTCTCCACGGGGGGATGACGCTCGCGGACACCAATATGGCTCGATTTCAGCTGAAATATCATGGTTTTTGACCATGCCTGCCAGTGAGTTAGAGCTCGCGACTAGCGCCGCCTTAAGGGCGGCAAATCGTGTCAAAAAATCACTGATGATAACAATGTTAACAAGAAAATACTCAAATGCAAATTATTTTAATGTATCGAAAGCTCCGTGGACGCGCGGGTTAGCTAGAGACTAATTAGCTATGACGAAAAAACCAGGAATTGAAGTTCTGCCGGGAGACACAGAGGGTTTAGAATGCAGAACAATCTAAGGAAGGAGTGCACATACCTTTATTCTCTCCGGAGCTGGTGTTGGTGAGCTGATTCGGTGGCTTCGACTGGTGCTGTAGAACTCTTGAAGCTCGATATCTAAGAAGAGTTGCACAACCAGGAGCGCGCGCGACGCGATTTTCGTCTCAGATTTTGCGAGCTAACAGTGGCCCACTCCGTCGTGAGCCAGCGCGTAGGTAAGCGCATGGAAGGAGAATTAGGGGGTAGGAAGTCACAGCCAATCAGATTAGACGTTCAATGACATGACGTGCGAAACAGGTTTAATCGTTCTGTCTCACAGCGTAACCACTCCGCGTATCTTATTTTCCTACGTCACCGTTGCCAAATAAAGAACTTATAAATAATTACATATACCTACATTAAAAAGGCCGTAAGTTAAGTTTAACTTAATTAAAACAAAACCTAGACTGTTTTAAATGACTGTTTTCTTTAAATGTCCAAAAATCCCTGAAAGTTCGGATAATATTATTAACTACCAGCAGGCTTTATGTTAACGTTTAACACGTTTAACGCTAAATAAGCGGATAACTCAGTTGACTTTAAACATGAAATTAAATAAAATAATATAGCAGCACAGGTGCAGCTGCAAGGATTGGTAAAATTGTACTGACTAAAAAAAGAGTTGAAGATGATGCAATGACAGAATGAATTCGAAATATGAATATTCAAATTATTTTAGAAAATCAATAAATAGATTTAAAAGGAAAGAGGTTGTGGCAACAGAGGAGGTAGAATACCTACCCACAAAGTTGGCATTTTGGCAATAACCTAGAATGCAAATCCGCCACTGGGAACTAGTCTCACCAACACGGGTAGGTATCGTATTTGATGAGGCCCGAGAAGGTCGAATTGTAGAAACTCCAACTTCTTTTTTTCGTGTTTCTTTTTAAAGGTGCGTGAAGACCATGTAACGATGTTATATAACATTGTTATATAACACTACAAATGTACGTAAAATGTCATATAACAATGTTACATAACATGACCACACTATGAAAATTTTTAAATAACAACGTTATATAACATGTTATGTTACATAGTCTGTACGCACCGTAATAATAAAATAAATAATTAAACAGTTTGGGCCTAATAAATGCGAACTTTTACCAAGTGAAACTCTATGAACATTTTTACCAAGTGTTTTATTCACCGGGCACGCCGCAATTGCGGCGGTAAGACCCCTCTTTGAGGAGTGGCTGGAGAGAAGTCATGGCGTCCTTACTTTCCGCCTGACGCAGGTCCTCACCGGGCACGGATGCTTCGGGAGGTACCTGTGTCTAATGCGGAAGGAGGAAACGCCTGGGTGTCACCACTGCGAAGATCGCCCGGAGGACACGGTGGAGCATACAGTGCAGGACTGCCCAGCTTGGGCGGAGCACCGACGTGTCCTCACGGCTGCGATAGGCGGAGACCTCTCGCGCCCGGCATTGGTTGCGGCCACGCTGCGGGGCGAGACGGAGTGGGAGGCGGTCGCCTCCTTCTGCGAAGCAGTAATGCTCGCGAAGGAGGAGGCGGGCCGCGCGCGAGAGAGGACAGTGTCCTCCCTCCGCCCCACCCGCGGTGGTGCACGCCCGCGGCGACGGACGTCGCAAGACGATCTCCGGCCACCGTAGGCGCGGGCATGCGGGCAGCGAGTAAAGGGCAACTCGCTGCCCGACCATGGACCATGCCCGGGTCGACGGCGCGTTGTGTCCCACGCGCGCCTCAAAGAGCGTCATCATAATGACGGGGCCCCCCTCTCAGAGGGCCAAAGCCTGCCGGGGTCGCGGGATTATTTCCTTACCGTGACCCCGGAACATAACAGGCTACTGAAGGACACCGTGGATTTTAGTCAGTAGAAGTCTGACAGTCCCTCCCGCCCTGCCCGGGGCTGGAGGACTCATTTGATGATTTTGCCACGTAAAAAAAAAAAAAAAAGTGTTTTATTCACAAAATATTACTTACAACTGTTATTTACAATGGAAAACAAGCAAGTCTTAGGTGTCCGAGAGAAAAATAGATCCCATTCTCATGCCCGCTTTACATGTCCATTTCGACATAAACGGACGATTTTTCAAACTGTTCTGAGAAGTATTCGTGTAGCGAACAAAAATATACCTATTATAATTAGATAAAAGGTATAGGCTGTGGTATTTTTTAATCGTTTTCAAAAAGGAGGAGGTTTTCAGCTACTTTTACAACGGGTTACAAAATTTTGTAATCTGTAGATATCAGATTGAGAAGAAAGTGATCCTTATAGTTATTTTTTTTTAAACAATAGGCTATTTTACTCAAAAAAAGATTAGTCCGAAAGATAGACTAAGTACCATGCAAAAAAAACTTTGACCCGTATTTTTTTATTATTGTTACAAAAACCATTAGTGACGAAGATACAACGCTTCTAAAAGCACAAAACGTCACTCGGTCGATATAATTTTACAGGCGTTATCTGCCCTTCAAAGTGCAAAAGCGATATCTCAAGAAAATCACAAAGTTAATTTTTTGTTATCATAGTATGAATGATTTGAGGTAAAACACACCTTGAACAAGATAGCGCTAAATGGTTTATTTCATGAGATGCGTATTTTTTTAAAGCTATCCGATGGCTTTTGAGATACTGCTTTTGCGCTTAGTAGGGCAGTTATGACGTCACAAGCCCCCACTTTCGAATTTCCAAGCGTTTTATCTGTGTCAATATTCATTAATTAAAAAAACAAAAAATACCGTTCATTATTTTTCAATATTCTAACTGACGCACAAGACAGTTTTTCAATTTGTACCTATGCAGTAACCCACCCTAGATTATTCGGTGTTGTATTCAATTCACAAACAATGGGATGTAGATACTGCGCACAATCGAATGAGTACGTGGATAAAACAAAAAATACGCCAATATCATAAATAAGGGTTTTTTTTTTTTTTTTTTAGCGTGGTAAAATCATCAAATGAGTCCTCCAACCCCGGGCAGGGCGGGAGGGACTGTCAGACTTTTACTGACTAAAATCCACGGTGTCCTTCAATAGCCCTTTCTGTTCCGGGGTCACGGTAAGGAAATAATCCCGCGACCCCGGCAGGCTTTGGCCCTCTGAGAGGGGGGCCCCGTCATTATGCTGACGCTCTTTGAGGCGCGCGTGGGACACAACGCGCCGTCGACCCGGGCATGGTCAATGGTCGGGCAGCGAGTTGCCCTTTACTCGCTGCCCGCATGCCCGCGCCTACGGTGGCCGGAGATCATCTAGCGACGTCTACCACCGCGGGTGGGGCGGAGGGAGGACACTGTCCTCTCTCGCTCGCGGCCCGCCTCCTCCTTCGCGAGCATTACTGCTTCGCAGAAGGAGGCGACCGCTTCCCACTCCGTCTCGCCCCGCAGCATGGCCGCGACCAATGCTGGGCGCGAGAGGTCTCCGCCTATCGCAGCCGTGAGGACACGTCGGTGCTCTGCCCAAGCTGGGCAGTCTTGCACCGTATGCTCCACCGTGTCCTCCGGGCGATCTTCGCAGTGGTGACACCCAGGCGTCTCCTCCTTTTGCATCAGACACAGGTACCTCCCGAAACTTCCGTGTCCGGTGAGGACCTGCGTCAAGCGGTAGGTCAGGACGCCATGACTTCTCTCTAGCCACTCCTCAAAGACGGGTCTTACCGCCGCAATTGCGGCGTGCCCGATCATAAATAAGGGTTTAGGAAAAAAAAATTAGGTTCTCAGTTAGACCTGTATGTATGTTTGTCCGCAGTTACCTCGCGTTTGGCTGAAAGGATTATGATGTGGTTTTGAGAAAGTGTTCGTTACACTCTGGAGAAGGTTTTAGTATATAACAATAATGGATAACCCGTGACGTTGCTGCGTGGATCCATTTTTGCTTACTTCATCATCAATCATCAGCCTATAATGTTCCCACAGCTGGGACACAGGTCTCCTCTCTGTGAGAGAGGGAGTGGGCCATGATCCACCACGTGGGCCCAGTTTCCACACGATGTTTTCCTGCTCATTAGAAACGTCAATTTATAAACTAAAGCCAATGTTTTGTACGCACTCATTTGTAAAGCCTACAATGACCCCTGACTGTGCTTGTTTGCGCGTGTAAGATTAATACGAAAATCGTGCTCATGGAGCGGAAATATACCGCAAGCGCTCGGATAAAAAGGCATTTTTCAAATTAAAGGTTTCGAGTACGATTATAATCACAAAAATATAGCTTAAGATCACAGTTGGTCGATTACTTCCCAGAATTTGATCCTTATTAGCAACACTATCGAATGGTGTAATAATACAGGGTGTAATTTTTTTCCCCAAAACCAGCGTGTTCGATTCCTGACCAGGATTATTGATTCTTCGAAAACTAAAACTGAAACATTGGATAAAATCCAATGATTCAGTCAAAATCGGTCTCGAGACGCCTTTCAACGTTTTTTGATACTTATTCCTCATAGTTTCGGATATAGCCATCCACGCCCAGTTGACAAATTCACCCAGTATACTTAATAGGATATTTCGCACTTAATAAGTATGTTCAGACACCCATTGCTTATAAAAAAATTGGTCTCCACATGAAGCTACTCAAATTTTCAACGCTTGAACACGTTTAAAAACGAAATTTCGTCAAACTATTTAGTATTCCATCAACAAAAGTTGAACCTACACAGTTTTAGTAGATGTTTGTATTAAAAAAAATACCAAAAAGAAACTTCAGTATATCTACATCGAGAATAAACATTCATTAAATTGGTCATAGCAAGTTTTGAAGTTTGTTCATGAAAATTGAAAACAAAAAAGATCCGTCCTCTAGCGACATGCCGACAACGACGTTTTGACTGTTTTTAACCGACTTTCAAAAAGGAGGAGGTTCTCCATTCGACTGTATTTTTCATAGACTGGTTGAACCAATTTTGTATGATACAGTATTTGGTTCAGTAGTAGTTTTTTTATTACACATAAATGAGCTTTTTTAACCGACTTCAAAAAGAAGGAGGTTATCAATTCGAAGGTATGTTTTTTTTTGTGTGTTTGTTACGCGATAACTCCGCCAATTGTGAACCGATTTTCAAAATTCTTTTTTTGTTCGAAGGAAGATACTTCAGGAGTGGTCAACATTATCAACTTTATCCAACATTATTAACTTTAACCAACATCAACAACTTTATCCAACACTGTCAACAACTTTATCCAACACTGTCAACTTTATCCAACACTATCAACTTTATCCAACACTATCAACTTTATCCAACATTATCAACTTTAGCTAATATTATCAACTTTAACTGACATTATAAACTTTAACCAACCCTATCTAGACATGCGGGAGCGTGTCAGAGCCAAGCAAAGCAGGCGCACAGCTCACAGTGTGTAATATTACACGAACCATTTGGAGCCACTTTTTAGCCCCTCATAACTCAAAAACTATTTAACGTAGACTTGTCAAATTTGGCACATATATTGAGACTGGCGAGATAAATATGTGTTCCAAATTTTATAAACATATCTCAAACAGTTATTTAGATATTAACGTCCAAAAATCGTCGTTTTTATGACTGACCTATAGATCAAAACTATATCCCAGTTCCAGATGACCTAGAAAGTTCAAATTTGGCATACAGATAGGTAATTATATGAATACAAAGGAAAAAATCAGAAACTGGTAATTTTTTATTATTTTATTATAATTTTCACTTGACTTATAATTAGTGCCTGTAAATCTCTATTTGTGGATTTTATGATCTTTACGTAAATATATAACGAGTTAAACACCACCCTAATTTTTTTTAATCCAAATATTCCCGATTTTGTACTTATAAGTTAAGATTAAAGTCGATTTTCGTAATTATTACGCGTAACTAAGCGGATTTTATAACTAGTAGCGCCACCTATTATCATTTTCAAAAACTCACTGCACCATGCACTAAATAAATGAAGAATTGTTTTATTCAAGTGACACTAGATAATTTTTTTAATCCAAATATTCCCGTCTTTGTACTTATTATTAAGAATAGTGTTGATTTTCGTATTTTTTACACGTAAGTATCCGTATTCTACAACCACTAGCGCCCACTAGATGGCGTTGTGCAATTACGTCACGATCCTGAATCGCGGTGTTAAGATGGGCAGGCGATTAGTATAAGGTTTTGTGAACATGTAATTTTTAAACTATTTCATTGATGCACACTGTTGGAATTAAATCCGTGTCTAACATCCCCTACAGTTATTAACTGGGATTTATTAATAATTATTGTTTCAATCTATTTAGCGATCAGTACCTAGTGTAAGATCATTATTTATGTACAAAAAGTAATGATATCCCATCAAAAACATAAATGTGAAATGAGAGCCAAGCTCAATAGTTTGATATTATGCCTTGGTTGTTGACTTCAACGAAAAAAGAAGTGAAATCTAAATGGGTGCCAAGTTCAATGGTCAGTCCTGAAATTTATTTATAACAACATAAACTATATTTCTTTTTATAACTAAGGATCATAAATGTAGCCTAATTTCTGGCTTGGCTATTTCTCATATACGAATTGTATATCCTTCATAAGTTCTAAACCTTTTACTTGTCAGTTTTTATTTTATTATTCCGAAAATTTGGTTTGCTGGTAGTACTAACCATCGAACAATTCGTATATGAGAACTAGCCAAGTCAGAAATTAGGCTACATGTATGATCCTTAGTTATAAAAAGAAATATAGTTTATGTTGTTATAAATAAATTTCAGGACTGACCATTGAACTTGGCACCCATTTAGATTTCACTTCTTTTTTCGTTGAAGTCAACAACCAAGGCATAATATCAAACTATTGAGCTTGGCTCTCATTTCACATTTATGTTTTTGATGGGATCAAGTTTACCCAAGACTATCAACTTTAACCAACATCAATAACTTTATTCAACACTATCAACTTTACCTAAGACTATCAACTTAAGACTCATAAAAATACTCTTCCGTACTCACCAATTTTTCAATTTATTTATGCAGAAAACTACCTTATTGAGATCTTCCTCTTTTTTTCGAAGTCGGTTAAAAACTCTAAACACTAAATCAATTTGTTAATAGCGTTCCACAAACCGATAGAAATAGAAACAGAATTAACCACAATTACATAGTTTATTGAACTTTGGTAGTTCAGCCAAGTTCTCGGCAAAATACCAGCGTATCTATTGTTAGAATTGATAAACTACTGAACATTTCAGTAACATAATAGGCATCATTATTAATTTAAAAAGGCTACCTTTTAAATCATCGTCAGCCTAATAATATTCCCACTGCTGGGACACAGGCCTCCTCTCTGTGAGAGGGAGTGGGCTATAATCCACCACGCGGGCCCAGTGCGGATTGGTGGATGTCACATTTCTTCGAATATTTTGTTCTAGGACATGTTTCCTCACGATGTTTTCCTTCACCGTTTTGAGAGCAGTGGTGATGAAATAAATTACACAAAGTAATGCGCCTGGTGGGGTAAGAACCCACGACTTACAACGCGTAAGTCGGGACCGATACCACTCACTGGGCCACCACTGTTCTGAATGCTTTTACAAATATTTAAACTCATATACACAAACAGTCACATCCGGATTAATTT
The DNA here is from genome assembly GCA_954870645.1 of Agrotis clavis. Classification (NCBI taxonomy): domain Eukaryota; kingdom Metazoa; phylum Arthropoda; class Insecta; order Lepidoptera; family Noctuidae; genus Agrotis; species Agrotis clavis. The sequence continues at coordinate 13,052,894 of OX940944.1, read as the reverse complement.
ATATTCCACAATAATATTAATAATATTCCACAACTATCACACAACGTCATCTAGTCCCAAGCTAAGCAGAGCTTGTGTTATGGATACTAGACAACTGATAAAGATACTTATATATTTCTAAATAATACATATTATAGATAAATTACACCCAGACACAGAACAAATGATCGTGCTCATCACACAAACATTTGTCCTGGGTGGGAATCGAAACGATCTCCAGCACAGCAGTCAGGGTCACTAACCACTAGACCAACAGGCCAGTCAATTACTTATATAGATCATACAAATATTTGTTCCTAAAAGGAACAAAAGGAAAGGAAAGGAAGAGCTCGTGGCTAAATAATTACAGCCGCACAGGCCGATCTTCCGGGTTAAGCCGCGCTTACCGAGGTTGGTCTGTGGATGGGGGACCATCTGTCATAGCGAGTTTCCTCCGTGCCTCGGAAAGCACGTAAAGCCGTTGGTCCCGGCTGTCATTTGTAGATCTTTGACAGTCGTCACTGTTAGTCAGAAGCTCTAAAGTCTGACAACCAGTCTTACCATGGGGTATCGTATTACCCGGTTATTTTGTTGTGGAGGTCTGATAGTCAGTCGCTCCATGTAAAATACTGATATTCAGCTGCATCTGGTTCGACTGGAAGCAGACCACATTATAGTTGGGAAAAGGCAGGCAGATGATGATACAAATATTTGTTCCAAGCGGGACTCAAACTTGCTACACGCAGCGTAGCAGTTGATCGCTCGGTAACTAGGCCAATCGTACTATTATTATCAATGATAATTTATCATCATCTGTCTTCCCAACTATATTGTGGTCGGCTTCCAGTCAAACCAGATGCAGCTGAATATCAGTATTTTGCATGGAGCGACTGACTATCGGACCTCCACAACGCAGTAACTGGGTAATACGATACCTCATGGTAAGACTGGTTGTCAGAATTTCGAGCTTTTGACTGTGTCTAACGACTGTCAAAGATCTACAAATGACAGCTCGAACCAACGGCTTTACGTGCTTTCCGAGGCACGGAGGAAAGTCCCTATGATGGATGATTGATTACCCATCCACAGACTAACCCCGGCAATCGCGGCTTAACCCGGCCTGTTCATCGGCCTGTACGGTTGTAATTATTAAAAAAAATAGAATTTATTTCTTCATCCCAATAAATTAGGCACTCGTTTAGTTACCGCTTAGTGTTAGTGAAAACGCGCGAAGTCACTAAGGAATAAGCTTGCTATACTTTGTTAAAGAAATTACACGAAAATCAAATATTTAATTAAGTATGTAAATTAAGTATAATATCTTGAAACTTTAAAATCTTGAGTCTTTTTAGCTAATTAACGAGATTCACAAAATTAAAATAACTCCTTTTATCTGCACTATGTTTAAAACCGCCAAAATCTATCGTCCTTTATCGCTTAGATTGCAATTAAACCTAAAAACAACTCTATCTCCTTAACCATACATTACAAAATTGCTCGAAGAAAATTTTGTAGAATTTGCAAGCCATCCTTTTAATTTTGCGGTCATGACAGTTTAAAATCGACTTTATTGTGTTGAAATAAGGGTGTTGAAGAAGATATATTAAGTTGGTAGAGTGTTTCAGGATGCTGCATTGTCTAACGTAGTATTCTCAGTATGTATAATGCCGGCGTAGTGAACAGTCGTGCGATCAAAACAAACTTGTAGGTATTTTTAATCTGTGCACTCAAAAGTTGTGTTCATTCTGTGCAGTGTATTATCTGTGATTTATTTCCCGCGTTTTTTATGGTAGTTTTTTTGTTTTTGATTAGTGGCAATTAAAATTTGGTCTATGAAAAATATGGCGGCAAAATTGTTAGTCAATTTAAATACTAATTAAAACTGAAAAGCTGAGTGGTTTAGTAACTATAAAAGATTTACTTTAATAAATGGTTAATATCAATGGCAAAATTTCATATCTCACTTATATTTAAAAACGTTAACTAGAGATGTCTTGAACTTTAGTCTCACTAATGCAAAATTAAGTATGTAGGTACCTAGTAGAAACTAAAGATAAGCCAAGTGTTCATGATTTTAAAGTTACTACATTTCTAAGAATTGTCTATTCAAGCTCGCCATAAATAAAATACAGACTGCTTTAATATTTTATGCAAAAAAATATTTAGAATTTTCTTTCTGAAAGATATTTTTTTTTATCCAACCAGCATTTATAAGTCTTGTTATTTTGTTTCTTATTTCCTTGACTTTTCCGCCACCGAGTTTCGATAGAAAAGTTATTTTACACTGTTTTTTTTTTACAAGTCGGTTTATTTGTAAATAATCTTAGTGGGTAGGTATAACATTATTATGTATGTATAAGTTTGCCGTGTAACGTTACTTTCCAGAATTTGATTCTTTTTAGCGACACTATGGAATGGTGTAATAATACAGGGTATGATTTTTTTTCCAAAATCAGCGGGTTCGATTCCAGGCCAGGATTATTGGTTTGTACAAAATCAATTGATGCAGTATTAGTTTTCATTAAAAAGCCGCGATACCGTCTGTAAAGTACCTATATCCCAAAACAAAAGAAGAATTTTCCAAATCGATCAATCAATTTTAAAAATACTGGCCGAATTTTGAATCTTCTCCTTTTTTTTCGAAGTCAGTTGCGTAATAACTTCTAAACAAATACAGATAAGTTTTAAGCCACATTCACGTCAAAAGCACTTATTCACTAAGGGTCAACACACACCGAGAAGCGACCACGACGTTGCACGCACACTTGAATAGAGCAACTGAAAATCTAACTTTATTTAGATACTACACAAAAAGACCGACGGTCCCTACGTACAAACGGACATGTCGAAAATGTCATTTTTTTTTTATTGCACAGTTCGCTTTAGATTTTTAAGATTCACATATCTGTATATTTATTTTTTTCTTATATTACTTATTTAAGGTGATTGCTTCGATGTAGCCCGCGAAATTCAAATTTTTTTACGTTTTTTGCAATTTGCAGGCCAGTGACATGTTGTAATTTTATAAATATATGTGTTGCGGTAATAACAAGTATAATTTTAAATATAAAAATTATCAAAAAATTCGCTCCATCAGCTCTCACATAGAAAAGGTGCATCGTAGTTAGATTTCGGAGATTTTAACATGATGCACCTTTTCTATGTGAGAGCTGATGGAGCGAGTTTTTTGATAATTTTTATATTTAAAATTATACTTGTTATTACCGCAACTCATATATTTATAAAGCTACAACATGTCACTGGCCTGCAAATTGCAAAAAACGTAAAAAAAATTGAATTTCGCGGGCTGGTTGGAGCATCCCCCTTAACGAGATTTACCAATCGTATATGAGGACAAGTATTATATTTACAACGAATAAGTAACGTAGATGCGGACATCTATACATAACGCTTTGTACGGTGTTTTAAATTGCGCGCAAACGCGGTCATGTCTGACATAACGTCATTTACGGCGGGAGTTTCTCAATAGGGCGTGTACATGTCCTTATTGTATGTTTAGATGCTAAGAAGATTGTTAATTAACAATAAACAATTTCGCTTCGGTGACCTATTTGGGAATTTGTCTTTGCAATTGTACGATAATGATGACGAATAACTACCGAAAATAAACGTTTGACATAAATATGTCATGCATCACATGCATGCCACCGTCCGAGAAAATCGATCCAACACATTATCTCTAGGTGTTCTTGTCTGGCTAATTCAAATTCAATTTCATTTATTTCAATCAATAAATTTCAGATCATACACCAATTTCAAAATTCAATTAATGGAGAATATTTGCTACACAACCTCGTTTCCAGGATTATCCACCAGCAACTTGCTTTGAAGTACAACCTTGAAATATCAGAAGTGCCGTACCTAATATAAGTATGCGCCTGACCCTGCCGGTCGCGGCACTAACGAGCTACCGTGACCCCGGAACGCAAAAGGCTTTTGAAGGACACCGTGGATTTTAGTCAGTACAAGTCTGACAGTTCCTCCTGCCCTGCCCTGGGTGGGAGGACTCGTTTGATGATTCTACTATGTTAAAAAAAATGTATGCACCTGACTCAGTTCGCGAAGATGGCAATTTCGTTGTATTGGGATCAACCTATCATCACTGACAGAACTATTGTTGCCAAAAAGCATGACATTGTGGTGATAGATCGATCGGAACGTCCGTCACGCAATGTTTTGTTGTTTATATAACGTATCCGTATGACTAGAACCTCGTGAAGGCAGAAAAAGATAAATATTCAAGTATCTTGATCTGGCTCGCGAGGTTGTTGGCATATGGAAAGTGAACAGCAGTCATTGTGCCGATAGTCATGTCGGCTAATGGCTTAATTGCCTAGAGCCTTGACCAACATCTAAGGAGGCTCTCGCTTGGCCAAGCGTTTGATTCAGAAGGCAGTACTTCTGGACACGGCGCGCATCTTTAGGAAGTTCGTCTCTCAAGAGCCCTGACCACCGGTAGGCCGGACCTTATTCCCGGTGCTTGTGGACTACTATCCTTGAGGAGTGACTGAAGACGCGCCACGGTGGCAGCGTCCGCCTGACGCAGGTCCTAACCAGACTGAAGTTTCGGGAGGTACGTTCCTGTATCGGACTGAGAGGGTCCATTGTGCGGAACGCCCAGAGAACACAGTCGAGCATACGGTGGATCTGCCCCGCTTAGGCAGAGACCGCCGTGTCTTCACGGAGCCGATAGGCGGCGGCAACCTCTCGCGCCCGTCATTCAACCTCACAATCCCAGCCGCCGCGGGAGACGCCCATGGCAACGGTCATCACAAGGCGATTTCCGGCCACCGTAAGCACGGGCGGATGGCGAGTAATGGGTGACTCGCCGTTCGATCATGGGCCATGCCTGGATCGACGGAGCGTCGTGTTCCATGCGCGCCTCAAAGAGCTATCAGTAATCTGACGGGACCCCCATAGAGGGCCATAGCCTGCCGGGGTCGTGGGACTATTTTATCAGGTAACCATGACCCTGGAACGTTAAGGGCCATTGAAAGAACACCGTGGATTTTACTCAGTATAAATCTGTCAATCCCTTTCGCTCCACCCAGTGGGTGGGAGGACTCATTTGAAGAATATACCACGTTTAAAAAATTGACATGTCTTTATTTACATTGCAAGAACTATAGACACTTCGAATGAATGAAACCGCGTATAAAGCGATATGTCTTCGTCGATGTATATTTTATAACCATGGGTGGTGATTTTAAGATGTTTAACATATCCATTTGAAAACTATAACATTGTTCGACGTTTTCATAAAACGTCTTATTTAAATTCTATGTTATAAACTGATTTCTTCTTTCCTATGTATAAAAAGTTATCTAAGACATGTCCGACATTCTTTTATTTTAATATCAGCGTAGAAACAGTCATCTATCAGTTTTTCTAAGAAAATGAAAAAAAAGAAAACATGTTTAAATACCATTATAAAGTTCCTAAAGCTAATAAAACATTATAGAAAAAAAAAATTCGAAATTGTACATAGTATTATTTCTAGAGCGATTTGAACATTAAAATCGCTCTCCTGAAAACCTCGGTTTTTGACATGTCCGTTTGTACGTAGGGACCGTCGAGACACACATTTCACCGATGGTTGCCGCGCGCACATTTCAGAAGACATTTTACTATTATAATGTAACATTTCTTAACGTTTTTTTTAACCAAAAACCGCCTTCATTCTCTCTCCTATCCAAACTAATATTATAAATGCGAAAGTAACTCTGTCTGCCTGTCTGTGTGTCTGTTACGCTTTCCCGCTTAAACCTCTCAACCGATTTTGATGAAATTTGGCACAGACAATCTTTAGACCCTGAGAAAGAACATAGGCTATCAAAACACCACGCGGGCGAAGCCGCGGGCGGAAGCTAGTTACCAATATATTTAACTTTGCTGTGCTCGATAGGGTCCGTAATATATTCAATGTTTTAACATACCAACTGTTTTATTTAACAATAGCTGACCGGGAAAACTTCGTACCGCCTCAGAATAACCTTTTAAACCTTCCCTGGACTTCCAGAAATAATTCAAAATAAAAATTAGCCAAATCGGTCCAGCCGTTCTCGAGTTTTAGCGAGACTAAATCAAAATCAAAATCAAAGCATTTATTTCAAGTAGGCCAGTTACAGGCACTTTTTGTGTAAAGAATTTATGTTCAAAATTTTAAAACCGTATCATAAGAAATCACAAAGTTATAAGCTTGTATATTACCTGGTTGTCCGTTCAAAAACATGCTCATTTCGCGGTACACCCCCATAAACCGCGTTTCCTGTGATAATAGTTTGGCAATAGGTACCTAACCGTACGGTGATTGTATTGTAATTAACTGGTAATAAAATTTAATTAAAATATTAAAAAAATATATAACATGGTGTAAAAATTTTTGGAATCGAATCAGTTACTGATTCTGAACAAACTATATTCATGTCGCGTCGCGTCTCGGTGTGTATTGACCCTTTTTTTTTAGCCTAATAAAATCATCAAATGAGTTCTCACCCATAGCAGGGCAGGAGGTACTCTCAGACTTGTATTGACTAAAATCCACGGTGTCCTTCAATAGCCCTTTACGTTCCGGGGTCTCGGTAGCTCATTAATCCCGCGACCCCGGCAAGCTTTGTCCCTCTAAGGGGCCGGGGGGGGGGGGGGGGCGTCATTCAATAGCGCCTTAAATCAGAATAAGAGACAAAAACAGATTACCAGTATCGTCGTTTTACGTCGCGTCGTGTTGGGTGTGAACTGATCTTAAGAATGAAATTAGAAACAAACTGCCAGCGCAAATGCAGAGCCATTTTTGCTTTTTCACTCCGTTTTAATTTGTTAAATTCTTGCTTCATCCGCAATTCTAAATGTATTTAAACAAAACAAAAAAATTAAGCGATGGAAACGAATGTTCGGTCAACATTTTAGAAATGACATTGTTTGAAAAGGGTACCTTTGTAATGTAAACAGATTAAAACGGTTTTTGTTGTTATTTAGAGCGGTTTTTTAGACGACAAGGTTAGCGTAGTGGCTGAGAGATTAGACTGTTGCGTAGCGTGTTATGGGTTCAATTCTCGCACGGAACAAATATTTGTATAATTTGTAAGTAGTTGTTCCCTGGTCTGGGTGTTTGTGTATGTCAGTTTATATGTTTGTAAACGCACCCACGATACAGGAGAAATTTCTAGTGTGGAAAATTATTCATCGAAAAAATAAAAAAAAGCATGCAAACACCCAGACCCGGAAAAATACTTCTAGGTTCTTACAAAGATGTAATTGTAAGTATAAATTGATTTAGAAAAAAGGCGTGTCCATAATTTTAAACAACAAAACTGTAGCTGACTAATTAGATATGCCATTAATTAATCCTATGAACTAGATATGAGCGCCGCGCCGGCGCGCCGCCGTCGCCGTGAATTCGGTCGGCGCGCCGCCGCCGCAAGAAACGCGCGGCGCGCCGCCACGACGAGTCGCAACTTGCTTTCTCGTTCGCACGCGCGTCCTGATGGCATTCGGCGTTTGTTCGCTCTAGCCTCTTTGCTACACTCACTACGTAGCTTATGCCAGACACGTTAGTGCTTTTTCACACGTTCCGGTTGCCGGGCAGCCGGTGCCGGGTAGCCGGCGGCGCAGTGTATGGCATGTACTATAGCTTTCACACGTACCGGCGTAATTTGCCATACCGGCACCGGCTACCCGGCAACCGGGACGTGTGAAAAGGCACTTACAGTATACTTGCGGTAATCCAGACTTGCGCAAGTATACTGAAACGTGTGTGGGAAGATACTTGCACAAATTTCTAAGGGACGACACAACGACGTCAAGTCAATCGAATTGCATCATTATTTCTTAGTGGCAAGGTTCATTTTCACTTGTGGTTGGAATCCATCAAATCGCGTTACATCACGCCATGGTTAAAGTCCCTAACATGGTCACTGTCCTATGTTTGTGCAAGTCTCGATTTGGACAAGTATACTGGTACGTGTATAGTCGGCTCTACACAGTCAAGTGTATAAATTACCGGCCAAACTCGATTTCAGGATAAACTAGTCTGGCCTAGGCAAAACTAGTTCTTCCTTCACAAGAGAAATCGACGGAGCCACGCTTAGCGGGGCTCCTACTTCTGGGTATCGTTAACCTTGTCTTAGTCATTCGTAACCTAGACTAGGTTCAACGAGCTCGCCGCAATCGCGGCGGTAAGATCCCTCTTTGAGGAGTGGCTGGATAGGTCCCACGGCGTCCTCACCTACCGCTTGACGCAGGTCCTCACCGGACAGTGGACACGGATGCTTCGGGAGGTACCTATGTCGGATAAGGAGGGAGAAAACGTCTGGGTGTCACCACTGCGAGGACCACCCGGAGGACACGATGGAGCATACGATGCAGAACTGCCCCGCTTGGGCAGAGCACCGACGTGTCCTGACGCAGGCGATAGGCGACGACCTCGACATTGGTCGCCGCCATGCTGCGAGGCGAGACGGAGTGGTAAGCAGTCGCCTCGTTCTGCGAAGCAGTCATGCTCGTGAAGGAGGAGGCGGCACGCGCGAGGGAGAACCCTCGCCCACGGCGCAGTGGTAGACGCCCACGGCATCGTACGTCGCGGGACGACCTCCGGCCACCGTAGGCGCGGGCATGCGGGTGGCGAGTAATGGGAGACTCGCAGTCCGACCATGGACCCTGCCCGGGTCGACGGCGCGTTGTGTTCCACGCGCGCCTCAAAGAGCGTCAGCGCAATGACGGGGCCTCCCATTTATTTTATTTATTTATTTTATTTAGTTATTTAATTCAGGCTTCAAGGCCCATTTAAAATACTATAATACAATACAATATGACTTAACTAATACAATAATACAATACATAAACAATACGCAAATAAAACGAATTCACACGAACAGTCGGCGTCGTGTGTCGCGCGGTGTCAGGTATCCGGCCTCGGAATCGCCGGAACACTACACCTCTCGGCCAAAATTCCTCTTTCGTGAAAGTCGACAGATGTTCAGTCGGCACCCTCACCACAAAAGAATTGAAGTTCACGTTGTGACGAGACTGCAACTGTTCGACCCTCAGGGTAAGTTTGGTCTTGATGCGGACATACTCTACAATCATCTCGACCTTTGTAGTGTAGTGCAGTCGGGACACGTACAGCAGCGTCGCTGGTACTGCAGGACGCAGCAGATGATTCGGTCCGGTCGGTGCGGTACCGCACTGGTTCCGACAAGTAGGCTTTCTCCTCTTCTTCTTCTCAACTTTGACAAAACCGTCCTTGACACACTGGTCTTTCACTGGACCCTGCTGAGGCAGATCCCTTTGGATAGGTTTCTGCTTATCCCCTTGCTGCTTAGATTGAGGCGCAGCTGGTTTGTTGGTGGCAGTAATAGCAGCGTAAGCACGTTTCGGGGTTGACGTACTAACGCGTGTAACCTCGACCGTAGTTGAAGAACGGTCGGTGGCGGAACGTAATGCATCGTCCGCAACATTGACAGTCGGCGATGTATTCAAATTCGCCGACTCAAAACTGCTGATGGATGCATTCAGCGCCCCGCGGCGCGTGTTCACATTAGAGGGGTCAGGTGACCTACTTACGACACCAGCGTTGCGTAACAACACTACCTCGGCACGTAGTTCACCTATGGTGCGATCCGACACCTCCAATTTTGACTGTACTTCGGCCAGGCTTGTCTTCAGGGATGTTATATCTCTTAACAGCCTAGTTACGTCAGCGTGGTCAAACGTGACGGGGGGCAGCCGATGCAACTCCTTCGCCACGAAAGCAGGCACGTCGTCTGGATCGGTCACCTTTAGTAAGGTGATGATGTCCTGGATACTCTTATCTGTCCCATCTCTCCTGCGGGACGGCATCTGGTCGAGTTTTCCAAGTGTTTGGAATAGCAGCCTTTTACCACTGCTTATCTCATCCTCCTTGAAATTTGATCTGCAGGATGCTCACCTCGTCCATGGTGTCGATGGCATGTTGTATAAATGCCAACAACTCGTTAGCTATGAGTTGATGTGAAGTCATAGCGACGGCAACGGGCAGCGGCAACAGCCGCGCAACACGAGAATTAAATATTCGTTATAAAGCCTGCCGGGGTCGTGGGACACACTTATACCGTGACTCCGGTACACAAAGGGCTACTGAAGGACACTGTGGATTTTAGTCAGTACAAGTCTGACAGTCCCTCCCGCCCTGCCCTGGGTAGGAGGACTCATTTGATGATTTTACCACGATAAAAAAAAAAACTAGGGTCAAGAGCAAACCCATTTCACATAAAAAAAATTGATAGTGCTTTGATTAAAAACTCTGTCTCGCATCTTAAAATACTGAAACAATTATTGTTTTTAGTAAACTTAATCTGTAATTATAGAAGCCGCCGTGGGGCGCCGGCTTAGAATTGCGCTCCCCCAAATCATCCCGTGGGTGTCGTAAGAGGCGACTAAGGGACAAACCGGAGGTCGGGCAGCAGCGTCCTCCGTGTACTGCACATCCTCACTGCGATCGCCAACCCGCCTGCCAAGCGTGGCGATTAAGGCAAATTACCCCCAAATGACGACCACAAAAACCAGGCCCCCAGTCCCCGGCAGCTCCGCTATCCCTGGCGCGGGTAGCGGTCAAGGTAACGGCGGAGCAGGGGGTGCTAAGAATCTCCGGAAGAGATCCGGCTACCCACCCCCACGACGACTGGCCCTGGTAACACACAACATACGCACATTGAGGACTGACGAAAGGATCTGCGAGCTGGAAGAGGAGCTGAGCAAGTTACACTGGGACATTATGGGGTTATGCGAAGTCCGAAGAGAGGGGGAGGACACCGTAACCCTGAAGTCTGGTAACTTGCTCTACTACCGGGAGGGCGACCAACAGTCCCAAGGTGGTGTCGGGTTTCTCGTTCACAAGTCCCTCGTAAACAACATAATAACCATCGACAGTGTGTCGAGCAGGGTGGTATACCTAATACTCAGAATATCCAAAAGATATTCGCTGAAGGTCATTCAGGTATACGCACCGACCTCGTCACACTCCGATGATGAAGTGGAGACTATGTATGAGGACGTTAGTAGGGCCATACATAGCTCCAAAACCCACTTCACTGTTGTTATGGGGGACTTTAACGCAAAGTTGGGCAAGAAAAGCGGTGATGAGTTGAGAGTGGGGCAATTTGGGTATGGGCAACGGAACCCTAGGGGACAGAGGCTGGCCGACTTTCTGGAGAAAGAGGAACTCTTTATGATGAACTCTTTCTTCCAGAAGCCGCCTCACAGGAAATGGACCTGGCTGAGTCCCGATGGTTTCACGAGAAACGAGATAGACTTCTTCATGACCGACAAGAAACGGATATTCAGCGATGTCTCTGTGATCAACAGGGTAAAAACCGGTAGCGATCACCGAATCGTAAGAGGCTCGCTGAATATCAATGTTAAACTTGAAAGGTCCAGCCTGATGAAGTCTACGCTCCGACCTACTCGGCCCCATATTCAAAACCCCGAAAGCTTTCAACTCGAGCTCTCTAATCGCTTTGCTTGCCTTGAGAACTTAGTGTCAGTGGACGAGATCAACGACGGGCTAGTGGAAACTGTCCGCACGGTAGGGTCTAAGTTTTTTAGACCCTGTCGTAAAGATAGACCCCAGAAATTGACCGAGCAAACCTTAAACCTCATGGCTGAACGACGTTTGCTACAGTTGCAGTCTTCCGATGACGCGAAGTCATATAGGCAGCTCAATAGACGGATATCTAAGTCCTTGCGACATGATCTGCGTCTCTTTAATACGAATCGTGTTAAAGAGACCATACAGCGAAACCAAGGCTCTAAAGTGTTCGCAAAGGACAAGTCTATTGGGCAGAGCCAGATGACAAAGCTGAAACGGGAGGATGGCAGCATAGCGTCGACCAAAGCAGAGGTTTTAGGCGAGATCGAGAGGTTCTATGGACAGTTATACACTTCGGTCGCAAAGCCCGTTGACCGCTTGATAGGAGATCCCAGAGCCAAGCTGTCCCGACATTATACCGAAGATATCCCGGACATCAGTCTGTACGAGATTAGGATGGCCCTGAAGCAGCTTAACCTCTTAGGTCCTGAGAGTCCAGATGTGGATCCTAAAACGTCATTACCGTTGAGTCCTGAGAAGCCACATCGGGATCGTGCGTACAAGCCAACTTCAACCTTATTTGTACACTACACTATGGCTCTGAATCGTTTGAAAGGTTGAAGTTGGCTTGTACGCACGATCCCGTGTGGCTTCTCAGGACTCAACGGTAATGACGTTTTAGGATCCACATCTGGACTCTCAGGACCTAAGAGGTTAAGAACAACAAGGCGCCGGGCGAGGACGGAATCACTTCAGAGCTTCTGAGAGCGGGTGGAACACCGGTACTTAAAGTCCTCCAGAAGCTCTTTAATTCCGTCCTCTCTGAGGGCAAAACGCCTGAAACATGGAGTAGAGGTGAGGTGGTGCTGTTCTTCAAAAAAGGTGATAACAGCCTATTGAAGAACTACAGACCCATCACGCTTCTAAGTCATGTTTATAAGCTGTTTTCAAGGGTTATCACGAACCGTCTCGAACACAGACTTGATGACTTCCAGCCTCCCGAACAAGCCGGTTTCCGAAGAGGCTATAGTACCATAGACCACATCCATACGCTGCGGCAAGTTATACAGAAGACCGAAGAGTATAACTTGCCATTATGCTTAGCGTTTGTGGACTATGAGAAAGCCTTCGATTCGGTGGAAACATGGGCGGTACTTGAGTCACTCCAGCGATGCCGTATTGACTATCGGTACATCGAGGTGTTGAAGTGCTTGTATAATAACGCCACCATGTCGGTCCGAGTACAGGAGCAGAGCACGAAGGCGATTCCATTGAGAAGAGGCGTAAGACAGGGGGACGTTATCTCCCCGAAACTGTTTACTGCCGCAATGGAAGACGCCTTCAAGCTCCTGGAATGGCAAGGACTTGGCATCAACATCAACGGCGAATACATCACTCACCTTCGGTTTGCCGACGACATCGTAGTCATGGCAAAGTCGATGGAGGAACTCAGCATGATGCTCGATGGCCTCGACCGAGTTTCACAACGGGTGGGCTTGAAAATGAACATGGACAAGACGAAAATTATGTCAAATGCCAATGTTGTGCCCACCCCAGTCTCTGTTGGAAACTCGGTACTCGAAGTTGTTGACTCATATATCTACTTAGGACAAGTAGTCCAGTTAGGTAGATCCAACTTCGAGAAAGAGGTCAACCGCCGAATCCAACTCGGTTGGGCAGCGTTCGGGAAACTACGCAACGTCTTTTCGTCCGACATACCTCAGTGCCTCAAGACGAAAGTCTTCAACCAATGTGTGTTACCAGTGATGAGTTACGGCACCGAAACGTGGTCTTTCACTATCGGCCTCATCTCAAAGCTCAAAGTCGCTCAACGAGCTATGGAGAGGGCTATGCTAGGTGTTTCTCTACGTGATCGAATCCGAAATGAGGAGATCCGTAGACGAACTAAAGTCACCGATATAGCCCACCGGATTAGCAAGCTGAAGTGGCAATGGGCAGGCCATATTGCTCGCAGAGCAGATGGCCGATGGGGTCGAAAAGTACTAGAGTGGAGACCACGGACTAGCAAGCGCAGCGTAGGACGTCCACCAGCAAGGTGGACAGACGACCTTATAAAGGTCGCCGGAAGACGCTGGATGCAGGTCGCTTCCAACCGGTATAAGTGGAAATCAAAAGGGGAGGCCTATGTTCAGCAGTGGACGTCCTACGGCTGAGATGATGATGATGATGAATTATAGAAGACTAAAATTGTAATTAGCAAATACGTTTCTTTACAAAACTTTTTTTGGTACCTAATAACAACATGATTTTCTTCATTTTTCTTCCTAAGAAATCTCTTCCTAATAAAAAAAATCTAAGGCGCACGGCCGGACGCGACGCGCCGCCGCGACGCCGCCGCCGCCGTGAAAATATACAGGCCACGCCGCCGCCGTGGAATTGGCCATCGGCGCTCATATCTACTATGAACATGGCTACATCCCGTTCCGATAGTAAAATGTAACGCGAACTTAGTTTTTCGACCAGCAAGCATGCATTCATTCCGACTACGGAACCCTCCAACGCCCGTCCGACTAACGATTGGCCGGTTTTCATTAGGTACAATATGCAAGAATTCTTAAATGTAAGAATGGAGTATCCTTTTGAAACTGTAGCACACAATACAAGTTTAACTTCCGCACAAGCTTGTTAGTTTGTTCGTTGTTTCTGTTCAAAAAAAGATTTTCAAGTTGGATGAAATAGTTTTGATACTTTATTAAATTGTTTTTATTTTATATTATTTTTACTTTTTTGTCGATTTATGAGTGATTTGAGACAAAAAGATAAAAATAATACTTAATTTAAACATAATAATAATATTATAACAAAATAAAATGGTAGGAGAGTCAAAACTGTACATTGAATATTTTTAAAAGAATGCTTGGGTTGTGATCTACAATACATACCGAAGCCAAAAATATAGTTTTTAGATTTTTTGTCTGTTTGTCTGTATTTATGTGCCGGTAAACTCAAAAAGCATTTACTTCTGGCACGAATATTATTGAAAAGTCGCTTCAACAAATAGGCTACATATTATCATGCTATCACCTACGGGGAACAAGCAGTTAGCGTTCACGCAGACGACGTAGCGGGCAGCGGCTAGTACGAAATAAGTATTTAATTTTCGTAAGTGCATACGAACTATATATATATATAACAGCGTGCCTGCCGAGTGTAGACACTCGGCAGGCACGCTGTTATACTGTGAAATACTCTGAGCAAAACCACAAATAAAACCTTTGAAATTCATCTACAAATGTTATTTATTTTAGTTGTAAAGTTTTGATAGGCTCAATTTGGGTCTTTGTAGTTGAACTTGAAAGGAAAGGTCGTTATACTTATCTGAATTGCTAGTTTGTATTTTAATCTACTATTGTGTTAGTTGTGTTGGCCCGGAGGATTAGAACATTGCCTCTTATGAATGAAGTTGAAAGTTCGAACCTAGACAAGTTGCAATTGTGTCTTTTTCAATTGAAATGTTCTTCAGTCATTTTTTTTTAAACCTTGCCCCCACTAGGAATTTCTCCTGTATCGTGGATGCCTTTACAATCAGAAACTTACATACACGAACACTCAGACCTGAAACAACTAAGTACTTGCAGATGATAGAAATATTTGTTCCGTGCGGGGATTAAACCCGCGACACCGACCGCGTCGTCAGCCTTGCCTCTCTTGTATGAAGTTGTGAGTCCAAGCCAGTAGCAAAAAAGTCAAAGAAATGACGAACAAAGTCAACGACTTCCGAAAGAAAAGTTACTTTACACTTTTTGTGTTTTTTTTTTTTATGGTCGGTTTCAGTTTCTTATAAATAAGTTTTTTATTCTCTTACAGTACCATGTTTAAAAACTTATTTTTTTCGCGTATATAACTTAAAGTGTTAGTGTTAAAAGCAAAGGACAATGGCAACTCTACCGTCAAATTGATTAGTTAACTTACATGACAGTGACGTAACGTGTTGACAGTGAAATTTTGTGTTCAATCGTGCACAAAATGTACGGTGTTGTAGCTGGACAGAAGGAGAGTGGAAAGGAAAGAGCACAGCGCCGGGATCGAGATCAGGTAAGCTGAACCATTGTTTTAAAGAACCACCATTGGCAATAAGCGTTTCCAAACGTCTTTTGAGTGAAACTCTCTGCCTGGGTCTGTATTTCCGAACGCATACAACCCTATTCTCTTCAAAGTTAGTGAATAGGCTTCTTCTGGGTCTTCGACATTATTTCTGCAACCCCAGACCTAGACAAAATAATGTCAAGAGCAAACTCATCTATGCTTCTGTACTAATATTATTATGAAGCTAAAGAGTTTGTTGAACGCGCTAATCTCAGGAACTCCAGGGTCGAATTGAAAAATACTTTCTGTGTTAGATAACCCATTTATCGAGGAAGGCTACGCAACATTATTTTTTGTTTATCCGAACCGAACCTGTCTAGTATTTATGTGTTAAGAATCTATGTAAAAAAAATTTAAAATGTGTCATGAAGAATTAAGAAGTTATAAGCGCAATAATTCCGTTTTTTTATGTGAAAAACCCACCACACTATTCCCAAACACTGCAACTCCTGAAAGCCAGAATCAACAGTGGCAACCACCAGAAAAGCGTCGAGACAATGAAGCTCGACGTGTCCCGGAAAATGAATTTACCTGTCATGGATCCTGCAACGAAATTAATCAGAAAAGAATAGTGGAGGAGTAGGAACAATAATTCCGATTGTGGACTATGCCCGGGTCGACGGCGCGTCGTGTTCCACGCGCATCAAAATCAAAATCAAAGTATTTATTTCAAGTAGGCCAGTTACAGGCACTTTTGAATTGTCATAGACAATTAAAGGAATATTAAGTATTAAACACTAAAAAGTTATGGTGCTACAGTCCCAGTCACAAGACATAAAAACTGTGAAAGTACCGTAGATGCATCTCAAAGAGCTGTCAACAAAATGACGGGCCCCATTAGGTTTTCCACCAAAAAACAATCGGTACAGTGGCTGGGCGCGCGACTGTCGCGGAACGCCTCACACGTTCGTTTCCCGCACGGTCCAAATATTTTATGAACTGTAAGTAGTTGTTCCGAGTTTGTGAATGTGAGTCTATGATTGTAAACTCACCCACGATACAGAAGAAATTTCTAGAATAGGGAAAAGTTAAAAAAAATGGAAGTAAAATTATTCAGAGTAAAGTATCAAAACTAAAAATCACGCTATACCCACACGCGTGGAACGCTTTAACATTGCTGTCAACAATGTAATAAATTAAGTGGTAAATGAACCAACAATTCTTTTTCATACCGATTTTCAGCAATGTTTTTAAAAAAGATAATACGAGAGCAGTCAGTGCTGTGCCTGTGATATCCCACCCAACTTATGAGGTGTAAGGTCGTAGGTTCGAAGCCAGCCAGGCGCATTACTTTGTGTAATATATTTCATCACAACTACTCTCAAAACGGTTAAGGAAAACATCGTGAGGAAACCGGCATGTCCTAGAACCAAATATTCGAAAGTGACATCTACCAACATGCACTGGGCCCGCGTGGTGTATTATGAACTACTGATTTTGGAAAAAAAAACACAGCGGGTTCCCTGGCTTGGATTATCCCTGTGAGAGGGAGTCATCAAATGAGTCCTACCACCCAGGGCAGGGCGGACTATCCGACTTATACTGACTAAAATCTACGGTGCCCTTCAATAGCCTTTTACGTTCCGGGGTCACGGTAGTTCGTTAGTACCGCGACCCCAGCAGACTTGGACCTTCTAAGTGGGGCCCCATCATTGTGCTGAAACCTCTTTAAGGCGCGCGTGGAAAACGACGTGCCGTCGACCCGGGCATGGTCGGACAGCGAGTAGCCCATCACTCGCCGCCCGCATGCCCAACGATCAGCTTATGTTAATGTTCACAAACTTTTTTTTTTTTTTTTTCTGCTGGGTGCTATGACAGGAAACCTCCACGTGCGCCCGTGGACTGGAGTTCCCTTTCGGATATGTCCGGGGGGAAGACCAGTTTTTCGGGCCGGTGCACCCTGGGATGCGGGCAAAAACTCTTCCTTAGGCACTGTGTGCCTAAGGGGTCTGTTTGCCCGTATGCGAATAGCCTGTCGTGTGGACGCTCCAACGCGTGTCCCTCTGATCAGCAGAGGGCACAGTGGCGGAGCGGGCTTGTGGACGGTGAGTAATGGGTAGCTCGCCATCCGACCAAGGAACAAGCCCGGGTCGGTGGCGCGTCGTGTTTCGCGTCAAATGCCTGCTGGGGTCGCGGGTTTTTTCTTAACCCAGGATACCGTGGCCCCGGAACGTAAAGGGCATCCGAAGAAACACGGGTGGATCTTAGTCAGTAAGAGTCTGACAGTCCCTTCCGCCCCACCCAGGGCGGGAGGACTCATTTGATGATTTTACCACCCAAAAAAAAAAAAAAAAAAAACTGTTAGTATGATTGATTGTTATTATAGTCAATCAATCACAAAGACTCACATGTTTTGACAAATAATTTATTATTCAATAGAAACATGATTTAGCTTCTAAAAGCTTTTATTGTCTTTTATTTTTATCTTCATAATGACTTCTAAAGCGGTAATTTATCATGTGAGTTGTTAGGGTACCGTAGCCAAATGGCAAAAAAAGGAACCCTTATGGATGTCATGTCTGTCTGTCTGTCACTGCTACTTTTTTCCGAAAATGTAATACTGTTGAGACTTTGTAAGTAAGTAGATGTAATCTGTCTTCATCAGCCTATAATGTTCCCACTGCTGGGACACAGGCCTCTTCTCTGTGAGAGAGAGTGGGCCATAATCCACCACGCGGGCCCAGTGCGGGTTGGTAGATATCACATGTCTTCGAATGTTTGGTTCTAGGACATGCTGGTTTCATCACGATGTTTTCCTTCACCGTTTTGAGAGCAGTGGTGGTGAAATAAATTACACAGAGTAATGAATCAGGCTGGGTTCGATACCACTGGGCCACCACTGCTCTCGATGTTATCTGTGAACCGCATTCATTAGTTATTTCATCCACCTTATATTAGTATGATACTCGAAAATGTTTTCACTAACTTCTTAGGCCTATGTATCAAATCATTTATATCTTTGTAAACACGGTTAAATAATACATAGATGTTATTTATAATTGAGTATTTTGCTAATGGGTATGAATTTTCATTTAAATAGGTTAAGTAATTTCGAAAAAATAAGTAAAAAAGTTTAAATTCCCCGGACGCAAGTCCACAAAGAGCTAATGTCCTACTATCTATAACAGCTTACCGTCCAAGCTATTGCCACAAATATCCGCAGCTTATACATATATAAAATATCAAGCTATATATTTCACGTTAACAGCTTACAGCTTGCTTGGATACGTAGAACATGTTCTAGCTATAAATATGGTACAATAGCTTGTAAATTTATGAGCTGTTTTAAGTTGATATGAGTGGAAATCTGTTGAAATAGGTCTTTCAGAGATGATTTAATAATTCCAGTATCTGCCTACTTCTTCCTAATTACGTTATGGTAGGTTTCCAGTCGAACCAGATGCAGCTGAATATCGGTATGTTACATGGAGCGACTGACTATCGGACCTCCACATCACAGTAACTAGGTAATAAGATACCCCATGGTAAGACTGGTTGTCAGACTTTAGAGCTTTTGAGTAACGACAGTCAAACATCTACAAATGACAGCCGGGAAGAACGGCTTTACGTGCTTTCCGAGGCGTATGTTTGTTACTAACCGACTTCAAAAAAAGAGGAAGTTCTCTATTTGACCGTTCTTTATGTTTTTTGCCTCATAACTCCCGACTAGGTGAAACGATTTTGATAATTCATTCTTTTATTCGATGCAGTATATCTGTCATTTGGTACCGTAAAAATCTTCAGTTTGGTTCAGAACTTTTTTATTTTATGAGCATTTTTCGCGTATTGTGTACTTGAACGTATAAAATACCCTATGGATTACGTATTTGACAAGAATTTGGGTTGAATATTTGAACTAAAAAATCATCTACATTATCACCATGAAATATGTGTATATTTACATTTCAGAAGCCAAACTTTAAAAAAAAAACAAAATCTTGTTTAATTTTAATTATTATCTTCATTACAGAAGAAAAATATAACGTACAAATCTAAACTGCTTACATACATATTAACACAATAATAACAAAATAAGGCACCAATCAATTCGTTTACAAAATTATACATGATGTACAAACCAAACATTCGTACGATGTACGAATGCTTTGCGCGCATGTGAGTGGCCCCGGTAAGGCCAAGGGTGACCGATTCAACCGCGCTCGCCGCCTTTTAAAGGGATCATTTAATGGTTGAAATCTCTTCCCTAAATAAGTCCAAGTCCGGTATAATGTAAAGCAGGAACAAGCCAGCTCTCATACAATTTTAATCAACACGTTACATCTCTGCTTACGAACTTCAAGTCCCAGGGGTGATGTTCCGCGTCGCTTGCTAACTCGGTGTTATAATATTACTAACATTTGCCTCGCGGCTTTGACTCGTTCATCATCTTCCTTTTCTTATTACATTCTACTTAGGGTCGCAGGATTTTCAGGTGACCGTGACCCAGGAGCGTAAAGGGCTATATGAAGGACACCGTTGATTTTAGTCAGTACGAGTCTGACAGTCCCTCCCGCCCTGCCCTGGATGGGAGAACTCATTTGATGATTTTACCACGTTAAAAAAATATATTTTAATTGTGGTTTTCGCAACACGTTTTCTTCTTCCATTCTTCCCTATCAGTCGTCACAGTATCATTTACTACTTTTTCTTTCATATCATTCCTTAGACAATCAATCCATCTTTTCTTTGGCCTTCCTCTTCCTCTCCATCCATCAACATTCATACTCATCACTCTCTTAGTCACATGAGTGTCATCCCTCCTCATCACATGTCCATACCAACACAGACAATTCCTTTTCCCAACTTCATTGTGGTCTGCTTCCAGTAGAACCAGATGCAGATGAATATCAGTATTTAACATGGAACGACTGACTATCGGACCTCCACAGCCCAGTAACTGGGTCATAAGATACCCCTTTGTAAGACTGGTTGTCAGACTTTCAAGCTTTTGAATAATAGTAACAGTTGTCAAAGATCTACAAATGACAGCCGGGACCAATAGCTATAAGTGCCTTCCGAGGCATGTAGGAAACTCGCTATGATGAAATGGTTAGCCATATATATCTTAATATTATTTAATGGTAAAATAAAATAAAACCAAGAGTTGTTCGCGAGGCGCCGCGAGCAATAGCTTGTTCCTACATCATTCGCAGTAACTATAGAGACATAAACACTAATAGCAATACATTGTATTAACGCCGACCATAGATTAAATTCGACGTAATTCCCCCATAAGTTATGGTAGCACAGATATTATCTGTGGACGCGCGTGTAATCTATGGCCAATATATTTGAAGCTGATAATGATTGTTTAGAACCATTTAGAGCTAATTATCAGTTGTCTCTGATGGTTGCAAATGTCTCACTGCTGAGTGTATGGGGAGACGGTCCAACTACCAAAAAGTCAGTTTTGTAGGCTAATCTATACTAATATTATAAAGCTGAAGAGTTTGTTTGTTTGTTTGTTTGAACGCGCTAATCTCAGGAACGACTGGAAGGAATTGAAAAATTCTTTTTGTGTTGGATAGTCCATTTATCGAGGAAGGTTATAGGCTATATAACATCACGCTATCCCCAAAAGGAGCGGAGCAGCAATGAGAAATGTTTCAAAATCGGGAAAATGTATTCCTTTTCGAGAGCTTTCGTTGCGTGCGCTGCGTAAACGGTTAAAGATACGCAAAAATTATGTACTACAGAATTATTCCTCATAAAAAGTTCTTAAATAAAGTCCGCGAGAGCATATATCTATCTTTTAAGATTAAGTCACTATGACCTTTTTTATGGAAATCAAATTTGTTTTGTTAAGTAATGCATTATTTGCTTAAGTATTTTCATTAATATGATATTAATCCTTATCAAAATAAATACGTTAATCATCACAAGCATTTAATTTTGTACAAAATTGCCCTTGACATCGTTTGATTTCAATGAATATCTTAGGAGATATCATAGTTTCAAAATAATGTCACAGCAAAATGATTACTGCCTGGGCAATACTGAGCATATCATAGTTGCGCGTGAGGGAAAGTGCACCCTCTACCTCTCACCCGAGCCACCGCTGAAGACGCTCAGGGTGTCGGAAATAGTGGGTCATATTCCAGCCGCTTACGGACGGGGAGTAATGGGTAGCTTGCCGTCCGACGGCATGTATTTATAAAGAAGCACTGGCCAATCCCCGCTGCATAGACAAGTCGAGGCGCGGCGGGAAGAACTCCGGCGCCATCTCAGGGGGCGGTATGGATCCTGTATCGAATGAGGAAGGAAGAAACGCCTGGGTGTCACCACTGCGAGGATCGCCCGGAGGACACGGTAGAACATACGGTGCAGGACTGCCCCGCTTGGGCAGAGCACCGCCGTGTCCTCACAGCGGCGATAGGCACTGGTCGAGGCCATGCTGCGGGGCGAGACGGAATGGAAAGTGGCCTTCTGCTTCTGAAGCAGTAATGCTAGCAAAGGAGGAGGCGGAACGCGTGAAGGAGAGGACAGCGTCCACCTCATGACGCAGCCGCCGCGGGAGACGCCCACGGCAACGGACGTCGCAAGACGATCTCCGGCCACCGTAGGCGCGGGTATGCGGGCGGCGAGTAATGGGTGACTCGCCGTCTGATCATGGACCATGCCCGGGTCGAAGGCGCGTTGTGTTCCACGCGCGCCTCAAAGAGCTGTCAGCAATCTGATGGGGCCCCCTAAGAGGGCCAGAGCCTGCCGGGGTCGCGGGACTGTCTCACTCGATAACCGTGACCCTGGTACATAAAGGGCTATTGAAGGAACACCGTGGATTTTAGTCAGTACAAGTCTGACAGTCCCTCCTGTCCCGCCCTGGGCGGGAGGACTCATTTGATGATTTTGCCACGATAAAAAAAAAGGGGGCGGTATGGAGGGAGCGACTATCGAAACCGAGGTTCGGGCACGCCTCAATCGCGGCGGTAAGACCTCTCTTTGAGGAATGGCTGGAAGGTGTTACGGCGTCCTGACCAACCACCTGACGCAGATCCTCACTGGACACGGAAGTTTTGGGAGGTACCTGTGTTGGATGGGGAAGGAAGAAACGCGTGGATGTCACCACTACAAGGATCGTCCAGAGGACACCCCGCTTGGGCAGAGCATCGCACATGTCCTCACAACGGTGATAGGCGGCGACCTCTCGCGCTCGGCATTGGTTGACGTGAAATAGAGTGGAAACCGGTCGTCTCCTTCTGCGAAACAGTCATGCCAGCGAAGGAGGCGGGACGCGTGAGGAAGAGGACAGCGTCCACCTCACGACCCACACCCAGCCGCCGTGGTAGACGCCCACGGTGACGGACGTCGCAGGACGATCTCTGGCCAACAGGCGTGGGCATTCGGGCGACGAGTGTTGGGCGACTCGCTGTCCAATCATGGACCATGCCAGCACAATGACGGGGGCCAAACCCCTTAGAGGGCCAAAGCCAGCCGGGGTCGTAGGACTTACGAGCTACCGTGACCCCGGAACGTAAAGGGCTATTGAAGGACGCCGTGGATTTTAGTCAATACAAGTCTGACAGTCCCTCTTTCCCAGCCCTGGGTGAGAAGACTAATTTGACGATTTTATGACGCTAAAAAAAAGCATAAAGAAAATGATTTGTATCGGTATCCTCCAACAGCGCTTAAAAAATACATTGTTAAGTTCCGACATCCACGCGAACGAAGTCGCGGGCACAGCTAGTATAATAAATAACAATAATATTCCACAACTATCACACAACGTCATCTAGTCTCAAGCTAAGCAGAGCTTGTGTTATGGGTACTAGACAACTGATAAACATACTTATATATTTCTAAATACATACATAATATAGATAAATTACACCCAGACACAGAACAAATGATCGTGCTCATCACACAAACATTTGTCCTGGGTGGGAATCCGGAATCCTTCCCACGACCTCCGGCATAGCAGTCAGGGTCACTAACCACTAGACCAACAAGCCAGTCGTAATTTTGTCTGGTATTTGAAGTTTTTCACATTGGACACCCACTGACATAGCACCCGAGTAAATGGCACCTTAACTATTCCAGATTAATTAATAAGGCTCCTACCAAAATTTTTTGCAGTTGCCAAGGTGCCCAATGTGGAATATCTTGGCTATTTTACTCAAAAAAAATAAATAGCCCGAAAAATACATAGATTATCGAAAAATATTATACACGTATTCTTTTTTTTGTTAAGTTAACCAAAATTGACGAAGATACAACGCTTCTAAAAATCACAAAACGTCACTCGGTCTGTATAATTTTACAGGCGTTATGACGTCACAAGTCCCCACTTTCGAATTTCGAAGCATTTTATCTTTGTCAATATAAATAATTAACAAAGAAACAAAAACAAACCAAAAACACGTTCATTCTTTTTTCAATAATCTGACGAACTCTCATCAGGTAACCATGGCCCTAGAGCGTCAAGGGCAATCAAAGGATCATCGTGGATTCTAGTCAGCACAAGTATTACAGTTTCTTTCGCCCTGCCCTGGATAGAAGTACCCATTTAATGACTTTAAAACGATAAAAAAACTATTACCGTGATGAGTATGAATGTTGATGGATGGAGAGCAAGAGGAAGGTCAAAGAAAAAATTGATAATAATATAATAATAATATTCCACAACTATCACACAACGCCATCTAGTCCCAAGCTAAGCAGAGCTTGTGTTATGGGTACTAGACAACTGATAAACATACTTATATATTTCTAAATACATACATATTATAGATAAATTACACCCATACACAGAACAAATGATCGTGCTCATCACACAAACATTTATCCTAGGTGGGAATCGAACCCACGACCTCCGGCATAGCAGTCTGGGGTCACTAACCACTAGACCAACAGGCCAGTCATGGATGGATTGTGTAAGGAATGATATGAAAGAAAAAGTAGTAAATGATACTGTGAAGTCTGATAGGGGAGAATGGAAGAAGAAAACGTGTTGCGACGTCCACATGTAAAATGGAATAAAAGGTAGGTAGATGATGATTACCACGATAAAAAAAAATATTCCAACGAATTGAGAAGCTCCTCCTTTTTTTGAAGTTGGTTAAAAATGGTACTTTGTGCCTATAAAATTTGAAGGTTGCCCTCGATTTCCCTGGGATCCCATCATCAGATCCTGACCTGATGATCATGGGACCACTTGGGAAGTATACCCTTTCGAACATAGGAAAAAAAATCCAAATCGGTCAAGGCGTCTTCGAGAAATCGGGGAACATACATAAAAAAAAAGATTCCGACGAATTGAGAACCTCCTCCTTTTTTTGAAGTCGGTTAAAAAAGTTTTTCACACTTATAGTCAAAACCATACAAAATTTCAAAAGATTTGTCGCAAGGATTACCATAATGATCTGCCAACATTGGCCGCACGCCAGGCAGTGTGGCCGACACGTGCGCCACACAAATGATGCGCTAAATCGACGCCTGTCCACACGGTGCAAGTTTAAAACATTTGAGACACGTGGCGGAGATTATGCATGATTTGTGGAGATTTTTTTAAAAATAATCGTTGTCCCTCACTAGGAATTTCTTCCTGTATCGTGGGTGCGTTTACAAACATATAAACTCACATACACAAACACACATACCCGGAACAACTACTTGTAGATCATACAAATATTTTGTTTCGTGCGGGAAATCAAACCCGATACACGTTCCGCAGTAGTCGATTGCTCGGCCACTAGTAGTAAGAATACTACGCCGTAGTAAATATGCTACGCCGTAGTAAAGATGCTACGCCGTAGTAAGGATGCTACGCCGTAGTAAGGATGCTACACCGTAGTGAAGAAGCTACGCTGTAGTAAAGACACTAAGCCGTAGTAAAGATGCTACACCGTAGTAAAGAACCTATGCCGTAGTAAAGATACTACACCGTAGTAAGGATGCTACGTCGTAGTAAAGATGATACACCGTAGTAAAGAAGCTACGCCGTAGTAAAGACGCTACGCCGTAGTAAAGATGCTACACCGTAGTAAAGAAGCTACGCTGTAGTAAAGACACTACGCCGTAGTAAAGATGCTACGCCGTGGTAAATATGCTAAATCCTCACAGTAGAAATTCCCAGCAATGTTAAAAAAATATTGGAAAGACGGCCTTTGTCCAGGAGCTGAACAGAGCAGGCTAATAAAAAACACATCACCATGAGTTTCATTGTCATTTAACGGCTATACACGTGACGTATAAAACCGTCGTTACTTGCAGTCCACGTCCTTTAAATACATTTTTATCGCTCGTTTTTTATTGGAACTGTTCCAATAGTGCTGCGTGGGGCTTTGTAACTGTTATTTACGGTTAGGTTCCGCAGGATGTTAAAAACCAAATTGTATGCTTTACTGTGCAGTTAAACTGATACGGACACTTTGCGGATTCAAAAGCTCTCCCTGAAGTGAGCTGAAGGCTTTTATTTTTAACCGACTTTAAAAAAAAGTAGGTTGTCTGTTCGACCTGTATTTAATTATGTATGTTTGACCGCGATTATCTCGCGTTTGGCTGAACAGATTTTTTAAACTTGTTAAAATCATCTCATTTGATAGCCTGTGGAATAAATATTATTTTTTAAATACTTTCACAGATATTTATTTTTGTAAGAAATATTTAAAGATAATAATAGTATAAGTAGTTTTGTAAATGAATAAACGAAATAAATCAATAATAATTAAGTGAAATACTCGTAGTAGATTTTTTAAACTTCACTTTTTTGCTGTCAAAGTTATTTTCTTCTTTTTATATTTCTTTTTTTTTGGAAAAGTGAGACGTGCGTCAGACCCACAAGTCTTCCCTCCCAAGGCGGGAGGGACTGTCATACTTGTACTGACTACAATCCACGGTATCCTTCAATAGCCCTTTATGTGCCAGGGTCATAGTTACTTGATGAGACAGTCCCGCGACCCCGGCAGGCTTTGGCCCTCTAAGGGGGTCGCGTCAGATTGCTGGCAGCTCTTTGAACTCGACACGCCGTCGACCCGGGCATGGTCCTTGATCAGTCGGAAGGTCCTGTATTTACTCGCCGTCCGTGACAAGAGGGCTGGTCTATATTTTGGGCTTAGAATCAGCATTGGCTAAACATAGACCGTGTTACCACACAGTTAGACATTTGTTGAACGCTTTTCATAAAAAAAGCTTTGCAGCTGGCTTTGTTTTTTTATTTCATTTACTTTTTTGCCACCGACTTCCGAAAGAAAAGTTATGTAATTGTTTTACCATTTTTTGTGGTTGTTTTTTGAAAACGGTTACATTTTTTTTGAAAAACCTTTCCTTTTTAGGGTTCCGTAGCCAAATGGCAAAAAACGGAACCCTTATAGATTCGTCAGGTCTGTCAATTATGTCCGTCCGTATGTCACAGCCACTTTTTTCGAAAGTATAAGAGCTATCCTTTTGCAACTTGGTAAGTAGATGTATTATGTGAGTCGCATTAGGATTTTCACACAAAAATAACAAATTTTAGGGGTTCCCTATACTTAGAATTGAAACTCAAAAAAACATTTTTCTCACCAAACCCATAACGTGTGGGGTATCTATGGATAGCTAGGTCTTTCAAAATGATATTGAGGTTACAAATATCATTTTATGTAAACTAAACAGTTTGCGCGAGAACTTCTTCCTCTTTCCTTTCCTGTAACTTCTAAAATAAGAGAATGAAAAAACTAAAAAAAAAAATTGATTTACATTACCATGCAAACTTTCAGCGAAAATTGGTTCGAACGAGATCAAGTAATTAGTTTCTTTTTTAATACGTCATAAATCGTAAACCGCAATTTACCTTTCAAAGTTACAACCAACTACAAGAACTTTTATAATATGTTACTTGCTGCTACGGAACCTTTGTGGGCGAGTCCGACTCGCATTTGGCCGGTTTTTTCTTTCCCATAATCTCTCGTACAACCCGTCCTAGTTTAATATTATACGATCACAAGAAACCCACATCATCACTCCTATTACACATAAGTGCCACTTACCGCTCAGATTGAGATGTCAAATATTAACGCAGGAGAGAGATGTACAGAGACATCTAGCGGTGAGTGGAGGTACTACTGAGTTAATTAGGTTAGTTTAATGTTTGAAAGCAAGTAAAGTTGTTAATTTTGTCACTAATACGCATATTATCCCTATTATTCTACTTTTTATTTATTTATCTATATACATTAATATCTGGTTGACCGAGCTTCGCTCGGTTTTTAAAATGTCTATATCTTGGGAACCGAGCTTTTCTCGAACCTGGGACCTTGATAAATCGATTCCTTGAGCCGAAAAACCCCTAATCTGTAACTTTCATAAAAATCCTTGGAGCCGGTTTCCGAGATTCTGATTATATATAAATAAATTGCTCGTTTAAAGATATTTGATTAGATAAAAATCAATCCCACTTTTCGTTGTAATTTTATAAATCAAGAACGGGCTCACCTATCCAAATTAAATGTTTAGGCTTTGTTCGGACTATTTAGTAGATGGTTTATGTGAAGTTTGCACAAAATCGGTCGAGCGGTTCTTCATTTATCACATTTTTTGTAGCAAATAAATTTAATAAATGGTTCATTTTGTTAATGGGGATTTTGCTGTCAAAGTGGCGAAGCACGTACCGGGCCGCTAGTTTACTATACATATAAATAGTACAGACAAATTAAATACGACGCACTGTCCTCCCACCCAGGACACGACGAGAGATACTATCGGACTTAAGCCTAGTTCGGACTACGCTAGTATTTTAGTTGAGTAACGAGTACTTTATCAACTAAACGTGAATTTTTTAAAAAGGACGTTGCCCCACACTAGGAATCTCTCTTGTGTCGTGGGTGCGTTTACAAACATAGAGACTCGGAAACCCGGAACAAGTACTTGTAGGTCATACAAATGTTTGTTCCGTGCGGGAATCGAACCCGCGACACGCTACAAGGCAGTCCAATCGCTCAGCCACTACCTACGCTAACCGTGCCGTCAAAATATACGTGTCTAAAGACCAAAAATTTTGACTAGTAGTTTAGTAAGTAATTAAATCGAGCCAATCCATTTTATTCTATTTTTTCGGGCAAGTAGCACCTCCCACCATGCGTCCGTACTCCCTGCCGTAATTCCCTGCCGGTATATGATCTGTATTTGCCGATAGCTATAACCTTGTGGTCTTCAAGTCAAGAGTGAACAGGTTACTTCTAGGCAAGCGTGCTTCATCGTCCACCACATCTTCGCTTACCATCAAGCGAGATAGTGAAAAAAATAACTCACTGGTTCACGAAGCGAGTATTTTAGCTACTAAATTACTCGCTAATTGACTAAAACACTAGCGTAGTCCAAACTAGGCTTTATTGACAGGCCTGTTGGTCTAGTGGTTAGCAACCCTGACTGCTATGCCGGTCGTGGGTTATATTATTATTATACTGGCTTAAATCTACAGTGATCCTTCCATAGCCCTTTACGTTCTAGGGTCACGGTTATCACGCTAGACAGTTCCGCGACCCCGGCAGGCTCTGGTTTTCCAACGGGGTCCCGATAGACTGCTGACAATTCTAAGAGGTGCGCGTGGAACACGACGCACCTTCGTCCCCGTCCATGATCGGACGGCGAGTCTCTCATTACTCGTCATCCGCATAACCACACCAACATAATTGGGAAAAGATAGGTAGATGATTATGAGTTAACTGTCAACGTATTATTGTTAATTATTTAATTAATTAATTCTCTTTACTGCAGGCTGTACCTCATCATTTTTGTAGCATACAAGTGTTCATTTGTAAAGTGTAACTGTTTTTAACTGTATTCACTGCAACACCTCTTGTGCAATAAAGTATTTTCATTTCATTGTTGCAGAATGACAGAGAAGAGAAAGAGGCGAAGAAGAGAGGCATCACTGAGAAGTTCATGGAGTATGTCAAGAGAAGACTGAATCCCCAGACAGGTGAGTTTAAATGTAAGAATATGGTGAATCAAAATCTAGCACAAAGCAATTTCTACTAACTAAAAATGTAAATCGTCCTTGCTACTACGATATAATGATGCAATTCGACTGACTTACGTCGTCGTGGCGAGCGTGTTTTGTTTTTCATCTACTCGTAAATAACCGCACCTTTTTAGTCATATGTCGTAGTGGTAAGCATGATTTTCACTTGTAGTTGAAATCGGTCGAATTCCGTCCAGATTCTAGTGCGCCACTGAGAATGAAGCCAAAGACACGGGTGGGAGAAAAAAATATCAGCTAACAGTTGGTAAAATTTAAGTTTATTTCCTTTTGTTTCACCAAAATATAAGGATGTGTCAGGCCTATTGTGAAGCAAATTAAATGTCCTTCGTGGCAGACATCAAGCGGAAATTAAAACAGAAGATACCTTCTTTAAATGCAAGACAGCTTAAGTATTCACTTTGTGTTATGTTCATTATTTCACTATAATATTATCACCTTTTCATGCTCTTATATCCTGATTTTCGAGTCTACAAGGTGATTTATTATTTTCTGTATACAATATAGATTGATTTATTCATCAAACCTTTGGGTTGAACGGGCGTTTTAACTATAACATTACAACAGATGAAACACAAGAAATACAATAATTATAGTAGAACCAGGAAAAAAAACAAACACTACATTCCACATTAGCCCTAACATTAAAAGTCTTATTATTCATTGTTATTATTCAACATATTAATACTAATTCAAAATAAAATTCAATTAAAAAATGAATTGCAATAAAATAATAATAATTTTATTATGCAATGTCATTTCAAAATAACCCTCGCAGTCACGCCATCTACATTCACTTTACGGTCTGAACTGACCCTTTACTCAAGTAATTTTCAGCAAACAGCGCCATCTAGCTTGTGTGTAGAAAGTTATGACGAAACGCGACAGTAACGCCATCTGTTTATACCCAAGTAAACTAAATCACTGGGTGGGCTTTTGAAAGGTTCCTCCACAGTACCTAGTTACTTACGAACGCGTAGCTAGATGGCGCCACTATGAGTATGATTTTTTCAAGAAAAGGTTTCGAAAGTGGGCTAAATGAGTAAGCTTATTGTAATTAATATGATTAAGGGCTGGTTTTTCAATAGTCAGTTAACCGTTACCTGAGGAATAAAAATAACGGTATGACATATTTTTCATAGATAAGCTGTCAAACCGCCATTTTTACTCCTCAGTTAACGGTTATCTGACTATTGAAAAACCAGCCCTAAAAGAATCATAGTTTAAAGTGGATTCTATACTACTTATTAATAGTTGTAAAAAAAAGACGAAATAGAACATAACGACCTGTTCACAACTCTGGTCAGAGTTGTAATACCCCCCTATTACAACGTCTTAAAACAGGCTTGTTCCAGTGAGTGAACGAGAAGGCGCCACTCGACTTGAATACCCCCCTCCCCTGAGCGGTGAGTGAAGCGGCGGGCGTCATGAAGAAAACATTATTTACTTACCCGAATTCGCCACTAGTGGCGCCTCGTGGTGTGTTTCAAACATTCTAATACATTTGGGCCACACAGTACCTACGATGGAAACTTTCAGTTTCTATAGTAAAATAAAAAACCATATAATATTGTCACTTTTAGTCCAGCACCTTGTAGAGTTTGAACTTAGACGCGAATGACGATGTTGATTTTCTTTCAATAAATATTTTTTACCATTTTTGGTAGAAAAAAAGCAATTAAGTATGAGTAAATAAAATATGCATGACCCTTTATCATCAAGCAAAGCCGTATCAACAAACAAAACACGCAACAATTACAAAGCCCATACGTTTTATTTACGCATAAAACAAAATGGCCGCACATTTTGTCAGCCATTTGCAATAAATTGTGAATTACCTATGTTGACAGCTTACGAAGCGGTTTTAATATCACAATGTTAACATTCACGGCTAACGTGTTACATTTTATGCGTAAAAAGTGTAATATGTTTTGTTTCTTTTGGCAGCTTATCTTTATTTACGCGGTGAAGTCATCAAATGAGTCCTCCCACCCAGAGGCCTTAAATCATGAAGTTTTCAGTTATTCTGACGCAAGTTAACTGGAACTTTGACATTGTCAAATTGACAAACATTTTCCCCCTTAATAATGAACGTGGACTAAAGTTACAAGTAGGATAATCTTCGGACTAAGGGCGTTTACGCACTACGTCCGATCCGAATCCGATCCGAACCCGTGAAAATACGGTCCGTGTTAGCTTTAGAACTATTTCTATGGTAGTTTACGCACTAGATCCGATCTCCGTCATCCGATTTCTTTCCGTCATCCGAGAATCTCAGTTTCGGATAAAAAATGACGGACCGAAGTAGCCATAGTATTATTTGTATGAACGCTCGCGCACTGCGTCCGAGTTGAATCCGAGCTGCGTACGAGCAGAGAGGCAGCGCGGCGGGCGGGGGGTATGCGGCTGGTTGTCAGAGATCGGAGTAGTGCGCAATAAGTATCCGAATTCTGTCCGTGATATTTTTTCACGGGTTCGGATCGGATTCGGATCGGACGTAGTGCGTAAACGCCCTAACCATACCTTTTTTAGGATTTACCTTGGCGTAACTTTACTTCTCTTTTTATTAAAAAGGGGTTAATGTTTTCTTTTGTTACGTAAACCAGGATTGATGAAAATACGACACTTTTAAAAGAGCTTTGTGCCTTTTGTACCAGTTCCTTATCCGCCATTTTGTTTTTTTTTTTTTCAAAACATTGATAAATCGATAGACAACATCAATACAAACGTAAAATGTAAGTGCCAAAACCTCGTAAACCGTCACGTTTCCGAGTTATGAGCTGTCAAAAATGTACAATTAGCGACACAATTTTTTCCTTTTTGATCAATCAAAATATAAAAAAAATAAGAAAAATATGTCACTACTTGTACATGTTTGACAGCTCATAACTCGGAAACGTGATAGTTTACGAGGTTTTGCCCCTTACATTTTATGTTTGTATTGATGTGATCTATAGATTTATCAATGTTTCATTCGTGTATGCCGTTTTGAAAAAAAAATCAAAATTGCGGATGGCACCTGGTACACGGCTCCTACAAAAAAGTACAAACCCCTTTCATGTACGTAGTACAGGCAAGCGCAGTTTTCACTTGCTTCTGACGTTACGAGTCTCTCGAATTTTGATGCATTACATCTTTGTAAAAAAATACGTATCAATAATTTTTTAGACTTTTACTATTATTTTGTTTGTGTTTGTTTTGGATATGGCATTAATCGCTACAATAAATAGTATCAAACAAAGACATTAAACTATATACGAGCAATAGACGGGACATCACGAAAATCTTTTTACCAATAGGTAAAAAGTCCCACCACGGTCTAGTAGTCGCGTTGCTATGCAACGCTTAGATAACGCTACTGACGCACGGCATCAATAATTTTGTATGACAATTTTCCCAATGCCCGCTCTATAGGTTCTTTTAAATCTCTTTGGTATCAAAGCAGCTAGTGAAACCGCGTGGTACAGCCAGTGTTAGGTATTATATAAGTTGTGTCCGTAAGTAATGTTTCTAGTTCCTCCCGTCAAACAATACAATACTGCCAATATATACAATACTGCCCTTACTGAAACTTCGCTGAAACTTTACTGAAACCAATTATTATTATTAATGGTTTCGGGGCGTGTTAACTAACTTTGTGCGTTACATAACGTGAAGGTACTGGATCAGGGCTGCCCACGACAACGGACGTCGCAGGATGACTCCGGCCACCTGCACCGTAGACACGGGCATGCGGGCGGCGAGTGATGGGCGACTCGCTGTCCGACCATGGACCATGCCCGGGTTGACAGCGTGTCGTGTTTCACGAGCGCCTCAAAGCAAAATGACGGGGCCTCCTTAGAGGGCCAAAGCCTGCCAGGGTCGCGGGGCTAACGAGTAACCGTGGCACTGGAACGTAAAGGGCATTTATCATGGTAAAACTACCCAGGGCGAGGCGGCAGGGACTGTCAGACTTGTACAGACTGAAATCCACGGTGATCCTTCAAAAGCCCTTTACGTTCCAGGGTAACGGTTTCCTGATGAGAAACTCCCGCGACCCCGGCAGGCTTTGGCCTTCTAAGGGGGCCCCTTCAGATTGCTGACAGATCATTGAGGCGCGCATGGAACACAACATGCCGTCGACTCGGGCATGATCCATGGTCGGCCATTACTCAAAGAAATTTAAGGAGTGGAATTCCCTGCATCTGTATTTCCCGACAGCTATAACCTTGTGGTCTTCAAGTCAAGAGTGAACAGGTTACTTCTAAGCAAGCGTGCTTCATCGTTGACCACATCTTAGCTTACTATCAGACGAGGTAGTGATCAAACAAGAACCTATCTTTAAATAAAAAAACCCTGGGCGTCTCACTCGGCGGCTGGGTCTTGAGGTGGACGCTGTCCTCTCCCTCACGCGTCAGCAGCAGCAAGAGGGGATACTGCGGCCGTGAGACGCTAAAGTGACTGGCAGGAACAGGGTCATCATCATCAGCCTATAATGTTCCCACTGCTGGGACACAGGCCTCCTCTCTTTGAGAGGGAGTGGGCCACAAACCATCACGCGGGCCCAGTGCAGATTGGTGGATGTCACATGTCGTCGAATTTGATGGTTGTAGGACATGCCGGTTTCCTCACGATGTTTTCCTTCACCGTTTTGAGAGCAGTGGTGATGAAATAAATTACACAGAGTAATGCGCCTGGCGGGGTTCGAACCCACGACCTACAACTCGTACGTCGAGGCCGCTATACCACTGGGCCACCACTGCTCTCAGGAACAGGGTGGATGTTTTTAATATTTTTCAAGTGAATAAAAAAATATGGAGCGATTGTCTATCATACTAAACCCCAGTTACTGGGTACCAAGCACCCAGTAAATTATAACGTAGCGAAGTTAATTAGTTAGTTTATCAAGTTAATGAGGCGTTAAATTAAGTGGCGAGTGTGTCGGACGGACAGACGAATTGCTTTGTGTAGAGAAAATGGACGCCATCGCCATTTTGTTTTTATGTAGGAATATTTTTACAGAGTTACTCCCTATTCGTCAATTGGAAAACATTTTTTTTTGACATCCCCAATTTGAGAACAGTGCACAGTGGTGGCCGAGTGGTATCAGCCCCGACTTACGAGTTATAGGTCGTGGGTTCGAACGTAGTCAGGCGTATTCATCATCATCATCATCATCTCAGCCATAGGACGTCCACTGCTGAACATAGGCCTCCCCTTTTGATCTCCACAGATACCGGTTGGAAGCGACCTGCATCCAGCGTCTTCCGGCGACCTTTATAAGGTCGTCTGTCCACCTTGCTGGTGGACGTCCTACGCTGCGCTTGCTAGTCCGTGGTCTCCACTCTAGTACTTTTCGACCCCATCGGCCATCTGCTCTGCGAGCAATATGGCCTGCCCATTGCCACTTCAGCTTGCTAATCCGGTGGGCTATATCGGTGACTTTAGTTCGTCTACGGATCTCCTCATTTCGGATTCGATCACGTAGAGAAACACCTAGCATAGCCCTCTCCATAGCTCGTTGAGCGACTTTGAGCTTTGAGATGAGGCCGATAGTGAAAGACCACGTTTCGGTGCCGTAGGCGCATTACTTTGTGTAATTTATATCATCACCACTGCTCTCAAACCGGTGAAGGAAATCCTAGTGCGATGTCGAATCCCTTCCATATTTCAAACTAAAGCCTCCGACACACTAGCACTTCGCTATAGCAACATGTCACAGTAGCACACAGAACACATTCGTTGCGGGCGCACGTTAACATAAATCTGTGGTGACGCTGGATTGACGTATATAGCTTGGTTGAGGCTCGAGGTCACACTGTTTTAGGCTTTAGTTTGATAGTTAAAGCTGCATTCTATTATTTATCTTTTAATAATAAAGAAAAAAAAAATATAAATGCCAAAGTACCTATAGTTCAGTTATAACTAAATCCTACTAATATTATAAATGCGAAACTTTGTGAGGATGTATGTATGTGTATGTAGGTACGTTTGTTACTCTTTCACGCAAAAACCACTGAACGGATTTGGCTAAAATTTGGTACACAGATAGTTTATAACCTGGATTATCACACAGGATAGTTTTTATCCCGATTTTATGTTCCTCGTGGGATAATTTTCGGTGAAGCCGCTGGCAACAGCTAGTACATACATACATACATAAACTCACGCTTTTTTCAAATGGTGGAAGGCAGAAGCTACAGAGCCTCACCTACTACAATCCTTCATACTCCTTTCATTATAAAAAAATATGCAATATTTTAATTCTTACCTAAACAACATTATGAATTATAATGAGTTTATAAGGGGAAGTTTGAAAGTGGTGCCTGTTACGGAAAAAATGAAAGGGAATCGTCTGTCTTGGTATGGACATGTGATGAGGAGGGATGACACTCATGTGACTAAGAGAGTGATGAGTATGAATGTCGATGGATGGAGAGCAAGAGGAAGGCCAAAGAAAAGATGGATGGATTGTCTAAGGAATGATATGGAAGAAAAAGGAGTAAATGATACTGTGACGTCTGATAGGGGAGAATGGAAGAAGAAAACGTGTTACGATGACCAGAAGTAGAATGTGATGAGGGAAGGAAGATGAACACTTATACAACATTATTTTTTGTTTATGCGAAACCCGATACACCTGTCCAATATTTTTGTGTAAAGAATCTGTGTACAAAATTTTGAAACCGTATCATAAAAAATCACAAAGTTATAAGCTTGTTTATTACCTGATTTTCCGTTCAAAAACATGCTCATTTCTCGGTACACCCGCGTAAACCGCGTCTCCAGTACACACTCCACTCGTGTAGTTTGGCAATAGGTACCTAACCGTACGGTGATTGTATTGTATTTAACTGGTAATAAAATTTAATTAAAATATTTTTGAAAAAAAAATATAACATGGTGTAAAAATTATTGGAATCGAATCAGTTACTGATTCTGAACAAACTATATTCAGGTTTCGCATAATATAAGTACTAAAAATAATGTTGTATACCGAAAAATACAGAAAATAAAAGTCGATCCGAATAATGAATACATAGTTAGTTACTCCAGTTAGGTACTCCATTTTATTTCTAAGAATTCCCACATTACTTACTCCTTGACTGTTTGCGGAGGCTATTTACTCAAAATCAAATAGGTACGTAATACCTAATACGTTTTCCATCATTTTTAACGGAATTATGATAATCGTAATGGGATTTCATATATTATTAGATATTTAACCACAACGGCTGTCACGAAGATTACAGGCCACCGTAGGCGCGGACATGCGGACGGCGAGTAATGGAAGACTCTCTGTCCGATCATGAACCATGTCCGGGTCAACGGCGCGCTCATTCATCTTGAGATGGTACATTATGTGAGAACGATGTACCAAGCAAAAGGGGTCCCAGGATTGTTAAAATGGACTATTATTTTGGTTTTATTATTAAATACCTATCAGTTTTAGTTTAGTATCTACCTATCTTTCGTAAGTAAGTATTTAGTTAATAACTCTTGTACATATATTTCGAATTAATTATTGTCAAATAGAGCAGTGGTGGCCCAGTGCTATCGGTCCCGACTTATGAGTTGCAGGTCGTGGGTTCGAACCCCGCCAGGCGCATTACTTTGTGTAATTTATTTCATCACCACTGCTCTCAAAACGGTGAAGGAAAACATCGTGAGGAAACCGGCATGTCCTAGAACAAAACATTCGAAGACATGTGACATCCAACAATACGCACTGGGCCCGCGTGGTGGATTATGGCCCACTCCCTCTCACAGAGAGGAGGCCTGTGTCCCAGCAGTGGGAACACTAAAGGCTGATGACGATGATGATTGTCAAATGGACAATTCAATAAAATTATCACAGGGGAGTTAGAAGACGCCCTCTAAATCCCCAACAAGTACCGAACAAAATTCATTTGGTAAAACATCTGCCTCTTCCTTATTTAAAGTTGGTTATCATACAGTTGAAGGAAGTTTGTGGTTTTCTTCCTCATGTAAGTTTTTGAGAAAGTTATTTAAGTTTGTGGATTCTAAAGGAGGTGAAAACAGAGCGGTTTCCAGAGTAAGTTATAGGTACTAAGTTGAATAAAACTTAATCCTTTTACTTAGGATAATGCTTGAAGGATTTTTTTGTGATTCTGATTCTTAAAGTTTTTGGTTCGAGTCAGCCATAACTCGCTGTCGTATACGTATACATTATTTTTCAAAACCCTATCTGACGGACTTATTTTGTAACTAGCTTCTGCCCGCGACTTCGTACGCGGATCCTGTTGCTTATGAGAGCGACGACGGGGTCGTCAAAATCGAAGATCTGAAACGTTGAATTCTAAGAGCCTAGGCTGGAGACGGGAAAACAACGGGACGCGCATGACGATTCAGATCTTTTATTTTTGTAAGTCAACAGGAAGCGCCCATCAGACTAAACAAACTTGCTAAGATGTTATTCATATATCTGTTATAGTGTAGCTGGGCTCTTGGAATTCCACATCAGTTGTTCCAGAACTCAATTTTCATACGTCAACAGAGAGTGCTCATTAGGCTGAACAACTCTTGTTAAGACGTCATTCCTATATTATGTTATAGTGTAGCTGGGCTCTTGGAGTTCCACATTAGATGTTCCAGATCTTCAGTTTTTATACGACAACAGAGAGTGCTTATCAGGCTGAACAACTCTTGCTAAGACGTCATTACTGTATATGTAATAGTGTAGCTGGGCTCTTGGAGTTCCACATCAGGTGTTCCATATCTTCAAATTTATTTTCTTAGCAGAAAATGCTCATTACGCGGAACATTTTTTGCTATGGCGCTATTTTTGTATCTCTTATAGTTTAGCTGATCTATTGCAGTTCTGCATCAGGTGTTCAAGTTTCCGAGATAAATTATAGCCTATATGTTGCCCAGACTTAATAGCTATACAACAAAAAAAAAAACAATCAAATCCGTCCAGTAGTTCCGAAGATTAGCGTAGCAGCGAGCAGTAGTGTATGGAGTAACTTCTCCCGTTTTCCTAACATTTCCCTTCACTGCTCTGCTTCTATTGATTGTAGCGTGATGAAAAGTATACTATAACCAGCGCAGGAGTATGAAAAATAATTGTACCAAGTTTCGTCAAAATCCGTCGAGTAGTTTTTGTTTCTATAACGGTTATACAGACAGACAGACAGGCAGACAGACAATAATTTTATTATTTGCAATTTTGGCATCAGTATCGATCCCTAATCACCCCCTTATAGTTATTTTGGAAATAATTAGATTTATTGATGTTGTTAAATTGCCTAATTGATTTTAAAACTGCGACCATAATTTTAGTCAACAAATTATGAGCAATCTTACAAATGAGAGAGTTGGCAATGTAACCTGTTATTCACATAAAATACCTTCAGGCAACTGCCAAATGTTATGAAATGAAATCTTAGGTATTTTTGTAAGTAAAAGATGAAGCGAAGAGTAAACTGCTCTCGATATTACAGTTCAATATTATGTGAGTAAAATAGTAAATTGTTATCCGAGAGGTGAAAGTTACTTATTTCCGTCCCGAGACGGGGTTTGACGGCGCTAATAGTCCGAGGGACTAAATAAGTAATTTACCCGTGGTAAGCACTGTGCTTTTCATTACGAATACGAGGAATGTAAAAAATAAACATAAATAATTATTTGCTCAAGAAAAAAATAGTGTTGATCGGATTGTCGCCATCACGCTTATTTTTTTTTTGTCTGTGGTCGTCCAGCTACACAGCCAGTATTTCTCATGTTCGTCATTAAAAATGGCAAAGATTTTGCCGCAAACTAATTTATTTTAGAGAAATAGTTGAAACTAAATTATATATCCATAATATTACTTAAATTAATATTATTTAATTTTAAATCGCGCAGTAATTTTGTGGCTGTATAAAAAGTTACAACATGGTTCAATAGAAATGTCAAAATACTCGTTAGAACTAGTTTTTTTTTCTTATATTTTGGCAGTCGTCGGTTGAAAGCGATTCTTCCTAGGCCTGCAATGGATGACTTTCAAACGGCTAATCAGAAATTTGTGATGACCTACTTTCAGAGTGTGATGAAAAAGAAATAAGAA
Organism: Agrotis clavis; assembly: GCA_954870645.1. Classification (NCBI taxonomy): domain Eukaryota; kingdom Metazoa; phylum Arthropoda; class Insecta; order Lepidoptera; family Noctuidae; genus Agrotis; species Agrotis clavis. The sequence goes on along the minus strand of OX940944.1, from coordinate 13,013,222 downwards.
AAGATTTTTTCAAAATGACACAAAATCTTTTCGTAACAATTTGAACGAATAATTATTAAGCTCCAGTCGAGGCGAGCTTCAAGATATTTTGTTACATAATTATGTTCTCTTTGCCCTATAAATAACCGTCAATGGCTCCTTCTTAATTAATGTCATTTAAAATAACGGGAGCTTATAAATAAGGCTACATTTGTAGGATATTTTATTTTTATTTTAAAGCAGTCATTCAAAAAAGCTACTTGAATAAAGAGGTTTCCTTAAAAAAACTGTCATAAACCAATTTTGAAAAAGGAGGAGGTTCTCAATTTGCAGCAATATATTTTTCAATTATCTGATTTTTTTGCAATTTCTTCATAACGCTTGGACTGATTTAGACAATTCTTCGTTTGTTTGAATCCAATCCAAACTAATCCAAATCCAAACTAATATTATAAATGCGAAAGTAACTCTGTCTGTCTGTCTGTCTGTCTGTTACGCTTTCCCGCTTAAACCTCTCAACCGATTTTGATGAAATTTGGCACAGACAACCTTTAGACCCTGAGAAAGAACATAGGCTATCAAAACACCACGCGGGCGAAGCCCGGAGCGGAAGCTAGTAACCTATAATTCCCAAATAGTCCCATGGTAATCAAGGCAGGATCTGATGACAAGGTCTTTTTTTTAACGTGGTAAATTCATTGTATGAGTCCTCCCACCCAGGGCAGGACGGGAGGGACTGTCAGACTTGTACTGACTAAAATTCACGGTGTCCTTCAATAGGCCTTTACGTAACGGGACCACGACCTCGTCATATTTCTGACACTCTTTGAAGCGCGTGTGGAACACAAATGTTTTTGATAATCTAGCTGACATACAGACTAATAAGATATTTTTGAATCAAATACTTTATTGAGAACATACAACATCATTTTTAGTGTATGCGACACCTGAATTACTCGTAGTTTGTTCAGAATCAGTAACTGATTCCATTTCAATAATTTTTACAACATGTTATATATTTTTTCAAAAATGTTTCGATTAAATTTTATTACCAGTTAAATACAATACAATCACCGTACGGTTAGGAACCTATTGCCAAACTATTATCACGAGTGTATTAAAGAACAATGCCCACGTTCCATACATTGAAAAACCTGATAATGAAAGTATATGTATAAATATAAGATATAGTAGAAATGCTTTCTATAAGTTTAGAAAATAATGTCTTATATTTACTTTGGTGATTTAAACGCCACGAAGTCTGAAAAATATTAATGTTTGTTTTTAGGTTAGGATTTGCCGTCACCAGAAATAAGGAAACCAACGTGTATGAAGTAATCAATAACGCTCGAAGTTTATTCTAAAGTAGGAACATTTACCTGACTATGGTCTAAAACATCTTTTTTACTTTGTTAATTCCTTAAAACCAAATGGCCCTAAGTCGATGTTAAGACTCGATGATTGCCACTATAAAATGAGAGTCGATTATTATTATTTAATCTACATCTATAAAACTAATAATTCATTACCTACTGGCTAGCATCACATAATATGCTCAATATGTGGTTAATCATGAATGAAATGAATGACTGAATAAGATGAATAATTTATTAATGAAAATAACATTCATATGTAGGTATATAACATTCATAAATAAATAATTTATTTATGAGAATAACACAGCTGTTCATAAATAAGTACTTTCTCAAAAGTACTTACAATACTAACTACATTTTTAGTAGGTACAAAACAATACCTACCCTAGTTAGATAGTTGCTATACCTACCTTCAAATACTGTTGATATAATAAACCAAATCTTGTTGTCAAAAGGGGTCCCTTATTTACCAACCCACATACCTGTTGAATGAAACGGGGAAAATAAATAAAACACTTTGTTGCAGTAGAATGTTATATTTATACTCATTATTTTCATCCAGTTTTCTTATAACGTCATGTCAGAAATTCTGCTGGAGCAGATATATGTCTTCGTAAAATATAAAAGGTACCACACTACCGTCATCACTTCATCAAGTGAGTGCATCATCCAGTGTTCATCGACCGACCAAACAATTTCAACATTATTCAACAATCCCGGTTCTGCCAGACATTATTTTCTATGAAAACATAGACATAATATATTTTTTCCTGACATGTGCCTGGATTTAATTTTTCCTCTTATTAATGTTTTAATTACCACTTCATCTGAAATAGAAACTCCACAGGCATCATCAGCACACTCAATATGCATAGCAACACGCTTGCAACTTATCCAGCATACATGGCATATTCGATCAGATGATGATATCTGTGAAAGAAAACATTGAATTAATATCAATTATGTTACTTTTTGTATATATTAATATAAGAATAGACATCACTGCATACACCTATTATTTTCATGTTAAAAGTATTGGTAAGTATGTACATTATATTTATTTGTGTTTAAAAGTAGTACAGCATAGGTCAATCATTGACTGGTATGATTATTTTTAACCAAAAGAAATATGATAAACAATATATAAACATAAATACCTGAAATAGTGCAATCCTTGTTTGTCTAGCAGCATTTATCTGTCTTTGCTCTTCTGAATCAATAACAATAGCATGTCTCTGACGGTTAAATACATACAGACCATACTGCACAATTGTCTACGTCCTGGTTGAGATAACTCGGAAGCTTGAGCACCGTCACAGCTTGTTGATAATTGCTCGTTTATGCTTTTCATGAGGAGTTTATTACAAGGTTCACAATTTACAACGGTATCAGGTATGGTAAGCAAAGGTCATCAGATGAAGAAAGATATCGGGGTCCAGAGACGGTAAATAGGGTCGTTATAAGAAGAAACACCGAAATAGTACAGTACACAACAAGACGCAAGCGCAACAACAACGAAGGATTGCGCCGATGAAAATCACAGAACTGTCATTGTCATCTGTCAAAAAATCCGTTTCACTTGCGCACACTCAATGAAACACTGCATGAATAATTTAATTTAATGACAGTATTATTTTTAAATAATTTATTTTATCACATGACTAATAAAGAAATACTTACTGATAAAATTAAACGTACAATAAACATCAAACTCAGAGACAAAGTGGAAGACTCAAGCAGCAAAGTGTAAAATGGAACGTTTTAAAAAAAGGATAGTTTGGATGCGTTCAAAATATGTCAATGCGTTACGTAGAATTAACATAAATAAATGTTAAAAAATCTTTTTTTCCTGCGTTTCTTTTAAAAATGTGATTAGTGAAATAAACATACAATTCAATAAGCTATATTTTAAGATTTATTTCATTTCTATACATAGTCAGGTCAAAAACGAGCATTCTTCTTTAACACGGTAGACGCGGTTTACGCGGGTTTACCGCGAAATGAGCATGTTTTTGAACGGACAACCAGGTAATATACCTGCAAGCTTATAACTTTGTGATTTTTATGACACGGTTTTAAAATTTTGTACATAGATTCTTTACACAAAAGTATTGGACAGTCGTATCGGGTTTCGCATAACCAAAAAATAATGTTGTATTTCTTGAAAGATAATAGCATTTACAAGTTTATTCCATAACTGCTATTTTCCTGAAGATATGGCATAGTTCGCAAGTGCCATCAAAGTTGCAAGACGAATGCATCGCTCAGATGATAAGCTCATATTTTATGTAACACACAAGGAAGGTATAAAATGGTTTATGAAACAACTCGTAAACTGTAAAACTGGAGGCTTCATCTGCCTGCCTTTTCCCAACTATATTGTGGTCGACTTCCAGTCGAATCAGATGCAGCTGAATATCAGTATTTTACATGGAGCGACTGACTATCGGACCTCCACAACACAGTAGCTGGGTAATACGATACCAAATGGTAAGACTGGTTGTTAGATTTTTAGAGCTTCTGACTAACAGTAACGACTGTTAAAGATCTATAAATGACAGCCAGGACCAACGGCTTTACGTGCTTTCCGAGGCACGAAGGAAATTCGCTATGAGAAATGGTCACCCATCCACAGACCAAGCGCGGCTTAACTAGGAAGAACGGCTGTAATTATATAGCCACGAGCTTCTCCTATAAACTGTATACCTGGAGGCCAAGTTTGCTATTTTTATAAATTCGTCAATCCAATGATGTAGTGTTTGTTTTCATCAAAATCGGCCTCGAGACTCTGCTTTGCAGTATTTTTCGATATTCCTAATTTTTTATGTATCGTTGTAAAATCATCAAATGAGTCCTCCCACCCATACTGTCAGTCTTGTTCATCATCATCATCAGCCGGAAGACGTCCACTGTTGAACATAGGCCTCCCCCTTAGACCGCCACGCCGAACGACAATTCGTCACTTGCATCCATCGATGGATGCAAGTCTTGTTATACTTACTAAAATCCACGGTGATCCTTCAATAGCCCTTTACGTTCCAGGGTCACGGTTATGATGAGACAAACTTGCGACTCGATATTGCTCATAGTTTCTGATTCAGTCATCCACGCCCATTTGGAAAATTCACCCTGTGTTCGTAAATAACATTGAAATAGTCATAGTTCGTAACAATATTGAGTTTGTATTGTTCGCATTGTTCAACATAATGGGTCCTTCATAACTGTAAGTAATTACTAACCGATGCTGAAGGGAATAATTTTGAATTTGGGGGCTCTAAACAATAGAGCTAAATTAGAAATTGTTACTACTTTGTGCTCCGTTGGTCCAGATAGTTTTAGTAAAACCATATTAAATAATCACGCCTATAAGGTCCCTAAAGTCTAGGCAGTCTACGAATAAAACTGAATAACCGCTTTTTTTAACCGACTCCAAAAAGAAAGAGGTTCTCAATTCGCTCGGTATTTTACACCGATTACTCCGACGTTTCAATTCCGATATGTGTGATTCTTTTTCTGTTCGATGTAGTATACCTGCCATTTGGCCCATAAAAAATCATTCGGTATGGTTCAGTGTTAAGTATTTTATGAGCATTTTTTTTATAATGCTAGGGCAATGTTATTACCGGTACTGCGGATTACAAAATTCTAGTGCATGTAAGAAAGTTATGTATTTGACAAGAATTTGCGTTGATATTTGAACTAAAAAGGGTATAATAAAAAACTGATGACTAAGAGCAGTGGTGGCCGAGTGGTATCGGCCCCGACTTACGAGTTGTAGGTCGTGGGTTCGAACCCAGCCAGGCGCATTACTTTGTGTAATTTATTTCATCACCACTGCTCTCAAAACGGCGAAGGAAAACATCGTGAGGAAACCGGCATGTCCTAGAACCAAAAAATTCGAAGACATGTGACATCTACCATCGCGCACTGGGTCCGCGTGGTGGATTATGGCCCACTCCCTCTCACAGAGAGGAGGCCTGTGTCCCAACAGTGGGAACATTATAGGCTGATGATGATGATGATGAAAAAACTGATGCTGATGGTGGCAAAAAAGTTTATGAATTAAAATGCAAAGCTTCCGATTTCCGAAAATTGTTTTACACTTATTTGTGATGGTTTTTGAAGTCTATTAATTTTACATATAATAAAAATAGCCTTTTATTTCCGAATTTCGTTTTACATTTTTCATATATATATTTTTTTATAGTATATCACGAAGCTCGGTGTGCCTCTTGGCATAGGCCTCCTCCAACCCTTTCCAATGCGCTCTGTCCAGCGGCACTCTTGTCCAGAGCACCGTTAGCTTTATATCATCTTCCCAGCTTCTTACTGGGCGTCCCGGTTTTCTAGTGCTATCTCTTGGATACCAGAGGGTGACTTGTTTGCTCCACTTGTTCTTCTGGCAACGCATCATGTGTCCCGTCCAGCCCCATTTCAAATGGTCTATGCGGGAAAGTACATCTGTGACTTTGGTTTTGTTTCTAACCTGGGTGTTCCTTATTTTATCGCTCAATTTTATACCCAACATGCCTCTCCATCGACCTTTGACATTTTGCGATTTTCTCTCTGTGCTTCTCTGTGAGAGACCAGGTTTCACAACCATATGTTAGGCAAGGAAGGATGCATGTGTTGAATGTTTTTGTTTTTATATGTGTGTTTAAGTCTTTGCTCTTCATGACTTCCTTTAGAGCCCAGTATTTCTTCCATCCTATTGCTATTCTTTTGTCGATCTCTTTCATCATCATGTCAGTTGGTGCTATTATTTGTCCCAGGTACACATACTCCTTTACATATTCAAACTTGTATCCTTTTACATAAGTAGGTACTTATTTTAAAGATTGTTGTGTTGAGAAAAAAAAACATCTAAATCCAACCAGGGCTCCTCCCGTCCTGAGTGGAAGTCAGACTCTCTTCTTTCCATAGAATCAACACACCGTCTACCCGGACCTGGGTCTCTGTTCTCTAATCCGCCAACGAAAATACGGGTCCATATGAAAGTAATTCGAAGCTTTTTTTTAAATCTGTGGGTTCGGTTCCTGACAAGGATTATTGATTTTTCTAAAATCCAATGATGCAGTTTTAGTTTTCGTCAAAATCGGCCTCGAGATTCGTTTCAAAGTTTTTAGATATTTCTCAATTTCTCATAGTTTTGGATATAGCCATTCACGCCCTGTATATATTTGTTTATAAAATATAAGAGCGTAATAATTTGAAAAGGTAACTGAAACGTTCGCCCTTTCAGCGTCAGTTGGCAAAACATTTTAATTATAACTCATTATATTTCACAATTTTCAACGAGTTGACGTTAGCGCGCGCAAAGGGTTGGGTTTAGGGTGAGGTTATTTTGTTAAGCGGAGCGGAAAGCGGATAAGACTTTCAACGTCTTGTGAATTTTTCGTGGTTGCTCTTTTTGCGTAGAAGCTGAGCGATTGGTCCAAAACGGAACAAATATTTACATGGCTTACAGCACGCGTAGTATGAATGTACCAATTCTATCACATTATTGTCGTTTACTGCATAAATAAATTGAAAAACTGTTTCATGTCCATCAGTTTGAGTATTGAAAAATAATGGACTTGTATTTTCTGTGTTTTTTTATCATTGAATATTGACAAAGATGAAACGCTTTGAAAAGTGGGGGCTTATGACGTCATAACGTCTGTTAAATTATACCAACCGAGTGACGTTTTGTAAGAAGCGCCGTATTTTCGTCAATTTTGATTTACGTAGAAAATCGCTCCCTCATCGGGAGCATTCGCGATTAATGTAACATTATTATTTTTTTTATTTTTTTTAGCGTGGTAAAATCATCAAATGAGTCCTCCAACCCCGGGCAGGGCGGGTGGGACTGTCAGACTTTTACTGACTAAAATCCACGGTGTCGTTCAATAGCCCTTTCTGTTCCGGGGTCATGGTAAGCAAATAATCCCGCGACCCCGGCAGGAATGTAACATTATAGATTCGACTTTGAGCATTACATTACAATACTACCTCCCTGACTGACGAGCATTCGCGTACATTTAATATAGATTTGATACAATGCGCATTGTGATGCTCGATTGTCTTCCCTCACTGATGAAATGTTCGAATCTGTAACGTTACATTACAGGTGAATGCTCGCGGTGAGGGAGCGATCGGATCAAATATTTTTCGATTATCTACATATTTTATGGATTAATATCTACATATTTTTAAACAAAAAATACCATATTCTATCACAATCCTACCAGTACACGTAAAAAAGGCGACGTAAATCAATCAAATCGCGTTATGTGAAAGGGCGCTTTATAAACCTAGTCTCAACTTACCCTTATAATGAAGGTTTTTAACGAGAATTTTAAACTGAAAGAAAATTTGATGTGGGCTTTCAGAACTAGCGCTGAAACAAGTTTTAATTAAGTAAGTCACAAATATACTAGCTTGGGTTTCAGACTTGGCTTGGAGAATTGTTATAAGTTTTTTTTCACACCACTTGCTCGTAAATGTCAAATTATATGTCATGCAAACAAGGAATGAAGCAGGTCATTGCTGCCCCCCGTTCGAGCCGGGCAATAATATTGTATTGAATTTCATTATTCCCGTGGGAATAATGTGATTTGAATTTGGAACCTCAAATAAAACAATATCTATGAAAACTTTTACCAAAGAGTTGTAGCAGTAATGGCAGCCGGTGACCGCAACAGCTGATCGCTTGCAGTGGTGCCAACTTCAAGTTCGAAGATTGTCGTACCACATCAAACAAAAATCGAAATTATTTCCTCGCATTAGGTGTGAAAAGCAGAGTACGCTCCTCGGGAGTAAAGCTGCCTTGTCTTGGGCTAACTTGAATCCCTCGCTCACTAAGGATTCTTAACTAAATTCCCTCGGTTCACTCGAGAATTAACACTTGAACCTCCTCGCTGCGCTACGGACGTTCACCCCCAGAATCCAGAGTCGCTTCGGGATTCAATACACCCGTGACGTAAGGCAATGCCCTTATTGCGTAATCTACTATTTTTTGGGACAAACCCAGCACACTGTTCCCAAACCACTGCAACACACCAACACTCCTGAATGCCAGAATCAACAGTGGCAACCACCAGAAAAGCGCCGAGTCAATGAAGCTTGACGTGTCCCGGAGAATGAATTTACCTGTCTTGGATCCTGCAACGAAATTAATCAGAAAAAAATAGTGGAGGAGTAGGAAAAATGCCAATAGGCCAAAAGGATATTACGTAAGTGCTTACTTATTTCTTAACCGACTTAAGTATGTTTGTACGCGATTATCTCGCGTTTGGCTGGACCGATTTTGATGCGGTTTTCAGATAAGACGATTCGATTTCCGGCCACCGTTAGATGCGGGAGGCCGACGAGTGACTCGCCGTCCGACATGGACCAGGCCCGACACGACGGCTCGTCGTGGCTGACGGTAATCTGACAGCGGCAGCGGTCCCATAGAGGGCCAACTGCCTGCCGGGTACGCGGGACTGTCTTTTCAGGGTACGGTGACCCCGGAACGTAGAGGGCTATTGAAGGAACACCGTGGATTTTAGTCAGTACCAGTCCGACAGTTCTTTACGCTCCTCACAGGATGGAAAAACTCATTGAATGATAATTACCACGTTAAAAAAAATGCTAAGAGAATTTAAGCGTCTGAGTATTAAACATTTCTTCGAATAAAAACCATATTTTACTATTTCTAAAGAATTTAAGTCTAAAGCTAGTAATTATACGAACCAAAGCTAAACCTAAATGCCCATATTCACTAAGAAAAAGCAACATGTTAAAGAACGCCTAACTTAAAGTTTTGCTCTTGGGGTTTTAACCTTCAGTCTACAGTTTAGAGTTGAAATTTCAATAGCTGATGTTGCATTAAAGAAGGCGGTTAAAACAGGGTTTTAAAAGAGGTGTTAAACGTTTTTCAATTGCAAAGGGAAAGTGGAGCATTTCTAGGGAAATGTAGTTGCTATTTAATGAGTTCTCAAAAGCAAGTTTGTGTGCAAGTACTTTTTAGGGTTCCTTGTATAAATCAAAGAGACTTTTTATAACTGAAGGATTTGTAACGTACGGGACAACTATTTTCGGAAATATCGTTCATAAAAATAAATATAAAAACCATTTTTTTAATGTAGTAAAATCATCAAATGAGTCCTCCCACCCAGGGCAGATCGGGAAGGACTGTCAGACCTGTTCTGACTAAAATCCACGGTGTCTTTACGTTCCGGGGCCACGATTATAAGATAGTTCCGCGACCCCGGCAGGCTTTGGCACTCTAAGGGGGGGCCGTCATTGTGCTGACACTCTTTGAGGCGCGAGTGGAACACGACGCGCCGTCGACCCGGGCATGGTCTATGGTCGCCTCGGGCAGCGAGTTGCCTGCATTAGTCGCCGCCCGCGTGCTCGCGCCTGCGTTGGAAGGAGATCATCTTACGACGTCTGTCGTTGTAGGCGTTTCTCGCGGCGGCTGGCTGTGAGGTGGATGCTGTCCTCTCCCTCACTCATCCCGCCTCCTCCTTCGCTAGCATGACTCCTTTGCAGAAGGAGGCGAATGCCCGTGACTACGGTTACCGGAAAACGCTTCGCGATGTCCGTTGCCGTGGGGGTCTCCCGCGTGGGCTGGGTCGTGAGGTGGGCGCTGTCCTCTCCGGGATACCTCTTGATTTCAGTAGCTGTTTTGAAAAGCAGCTACAGTAACTATATAAAATCAAAATATCTTGCTAATGTAGCCTTATTTATAAACTCTCATTATTTTTAGATGACATTCATTAAAAAGAAACCATTGACGATTATTTATGGAGCAAAGAGAACATAATTATGTAACAAAATATCTTGAAGCTCGCCTCGACTGGAGCTTATAATTATTCGTTCAAATTGTTACGAAAAGTATTTTTGTGTCATTTTGAAAAAATCTTATCTTATTTCTACTTTTTAATTAACATGTTGGCCATAGCTCACAAATTGGAAACGTCTCAATAAAAAAAAAACTAATTAAAAAAAACTACATGGATGGTTTTAGTCACAACTCAAAAGTTATCCCACGGGAAGATAAAATCGGAATAAAAACTATGCTATGTGTTAATCCAGTTTATAAACACTAGGTGTAGCAAATTTCATCCAAATCAATTCAGTAGTTATTTATTTATCCATTTAACATTCCATCATTCAAACTTTCGCATTATTTTATAATATTAGTAAGATAAAAACACTTGATCTTACCTGAGGGCAACGAACTACGGAGAGTAATGGGTAACTTGCCGTCTGATCATGGACCACGCACGGCGTGTCATATTCTACACGCACTTCAAAGAGTTGTCAGCAAAACTGACCCCCGTTTACTGGGACAACCGCATGCCGGGGCCACGGCACTGTCTCATAAGGAAACCATGAGCCTGGAACGTAAAGGGCTATCGAATGATCACCGTGGATTTTAGTCAGTACAAGTCCGACAGTACTTTCCGCTTATCAACGATGGGAGGACTCATTTAATGATTGTACCACGTTAAAAAGCTCGTGGCTAAATAATTGCATCCGCACAGGCCAATCTTGCGGGCAAAGCCGCGCTTGCCGAGGTTGGTCTGTGGATGGGTGACCATCTGTCATATCGAGTTTCCTCCGTGCCTCGGAAAGCACGTAAAGCTGTTCGTCCCGGGTGTCATTTGTAGATCTTTGACAGTCGTTACTATAAGTCAGAAGCTCTAAAGTCTGATAACCAGTCTTACCATGGGGTACCGTATTACCCAGTTACTGTGTTGTGGAGGTCCGATAGTCAGTCGCTCCATGTAAAATACTGATATTCAGCTGCATCTGGTTCGACTGGAAGCAGACCACAATATAGTTGGGAAAAGGTAGGCAGATGATGACCACGTTAAAAAAAGCTTCTAATATTGATGACTTTACTAATATAGAACGACTGGGGCATAACTGAGGGCACTGAACTGCGAATGAAAAGCATACATTTTTAATTTAACTAAAAACATGTTTCTCTTCATATTTTTTCAGTAGCAAATCAAATTACAGTTCTCTGCACCTTAATATTTTAAATCTAATCATACGACAAATAAATACAGAAATTCCACTTTTAATGCGCATGATTTTTAACTGACTTCAAAAAAGTAGGTTCTCAGTTCGACCTATGCCTATGTATGTTTGTCCGCGATTATCTCGCGTTTGGCTGAACGGATTTTGACGCAGTTTTCAGGAAAGAGTTCATAATATTCTGGAGAATGTTTTAGTGTATAACACTAATAGATATCCCGTGACGTTGCCCGCGTGGATCCGTTTTGCTTACTTGGATTGTAAATTTTCATAGACGGTTGCATGTTTGTCCGCGATTATCTCGCGTTTGGCTGAACCGATTTTGATGCGGTTTTCAGAAAAGTGTTTGTAACATTCTGGAGAAGGTTTAAGCATATAACAATAATGGATACCTTGTGAAGTTGCCCGCATAGATCCGTTTTTGTTGCTTACTACGATTGATGATTTTCAAAGACGCCGATTGTATGAAGATTTTTGTTGAATATCTAAACTAAAAAGTTCTAATTATTCTGCTCGTAGAATTTTGAAAAACTAGCTGAGTCACGCGGTTTCACCTCCACTGCTCGACCCCTTTTGGTCATAGCTTGATGTTATATAGCCTATAGCCTTCCTCGATAAATGAACTATCTTACATAAAGAGATTTTTTCAATAGAACCAGTAGTTCCTGAGATTAGCGCGTACAACCAAACAAACAATTTTTTTTTTCCGCTCTATTATAACAGTATATAGATGAGTACCACTCAATACATACTACTAACTTGTATGTGTTAATGAAATAAATAAATAAACTTTAACGTTAACATAAAAGAAAGTTTTAGATAATTAATTAAACAAATAATTTTTTGCATATTACTCTCGCGTTATTATATTTTTTATTGTTTTATGTTATTGGTTTAATTATCTTTAATATAGAAATTCTGTTGGACACAATATGAATCGGGACGATTCTTGTCATTCCCATCGAATTTGCATCGCATTGGTGATCTCGCACGAATACATCGCAAAAACTTGCGATCTGATTCGCATCGTGCATTTCTGCGATGTGACGTCATACTTGGTGACAACATTTCAGTCCGCTCTGAGACAGTCATGTGAAACTCTGAACAATATATTATTTTTTTATGCAGTTTGAATAGAATTATTCAAAATGTTATAATTGTTTTAAATTGTGAATTATAAAAAAAACATCTATAAAAGTCGTGTCTAGTTCTGGGGGCCAATTCTCGATTTTCGCCATTTTTCTCGAGTTCGAGATTGTAAGTCTATCTCTATGTCTATTAAAAATATCTCTATCTCTACCAAAAAATGTCGAATTGAGCAGAAATCCGTATTCTCAGTCAAAATAGAAATAAATGTCACGAAAATGTCGAGTCGAGTGAAGATAATGTTACCATTATGAAGAATCGCACGTTCCGTTTTAGGTAACTATAGGTTAATGAATGATTTTGTTTTAAAACGCTGACTAAATCTAATTATTTAAGGATGAAACGAAACGTTTTGTGTAAAAATAATCAGTTTGACAGTTGATTGTCTGTCAGGTCAGTGTCAGAATTTGCGTCTTTTGATATGTTTACATGAACTCTGTGTTTATAATTCATTAGTGGGCTGTGCTGTTTTACATTTCATGATTTTTATTTTAACAATGAGGGGAATTATTTTAATGACTTCTGTTTCGCTCAAATCGTAAATATCGACGGCGGGATAAGTGCGCTGTTGTCGCCGTGTATTCATGTATTGGCCAGTTGCTCGCCACTTTCCAACAACTCCGAGACAAAAATGCTAATAAACTCGTCCATCTTTCAGTGGTTTCTAATCCAATCGTGGGTACACAAATTACAGAGTTTGTTATTTGCGCGAAGGTCGTCGTTTCAAGAAAACACAATGCAAAAATCAAGAGTTTATCGAATTTCCAGTAGGTATGACATGCCAAGTCGTATTTTATTTAAAAACTAAAGAAAAGAAAACAGTGTACAATCCAAAACTCAACAAATTCACTCAGAAATGACGTATCTCTACAATCGACATTACATCTCTACTGCTCAGAAGCACTCGACATGAATTCTAACCTTCGACAAATGTCGAATCCGACATCCCCAGAATAGCAACTTTTAAAATTTGTCGAAAAAATGACGTCATTAGAATTTTTTGTCGAGTTCGACACCATCTCTAAAGCCGAGAATTGGCCCCCTCATCAGAGTTCATTATTATCGTAATAAATGGATGAACCCAGAATATTCTTTTTCTTTAATATCTATTTAACAATAACAGCAGTGCAATATCATGTTTCTGCGATGCGACGTCGCATCGCATCGCAGTTTTGTGCGGGGGCCCTTATTATACAACATTATTTTTTGTTTATGCGAAACCCGATACACCTGTCCAATATTTTTATAATAATAATAATAATAATAATATTCATTTATTTGCTCAGAATGTAGGTATTTACAATAAGGTGTTTACAGAAATGTTGAAGAATCCTTGTACATCCTACCATTTTGGCATGCAAATATTGATGCAGTTCATCATCACACACACAAGTCTTGCTAAAGCTTATCAGTTAGAAACTCAGATACGGAGTAATAGCATTTATTTAATAAAAGTGCAGTTAATTTCTTTTTGAAACTTTTTAAAGGTTCCTCTTTTATAGAATCAGGAATGTGGTTAAAGATAGAGGGTGCCATTCCAAGAACATTATTCCTCAACAAAGCAGTCTTATATCTTCCAGTGTGTAACAAGTTTCGGTATTGAGAACGCAAAGTTACATCTCGGTATCTGCCTTCCGATAACGGTAAAAATAGGTTTCTATTACACTTAACAAAAAAAGCAATTTCCAAAATGTAAAGGCACGGGAAAGTCAAAAGATTATAATTTTTAAAGATTGGAACACAGCTGTCAGTAACTTTCAAACCAAATATTGCTCGCAAACATCGTTTTTGGGCTTTAAAAATACTCTCCCTCTCAGTACAATTGCCCCAGAATATAATACCAAACCTTAGAATGGAAACAACAAGACCATGATATGCTAGTAATACTGTTTTGATATTAACTTTTTTCCTAAGATTATAAAGTGCATATGCAGATGCGCTGAGTTTATTACATTGTATATTGCTTCAGCCTGTGGCTTCCATGTCAGCTGACTATCAATTAAAATTCCTAAAAACTTTGTAACCTCCACTCTGTCCACGTCTTGGTTATTGTAATTGATGTTAAGGTCATTATTACGGATTCTTTGGTAAAAATGCATGATTTTTGTTTTTTGTATATTAATTTGTAAATTGTAAAGAATCTATGTACAAAATTTTAAAACCGTATCATAAAAAATCACAAAGTTATAAGCTTGTATATTACCTGGTTGTCCGTTCAAAAACATGCTCATTTCGCTGTACACCCGCGTAAACCGCGTCTTCTGTGATAAACACTCTTGATAATAGTTTGACAATAGGTACCTAACCGTACGGTGATTGTACTGTAATTAACTGGTAATAAAATTTAGTTAAAATATTTTTGAAAAAAAAATAAAACATGGTGTAAAAATTATTGGAATCGAATCAGTTACTGATTCTGGACAAACTATATTCAGGTTTCGCATATACTAAAAATAATGTTGTATAAAAAAGTGAGTGTATAAAAACGTGGGAAAAAAATAGTAGGTTATTAAGACGTTGTCTACAAAAACGAAACTGTACTTAGTTTTCTGTATTTTCCCTGCTTAGTGTATCAAAGTGTTCGTAGCTAACGAGGTATCGAGCAGACTCCCTCTACATCTGCCCACGGTCGCTGGTCGAGGGAAATAGCTCGGATTTATCTGAGAGGACTTCTTTGAGATTCTATTTATAAGGCATTCGCTTAGGATTTATTTTAATGATTTATACCTAACATGTTTGACTCTTTTCGTCTCTATGATAGATATGTCGTGCATCTGGACTGAGAGCCCGTTTTTTTTTATCGATGAATCAACAATATACAATATCATTTATTTCAAGTAGGACATTACAGGCACTTTTGAATTGTCGAAAGACAAAAAATGTGCTACAGTCCCAGTCACAAGACATAATAACTGAAAGTATTGTAGATGCCCAAGCGTAGATTTCTATGGAGAAGAACGTGCAAGAAACTTCATGGACACTCTTTTTAATCGCCAAAACTATTACAGAACCTTTGTTACATCATTCATCTTGAGATGGTACATTATCAACTTGAAACTTAAGAGGTTTATGTTAAATATAGTTAAAATTTGTTGCCCCAAAGGATAAATTTCTTAAACGTGAATTAAAGCTGTTATGGGAAAATATCTATGGCCCTCAGTTCAATCTCAGAAAGTGCTACGTCTGTGATAAAAATTATATTATTTCAAATTTTAGTTGGGAATTTCTTAAAGATTTTAAGAAAGTAAGTTTGAATGCTGGATGCATCATAACTATTGATCCTATTCTGAAAATTCTTCTGCAAATGGAAAGCTAAGTTCTTCTTGATTATTATCGGCTATTTATTTTTAACGGATCTTTTGGATAATACTTGAGCATAATGAGAAAAAAGATAACGCTAACTAGTATTAGATGCGAGAGTTTGTGAGAATGTATGGCTGTTTGTTTAATCTTTCACGCAAAAACTACTGAATTTATTTGGATGAGATTCGGTACACAGATAGTTTTCAGCCTGGATAACATAAAGTATAGTTTTATCCCAATTTTATGCTCCCATGGGATAATATTTTTTTTAAAGCCCTTGGCAAAAACTAGTTTATGTTTATACTATTATTATGAAGAGTTAATATTTCGTTTGTAAGTAAGGGCTAATCTTCGAAACCAATGATCCAATTCTGAAACATATTATTTTTGGAACGAAGTTCCTTATCGCGCATTGTGAAAGGGGGCTAGACGGAAAAAATTCTTACGAAAAGTTGTCACGACACTTTTTGGAACGAAGTTCCTTATCGCGCGTTGCGAAAGTGTGCTAGAGCTCTCTCTAGAGCGGAGCGGATTGGAGCGGAGCGGATTGGAGCGGAGCGGAGCGGAGTGGAGTGGAGTCGCGACGATTATTTTTGTTGAGTGTATACAGTAACTTCGTTCCATCCGGGTGTCCCTTGACACCTCTCAAGTTTTATTTTTTATTAAAGTAGAGCTTTGTCAGTCGTTACCGTTAGTCAGAAGCTCTAAAAGTCTGACAACCAGTCTTACTATGGGGTATCGTATTACCAAGTTACTTTGTTGTGGAGGTCCGATAGTCAGTCGCTCCATGTAACATACTGATATTCAGCTGCATCTGGTTCGACTGGAAGCAGACCACAATATAGTTGGGAAAAGGCAGGCAGATGATGCTTCATGTGAACACAATCGAGGGCAGATGCTAGTATTGTATAAATGGCCGAATTTTCTCTTTAAAACCTTCAGGCTTTACAGAAACGTTTCAAAAGTAAATTATAATAAAATTTCATTTCACGAAGTGCCAACATCTGGCGTCATATATAAAGCCCTTGAGTAGAAAATAAAAATTAATGATCAAGTTTTATTGTTTCTCTGCGTAATTAGTTAATTACAAAATTGTTTTGACTCCGATGATACCTTTCACACAGTGGTTAAACTATTGACTGCTCTGCTGCTTGTCGCAGATTCAATTGGGTAGGTAGTAAGGCAGTTAGATTATCAAAAAACATATAAGACCCGATTTTTTTCTCTTTCGTTACATAAACTAAAATGGGTATGGCAACTGGGGCACTAATGGCGCTAGTATAGCTAGTTCCAAGCATCGTCATTGGTTCAAATCTTATAGGTACTTCAAAATAGTACTACCTCATTGGTCGGATTAGGACTTACCTATGGTGGCGCCATCTTCAATTAGCTTTGACCGGCCTCGAATTTCTCTGACTCGCCGTCCGTCCGTGTTCAACGCGCGCCTCAAAGAGATGTCAGCAATTTGACGGGGCCTTAGCGCTCATGTACACGACACCGCCTCGGGCGCCGCCGCCGCGCCGCCACCGCGCTGCCACCGTGCCGCCACCGCCGCCATCGCGCCACCACCACGCCGCTTTTATGTGTATACATACGGCGCCGCTATCGCCACACGCCGCAATTCGCTATTGTTTGATTTTTGGCGGCAACGGCCTGGTAGCGGCGCGGTGGCGGCGGTGGTGCGGTCGCGAAAGTATACACAGCATTGCAGCGCGGTGGCGCCGTGTACATGAGCCTTGAAGGGCAAAATCCTGCTTGGTCGCGGGACTTTCTCATCAGCTAACGATAACCCTTGTAACGTAAAGCGCTATTGAAGGATCAGCGTGGATTTTAGTCAGTGCAAGTCTGATAGTCCTTCCCGTCCCGCCTTGGGAGGACTCATTTGATCATTTTACAAAGATAAACAATACACCACGTTTAGCAGTAAGCTTCCAATCGCACGGCTGCTTTAATTTGGGCGTTAAAAAGTGCTGTGTTTTTTAAAAAGGTAAATTGAACTTAAATGTCACCGCCCAGAAATTAAAATCAAATGCAATTCGAAAAAAGCGCCGTGCTGAAATGTGAACAGTTAAGGGAATGCATTTGTTCTATATTTGCGCTTTTTTAACGCCGGCACAGAATACTTAATAGTACTACGTACAGAAGTGTCACTTCCCAAAAACAAACAAATGTAAAGTATATGCTTGAGAGAATAAAGTATATTTTAACAAAAAAATGTACGGAGCGCGTGCGAAACGGGCGGCAGCCGACTGTGAAACCCGTCCACGGTGCGCCCGCGTGTACTTGCAGTTTCATATCTACACCGCGGCGTGCGAATGGCCTCTAACAATTGTGACCATAGCACAGTACGATTTACGATTTTTTAATTAAAAATTCTCGAACAATCCTTGCCTGGAGCTATACAACATACATGTAGGTAGATGTACAGAGATCAGCACATCAATCTATCAAATTTTACCAATGGAAAATAAACCTTTTCCTCGTGAGATAGGGTTGAAAATCTATTAAACAAATTTTTCCGATTGCGGTAAGTTGACGTATGTACATGTGGTACGGATGTCACAGATAATATTGGAATAGTTCGACATCAGGAATTACTCGCGATGGCGGTTTGTGGGGCCACGAAATTGGGTATTTTACTGCATAAATAAATTGAAAATCTGTCAAGCCCAACAGTTACACGACGGGGGATGCAGTAGCCCGGGGCAGGGTCGTCTTGGCGGTGTCTCTGGACATCACCAATGCCTTCAACACCCTGCCCTGGAGTTGCATCAGGGAGGCACTCCGGTATCACCGGGTGCCGACCTACCTCCGCCGAATAGTCGAGGACTACCTGACGGACAGAGCCGTCATCTACCCCGGTCACCGGGGAGAGTGGAACCGGCGAGAGATGTCGTGCGGTGTTCCACAGGGTTCGGTCCTGGGACCGCCCTTGTGGAACATCGGATACGACTGGGTGCTGCGCAGCGACCTCCCTGACGGCGCCAGCGTAATTTGTTACGCTGACGACACGCTCGTCCTTGCACAGGGAGAGTCGCACCAGGCGGCGGCCGACGTGGCGACGGAAGCGGTCGCGACAGTCGTCGAAAGGATCCGGCGGTTGGGACTCGACGTGGCGCTGCACAAGACGGAGGCCATGTGTTTTCATGGCAGCCGTAACGTGCCACAGTCGAGTTACAGCATTACGGTGGAAGGAGTTCCAATCGGCGTCAAGAGGACGATGAAGTACCTGGGACTCGTCCTCGACAGCCGGTGGAACTTCAAGGAGCATTTCCTGAGTTTGGCCCCAAAGCTGAACCGTGCAGCAGCCGCC
Organism: Agrotis clavis; assembly: GCA_954870645.1. NCBI lineage: Eukaryota > Metazoa > Arthropoda > Insecta > Lepidoptera > Noctuidae > Agrotis > Agrotis clavis. The sequence continues at coordinate 12,994,091 of OX940944.1, read as the reverse complement.
CTCAGGCGACTCCTGCCCAATCTCAGCGGGCCAAACGCTTCCTGCCGTAGGCTTTACGCTGGTGTCGTGCGGTCCATGGCCCTCTACGGGGCCCCTGTGTGGGCCCTGAGCATCCGGACGCGACCACAGAAGCTGGTCGCATGCCAGAGGGTCATGGCTATCCGAATGATCCGGGGATACCGCACGATTGCCGGCGAATCGGCCAACCTGCTTGCCGGATTGCTGCCTTGGGATCTGGAGGCGACTGCCCTCCAGCGCGTCTATGAGTGGCGCGTGGAGGCGCAGCGCCGGGGCGTGACCCCGCTGCCTCGCGAAGTCGAGGCGCGGCGCGAAGACCTCCGGCGCGATCTCAGGGCAGTATGGAAGGAACGACTGTCGCGACCGAAGGCCGGGCACGCCGCAATTGCGGCGGTAAGACCCCTCTTTGAGGAGTGGCTGGAGAGAAGTCATGGCGTCCTGACCTACCGCTTGACGCAGGTCCTCACCGGACACGGAAGTTTCGGGAGGTACCTGTGTCTGATGCGAAAGGAGGAGACGCCTGGGTGTCACCACTGCGAAGATCGCCCGGAGGACACGGTGGAGCATACGGTGCAAGACTGCCCAGCTTGGGCGGAGCACCGACGTGTCCTCACGGCTGCGATAGGCGGAGACCTCTCGCGCCCGGCATTGGTTGCGGCCATGCTGCGGGGCGAGACGGAGTGGGAAGCGGTCAGCTCCTTCTGCGAGGCAGTAATGCTCGTAAAGGAGGAGGCAGGCCGCGAGCGAGAGAGGACAGCGTCCTCCCTCCGCCCCAGCCGCAGTGGTAGGCGCCCACGGCGACGGACGTCGCTTGATGATCTCCGGCCACCGTAGGCGCGGGCATGCGGGCAGCGAGTAAAGGGCAACTCGCTGCCCGACCAAGGACCATGCCCGGGTCGACGGCGCGTTGTGTCCCACGCGCGCCTCAAAGAGCGTCAGCATAATGACGGGGCCCCCCTCTCAGAGGGCCAAAGCCTGCCGGGGTCGCGGGATTATTCCCTTACCGTAACCCCGGAACTTAACAGGCTATGAAGGACACCGTGGATTTTAGTCAGTAGAAGTCTGACAGTCCCTCCCGCCCTGCCCGGGGTTGGAGGACTCATTTGATGATTTTACCACGCTAAAAACAAAAAAAAAAAAAAAAAAAAGCCCAACAGTTAGACTATTGAAAAATATAGAATACGAATTTTTTGCTTTATTAAATCAATGAACATTGAAAAACATAAAACGCTTTCAAATTGGGAGTGGTGGCTTGTGACTGAGTGACGTTTTAGGATTTTTAATATCAATGAGGGATTTTCTTTTTATGTTTTCCCTAGTCAATGGATAGATGGCGCTGAACTTGATACGTTACTGCAATGAACGGAACGTCACGTCATTTTTTGATTTTTTTCACTAGGATGTAATTTTGAGATCGTAAAACAAAAAGTACATGTCTTGTCATTGTCAGTCACATCACATCACACAAATGGCATTTTGAAAATAAATAACAACAAGGAAAAAGAAAAAAATATTCATTTACCAGTCTTTTTAATTTATGAGTTTTCCACGCCAGAAAGAAAATGTCCCAAGAGAAAAAGAAGAGAAGTCTGTGCCTCGTGAATTTGTGCAAAAATGAAGGCATACATCTTTTTCCTAGAGTAACGTCGTCAGTTCAATGCCATCTATAGAGTTCTTGGAAACTATTTTTTTTTAAACTCCAAATAGAAAACTTCTCATTATGTTTTACGTAAGGAAAAAAAATTAGGATCTCATATTTTTTTTAAATTAAATTTTTTGAGTAAAATAGCCCATTGGAGAAGAAGAACATCAACGTTTTCACTCGCTTACTTCATGGCCAAACATCCAGCACGCAATCGATCTCATAATCCAGTGTAAGCCACAACTGGAAGTCTTTGAGTTAGTTCGACTCATTTGAATGTCACGCGACTTCCGAAGCTGCGGCTTTCGAAGTCGGTGTTTTGTTTGTTGTGAGGTTAAACTTTAAGATTATGAGAAAGGTTAGTTCATGTTGTGTTGTAGTTATAACCGCAGTGACTTGCTGCTTGTGGTCGTGAGTTCGATTCCTTTCAAGGGTTCCGTAGCCAAATGGCAAAAAACGGAACCCTTATGGATTCGTCATGTCTGTCTGTCCGTTTGTATGTCACAGCCACTTTTTGCGAAGCTATAAGAATTTTACTGTTGAAACTTGGTAAGTAGATGTATTCTGTAAACCGCATTAAAATTTTCACATAAAAATAGAAAAAAAAGAATACATTTTGGTGGTTCCCCATACACACTTTTTTTTCTTTTAGCGTGGTAAATAAATTATCAAATGAGTCCTCCCACCCCGGTCAGGGTGGGAGGGACTGTCAGACTTGTACTGACTAAAATCCACGGTGTCCTTCAATAGCCCTTTACGTTCCGAGGTCACGGTAATGAGATAAGTCCCGCGACCTCGGCAGGCTTTGGCTCTCTAGAGGGGAGCCCCATCATCATGCTGACGCTCTTTGAGGCGCGCGTGGTACACAACGCGCCGCCAACCTTACGCGACCCGCCTCCTCCTTCGCGAGCATGACTGCTTCGCAGATTGAGGCGACCGCTTCCCACACCGTCTCGCCCCGCAGCATGGCCGCGACCAATGCCGGGCGCGAGAGGTCTCCGCCTATCGCCGCCGTGAGGACACGTCGGTGCTCTGCCCGCAAGCGGGGCAGTCCTGCATCGTATGTGTCCTCCGGGCGATCCTCGCAGTGGTGACACCCAGGCGTTCCTTCCTCATTAGATATAGGTACCTCCCGAAACTTCCGTGTCCGGTGAGGACTTGCGTCATGCGGTAGGTCAGGACGCCGTGACGCCTATCCAGCCACTCCTCAAAGAGGGGTCTTACCGCCGCCATTGCGACGTGCCCGGAGCTCAGTTGAGACAGTCGCTCCCTTCATACTGCCCTGAGATCGCGCCGGAGCCTTTCACGCTGCGCCTCGACTTCTCGAGGCAGTGGCGCTGCGCCTCCACGCGCCTCTCATAGACGCGCTGGAGGGCAGTCGCTACCAGATCCCAGGGCAGCAATCCGGCAGTGGTTCCCATACTTAGAACCAAAACTCTTTTTTTTTTAATTAACCATTTATCCTATCCTTGACCGCTACCTCGCCTGATGGTAAGCGAAGATGTGGTTGACGATGAAGCACGCTTGCCTAGAAGTAACCTGTTCACTCTTGACTTGAAGACCCCAAGGTTATAGCTGTCGGGAAACACAGACGCCGGCAGAGAACCTAAACTGTTATTTTTTTTCTGGTACTAACCCACCACACTATTCCCAAACCACTGCAACTCCTGAAATCCAGAATCAACAGTGGCAACCACCAGAAAAGCGCCGAGACAATGAAGCTCGACGTGTCCCGGAGAATGAATTTACCTGTCTTGGACCCTGCAACGTTTATTTTTTTTTTCTTTAAGGGATCTTTGGACCCTAGGAACTAGGAACTTCTGTATTTTGGGAGCGTTTTACAAACATATAAACACACATACACACATGCCGACACCTGTTTCAACTACTTGTAGGCGGGTCGCGGGACTGTCTCACTCGGTAACCGTGACCCTGGTACATAAAGGGCTATTGAAGGAACACAGTGGATTTTAGTCGGTACAAGTCTGACAGTCCCTCCTGTCCCGCCCTGGGCCGGAGAACTCATTTGATGATTTTGCCAAGATAAAAAAAAAAAGTCATACAAAATAATATTTGCCCTGTGCGGGAATTGAACCCGGGACACGTGGTGCAACAGTCCAATCGCTCAGACACTGCGCTAATCGTGCCGATAGTCCGAAAAGAATAGTGAAGGAGTAGGAAAAATATGCTTCCATTTCTTAGCTGTTATTTATTAAAAAATAAACCTTTCAACTTATAATTTAATTTCTCAACTCTTTCCCTCGAGGTTCATAATCACCGCTAGTCAATGCTAATCCCCGTCGTAATCACCGGCGATGCTCATCACCACATTTGGGCTCATTTCCGCCATTATATCACACTTCGTCCTCACAGCCGATTATGTAGGGATGGCACTACTGCAGAACCGTTTGAAAATTAGATCATTCGGTGAAATTTTTAAAAAAAATCCTTAGATTATTAGTTTATAATAAAAAATACTTCATTCATTTATTTGATTCAGAAGATTTTGAAGACATCAGTGTTTTTTCTTCATAAATTATATTACTCAATATTACGAAAAGCTTTGCTAAGTACAAAGTCTTTCTTCAAAAGACCACTTCAGACACCTGCATGGTTCTCATATTATAACTTTACCAATACACAATTGTCTGGACTTTAAAAGAGACTGTGACCTCTGAGTTTGTTTCGGATGTTTCTTCTCAGAGTAGTCAGGTACAAACAACCGGCCTCATCTAATTTAAAAATAGTGTCTTTTTAACGTGTAAAAGTTTGCCAAAACCAATTTGCTAAATAAAGATCATTTATCATTTATAAGAAAAGAAAATTAACTGTTTTGTTTAACTAATAATCACCAATTAGAGTAAAAAATACGAAAGAAATCTATGTAGTACGGAAAGGTTAAAATTTTGTTGACTAGTGTACGAGTAATTAGTGTTTTTGGAGCAAATGTGAGTACCGATACAAATCATGATCTTCCTCCCTTATTCCATTCTACATGAGGTCGGCGCAACACGTCTTCTTCTTCCATTCTCCCCTATCAGACGTCACAGTATCATTTACTACTTTTCTTTCATATCTATCCTTAGACAAACCATCCATCTTTTCTTTGGCCAATACAAACCATTTCTGCTTTAATGGTACAAAATAAAATAAATGATTGAATGAGAAGTAAAATAATAAAAAAAAAAATAACAAATTTGTAGCTTACCGTAAAACATGTTTCAAAGTAATGGATTTATGTCAATGTTGAGTCTTATTGCGACAAAGTTAAAAACAGGACTTTTTATAAAACAATCTCGTATCAACCCTAGCTGTCCCGCGGCCGCCGCACAGCGGTCGTCGGCGTGTTCAATTTCCGCTAACATTTTAATAATTCGCTAAATCGTACCCGCACCGGACCCGCGCGACTAAATATTGTAGACTTTACAGAAGGTCCATGTAAAATAATAAGTCAGGCTCATTTACAGAAGAAGCGCTCTCTTCACTTGACGGCTTATTACAAAATGGGGTTTAACTAAAAACTCAAATTTAAATCTCATAAAACTACGGTTTTCACAAACGTTACAAATCGTGGTTTTGTACTAAACCGTGGTCTAACAGTCATAACTGTCAAAGGTGTGTCAAAGTTTCCCATAGCAAATTTTTCATTATGTTGTTATATTTGTGTTATTTTCACCCAAAATGGATTTAAACATGCAGATTTTATTGTTATTTCATTTGGTAGATTTTATTGTTTAGATTCGCCAATGGTTTATTTTACGTATTTGATAAGAGTTTGGGTTGAATATTTGAACTAAAAGGGGGAAGTTAAAAAACTTGAAGAAAAAAAAACAAGTAACCATCACAAAAAAGTGTAATAAGTAAAACTTATCATTCGAAAGTCGGTAACAAAAAAGAATTAAAAAAACGAAGCCACCGGCTTCCGAAAGATAAGTCATTTTAAAATTTTTGGTGTTTTTTAAAAGAGTCTTTATATAATAATTCTAGTATAGGTGGTCCTTTTAAATTCACCTTCTATACAGTTGCTATAATATCTAGCACCCGGGTGTCCGGATATTACGCCGCTAATGTGACCGGACCGGCTCAGAACATTAGCCAAATTGTTTAGCGACTAAAATTAATTAGAGCAGAGTTTTAATGTCTAAATTATGCCTAGAGTGTTTGAAATTGTTTTGTACACGTTATATCACTGTTGTAATGACCAAAGGGTTAGTAGGGGTGTACCTTTTTTTTTTTTTTAGCGTGGTAAAATCATCAAATGAGTCCTCCGGCCCCGGGCAGGGCGGGAGGGACTGTCAGACTTCTACTGACTAAAATCCACGGTGTCCTTCAATAGCCTGTTACGTTCCGGGGTCACGGTAAGGAAATAAACCCGCGACCCCGGCAGGCTTTGGCCCTCTGAGAGGGGCCCCGTCATTATGCTGACGCTCTTTGAGGCGCGGGTGGGACACAACGCGCCGTCGACCCGGGCATGGTCCATGGTCGGGCAGCGAGTTGCCCTTTACTCACTGCCCGCATGCCCGCGCCTACGGTGGCCGGAGATCATCTGCTGACGTCCGACGCCGCGGGCGCCTACCACTGCGGTTGGGGCGGAGGGAGGACGCTGTCCTCTCTCGCTCGCGGCCCGCCTCCTCCTTCACGAGCATTACTGCCTCGCAGAAGGAGCAGACCGCTTCCCACTCCGTCTCGCCCCGCAGCATGGCCGCAACCAATGCCGGGCGCGAGAGGTCTCCGCCTTAGAGGTGTACCTTAGGGTAATTGTGTGAAAAAATCGAGTTAATTAAATAATAGTTAATTAGATCATCAAAAATATTTGACACGTCTTTTGGAACGAAGTTTCTTATCGCGCGTTGTGAAAGGGGGCTAGACGGAAAAAAATCTTTTGAAAAGTTGTCACGACACTTTTTGGAACGAAGTTCCTTATCGCGCGTTGCGAAAGGGAGCGGAGGGGAGCGGAGCGGAGGGGAGCGGAGCGGAGTGGAGTGGAGTCGCGACGATTATTTTTGTTGAGTGTATACAGTAACTTCGTTCCATCCGGGTGTCCCTTGACACCTCTCAAGTTTTTTTTTTCTTTTGTTTGTCGCGGCAGATCTCGTAGAAGATGGCGGGATGAGCTGGATAAGACAAACAATCAATGGTCCAGTTTGGCCCTGGATCGTGAAAACTGGAGGTCATGTCAGCCTTTGCCCAGCAGTGGGATGAAGTAGGCCAGCAGTAGGTATCAGTATAAGTATTTTTTTCTTAGGTTACGTAAATCAACAGATTCATTTTACGGTTTTACCACGATAAAGAAAAGCATAAGTTCAAGTAACAGACAATCGCATCAGACATTTAAACATTTCACCATTTGTGCCACTAACGTCACCGAAAATGTCACTGACAGCTGTCAAATCTGTCGGAACAGTCATTGACTGGCCTGTTGGTCTAGTGGTTAGTGACCCTGACTGCTATGCCGGAGGTCGTGGGTTCGATACCCACCCCGGACAAATGTTTGTGTGATGAGCATGATCATTTGTTCTGTGTCTGGGTGTAATTTATCTAAGTCAAGTCAAAGTCAAATCATTTATTCCATTAGGCCATCAAAGAGGCACTTTTGGAACGTCGATTATTAAATTTAAAGGAAATAGGAAGGGATGGGATTGATTCTACACCCATCCGTTAAGGTAGGTCTGTATCTATAATTATGTATGTATTTAGAAATATATAAGTATGTTTATCAGTTGTCTAGTACCATAACACAAGCTCTGCTTAGCTTGGGACTAGATGGCGTTGTGTGATAGTTGTGGAATATTACATTATTATTGTCTTTTATGCGTTTGTCAGAAACTTTACCCATACCGCGCGACGCGATTGCGACCGGTTCCAACTACAAGTGAAAATCAACCTTGCTACTAAGAAATAATGATGCAATTCGATTGACTTGACGTCGTCGTGGCGATCGTATTTTGTTTTTCATTTACCCGTAGATAACAACGTGTTTTATGTCATATTTCGTAGTGGTAAGGTTGATTTTCACTTGACGTTTGTTATTTTCCCGTTGAAATGGAGGCAAGTTTTTGACAGATATTTGACGTTGAAGCCAAAAGCCCCATTTGGTGTTTAATTAAAACTTCCATAATATTCTCTTTCATAACGATAGCATAAAAGTTAGTAGTTTAGTTATTAAAACTCTCGGTTTTAGTTTATATTTCGCACTAAATTAGTTTTTAGTTTACTCTTAAAGAACTTCCAATGGTTCGCTTCAAAAGAGCTTTACGTAGGTGGTTAATTGAGAATCCCTTCTATGACATAAAATAATTCTTTCAATTTAAATCTAATTAATAATGTAATAGTCATCTGTAACAAAAAATTGCATGTCATTATGTTATGATTAAATATGTTATGCTACTAATATTACCTACCATTTTAAGAACTTTTGTAACCATATTTTACTGCAAATAAATCTTTGACCTTGACTTTGACTCAGTTTTGCAAACAAGTCTATTAATTAAACATTTGATTTTGACCTCATTTATTTCGTTACTTATTTTCTTTTTGCCTAATCTTACTTCTTACTTGTCATCTGCCTATACTTTTCTTATATTGGGGTCGCCTTCCAGTCGAAACAGATGCAGCTGAATATCAGTATGTTACATGGAGCGACTGACTATCGGACCTCCACAACCCTGTAACTGGGTAATACGATACCTCATGGTAAGACTGGTTGTCAGACTTTAGAGCTTCTGACTAACAGTAACGACTGTCAAAGATCTACAAATGACAGCCGGGACCAACGGCTTTACGTGCTTTCCGAGGCTCGGAGGAAACTCGCTATGACAGATGGTCACCCATCCACAGACCAACCTCGGCTCGTGCGGCTGTAAAAATTATCAAATTAGTTTTGGAACCAAATACAACATGATTTAAAAGTTATGGGAATCGAATCTGACTGATTTTGAACAAACTACTCGTACATTCAGGTTTCGCATAAATACCGAAAATAATGTTATATACAATCCTACTAATAATATTATAAATAATAATAATAAAAACGTTTATTTTCTCCACCACATAACGAACATGAGTCAGTACAATTTGATTATACATACTTAATACATTATACGTTGATGTTGTGGAGACTGGAGCCTGTACTAGGAAATCCTGTGTTACAGGTCTCCAGTGATAAATGCGAAAGTTTGTGAGGATGTATGTATGTTGTATGTGTATGTAGGTATGTTTGTTACTCGTTCACGCAAAAACCACTGAACGGATTTGGCAAAAATTTGGCACACAGATAGTTTATAACCTGGATTAACACATAGTATAGTTTTTATCCCGATTTTATGTTCCCGTGGGATAATTTTCGCGTTGTAGCAGGCGAAGACGCTGGCAACAGCTAGTAATATTATATGTTTAAATAATATGTATATTATGAATGTTCTCGCCCACATTAGGCAGGAATTGAAAGGAGCCCTTTTGCAATGGACTCCCGAATTTGTGAAGAACAAGGAAGTACGAATATAGGACCTTCAAGGTTTTCCTTAGAAATACGAGTAATTAAATTGTAAATGCGAAAGATAATAGCGAGAAATATTGACACTTTCCTGTAGTTGGCCATACATCATTACTTTACATCACACCGCGAGCATAATGTAACGTTACACATTCGAACATTTCATCAGTGACGGAAGACAATCGAGCATCACAATGCGCACCTTGTATCAAATCTATACTTCATGTACGCGAATGCTCGTCAGTCAGGGAGGTGGTATTGTAATGTAATGCTCAAAGTCGAATCTATAATGTTACATTACACGCGAATGCTCCCGATGGCGGAGCGACTGTAATAGCGACACTATCAAATACCGTGATAATATAGGGTGTTCTTTTTTTCCAAAATCAGCGGGTTCGATTCCTGGGCAGAGTTGTTGATTTTTCTAAAATCCAATGACGCAGTTTAAGTTTTCATCATAATCGGCTTCGAGATCGATCATCATGATCGATCTCGAAGCCATCTTTCATCATGATCGGCGAGACTCCTTTCAGCATTTTTCGATATTCTTCATAGTTTCAGATATCCACGACAAATTGGAAAATTCATCCTGTATATAGATATCTGTATTTGATAATACCCGTAATGTCTATGGTGTGCATAATAAAGAATATTCTATATAATTATCTATATACCTATATAAAATTGGCAACATATAAGTTTACTTCTGCCTACTTCTTTTGATGTTTATTATAAAACCTACTCCATATTTTCCAACATCCATGTTTACAAAATAAACTGAGTAATGGTAGAGTAATGTGTTCATATGACAGATATTGTAGCAGCAGTACAATCAAATGGACCTTTGAAATATTTGAATTGAAGCCGAGCACGATTGGCGCAGCCCAGTGGTATCGGCCTTGACTTACGAGTTGTGGTCGTGGATTCGAACGCAGCCAGGCGCATTACTTTGTGTTATTTATTTCATCACCACTGTTCTCAAAACGGTAAAGGAAAACATAGGGAGGAAACCGGCATGTCCTAGAACTAAAAATTTAAGTAGCCCGCGCCCAGGCAATATATGAATATTGCCTGGGCGCGGGCATGCGTACGGCGAGTACGGTGTCTCACCGTCCGATCATGGACCATGCCCGGTTCGACGGTGCGTCTTATTCCACATGCGCTTCAATGAGCTGTCAGCAGTCTGACGGGCTCCTCTTAGAAGGCCAAAGCCTGCCGGGGTCGCGGTACTGTCTATCAGGAAGGACTGTCTCAGTAGGAAGTTTTATTTAAACGACGGTTGGTTTTCAGGTGGTCTTTTACATCTGGTTTTTGTTACATACTAAACTTAAATTATATCACAGACTTTCTCTACCATAGACTGTCTTTGTAACTCTATGAAAATATTTCAACAGGGAGCCTTCTTAAGCCCAATGCCCTTGGTTTCTCGGGTGGGAAGAAGATTAAAAAAAAAAGACATAATTACTCGATTCCTTTACCGATTTTACTTTTAATGAAGAAATAATACATTTTATCATCATAAAATATTTTTATCTACGATATAACTTAACTACAACTTAATCAAAGCACTAAAATTTCATTTCATTTATTTCATTTCATTTCATTTATTTATTCATAAACAATTTCCATTGTGTTGAACATAATTTCTACATAAAACATCATTTAAATATCAATTAATACAATAAATTTAGGTACAAACAAAATTCAAGTTATTTAAATTAATAAAATTAAACTACATTTCTCACTTGACCCAATAAACGCATGTAAGCACTTTACCACGCTACGCCGTAGCTCCGAGCTACGAGTGCGCTACGCCGTAGCAGCATGCTACGTAATTCTCGCTTGAAACGCTACGAGTTTCGTTAGAGAGAATTTCGTAACTTTGAACGAAATAGTTTCGCAATGTTGTTGTTTTAGTTTCGTTTTAAATGCGGCATTTTGTGTTGTTATTGTTCTTTATGTTGGCAAAGTGAATCGGTTATGTGGTTTTCAGACATAAGTGCTCTTGGAACAATTAGTTTATTAAACAATTTCTTTCATTTATGGGTTTCTTACTTGACTTCATTAATCAGCCTTTATTTTCTATCTGTCAATTGAACTTATACAGCTGTGAATTTAAAAAAAAAAAAAAAACAGATTATTTAAACAGATTCAGATTTTCCAAGAATCTGTGAAAATGAAAAATATGGTGACTTTTTATCTCTTGACAATAAGTTGTCAAAAGTGACACAACAAATAATTAATTTAACTTTACATTTGACCAGTTTTTAGATAGTTTTTATTTTAGACTTAAAAAACGTGGGACAATTTCGGACATCGAAGAAGGCAAAGCAGCATGCAAAACTTAGTAATATTTAAACTATATCCAACACAATTTAAACTCTTCTAAATAAATTCTAAGCACAAAACTAGAACACAATTCAGCAAATAAAACAGCTACGCCGTAGCATTCTCGTAGACGTGCCTACGGCGTAGCACTTCGTAGGCGGCCTACGACGTGCCTACGCCGTAGCACGTTCTACGAGAAACGTTTTGTCTCTTTGTATTTATGAGAAACATAATAAAATATAGTGTTTATCTTTCTAGTTTAGAAGTAGAATTTAGACCTTTATTTAAATTGTCGTCTGTTTTAATAGGTTACCGTGGCCCCGGAAAGCTAAGGGCAACTGATCGGACAGTTTGATTTTTCATCAGTCAGTTCTGACAGTACCTTCCGATCAACTTAGGTCGGGAGGACTCATTTGATGATTTTCGAACCTAAAAGACCCATTTCACATACAAACAATCGAAAAAGTAGAATCATGACCCATTTTGGCAATAAATCGTTTGAATCACATAATATTTTTTTTTTCTAAACTGAATTTGTTTGCAGTAGAGAAACTTCCAAATTGGTAAAATGTCCCTCTCCCCTGTAACTTTTAAAATAAGAGAAAGATAAAAATGAAAAAAAAAAAATCAAAGTTACAACTTTTATATTATGTTACTTGCTACTACGGAACCCATCATGGTTGAGTCCGACTCGCACTTGGGCGGTGTTTTTTTTTTAACTTTTTCCCACTTTAGGAATTTCGTTTGAACTCGCACACATCTATACACCGTGTTCTTCACGTTATCCATAAACTTTAGCAAATACTTCTATGGCTTTTACAAATCAAATCCAACAAAGGAAGTAGTACTTAAAAAGGCTTCGTTACAAAGATATTTGTAATTTCATTTAATGAAATTTAATTGAGCTATGCAGTGAGAAAGTATCTTAATTTGGCCTATGTTGCCGCTTAGTGCAATTAAAATGATAAATCTATCAAATACTATTTGCATTTCATTTGCACGTACGAGAGGAACCCGAGAGTTAGCGAAGAAATACGATCATTTGCGATAACGAATCTTTCAAAGAGATTAAACTGGTCGCTATGGATACCTAAGTTGTTATTTGTCATTGTTTGTCATGCATGATTTTAACTGTCAGGATTATTGTTTATTGTAATTTGCTTTTGGGTTTCCGACTAATTTAATCAATCATTTTGATTACAACTTTCACTATGCCGCACGAATATTCTGCTCAACACCAAGCTGATATTCACTTCGTCTACGGTTTCTGTGACGGAAATGCTACAGCAGCTGTGCGAGAGTACCAACGGCGATTCCCTGGTCGGCGCGTTCCTGATATACGAACATTTATTAACATACACAGGAGATTTTGTGAGATCGGAATTAGACCACGCCGCCCTGAACGAGCAATCAATTTGAGCGTCGCTCAAGAAAACAGAATAATGAACCTTATTATTCATGATCCTACACTCTCAACGAGACGCGTTGGGAGAATCGTGGGTGTATCTCATAAGCTAGTGTGGAAACTGTGGAAAAGATATGGTTTGCATGCCTACCACTACAGAAAATCCCAAGGCATAATACCACCTGATCACTTCTCAAGAATTGTTTTTTGCCAGAGAATGAATCAAGAACTGATAAATAATCCAATACTGCTTCAAAAAATTCTTTGGATGGATGAAGCCCAGTTTACAAGAGCGGGAGTATTCAATTCCAAAAATCAAGTGCAGTGGCATGAGAGCAACCCGAATTTACATTGGCAGGCGTCACATCAAACTGAATTCTCTGTAAACATGTGGGCTGGTGTTTTTAACAATCAGCTGATCGGCCCTATTGAGATTCCCCACCGCCTAAATGCTGACAATTACTTAGAGTTCCTAAGAAACGTCACTAGCTTCGAATTTTTCGAACAAGTGGATCTTCAAACTCTGCGAACCATGTGGCTCCAACATGATGGGGCCCCTGCACATTATGGCACACAAGTGCGTGAATATTTAAATGCAACGTTTCCTGGCCGTTGGATTGGACGAGGTAGCACAAATATCGCATGGCCAGCTAGGCCCCCAGATCTGACTCCTTTAGATTTTTATGTCTGGGGAACCTTAAAGGAGAAGGTGTACTCCGTACAAATTTAGAACCGTGAACAGCTCTTAGATAGAATATCTCAGGCTGCTGAACAAATAAGACAAATGTCTGTAAATTTAAATGGCCAAATTAGGACTCGTTTGAATATTTGTGTCGAAAAAGAAGGTGGTCATTTCGAAAACTTTTTACATTAAATTTATTTTTTGCTTTTTAGAGTTTATTTTTTATTAATAAAAATATTTTTGAATGACATTACGGCTGACGTAGTTGTCTAACCTACAGTGTTATATGGATCTTTGGACACTCCATTGAGGTTGACAGGAGAGCGCTCATTTGTGAAATGTATTGAAAAATAAGATGGTGGCGTTAGTTCTGATGTTGCCCACGCAACAAGTGTGCTTATAAATTATAATTATTCTACTCAAATGCATAAAAAAAATATGCTGTGATTACCATTTATCTTAATTTGACCGAGACCTATCTTTTGAGAGTATTTTTACGAATGTACGTGAGCTCTAAGCGTGGTCCCCAGATTGCGTGTTGAGCTGCCCCTCTTTTAGTCAATAATTTTGAGATTGAATGTTCGTTACTTAAGCCGAAACGGCAGAATGGGAAGATAATTATGGTAGCCTACTCCCCTTCCCGTCGTTGGAGGTCCGGCGTTGCTTTAAGCCTAGACTAAAAATAAGGACTGCAGAAACGTTTTGCGAAGGCTGCATGTCGTGGGAAGAGGTTATCATGATTTGGTTATGGAATTTTGTTTTTTTTTTTATTCCTCAATTAAAAAGACAATTCGAAATACGTATCTACCTGCTTGGTAGCCTTATACGTTCTCTTTAGATAAGTATAGTACATTGACAGTGCTATGAGGAACGAGATAAAAAATCAAAGAAACTGTTTTGACAAGTTTCAGCCCGCCAAATGTTATGAATGAAAATATACATGTCGAATTGAGAACCTCCTCCTTTTTTTTTCGTCGGTTAAAAATACGACGTTGCCAATTCGGATAAAGAGGCATGCATATCGGGTTATTTACGTCTAGGTATTTAGTTTGTATGAAAATTAACAAAAAATAAAAAATAAGAATTTATTAATGTGTCCATAATGAAAAATGCTTACTTCCGTGGTCTGAACATCTGGTCGAAGTTTATGTATATCGTCCGGAACACGGTGTATATATAAAAATCAATGCCACTTTTCGTTGTAATTTTATAACTCAGCAACGGGCTCACCTATCCAAACCAAATGTTTAGGCTTTGTTCGGACTATTTAGTAGATGGTTTATGTGAAGTTTGCACAAAATCGGTCAAGCGGTTCTTCATTTATCACATTTTTTGTAACATTTAATTCAATAAATGGCGGATCATTTTGTTATTTGGGATTTTGTTGTCAAAGTAACGAAGCACATACCGGGCTGCTAGTAAACAGTAAATTAACTACACACATTTTTTTATATTATGATAAATACTTACTATCACAATAACTGAACATTGTTCAGTTCAATATCATGAATTACAGTTTCAACAGATAATCCCTCAATAAATAATAATTATCTGTACTTCCGCTTTGATACTTACATAATCGAGATAATCCGGGTGAAATCGGTAGCGATATAATAACGCGCCTGTATTCCCTAAAGAGGACGGCAAAAGTGAGTTAGGACTAAGCTTTTGTCCAAAAAATATTTTTTTTTAATATAAAATGATGCCTGTTATTCCCTAAGGGTTATGCAAAACGCAGGCATGCGGACGGCGAGTAATATATGACTTGCCGTCCGATCATGAACTATGCCCGGGTTCACGGCGCGTCATGTTCCACGTGCACCTCAAAGACCTGGCAGCAGTCTTATGGCACCCTCCTTAGAGAGTCATAGCCGTGGTTGCGGGACTGTTTTTCAGCTAATCGTGGCCCCGGAACATTAAGAGTTATTGGGGGTTGGTTTTTTATGGGTGAGAGTATTATTTGACGATTTACCGGTGATCCTTCAATAGCCCTTTACGTTCCAGGGCCTTGGAACGTAAAGGATTACCGTGGATTTTAGTCATTTTGAGTCTGACAGTTCCTCCCATTCCACCCTGGTAAGAGGACTCAATTGATGATTATACCATGATAAAAAAAAGTTTTCAATCTGAAATGTCACAAATTGTCTTTGAATTTTTGGTTCTAGGACATGCCGGTTCCCTCACGATGTTTTCCTTCACCGTTTTGAAAGCAGTGGTGATGAAATAAATTAAACAAAGTAATGCGCTTGGCTGGGTTCGAACCCACGACTTATACCTCGAAAGTCTGGCTGACCATTGGGCCACCAGTGCTCATATTTTGCAAATTCAATATTAAGAACAAGCCAGAAGGCTCTCGCCATATTCTTCAGAGAAACTTTTGTTTTTTCTTCCGATCAATCTCACATTATTATGTCGGAAACAGTCATTTGAGCTCTGTGAGGGACACGGAGCGGATATGAGCGCGTGTGATGGATGGAAGCCCAAGTAACACAAATGTGTCTAGAAACGTACTACTAGATAGCTTATAGAATTAAATTGAATTGTCTACCATAAGAATAAAATATCTATAAGCAATCTTCTAGAATGCTTATAGACAGAGTTTAGTAAAAGTGGGCACATTCTTGTACCCTCTCTTAAGAATGAGTTAAGAAAACATGACTAGATAGAGTTAAGATCAAATTGACTTAAGAGATGTTTCTAGTGTCTCTCTAAACCGTTTATGGACCGCACGTTAATCTAGAAGCGTACTAGTAGATAGTTTATAGATAGAGTTAAGACCTTTAAAGGAATCATTGCTCGTCAAGTTTTAAAACCAAATGATCTTAAGACTAACAACTTTAAGTAACATTTTACTAGTGACGCATAATGGCGTGGAACTTACAAGAGTTATTTTACTTAATAATATTTGCATCATGGCGTAACAAATTTATTACTTTTTATTAATTTGTGTTATAATAATGGGTAAATAAGCAAATCAATATGCGATTGAAATTCTATCGTTGAATATTATGTAAAACTCTTGTAAAATTAGAGCGCCCGCTGTAAATGTAAGATTTAACATTTTTTTTTCAAAATATGAATATTATTTGGTATAAGCAAATTTTAGAATTTACATTTTAATGCTTAAAATACTCATTTTATTTAAAATATAGTAATTTAAAACATATCAAATGTCTAATTAGACATAATTTAATGATAAAAACATTAAAATACGTAACGAAAATTATTTGAAGCAAAAAATAGGCAATAAAAATGGCGTCCAGATAAAATTTACTAGAAAACCGATTTCTATAGAACAAACAGTCTAAAGATTTTTTTTGTAGTATGGCTCTAGAATAATTTTACTTACTACATACTAAACTATCTAGTGAGAGAATAAACAGATTTAAGAGTGGTTTAAAATTATCTAGTAACAGTCACTCTGTATTCCTTTTTATCTTGTCACAGTATTTCTAGACGTTCTTCAGTGAATAGGTAATTTCATGTGTTGTGAATGTAAGACCATTTTATGCAGTAACAAACCAATATAATTAATCAATACAAGTCGAGGGTACCCGAGTAAAAAGTATTTCTGATTTATTTAAGTATAAATAATGTGAGAAATAATAATTATAATTGTAATTACATTAATACCCTTTCATTTGATACCCACATCATTGAGGTGGATTTCAAACAGCCAGTCCGCCATCTTGAATTTAAGTCACCTGACTATTTTTTTCGTATTCCTGACAGCAAACCTTTTCATTTGATACGCATATCATGGGGGTGGATTTTAAATAGCCTGTCCGCTATATTGGATTTAAGTCACGTGACAATTTTTTTCGTATTCTTGACAGCAAACCCTTTCATTTGATACCCACATCATTGGGGTGGATTTCAAACAGCCAGTCCGCCATCTTGAATTTAAGTCACGTGACTATTTTTTCGTATTCCTGACAGCAAACCCTTTCATTTGATACCCATATCACGGGGGTGCATTTCAAATAGCCTGTCCGCCATCTTGGATTTAAGTCACGTGACTACTTTTTCGTATTCCTGACAGCAAACCCTTTCATTTGATACCCATATCACGGGGGTGCATTCCAAATAGCCTGTCCGCCATCTTGGACGTCCGCCATATTGGATTTAAGACACGTGACTATTTTTTTCGTATTCCTGACAGCAAACCCTTTCATTTGATACCCATATTATGGGGGTGTATTTTAAATAGCCTGTCCGCCATATTGGATTTAAGTCATGTGATTTTTTTTTTCGTACTCTTGACAGCAAACCTTTTCATTTTTGATACCCATTATATCACCAACAATTTTCTACGTTTTGGAGGAAGTTACTAGGAAGTTTCGATTCTTCTTCGGTCGACTCTTCTTCATTTTTCTTTCTTTTTAAATACTTGCGGATTTTTCGACGAAAACCACCAGATCTTTTAATTTTATTTCATCTTCTCCATTGCATAAACTCATCCAATTTAAATTTCTAGTACAAATGCACTTAACTAACCCACTTTTAAGGAAAAAAACTCTAAAAACACGACTTCTCTATCAGTTTTCTAGACAAAGTTAAAAATATCTAGTAAAGTATTTTATCCAGACTGAAGTATCTATAGAAAAAAAAGATAAGAGTACCATTAGCTAAAATAGAATATCTGTAGAAAGTTTTGTCTTCAAATATATCGTTTTATCTATAAAACTACTTCAAAATAGGTACCTTTAGGCTTTTTTAACTATTTGTAGAGCATTTTATCTAGAAACATTGTTAATAACTATAAACGTACTTAAAATAAGTGTTCTATAGAACAAATGCTCTTAAAATAATAAAGCTTTAGATAAAAAACTCTATAAGATTAAATGTTCTATATCAAACCCATCTTTAGAAAGCCCGTATCTAAAGATTAACCCTGAATAGACAGTCTATAGACAGATTGGTTTTAAAACTTCCAGACTGTGTTACTTGGGAGGGACTTCCCCTCCGTCCCCCCTGCCTATGATGAGGAGGGGACATATGGAAGTGACTGGTAAATAATAAATGTCTGGGTTTTGGAGGAAAAAGAAATAAACTAAGTGACGTATTTGCGTCTTGGAAGTTGTAGTCAATTTCTTGGCTATACAAATTTTTTTTTACCGACTTCAAAAAGGAGAAGAGTGTCGGATATTCATATTTTTTTATGTTTGTTCGCGAATAACTTCGTCGCTTACGTACCGATTTGATGTTTTTAAACGACTTCAAAAAGAAGGAGGTTATCAATTCGACGGTATGTTTTTTTTTTTTTTTTTTTTTTTGTTTGTTATGCAATTACTCCGCCAATTACGGACCGATTTACAAAATTCTTTTTTTGTTCGAAAGGAGATACTTCTAAAGTGGTCCCATTGTCACCATGCAGGATCTGATGATTGGATCCTGGAGAAATCGAGGGCAATTCTCAAATTTTATAGGCCCACACATCGTTTTTCGCAAATTTTAAATAATATAATTTTAAATATTTTAATAAGTAATTTAAGTATTTGCGTATGGTAATCATCATGTCATGTGGCTGAGCTGATGATGGAAGGTACAACTCCTCTAGGAAGGACTTGGCATCGACTGATTTAGTAAACTATGTTTGTGTTCGCATATCTCCGGAACTACAAGTCCGATATAAGTAATTATTTTTTTGTGTTACTAGGTATCGTTCAACTTAGGGAATAGGGTTTCATCAAAATTGGTTTAGTAGTTTTCGAGATAGGGAATGAATGAAAGAGATGTTAACGATGTTATTACCGGTGTTACGGATTACAAAATTCTAGTGCACATGTAAGAAAATGATGTATTTGACAAGAATTGTGGTTGAATATTTAAACTAAAAAGAGTAAAATAAAAACTTTTTCAAAATAAATGTAACCGCCTTCAAAAACAACGTGTATCTTATTCCCATGAAATTTTTTTTCGAAATCGGACAAGCGGTTTTTGGAAAATAACCAAAAATATTCATCGCCCAAGTAGACAAAGATTACAAAACTCTAGTGCGAGAATTCGGTTAAATATTTGAAACAAAAAATTAAGCTGGTCTGTTCATTTGACGCCAGCTTAAAATTGAAGACTTAAATGTTATCGATGTCATTAATTTTAAGCCAAATAAACAAATCAGCTTTGTTGCACCAAGCGTAAAATTATGACTGCTTTATTGTACTTAGATACGCTTATATTGACTCGGGAATTGAAAACGATATCTAACATTTTTTAAGGATTTTCTCACACAAATGAATTTAAAATGATATCTAACACAAATAAATTTGAGTATTTATTGTTATAGCTAGCGGCAACATAAATATGTATATAATATCAGAATTTCAACTGTCCAACTATCATAGTTTATGAGATAAAGCCTGGTGACAGACAGACAAACAGACAGCCAGCGAAGTTTTAGTAAATGAGTCTCGTTTTACCCTTTTGGGTAAAAATATACCATGATAAACCTAACGCAGGCTTATACTATGAACATCTAACTACACAAATAGGCGCGACCCAATCCAATATCACTGCCAATAATAGGGCGAGTCCCAATATTAAGATATAAGACCAACCTTTGCCCCGATTAGATACGAAATGCCAGAGATAAATAGAATTTATGGTACCTCACCACTCTCTAGCCTTGTCCATTTTACCTGAAACTGTTACATAGTGGGCCATGCTTGTGGCACTCCTTTAAAACGAAAAAGAAGAGAAATAATAGTTAATAGTTAATTATTAGATTATTGCATCGAGCACAAAGTAATTTATTATTGCACCGAGTGCCTGATTTAGAGCCCGAGCGTTAGCGAGTTTTTTTTTACGTACGTAAAAAAAAAGTATTGATATCGGCTGGCTGAATAGAGCTAATCCATTGAGATTGGCACCTTTCGGTGTGATTAAAAAAAACTGTGCAAGAATGAAATTTCATACATTTTTATTGCTCTAGAGCATTAAAGACTCGCTTTGTACTGAGTTTTTAGAGTGATTGTGATGAAATTAAAGCATAGTTGGAAGAAAATAAAATTAATTTCATTCAGGTATTCAGCCGTTTTAGAACCCAGTGGCTTGGCACGCGACGATGGGAAGAGACCAGATGGGATGACTATAATGCCATGGAAGTTGGATAGACCTTTGGTGTGGGATGCAACATGTGTCGATACCCTTGCGCCATCCCATCTTCCTGGTACTGCATGCTGTGCTGGTGCGGCTACTACAGGTGCCGAAAATCTCAAACGGCGCAAATACAATGGCTTGACTACTAGCTATGTATTTGAGCCGTTTGGGGTTGAAACACTAGGGCCATGGGGTCCGAGTGCCCACCGAGTTTTCAAAGACATCGCCAAGCGTATAGTCGACGCCTCGCGTGACGTGTAAATAATTAATTAATAATCTTGTAATAGTTTTATATAAATGAATTCAGGTTTCGATATTGTTTTTTCCATGAATGTTGTTGGCAACTGGCCTCTTTATGTTTTTAATCCTTCTTTTTGGATGTCATGTGAAAAATGGTTGTCATCGGTTGTGAGAAAATATGTACATTGTTTTTGCTGGGTAAATAAATACTGATTTAAAATACTTTAATCCCTTGTTTCTGACCATTTCTTATTACAGTCCACACGCTCATCAACAAATATTATTAAGAGTCAGTTTGGTTGGACGCGCTAATCTCAGGAACTACTGATAAGAAAGAAACATTTTTTTATTGTGTTGGATATCCCATTTATCAAGGAAAACTATATTACATCACACTATGACGCTATGACAATTGGAGCTGAGCCGGGGTCCCCACGGTTCCGGGTTAAACCGCGCTGCCGAGGTTGGTCTGTGGATGGGCGACCATCTGTCTTAGCGATTTTCCTCCGTGCCTCAGAACGAACGTAAAGCCGTTGGTCCCGGCTGTCATTTGTAGATCTTTGACAGTCGTTACTGTTAGTCAGAAGCTCATAAGTCTGACAATCAATCTTACCATGGAGTAATAACCCAGTTACTTGGTTGTGGAGGTCCAATAGAGTCGCTCCATGTTAAATAAAAATATTCAGCTGCATCTGGTTCGATTGAAAGCCAACCCCAATATAGTTGGGAAAAGCAGGCAGATGGTGAGAATATTTTAGCAAAATATGAAAGCTAAGGTTACTATATTAATCTAGCCATTAATATTAACACTTTGGGATCATTCTCGATGGTTTTAAACTTGGTATTAAGAGATCATGAATAATGTTTGAGAAATAGTCCATTTGAATATTTGGACTTTGAGATTATTCTAAGGTATATAAAGTAGGTACAGAGTCAAAGCCAAATCATTTATTTCAATCGCGAAAATAAATATTTCGTAAAAGAAAATAACCGACTTTTAAAATAAAACAAAAACCGTCGTGCCACAAAAACTTTAAAACGTTTGTTGAACACTTGTCTAAAAAAATGTCAGATTATGACGATGAGAAATAAGGTCCGTTTTGCAGTCACACTTTTTTTTAGACAAGTGTTCAACAGATGTTTAAGTTTTTGTAGAAAAGCTGAAAAAGTCAATGGGAGTCATTTTTTTTTTTAAAGTTAAGGCGTATTTGTGATCTTTAGTTATGAAAGTCCATCCGTATAGATGTGAATTACGAAAAATAATTTCAGTTGATATGTGAAGATGCTTTTAAGCCTCAAAGTTTTGTAATAATCTTTTGTTTTTTATTGTGGTAAAATCATCAATTATGTGACATCTGCCAACCCGCACTGGGCCCGCGTGGTGGATTATGGCCCACTCCCTCTCACAAAGAGAGGAGGCCTGTGTCCCAACAGTGGGAACATTAAAGGATGATGATGATGATGAAAATCATCAAATGTGTCCTGCCACCCACACTGTCAGACTTGTACTGACTAAAACCAATCAATAGCCCATTAAGTTCTGGGGTCACGGTTTTCTGGTGAGAAATTCTCGCGGCCCCGATTAATTTGGCTCTCTAAGGGCCCTCAGAATGCTGACCCGAGCATGGTCCATGATCGGACGGCGAGTCACCTATTAATCACCGTTCGCAAGCCCGCGACCTTAGACCAAAAATGAAACTTTAAAACGTAATAACACTTTACCCAAGCCGGGTTCGAACCTAGAACTAAATAAACTAAAGTCAATTCCACGAGATTATTACAGAACTTTAAGAGGTTTAAAGCCGTCTTCACATTTCAACTGAAATTATATCTCGTTTAGGACCTAATGCTAAATTCACATCTATGCGGGTAGACTTTTATGACCAAAGATCATAAGTTCGCCTTCAATTTCAAAGGATTATCGACCTTATAGCTTCTTGTGTAGAGTTGAAAACATCGTGAGGTGATTTGTGAAAGAAAAATGGATATTTTTAGACCTTAGAATCATGTTTAGAATTTTAAAGCAATGAATTTAGAACTTTATTTCCTAAAAAATAGAGTGGTTATTCAACTGGGTAAATTATTGACTTAAGACATTTTGAAAGAATAACTTCTATCTGCCACTTTACACAAGAAATAAGACTTTATTTCAAAAGATAGAAAGTTTAAAATTGCTTGATAAAAATATGGAGGGAGTTCGAAATATGAAATGGCAAGACGCAAGCGCGCAAAATGCGTAGTGTTGCTATATGGAAGAAAATATTTTACCCATTTCAATATTTTTAACTTTGAGCCCGTGGATAAGTAATAACAGCCGCACAAGCTGATCTTCCGGGTTAAGCCGCGCTTGCCGAGGTAGGACTTTAGATGGGTAACCATCTCTCATACAGAGTTTCCTCCGTGGCTTTGGAAAGCACGTAAAGCCGATGGTCCCGGCTGTCATTTGAACATCTTTGACAGTTGTTACTGTTAGTCAGAAGCTCTAAAGTCTGACAACCAGTCTTACCATGGGGTATCGTATTGCCCAGTTACTGTGTTGTGGAGGTCCAATAGTCAGTCGCTCCATGTAACATACAGATATTCAGCTGCATCTGGTTCGACTGGAAGCAGGCCACAATATAGTTGGGAAAAGGTAGTCAGATGATGATGTGTTTTAACCGCATCTTCCCTAACGCGATTTCTAGTTAGACGATTCAAAACGAATGTGAAATGAAACGGGATTCCCTGTGGTGCGATTGACGCGGATGCTCTGTCCTGCGTGTGTCCAGTTCGCTGGAAAGTGTTGAAACAATTGATCACACCCGCTTCAAATCAAATTAAATCAAATCATTTGTTTCTTTGCATACATGGGTTCAAATAGATGTTATTTCTTCGCTTCGCATATTTTTATGTGCGAGGACTCATTTGATGGTTTTACAACGAAAAAAAATGTCGTTCTGTTGACAAATCTCTGCTCAAGTGTCCAGTTTGCGTCCACCGTCGAGGCACCCCTAGAAAACTGACCACACTCCCACAAAACTGGCAACCCCATATCGGTTCCCCGTCTCGAAACCTTTAGTACAGCTCCTCGCGTGTACCGGAGCGGTCGTGTGTCGAACTCGGACGCTCTCTAATACATACTCGCGGCAAAAACCACCTGTTTCCTACATCCCCGATTTTAAATTTTGTTTCTCTATACTTTTAAATTCAATTGTTTTAAAAAAAAAGTCTTTTAGTTTTTCGAACAAGGTAAGGATAGTAATAACTTAATAAGGGTATATTTTGTAATTGTTGGTATTGATTTTAATTGTATTCTGTTGGTATAACTAATGTTATAATTAGAGAAAGTTTTTTTAGTTCAGATTTGGGATATAAACGCTGGTATTTACGTTTTCAAACGTTATAATAATAAGTTTTATATAATAAATGAGGTATATGTTTTGCCTTTTATGGCGTGTAAAATAAGTCGTAATAGACAAACAATACAATAGACACAAGGTCAAAATTTAAATTAAAAAAGTTACAAGGTCAAAATTTAAATTAAATTACTGTTTCAAAATATAAAATGAAAACTGTAAAATGAAAATTTTGTATTATAAGTTACAATGTCAAAATAGAATTTGAGAAAATTTCAAAATAAAGGTTCTTAATTGGTCGGCGAAAACTATACTGGCGAAATATCAATAATAATAAACGCATGACACCGTAGCCCTGGAACGCAAGGAGCAACGTAAGAAACAGTGTGGACATTTTAGTCAAGAATTCGATAGTCTCTTGGTCCCGGCTGTCATTTGTAGATCTTTAACAGTCGTTACCATTAGTCAGAAGCAAGTCTGACGACCAGTCTTACCATGGAGTATCGTATTACCCAGTTACTGTGTTGTGGAGGTCCGATAATCAGTCGCTCCATGTAAAATACTGATATTCAGCTGCATCTAGTTCGACTGGAAGTCGACCACAATATAGTTGGGAAAAGGCAGGCAGATGATGATGATGAAGAGTATGACAGTCCCTTCATCTAATTTAGGATGACCCATTTGATAAGTTTACCAAACAGAAAAAATACAGGCAAAATTTTAACAAGGAAAAAAATGGGAAAGAAATTAATGGGAATCAAATAAACCCCGAGTATTATAGGATATCTTAAAAAACGTACCCTTGAGATATTTTTCGAATAAAATGAGAACGAATCCGCGGGTTATTGGTAGTTTAGTGTTAAGTTTACGAGTGGTTGTTTTGTATTGATTTGCTTTTTAGATGTTGAATGAATGTGTTTCAGTTAGAGAAGGTTTTCAAGGTTTCTGTGTGTTTTAGAAAATTCTATTAATATTTTAGTAATTTTTTTAGTATTATAAACATTGCCCCACTCTAGGAATTTCCCCTGTATCGTGGGTGCGTTTACAAACATATAAACTCACATAAACAAAGACCCAGACCAGGAACAACTGCTTGCAGCTCATACAAATATTTGTTCCGAGCGGGGATCGAACCCGCGACACACAGAGCAGTAGTCGATCGCTTAGCCACTGCGCCAACTTTTAATATTTGTTTTTAATGGTTTGAAGGTACCTAACGAAATTGAACTTCGGGGTGTCCCTGAAATCTTGTTGCTTGAGCGAGTTTTAGATTTAGTAGTTTAGAACATTTATCCATTTTGGTATACAAAATAATCATTTAAATTGGAACCTTTGCCTATTAAGTACTTAAAGAAATAAACTTGCTTTTCCAATTACAAGAAAAACATATAACAAGTAAATCAAAATAAAAAATGAGTGTTTATTCTGTAAAATTTATTCATGTTTAAGACTTAGTATACTCTTAGCCAATTTAAAAGCTGTCTCTCAACTTAAATTGAATTTGTTTTTCATCTCATTTTAACATCACATGCAAAGTCAGAACAAGATGAAAAGAATTTATAATTTCATTTTCATTTCACAAGATTACTAGTTGTTGATAGCGACTTTGCCCGTTTTTTACTCGAAAATTATTCAACGGGAATGTAATACTGAGATAAACCCTATATCACATGTTATCTGTCTCTGAAGAAAGTTTCATCATGATCCGTTCAGCTGTTTTTATTGGAATGAGTAACAAACAGCTATAGGTACGTCAAAATTTTGCTTATTTAAAATTTTATTTTTTCTTTTCCTTTTTTTATAAATTGTTTTATTTTCACCCTTTTTACTTCAGGTAGGTAATCAATAAAAATCGGAGAGAATTTAATAAGGAGGTTTCATTGTCAAAACCTCCTTTTGTAGCTGGCCGTTTTGAACCAGTAAGAAAAAGTAAATTGTCTTTATGACGGATGTTTTTATGATTGCCGAAGTCTCCCGAACTGAAACGACGTTAGACGATGCGGGGTGTAAGGTATTTTTGTTAGGTTTTTTCGTTACGGAATTTCTTGATTCGCGATAAAAGCTATGCAATAGCTTAACTGCATTACTTATTCACATTTCAAATTCCTCATACATTTCCTGAAAGCTGAAATGTAAAACAAAAAACTGCGCTGCACTGAAGACTGTACAATAATACAAAAGAGCTTTTTATATACGAGTAAGTTAACGACTTAAGGCTTCCGTCTTCTTTTGCACAAAATTGAATCGCGTTCGGCCAGTCGATCGTACGTCAAATTTCGGGCTCCCTTCCCGCAATCCCCCGCATACATCCTGCCCACTGAATTATTATAAAAAACAATTTTGATGCGGTAAGAACATTGCTCTACTAAGGATTATTTAAAGGAGTTATAGAAATTGTTGCTTAATAAGGAGTTTTAATATGACTTGGTTTCAGGGTTGGAAAAAAAAACAGTTTTTTTTCAAAATAAAACAAACAGTTCAAAATGTTTTAAACAAGTGTTTTTTTTATTTTTTTTAGTTTCTGGTTCTTTTTTCAAATGAATTCCACCTTGTTTGTTGTTGTCTAAACGTATAAATCAATTATGTTTCATTTGTAGACTACATCTTTTCAAATTCACCCTTTGTAGTGAATTTTTTACAAAAAATGATCAATGAAAAAAAAACATGTGATGTTTTTTTCTAATAATTTTAAGCATTATTTCATTACAGTGTCAATAAAAGTTAAAAATATGACATAACAATGGCATTAAACTCAAAGGGTTTTTTGTCAAACTATTTAGACTCCTTAATATTAATTTATTTTCATTTTATATGCATTCATCTGCCTTAAAAAGTAGTTGAAACGGGTAATAAAAAACACTGTTTAATTTCAAACTGTTTTAAACACTGTTTTATACAGGTGTTTTAAAACAACTTGTTTTAATCATGCCAACCCTGTTGGTTTGTAATAATACGAGTACCACACAAGTGTTTTAATACTATTTAAATACTCTCATAGGTTAAATTCTGTTAGGTTTAATTTGTTAAACACAATCGTGTTAAACTAATTAAACCTAAAAAAAGGTCAGTGCAGCAGTCATGCTGGCGAAGGAAGAGGCGGGACGCGTGAGAGAGGGGACAGCGTAAACCTTACATCTCAGCCGCAGTGGTAGACGCCCACGGTGACTCGGTCATGGTCATCTCTGGCCATCGTAAGCGCGTAATGGGCGACTCGCTGTCCGACCATGGACCATGTCCGAGTCGACGGTGCTTTGTATACCCTTGTAAACCCAGAACGTAAAAGGCAGTCAGTACAAGTCTGACAGTCCCTCCCGCTTGGCCTGGGGTGGGAGGACTCATTTGATGATTTTATCATGAAAAAAAAGTCATGGGCCATGCCGGGGTCGACAGCGCGTTGTGTTCTACGAGCGCCTCAAATAGCGTCAGCATGATGACAGGGTCCCCCTCTAGAGGGCTAAAGCCTGCTGGCGTCGCGGTACTCATTACCGTGACCCCGGAACATAAAGGGCTATTTGAAGGACACCGTGGATTTTCGTCAGTACAAGTCTGACAGTCCCTCCCACCCTGGCCGGGGTACCACAGTAACATCCAAGGACTGCACTCCTTGTCATAGGCACAGTCCATTACCACCTGGAGACAGAGAAACCAACGCTTTTGTTCCTTGCTGGATTTTAATGAAGGAGCAATGTTAGCGAAAGTGAACGTGAGAAAAAACAAACCAAATTTTAAATGTGAATAAGGTCGAAAATCGCTTGAAGCTGTTTTTTTAACTTGCTATCGTTAAGCAATTTAAAAAACAGGTTCAAACGATTTTCGACCTTATTGACATTTATGTGAAAACCGGATTTTAATGAAGGAGCAATGTTAGCGAACGTGAATGTGAGAAAAAACAAACCAAATTTTAAATGTCAATAAGGTCGAAAATCGCTTGAAGCTGTTTTTTTAACTTGCTATCGTTTAGCAATTTAAAAAACAGGTTCAAACGATTTTCGACCTTATTGACATTTATGCAAAAACCGGATTTTAATGAAGGAGCAATGTTAGCGATCGTGAATGTGAGAAAAAACAAACCAAATTTTAAATGTCAATAAGGTCGAAAATCGCTTGAAGCTGTTTTTTTAACTTGCTATCGTTAAGCAATTTAAAAAACAGGTTCAAACGATTTTCGACCTTATTGACATTTATGCAAAAACCGGATTTTAATGAAGGAGCAATGTCAATAAGGTCGGAATTCGCTCGAACCTGTTTAGTTACTTCTCCATATCTCTGCTATATAGTATAATTATAATGTCCTCAGGACTACATTATGTTAACTTGATTTCAACAGAATCGGTTCACAACGTAAAATTCTGTAGGAAAATTGACAATTAATTGCTTTTTTCTACCTTTCTAGGCCGAGTTTAGTTATGATGTTTAAATGGGACCAACTTTCAGATACACTCTGTCCAACAAAAAAAAAAGAAGAATTTTTGAAATTGGACCACGTTAGAAAAACTAATGAATAGCCAAAAATAATAAAAAAATTATATGTATACATGTTGAATTGAGAACCTCTTCCTTTTTTTCTGTCGGTTAAAAAATATATTTTAATTTAATAAAGTAGAGCAACCTGAGATGCGTAACTGTGCGTCATCACCGTTAGAGCGAGAGAAGGTGCGAGCGAGAGGGACCAATAAAAATTCGTCGTGGACCTCACGTCCAATCGCTCCGGCCGTCCACCGGCCACTAAGGAATTTCTCTTGCTATTCTCGTTTATAAACACTTTTTGAGAGGTTATTTTGAGATATTTTTTATTGTTGAAAAAAAGCGCTTTAGGTACAATTTTTTTTTGTATTTGCTTTATTGATCTGTTGACATCAAAATAATCTAAATATTACATACCTACGATGCATAGTTCTTATGAAAAAAACTATTTATTATGAGATAAAATCCGACAATTTTGATGATATTCTGCCATCTTAATTTAGAAAATGAAAGATAAATATAAAAAACTAATCAGCGCAGTTTGAAGACGAGGATATTGCGGTCATTATGCGCTGCTCAGATTTTTAAATTAATTCTTCATTGTCTCAGATTGAGTGCACCAACGTAACTCGAAATGACGTCGGGCAGGAAAGAGCTGTTTTGAACGCTTGATTTACCTAATATAATCCACTTAAATCAACTTAAAAAAAATAACTAGCTGTTACTTATATTATGGTTATTTGTGTGCAATAATAATATTTCAAGCTATTGCACTATTTTGTTCAAAAATCACAAACAAAGTTACGCAAATAATTCGGCGCGAGTGAATTTTAGAAGACCTGCCCCTTAATGAAGAGTTTCGCTTTCAAATTCCCTTTGAAAGTCCCCTAGCGTCTGTAGGTGCAAGGTAATAATAGCTATTTTTTGTCGTGGTAAAATCATCAAATACTCCTTCCACCCAGCACGTGACGGGAGAGACTGTCAGGTTTGTATTGACTACGAGTAAAATCCACGGTGTTCCTTCAATAGCCCTTTACGTTTCAGGGTCACACGCGGTTACTTGATATTACAGTCTCGTAACCCCGGTAAGCTTTGTCCCACTATAAGTATATCCCCACCATCACATGGGCCTACCACACGCACAAGTTTCACCACAGTTTTACCTGTGCGATTGGGCGTTCAGTGTTGCCGACACAGATATAATTATGCCAAAAATCCGTGCTAACATACGACCAAAAATCGTAAGTGGCCATTTTCGCGCTCGTCTAAATTTATCCATCGTTAGTTGGACATCAGTTTTAATATTAAAATGGTTATTGTGCTGTGAGACGAGGGGGCACCGTAAGCGGGGGCGTATTTCAATCGATTTGGTTTTCCCATGACTAAATAGTTTTTGTGACGTCATAAAAGGTAGTCAAAAATAGCTGGCTTGGGTTTCATACAGATCGTGATACTTGCGTTATCTGGGTATATTAATATCTGTGGTTGCCGACTGTGTATTGTTGCGTGCGCAGGTAAAAATGTGGTTAATAATCTTGTGCGTGTGGTAGGCCCATCAGATTCCTGATAGTACTATGAGGCGCGCGTGGAACATGGCATGCCGACGATCCGGACAATGTCCATGATCGGACGACGAGTCACCCATTACTGGCCGTCCGTTCCCACAGCCCTGTCAGGAAGTCATATATTTACAGGGCGTTTTTACCATAATGAAAAATAACTTAGAAAAATAGCAATTTCATAAATTTCAGGTATTTCCTTCAGTTTGCCGAATATCATTACTTCCCAGAATTTGATCCCTACTAACTAATTTGAACAATATCGAATGGTGTAACAATACAGAGTGTGGTTTTTTTCCTAAAATCAGCGGGTTTGATTTCCGGCCAGGATTATTGATTATCCTAAAATCCAATGATGCAGTTTTAGTTTTCGTCAAAATCGGCCTCGAGACTCCTTTCAACGTTTTTTGATATTCGTCATAGTTTCGGATATAGCCATCAACGCCCAGTTGAAAAATTCACCCTGTATTCACCTTTCGTTTAGAATAGATTTCTGTCTACCCTTTTCGCAACAAAGTTGGGGTTAAACATATTCAAGAATATATAAAATGTTTATGAGCAGCTCAAAGCTTCACCCGAGATTCATGGTAAACATAAAATCACGAGATTTATTACAAAATATACAGACTAACGCGACTCTATTCCGTTTTATTCTGGGATCGAATTATAATGTTGCATCATCTGCCTGCCTTTTCCAAACCATATTGTGGTCGGCTTCCAGACAAACTAGATGCAGTTGAATATCAGTATTTTACATGGAGCGACTGACTATCGGACCTCCACAACACAGTAACTGGGTAATACGATACCCCATTGTAAAACGTTCAGTAACATGGGCTGAGTTACCCCACGAGAGGTTTTGCGCTATTAACGTTACACGTTGTGTAAAAGTAACTGAAACCACTAGAATTTAATTTCCTTACATTAATGCATTGTTGACCACTCTCTAGAAGTATTTTGAAGCTGAAATATACAGAATTCAGTTGAATTTCTCAACTGCAAACATTTCACTGGAATTCCGGAAAACTATTTAATTTTATGCGGAACTTTCGGCTAACTACCAGCGTTTGAACAACACTTGTGGTCGGATTCCAGTCTAAATAGATGCAGCTGTATATAGGGTGACTGGTAATTAGTGAACGATACTTAAACACGTGATTGTGCTCATGATAACAAACAATTTTTATTATGGGAGCAAAGCCGAAATCATGAAAAAAATATCAGCTGTTCAGTACATTAGGCAAACATAAATGTACTGAACAGCTGATATTTTTTTCACGATTTCGGCTTTGCTCCCATAATAAAAATTGTTTGTTATCATGAGCACAATCACGTGTTTAAGTATCGTTCACTAATTACCAGTCACCCCATATTGTTTATTTATTGGGAATCTATATGTTCGCACTGCTGGGACACAGGCCTCTTCTCTGTGAGAGGGAGTGGGTCATAATCTACCACGCGGGCCCAGTACGGGTTGGTAGATGTCGCATGTCTTCGAATTATTAGTTCTAGGACACACATTTTTTGTAACGAAAAAATTCAATAAATGGCGGATCATTTTGTTAACGGGAATTTTCCTTTCAAATTGAAACTTTAGTGTTGACAGTATCAGTACAAGCATGTTGTTATGTTGACTGGCCTGTTGGTCTAGTGGTTAGTGACCCTGGCGGCTATGCCGGAGGTCGTGGGTTCGATTCCCACCCAGGACAAATGTTTGTGTGATGAGCACGATCATTTGTTCTGTGTCTGGGTGTCATTTATCTATAATATGTATGTATTTAGAAATATATAAGTATGTTTATCAGTTGTCTAGTACCCATAACACAAGCTCTGCTTAGCTTGGGACTAGATGGCGTTGTGTGATAGTTGTGGAATATTATATTATTATTATTATGTCATTCATGCGGTCATTTCATTTTGGCGTAGCGAAGCACGTACCGGGCCACTTGTCTTCAATAAAAAATAAAATGTTCCAAGAAACGTATTTCTGTTTCAGGTTTAAAGTATAAAATGTAAGAAGAAATCATTTAAATAGTGTTGCACTAGTCTTGTAAAATATACTAAATTGGTGCAGACAGTGTGGTGACGCTCGCTTGGCTAGTGATGTGCCAATGTCGATTGAGTGAAATTATTACAATTAAGTATGACGTTATTCTTCAAGATCTTGAAAATTATAAAAAAAAAAAATTAGGTAAAAACACTACCTACAGTTAAGTACTTATTGAGCGGCCAGCAGGCTTTGACCCTGTAAGGCCCCGCGCCGTCATATTGCTAACAGCACTTTGAGGCGTGCGTGGAACACGACTCGCCGTCACCCCGGGCATGGTCCATGACACACACAGCGAGTCGCCCATTACTCGCTTATTACTTGCCGTCCGCATGCCCGCGCCTACGCTATGTCCGTTACCGTGGGCGTCTCTCGCGGGGACTGGGTTGTGTGGTGGATGCTGTCCTCTCCTTCACGCGTTTCGCCTCCTCCTTCGCTAAACTCACAACCCTACAAGAGTATCTAGCTCGTGAACTACTAACAGTAGATAAGAGGTGATAAAACAGATCAGGAAAGCCATTCCAATACTCCAAATAAAAAACCAAAATTCAACAAAAAACTTTTCTCATGTCACAACCATTTCTGAAGTTCCAAACTATTTTAATATCGAAACTATCAAAGTATCGATACACCGCTACATCACTATGTCCGCTGGCATTTTTCCTGCAGCAATAAAGTGTCTCGGCACATTTGAGAACGATAAAATTAAAATAATGCTCGTTTCTATGGGTTTGCGTTGCACTCTGGCGGGATCCGACTGTTTTTAACGATGTACGGTTTTTTACTTTTATTGTAAGTGGGGTAAAGAGTTGCACAAGTCGAAAAATACCCAATAGGTTGTCAAATGTAATCATATCTTTATTATTATTATTACTAGCGACGCACCCCGGCTTCGCTCGGGACCAATAGGCATGTTAAGTATCAATAAATTTCAAATTTAATTAGTCTGAATTTAATTAGTCGGCGGCGAGAAAACGAATAACTATCGGCGATTTTCTCTCTCAAGAAACGCACAATAAATGTACATTCCGTGGAAACGAAAGAGATGCTTAATTATATTCATAGTTGCTCTCTGACTGTTCACACTTCCGGCGACAACTCGCTTTACTAGTTTTGTCGCTTAGCGATACTCGTTCAGTGATGCTCGCTCGGCTCGCTTGATCAGCTTTGCACAGGACTGAGCGACCGCGGGCGAGTGGCGCCAGTAATCGTCGCACTTGCACACTCGCTTATAGCCCGGTGACGAAAACTATTGAAACTACACTCGCTTCCCGCTGATCGCCAACTCTTATAAAGTTTCTAGTTCTACTCGTTACTCGTTCATCGTCTTCGGTCGGACCTCAGCCTAACTTCCCGAAACATGCGTGTTCGGTGAGGACCAGCGACAGACTGGTACGCCGTGGCGCCTCTCCAGTTACTCCTCATAAAAGAGTCTTACCGCCTCTATTGCGGAGGTCCCGTTTTCATTGCCATGGGACACAGTAACAAACTTCCTTACAAAGTAGATGCCACTGTTAGTGCAGGGGCTGAGCGATCGACAGCTGTATAGCGTGTCGCGGCCCGGGTTCCATTCCCACACGGAACAAATAATTGTGTGGTCTTCAAGTAATTGTTCCGGGTCTGGGTGTTTGTGTATGTGTGTTTCTATGTTTGCAAACGCACCCACGATACAGGAGATATTCAAAGCGTGGGGCAACGATAAAAAAAAACAATATCACAAAAAATATTCCAATTTAGATTTTTTTTTTTCGTGGTAAAATCATCAAATGAGTCCTCCCAACCCGGGCAGGGCGGGAGGGACTGTCAGACTTGTACTGACTAAAATCCACGGTGTCCTTCGGTAGCCCTTTGTGTACCGGAGTCGCGGTATACCTATAAAGTACCTATAAAGTCTACGTTTTATTTGTCAAACAGTAATATGATATTCTAGGCTTTATTTATTAACTAGTTAGTCTGGGCGTCACCAAGAATGATTGATTGTGTTATTAGTGTTCTTGTGTTCGATCGTTTCTACTAAAGTTATTTACAGTTATACTAACAGAAGTATAACTAAAAAGATATTTAGTCCAAATACAAGACATTTCTCACGGCGTCGGACGTCGGCAGACGATCTCCGGCCACCGTAGGCGCGGGCATGGGGTGGCGAGTAATGGGAAACTGGATCGCGGTCCGACTATGGACGACGTCGACCAGGTCGACGGCGCGTTGTGTTCCATTCGCGCCTCGAAGAGTGTCAGTATGTTGACGGGCCCCCCTATAGAGGGCCGAAGCCTGCTGGGGTCGCGGGACTTATTGGATTACCGTGACCCTGGAACGTAAAGGGCTATTGAAGGACACCATGGATTTTAGTCAGTACGAGTCTGACAGTCCCTCCCACCCTGCCCTGGTGATGTTGATGATTTTAACACGCTAAAAAAAAAAACCACTGCTATGAAATAATGATGCAATTCGATTGACTTGACGTCGTCGTGGCGATCGTGTTTTGTTTTACAGTTACCCGTAGATAACAAGGTGTTTTATGTCATATGTTGTAGTGGTAAGGTTGATTTTCACTTGTAGTTGGAATCGGTCGATTCGCATCGCATCGCGCCATGGGTAAGTAAGCTGCCTAAGTCTGTGGTCTCTTTGTCATTAACTATTAGCATAATAATGTGCATTTGAAACCACGACGACGTTCGTGGCAAGTTCTGTGTTCTGTTTTGTGTATTCTCTACCACACATGATGTGGTCAGCTTACAAATGCAACTGGATATTTTAGTATTTCTAATGCATAGTGTACTAATCCCTACTTAATATTTGGTCTAGTACTCGTAAGTATGACCACACAAAGCGACACAAGGTATTTTGCGTTTTTCAATAATTACTCAAACATTTTACTTCTTATAATGGTACAAATGGTCCAAAGATTTAATTATTAAAATATAAAAACGAACGGAGAAGGGTGGAGACCACGGAATAGCAAGCGCAGCGTAGGACGTCCACCAACAAGATGGACAGACGACCTTATAAAGGTCGCCGGAAGACGCTGGATGCAGGTCGCTTCAACCGGTATATGTGGAAATTTAAAGGGGAGGCCTATGTTCAGCAGTGGACGTCCTATGGCTGAGATGATGATGATGATGATACAGAACAGTGTACGAAGAGGAAATAATTAAAAATAAAACAAACATATATTATATAAAAAAAAAAAAAACACAAAAAGCCAATCAGACACTTAGGCATCAAAGTTTTTCTCCGCATTGCTGTCATCCGGGAACGTGCCCAGAAGACTGGCAGCATTGCCACGTTGGATGGCAATGTTTATTCTTTGACCAAAGAAGGAAACAACCCTCTGGTCACGCGAAGTGTCGACCAGTCGGCGAGATATCTCCTTTAAAAACGGGAAACATGCATTCAGAACCCATGACTCGAGAGTTTCGACACTAAACGGCTCAAAAATGTAGCAACCATTATGGTTACGAGTTTCCGAGGCACGGAGGAAACTCGCTATGACGGATATTAACCCATCCACAGACCAACCTCGGCAAGCGCGGATTAATCTTGAATATCGGATGCAGCTGTAATTATGTAGCTCAAGAGTTTAAATAGGTTCTACAAGATCAAAATCTTTAGGTAGAAAATCTCCTGCCATTTTCTGCGATGACTAGCAGTCTACATAATATGTATTTTATAGTTTATTTATAAATCCAACATGGCGGCCTCTGAGTCCGTGGATATTAAATAAAAAACCACTTCGCTTCAAATGCATCCAGTCTATAACTTATTTTCATATCGCTAGGGTTGGCACAAGGGGAAATTGAGTTGTGTAATAATGTTGGTTTAGGTTATTTGAATAAAGGGTTTGCACTATTTTTTTTTACGTTTTTAGCTAATGTTTCATGTCATGATGGAGAGGAACAGAAAGGCCAAATAAAGATGGATGAATATTGTGTGAGCAATGTTTTATTTTTTACGTAGTATTATCATCAAATGAGTGAGCAGTCGTGGCCCAGTTGTATCCCAGTTGTACGAGTTGTGTTGGTTATGGATTTGAACCTAAACAGGCGCATTGCTTTGTGTAATTTATTTCATCACAGCTGCTCTCAAAACGGGTAAGGAAAACATCGTGAGGAAACCGGCATGTCCTAGAACCAAAAATTCGAAGACATGTGTTATCTACCAACCCGCACTGGGACCGCGTGGTGGATTATGGCCCACTTCCTCTCACAGAGAGAAGAAGAAAATGGATTGCAACGAGCAAAAGTAGAATGGGATTGTTTTTCTTCGTAGTCAATTATTCTTAAACTTAATATTGTCTTAAATTTATATTTTTTATTGTTTGACAACCCTAGAGCCTCACAGCCCAAAAGAAAAAGTTTTAATGTGACAATTTTACCTCGAAACGTAAAAAGATACACATTTAAACAAAAGATAAAAGATAACGAAACAAAAAGTTTGACCGTTCAAAAGATAAGTTCTTCAAATGGAGGGTACTTGTATATTTTGTTTTTAAGTAATGTTTCATGTTTTTGAGGGTATTTAGAAAAGTTTTTGGTACAACAGAGTAAGGGTACTTAGAGATATTGAATTTTTAAATAAGTTCTTTGTATCTTAGACATATTTTGCAAGTTGGTGAATGATATTAATTATTTTGCAAGTTGATTGTAAAAGAATTTTTTTATAGTGTTATAGTCGTCAAAATAATGAGTCCTCCCACCCAGGGCAGGGCTATCAGACTTGTACTGACTAAAATCCACGGTGTCCTTCAATAGCCCTTTACATTCCAGGGTCACGGTAATTTGATACGTCCCACGTCCCGCGGCTTTAAATGGACCTCAAAGTCAAAGTCAAATCATATTATGTATAATCCAATTAGGCCATCAAAGAGGCACTTTTCAACGTCGATTATTAAAAAAGGAAATAGGAAGGGATGGGATTGATTCTACACCCCTCTAGAGGTCTCGAGAGCCCTTTCATTAGTTTTCTATATTCCTCATAGTTACGGAAATAGCCATCCACGCCCAGTTGAAAAAATCACCCTATACATATTTGTTTACTAGTACCGACCCGCAGTTTTTCTCGTTTTATTTAAACAACAAACAAATGGTAAACGTTTGCAGTAAATAAATAAAGGTAGCTTTGTTCTAACGAATGCGTTTATACTTTTTTTTTTTTTTAGCGTGGTAAAATCATCAAATGAGTCCTCCGGCCCCGGGCAGGGCGGGAGGGACTGTCAGACTTCTACTGACTAAAATCCACGGTGTCCTTCAATAGCCTGTTACGTTCCGGGGTCACGGTAAGGAAATAATCCCGCGACCCCGGCAGGCTTTGGCCCTCTGAGAGGGGGGCCCCGTCATTATGCTGACGCTCTTTGAGGCGCGCGTGGGACACAACGCGCCGTCGACCCGGGCATGGTCCATGGTCGGGCAGCGAGTTGCCCTTTACTCGCTGCCCGCATGCCCGCGCCTACGGTGGCCGGAGATCATCTGCTGACGTCCGACGCCGCGGGCGCCTACCACTGCGGTTGGGGCGGAGGGAGGACGCTGTCCTCTCTCGCTCGCGGCCCGCCTCCTCCTTCACGAGCATTACTGCCTCGCAGAAGGAGCAGACCGCTTCCCACTCCGTCTCGCCCCGCAGCATGGCCGCAACCAATGCCGGGCGCGAGAGGTCTCC
Source organism: Agrotis clavis (assembly GCA_954870645.1). Classification (NCBI taxonomy): domain Eukaryota; kingdom Metazoa; phylum Arthropoda; class Insecta; order Lepidoptera; family Noctuidae; genus Agrotis; species Agrotis clavis. The sequence continues at coordinate 12,956,129 of OX940944.1, read as the reverse complement.
GCCTATCGCCGCCGTGAGGACACGTCGGTGCACCGCCCAAGCTGGGCAGTCTTGCACCGTATGCTCTACTGTGTCCTCCGGGCGATCTTCGCAGTGGTGGCACCCGGGCGTTTCCTCCTTCCCTATCAGGCACAGGTACCTCCCGAAAATGATACTGAAAAAAATTATACTGGAAAAAATATTGATGGAGTTCATGTAACTTTTTATTTTTTTATCGTGGCAAAATCATCAAATGAGTCCTCCAGCCCAGTGTGCACGGGAGGAACTGTTACTTGTACTGACTAAAATCCACGGTGTCCTTCAATAGCCCTTTACGTACCAGAGTGACGGTTACTTGGTGAGACCGGCAGGCTTTGGCCCTGTGTCGGACTTCAAGTAACGGACGTCACTTGTTTGATGGCAAGAGTCGGACGTCACTTTTCGGACGTCATGTGTCGGACGTATAGGGTTGGATGTCACGTGTTGGAAGTCACGTGTCGGACCTAACGTGTCGGACGTCACGTGTTGGAAGTCACATGTAAGACGTCACGTGTTGGACGTCACGTGTTGCATGTGACGTAATGGATGTCACGTGTCGGACATCACGTGTTGGATGTCAGGTGTTGGATGTCAAGTGTTGGATGTCAGGTGTTGGATGTCAAGTGTTGGATGTCACGTGTTGGAAGTCACGTGTAGGAAGTCACATGTAAGACGTCACGTGTCTGACGTGACGTGACGGACGTCACGTGTCTGACGTCACGTGTCGGACGTCACGTGTCGGACGTCACGTGTTGGAAGTCACGTGTCGGACGTCACGTGTCGGCCGCCACGTGTTGGAAGTCACGTGTAGGAAGTCACATGTAAGACGTCAAGTGTTGCATGTGACGTATTGGATGTACGAGTTGGACGTTACGTGTCGGCCGTCACGTGGTTGAAGTCACGTGTAGGAAGTCACATGTAAGACGTCAAGTGTTGCATGTGACGTATTGGATGTCACAAGTTGGACGTTACGTGTCGGACGTCACGTGTCGGCCGTCACGTGGTTGAAGTCACGTGTAGGAAGTCACATGTAAGACGTCAAGTGTTGCATGTGACGTATTGGATGTCACGAGTTGGACGTTACGTGTCGGACGTCACGTGTCGGCCGTCACGTGGTTGAAGTCACGTGTAGGAAGTCACATGTAAGACGTCAAGTGTTGCATGTGACGTATTGGATGTCAGGAGTTGGACGTTACGTTTCGGACGTCACGTGTCGGCCGTCACGTGTTGGAAGTCACGTGTAGGAAGTCACACGTAAGACGTCACGTGTTGGACGTCACGTGTTGCATGTGACGTAATGGATGTCACGTGTCGGACATCACGTGTTGGATGTCAGGTGTTGGATGTCAAGTGTTGGATGTCACGTGTTGGAAGTCACGTGTAGGAAGTCACATGTAAGACGTCACGTGTCTGACGTGACGTGACGGACGTCACGTGTCTGACGTCACGTGTCGGACGTCACGTGTCGGACGTCACGTGTTGGAAGTCACGTGTCGGACGTCACGTGTCGGCCGCCACGTGTTGGAAGTCACGTGTAGGAAGTCACATGTAAGACGTCAAGTGTTGCATGTGACGTATTGGATGTCACGAGTTGGACGTTACGTGTCGGCCGTCACGTGGTTGAAGTCACGTGTAGGAAGTCACATGTAAGACGTCAAGTGTTGCATGTGACGTATTGGATGTCACAAGTTGGACGTTACGAGTCGGACGTCACGTGTCGGCCGTCACGTGGTTGAAGTCACGTGTAGGAAGTCACATGTAAGACGTCAAGTGTTGCATGTGACGTATTGGATGTCACGAGTTGGACGTTACGTGTCGGACGTCACGTGTCGGCCGTCACGTGGTTGAAGTCAGGTGTAGGAAGTCACATGTAAGACGTCAAGTGTTGCATGTGACGTATTGGATGTCACGAGTCGGACGTTACGTTTCGGACGTCACGTGTCGGCCGTCACGTGTTGGAAGTCACGTGTAGGAAGTCACACGTAAGACGTCACGTGTTGCATGTGACGTAATGGTTGTCACGTGTCGGACATCACGTGTTGGATGTCAGGTGTTGGATGTCAAGTGTTGGATGTCACGTGTTGGAAGTCACGTGTAGGAAGTCACATGTAAGACGTCACGTGTCTTATAGTATTTATGAATACTTACGGCATTCATCATACTATTCATCTTGTTTATCATCCCTTTTATAATCGTTTATATAATTATTGTTTACTAACTTGATAATTTTCTTATGACACTTATGTCAAATGCCAAACTGTCAGTTTATTTTTATTTTTACTTTCTGTTTTGGCTTATAGCTTATTAATCTATGATGCTACATTTTGATTTATATAATTTAATTTATCTATTTGATTTCATTGGAATATTGTACAAAGTCTAATTTAATTATTATATTAATGTTTTTATTAAATTACTCAATTCAAAATTTTACATAATGTAAACGCACGCAGACCTCCTTCCTCCTTCGTCTGATCTGTCGGAATCCGAAGAAACTATTTGAAAACAGAAATGAAGGATGATTTTCAAAACAAGCTGACACCTATAAAAGCCGAGGCCGTCAAAGGAATGGGGTTGATTCTATTGAGGACTATCCAGGACCTTTGGTTCATTCTATCCAGGACCTTGGTTCATTCTATAACTGTTCATAATAATCCAGCGTTTTGCTGAGGAGGATCTTGCCCTCTGAAGCACTAATTTGAGGGAACTCTTACCCTCTGAAGTCACCAAAGCTAACGGAGGAAGCTTTTACCCTCTGAGGCTCTTCACTCTGAGGATCTTGCCCTCTGGGACTCTCTGCTGTTGAGGGCTACTGAAGAGGCTGAGGCTCTTACACTCCGAGGAGGATCTTACCCTCGGAGACTCCCTGCTGCTGAGGACTGCGCCTTCCGAGGCCCCTGCCTGCTGCGGTCCTGCCTGTCTGAGGCCCCTTCCTGCTGCGGTTCCTGCCTGCTGAGGCTATTGTGGCCTTACCCAGTGGTCTAGTGCTGTGCTGTGCATTGTGTTGACTGTGTTGCTGACTGTGTTGTGGACTGTGTTTTTTTTATATCGCTCATGTATTTTATATTTTAAATAAAGTGTATCCTAGCTTATTAAAATTGTGACGTGACGTGACGGACGTCACGTGTCTGACGTCACGTGTCGGACGTCACGTGTCGGACGTCACGTGTTGGAAGTCACGTGTCGGACGTCACGTGTCGGCCGCCACGTGTTGGAAGTCACGTGTAGGAAGTCACATGTAAGACGTCAAGTGTTGCATGTGACGTATTGGATGTCACGAGTTGGACGTTACGTGTCGGACGTCACGTGTCGGCCGTCACGTGTTGGAAGTCACGTGCAGGAAGTCACATGTAAGACGTCAAGTGTTGCATGTGACGAATTGGATGTCACGAGTCGGACGTTACGCGTCGGACGTCACGTGTCGGCCGTCACGTGTTGGAAGTCACGTGCAGGAAGTCACATGTAAGACGTCAAGTGTTGCATGTGACGTATTGAATGTCTCGTGTAGGTCGTCACGTATCGGACGTCACGTGGCGGACGTCACGTGTCAGCCGTCACGTGTTGGTAGTCACGTGTAGGAAGCTACATGTAAGACGTCAAGTGTTGCATGTGACGTATTGGATGTCACGTGTCTGACGTCACGTGTCGGACGTCACGTGTCGGACGTCACGTGTTTGAAGTCACATGTAAGACGGCACGTGTTGCATGTGACGTATTGAATGTCTCGTGTAGGACGTCACGTATCGGACGTCACGTGGCGGACGTCACGTGTCAGCCGTCACGTGTTGGTAGTCACGTGTAGGAAGCTACATGTAAGACGTCAAGTGTTGCATGTGACGTATTGGATGTCACGTGTCTGACGTCACGTGTCGGACGTCACGTGTCGGACGTCACGTGTTTGAAGTCACATGTAAGACGGCACGTGTTGCATGTGACGTATAGGATGTCACGTGTCAGACGTCACGTGTTGCATGTCACGTGCCGGATGTCACGTGTAAGACGACACGTGTAGGAGGTCACATGTAAGACGTCAAGTGTTGCATGTGACGTATTGGATGTCATGTGTCGGACGACACGTGTTGCATGTCACGTACCGGCGTCACGTGTCGGACGTCACGAGTCGGAGGTCACGTGTCGGACGTCACGTGTCGGAAATCACGTGTAGGAAGTCACATGTAAGACGTCACGTGTTGGACGTCACGTGTTGCATGTGACGTATTGAATGTCTCGTGTAGGACGTCACGTATCGGACGTCACGTGTCGGACGTCACGTGTCGGCGGTCACGTGTTGGCAGTCACGTGTAGGAAGTCACATGTAAGACGTCAAGTGTTGCATGTGACGTATTGGATGTCACGTGTCGGACGTCACGTGTCTGACGTCACGTGTCGGACGTCACGTGTCGGACGTCACGTGTTTGAAGTCACGTGTAAGACGGCACGTGTTGGAAGTCACGTGTAGGAAGGCACATGTAAGACGTCACGTGTTGCATGTGACGTATAGGATGTCACGTGTCAGACGTCACGTGTTGCATGTCACGTGTCGGACGTCACGTGTCGGAGGTCACGTGTAGGAAGTCACATGTAAGACGTCACGTGTTGGGCGTCACGTGTTGCATGTGACGTATAGGATGTCACGTGTCAGACGTCACGTGTTGCACGTCACGTGTCGGTCGTCACGTGTTGCATGGCACGTGTCGGTTATCACGTGTCGGACGTCACGTGTCGGACGTCAAGTGTCGGAGGTCACGTGTAGGAAGTCACATGTAAGACGTCACGTGTTGGGCGTCACGTGTTGCATGTGACGTATAGGATGTCACGTGTCAGACGTCACGTGTTGCATGTCACGTGTCGGATGTCACGTGTAAGACGGCACGTGTTGGAAGTCACATGTACGACGTCACGTGTTGCATGTGACGTATTGGATGTCAGGTGTCGGTTGTCACGTGTTGCATGTCACGTGTCGAATATCACGTGTCGGACGTCACGTGTCGGACGTCACGTGTTTGAAGTCACCTGTAAGATGGCACGTGTTGGAAGTCATGTGTAAGACGTCACGTGTTGCATGTGACGCATTGGATGTCACGTGTCGGCCGTCGCGTGTTGGAAGTCACGTATAGGAAGTCACATGCAAGACGTCAAGTGTCGGACGTCACGTGTCGGACGTCACGTGTTTGAAGTCACGTGTATATATATGGGCGCCGCGCCGGCGCGCCGCCGTCGCCGTGAATTCATGTCGGCGCGCAGCCGCGACGAGTCGCAACTTGGTTTCGGCATGTATTTAATGCGGCAACTAAGTATAATGAATATAGGTTGAAAAAAAAATAGAGTGGGTACCAAACATAATGGGTTGGCAGCTAATAAGGAGTATCGTAGTAAGTAAAAGATGGCATATTAATATATCAGTTATAAGCTCCGTTTTAATTTAAACTAGCATCAAGTTTTTCTTTTGGGAACTGAATCTAAGCGAAAACTTAATGATGAAAATAAAATAGAAAATGGGCATACATAAATAATACAAATCAGATTCTATTTAAAATTGTTTGTATGAAGAATAAATATAAACTAGCTTAAAATTGTGTGACTTTTAATAGCTTTGAATTAGTACCACCTGCCAGAATGCTCGACGGAGCCCCGCTTCGCGGGGCTCCTATTTCTGCGTGCAAGGTTTAAAGTAACCTAACACGAAGGTGATGGCGGGGTCTGAAAGACCCCGCCATCCCCTTCGTGTTAGGAACCTAACCTGTCCGTGTCGGGATGCCCCAAGTCCCGAGCTCGTTTCATTCGCTCTTGCATCCTAGGTCAAATAACTGATTACTACCTGTCATGCTGGCTCACAAAATAAACAAAACTAAACACTAACGTGTTAGTTGCACACATTACCGGCGAATGCCACCCTACTAACATTATTAGTCGCCAAGTCATTAATAATAATAATAATAATATTCCACAACTATCACACAACGCCATCTAGTCCCAAGCTAAGCAGAGCTTGTGTTATGGGTACTAGACAACTGATAAACATACTTATATATTTCTAAATACATACATATTATAGATAAATTACACCCAGACACAGAAAAAATGATCATGCTCATCACACAAACATTTGTCCTGGGTGGGAATCGAACCCACGACCCCCGGCATAGCAGTCAGGGTCACTAACCACTAGACCAACGGGCCAGTCATTATATACAGCTCCTCGCCTAATATTTCAATTGACTGGTATAGTTTATTTGCTACCTAAACGCAGCTGCTAGTTTTTAGTTTTTATAACACCCTTAATTTTGAACCTTACGTAATATAATAGTCGCGAAAATATTTAATCGCTGGCAAGTTATTTTATTTGTTGCAAACATTTAGTCGACTTTTAAGTTATTAGTCACTCGGAAAATAATAAGCTCTTGGTTTCTCGCTCGCACGCGCGTCCTGATGGCATTTGTTCGCTCTAGCCTCTTTGTTACACTTACTACGTAGATTATGCCACACACTTTAGTGCCTTTTCACTTTTATTTGGAATCGATCAAATCGCGTCACATCACGCCATGGTTAAAGTTCCTAACATGGTCACTGTCCTATGTTTGTGCAAGTCTCGATTTATACAAGTATACTGGTACGTGTATAGTCGTCTCTGTAAATCTAAAACCCACGTTTTTAAATATCCTAAAAATAAGAAAATAACCCTACGGGGTTAAGAGAGGGGCCACTCAAAACGTGGGGGCGTATCTTTGCAAGTTGCACCCACGATCACTTCACACAACACTTCACCTAAATATATCCCATAAATAATCCCTTAAATAATACACGCCCCCACGTTTTGAGTGGCCCCTCTCTTAACCCCGTAGGGTTATTTTCTTATTTTTAGGATATTTAAAAACGTGGGTTTTAGATTTTTTTAAATCTTATAATTATTATTGTATTGATTTTAAATTTAAATGGCTCGCCCCATCCTCAACCTTGTCTTTGTCATTCGTGACCTAGACTAGGGTTAATTCGATCCCTCTTTGAGGAGTGGCTGGATAGGTCCCACGGCGTCCTGAAAGCCTGCCGGAGTCGTGGGACACAAAGAAAGAAAGAAAGTCCCTCCGGCCCTGCCCTGGGTAGGAGGACTCATTTTTGATGATTTTACCACGATAAAAAAAACTAGGGCCAAGAGCAAACCCATTTCACATTAAAAAAATATCTCTCGCATCTTAAAAAACTGAAACAATTATTGTTTTTAGTAAACGTAATCTCTAATTATAGAAGACTAAAATTGTAATTAACAAATACACTTTATAAAACTTTTTTTGGTACCTAACAACAACATGGTTTCCTTAATTTTTCTTCTTAAGAAATCTCTCCCTTATAAAAAAAACTAAGGCACAGGGCCGGACGCGACGCGCCGCCGCGACGCCGCCGCCGCCTTGAAAATATACAGGCCACGCCGCCGCCGTGGAATTGGCCATCGGCGTTCATAGTTCAAGTTCAAAGTCAAGTTCAAGTTCAAAGTCGAGTTCAATTTCTAAGTCAAGTTCAGAGTCAAATTCAAAGTCAAGTTCAATTTCAAAGTCAAGTTCAAGTTCAAAGTCAATATCAAGTTAAAGTGCAAAGTCAAGTTAAAGTTCAAAGACAAGTTCAAGTTCAAAGTCGAGTTCAAGGTCTGAGTCAAGTTCAAGTTCAAAGTCAAGTTCAAGTTCAAAGTCATGTTCAAGTTCTAAGTCGAGTACAAGTTCAAAGTCAAGTACAAGTTCAAGTTCAAACTGAAGTTCAAGTTCAAAGTCGAGTTCGATTTCAAAGTCAAGTTAAAAGTCAAGTTAAAGTTCAAAGTCAAGTTAAATTTCAAAGTCAAGTTCAAGTTCAAAGTCAAGATCAAGTTCAAGTTAAAAGTGAAGCTAAAGTTCAAAGACAAGACCAAGTTCAAGTTCAAAGTCAAGTTAAAGTTCAAAGTCTATTTAAAGTTCAAAGTCGAGTACATGTTCAAAGCCAAGTTAAAGTTCAAAGTCTATTTAAAGTTCAAAGTCGAGTACAAGTTCAAAGCCAAGTTAAAGTTCAAAGTCTATTAAATATCAGTCAAGTTCAAAGTAAGTTGAAGTTCAAAGTCAAGTTCAAGTTCAAAGCCAAGTTAAAGTTCAAAGTCAAGTTCAAGTTCAAAGTCAAGATCAAGTTCAAAGCCAAGTTCAATTTCAAAGTCAAATTCAAAGTCAAGCTCAAGTTCAAAGTCTAGTTCAATTTCAAAGTCAAGTTCAAGTTCAATGTCAAGTTCAAGTTAAAGTCAAGTTCAAGTTAAAAGCCAAGCTAAAGTTCATAGTCAAGTTCAAGTTCAAAGTCAAGATCAAGTTCAAAGCCAAGTTAAAGTTCAAAGTCAAGTTCAATTTCAAAGTCAAGTTCAAGTTCAATGTCAAGTTCAAGTTAAAGTTCAATGACTTTGAAGTTTGAGTTCAAGTTAAAGTTCAAAGTCAAGTTCAAGTTCAAAGTCAAGTTCAAGTTCAAAGTCAAGTTCAAGTTCAAAGTCAAGTTCAAGTTCAATGTCAAGATCAAGTTCAAGTTCAAAATCAAGTTAAAGTTCAAAGTCAAGATCAAGTTCAAGTTCAAAATCAAGTTAAAGTTCAAAGTCTATTACAAGTTCAAAGTCGAGTTTCAAAGTAAAGTTCAAGTTCTTATTAAAGTTAAAGTTCAAAGTCAATTCAAAGTTCAAAATCAAAGTCAAGTTGAAGTTCAAAGTCAAGTTCAAGTTCAAAGTCAAGATCAAGTTCAAGTTCAAAGTCTAGTTCAATTTAAAAGTCAAGTTCAAAGTCAAGCTCAAGTTCAAAGTCTAGTTCAATTTCAAAGTCAAGTTCGAGTTCAATGTCAAGTTCAAAGTCAAGTTCAAGTTAAAGTTCAAAGTCAAGTTCAATTTCAAGTTCAAGTTCAAAGTCAAGTTCAAATTCAAAGTCAAGTTCAAAGTAAAGTTAAAGTTCAAATTCAAGTTCAAATACAAGTTCAAAGTCGAGTTCAATGTCAAGTTCAAAGTCAAGTTCAAGTTCATTTTCAAAGTCAAGTTTAAGTTCAAGTTCAAAGTCGAGTACAAGTTCAAAGTAAAGTATAAGTTCAAAGGCAACTTCAAGTTCAAAGTCAATTTCATCTTCAAGTTCGAAGTCAAGTTCAAAGTCAATTCAAAGTTAAGTTCAAAATCAAAGTCAAGTTCAAAGTCGAGTTCAGGTTCAATGACAAGATCATGTTCAAAGTCAAGTTTGAGTTTTAGTTCAAAGTCGGGTACAAGTTCAAAGTAAAGTATAAGATCAAAGGCAAGTTCATCTTCAAAGTCAAGTTCATCTTCAAGTTCAAAGTCAAGTTCAAAGTCAATTCAGTTACGTTCAAAATCAAAGTCAAGTTCAAAGTCGAGTTCAGGTTCAATGACAAGTTCATGTTCAAAGTCAAGTTTAAGTTCAAGTTCAAAGTCGAGTACAAGTTCAAAGTAAAGTATAAGTTCAAAGGCAAGTTCAAGTTCAAAGTCAAAGTCAAGTTCATCTTCAAGTCCAAAGTCAAGTTCAAGTTCAAAGTCTAGTTCAATTTCAAAGTCAAGTTCAAAGTTCAAGTTCAATGTCAAGTTCAAAGTCAAGTTCAAGTTCAAAGTCAAGTTCAAAGTCAATTCAAAGTTTAGTATAAAATCAAAGTCAAGTTCAAGTTCAAAGTCAAGTTCATGATCAAAGTCAAGTTCATGTTCAAAGTCAAGTTCATGATCTAAGTCAAGTTCAAGTTCAAAGTCTAGTTCAATTTCAAAGTCAAGTTCAAAGTTCAAGTTCAATGTCAAGTTCAAAGTCAAGTTCAAGTTCAAAGTTAAGTTCAAAGTCAATTCAAAGTTTAGTTTAAAATCAAAGTCAAGTTCAAGTTCAAACTCAAGTTCATGATCAAAGTCAAGTTCATGATCAAAGTCAAGTTCATGTTCAAAGTCAAGTTCATGATCTAAGTCAAGTTCAAGTTCAAAGTCAAGTTCAAAGTCAATTCAAAGTCAATTCAAAGTTTAGTTTAAAATCAAAGTCAAGTTCAAGTTCAAAGTCAAGTTCATGATCAAAGTCAAGTACACGTACAAAGTCAAGTATAAGTTCAAAGGCAAGTTCAAGTTCAAAGTCAAAGTCAAGTTGAAGTTCAAAGTCAAGTTCATCTTCAAGTTCAAAGTCAAGTTCAAGTTCAAAGTCTAGTTCAATTTCAAAGTCAAGTTCAAAGTTCAAGTTCAATGTCAAGTTCAAAGTCAAGTTCAAAGTCAATTCAAAGTTTAGTTTAAAATCAAAGTCAAGTTCAAGTTCAAAGTCAAGTTCATGATCAAAGTCAAGTACACGTACAAAGTCAAGTATAAGTTCAAAGTCAAGTTCAAGTTCAAAGTCAAAGTCAAGTTCAAGTTCAAAGTCAAGTTCATCTTCAAGTTCAAAGTCAAGTTCAAGTTCAATGTCAAGTTCAAAGTAAAGTTCAAATTCAAGTTAAAGTTCAAAGTCAATTCACAAGTTCATGATCAAAGTCAAGTTCAATTTCAAAGTCAAGTTTAAGTTCAAAGTCAAGTTCAAAGTCGGGTACAAGTTCAAAGTCGAGTACATGTTGGATGTCAAGCGTTGGACGTGACGTATTGGATGTCAAGTGTCGGACGTCACGTGTTGCATGTGACGTATTGGATGCCACGTGTCGGCAGCCACGTCTCGGACGTCACGTGTTGGATGTCACGTGACAGATGTCACGTGTCGGACGTCACGTATTAGACGTCTCGTGTCGGACGTCACGTGTAAGACGGCACGTTTTGGATGGCACGTGTCGGAAGTCACGTGTTGGATGTCAAGCATGTCAAGTGTCGGACGTCACGTGTAGGAAGTCACAAGTAAGACGCCACGTGTTGGATATCATATGTTGGATGTCAAGTGTTGCATGTCAAGTGTCGGACGTCACGTGTTGGAAGTCACGTGTTGGAAGTCACATGTAAGACGTCACGTGTATGATGTCATGTGTCGGACGTCACGTGTTGGAGTTCACATGTTGGATGTCAAGATTTGGACGTCACGTGTTGGACGTCAAGGGTTCGACGTGACGTGTCGGACGTGACGTGTTTGAAGTCACTTGTAGGACGTCACGTGTTGGATGTCACGTGACGGACGTCACGTGTTCGAAGTCACGTGTAAGAAGGCACGTGTTGGACGTCAAGCATGTCAAGTGTCGGACGTCACGTGTAGGAAGTCACAAGTAAGACGCCACGTGTTGGATATCATATGTTGGATGTCAAGTGTTGCATGTCAAGTGTCGGACGTCACGTGTTGGAAGTCACGTGTTGGAAGTCACATGTAAGACGTCACGTGTATGATGTCATGTGTCGGTCGTCACGTGTTGGAGTCCACATGTTGGATGTCAAGATTTGGACGTCACGTGTTGGACGTCAAGGGTTCGACGTGGCGTGTCGGACGTGACGTGTTTGAAGTCACTTGTAGGACGTCACGTGTTGGATGTCACGTGACGGACGTCACGTGTTCGAAGTCACGTGTAAGAAGGCACGTGTTGGACGTCATGTGTTGGAATTCACGTGTAGGAAGTCAGAAGTAAGACACCACGTGTTGGATGTCATACGTTGGATGTCACGTGTCGGTCGTCACGTGTCGGACGTCACGTGTTGGTAGTCACGTAGGAAGACACATGCAAGACGTCACGTGTATGATGTCATGTGTCGGACGTCACGTGTCGGAGTCCACATGTTGGAAGTCAGGCGCTGCAAGTCACGTGTCGGACGTCACGTGGTGGATGTCACGTGTTGGACGTCACGTGTCGGACGTCACGTGTCGGACGTCACGTGTCGGACGTCACGTGTCGGACTTCACGTGTTGGACGTCACTTGTTTAAAGTCACGTGTAGGATGTCATGTGTAAGTCGTCACGTGTTGGATGGCACGTGTCGGAAGTCACGTGTTGGATGTCAAGTGTTGGACGTCCCGTGTCGGACGTCACATGTTGAACGTCACGTGTTGGATGTCAAGTGTTGGAAGTTACGTGTTGGAAGTCACGTGTCGGACGTCACTTGTTGATTGTCAAGCGTTGGATGTGACGTATTGGATGTCACGTGGCGGACGTCACGTGTTGCATGTCACGTATTGGATGCCACGTGTCGGCCGCCACGTGTCGGACGTCACGTGTTTAAAGTCACGTGTAGGATGTCACGTTTGAAAACACGTGTAAGACGGCACGTGTTGGATTGCACGTGTCGGAAGTCACGTGTTGGATGTCAAGTGTTGGACGTCCCGTGTCGGACGTCACGTGTTGCAAGTGACGTATTGGATGTCACTTGTTGGACGTCACGTGTAGGATGTCAAGTGTTGGATGTTAGGTGTTGGAAGTCACGTGTCCGACGTCACATGTTGATTGTCAAGCGTTGGATGTGACGTATTGGATGTCACGTGTCGGACGTCACGTGTTGCATGTCACGTATTGGATGCCACGTGTCGGCCGCCACGTGTCGGACGTCACGTGCTGGATATCACGTGTCGGATGTCACGTGTCAGACGTCTCATGTCGGTCGTCACGTGTCGGTCGTCCCGTGTTTGATGTCACGTGTGAAGTCACGTGTAGGAAGTCACAAGTAAGACTCCACATGTTGGATGTCATATGTTTTATGTGACGTATTGGATGTCACGTGTAAGACGGCTCGTGTTGTATTATTGGATGTCACGTGTTGGATGTCAAGTGTCGGTTCGTCACGTGTCGGACTCACGTTTTGGAAGTCACGTGTAGGAAGACACATGTAAGACGTCACGTGTATGATGTCATGTGTCGGACGTCACGTGTTGGAGTCCACATGTTGAATGTCAAGTGTTGGACGTCACGTGTTGGACGTCACGGGTTCGACATCACGTGTCGGACGTGACGTGTTTGAAGTCACGTGTAGGACGTGTTGGATGACATGTTACATGTCAGACGTCACATGTTGAATGTCACGTTTTGGATGTCACGTGTCGGACGTCACGTAAAATTGGTGAATGCCAAGCTCCATAGTTTGACTTATCGCCGCAAGGTTGCCTGCCTGTCGGTCTTCTACAGACTTTACTTCGGAGAGTGTGCCCAAGAACTCCACGACCTCATCCCACCAGCCTTCTATCATCACACATCTAGACGCACGGCAAATTGCCATCCTTACCTTATTGCTATACCACCAATTCGCACTAAGCGTTTCCAAACGTCTTTTATAATGCGGACAGCGAAGGAGTGGAACTCTCTGCCTGCGACTGTGTTTCCGAACGCATACAACTCTGATCTTTTTAAAGTTAGAGTGAACAGGCTTCTTCTGGGTAAGCTCGCTCCATCGTCGACCTTGTCTTAGTCATTCCTGATCTAGACTAAGGTCAAGAGCAATCCCATCTCACATAAAAAAAATACCAAGGCTCAAGAGAACGCAGATGTCGTAAATATAATCGTATTATAAACTTGGTTATGTTATGAGTTGCTTACCATCAATTTTTCATCAAAAAGAGTGCGACCGCCACTGAATTATATACACAGGACATATGTAACAAGTTCACTCCTCTGGGAGGTGTCGGGAGGGATGAAAAACGGTATGATATCTCATACTAGCTGTTATGGACGGCTTTGCTCGCTAAAACTCGAAAATTATCGGGATAAAAACTATCCTGAGTATTCCAGACAGTGGTAGACGCCCACGGTGATAGCCATTGCAAGGCGAATTCTGGCCACCGTAGTCGCGGGTATGCGGGCGGCGACTAATTGGGCGACTCGCTGTCCGACCATGGACCATGCTCGGGATGACGGCGCGTTGTGTTCCACGCCCGCCTCGGAGAGTTGTCAACACAATGACGGGGGCCATAGAGGTCCGAAGCCTGCCGGGGCGGGTCTAATTCATTCAGACCCCGCAACGTAAAGGGCTATTGAAGAACACCGTGGTTAGCCAGTACAAGTCTGACAGTCCCTCCCCTCCTGCCCTGGGTGGGAGGACTCATTTGATGATTTTAAGACGCTAAAAAGTGTTCAAGGTACCGATATGGTTTTGTGTATCCTGGTTATAAAATATCTGGTCGCAACCGTACCATCAAAATTGTTCATAAATGTCTTCTGTGACATCCCAAAGCTATAAAAAGCCGTACATTTATCTATAATGACGTCGCGTCGCGTTGCGTCGGGTCTGACGTTGAATAATTAATAGAAGCCGAGTGGTTGCTTCAATAATATCTGCTGAAAACAGGAAACGAATTGAAACGAGATGTTATGACACATCATGCCAATGTTTTTCGAAGGGGTTGGCGGATGGGCAAGCGGACAACGAGTAATGGGTGACTCGACGTCCGATCATGGACGATACTCTGAAGGCTAATAAAATTCACGTAATTTTATGACGCGCCGATGAAGTAGTAGTTCAGTTGCAGTTAAGTTCACGTTCGAGTGATAAACGGTATGTAATCTTTGAACTGCGCGTAAGCTGCGCGTGAACTGCACGTCAACTGTACGACAACCAAACCAGGAGAGAATAGTTATTTGTTATGCAAGGCTGCAAAGTTGATTTTTGGCGCGAGTACCTGAATTGAAAACTGAGCGAGCGAAGGATTCTAAGATTGAACCGCGAGAGAAACGAGCGGTTCAAATATAGAATCCTGAGCGATGCGAAGTTTTCAAAGGTACGAGACGCAGAAAAACTTTGCTGCCGAGTGCAACACACAACTTTTCACCTCACACAGCGAGGAAATGAAGTGGGGGCATTGACCTATACAGGGGGCGGCTCGCCTGGCAGTGTAGAAAACAATTGAATACAAGACGTGTTCGAATTTTGAACAACACTTTGTGCTCTAGAGCACAAAATGGAGTTTTGCGCTCAGATTTTGAATGAGAAATAGAATCTTTCCGAGCGCGTGAGGTGAAAAAATTATTGCCCACTGAATAATCGAATGGAATCGATTACGTTTCAATGAATATGACATTAAAACTGCACGTTGATCGAATTGAAACTTGTATACTGTCATTATGAAACGTCAAACGAATAGTAGAATATCGATCATGTTGCGATCCAAAGATCCAAAACACGCACGCGTGACGCGAACTTGACGCGAGCGTGTCTGACAGCGACAGAGAATACGAAAAGCGTTGTTTTGATCGAAACTTAACTGCAACTGCACTGCAACAGCACTTCTTTAGTTACGTGAATTGAGCTACTGGTCGAAGGCGCAGCGTGTTCCACGTGCACCTCAAAGAGTTGTAAGCAATCAGACATAGAGAGCTAAACACCTGCCGTGGTCGCGGGACTGTCTCAGCTGGTAACCGTGACCCCCGAACGTAAAGGGCTATTGAAGGACACCGTGGATTTTAGTCAGTACCTACAAGTCTGACAGTCCCTCCCGCCCTGCCCTGGTTGGGAGGACTCATTTGATGATTTTGTCACGATAGAAAAGGGGTTGGCAGATGGGCATACGGACGGCGAGTAATGGGTGACTCGCCGTCCGATCATGGTCCATCATTGTCCATCATGGTCCATCATTGTCCATCATGGACCATTATGGTCCATCATGACATGGTCATCATGACAACGCTGAAAACTGTCAGTGTCTGTCTGTGTGACAGGTAACCGCGACCCTGTAACGCAAAGGGCTATCGAAGGATGCAGTCCCAGCAGTGGGAACATTATAGGCTGATGATGATGATTGATTGAAGTCCACTCAAAAAGGGGTTTTTACAGTCGTTTTATTTATGCCCAAACTCTTTTTTAAGCGTGGTAAAATTATCAAATGAGTCCTCCACCCAGGGCAGAGCGGGAGGGACTGTCAGACTTGTACTGACTAAAATCCACGGTGTCCTTCAATAGCCCTTTGCGTTCCGGAGCCACGGTTACCTGGTAAGATAGTTCTGCGACCCTGGCAGGTTTTGACCCTCTAAGGGGGATTAGATTGCTGACAGCGCTATGAGGCGCGCTTGGAACACGACGCGCCGTCGACCCGGGCATGGTTCATGATCGGATGGCAAGTTATCCATTACTCGCCGTCTGCATGCCTGCGAAGTAATCTCAGTAATGTGAAGAAAGGACATCCTATTAAGAATTGAATCAGTAATATTGCTTATAACCTTGCGAGCTGATCGATCTAGGCTCTAAAATAGTCTGAGCTATTTTAATATAGAATTCTAGAACAACTCAGTGACTTATAGTTTTCAAATCGCCCTTGGCAAGCACAGCAGAACGTGATTTTCTGGTGTAAAATAACATAAACATTTTTTTTTAAACTAACCACTATCAAAAAATCTAAAAAAAGAAAATATAATTATTTCAAAAACAGTCACAATAGGTACAGTCAGCATTAAAAGTCGATGACCACATTCAGATTTTCAAAATTACTGTACATTAAATCACCCATAAATCGCTCAACAGGATAGGTACCAGTATTGAATGAACATCATTAAAGTTCAAAATTAACTGAACACTAATTGTCAAAAGTCACTGAACACCATTTTGTCAAAAATTGCTGATCGTTATGATACCCGAAAATATCATAACATTCAGTTTTACAAAAGTTAATGAACAATACAAAATGCTTGTTTTGGTTATCCAGTATAATCACGGCAACGTCCAAGAGTAACTTAACATCATAAATAACAAAAGTCACTGAACAATCTAAAATGCTTGTTTTAGTTAAATCTAGTGAAATCACGGCAACGTCCAAAATTAGCTTAACATCATAAATGACAAAAGTCACTGAACATTACTTTGTTTCGGATACGTAGTGTGTAAACTTATAACTACTATGAAAAGTAGCTGAACTGCAAACTAAAAAATCTTCAGAGTTATAAATCCAATCTTGTCCTATCCAAACTAAAGCATGTAAAAAGAAAATTAAATGGATGTAAATTACGAATTTAACTTTCCAAAATTATAATTTGTTGATGGGATTTCATTACTTTTTGAACATAAATATTATTAGTAAGTAGCCTGTGCTGATTGTTACATGTATAATTACAGTTACAGGCAGTAAGTATAAAAGTGTGCGTAAGGGAAAAAAATTATTAAAACTAGAACTCCGCCGAACTTAGGTCTCTTCCTCTTTGAATTACAATTTAATTTTTTTCGTGGGATACTTTCGGAAAATCTAAATACATGCCGTGTCACCTCAGTTGATTTTAGGTTTGAAAAGGAAGGGGTTGTGGATGGGTCAAAATTAAGTCCAATAGGGCTTAATTAACTTATTTTGACTTCATTTTGATGGAAAATTAATAACAATAACCTGTATTAAAAGAGAAATATGGTTTCTAGATACTAAACCGAACGAATAAGATATACAACGAAAACAGATTAATACGCATCTTTTAATAAATTGAAAGAATATATAGGCCAAGTTTTGCTTTTATTAAAGCATGCAATAAAATCCTTCCTTTAAAACTTGAATACCCCTTTTCACTAAATTGGGGGGTGATTTACTAAAAATCTAAAAAAGGCGTGTTTGATCAATTTTATCTCATTTCTGTAGGTATACTGAGTTTCAAATTTGTCCGCTTGCGTGTTATGTTATTTTCCCATACAAAATTTTACGTCATCAAAATCACCAAATGAGATTAGTTTTAAAAAACTAATAATGCCAATCTTTTTCCTGTGTTTTAAATTATAATCCCAAGTAATTAGATTTCAAATAAAAAGGTTTTCACTCTCTTAGAGTTGGATTCTCGTAAAATCCTTTCTTAATGATAACTTTCTTACTAGCGGTTTTTTTTTACGTGGCAAAATCATCAAATGAGTCCTCCCACCCCGGGCAGGGCGGGAGGGACTGTCAGACTTGAACTGACTAAAATCCACGGTGTCCTTCGGTAGCCCTTTCTGTGCCGGAGTCGCGGTATACGCATGTCCCGCAACCCCGGCAGGACTGTGGCCCTCTATAGGGGGGCCCCGTCATTATGCTGACGCTCCTTGAGGCGCGCGTGGAACACAACGCGCCGTCGACCCGGGCATGGTCCATGGTCGGGCAGCAAGTTGCCCTTTACTCGCCGCCCGCATGCCCGCGCCTACGGTGGCCGGAGATCGTCCCGCGACATCCGTCGCCGTGGGCGTCTACCACTGCGTCTGGGGCGGAGGTAGGACGGTATCCTCTCTCTCAAGCGGCCCGCCTCCTCCTTCGCGAGCATGACTGCTTCGCAAAAGGAGGCTACCGCCTCCCACTCCGTCTCACCCCGCAGCATGGCCGCGACCAATGCCGGGCGCGAGAGGTCTCCGCCTATCGCCGCCGTGAGGACACGGCGGTGCTCCGCCCAAGCAGGGCAGTCCTGCACCGTGTGCTCCACCGTGTCCTCCGGGCGGTCCTATTGGACTTAATTTTGACCCATCCACAACCCCTTCCTCTTGAAAACCTAAAATCAACTGAGGTGACACGGCATGTATTTATATTTTCCGAAAGTATCCCACGAAAAAAATTAAATTGAAATTCACAGAGGAAGAGACCTAAGTTCGGCGGAGTTCTAGTTTTAATATTTTTTTTTCCCTTAGGCACACTAAATTTATACTTACTGCGTGTAACTGTAATTACACATGTAACAATCAGCACAGGCTACTTACTAATAATATTTATGTTCAAAAAGTAATGAAATCCCATCAAAAACATAAATGTGAAATAAGAGCCAAGTTCTAATTTCTCATTTATTTTCGTTTTCGCTCGTTCGTTCTACAGAACCATAAAATAAAAAATGTGCTTGTCGCTTGAACACCCTCTTCTAATATTTCTCATTGATACTTAGTATGAAAAAATAATAATTTTGGAAAGTTAAATTCGTAATTTACATCCATTTAATTTTCTTTTTTTACCGACTTCAAAAGGAGGTTATCAATTCGACCCGTATGTATGTAATATTTCCAGAACTGTCCAGTTTTCGAATATGTTGGTCTATATAAGCGTCTGAACAAATGTGCCAAATTTCGAAAGCGTATATATGTATGTATGTGTATATGTATGTTTTTATGTTTGTGTTCGCATATCTCCGGAACTACAAGTCCGATTTAATATATAAAGATAAATTCTTTTTTTGTTATACTAGGTATTGTTCAACTTAGGGTACACTGCAAGTTTCATCAAAATCGGTTCAGTAGTTTTTGAGAAATGGATATTTATGTGGTGACGGATTACAAGATATTGACAAATACCTATAGATGTATTTTACAATACAAGAATTTGGGTTGATTAAATAATAAATAAATAAACTAAAAAGGGTAAAATAAAAACTATTTCAAAAAAAGTAACCGACTTCAAAAACAACAACAAAAAAGGGTGAAATAACCTAATTAATAACTTCTTTCGGAAGTCGGTGGCAAAAATCAATGAAAATAAAAATATAGCCACCGACTTCCGAAAGAAGTTATTAATTAGGTTATTTCACCCTTTTTTGTTGTTGTTTTTGAAGTCGGTTACTTTTTTTGAAAAAGTTTTTTTACATGCTTTAGTTTGGATAGGACAAGATTGGATTTATAACTCTGAAGATTTTTTAGTTTGCAGTTCAGCTACTTTTCATAGTAGTTATAAGTTTACACACTACGTATCCGAAACAAAGTAATGTTCAGTGACTTTTGTCATTTATGATGTTAAGCTAATTTTGGACGTTGCCGTGATTTCACTAGATTTAACTAAAACAAGCATTTTAGATTGTTCAGTGACTTTTGTTATTTATGATGTTAAGTTACTCTTGGACGTTGCCGTGATTATACTGGATAACCAAAACAAGCATTTTGTATTGTTCATTAACTTTTGTAAAACTGAATGTTATGATATTTTCGGGTATCATAACGATCAGCAATTTTTGACAAAATGGTGTTCAGTGACTTTTGACAATTAGTGTTCAGTTAATTTTGAACTTTAATGATGTTCATTCAATACTGGTACCTATTTTGTTGAGCGATTTATGGGTGATATAATGTACAGTAATTTTGAAAATCTGAATGTGGTCATCGACTTTTAATGCTGACTGTACAAAAAAAATAAATAAAAAAAGAATCGACTTCAAAAACCAACACAAAAAAAAAACAAAATAAATAAAATATTCTTTTGGAAGTGGTGGCTTTGTTTTATAATTCATACGGCCACCGACTCCCGAAAGAAAAGTTATTTTACACTTTTTGTGGTGGTTTTTGAAGGCGGCTAGTTAGTTTCTTGAAAAAGATTTTTTTAACCTCTTTTTTTGTTCAAATATACAACCCATATTTTTGTAAAATACTTATTTACATTACATTACATTGCATTAGAATTTTGTAATCCGTAGTACCGGTAATAACATCGTCCAAGTATAGGCAATAAGAGAAAAATGCTCATAAAATAAAATGTACTGAAGCAAAATGAATACAATTTAAATGGGTCCTAATGACAGAATATAATGCATCTTACAAAAAAGGAATCATCAAAATCGGGTCACTCAGTCGAAAGTTATGAGGATAAAAAAACAATCGAATTGAGAGTCTCTTTCTTTTTTTGAAGTCGGTTAAAATGAGTCAGGAACAAGGATGTTTTTTCGATTGCCCTTTGCGTAGTTTGCTCAGCAAGATACCGTAGCCCTGGAGGTATCCTGCTGAGCGAACCTCATAATACTTATTTAGCCAACGAGTCTCAAAAGTACAATTAAAAGTTCAATATTTTTTAAGTTTTAATTTCTGTACAATTTCTGAGTCATAAAAGTTAGATCGGATGTACGACTCAATCCGGATCCGGTCATCGGCGTCCGGCCGGACAGCCCGCGTCCGGTAGCCGTCCGGAACTGTCCGGAAAGCAGCCATGTTGCTTTTAGAAGCTGTATCTGTAATTGATTCGGAATTATTAGTACGAATGGATGTTGGATATTTTGTAATTTTGATTCGGTTTGCGATTTCAGTAGAATTAATTAGTTTTGGATTGTAATTCTTGCATGGAATGCTGATGTGGGTGCTCAGAGATTTAAATTATGTCAGTTTTTATAGAAAAAAAATAATAAAAATTGACTTTCAAATATTTAAAATATGTTGTTTTTGAAGTCGGTTTTTATTATATTTTTAAAGTATTGTCTTTTACGACTTCTAAAATGAATGACGGCAAAGTTGGCGCAGTAGCTGAGCGATCGACTGTTGCGGAGCGTGTCGCAGGTTCAATCCCCGCACCGAACAAATATTTGTATGATCTACAAGTAGTTGTTCCGGGTCTGGGTGTTTATGTATGTGACTTTCTATGTTTTAGCGGCTGGGTTGGAGGGAGGACGCTGTTCTCTCCCTCACGTGGTGCGCCTCTTCCTTCGCTAGCATGACTGCTTCGCAGAAGGAGGCGACCGCTTCCCACTCCGTCTCGCCCCGCAGCATGGTCTCAACCAATGGCGGGCGCGAGAGGTCTCCGCCCATCGCCGTCGTGAGGACACGGCGGTGCTCTGCCTGAGCGGAACAGTCCTGCATCGTTTGCTCCACCGTGTCCTCCGGGCGATCCTCGCATTGGTGACACCCAGACGTTTTCTCCTTCCTCATCAGATACAGGTACCTCCCACAACATCCGTGTCCGGTGAGGACCTGCGTAGGGCGGAAGGTCAGGACGTCGTGACGCCTACCCAGCCAATCAACTGACTGACTGACTTAAAGTTCTATGTCCCCTAGATGGGGCAGAGGGCGTCCACAGATAACCAATCAACAATTAGACCCTATTAACTTTTTTTTAATTTTTTATAAACCCTCTAATTTTGTCCTGCCCTTTCCAGCCTCCTTTATCAGTGATATCAGTGTATAATTTCTAGCACTTCAGTGTATACAGTGTGTCCAGTATATACAAAGTGATATAACTCGAGAAGTAGAAGTACAGGCGTCCAACTGGCTGAATTCATGGGTAAGTGATTATTTTTAAAGTTTGTTTGTTTTACAGCTATGAAAAATGTTTTATCTAAGAGGTGAGTCGAGCTACACAAAT
The DNA here is from genome assembly GCA_954870645.1 of Agrotis clavis. NCBI lineage: Eukaryota > Metazoa > Arthropoda > Insecta > Lepidoptera > Noctuidae > Agrotis > Agrotis clavis. The sequence goes on along the minus strand of OX940944.1, from coordinate 12,934,258 downwards.
GCTTGCACTGACTGGACAGGTCCACTCGAATCTGTGTGATTCTTTCTTCAAAAGACCATGTCAGACACCTACATGGTCCTCGTATAACCCAGATCTTTATAATATGTCTGGACTTTAAAAGAGACTGTGACCTCTGAGTTTGTTACGCCTGTTTCTTCTCAGTGTAGTCAGGTACAAAACACCGGCTCATCTAGTTTATAAAAAGACGTGTAAAAGTGTTGTTATAACCTACTTGCTTATATAAACATTATCTCATTTCTTTTGTATGGAAAGCTTTTAAGGTCATCCGCCATTTTGTTTTTTTTTTTATGTAGGTAAATGCGTGCACTACAGAGTTTTACCTATGTATTTAGGTTCTGGGTGTTTGTGTATATGAGTTACTATGTTTGTAAACGCACCCACGATACAGGAAAAATTTCTAGTGTTAGCAACGTTTATTAAAAAAAGAACCGACTTCAAAAACAAACAAAAAGGTTCAAAATAACTTTTTTATATTATTTCATTAACTATTGCCACCGACTTATGAAAGAAAAGTTATTTAAAACTTTTTTTGATTTTTTTTTAAAGTCTGTTCTTTTTTTAAAAAGAATATATTTTACCCTTTTTTAGTTTTTCAGCAAAACGTAAGATAATCGCGAACAAACATTACAGTCGTCTTTGAAAATCTACAGTCAAAGTAGGCAAAAAATCCTCTATCTCAAAAACTACTGAACCGATGTTGATGAAACTTGCTGCACTTATTCCCTAAGTTGAACAATACCTAGTACAACAAAAAAAGTATTACTTAAATCGGATTTGTAGTTCCGGAGATCTGCGAACACAAACATAGTAATAACATACATACATACAATACACTTTTGAAATTTGGCACATTTGTTCAGACACTGATATAGACTAATATTATACGAAAACTGGGCAGTTTCGAAAATATTACATACAATCGGTTCGAATTGATAACCTCCTTTTTTTGAAGTCGGTATAAAAACGAGGTTGTCAGTAGTTAATTACTATCATCATTATTAATATCCACTTACATTTCTTCAACAAAAGTTAATAAATAATAATCATTCATACCTTTTGTCTCTGTTGATCCATTAAACCGTGTCGTCGGGAAAACAAGTATGGCTGCCATTAATTATTCAGAGGTCAGAAACAATACAAATGGATAATAATTGTAAGTCAGGAGGCTTTTAGCGATGTGGGGAAGTTATGAAGAATTTATTGAGTGAAATAAAAAGGTGAATTAATCATTTCTTCCTTTTAGGAGCTCGTGGCTAAATAATTACAGCTGCACAGACCGATCTTCCGGGTTAAGCCGCGCTTACCGAGATAGGTCTGTGGATGGGTGACCATCTGTCATAGCGAGTTTCCTCCGTGCCTCGGAAAGCACGTAAAGCCGTTGGTCCCGGCTGTTATTGTAGATCTTTGACAATCGTTACTATTAGTCAGAAGGTTTAAAAGTCTGACAACCAATCACCATGGGGTATCGTATTACCCAGTTACTGGATTGTGGAGGTCCGATAGGTAGTTGCTCTTTGTAAAATACTGATATTCAGCTGCATCTGGTTCGACTGGCAGCTGACCACAATATAGTTGGGAAAAGACAGGCAGATGATGAATTGCTTCTTCCTGTTCTGGGGTTTGTTATTTGGACGGGGAGAATGCACGGAGCCTGTGGCGGTCGCGGTTGCTGCCTCAATCCATGTCCAAAGTGACAAGTATTTGTTTTTCTTGCGGCAACTTCAGTTGTTGCAAATAGGGTTGCCAACCGTACCTACTATAATATATAGTATTGTACTGTATTTTGGGTCTCCGTACTATATACTGTTGAAGAAATATACAGTACGCGAAAATACTACATTTCAGTACAATAGCTCAATGTTTTTATTCAACCTACTAAAATCAGTAAAATGAAAAAAAACTTCCTGCACTTTTCGAACGCGTCATTAAAAAAGCGGGACGTGCAAATAAATATAGTTCTCATAAAATTATATTTAAAGTGAAAAATATAACAATCAATCTCTAACATAGAGATATAACAGTAATTTTTTTTATTTTTCCTACTAAAATACTATATTATTTTGAAGCGTTTTATATTTTTTCTGGCTTTTTCAAAAAAAATACTATATTCTGACAAAAAAATGTTGGCAACCCTAGTTGCAAACCGGGGTTACCCAGTAGTTTCTATAAATCTTGCATAAAGAAATTAATTCCTCATCTGCCTGCCTTTTCCCAACTATATTGTGGTCAGCTTCCAGTCGAACCAGATGCAGCTGAATATCAGTATTTTACATGGAGCGACTGACTATCGGACCTCCACAACACAGTAACTTAAAAAAATAATTTTAAAAGATTGTATAGAAGTGAATTTATTTATCAACCATTCTACATAATTCTACTTTATATTATCTTATTTTTAAACACAAAACAGAACACTGCTTCACAAAAAGTTTTATTTTTAACAAAAGTTCAACTAAAAACGAAGCAGTGCAATGGAAAAGTTGAAAATGAAAAACAAAATTTTGAGTTTCTTTTGTTTTAAATTATAAATGCTCTGCTAATGCTATGCTAAGTACTAGCCTCCAGTACTGTCCGCCAGTACTATCCTACAGTACTAGCTTCCAGTACTAGCCTCCAGTATTAAGACGTATTTTAGCCTTTTTGAATGAAACAACAACAAAAGAAAACCTTTTTGAATGAACATTTGAATGAAAAGTTATTTTTTACTTTTGTGTGTGTGTGTTTTTCTAGGTCGGTTTTATTTTTCTACATTATTTTTTGATAAAGTTAAGATACAGATAATAAAAGTGTGTTTTCATGATCCTATTCAACTTCTACTAACATACTCCACTCTAGCTTTTAGCTAGAAAATTCTATCTGTTGATTTGTGTCCACCAATGCTAGTCGAGGGACAGCCGGGTCATTGCGTTAAAATATTAGTTAGTATTCCCTTTCAGAGCCTCTGTGAATAGCTGATAGGGGGTGATGAAGAAACGGGGTGACGGGGGTATTGAAGGGGTATAGAGGGGGGATTGGAATTGAACATTAAAACACATAGTTTTTTGACGTGATAACGTCTTATAATTCGATAGCCGGCTGCACGCACGAAAAAAGATGACGTCATGCGGCGTTACCTCGCTCTGTAGCGTTCCTGCATAGCAACGGCGCGTCAATTGTTTGTTGATAGCAAACTTACGTTGCTATCAACAAACAATTGAATTTTCTTATGACGTTGTCACGTTCAACTATCGTCATTAAACCGACTTTACAGACAATCGATTTTTTTTTATACCTACCAACCACATCAGGAAAAAAAAAAAAATACGCATGTCACTCGGAGACTGCCGCGGTAAAGCTATTGCATAGCATTTTTTATTAACTTATGCGCATTTTTTTTAGGCTGTACCACGTCAATGTCAAATCTTCGTCACGGAATTTCTTGATTTGGTCGCCGTGTTCAGAGCTATATGCAATAGCTTAAAAATATTTTTCATTTTCATCAAACATTTTGTGCCCTTTTTATTACATAGTAAAATCTTCAAATGAGACCTCCTACCTAGGGCAGGACGGGAGGGATTGTCAGACTCGTATTGACTAAAATCCGCCGTCTTTCTATTGCCCTTTACATTCCATGGTCACGGGTAACCTGACGACCCGTGCATGCTCTCTGGCAAGCTACCTATTACTCGTCGTCCACATGGCCGCGCTTACGGCGGCCGGAAATCGACTCACTACGTCCGATGTCGTGGGCGTCTCCCGCGGCGAACGGGTTATGAGGTGGAGGCTGTCCTCTCCCTCACGCATTCCACCTCCTCCTTCGCTAGCATTACTACTTCGTAGAAAGAGGGTCAGTTTGCTGCCTGAGCCAAGCTTTGGCAATACAAACTTATATTTAAGCATTGATTTAGATGCGAGCAATCGTATGGCGAGTAATAAGTTACTCGCTGTCCGATCATGGATCATGCCGACGGTGCGCAGTGTACCACGCGCGCCTCAAAGAGTTGTCAGCAATCTAAAGCCACCATTGGAAGGTCAATGCTTTCCGGGGTCGCGGGAGTGTCACACAAGGTAATCGTGGCCCTGGAACGTAAAGGGCTATTGAAAGGTCACCGTGAATTTTAGTCAGTACAAGTCTGAGAGTCCGTCCCGTCTTGCCCTGTACCCTTGGCACGAGTTTTCAGTATTTGACACGTAAAGTAAACTGGATGACAATTTCAAATTGACAATTTTAAAGGAAAAAGTTAGTTCCTTCTTCGCACACCAGAGGCGCTGTTCAATTTTTTCATACAAGAAACGCTGTAAATGCTGGAAAGACGCTTTAAAGTAAAAGAGTGAAAACTGGTGCTAAGGGTACAGGATGGGAGGACTCATTTGATGATTTTAGCACGATAAAAAAAACATTAATTTAAGGTTTAACCTAGCATTCGTTTAAACGAGCTTTACGCTTGCTATCATAAGCCAAAACTTAGTTAATTTAACAAAAGATATTCCTACGTATTCTTGCAGTAATTTAGATAAAATATGGCGGCGAGCCACGCCTGTAACGTGTCACGTAATTGAACCAACTAGTTCTGATTGAATTAGCTAACGAGTTTCTTATACGTCCTGTAAGCTCTAAGACGCCTCGAGTGACCATATTTTTGGGAGCCAAAGACCGTCAATTCTTAAGGAGCTCGTGGCTAAATAATTACAGCCGCACATGCCCATTTACGCAGCGTTCGGGAAACTGCGCAATGTCTTTTCGTCCGACACACCCCAGTGCCTCAAGACGAAAGTCTTCAACCAATGTGTGTTACCAGTGATGAGTTACGGCACCGAAACGTGGTCTTTCACTATCGGTCTCATCTCAAAGCTCAAAGTCGCTCAACAACGAGCTATGGAGAGGGCATGCTCGGTGTTTCTCCACGTGATCGAATCCGAAATGAGGAGATCCGTAGACGAACTAAAGTCACCGATATAACCCACCGGATTAGCTAGCTGAAGTGGCAATGGGCGGGCCTAATTGCTCGCAGAGCAGATGGTCGATGGGGCCGAAAAGTGCTAGAGTGGAGACCTCGGACGTAGGACGTCCACCAACAAGATGGACAGACGACCTTATAAAGGTCGCCGGAAGACGCTGGATGCAGGTCGCTTCCAACCGGTATATGTGGAGATCTAAAGGGGAGGCCTATGTTCAGCAGTGGACGTCCTATGGCTGAGATGATGATGATGCCTATTTTCCGGGTTAAGCCTCGCTTGCCGAGATTGGTCTGTAGATGGGTGGCCGGCGGTCATAACGAGTAGGTGGGACTGTCAGACTTATACTGACTAAAATACACTGTGTCCTTCAATAGCCCTTTACGTTTCGGGGCCACGGTTACCTGATAAGACGGTCCCGCGACCCCGGCAGGCTTTGGTTGACTGCTCCTTCTGTCTCGCCCCGCAGCATGGCCTTGACCATTGCCGAATACGAGAGGTCTCCGCCTATCGCTTCCGTGAGGACACGGCGGTGCTCTGCCCAAGCGGGGCAGACCTGCACCCTGTGCTCCACCGTGTCCTCCGGGCGATCCTCGAAGTGGTGACACTCAAGCGATTCTTCCTTCCCTATCAGACACAGGAACCTCCCGAAAATTCCGTGTCCAGTGAGGAACTGCGTCAAGCAGAAGGTGAAGACGCCGTGGCGCCTCTCCAGCCATTCCTCAAAAAGGTGTCTGAACGCCGTGGTTGAGCCGAGCCCGAGTTCCGGCACCCTGGCAGGCATCTATTCATCTTAAAAAACTTTTGCATAAATGGAAGCATTTATAAATAGCTAAGATAAAGATACTTCGAAAAAGTGGCAGCACCACTCCGGTTCGGAATAAAAAATGGTGTTGGTGTTGGTGTAAAGGCAAAAAAGTGTATCACACCGTGCAGTTGGGTATCGGAAAACATAGGGACCAGTCAGTAGCGACGGCGACTGATTGCTGTCATGCCCCTAGCCGTCGTCTTTTTGTAACGGATCAGGTTACTAAACGACAATTCTTAATAGATACTGGTTCAGACCTTTGCTGTTACCCTCATCGCTGGCTTTCTAGTCGAAGGAAACCTATGGATTATGATCTCTGCGCTGCTAACGGGAGCAGCATACATACTTTCGGCACAATTACTTTGACGCTAAACTTTCGTCTCCGTCGCAATTTTACCTGGACGTTTGTCGTCGCCGATGTCAATAATGCTATTATTGGCTCGGACTTTCTGTCATATTATCACTTATTACCAGACTGCCGCACCAAGCGGTTATTAGACGGCGTCACCAATCTTTCGGCAATTGCCTGTACCGCGACGTCAGAGCAACCTAGTGTTAAGGCCGTAGCTCCGTCGAATTCTGTTTTCGCACAAGTGCTAGCAGAGTTCCCCGAAATAACTCGACCTCCTGGCATTACCAGGATCGTTAAGCACGATACTGTGCATTTCATTAAGACAACGGATGGGCCCCCCATTTCTTGTCGTCCCCGCCGTTTAGCCCCCCAAAAACTAGTGTCGGCTAAAAAGGAATTTGAGAACATGGTGCAGTCTGGCACAGCACGACCGTCAAAAAGCCCGTGGTCATCTCCATTGCACATGACCCTTAAGAAAGATAACACTTGGCGTCCCTGCGGCGACTACCGCGCGCTCAACGCCCGAACGGTACCAGACAGGTATCCTGTCAGGTACATAAACGATTTTGCCCACAACCTCACCGGTGCTAAAATTTTCAGCACCATCGACCTTGTGAAGGCATACCATCAGATCCCAGTTAATGAAGAGGATATTCCGAAGACCGCCATCACTACTCCGTTTGGCCTCTTCGAATTCCCATTCATGACATTCGGTCTTCGCAATGCTGGCCAAACCTTCCAGCGCTTTATCGACGAGGTCACACGGGGTCTTGATTTCTGTTTTCCGTACGTGGATGACATTCTCGTTCACTCTACAGACGAGGTTCTCCACTGCGAGCATTTACGCATCCTCTTTAGACGATTGCGGGACTATGGGGTTGTGATAAATCCTTCCAAGTTGGTACTAGGTGCACGTGAGGTAACATTCTTAGGATATCGCATCAGCCCTGAGGGCACTAAGCCTCCTCAGGATCGTGTTCAAACCATCCTTGATTTCCCACCCCCTAAAACCGTCCAGGGAGTGCGTCGTTTTCTCGGTATGTTAAATTACTACCGCCGTTTTCTTCCTAAGGCTGCATTGTTCCAGGCTCCATTAATTAAAGCTGTGATTGCTACTAAAGGCAAGGGTGCAAAACCATTTATATGGACACCTGAGCTACTCGAACAATTAGAAGCCTGCAAAACGAGTTTAGCGACTGCCACCCTGTTACATCATCCGGTCAACGGTGCTCCTCTTGGACTGTTTACTGATGCTTCCAGCGTTCACATCGGGTCCTGCCTTCAACAACAAATTGACGGCGAGTGGGTGCCTCTTGCTTTCTTCAGCAAAAAGTTAACGGATCAGCAAGCACAGTGGCCTGCTTATTATCGCGAGTTACTGGCGGTGTATGAAAGCGTACAGCATTTCCGCCACATACTCGAGGTCCAACATGTTACTATTTATACAGACCACAAGCCGCTACTCTACGCTTTCGTACAGAGCCGGGAAAAACTCCCACCAGCACAATTAAATCAGTTGTCTTTCATTAGTCAATTTACCACCGACATTAAATACATCAAGGGCGAAGACAATGTAGTCGCTGATACGATGTCACGGGTTGATGCCATTGCTCTTGAGCAGGATTGGCAAGCACTTGCCAAATCACAGGAGGTAGACCCGGAATTATTAAACCTGGAGCAGCAAGGCACCAGCCTTCAATTATCCAAAATTAACATACCGGGGTCTAATATCGCAGTCACCTGTGATATGTCTACGGGCAAGCCTCGCCCTTATTTGACCCTCTCCTTCCGAAAAACAGCATTTGACAAGCTGCACAATTTAAGCCACCCCGGCGCTCGAGCTACCACCCGTCTCGTAACCGATCGCTACGTTTGGCCGTCCGTGAATAGTGACTGTAAAGAGTGGGCGCGAACATGCAAAGCGTGTCAGCGTGCTAAGGTATCGCGCCATAATTCGTCCCCTCTTGGTAATTTTGATCTACCACATGGTCGTTTCAGACATGTCCATATCGACATCGTCGGTCCCTTGCCGGTTTGCAATGATTACCGGTACTGTCTGACGGCCATTGATAGAGTCACTAGATGGCCTGAGGTATGACCAATGCGCTCCATCACCGCAGAAGAGGTGGCGGAAACCCTAACACGAGAGTGGATTGCCCGTTTCGGTGTGCCGTCAATCATTACTACAGATCAAGGTACGCAGTTTGAATCCGACCTTTTCCGCCGCCTGATGACGTTATTCGCCACAACGAAAACCAGGACAACAGCTTACCATCCCTGCGCTAACGGCATGATTGAGCGCGTCCACCGCCAGCTCAAAGCTGCTCTTATGTGCCACCAAGACTCATGGGTCCGTGCGCTGCCCCTTGTCCTCCTCGGCATGCGATCAGCCTTCAAAGAAGACTTGAAAGCCACTGCTGCTGAAATGGTGTACGGGGAACCTCTTCGATTGCCCGGAGAATTGCTTATAGCGGCTGATGAATCACATCGTTTAAATGACTCTACTCTGATGATCTATATTTATATTTAAGGACCTTGCATCAGCAACGCACGTATTTCTACGGGACGATTCCGTCAGACGACCATTTCAGCCACCGTATTCTGGCCCGTACGAGGTCGTAAGTCACTCCAGTGATGGTAAAACTATCACTCTTGTCGTAAACCGCAAAACTGTGACTGTGAGTGTCGATCGCGTCAAACCGGCACACATGGATCACTCAATCCAAGTCGACCATGATCTTCTGAAGGGCCTCACAGAACCTGCAGCACTCACGACGCGTGACATTCCAATGAAAACTACAGAGCCTTCAAAACTCAAGAATGTCAATCCGGCCCCAAAAACGCCGTATACCACGCGCTCCGGTAGACGAGTGAAGTTCAAAGATTTCTCCGATTTTGCGTAACCGGTGCATCTTTCTCCGTGGGGGGGTGGTGTGGCGTACCTGGCCACTAACAATCTATGGTTGAATGTTTTTCTGTTGACATTTTGGTATTGTCAGATAGACAATTGACTGGGAATTTTCCTGGAGCTTTTATTCGGATAAAATATATTATGTTATAGTTTAATACGCGTTAGCAACTAATTCGCTGCAAGAAGTGTGTACAGAATCTTTACAATGTTTATTGAATAATATTCTCTGATTTCCTTCATGCGACTTTTATTGCCTCGCCTCCAAGTAAAGGAGAACGAGCAACTTCTGCCCGTGTCTCCAAAGTGTGTCTTTTTTTTGGGCCCAAACAAAAATACAATAATGTTTAAAAGGACCATCCCTTTAAAACATCTCCATTTTCTATCCACAATTCAAACTTTGTCCCTCAAGAGACAGAACCCAACGAGTACCCATTTGTTAGAGAAAGTTATGAAAAGGCACAAAACATATTTCGTTGAAGTACTGCCTTATTACAATTTAGGGAGGGTAGAATTTCCGGGGTCGCGAAACTAACGAGCTAATGTAACCCCGGAACGTAAAGGGCTATTGAAGGACACCGTAGACTTTAGTCCGTACAAGTCTGACAGTCCCTCCTGCTTTGCCCTGGGTGGGGAGGACTCATTTGATGAATTTAAAAAAAAGGCAAGGTAGAATTTGATAATTATTAAAATTTATTACTTGGCTAAAAAAATCTAGTAAGGCTGTCAGTTGGCTGGATAGGCGTCACGGCATCCTGACCTACCGCATGACGCAGGTCCTCACCGGACACAGAAGTTTCAGGAGGTACCTGTGTCTGATGAGGAAGGAGGAAACGCCTGGGTGTCACCACTGCGAGGATCGCTCGGAGGACACGGTGGAGCATACGGTGCAGGACTGCCCCGCTTAGGCAGAGCACCGCCGTGTCCTCAGGGCGGCGATAGGCGGAGACCTCTCGCGCCCGGCATTGGTTATGCTGCGGGCCGAGACGGAGTGGAAAGCGGTCACCTCCTTCTGCGAAGCAGTCATGCTCGCGAAGGAGGAGGCGGACCGCATGAGGAAGAGGATAGCGTCCTCCCTCCACCCCAGCTGCAGTGGTAGATGCTCACGGCGACTGACGTCGGCAGACGATCTCCGGCCACCGTAGGCGCGGGAATGCGGGCGGCGAGTAAAGGGTGACTCGCTGTCCGACCATGGACCATGCCTGGGTCGACGGTTTGACGATTTTAGTCAGTACGAGTCTGACAGTCTTTTGACGATTTTAGCACGTAAAAAAAAAGTGGCGGGCCTTTTTTCTTAATTCATCAAATGAGTCCTCTCACCCCGGGCAGGGCGGTAAGGACTGTCAGACTCGTACTGACTAAAATCCACGATGTCCTTCAATAGCCCTTTACGTTCCAGGGTCACGGTAATATGATAAGTCCCGCGACCGAAAACGATACCACAGGTAAGACTGGTTGTCAAATTGCGCAAAAGTTCTAAACTGCATCGATACGTTGCATTTTCGATTAATTTCTCAATAAATTGTGATTGGATTTTTTTGAAACAAACATTTACTTTTTCCTCTCTCGTTTATATTTAAATAACAAACACACCTGTAGTGTTTGCTTTAAATCAATATTTATACTGGTAGGTAGTGCATTTCAAACGAATATATATTTCACTTTTAAATGTTGGCTAATATTGATACTTCGTCGTGAATTTAAATTGCGAAGATATTTTTGCATTTACAGGCTTTTTATACAGTGCGGACTTTTTAAAATTCAAGCAGGCTTAAAAATACAAATTCTATACAAAAGTTAAGGTGCCACAGTCCCAGTCACAAGACATAATTCCTGTGAAAGTACCGTAGATGCCCATTCTAAGAAGTAGATCTCTATGGAGAAGAATGGGCAAAAAACTCTATGGACACTCTTTTTAGATCGCCAATATTATTAGAGAACCTTTGTTACATTATTCATCTAATAATGTAGTTCTATGTCAGTAATATGACTTAGTCATGCAGATGCCAGACAGTGGACAGACGACCTTATAAAGGTCGCCGGAAGACGCTGGATGCAGGTCGCTTCCAACCGGTATCTGTGGAGATCAAAAGGGGAGGCCTATATTCAGCAGTGGACGTCCTATGGCTGAGATGATGATGATGATGCAGATGCATGCCTATTGGAAATCTATGTTCAACAGTGGACGTCCTTTTTTTTCATCTTGGTATAATCATTATATGAGTCCTCCCACCCAGGACAGGGCGGGAAGGATTGTCACTCGTACAGACTAAAATTCACGGTGTCCTTCAATAGCCCTTTACGTTCCGGGGTCACGGTAATGAGACAAGTCCCGCGACAGCGGAAAGCTTTGGCCCTCTAGAGAGGCACGATGGTGCTCTGCCCAAGCGGGGCAGTCCTGCACCGTATGCTCCACCGTGTCCTCCGGGCGATCCTCGCAGTGGTGACACCCAGACGTTTCTTCCTTCCTCATCTGACACAGGTACCTCACGAAACTTCAGTGTCCAGTGAGGACTTGCGTCATGCGGTAGATCAGGACGCCGTGACGCCTATCCAGCCACTCCTCAAAGAGGGGTCTTACCGGACGTCCTACGGTGATATGATGATCATACCTACATGGGGTTTATCTCAGCAAATTTTTAAAACTTTCTACTAAAATTTTTCGAGAAGGTACGGTCGACGTAGCTAATATTACTAATACTAGTTTCAAACTTAAATACTTGAACATTAGGTATACATGTCCAAACTAACAGGTACGTCTATCGCTCCTCGAATTTGTTTCAATCGATAGTCCTTGACTCGAGTGTGTTGTGTAGTTGTTAACATTACAATAATTTAGTATTTCATTTGTAATGTTTCACTGTGTTATAATCGAAGCTTATTGTATATCGAGGGCTTGGTCGAAGTGTTTAGCATATTTACTCAAATACTTAAACTTAATTTGCATTCTACAATTTGTTTTGTGTTCTAAGGTGATGCAGTGTTAGGTGTACGAGTAGTGTGTTTGTTTTTTATTGGGACAAACCCACCACACTATTCCCAAACCACTGCAACTCCTGAGAGCCAGAATCAACAGTGGCAACCACCAGAAAGCGCCAAGACAATGAAGCTCGACGTGTCCCGGAGATTGAATTTACCTGTCTTGGATCCTGCAACGAAATTAATCAGAAAAGAATAGTGGAGGAGTAGGAAAAATACGTTTCCACTTCCCTCCATGCAAGCAGGAGACAGAACAAAACAAAGCCAATAGCCACAAAGGGACATTACAACTGGGAGAAGCCCAGTTGCCTAGCACCACGGGTAAAAATGACTACTAATATTAATGGATCCTAAATTGTGAGCTGCTATATTTGATTCCAATAAGGCGTGGCAAAAGTTACTGTGGTCTAATTAATTTATTATTTTTTGTAGGTTAATAATAGCAACCGCATGGTTTGATTTCCAAGGCCAAGCCACGCTGGCCTAGTTTGGCCCATGCGTGACCAGCCATTACATACCCAGTTTCCTCCGTACCTCGGAAAACACGTAAAGCCCTTGATCCCTGCCGTTATTTTTAGATAATTTAACAGTCGCTACAGATTACAGAACCTTTGTTACCTCATTCATTTTGAGATGGTACTAACCATCTCAAAATGAATGGTGTAACAAAGGTTTTGTTATAATTTTGGCGATCTAAAAAGAGTGTCCATGGAGTTTCTTGCTCTTGAGTTTCTCGTTCTTCTCCATAGAGATCTACTTCTTGTAATGGGCATCTACGGTACTTTCACAGTTATTATGTCTTGTGACTGGGACTGTAGCAACATAATTTTATATCTACCATGTAGGTACGTATGTATTTTTTGCCTTTTGACCCAATGATATTATAAAGAAAGATACGCCATGTTCATACTGAATGGCGTTCAGATATCGTTGCGTTCTTAGTATAGTAATTTAAAACTACGACAGCGATAGATAATGCGGAACGTATTAAGATAGAAAGAGATAGCAGATAGCAAAGAGCAACAATTGTCTTACTTTGTCCTCAACAATTTGTGCGTGCTAGTGCGATATCTACCTCTTTTTATTATTCTTTATAATATCATTGTTTTGACCATTCAAAAGTGAAAATAAATGTTTTGATTTTTGTAACTAGTCATACCAAGGGGTATCGTATTACCCATGGGACAGTCGTATCAGGTAACATAAAGGGCTATTGAAGGATCACCCTGGATTTTTGTCAATACAAGTCTGACAGTCCCTCCCATCATGCCTGATTTTATCGTACCTTTTTTTATCGTGGTAAATCTTCAAATAAGTCCTCCCACGCAGGCAGAACATAGGCCTCCCCCTTAGACCGCCACGCCGAACGACAATTCGCCACTTGCATCAATCGGCTGCCCGCCTATGTTCAGCAGTGGACGTCTTCCGGCTGATGATGATGATGACGCAGGCAGGACGGGAGGGACTGTCAGACTTGTACTGACCAAAATCCACTGTTTCCTTCTATATCCCTTTATGTTCCGGGGTCACGGTCATTCGTTACCCCCGCGACCCCGGCAGGGCTTGGACCCGACATTGTGGACACTCTCTGAGGCGCTTGTGGAACACAACGCGCCGTCAACCCGGGCATGGTTCATGGTCGGACCGCGAGTCACCCATTACTCACCGTCCGCTCTACAAAATATCTAATTAACACACAAATCTTGCCAATTTCACTCAGTGAGTTACAACGCCCGTACTAAAAGTTCCTCTTTATAAAAGTTTCGCAACAATCTCGTGTATTGAAAGGATGCCAATATGCTTCGGGACTAAAAATGAGTTCTATTGTGAAACCCATTTTATTAGATGAGGTTTTATCACATGTACTAGTTTTTGTCGACGACTTTACCTACATTTTTCTTTTTGTAGCGTAGTTAAATATAATAATATAATAATAATATAATATTCCACAAATATCACACAACTAAGCAGAGCTTGTGTTATGGGTACTAGACAACTGATAGACACACTTATATATTTCTAAATACACTTCTCATCAAAAAAATCGAAACACCTCGCAGTTTATGATTTGATAAGGATTATCAGAAAAATGTGTATATTTAGGAATAAATGTAAAATGTCATTTAATAGTGAGTAGTATGAGGTTTTTAAATCCTAATGTTAATGTTCTAAATTCAAATTAAGTCTTCATAGGTTTCGTATTTTGTATAATGAGTAATTTTTACCCTGTATGGAATATGAAGGAAATGGGTAAAACAACACGCGTAAATGAAAAAAAAATGTAAGAAACGTTTATTTAATAACTTGTATTCCCTCCGCGAGCTCTTATTACTGCTTCCATACGGTTCTTCATCGATCGGATGAGAGTCACGATCACATGTTGTGGTATATTATCCCATTCCTCTTGGATTGCATTTTGCAGCTGGCTAAGTGTTTCTGGGGCTGGATCTCTTGCTCGAATTCGTCTCTTTAATTCATCCCATAGATGTTCAATGGGATTCATGTCCGGGCTTCTTGCTGGCCATACCATAATGGAGATACCGACTTCGGTAAGATAATCTCGTACGACGCCCGCGGTGTGAGCTCTAGCATTGTCGTGCATGAATATGAAGTCGTTGCCAATAAAATGTGCATAGGGCATCACATGAGGTTCAAGACACTGTTCGATGTACCGATGAGAGTTTAGTGCAGGCAGCCGTGGCCCAGACACAAAGGCAAGTTCTGTCTTACCGTCGGCGCTGATTCCTCCCCAAACCGTCCACGAACCGCCACCATAGCTGACCTTTTCTTCAATGCAGCATTGTGCAAAGCGTTCTCCATCTCTTCTGTAGACCTTGTTCCTTCCGTCGTTACCATACAGCATAATTTTACACTCATCAGAAAACAGTACTTTGCTCCACTGAAGGTATGACCAAGTTAGGTGCTCGCGTGCAAAGTTAAGGCGCGCTCTTCGATGGTCTGCAGTTAATTTCGGCCCATTCGCTGGCTTATGCGGTGCCAATCCGCGTTCCTTCAACCTTCTTCTTATTGTAGAGTCACTTACAGCTACTCTTCGTAACGCGAAGCTGCTGCTGCAGTTGAAAAGCGTTAAGGCGTCGATTTCGTAAAGAAGTTGTTACAATAAATCGATCATCTCGCTCAGAAGTGACCCGATTCCTGCCAGATCCTGAACGGCGCGTGAACGAACCAGTCTCCCGATAGCGTTTGTAGACTCTATGAACAGATGATAAGCTTAGATGCAATCTTGCAGCCACAACACGCTGACTAAGTCCAGAATCCAGCAATGCCACCACTTGGGCGGCTTCTGCGGGCGAAGTATCCATATGTTTTAGAAAAAAAAGTTTTTTCAGACGTCCCAAAGTCACAGTAAATGAAATAAGAAACAGAAAGTTTAAAGACAAGCGCTAATTTTTAGGGTTCCGTAGTCAACAAGGAACCCTTATAGTTTCGCCATGTCCGTCCGTCCGTCCGTCCGTCCGTCCGTCCGTCTGTCCGCAGTTTAGCTCAGAGACGCCCAGTACTAGAAAGCTGTAATTTGGTGTAAATATACGGATTTGTTGTGCCGAAAAAGTGGTAAAATAAAATCTCGTAAAATATTTTTTTTTAGGGTACCTCCTGTACACGTAAAGTGGGGATGTTTTTTTTATTTCTCGCGTACCCCTTAGTGTGGGGTATCATTAAATAGGTCTTTAAAAAATATTGATAGTTTCCATTAACAATTTTTTGATAAAAAGATTCGTTTGTGAAATATTAAGCTTTAAAGTGCTAATTTTTGCTCGACTCGAGTGTCCCCCCCCTCTACCAGCTAAACGGTTATGTTTGGGGGTGTGAAAAAATTCACAATAGTAGTATATATAACGAAGTTTGAAGGAAAATTATCATGACTAAGTAGGCTTTACAAGTTTACGAGTAATAGTCGACCAACTTATAAAACGTACTTGGATAGCATATTTTCCTAAACAAAATGTATCGCAGAACATGTTCTTCAACTGCAAATGTAAGTTTGTAAACTTTATTTTTACAGCTATAATAGGTGGGTATGTTTTGGGGATAGGTAGGTTTTTATTGTCAACTAGTTTTAAGTAACTTCATAAAAAGGAGGAGGTTCTCAATTCATCGTAATCTTTTTTTTTATGTATTTTCCCCGATTTCTCAAAGATGCCTGGACCGATTTTGAAAATTCTTCTTTTTAAAATTAAATTCAGCGAATCAGTTTAATTAGTTCGCATAAGTATTTTGATGGGCAACTACGGAACCCTACACTGTGCGTGGCCCGACACGCACTTGGCCGGTTTTTAGTTTTTAAACGAGAAACGTACTCCAACCCTAAATACACATTTGTCTCAAAACAGTGATTAATTTCATTTATAGGATAAACAAATGAAATTATTTCGAATTTTGATTTTTTTCTTCTTACTGTAATGACCAAACTGCCAGCTACACAGTAATGTTTTTTTTTCATGGAATTAATTCTCTTTTGTAAAAAATTAGGACAAAAACAATAAAAACGAAAGTGTTTCGATTTTTTTGATGAGAAGTGTACATACATATTATAGATAATTACACCCAGACACAGAACAAACGATCGTGCTCATTACACAAACATTTGTCCTGGGTGGGAATTAAACCCACGACCTCCGGCATAGCAGTCAGGGTCACTAACCACTAGACCAACAGGCTTGTCAAATCATCATCAAATGAGTCCTCCCACCCAGGGCAGGACAGGAGGGACTGTCAGACTTGTACTGACTAAAATCCACGGTGTCCTTCAATAGCCCTTTACGTTCCGGGGTCACGGTAATTCGTTAGTCCCGCAACCCCGGCAGGCTTTGGCCCTCTAGAGTGGGGCCCCGTCATAATGCTGACATTCTTTGAGGCGCGCGCGGAACACAACGCGCCGTCGACCCGGGCATGGTCCATGGACGGACAGCGAGTCGCCCATTACTCGCCGCCCGCATGCCCGCGCACGGCTTTACCTACATGGAGTTGGAAGCAGGCCCTATAGTTATATGGAAGCTACTAGCGGTTGCCACTGAGTTTACTCGCGTTTAGCATTTCCACACAGAAAGGGTTACCATAATTATTTAGCATGTCAAAGTCAAAGTCAAAGTCAAATCATTTATTCCAATTAGGCCATCAAAGAGGCACTTTTGAACGTCGATATTTAAATTTAAAGGGAATAGGAAGGGAAGGGATTGATTCTACACCCATTCGCTAAGGTAGGTTGTATGGAGAAGAATGGGCAAGAAACTCCATACATACTCTTTTTAAAAAAATGTTTTACAATATTTTTTAACAGCGTTTGAAATAATTAATGTCAAAGCAATGTACCTTGAAAATCTAGACTAAAATTAAAAAAATAATAAGAAATAAAAAAAGCAAAAAGGTACATGGCGTTCACATTTTAACAAAATATTGAAATTACACAATTTACAAATATAATTTGAGTGTGTGAGCATTCAAATTTCAACCAGCTTGACTTTGTTTAAGCCCTACATTGTACTATGGAGCAGGACCGGCATGTTTCCAAACATTTTTATCTTGAATATAATCTTCTAATTTATAATATGCTTGTTTACTAAGGGTGTTTTTTATGTAACTTTTAAATTTTTTTTCATTTAGATTTAAGATTTCACTCGGTATTTCGGCTTCGGCATGTACTGGGCGAAAGATACCCAGCGCACATTACACATTACATTACACATTACATTACATTACATTACATTACACATTACATTACGCCTTACATTACATTACATTACACATTACATTACACATTACATTACACATTACATTACACATTAAATTACACACTACATTACACATTACATTACACATTACATTACACATTACATTACACATTACATTACACATTACATTATACTACACATTACATTACACACTACATATACTTTACATTCCAGGGCCGGTTAGGGCCGGCAGGGTTACCGGTTCCGTAACTTGTTTGGCCCTCATTGGCCCAATCGGATTGCTGACAGCTCTTTGAGGCGCGCGTGGTACACCCGTCGACCCGGGCATGGTCCATGATTGGACGGCGAGTCACCCATTACTCGCCGTCTGCATACCCTAAAGGCAAATCGTTATGTTTATTATGTAAAGTAAAACTTTACAACAGTGATTCCCGTCTTAAAACTTTCTCCAAGAATGTTCTAGAAGAAATTGAGAGTGAGCCAAGAAGTGTTCTATCACGAGGAGGTTCCATTGTGTTGTAGTTATTGTGAAGTATTTTATTGGACGGCAAATTAACTGGACGGAGTGGTACGGTGACCAGGCGGGGCATTATTGGAGGATTTTTTCCGGACTCTTTTCAGATATTAAGTTGAATGGTGATTTCAATTAAGATGAAATCAGGAAATCATGAAAAGGATTCGAGGCCGAGCGCTTGTCGAGTCAACATCTCCTGAGGATGCCCCGTGGAGGGGCGAAACACGTGTCGAGTATAGGTTTGATTGCATGGCTTGTTTTTCCGTTTGTTGCATGTGTGCATATGCATGATTCCTTTGCTGCATGTGCATATGCATGACTGCATACGGTTGGATTGCATCCTGCAACAAGCCTGGATTTTTGTCGCAGAATTAAAACTAAATATTTTTCATAACATTTGATTTCAATTAAGTTTATGAAAAGATTACAGTTATTGGATAAATTATAACTTGTAGTGCTAGTGCAGTTTAAAAGATTTGGCTTCATGTCAAGTTTGTTTGTTTGAACGCGCTAATCTCAGAGAAACAACTGTTTCGAATTAAACAAATGTTTGTGTGTTGGACATTCATATCGAGGAAGGCTATAGGCTATGACCAATACAAACCGAGAAGCGGAGATAAAACCACGGAGAAAAGCTACGTCAAACAAGATACTCGTAATTTTTAATTAACTTCAATAAAGGAGAAGGTTGTCACTTCGTCTGTATGTTTTTTTTTTAACATATTATTTGGAATGGGCTTGTTTTTGATTCTAGCCTAGGTCAGAAGTTACAGAAATCACGATCTTTTTTGTGAATTATAAAAATATTGTGTCGCTAGTCAAGATAAGGGGAGCGTTAAATAAAAAAAAAACTACGTGTGAGCAGACGCGCATGCTCTAATGTAATGCCTTGAAAACTAGCTTATGGTTACATGGACTTACTGCTACTTAAAATGCTAAATTGATAAAAATGCAAGAACCGTCTCGAAGGGCCACCCTAAACTGCGAGCGTGCATTTTATGCTCTCACGGTGATCACTCGTCGCGGTTCAGTTTGCATAACTCGCTTGTGTTCCGTGTTTGTTTTTTTAATTCGTAATTTACTGAACATTAGTTTATCTTACTTTTCACTCTCGCGACTCGGTTCCTATTCGTCGTAGCGTGTTGTAATAATATAGCCTATACTATAGCATTCTTCGATAAATGGAAAACATTTTTGTGTTGGATACAACATTAATTTTTTTTTTCAATTTGAACCTGTAATTCTTGAGATTTACGCGTTTAACTAAACAAACTCTTCAACTTCATAATAATTAAGTATAGAAGTACATAAATTGACCTGTGAGTAAAAATACTACTACTCAAGAAAAATGGTTAAAATAATATCCCCCATTATTTAACATCACAGACACCCTACAATTGGCAAGACGCCTTTCAGAATCGCATTCTCACAAGAAACGGTTACGTTCAAACGACTTTATTTCGCGACTTTCATACGACTTCAGACTTCAAAATTATGTACAAAACATGTTAGAACTAAATGCTAAATGGAGCGTCGACTATTCTGTTATATGTTTTATACGGTTGATTTTAGTATAAAATGTGACTTTGAGGTTTACTTGAAAGGAGCTTTAACTAAAATCTTACTAGTCTTATTTTACTAATATTATAAATTCGAAAGATTATGAGCATGGATGGATGGATATTTGTTAAAAAAATACTGAACGGATTTTTTATTACATAAAAAATAAACTTTGCACCATTCTAAGAATTTCTCCTGTGTCGTGCGTTTACAAACATAAACTCACATACACAAACACCCAGACCCGGAACAACTACTTATACAACGTGTAACGTTAATAGCGCAAAACCTGTGGGGTAACTCAGCCCATGTTACTGAACAATGTTTGTTCTAAGACTTTTGGAAACTCGCAAAAAAAAATTTTTTTTTCATACAAAATGAGAAATTGATCGGGCCCATCAGTATGAAAAATCATTTTTATTTTTGTGAATTTCCAAAAGTCTTAGAATACTTAGAACAAACATTGTTCAGTAACATGGGCTGAGTTACCCCACGAGAGGTTTTGCGCTATTAACGTTACACGTTGTAGATCATGCAAAGTATTTATTCTCCAGCTGGGATTGAACCCAAGACACGCTGCGCAGTAGTCCAATCACTCAGTCACTGCGGCATTCGTGACGTAAACTATTTTAACAATAGTCAGTTTAACTATTGATCAAACCAATGGCCTTAAGTTAAATAAATAGATAAATATTTAACAGTTAGTAAGCTAATATAATATACGAGTGACCTAGCTAGGTATTTTGATATATCGATTGATCTTGTTAGTGGGCCACGAAAGTAGCGGGCAACGAGGTGGAAGCGATTATTGATATTGAATTATTGTATTATTATTTTTTCATTCAAGGTTGAAGTTACACGTATGTGTAGGTAGTCTCAACGAACGAACTCGTTGACGAGTTAGAAAAGGATTTTGAACTTTTATACCTCTACAGTATAAAGTTGAAAATCCATTGAAAACTAACCGCCTTACCACAAAAAGACAAACATTTGTTGATCGCTTGTCTAAAAAAAGTGTAACTGCAAAACGACCCTTATATCAACGTGAAATGTCGTGTAAAGACGGCCGTCTTACAACACAACTGTTATGAGGATCGTCTACCGAGCGCTCGTCCATACTAAAAGAGAAAACGTTTTCCCCTATCTCAATGTTTTTTTTATAATGCTTCCTACACAGTAAAAAACTAGGTTTATAGGTTTTCTTTTTTTCAAAATTTATAATAGTTTGAAAGTTACAGGCACCTAAGAGTTACTTTTGAAAAAAAGAAAACCTGTAAACCTAGTTTTTTACCGTATCAGTAAGCATTCTAAAAAATCATTGAGATAGGATAACATTTAGGGGTAGGAAAACGTTTTCTCTTTTAGTATGGACGAGCGCTCGGTAGACGATCCTCTTAACGTCAAAATGACATTCCACGATGATAAAAGGGTCGCTTTGCAGTTACACTTTTTTTTAGACAAGCGTTCAATAGATGTTTATATTTCTTGTTGTAAGACGGTTATTGTTTCGATTCTCATTTAAATAACTTGTTTATAAAACCTTGTTCTTGGAGCGCGGCAAATGTGCCTTAAGCAATAATGCAATTGTTTCTTATAGGACTGTATGGGTGTCGATAGTGGTCGCGGGACTACCGAATTGCCGTGACCCTGGAACGTCAAGGGCTATTGAAGGACACCGTGGATTTTAGTCAGTACGAGTCTGACAGTCCCTGGGAGCTCTGCCCTGGGTGGGAGGAATCATTTGATTTTACCACGCTAAAAAAATTTAAAAGGTGTCGATAATTGGTCAATTATAACAATAATTGTTTCCTTTAAAAGTTCAAGTGACCTGAAATTACGAGGAGGTTCAATAGTTGGTATTTTTGGAATGGTATGGTAGTATTTAAATACCTACATATCAAGGTCAAATTTAAATAAAATGAAGAAGTAATAACATAATTGTGCTCTTTTATTCACATACTTAATGTTAATTGATTTAATTTTGTCGCGGGGCTGTCTCATTAGGTAACCCGTGACCCTGGAACGTAAAGGGCTATTAAAGGATCGCCGTGGATTTTAGTCAGTACAAATCTGACCGTAGCTCCTTGGGTCCGGGGTCGCGGGACTTATCTCATTACCGTGAACCCCGGAACATTAAGGGCTATTGAAGGAAATCGTGGATTTTAGTCAGTTCGAGTTTGACAGTCCCTTCCGCAATCATCAAATGAGGAGGACTCATTTGATGATTTTACCACGCAAAAAAAAGGGCCTTGGGTGGGAGGACTCATATTTTGATGATTTTAACACAAAAAAAAACAGTTTAGCATAGCAACCTGTAATGTTCCCAATGTCCCCACTGCTGGGACACTGACCACTTCTGTATGCGGGACTAGGGAAGACTCGTATAATAGAAAAACGCTACGTATGAAATCGCTTCCCGTTGGTTCCCTGGCCCCACATACCACAACCGGCATCGGAAGCAATCATTGGATTGCTTCCGCCGCGCCCCTTCCTTACCGCCCTCGCCCCGCCGTCGTCTGTCACATACTACTGTGTTACCGTGGCTTCACTTGAGTTTGACCGCTACTTAAGACTATGGAAAAGGGAAGGTAGAATATGATAACTTAATCAGGGAGGGTTTGGTTTGCCTACAACGGATTTTGAAGATATTATTATACCGATTTAGCTTTTAGATAGTAAAGTCAGGTCGCGGGACTGTCTCACGAGGTAACCGTGACCCTGGAACGTAAAAGGCTATTGAAAGACACCGTGGATTTTAGTTAGTGCAAGTCTAACAGTCCCTCCGCCGTGGATGGGAGTACTCATTTGATGATTTTACCACAATAAAAAAGGAGGACTCATTTGCCCTGGGTGGAGAGGAACACCTACACCCGCACTACACCGTGTTCCTTCGTTTGCACTTTGCGTTCCAGGGCCTCGGTATCCTGCTTAGGCAGTCTCCTGATCCCGGCAAGCGTTTGACCCTCCGATCAGTTAGCGAACAGCTCCTTGCGCATTGAATACGATGCATCGACGTCTCAAGCCGGATCCTTATCGGACAGCGAACTAACTGTTGCAAGATGGTATAGAGATGCCTGTTAAATAACTTAAATACAAAATTTCACAACCATTTTATCTGTACAATCCTAGCTATTTAGATACCTTCTAGCTTTTAACAGACACTTCTTAAGATAAGGATATTTCTTCGCTACGTATAAGTGAGGCAATTTATACTTTCACACAAAAATGTTGAACAATTTGGAATTTAAAATGCATCTGTTTCATAGATACCATCAAGCTAGATGGATGGAAGTGGAAACATATTTTTCTACTCTTCCACTCAATCAAATCAAATCAAATCAAAGAATTTATTTCAGTAGGCCAGTTACAGGCACTTTTGAATTGTCAAAGACAATCAAAGGAATATTATTAAACACTACAAAAGTTATGGTGCTACAGTCCCAGTCACAAGACATAAAAACTGTGAAAGTACCGTAGATGCCCGTTCCAAGAAGTATGGAGAAGAACGTGCAATAAACTCCACTATTCTTTGTTGCATTATCCAAGACAGGTAAATTCATTCTCCGGGGCACGTCGAGCCTCATTGTCTCGGCACTTTTCTGGTGGTTGCCACTGTTGGTTCTGGCGCACAGGAGTTGCAGTGGTTTGGGAATAGTGTGATGGGTTTGTCCCAATTAAAAAAAAGCTTGATGGACATTTAGCTGTTAACTACATAATTTAAATTGAACCATATCTTGGAACGTGACTATTAAAAGTTATGGTGTCCAAATGAGACACGTATTATTTCTTATACGTAAACCAAAAGCAAGGACAGTTTTTCACTTGCTTCTGACGTCACCGACTCTCGAATCTCGATGCGTTATACGCCATGGTAAGACTGGTTGTGACACTCTTAGATCTTCTGACTAATACTAACAGTAACGACTGTCAAAGATCTACAAATGACAGCCGGGCATGGGCGTAGCCACGGTGGGGCAGGGTGGGGTGCTTGCCCCACCCTGACTCCGACTTGTTAGGTGTCTTTTAACCAAAATGAAGTAATGTAGGTACTTACCTAATACAATACCTACTTAATATCCGTAAGAAACCTCACACACGAGTACGACAATCGTCAGACGACACAAAAAAAATCTAGAATTTTGCCCCACCCTGAGCACATATCTAGAATTTTGCCCAACCCTGTGCACATGGCTGGCTACGCCCATGCAGCCGGGACCAACGGCTTTACGTGCTGTCCGAGGCACGGAGGAAATTCGCTATGACAGATGGTCACCAATTCTCAAACCAACCTCGTCAAGTGCTGCTTAATCCGGAATATCGTCCTGTGCGGCTGTAATTATAGAGGTCGATTTTCCGGCCACTAGCTCCTTTTCTAAGATTTCAAAGTGAATTTTAAAATTGCACCGGATGTATAAAAGGTTTTCCAAGCAAAAGTCACAAAGTGTCTTTCTTTGTGCTTTGAGTAAGGCGACTTAAAATGGACTGAAATACGGCTTGGGGAAAAGGCTGAGAAGTTGAACTAGACT
The DNA here is from genome assembly GCA_954870645.1 of Agrotis clavis. Lineage (NCBI taxonomy): Eukaryota > Metazoa > Arthropoda > Insecta > Lepidoptera > Noctuidae > Agrotis > Agrotis clavis. The sequence continues at coordinate 12,909,944 of OX940944.1, read as the reverse complement.
AGAAATATAAGGTGCTTTATTAATATCTGCCAGGGCTTTAATGGGGGGTAGTATTGTGTTTATAGATTACAATAGTGAAGAAATTTCGTACCCCGGAACAGTCAATTCAATTTGAGAAAGTAAACAAGTTAAATTAACATTGGCTCTACTCTGCATAACGTGGTTCACAAAATACGCGCGATGTGTCGCTTCGTCAATGAAAACAACTGCTATCTCTTTCTATCTGTTCTGAGAATGAAAACTGAAATCAGCTGACTAGATTTGTATTTTTATTATACGTATTTTTTTTTGTATGAAAAAAAAATGAAAAATAATCAATTAATTATCTTTACTATTGTAATCTATAAACGCAATACTAACTCCCATTGCAGCCGTGGCAGATAATAATAAAGCACCTTATATACCTAGGTTTTATGCTATTTTTTGTCGTGGTAATAAAATCATCAAACGATGATTTTTTGAGGAAAGAAAAATTAGATTGCAAGTGGGGTTTACGCTTTAAAAGCGTAAACGAGGAATAGAGAATTCCAGCTTGCAGGTGTGGGTTGCAATAGCCTAGTTGGTTAAGGCGTCTGGAGTACCTATCCAGAAGACGCGGGTTCGAATCCCACTTGCAATCAAATTTTTCTTTCCTCAAAAAAAATCATCTTTACGATGCGCATCGCATGCGTTAATGCGTTTAAAATAATTAATCATCAAATGATTTCTCCAACCCAGGACCGCCCTGGAACGCAGGAGGAACTGTCAGACTTGTACTGACTAAAATCAACGGTGATCCTTCAACAGCCCTTTGCGTTCCAGGGCCATGGTTACCTAATGAAACAATCCCGCGATCACGATTGGATAAATGACCGGGTCTGGCAGTTAGTATGTGTGAATTTAATATTTTATAAACCCTAGGAGGCTCGTTGGCGACGTGAAATTAGTGAATGCCAAGCTCCATAGCTTGACTCATCGCAAAGTTGCCTGCCTGTCGGTCTTCTACAGATTGTACTTCGGAGAGTGTGCCCAAGAACTTCACGACCTCATCCCACCAGCCCCCTTCTATCATCGCACATCTAGACGCACGGCAAATTACCATCCTTACCTTATTGCTATACCACCAATTCGCACTAAGGGTTTCCAAACGTTTTTTATAATGCGGACAGCGAAGGAGTGGAACTCTCTGCCTGCGTCTGTGTTTCCGAACGCATACAACCCTAATCTCTTCAAAGTTAGAGTGAACAGGCTTCTTCTGGGTAAGCTCGCTCCATCGTCGACCTTGTCTTAGTTACTTCTGACCTAGACTAAGGTCAAAGAGCAAACCCATCTCACATAAAAAAAAAGAAACTTATAAATATTTATGAGAAATTGAATTGACGGTACGGTCAGTGAGTAAGTGGACTGCTGTTCAGTATGTCGCGGGTTCGATATCCGCACGTAACAAAGATTTGTATGACCTACAAATAGTTATTCCAGGTCTGGGTGTTTGTGTATGTCAGTTTCCGTTTGTAAACGCACCCAAAACACAGGGGAAATTCAAAGTGTGGCACAATGATAAAAAAAAATGTTCAAACGCACTTACTATACATGAGTTTAAGAGACACATCAAAAAATGTCGTCACATCTGTCATTTTGACGTCCGGTACGTGCCTTCGTATCCCGTCCCGACCCACATATACAAGACTTACTGCACAATAAAATGTATTATTTACTACCAGACAGTTTCACTGTCTCTAGCAAGACATAATATACATCTACAATAACAGTTGGTGACTACATTATTCTAGACGATAAAAACGCAAGTATGTATACAGGGTGATTCCATTTGTAATTGGGTGCATTCCTTGAAATGGGCAATATAAGGTTTTTTTTTTTTAGGTGGCAAAATTATCAAATGAGTCCTCCCACCCAGGGCAGGGCGGGAGGGACTGTCAGACTTGTACTGACTAAAATCCACGGTGTCCTTCGGTAGCCCTTTCTGTGCCGGAGTCGCGGTATACGTATGTCCCGCAAGGCGATATTAGGTAGTGGTAGACACCTTCAGTGTTTTACCGACTGGCCCGTTGGTCTAGTGGTTAGTGACCCTGACTGCTATGCTGGGGGTCGTGGGTTCGATTCCCACCCAGGACAAATGTTTGTGTGATGAGCATGATCATTTGTTCTGTGTCTGGGTGTAATTTATCTATAATATGTATGTATTTAGAAATATATAAGTATAAATTTAAAATGTCACTTACGGGATATCTTCCGTGATTATATTTTTGGTTGAGTTCCCGATATTTCGACGCTGTTGCAAGCGCCATGAAATAAAAATAAAATCGATTGCAGCTGTGGCAGCTCATATATAGGTCAGACGAAGCGAACTGTCTCATGCCGCATCAAAGAGCACATCAAGGCTGTCAAAAATAACGATGAGCAAAAATCTGCCATAGCTGAACATCTGCTACAGTCAGGGCCCAATCACTGGATTGAATTTCACAAGCCTAGTATTTTGTCCACGGACAAACATTACATACCAAGACTGACAAGAGAAGCAATTGAAATAAGAAAACACAAGAATTTCAATCGAGAGGATGGCTTCAAATTGTCGAGTACGTGGAATCCAGTTGTGAACATGCTCATAAAGGGCAGCCGGCATCGTTATAAAGACTCCAAAAAACTTGTTGATACTGTGAGTGTGTTTTGCCGTGACTTAGTGTCGAGTTCCAGTAGTGCGCGTAACAAGAGACAAAGAAAGAGGGTAGACAGATTTGTCTGCTCCTAACAATTTATTTTCATCCACCCGCAATCTCCAGTCAACCCGCGATCATGGCGCTTGCAACAGCGTCGAAATATCGGGAACTCAACCAAAAATATAATCACGGAAGATATCCCGTAAGTGACATTTTAAATTTAGAGACAAACCGTGAAAGCTTAAAACAGTATATATAAGTATGTTTATCAGTTGTCTAGTACCCATAACACAAGCTCTGCTTAGCTTGGGACTAGATGGCGTTGTGTGATAGTTGTGGAATATTATTATATTATTATTATATTATTATTAATTAGGGTTGTTACTGACAAGGGAGTAAATAAAAAAAAATTGGTTATCATTTTTTTTTCGAAAACCAACCAGGTTGGACCGGTATCCCTTTTCGTCACCTAAAACTGTTTGTCCGAAAGTGAAGCACGCTTGCCTAGAAGTAACCTGTTCACTCTTGACTTGAAGACCCCAAGGTTATAGCTGTCGGGAAATACAAATGGCGGCAGGGAATTCCACTCCTTAGCTGTACGTACAATAAAGGTATTTGCAAAACGCTTTGTACGTACCGGAGGGATGTCCACTATATATCGATGGCGCATTGCCGTACGTTTTGTTGACCGAAGATGGAAAGGGCCCGGCGGAATCAAGTTATGCAGTTCCATCGCACACTTTCCGAAATGTAATCGATAAAAAACCGACAGGCTGGCAACACGGGGCGTCGATGTTCAAGGCTCTGGAGCTTTGAATCGACCAAAATTGTTGCAAATAAAGTTTAGTATCGCCCATTTCAAGGAATAAACCCAATTACAAATTTAATCATCCTGTATATTGTTTGTTTATTGTTAGTAGTAATGTTTTACTGCGCAAGTTTCAGTTGTTTGACAGTTTGAAACTATGTCGGTCATGTTGGGTAGTTTTATAGAATACGGAATTGTAACGTTGTGTGAACCATCACAAGTTGAATGATGTAACAAAGATTTTGTTATAATTTTGGCGATTGAAAAAGAGTGTCCATGGAGTTTCTTGCCCGTTCTTCTCCATAGAGATCTACGCTTTGGAATGGGCATCTACAGTACTTTCACAGTTTTTATGTCTTGTGACTGGGACTGTAGCACCGTAACTATTTTTTAAACTATTTTATTTTAATTTTGTCTTTTGACAATTCAAAAGTGCCTGTAACTGGCCTACTTGAAATAAACGATTTGATTTTGATTTTGATTTTGTGTGTTGCTAGCGTCTTCAGTGTGTTTTCAGTGGATATTTCAATCAAAAAACTTTTTGAAAAAAAGGAACCTTTCATATTATACTGATTTATCTATGTATATATAAAAATTAATGCCACTTTTCGTTGTAATTTTATATCTCAAGAACGGGCTCACCTACCCAAACTGTTCAATGTTTAGGCTTTGTTCGGACTATTTAGTACATAGTTTATGTGAAGTTTCCACAAAATCGGTCGAGTGGTTCTTAATTTATCACATTTTTTGTAACAAATTAATTAAATAAACGGCGAATCATTTTGTTAATGGGGATTTTGCTGTCAAAGTAGCAAAGCACGTACCGGGCCGCTAGTTTAATATAATTAACCGGTGTTTTTTATCGCTTTTAATTCAGATAAGTATTCAACAAAAATCTCCGTTTAAACGACATCTTTGAAAATGTAAAATCCAAGTAAGCAAAATGGATCCATGCGTTATTTACTGAGCGACTATATCGCTGATGATAATGCTTGGCTCCATGCTGGTCCTGCTCCATGAGACAGTGAATGTACAAATAAATTGATATTGGAAGTATACTTAATACCATTGTTGGAGCTGCTGAAGACTGTACAACTGTATTTGCATTGTATAGATTCAATCTTCCTTGTATTATATAGTTTCATGGCCGACATTGTGTGAGTACTATGTGCTTCGGAGCTGTCATTCACTGAGTACCTACGTCTCTTGTTGACTTGAATGACCCTGGCGGCTGAGATTGTGTCATGCTCACTCAAATGTCTCGCTGATGGTGGCGCGTGTGTCGGATCATTTAGCTCCCTCCAAAATGGTTGAGCTGAATGGTGCTGATGCATGTGTCATGTTCGTGAACGGGCGCTGTCAGTTGAGACTGGTCATCTCTTAGCTGCCACGGTTTATTTTAATAATTATTATTGATCATTTTGTTTTGAATTGTCTTTGTTTTAATTGTTACTCTGGACACTTTTAATCAAAAACTTGCTACATCGTTCTCACATAGTGTACCACCTCAAATGAATGATGTAACAAAGGTTCTGTAATTATTCTGGCGATCTAAAAAGAGTGTCCATGGAGTTTCTTGCACGTTCTTCTCCATAGTGATCTACTTCTTGGAACGGGCATCCACGGTACTTTCACAGTTTTTATGTCTTGTGACTGGGACTGTAGCACCATAACTTTTGTAGTGTTTAATAATATTCCTTTGATTGTCTATGACAATTCAAAAGTGCCTGTAACTGGCCTACTTGAAATAAATACTTTGATTTTGATTTTGATTTATTATAAGGTAGAAATTTCCATGTCTTCGTCAATTTTGATTTACGTAACAAAAGTAAAATACGAGTAATGTTCTGATAATCTAACGGACTAATTAGATTTTTTCACTCAAATACCTTTTTTTTTTGTTTTTTTACGTGGTAAAATCATCAATTGATTCCTCCCACCCCGGGCAGGGCGGGAGGGACTGTCAGACTTGTACTGACTAAAATCCACGGTGTCCTTCAATAGCCCTTCATGTTCCGGGGTCACCGGGGAACCCCGCAGGCTTTGGCCCTCTAGAGGGGGCTCCGTCACTATGCTGACGCTCTTTGAGGCGCGCGAGGAACACAACGCGCCGTCGCTGTCAAATACCCTATCATACATTTGATTTTAAAAGTGAGTCTAAAAATCTTATTTTAAATACACTCACAACAGAAAAAACATCCAAGCTCAATATTTTTTTTTTTAATCTCATTGTCGACGCAATATATGTCACAGAACAAAACTCTTCAAATCTGCCGACAATACTTCACGCTTAGTCAGAAATCTATAGAGTGGGGCGCAGAACAATTAAATTCCGATGACAGTTGCGTCGGCGGCGGCAATATCGCCGCTAAACTGTGTGCCGATGCGACGCCGCGGATATTGTGACGGTACCGCAAGGCAGGAGAGGTAGCGGGGGCGTGAAGTGGGAGCGGGAAGTGAGAGGTCATCATCATCATTTCAGCCTATTGCAGTCCACTGCTGGTCATAGGCCTCTCCCAGGGTAGTAAAACTTTTATTACTAGTCTCAAACTTTTTCGTCTGTGTGTTGCATGTCGCGTGACAGTCGGCCGCGGAGTAGGAATAAAGTGAAAGGCACTCGTCAAAGCAGCCGAGGCCAATATGTGGGCGCCTATAGTTCGCATCAGCTGACCGTGTAGTGTAAAAAATAATATGAAAAAGTTTCACTTTTATCGGGGTTTCATAAAACCACACAATTCTTTTTTTCATCCAACTACCTTCTTCAGGTGTTTGGTACATCTTGCCAGGGGGCATCCCACCCTATGTTTACCTACACGCGGTCTCCATTCGAGAACCTTCCTTCTCCAACTTCTCCGTCGGTTCTGCGGCAGACATGACCAGCGGAGCGGGGGTTAAAACTTTTGGATTTTTTCCCTTTACGACCCGTTATAGTGAGGAGCTCGTGGCTAAATAATGACAGCCGCACAGGCCGATCTTCCGGGTTAAGCCGCGCTTCCCGAGGTTGCTCTGTGGAAGGGTGACCATCTCGCACCACCTACCTAGCTTTTCCCTAACTATATTGTGGTCGGCTTCCAGTCGAACTAGATGCAGCTGAATATCAGTATTTAATTTTACATGGAACGACTGCCTATCTGACCTACACATCCCAATACCTGGGCAATACGATACCCCATGGTAAGACTGGTTGTCAGACTTTATAGCTTCTGACTAATAGTAACGACTGTCAAAGATCTACAAATGACAGCCGGGACCAATGGCTTTACGTGCTATCCGAGGCACGGAGGAAACTCGCTATGACAGATGGTCACCCATCCACAGATCAACTTCGGTAAGCGCGGCTTTGCCGGAAGATCGGCCTGTGTGGCTGTAATTATTTAGCCACGAGCTTCTCAATTTACCAATAATACAAGTCTATTTTATATTTTTGACTTGTCCCTCGCCGCCTCTTATAACTTGCACCTACCACCGCAGCGACTGCATCGCTGCACAGATAGCGCTGCATATAACTCAGCGCTGCACGACGCTGCTCACAGATTGCTCGTAACCCCAGAATTATAGTGAAATCTACTACTTTGGGGGTGAAGTTGCGGTATTACAGATTTCGGAGAGAATACTTGAATTACTAAAATTATTAAATTGTTTCCTAGATTGTGTTTAGTACTACCTAAACCACATGCATTGTATTCATTTCAATGATACGTCAATCTCAGACACTACTGGTTCGAATTGAAAATAACTACAATCTAGAATTAAAGAAAGAGGAATGCCCAAAAAAAACCCAGATTCGATTAAAATAATTTATGAACAACAAAATAGACCTTAAGTCAGAGGACATAAACACGCTATTCGTTTCGCATAAAACCATAACCAAACAGGCCAGCAGCATATACAGGGTGAAAATTTTTCAACTGGGCGTGGATGGCTATATCCGAAACTATGAGGAATATCAAAAAACGTTGAAAGGAATCTCGAACACCATTCGATAGTGTTGCTAATAAGGATCAAATTCTGGGAAGTAATCATATACGGCAAACTTAAGGAAATAGCTGATTTGAAACATTATTTATATAGTTGATTTGAAACATTATAAAAAATCGTAACTTATCAGTTACAATTTTTTTTTACTTGGTGATGGTTTAATCGAAAACTATTATTGGATTTGGGTTATAGTATGTATACTCTACCTTGCCACACATAAGTCGTTTTAAACGATTCTGGGTTTTTGCTCCATATATTTTTGGGCATTCCTCTTTGTCAGATTCAGGTACGGTGATGTGCTAGTGTCTGTACTTTTAAACTAATAAAAAACTTTTTCAAGAATAATTTTTGTGGCGAACAACAACCCAAAAGAAGTTGCCCACTTAACAAATGAGCATTGTGAACATATTGTGAAGATGATAGACACTATGTCGCGACAGACCGCTTACAATATGATTATATTTACTTTGTACCCTATTAAATTGGTTCAGTAATAAATTGTTATACTAACCCTAGATTATGGTAGATTTAACCTTGATTATATTTTTGTAGTATAAACAATTGTTGGTTGGCCAATAAAGAAAAAATAAAAAAAATAAAAAAATGTATAAACGCAGCGCCAATGACGTAACCAAAATATTGTAAAAACATATTATTGTCCATGGAGTTTCTTGTCCATTCTTCTCCATAGAGATCTACTTCTTAGAATGGGCATCTACAGTACTTTCACAGTTATTATGTTTTGTGACTGAGACTGTAGCGTAGCTTCATTTTTTTTTGACAATTTAAAAGAACCTGGTGGAGGTTTCATTGAAATAAATGCTTTGAGTTTCTATAAAATATCTTTTGGCAAACCTACACGGTCTTAATGCCATTCTATAAAATTAAATGCAGTTCACATTCACCTCGCCACAACACGTAGTTGCCATCTCAAAGCGACGCGCCTCATTATTGCAACGAGCGACCACAGATACTACTGATATTACTCGCTGATGATATTATTATACCGTATGCCATTCCTCATACAGGTTGTTTGTATATGCACCTGAAAAGATGCATTGGAGAAGAATAGACAAGAAATTCCATGGACACTCTTTTTAGGGTTCCGTAGTCAACAAGGAACCCTTATAGTTTCGCCATGTCCGTCCGTCCGTCCGTCCGTCCGTCCGTCCGTCTGTCCGCAGTTTAGCTCAGAGACGCACAGTACTAGAGAGCTGTAATTTGGTGTAAATATACGGATTTGTTGTGCCGAAAAAGTGGTAAAATAAAATCTCGTAAAATATATTTTTTGAGGGTACCTCCTGTACACGTAAAGAGGGGATGTTTTTTTTTCTCGCGTACCCCTTAGTGTGGGGTATCATTAAATAGGTCTTTAAAAAATATTGATAGTTTCCATTAACAATTTTTTGATAAAAAAATCGTTTGTGAAATATTAAGCTTTAAAGTGCTAAATTTTGCTCGACTCGAGTGTCCCCCCCCTCTACCAGCTAAACGGTTATGTTTGGGGGTATGAAAAAATTCACAATAGTAGTATATACAGGGTGTTTGGTGCATCGTGTGCCAAATTGAAATGGCCGATAGAAGGGGTCATCTGCTATCCTTTCAGATCCCTTAACACCCCTCATGTCCTGAGGAATTTTTTTTAATCGACTTTTTAGTTCGTCTAATTCTAATCTAATTTTTTTTAATTCGAGCAGGATTTGTAACAATTATGAAATAAATGTTAAAAATGCAAAATTTTTTTTTCAAGTAAATCCCACTAAAGCATAGAGATACGAGACAGATGTTACCTTATACGAATGAGATAGGATTTATAGGTTTGTCAAGTATCAATTAAGCAAAAAAAATAATTAAAAATCATCATTTTGAATATCAGCCTTAGGTGACTCGATTCACAATTCTAGCGAATTCACAAAGTTATTAAAAGATTTTTATGGCATGTGGCACATCATTAGCAAGGGGATAGACTGGAGAATTAATGAGGGAGTTGGAAGATCCCGATCGCTTCTGGTTTTTATTTTGTAGCCACATAAACAGCTGTAACATGTACAGCATTCATTTATGTTTTACCTTTGCGAGTGAATTAAAAAAAAACTAGATGACTAATGCCACTAATTTTGTATTCAAATTTACCTTTAAACAATACACTTCGAAATAAAATTAAAAATCAGAGTCTACGTCCCATATTTAAAAAGAAAATTGTATTTGAATGTAAAATTTCGGTCTTTTTTAGTAAAACATTTAAAAGTCGATTAAAAAAAATTCCTCAGGACATGAGGGGTATTAAGGGATCTGAAAGGATAGCAGATGACCCCTTGTATCGACCATTTCAATTTGGCACACGTTGCACCAAACACCCTGTATAACGAAGTTTAAAAGAAAATTATCATGACTAAGTAGGCTTTACAACTTTACGAGTAATAGTCGACCAACTTATAAAATGTACTTGGATAACATATTTTCCTAAACAAAATGTATCGGAGAACATGCTCTTCAACTGCAAATGTAAGTTTGTCAACTTTATTTTTACAGCTGTAATACCTAGGTATGTTTTTACGGTATGTTTTTTGGGGATAGGTAGGTTTTTATTGTCAACTATTTTTAACTTACTTCAAAAAAAGGGGGAGGTTCTAAATTCGTCGTAATCTTTTTTTATGTATCTTCCCCGATTTCTCAAAGACTCCTGGACCGATTTTGAAAATTCTTCTTTTTTAAATTAAATTCAGCGAATCAGTTTAGTTAATTCGCATAAGTATTTTGATGGGCAACTACGAAACCCTACACTGTGCGTGGCCCGACACGCACTTGGCCGGTTTTTTTAAATACTGAAGAATCGAAAACTTTTTTATTACAGTAAATTATAAATTATGGATTCCTTCTCCTTATCAGATTCTTTACTAAAAATTATCGCATAAAACAATTAAAGAGTTCAATTGTTTTTCCATAAAAAATCAGCCAATATTAAAAAGTATGGGAGCTTCCCATGACACCGATTCCGACGACAAGTGAAAATCATCCTTATTTAGTACTACAACACATAAAAAGTGCGGTTAACTGTCAATCGAATTGCATCATTATTTCGTAGTGGCAAGAACGATTTTTTTTCTAGTTAGTTATAGAAATTGGAAATCAACAATCAAAATGGGTAGCTCCCTATGAATTTAGATTTCATCGCATTAACCTAACCACGTGTGAGACAACCCTAATTTCTAAAGAATATAAATATGCGAGCTATCTCCGGCACACTCGCGCATAACTCTCCTTTACGACGACAGGTCGGGTAAGTAGCTCCACCGACTAACATAAATCTAGTTAAGTCTTACTAGAAAAATATTGGATTCGCATTCACGTGAATATTGAAATTAGGTGTTAAAGTAAGCTAAGAATATACTATAAAAGTATTAGTGGCCTCGTGGAGCACATAAACCTTACTTTAAACTTTTTACAGTGACTTAACGTTACTGGCTAGCTAACTAAATGCAAGAGAATGAGACGAAATGCGTAAGGGAGAGGACATCCTCCACCTCACGACCTAGCCGCCGAGTCGAAGAAGCCCAGGGCGTCGAATATCTCGTAGCGATGTACTGCCAGGGGTGCTAAGACAGGAAACCTCCACGTGCACCCGTGGACTGGAGTTCCCTCTCGGATACGTCCGGGGGAAGACCGGTTTTTCGGGCCGGTGCACCCTGGGATGCTGGCAAAAACTCTTCCTTAGGCACTGTGTGTCTAAGGGGTCTCTTTGCCCGTATGCGAATAGCCTGTCGTGTGGACGCTCCAACGCGTGTCCCTCTGATTAGCAGAGGGCACAGCGGTGGAGCGGGCTTGCGGGCGGTGAGTAATGGGTAGCTCGCCGTCCGACCAAGGACCAAGCCCGGGTCGGTGGCGCGTCGTGTTTCGCGCCAAATGCCTGCTGGGTTCGCGGGTTTTTTCTTGACCCAGGATACCGTGGCCCCGAAACGTAAAGGGCATCTGAAGGAACACGGGTGGATTTTAGTCAGTAAGAGTCTAACAGTCCCTTCCGCCCCACCCAGGGCGGGTAAAATCATCAAATGAGTTTGATGACTATACCAACTAAAAAAAAAAGTACTGCCACGGTGGCAGTATGCGCCACCGTGGCAGTACATCGCCACAGCAGGCACGGTTATGCGGTCGGCAAGTAATGGGTAGCTCACCGTTCGATCAAGAACGAAGCCAAGAGCTGTCAGCAATATGACGAGGCTATAGGTCCAAACGCCTGCCGTCTGTATCGTGGGTGAATTTAAGAACATAGAAACTTACACACACAAACACACAGTCCCAGATCTACTTGCACATTACAAAAATATTCACAGTAAATCGCTCAATCATTGCGTCAATCAAACCGTCAAAGTCGTCATACAGTTCAACATACTTCATCTCTTTATTAATTTTGTCAGATACTCGTATAACATGGGAAATGGCAGCCATTGATCGCCTCATCTCATCACGACAGCTATTTCAAATGATAACAACAAGGATTAATACACACATCAAAAGTGTCTAGGGATCAACATATATTTTTGCAATAACTTTTCTCCTGATTGATATTAATTAAAATGTTCTTTAAGGATTCATCAAATAAAGTGTTATCGTTTGTCACAGTAACGATAAACCAAGTCACCTTTGCATTCATAAAGAAATTTGCCATTTTCCTAATAAAGGGATTTTTGACATTTGAACCACTAACATTAAAGTTCGAAAAAAAGACTGAAATAACAGTTTTCTTTAAAATTTTATTGGGTAACTTAAACAATTAATAATCCGTGTTTCTACCGCGAACACTAACAACACAAGAACATCGGTTTGGCATACTCAAAATGAGTTCATCCAAATCACGCTGTGGAATGGCCGCCCATGTTCGTTGCAACAACAAAAAAAGGTCTTCTTGCGACTGGATACCCTCCATATTCGGCAGAGCTCTTCTCTGTAGCATATCCCATGCATGCTCAATCGGGTTCAAGTCTGGCGACTGAGCAGGCCAGGGCAGGACATTGATGTTAGCTGCGGCGAGAGTCTGTCTTACAACTCTTGCGGTGTGCGGTCGTGCATTATCATGCATTAACTGAAATAAGGGACCGATTTGCACTTGTAGAGGAACGATGACGTCTGATACAATCGTCTCAGCATAAATTTGAGCGTTGAGGTTGCCTCTGATCCAAATCAACTCAGTTCTTCCGCCGATCCAAATACCCGCCCATACCATGATGGTTCCACCACTATAAGGATGGACTTCCTGGCAGGATTTTAATCGCTGTTGGCGTCCAGGGGTTCTTCAGTGTCGTATACGTCTTGTATCCGGTCTCATACCAAAACGAGACTCATCAGAAAAGCACACGAAACGCCATTGTTCTTCTGCCCAATTTCTGTGTTCAAGAGCCCATTGATATCGAATCCTACGATTGTGCATTGCTATAGGTGGTACCCGTAGCGGTCTTCGGGAATGAAGATTCACTTCATGCAAGCGGTTTCTGACTGTTTGGTCGCTAATTAAGTTCCCTGAAGAGTGATGAAGCCTCACGGCTAACATCATGGCGGTTATTGTTGGAGCTCTTCGAGTTAAGATTTGAATGTATCGGTCTTGTCTCCGTGTGGTGCAGCGATACCGTCCTCCATGGCGCTCAGCCACGGTACCAGTGCTTCGGTAACGTGTCCAAAGTCGACTGATAACACTCTGACTTGTATTCAGAGCTAAAGCCACAGTACGTTGCCGGGAACCAGCTTCTATCATTCCCACGGCTCTGAGCATTTCTTCCCTGCTTAAATGACGTCGCCGCTCCATAATAACGTTGGTTTTAATCAGTAGTAGGGAAACAGTAGCACTAATAATGTCTTCAATGCGTTGTATGTTTTTATAGGGAAAATATTGACAGCTGATTTTCATCTTTTACTCGAATTTGATTTACAGTTCCTGATTCAAATTATGAAATGCACCAAAAAGGATCCATATAAATTTATAAAATCATAAATTTATTACAAAGCCACATCTCAATCTCAAGAAATCCGCATAAAAATACTTGATCCCTAGACACTTTTGATGTGTGTATTTGTTTAGGCTCGCCGCCCTCTCGAGACTTCAGACACATATCATAAAGTGTGTTTGTTAAAACCCCTTCTACACGGTCAGACCTGACCGCCTGACAGAGGTGAACTTGGTCGTGTCAACAGTACCCCACCGTCTGGAACGCTGTCGGCTGACGGTCGGGTCCCACCGCGGACGCAGCCTGTCGGGACGGCTGCGCTCCCGACTGACTCCGCCCATATTTGGTCGCACACCGGACCAAGGTCACCTCTGTCAGGCGGTCAGGTCTGACCGTGTAGAAGGGGTTTAAATGACATGCATGAAGAAACAGAAATTTACTTTTATAATAATAATAATATTCCACAACTATCACACAACGCCATCTAGTTCCAAGCTATGCAGAGCTTGCGTTATGGGTACTAGACAACTGATAATCATACTTATATATTTCTAAATACATACATATTATAGATAAATCACACCCAGACACAGAACAAATGATCGTGCTCATCACAAACATTTATCTTGGGTGGGAATCGAACCCACGACCTCCGGCATAGCAGTCAGGGTCACTAACCACTAGACCAACAGGCCAGTCAAAGTGTGTCCTTGTTAAATGACATGCATGAAGAAACAGAAGTTTTATTTTTATCAATCTTTTGGGAGCTTATTGACCACGCGATGCGACGCAATCCGACCGATTTCAACTACAAGTGAAAATCATCCTTACCACTACGACATATGACATAAAACGTGTGGTTATCTACGAGTAGATGAAAAACAAAACACGCTCGCCACGACGACGTAAGTCAGTCGAATTGCATCATTATATCGTAGTGGTAAGGACGATTTTCATTTTATGTTAATAGAATTGCAAATCGCACGTATCGCGTCATGGGTAAGCTCCCTTAGAAGATTACTTAAAATTGGTTTAAAAAATAATACCATAAGTACCTTATATTCAACTGAAACACATTTTAAAAAATAATGGTTAAAATGAGATTCTATACATTTTTATTCGACTTCAAAAACAAACAAAAGAAAATAAATGTAAAATAACTTTTCTTTCGGAAATCGGTGGCAAAGGTCGATAACAAATAAAACAAAGCCACGGATCGCAAAGGCCAACTGGAATTTATGGAATCTCACACTCACATAAAACAAAAGAAAAAAAATGCACTACAAAAGAAAAGCCCTGAATGGAGCTTCTACAATAATAATTGCCCACAATATTTCATACCATAATTATATCATATTTAATTAATTTAGCTTTCTAATCTACTTTATAAAAATAAGTCGGGTTTTCCTTCCTGACGCTATAACTTCAGAACGCACGAACCGATTTCCACGGTTTTGCATTCGTTTGAAAGGTCTCGAGCTCCGTGAGATTTATAGCGAAGAAAAAAACGAAGCCATCTGGTGACGAAACGGAGTTCGCCGGGTTTGCTAGTATCCAAACTAATATTATAAATGCGAAATTAACTCTGTCTGTCAGTCTGTCTGTTACGCTTTCCCGCTTAAGCCTCTCAACCGATTTTGATGAAATTTGGCACAGACAATCTTTAGACCCTGAGAAAGAACATAGGGCATAGGCTATCAAAACACCACGCGGGCGAAGCCGCGTGCGGAAGCTAGTGATCTATAAAGCTATTGTCAAACAGACAGGCGTGACGAATGCGAAGCGAGGCGTTTTTGTTTGTAATGTATGCAATTGTTTGAATCCAGTCACATAGAAAAGCGAAAGCGATCCGATAGTCTATGTGACGGGCTTCAAACAATTGCATACATCACAAACAAAAACGCCTCGCTTCGCGTTCGTCACGCCTGTCTGTTTGACAATAGCTTAAGTAGTGGTTCCGAGAGAAGTTCCTATTGTGGCGACATGTTTAAAAAGAAAAACTTTGCTATCATAATGATTATTTCATTAACCGACTTCAAAAAAAGGAGGAGGTTCTCAATTCGGTCGGTATGTTTTTTTTTTTTTTTTTTTTTTTATGTATGTACATCGATTACTCCGAGGTTTCTAGTCCGATTAGTGCGATTCTTTTTTTGTTTGATGCAGTATACTTGCAGTGTGGTCCCATAAAAATTTCATCCAATTTGGTTCAGTACTTTTTATTTTGTGAGCATTTTTATTGATTTCGGCTACTTGGATGACATTACTTTTTACGTGTTTGTTACGCGATTACTCCGCCAATTGTGGACCGATTTTCAAAATTCTTTTTTTGTTGTACTAGGGATCGTTCACCTTAGGGAATACTGCAAGTTTCATCAAAATCTGTTCAGCAGTTTTTGAGATAGGGAATTTTATTAGCATGTGTACATGAGCGATGTTAATACCGGTGCCACGGATTACAAAATTCTAGTGCACATGTAAGAAAATTATGTATTTGACAAGAATTTGGGTTGAATATTTAGACTAAAAAGAGTAAAATAAAAAACTTTTTTCAAAAAAAAATTTAACCGCCTTCAAAAACAACCACAAAAAAGGGTAAAATAACCTACAAAATAACTTTTCTTTCGGAAGTCGGTGGCAAAAAGACAACGAAATAAAAAACAAAGCCACCGACTTCCGAAAGAAAAGTTATTTTGTAGGTTATTTTACCCTTTTTTGTGGTTGTTTTTGAAGGCGGTTAAATTTTTTTTTGAAAAAAGTTTTTTATTTAATCTTGTATAAATTCTGTAATAATAAGATGAACTCTTCAAAATACTAAATCTATATTTAAAAATCGCTGGTTTTTAAAATTGTTCTTCCAATTCTAGTTAAATATAATAATCTATATTTAATAATATTAATAAGCTAAATAGTTTGTTTGGTTAAACGCGCTAATCTTAGTGCATTTATCAAAGAAGGCTATTTAATACAACGTTGGTGTCTCTTTTTGGTCTTCATCATCATTTAAAGGCACTTTTCATCATCTGCTTTTCCCCCTACCTATATTCTTCGCTATAAATGTACACTTAAAGTGACGCCTCGGCCTTTGCTTCCGCAATTTCATCTCAATTGTTTGAGTAGCCGCCACTTTGCGACGCGGCCGCTCTTGACGCTATATTAAAGCTGAAATTGCGAGACAAGCGGTTATTATATCTGCTATTAGCTTTTACCACCGGATTTGCCCGTGTTTAAAGTTGAAATAATCCACAGGTAGACCGTCTACCGTAGACGGCATTCTATAATTTATTCCCCTTGTTTTCACTACCACTGCTCTGCTCCTAGGAAGGAGGAAACCTGGATTTAAAAGATATGGTACATAAAGTCTTTCGACTAATATCAGGTGCTCTGGTTGGGACTCTTCGTTGCAAATGTAGGAGGGATGTAATCTGCGAGCGGGGCGTGGTTGAGGGATATTGAAGGCTTGGTCATCACAGTGATCATAGGGATATAGGATTTCACTTGTAACTATCACTTTTGGAAATAACGTCCGCCGAGTACATGGCAGTGTGCCCTGTGTAACTTACTTCACTGTCAAAAACTGACGTTCTAATTAATGGCCACCTCACCAGTGCTCGGAGTTCGTTAAGAAGGTTATAGCAATGAGGCGCGCCGACATACATAATATAATGATACGAACTCTTGAAGACTGGGAAGGCGGAGTCACAGTAAGAGAAGCCAAATTGTCTAATTTACGATACGCAGACGACACAACTCTTTTGGCTGCCAACGAAAGTGAAATGGTTCGTCTTCTCAGTAGAATGGAAAGGATCAGTATGGAACTGGGTCTCAAAATCAACCACGCTAAAACCAAGTTAATGGTGGTAGATCCTAGCAATAAATTACAATTAACAGGCGCCCTGTCGCTAGAAATCGTCGAAGATTTTGTCTACCTTGATGCTAATAGTAATAACACTGGCTCCTGCGAAAAGGAGATTAGAAGACGTATAGGGATGGCCAAAACTGCGATGTCCCAGCTGCATCGTATATGGAAAAACCGTAACATCTCTCAGAAAACCAACATGAAACTGGTCAAATCCTTGGTGTTTTCCATATTCAGTTACGGATCAGAGTCATGGACTCTCAAGAAAGCCAAAGCGATCGCATCGATGCTTTTGAAATTGGAGAAAAATGTTGCAGATACCCTGGACTGCATTCCGCTCCAATGATTCCATTCTCCGCGACCTTAAAATCCAAATCAGACTTTCTACCACCTGTTTTCAAAGAATCCTGGATGTTTTCGGTCACATCGCGAGAAAAGATAGTCACAACCTTGAACAATTGTTGGTTACTGGCAAGGTCCTGGCAAGCGTCCGAGGGGTCACAGTCCACTTAGATGGTCGGACCAAATTCGCTCCTCCCTGGACACGAAACTACACGATGCTCTTCATTCTGCCAAGGACAGAAACAGATGGCGAAGCATCGTAAGCTGAAAGTGATTTCAGGTCGGGGGAATCACGACCCTCAGCAATGAGGAATACGACGCGAGGAGGAAGAAAAAGGAAATAAAAATGAAAATAAAAGAAAAAAGTTTCAAGACATCTAAAAATTCATCCACATCACTGTCTATAGGAAAAGTGCCCTGAACACTGGCGGTATAGCCACGTTGGATGACAAAGCTAATTCTTTCAACAAGATAATTAATAATCTACAAGATGATTAATTGAGAGCAGTGGTGGCCCAGTGGTATCGGTACCGACTTACGAGTTGTAGATCGTGGGTTCAAACCCAGCCTGGCGCATTACTTTGTGTACATCGGCACGAGATATTTGACGCCTTGGGCATTTACCTCAACGGCTGGGTCGTGAGGTAGAGGATGTCCTCTACCTAACGTATTTTGTGTCCTTCTTCTCTTACATTTAGATAGCTAACCGTAATTGAAACCAATGCTGTGATTTTGACAAATGTTTAGAAGCATTACTTAAACGGTCGCGGGACTTATCGAATTAACGTGATCCTGGAACGTAGAGAGATATTGAAGGACACCTTGGATTATAATCAGTACAAGTCTGACAGTCCCTCCCGCCCTGCACTGGGTGGGAGGACTCATATGATGAATTTACCACGTTAAAAAAAATATTACTTCAATTGACGATAATAAAGGAGCAAAGGTAAAATAAATTTTATTTCATCACCACTGCTCTCAAAACAGTGAAGGAAAACATCTGAGGAAACCGGCATGTCTTAGAACCAAACATTCGAAGACATGACTGTGACATCTACCAACCTGCACTGGGCCCGCGTGGTGGATTACAGCCCACTTACTCTCACAGAGAGGAGGCCTGTGTCCCAGCAGTGGGAACATTATAGGCTGATTATGATGAATTGTAAACGTAACTCATAAAAATGTTCTAAGAAAAAAAGTCGCACTAGCTCGTAGGTCGTAGGCGCTACGTGCTACGCCGTAGCACTGTCCGTAGCGTATTAGCCGAATGGCGTAGTTTTCTCTGGGGCTTATCAAGGATGGCACTTTTAAGATTAAGTTTTTTTCTTTTATTTTTATTAATGATAGGTTCGCGTTTGACCACTATCTCTCCTGATGGTAAGCTAAGATGTGGTCGAGGGTGAAGCACGCTTGCCTAGAAGTAACATGTTCACTCTTGACTCGAAGACCACAAGGTTATAGCTGTCGGGAAATACAGATGGCGGCAGGGAATTCCATTTAAATTGAGTTCGCGTGGAAAGTTATTTGTATATTATACTGGCCTGTTGATCTAGTGGTTACCCTGACTGCTATGCCGGACGTCGTGGGTTCGATTCCCATCCAGGACAAATGTTTGTGTGATGAGCACGATCATTTATTTTGTTCTGTGTCTGGGTGTAATTTATCTATAATATTTATGTATTTAGAAATATATAAGTATGTTTATCAGTTGTCTAGTACCCATAACACAAGCTCTGCTTAGCTTGGGTCTAGATGAAGTTGTGTGATAATTGTGGAATATTATATTATTTCGATCAATACCAATTTCTCATTTTAGTCTAAATACACAAGTTTTTCTTTTAATATTTCACCTGCGTACCAGCCCTAACACTAATGACAATTCAACGATACTTGCGTACAGTAAGCACCACTTGATAATAAACTCTAATGAGCACTAATTACAGCTGCTTATTGTTTAACTAGCAGTTAAAACTAACTAAACGGTTACTGGTTTACTATACTTTGCTTAGCGAGCTTGCTTCGGCCGTTTTCAACTACAAGTAAAAATCATCTATACCACTACGACATATGACATAAAACGTGCGGTTATCTACGAGTAGATGAAAAACAGAACACGCTCGCCACGACGACGTAAGTCAATCGAATTGTATCATTATATCGTAGTAGCAAGGACGATTTTCATTTTTAGTTAGTAGGAATTGCAAATAGCTCAAATCGCGTCATCAACAAGCTTGCTAACTCGTTTAAGGAAGTACTTCCACTATTCTGTTAAGTCGGGTTACTAGAAAATTCCAAAATTTGTTTCAAGAATCATCCTTTTTTTTTTTTTAACGTGGTAAAATCATCAAATGAGTCCTCTCACCCCGGGCAGGGCGGGAGGGACTGTCAGACTTCTACTGACTAAAATCCAGGGTGTCCTTCAGTAGCCTGTTATGTTCCGGGGTCACGGTAAGGAAATAATCCCGCGACCCCGGCAGGCTTTGGCCCTCTGAGAGGGGGCCCCGTCATTATGCTGACGCTCTTTGAGGCGCGCGTGGGACACAACGCGCCGTCGACCCGGGCATGGTCCATGGTCGGGCAGCGAGTTGCCCTTTACTCGCTGCCCGCATGCCCGCGCCTACGGTGGCCGGAGATCGTCTGCTGACGTCCGAAACCGCGGGCGCCTACCACTGCGGTTGGGGCGGAGGGAGGACGCTGTTCTCTCTCTCTCGCGGCTCGCCTCCTCCTTCACGAGCATTACTGCTTCGCAGAAGGAGGCGACCGCTTCCCACTCCGCCCCGCCCCGCAGCATGGCCGCAACCAATGCCGGGCGCGAGAGGTCTCCGCCTATCGCCGCCGTGAGGACACGTCGGTGCTCTGCCCAAGCTGGGCAAAGAATCATCCTTTATGGAATTTTGGAGAAAAACTTTTCGAACAAAGCTTAAAACGCGTAAGAAACTCATACAGAGAAAGGGATTGTTAGACTTGACTTGAAATTAAATCTTAAAATAAAACCATTTATTAATTACTACTTAATTATTATTACTTCCGAATGAAAAGTTATTGTATTAACTTTTCATTCGGATGTCAGTGGTTTTGTTTTTAAAAATTCTTTTTGCCATCGACTTCCGAAAGAAAAGTTCAAATTGATGTCAAATACTTAATCCGTAGTACCGGTTATAACATCCACATCCGTCCAAGTACACAATAACAAATGCTCATAAAATAAAAACTACTGAACCAAACTGTAAGATTTTTTTATGTAACCAAATGACGTTTTTTTTTTAGCGTGGTAAAATCAACAAATGGGTCCTCTCGCCCAGGGCAGGGCAGGAGGGACTGTCAGACTTGTACTGACTAAAATACACGGTGTCCTACAATAGTTATTTACGTTCTGGAGACACGGTACTCGTTAGTCCATCGACCTAAATGACAGATGTACATCAAACAAAAAAGAAATCATAAAATTGGTTCACCCAGTAAGCTATGAGGATAATAAACATTAAAAAGTACAGTAGCATTGAGAACCTCCTCCTTTTTTTGAAGTCGGTTAATAGAAATAATTGCCAACTTACAACTGAATGTAAGAACACACACTTTACAGCACTAATAAAATACTCCAGAAGTCCAGATGTTAAAAACAGAACCCACTACAATTTATTTCTCAATTACAATCATGACATGACAAACACCGCTCCTAACTGCAGGCTCACTACAAACGAGACTCTCTCCCATTGCCCGACAGCCTAATCACATAAAGTAGGTGAGCAACGACTGTAGAAAGCCTTATTCATTTAGTTTACTGCCCCGTGCAAGTGCATGGCCACGAGCTATGCGACATGCACGCGCGTCAAATCTTTTTTTTTGTCACGGAAAAATCTTCAAATGAGTCCTCCTACCCAGGTCCTGGCGGAGGGACTGTCTGATTTGTAGGTACTGACTTAAATCCATGGTGATCCTTCAATAGCCCTTTACGTTCCAGGGTCACTATTACGGGGCCATTTACGGTCTCAGATGTGAGAGCCGTAGGTTTGAGCGTTTGCATCGCTTCTGTTGGTCATAACACATGCAACTAAAAATCCTACATCCTTGCTACAAAAAGTTGGCGTGCCGGACATGTTGTAATTCCTTTCTCTTATCCCCAGTCACTCTCGCAAAACGTGTGTCGCTCGAACTTGTAGGTCGTGGCCGAGTGGTAATAATATAACTCAGAAGAGAGTCGAGTGTGCCCGTCCTTATTCATTAACTCAGTGATGTACGCTTGCCGCGTCGCTTCCTAGTGATGTACTTAGGTGTTAGAATCCCGGGAATTTAACTAGTTTTTTTAGCATTGTCCCACACTTTTTTTTACATGGTAAAATCATCCAATGAGTCCTCCCACTCAAGTCAGGACGGGAGGGACTGTTAGACTTGTCCTGGCTTAAATATCCACAATGTCCTTCAATAGCCCTCTTACGTTCCGAGGCGATTACCTCATAAGGCAGTCCCGCCACCCCGGCAGTCTTTGGCCCTCTAAGGACGGCCCCGTCAGAACATTGATTATCCTGTGTTGTGGGTGCATTTACAAACAGATAAACTCACATACACAAACACTGAGACCCGGAACAACACTTGTAGATCATACAAATATTTGTTCCGTACGGGAATCGAACCTGCGACACGGTGTACAGTAGTCGATCGTTCAGCCACTGCGCTATCCATGTTGTCGATTTAGTTTTTTTTTTTTTTTTAACGTGGTAAAATCATCAAATGAGTCCTCCCACCCCGGGCAGGGCGGGAGGGACTGTCAGACTTTTACTGACTAAAATCCACGGTGTCCTTCAATAGCCCTTTATGTTCCGGGGTCACGGTAAGGAAATAATCCCGCGACCCCGGCAGGCTTTGGCCCTCTGAGAGGGGGCCCCGTCAGTATGCTGACGCTCTTTGAGGCGCGCGTGGGACACAACGCGCCGTCGACCCGGGTGTCGATTTGGATAGTATTAACGTGAATATTTATTACAACGCGATCGTAGGTAATACTCGTATAATCAAGAGTGAATTTCAAATTGAAAATTATTTCGTTTGTAATATTTTGTTTCAATTTATACAACACTATTTTTTGTCTAAGCGAAACCCGATACACCTGTCCAATATTTTTGTGTAAAGAATCTATGTACAAAATTTTAAAACCGTATCATAAAAAATCACAAAGTTATAAGCCTGTATATTACCTGGTTGTCCGTTCAAAAACATGTCATTTCGCGGTACACCCGCGTAAACCGCGTCTCCTGTGTTATACAGTCGTGATAATAGTATGGCAATAGGCACCTAACCGTACGGTGATTGTATTGTAATTAATTGGTAAT
The DNA here is from genome assembly GCA_954870645.1 of Agrotis clavis. Lineage (NCBI taxonomy): Eukaryota > Metazoa > Arthropoda > Insecta > Lepidoptera > Noctuidae > Agrotis > Agrotis clavis. The sequence continues at coordinate 12,887,046 of OX940944.1, read as the reverse complement.
AAAATTTAATTAGAATATTTTTGAAAAAAAATACAACATGGTGTAAAATTATTGGAATCGAATCAGTTACTGATTCTGAACAAACTATATTCAGGTTTCGCAAATACTTAAAATAATGTTGTATAACTAACTTGAATATTTTATTAATGTTTCTGTTTCCATAATTATGAGTCAATTGTGCGCGAGTAAAGTTATAACAAAGCGTTATGAATTGTATTATTTCAGTAGAAAATTATTTTATCGTTATACTGCCTAAAGGTAATAATAATAACATTCCACAACTATCACACAACGCCATCTAGTCCCAAGCTAAGCAGACCTTGTGTTATGGGTACTAGACAACTGATAAACATACTTATATATTTCTAAATACATACATATTATAGATAAATTACACCCAGACACAGAACAAATGATCGTGCTCATCACACAAACATTTGTCCTGGGTGGGAATCGAACCCACGACCTCCGGCATAGCAGTCAGGGTCACTAACCACTAGACCAACAGGCCAGTCCAAGTCAACGGCTTTACGTGCTTTCCGAGGCACGGAAGAAACTCTATGACAGATGGTCATCCATCCACAGACCAGCCTGTGTGGCTGTTATTATTTAGCTTCATAATATTAGTATATATTTATAACTACCATCAAAGATCTACAAATACAGACATCAACATACGCTAACGATATAATTCATCAAAATTATTCTCGCTTCACTACACAACAAGAAATTGGCCAGAATCGTGAATCTAACGACCGTTCTGTGCCATTACATTCCAAGACATTAGATCTCCGTGAAGCTGAAACAAAGGCTTTCAGCGTCTCCAACAAATTGCCTCCTACGAGTCATTAGCTTCGATGCAATTCCGGGGAGTCCCGGCGCGGGATCCCGGGGTTTAGGGTTGCCATCCAGTGTTCAACTACACTAATACTATAAAGAGGAAAGATTTGTATTTTAATGTGAATGATCGACTGTATCGCTGCATGTCGCGGGTTCGATTCCGGCATGGAAAAAAATGTTATAACAACTCACAAACAACTACTGTAGGTCATTCAAATATTTTTTTTCATGCAGGGTCGAACCCGAGACAAGCAGCCGTGCTTTCTAAAATGGTATACTCTATTCTATTGGTGAAGCGATAAAGTGGATTATTTATAAATAACAATTTTATCGAAAGGAGATGTTTTTTTCCTTACAATAATGGCCCAACCGTGTACCTCAAGGACAAAAGTACGAAATTATAGGAAAAAATCGTAGGTTTAGAATTTAAATAATTGTTGAATTTATTCGCGCATTTGTACCACCAGAAATTGTCGATCAAAGATGTTAAAACTTGCAACCCAAGAATTGATTTTCAATCAGGCAATGTGGTGTATAATCTGGACCATGTCTCCGACATGGTCTCCGATGATGCGTTTCGTTTCTTCATTTATAAACGTGTGAAAACCCTTAAATGTACTTAATAGTATTTATTTATGTGTTACAAATAAGTTTTTATTTCTAGTACACATTTTTTGTGAATAATCATGGGAATAAGAATTAAAAAATACATTTATTTCACATTTCGTATTATTTTTTGCGTTTGGTTATCTGCCGGCCAAAAGCCAAGGCTCCCGACCTAGGCCGATAGTTTTTTTCTATTGTTGTTGATGAAACACCGATGTCATTTTTTGACATAATTTTGACAGATGAAACAGATTGACAGCCGTAAATGCTGTCATAAACGTTTCTTTGAACGCAGTTGCGTTGCGAGGTAGTGTTTTTTCATAATATACTTTTATTTCTTTTTCTATCTAGTATTGAAGGAGTATAAATACTGCTTAAAATACTAATTATTGGAAGAGATTTAAATAGTAATTTGTACCTCGGTACATGTTTGAGCCGAAAAAAAAACACCTCCTTTAATTAGCAAAACTATGCGGACAACCTCACGAGAAATCCATTATTGTTATATACACCTTCCCTCAAAAACCGCGTCAAAATTGGTTCAGCCAAACGCGAGATAATCGCGGACATACATACATCATACAAACATGCAGATCGAACTGAGAACCTACTTTTTTTTTTAAGTCGGTTAAAAATTGGTAAAGTGGTGTTTTTGAACCCCTGATCAATCCGAAGAACATTATTCTCACAAAAATCTCCTACCAACCCCATATGACCCCATCCCTAATTCTAACTTATTAAATTCATCTCACGCAGACGGAACTCCGAAAAACATTCGTCTTGATTTGTTTCCGCTTCTTATGTTGACATATGAGCCAATGAATAATGTAATATAATCGTACGCGTTTGTTGCGTAAGGAGATAATAGAACGTATATACGTACGTCAAGAGAAGACTGAAAAAGCGCTATTTTAACAAAAATAAACATAGGCAGTGGAACGACAGGCGCGGCGGCGAGAGAACGAGCAACTATCGGCGATTTTCTCTCCCAAGGAACGCACAATAAATGTACATTCCGTGTAAACGAAAGAGATGCAAAAAATAATAGTTGCTCTCTGACTGTTCATACTGCCGGCGACGACTCGCTTTACTAGTTTTGTCGCTGAGCAACGAGCTTTCAAAAATAAACTATTTCAGCGATACTCGTTCAGTGATGCTCGCTCGGCTCGCTTAATCAGGTTTGCACAGGACTGAGCGACCGCGGGCGAGTGGTAGTAATCGCTCGTCGCACTTGCACACTCGCTTCCCGCTGATCGCCAACTCTTTTATAGTTCCTAGTTCTACTCGTTACTCGTTTATCGTCGGCGGTCGGACCACGGCCATAGACGAAGGTGTATGAAAAATATAGTTACTTATGTCGATCCCCGCACCGAATAAATATTAGTATGATCTACAAGTACCTAAGTAGTTGTTCCGGGTCTGGGTGTTTGTGTATGTAAGTTTCTATGTTTGTAAACGCACCCACGATACAGGAGAAATTCCTAGAGTGGGGCAACGTTTTAAGAAAAAAAAATCATCATTTCATTTCATCATTTCGGCAGGCCTGTTGGTCTAGTGGTTAGTGACCCTGACTGCTATGCCGGAGGCCGTGGGTTCGATTCCCACCCAGGACAAATAATTGTGTGATGAGCACGATCATATTTTGTTCTGTGTCTGGGTGTAATTTATCTATAATATGTATGTATTTAGAAATATATAAGTATGTTTATCAGTTGTCTAGAACCCATAACACAAGCTCTGCTTAGCTTGGGACTAGATGGCGTTGTGTGATAGTTGTGGAATATTATTATTATTTCGTTTATTCATTTCATATACTCATATTATTACATTTTTAAATATTTTAAAAAACAAAACCGTAAAAAAAAACATTTAAAAATATAAAAATAGTAGTCCGCCGGTGTGGGAGCAGGGTCCAAGCTACCGGTGGTTAGGGTTCCAGAGACAGGAACCTCCTCACAATACGAGCCGTATCAAGGAGTACTGCCTTCTGAATCTGGCTCTTGATCCAACTACCCAACGAGAGCCTCGAGAGATGTTCGTCGAGGCTCTTGGCCATCAGGCCATTGGCAGTCACGACGATCGGCACAATGATAGCCGAGCTCACATTCCACATGTCGACAACCTCGCGTGCCAGATCGAGATATTTGATTTGTTTATCTTTCTCTGCCTTCACGAGGTTCTCGTCATGCGGGATGGTAACATCGATTATCATTGCACGGCGCGCTGATCTGTCTATCACTACTATGTCAGGCTTATTGGCAACAATAGTCCTGTCAGTAATGATAGGCAGATCCCAGTACAACGTGACATGGCCTTTCTCGAGAACTGGGTCGGGCACATACTTGTAATACGGTACTTCAGAATCAACAAGATTGTATTTCAAAGCAAGTTGCTGGTGGATAATCCTAGCCACTAGGTTATGCCTGTGCAAGTACTCGCCGTTAGCAAGACGAGAACAACCAGAGATAATATGTCTGATCGACTCACCTGGACGGTGGCATGCCCGACACACGTCGACCGTCCCGTCTTTCATAATATGTCTCCGGTAGTTGTTCGTCAGCATAACTTCATCCATAATTGCACAGACAAAACCTTCAGTTTCCCCAAAGAGGTCACTGAAACGCAGCCAGGATACGGACGCTGGGAAATCTACATCGGGCCCATGAAGAGCCCGGTAAAAGCGTCCGTGAAGCTCCTTGCTTTGCCATACCTTCCTGCGATCTTCCGTGGTACTACAGGTTTGCGCCAGTCCTCTTTAGCCATGGACAACGGGGTGAGTCCCTTGTCCACCGCGACCACATCTCGGTGCATACCCACGTCCATGTTCAAGAAATATTCTCTAAGACTGCACACCTCGCGGTTGTGGAGGGTCTTGGCATTTAAAAAGCCTCGACCCCCACATTTCCTCGGGATGTACAGTCTCATTACTGATGATCGTGGGTGATGCATCCGATTTGCGGTCAGCAATGTGCGAACTCGTCTATCTAAGGCGTCGAGTTCAGTCTGAGTCCATTTGAGTATGCCGAAAGAGTACATCAGAACCGGCATGACCCAACCGTTGTAGGCGCGCACCTTGTTTCCGCCTGAAAGAAGGCTATTTAAAACCTTCTTGAGGCGTCCGAAGAAGCGCTCCCGCAACGATTGTTTCATGTCCGGTACATTAATGCCAAGCGCTTCCGACATACCCAAATACTTATAGGTTTCGGATGAGGAGAGGGATCTAAGGTGTATGGAATCTGAAAGTTGAATTCCTTCAGATTCCATAATCTCCCCTCGCTTCACATGCATGATTGCACATTTTGTCCACACCAAATTCCATCCTGATGGCGCTACTGAAGGTTTCTGTTACCTTCAGTAGCTTCATCAGTTGCAAATTGTTGGGGGCAAAGAGTTTAAGGTTATCCATGTAAAGGAGATGAGATATGACCTGACCTCCTCTCCTCAACCGATAGCCCAGACCTGAATCCTCCAGCAACGTGCTTAGAGGATTCAGAGCTAAGCAAAACCAAAGTGGACTCAGACTGTCGCCCTGGAAAATTCCCCGTTTAATCCATACAGGATCATCATTCGCCTGAATCTGTCGACATCCCGGATAGCGAAGGACCGTTCTCCATTGCTCCATACATGACTCAAGAAAAGCGCGTAGAGTTGCGTCTATTTTGTACAACTCCAGTACCCTCATGAGCCATGTATGTGGCACCGAGTCGTAGGCCTTCTTATAATCTATTATTATTATTATTTCATTTTATTTCACCCTGAGTAACATAGGCTACACCCTATGTTACTCATATTACAATCTGTGCGAAGTCGAGGCGGGCCGCCGCTAGTTTTCCATACAATTTACGTCGTAGTACTTTAAGTACGCTGTACAGCCCAATTTTCAATTCAAGCTAGGGGTCTCTGGTCCCCTTTTGTCCACACAACTTCAATGTGGATGTATTCCTACTAAATGTAGTGCCCACAGAAATAGAACGTCCATCCACTACAACACTTGTCTCAGTTACTACACAAAGACAGCGGCGCGAGTGAAGAGTCGTCAACTGTCACCCGCGGGTAGTCGTGTATAGTGGCGGGTTCACACACGTTTGTTGTCTGCTAACCTAGTGTGTTGGGTTATAAGCTAATCTTTTGGCCTATTCCTAGGCCAACGAATCAGCATTGCCATACAACGTGGCAATGCTGCCAGCGTTCTGGGCACTGTTCCCCTTGACAGCGATGTGGACGTATTCTTTGACGCCCTTTGAACGTTTTTTTTCTTTTATCTAATTATTTTTTTGTACTTATTACTAGGAAAATTTTTATTTATAGTTTGTACATAATTTTAGTTTAATAATTTCGAATAAAAAACATAAGGAGTGAAATAAATGAATGTTTAGGTATTCCAAACATCTGAATTTTTTCAGTAGTTTTTGTATGAAAGATTGACAAACATCCATCCATCCACAGTGTCGGAATAAGACTACTTGATTCCCTCAGCAATCCATACCATTGGGCCCCCTACCCTGTTCACTGTACTGTTTTCTGCACTGTACTAATATGATAGTTTAGTTATTTGTTATACAAGAGCGTAAAGTTGCTTTTTAACCGCGTGCTCAATTTTAATGACCGAGCAAGCGAAGGATTCTAAAATTGAATCACGAGAGCAACGAGTGATTCAAAACTTAGAATCCTGAGCGGTAGCGACGGAATCAAAAGAGCACGAGGTGTAACATTTTAGCGCTCGAGTGCAACACGTAACTTTTCATCACACCTCAGCGAGGAAAAGACTAAATGAAATAAATTCTATTTTTGAAATTTGATGTGGTACGACAACCTTCGAACGTGAAGTGGGCACCACAGCAAGCGATCAGCTGTTGTGGTCACCGGCCGCCATTACTGCTGCAAGCTGCAACTCTTTAGTGTCTAAAAGAAAAAGTATCGAAATTCAAGTGTGGGCCGAGCTTGTGACGTCAGGACGCACAAAAAATCACACAACGGCTTATTGTATTGTTATGTTTAGAATGCATGCGATGTTCTTAATTCAATCTTCTTTATCCTCTGAGGATAAAAACGTCTTTTGCGCTCAGATATCGAAGAGCGAAAATACTCTTTCCGAGATGGTCCCCCCATCTCGGAAAGTGTATTTTCGCTCTTTTCTCTTTCGTTTTTTGAGTCCATTCATAGATGAGTTCCTCGAAAGTTAAATTTAAGTTATACTACGGTCCTTTTTATGGTGCCCTCTGAGACGTTATGCCCCTCGTTATTTTTATTTCCCTTTTTATAGATAATGGCACAAACAACATTTAGTGCGCAAGTCCGACTCGCACTTAGCCAGTTTTTTACTCTAGGTACGTCTATTCATCTCTCACCCGCTTAACCGCGCAAAAAAACTAAACATTCAAGTACTTCACCTCGCCGTTATATTCAAACTAAGCGACAGTATTTACCTTTGACTCGCATTCAGGAAACACTCGCTTTCACAAAATGTCTTTCATGTCAAAATGCACATACATTAACCAACATGTTCTCATAAATACTGAAATTCAGCTGCAATTGACAATGAGGCCTTCATCATCATCATCATCATTATTTCAGGCTATTGAAGTCCATTGCTGGACATAAGCCTCTCGGAATGGGAAGCCGCCTCCATCTGCGAAGCAGTCATTCTAGCGATGGAGGAGGAGGGCCCGGTAAGGGAGAGGTCAGCGTCCACCTTACGACCAAGCTGCAGTGGGATACGCCCACGGCAACGTACGTCGCAGGATAACATCCGGCCACAACAGGCGCGGGCATGCGGACGGCGAGTAGTGACTCGCTGTCTGATCATGAACCATGTCAGGGTCGACAGCGTGTCGTGTTCCACGCGCGTCATCTAAGAGCTGTCAGTCATCTCGTGGTGCCAACTAAAAACCAGCGCTGGGTGTCTTTCGCCCAGCAAATGCTGAGTTGGTAACCCTTTTGATGTGGACATGCTCAGCAAATTTCTAATTGTATTTTCCCACGTTTTTATATTTAATTTTATTTTTTATTATTTTTGTGTGTGTGTCCTATAACAAATCCCACCAAAAACATTAAATGTAAAAAATGCCAAGTCTCTCGATGCAGTCTTTCCATCGTAAAAAGTTTTGAGATCTCACAGAAGCCAAGTCCTATTCAAATTATTTTGTAGTTATAAATCAACATTTAGTAATTATATCAATAGTTTTCTTTATATTATAACTATAGTGACTTGGCAATGAGCACAAGTAAAAACAAATAAAACGGCATATTTGGAGGAGTTGAAAGTTACACACACCGCATGCGTAAACATTCTCTTTTACTTTATATATTCTCTTAACATTCATCATTTACTTTCATAAAGCGATGGCCCGTAAGGTATTCTTAATTATTGTATTGGAACATGTAGTCGGTAGTGACCATCATGATTCACACATAACAAATAATCTGATCACAGGTCTCGTCAGTAACATTTGCACATAATTCCAGGCAGCTAGCAGCTTTTAATTTGTGCTCATTGCCAAGTCACTATAGTTATAATATAAAGAAAACTATTGATATAATTACTAAATGTTGATTTATAACTACAAAATAATTTGAATAGGACTTGGCTTCTGTGAGATCTCAAAACTTTTTACGATGGAAAGACTGCATCGAGAGACTTGGCATTTTTTACATTTAATGTTTTTGGTGGGATCTCATTTATTTTTTGTAAGTGTTTTCTTTCTTTTTTTTTAGGTGTCCTCATAATTTCTTGGAATTCAGCTACTTTTTTGCTTAGGACCCATTCTCTATCTAACAAACTAAATAGAACTAAACTAACCAACAAATAACTAAATAAATGTATATCTACTAACTTACAAACTAAATATAACTAAACTAAATAACACGTAAACAACTAGATATGTAACTATGTCTCATCATCATCATCATCATCATCAGCCGGAAGACGTCCACTGCTGAACATAGGCCTCAGTAACTATGTCTATGTTATATTAATAAACTATTTTCCTAAATAACTGTTTCAGTAACAATAATAAATCTACTATCTAATCCGGCTAACTTAAGTTCTCCGAATATCGCTACAATATTTTTTTTAGTTTCGAAATGGTTGTTCATAGATAGATGGCGCTATCAAATGAAAATTATTGAATTATTATAAAGTACTACTTAGACTGCGCTCTGTAACGAAACCATAGCGCGATTCAGACAGGTACAACGCCATCTATCGAGCGCGCATACAATATTTATCGCAATACAATGGAGTTTTAACTTTATTAATTTAATGAATTATGAACTTTATGTATTAATTTAGATTAATTATAGTCTACGTATTACATTTATATTATTCTTTTCTATTCTATGTATGTATTCATCCAATTGAATACTTAAACAACGAACAAAGTTAACAATGCAGTCAAAATCCATACACAATGTTCTTGCCAAACCGCAAATATAAAATTGTTTTCTATGGTATATTATTTTTTAATGTTTTTATAATTTTTCCTTTATATGTGGCTAATGACCTATCTTGGTGCAAAATTTGAAGTTTCTAAGTCTGCTAGAAGTACCTTAGATTTTTGATGATCGGTCAGTGAGTCAGTCAGTCAGTGAGTGACAAAATGGTGTAACTTTGATCGACCGTAACTCCTAAACTATTCATTCAATTGGCATGTAATTTCGAACTTAAGCTTGTTCTACTGCCTACTATTATTCACTGAAAACCTAAACTCCTAGCTTTGTCCACGTCGAAGATATAGGGGGGGCGAAACAGCCGCGAATCGCTTCGAGAAAAGATGGTACGGCCGTGCCCGTTTTGCTCGAGACTTGGCGGGGCACTGCCGTGCCCCCAGATAATTAATACTATTCTATCCTATTCTAATCTCACGGGTTCCCTTGGAGAGCCAAAGCCTGCCGGGATCGCGGGACTAACGAGTTACCGTGGCCTCGGAATGAAAAGGGCTTTGAAGGACACCGTGGATTTTAGTCAGTACAACTCTGACAGTCCCTCCCGCCCTGCTCTGGGTGGGAGGACTCATTTGATGATTTTACCATGATAAAAAAATAGGGCAACAATTTAAAAAAAAAAATGCGTATTCTTGCGGCCGCCTATGGGTTTTTAAAACCAAAGTTTTTATTTCTCAATATAGATGTCAGTTCCACTGACTTAGATATTAAATAGATTTGGAGAAACGGCTGTTATTGGGCTGGTAAATTACATTTTCTTCCCACTGACCATGACCCCGCCATCGAACCGTTTTTCTTATCGAAATAAACCAAAAACTATAGTTAGTCAATGTCAGAAACATTTACCATGACAAGCGCGGGGTCACGCTGTGATTAACTTGATCGGTGATATGGAATTATAGACCTTATTTAGTGTACTTTTAGGTACACCACATAAGGTGTTATGTTATGTCTAATTAGCAATTACACACAACCTAACATAATATGCGCTTATGTTTAATTATTGTGTTTAATTGTGTCATATTTTGGTCATCGCCCACTCCAAGTTTTACTTCTTCATACAAACTATCAACCCCAAAAACAACCCCTTAGAGGTCTAATTTAGAACTTTTTGTTTAATATGAGATTTCGTGTTGAGTGAATGAGTGACATTTCGCTTTTATATCATTCATAATTTATTGCCAGCGTCTGAGATCCCGAAAGCATACATTATTTTAATAATTTGACTAGTAAAAGATCTCTATTTTTATTCTATTTTATTGGGACATAAAACAGTTACATGTTACAATTTTGGTAAACAACGAACTAGAGTAATAGAGGTAAACATGTAACCCACACCAATGTCCGCGGAATAAACTATTGTGGAGAAATAAAACAGAACCTCGCATCTACAAGAGGCAAATCAGGATAGGATGAAATAATCAATTATTGTGCAAGCAATTGAATAGCCATTCTTTTAAATTTTGTTTGAGATAGCGAGAATACATATTATATCAAGATCGAAAAAGTGTGTGTTATATGTTTCTAAGAGACGACGGGGTGGCGCCCTTGCACCAGCATTGGTTCTATGTTCTTCTTCTTCTTCTATGTTCGCGAAAGGGGAGGCGGGCCGCAAGAGGGAGAGGACAGCGTCCTCCCTCCGCCCCAACCGCAGTGGTAGATGCCCACGGCGTCGGACGTCGGCAGACGATCTCCGGCCACCGTAGGCGCGGGCATGCGGACAGCGAGTAAAGGGCAACTCGCTGTCCGACCATGGACCATGCCCGGGTAAAAAAAAGTAAAAGATCTCTGAACTACAAGCGAGCGACATCTCGGGTATAACCTAGTTTTTAACAAAAGTGAAAACTAAAATAAAACTCATCCTCACTAGCTTTCAAACAATAAGTCAAAAGATTTAGTAAAAGAATTTCCTAAAACCGACTAAATCCGCCTCTTATTTTAAATTGAGTCGGAAAACCGTACTCTAACTTGAAATATTACCGGTTTACACCGGCAAGAGACGGTTTTATACGCTTATAAGATAAAAGAAGGTAGTTTTGGAGATAAAATGGCGATTGATATGTTATTTTGAAAACTGTACAGTTGACAATGAAACTTGTTTCTATTGCAATAAGGTAATTGACGCAAAAAAAAAAACTAATTAGCCCGCTAGCTAGATTCTCAAATAAAAGTTTTAGAAAAAAAAAAAGAAACCGACAAAAAAACCAAACACAAAAAAGTGTAAAATAACTTTTCTTTTGGAAGTCGGCGATTTCGGCTTTTATTTCATTGACCGTGGCCTGTTTTAAACTCGGTTCCTTTTTTTTTTTTTTTCAAAAAGTTTTATGTTACCATTTTCATTTTAGACAATCAACAAAAATCTTCGTATAATAGGCGTCTTTGAAAATCTACAATCCAATTCAGCAAAACCGGATCCATACGGGCAATGTTACAGGATATCCATTAGTGTTATATACTAAAACTTTAACCAGAATGTAACGAACACCTTTCTGCAAACCGAATCAAAATCGGTTCAGTCAAACGCGAGATAATCGCGGACAAACATACATACAAAACGCTTACCCATTAGGTACGGTCCCTAAAAAAAAAAGAAAAAATCTAAACCGTTTCATATTTCTCAAAGAAACTATTCAAAAAAAGCAGTCAAAGCAACAGTACAGAGGTAGTCTTAAATAATGTACCGGGGCGCTTGAATGAAAGACCGGCTGAATGGAAGTGAATGAAAGACCGACTTTGTGAGCGAATGAATGATACTGCGGGAACTGAAGCCTTTTTAGTTGAACAGGTTGGCTTGGCCAGTATATGCTGGCACTATCACTTGGACGCGTTAGGACTCCCACACACGGGCCACTGGCCACAACCACAAAACGCTTCCACCGGCATATTTCCTGTAGTTTTCATACATTTTATATAGACTCGCCACACACGGTCGACGCCGGTGGCCGCCACACGCTACAATCGTCGCTACTCGCTTCTTGTGGCCCGCACCGGCCACTAAACGTCGACACAAAACGCCGCCACACGCAACTCACGCGATTCCGCACCCCTCTCTCTCTCTTACCTCAGTAATGCATTGGTAAAAAAAAACCGGCCAAGTGCGAGTCGGACTCGCCCATGAAGGGTTCCGTAGCAGCAAGTGACATAATATAAACGTTCTTGTAGTTGGTTGTAACTTTGAAAAGTAAATTGCGGATTACGGTTTATGACGTATTAAAAAAAAACTAATTACACACATCAAAAGTGTCTAGGGATCAACATATATTTTTGCAATAACTTTTCTCCTGATTGATATTAATTAAAATGTTCTTTAAGGATTCATCAAATAAAGTGTTATCGTTTGTCACAGTAACGATAAACCAAGTCACCTTTGCATTCATAAAGAAATTTGCCATTTTCCTAATAAAGGGATTTTTGACATTTGAACCACTAACATTAAAGTTCGAAAAAAAGACTGAAATAACAGTTTTCTTTAAAATTTTATTGGGTAACTTAAACAATTAATAATCCGTGTTTCTACCGCGAACACTAACAACACAAGAACATCGGTTTGGCATACTCAAAATGAGTTCATCCAAATCACGCTGTGGAATGGCCGCCCATGTTCGTTGCAACAACAAAAAAAGGTCTTCTTGCGACTGGATACCCTCCATATTCGGCAGAGCTCTTCTCTGTAGCATATCCCATGCATGCTCAATCGGGTTCAAGTCTGGCGACTGAGCAGGCCAGGGCAGGACATTGATGTTAGCTGCGGCGAGAGTCTGTCTTACAACTCTTGCGGTGTGCGGTCGTGCATTATCATGCATTAACTGAAATAAGGGACCGATTTGCACTTGTAGAGGAACGATGACGTCTGACACAATCGTCTCAGCATAAATTTGAGCGTTGAGGTTGCCTCTGATCCAAATCAACTCAGTTCTTCCGCCGATCCAAATACCCGCCCATACCATGATGGTTCCACCACTATAAGGATGGACTTCCTGGCAGGATTTTAATCGCTGTTGGCGTCCAGGGGTTCTCCAGTGTCGTATACGTCTTGTATCCGGTCTCATACCAAAACGAGACTCATCAGAAAAGCACACGAAACGCCATTGTTCTTCTGCCCAATTTCTGTGTTCAAGAGCCCATTGATATCGAATCCTACGATTGTGCATTGCTATAGGTGGTACCCGTAGCGGTCTTCGGGAATGAAGGTTCACTTCATGCAAGCGGTTTCTGACTGTTTGGTCGCTAATTAAGTTCCCTGAAGAGTGATGAAGCCTCACGGCTAACATCATGGCGGTTATTGTTGGAGCTTCTCGAGTTAAGATTTGAATGTATCGGTCTTGTCTCCGTGTGGTGCAGCGATACCGTCCTCCATGGCGCTCAGCCACGGTACCAGTGCTTCGGTAACGTGTCCAAAGTCGACTGATAACACTCTGACTTGTATTCAGAGCTAAAGCCACAGTACGTTACCGGGAACCAGCTTCTATCATTCCCACGGCTCTGAGCATTTCTTCCCTGCTTAAATGACGTCGCCGCTCCATAATAACGTTGGTTTTAATCAGTAGTAGGGAAACAGTAGCACTAATAATGTCTTCAATGCGTTGTATGTTTTTATAGGGAAAATATTGACAGCTGATTTTCATCTTTTACTCGAATTTGATTTACAGTTCCTGATTCAAATTATGAAATGCACCAAAAAGGATCCATATAAATTTATAAAATCATAAATTTATTACAAAGCCACATCTCAATCTCAAGAAATCCGCATAAAAATGCTTGATCCCTAGACACTTTTGATGTGTGTACTTCATCTTGTTCAAACCAATTTTCAATTAAAGTTTGCATAGTAATGTACATCATATATTTTTTTTAGTTTTATAATTCTCTTATTTTAGAAGCTACAGGGCCGGACATACATTTTACCACTTTGGAAGTGTCTCTCGCGCAAACTGTTCAGTTTACGCCGGATCCACACATTGGCCCTGTTGGCCGAATAGAAGGAGACGGCGCTATACTAAGAAACGAGATAGAATTATTTGCGTCTTGCTTTCTGGTATAGCGCCGTCTCCGTTGGTACGAGTGTTGGGGCCAACGTGTGGAGCCGGTGTTAGAAAAAAATGATGTTAGTAACCTCAATATCATTTTCAAGACCTATTCATAGACCGTGTGGGGTACACGGTCAGGCGAAAAAAAAAATTCTGAGTTTCAATTCTAAGTATGGGGGCAACCCCCAAAATTAGTTTTATTTTTATTTTGTGTGAAAATCCTAATGCGGTTTACTTAATACATCTACCTACCAAGTTTCAGCAGGATAGCTCTTATACTTTGGAAGAAAAAAGGCTGTGACATACGGACGGACAGACAGACAGACAGACAGACAGACATGACGAATCTATAAGGGTTCCGTTTTTAGCCATTTGGCTACGGAACCCTAAAAAAGCAGCTAACGACCACAAGTGTCGACCACCGGCCACAAATGTCTGTCGCGCGCTTCAGCTACCTCTGTAGCCACGTCCAGCTTCTCGTGGCGGCGTTTGTGGCTGTCTCGTGTGCGGCGACACTTAGTCGTTGCTACCGCCCACCCACTTTTTGACCAAGAATGAAGCAATTGGATTATGTAAGAATCTAATTCGTAGACCAATTCTAAGATTGCCATCAACTTTGTATCATAATCATCATCATCATCATCATGATGTTGAACATAGGCCTCCCCTTTAGACTTCCAATAGGACCGGTGGTCGCGGCTTGCATCCAGCGTGATCCTGTGATATTCATTAGATCCTCTGCCCACCTAGTAGGTGGACGTCCTACGCTGCGCTTGCCGGTGCGTGGTCTCCATTCAAGAACCTTACAGCCCCATCGGCCATCAGTTCTGCGTGCTGTATGGCCTGCCCACTGCCATTTCAACTTGCTAATTCGCTGGGGTATCTCGGCAATTTAGTTCGTCTACGAATATCCTCAACTTTGTATGCGGGAAATGAAAGCTGTCATGTTTTTTTTAAATGTAGAATTTACAATAACCTCATCTTGTGTTTTGAGATAATTTACTTTCACTTCAGACCATAGTTTGAGTTACTTACTTCCAGTACAGACCAAAATACACCGGTATTATGCACTATACATTAGCGCAAAAAGCCAGGTTTATTTTCTGTGTTTTCTTCGACATAAAAGTGATTCCTAAATGGAACTGAGCTTTTAAAGAAACCTGAAGAAACAATATAGGTAACGTGTAAAAGTTTTTGGAATTGACATAACGAGTATAAAGGAGTGGATTTTTTCCTATATTCCCGTTGTCCCCGTAGGCCATGTCCCCGTTAAAAGGGACAAAGGGAATTTATAAAATAATTTGTATTACTTCCCGTTATTCCCGTTAACTTCTTATTATTAGTGTCCGAACGAAACTGATTTTTCAGCCGAAACCGAAACCGAAACCGAACTTTCGGCCTTGCTCTCAGTTTCGGCCGAAACCGAAACCGAAACCGAAACTTTTTTAAACATTTAAATTTTCGATTATTTTTTTTAATTTACTGTTTTTTTAACATTTATACATTTTACACAAAGAAAAAGTGTCATACCTATAGAGGGTGAATTTTTCAATCGGGCGTGGATGGCTTAATCCGAGAAAAAACAATAATCTTAGATTTTTTTTTTAGAAAAATCAATAATCCTGGCCTGGTCTTCTACTGAGCCATAATCTATTCGAAATTATACAAATTCATTGTTTTTAATGTTTCATTGGATTTGAAGTGTCAACAATCGCACTATATTCAGCACTAGCGGCCCACCCCGGGTTCCCACGGGTGCAATCTCTACTATAATATGCAGTGTTTTATACATATAAACCTTCCTCATGAAGTTTTTTAAATAAAAAACTGCATTACAATCCGTTGCGTAGTTTTAAAGATCTAAACATACCTACAGACACACAGCGGAAAGTGACTTTGCTTTATACATACTACGGTAGTGAATAGTGAATGAATACAAAATTACTGAGTTGAAAAAAAAAAAGGTTTTTTTTTCAAAGAACAAACCGTTTAATGCTTCGAATACAGTCACTGTCTAACGATTGATAAAGTTTTTAAATAATTAACGTACGTAATAAATATATTTTTTATGACATGAATATACAACACATACTATTGGCAATTAACTCAAAAACATAACCTCAACCAAAGATAATTTAATACTAGCGTACTCTCAACTAACTATCAAACGGACGGTGGCAAACTGAGCCAAAGGCCAGAGCCCCGCTACGCGCCGCTGGCGAGCAAGCACGTATTATCTACGCATTTTACCGAACGACGCACGAAAATGCACGAACACTTGAGTTTCGGCGAGGCCGAAAGTTTCGGCTATATTTTGGCCGAAACCGAAACTATGGCCGAAACTAGATTTTTTGGCCGAAACCGGCCGAAACCGAAACCGAAACCGAAATTTCGGTCGGTCACTACTTATTATGTAAGGATTTTTACACGAAAAATTGTTGCAATTGAAAAAAAAACGTTGCCCCACGCTAGGAACTTCTCTTGTATCGTGGGTGCGTTTACAAACATATAAACTCACATACACAAATACTCAGACCCGGAACAAATACTTGTAGATCATACAAATATTTTTACCGTGCGGGAATCGAACCCGCACCCATTGCAAAGCAGTCGATCTCATAGCCACTGTAATGTGTAAGAGTTCTGTTATAAGCATAGGTCGGAATTAAGTAGAGTTAATAATAATATAATAATATAATATTTCACAACTATCACACAACGCCATCTAGTCCCAAACTAAGCAGAGCTTGTGTTATGGGTACTAGACAACTGATAAACATACTTATATATATCTAAATCCATACATATTATAGATAAATTACACCCAGACACAGAACAAATGATCGTGCTCATCACACAAACATTTGTCCTGGGTGGGAATCGAACCCACGACCTCCGGCATAGCAGTCAGGGTCACTAACCACTAGACCAACAGGCCAGTCAAGTTATTTTGGTACTTGCATCGAAATGTTGATATTAATATGGATCTTCCCGGAATTTCTAACAGACATGTGTGGAAAACAGTATTACAAATAAATAAGAAAAACATCAGAAATAGATTAGGCTCGTTTGAAACTAAATAATAAATCTAAAGTAATTCCGGGATTTCGGGCATATCCACTTTGTTCTTTCGCAGCGTAAGTACCTACATGAATAACTCTACCTAATTTCGACCTATGGTAGTAAGGAGCTTACTTATTCCTTTTCAATATAACAAATAAAACATAAATTGTTATTCAAATTACTGAGTTTGTCTCACAATATAACATAAATAAGTGTAACAGTAATGAACTGTCTTTATATTTTAACTGAATCTTCTGCTACTAGTGAACGTAGCTAGAATAATAATTATTATAATTTAAGGCACAATAAATAAAGTTATCAGAATTTCTTAGTCGCATTTCGGAGGCTGGATTTATGTCCGATTTATTAGCAAAAGGCTTACAGTCGCACCCTATTTTCATATAACTTAAAATTGTAATTCATTATGTATCCGTCTTACTAATGTCATATTTTGTTATTCAATCAGCAATTTGACTGAAAAAATCTAGTCCGTAACGGCTACTGTACACGATGCCGCCGCCGCGCCGCGCCGACACCGCTTCGACACCGCGCCGCTTTGCTGTGTATACCTTCCCGACTACGCCGCCATCGCGCCACTACCGCGCCACTGCACCGCAAAATCAAAAGCCTGCTCTACACTACTCGCGAAGTTGCCTCGACGAAGTACTCGTCGAAGTTGATCGAAGTCCCGAAGTATGTGACTACACACTCGTGCAACTTCGCGAGGAGCTCATTGAGCCCTTTGACTCGGTCGCAAAAACCGACAACAAAATTCGCCCGAAGCGAGCCGAAAGTGCACGAAGCGAAACGAAGTGCCCTTCTAACCTATCGCGACGCGGTCGAGCCGCTGACCCGGGTATGGTCCATGATCGGACAACGAGTCGCCCATTACTCGCCGTCCGTATGTACCTATGGTGGCCGAAAATCGCCCCACGAATAATGTTACTATTTGAAATGCCACATCAAAAGCTAGTTTGATAAGTTCATTTCATCTTTGCAATGGTTTCATTGCTAGTGACATCTGCCCGATATGATTATAACTTGCTTCAGTGGTTCCTTTGTATCTATCAAGATTTGATATGGACTGTCTTGGTAGTCTGGTAGTTATGAATGTGACTGTTGATCGTGGGAATGTGGTTTCAAAATGTAATTTATACGAGTGCGACAAAGCAGGTTTAAGGCCAGTAGTTAGAGCCGTTTAACAAGTCCTACTAATCCTACTACTATTATAAAGGCGAAAGTTTGTGAGGATGTATGTATGTGTATGTAGGTAATATGTTTGTTACTCTTTCACGCAAAAACCACTGAACGGATTTGGCTAAAATTTGGTACACAGATAGTTTATAACCTGGATTAACACATAGGATAGTTTTTATCCCGATTTTAATGTTCTCGTGGGATAATTTTCGAGTTGTAGTGGGTGAAGCCGCTGGCAACAGCTAGTGAGTTTATAAAGCAAACTCCTGAACGGTTAGGATTATGATTTTGAAAAAAATAAGTATTTGGGTCCCTCTTCAATTTTTGGAATTCCGTTGAGGATAATGACGCCCGATACTTTTACTGCTAGTGCAACCATCCATTGACAAAAAACAAAAATATAAATTATTTTAATTACGTTTAACTAAAATGAAATTAAAATAATTTTTTCGTACCACTTGCTCAAAAAAGTGACATTCTATGCCACAAAAAGCGTACATAACAATAGTCATTTTTAATCTGTTAAAACAGGGAAAGAAAGTTGTACTGAATTTCATTCATCCTCTAGGGAGAGAATGTGATTTAAATTTGGAATACTTACCGATACTGGACTACATCAGTCTGTCTTTACAACATTGAGTTTTTATATAAAGCATTATACAACTTTTTGAAAAAGGAATACGTATTTATTATGCAGTTATGATTATTTAATAAAATTACGAACACCGAAGAGGCCGTATGAGCTTGATGCCTTTGCTTTTCCGACACAAAAATATTAGTCGAGGAATTTGCCGCATTTTTGTTTTCTTCAAATACATAAACGTTAAGTTTATTTTAATTTATTTTTATATATGTTTAATGAATGCTTATCTCATATTATTATTGTGTTAATTTTTTCGCAAATGGTACGAAAAGTAGAGTATTCTCCTCGGTGATAAAGCTGTCTTAGTCTTGGGTGAACTTAAATCCCTCGCTACACTCAGGACACGTCTTAAATCCCTCGCTTCGCTCGTGATTTAAGTTTTTAACACCCTCGCTACGCTCGGGAGTAAACCTCGAGTCCTTCGTTAAGCTCGAGATTTAAATCGTCACCCGCGACAGAAGACACTGCTTTATCCCCTTGGTTAATAATCTACTAATATTTTTGTGTTTTGTCAATGGATGGTTGCACTAGCATTAAAAGTATCGGGCGTCATTATCCTCAACGGAAGTCCAAAAATTGAAGATTGAGCCATTTAATATAATTGATTCATGTACGAGTACTTTATTTCTTACACAGGGTTTTTCAGTGTGACTTATAGTTCACCTTAAAAAAATATTTTACAACACGCTATAGCATTCTTTATTTTGCAAACCACTCATAAACGGATATATATCTGGGGGCACGGCAGTGCCCCGCCAAGTCTCGAGCAAAACGGGCACGGCCGTACCATCTTTTCTCGAAGCGATTCGCGGCTGTTTCGCCCCCCCTATATCTTCGACGTGGACAAAGCTAGGAGTTTAGGTTTGAGCACTGAGCACAAGTAAAAACAAATAAAACGGCATATTTGGAGGAGTTGAAAGTTACACACACCGCATGCATAAACATTCTCTTTTATTTACTTTATTTTATTCTCTTAACATTCATCATTTACTTTCATAAAGCGATGGCCCGTAAGGTATTCTTAATTATTGTATTGGAACATGTAGTCGGTAGTGACCATCATGATTCACACATAACAAATAATCTGATCACAGGTCTCGTCAGTAACATTTGCACATAATTCCAGGCAGCAAGCAGCTTTTAATTTGTGCTCATTGCCAAGTCACTATAGTTATAATATAAAGAAAACTATTGATATAACTACTAAATGTTGATTTATAACTACAAAATAATTTGAATAGGACTTGGCTTCTGTGAGATCTCAAAACTTTTTACGATGGAAAGACTGCATCGAGAGACTTGGCATTTTTTACATTTAATGTTTTTGGTGGGTTATTTTTTACACAGTCTTTTAGTAATTGGTCATTGGGGGTTCTTTAGATTGTATAGATAATAGCTTAAATATTCAATGAATCATTTTGAAACAAAATCTTAAAAATTAGCCCCTTCGTACATCCCGCGTCGCAAATCTCCTATACCTTACAACTTTGGCATCGCAAATACATGGTATATAAAATGTTATAATTAGTTCAGTGGTTTAGGCGTGAAGACACAAACATACAAACAAAAAATATATACAACGTGCAACGCCAAATGCGCAAAACCTCTCGTGGGGTTACTCAGCCCATGTTACTGAACAATTTTTGTTCTAAGACTTTTGGAAATTCGCAAAACCTCTAGTGTTTTTTTTTTTAAAGTGCTAAGGTATCATTACTTTAGCACTTTTTAATAAATTAAGGTTTCAGTTCATCAAACCACTACTGCACACCCTTTCACAACAAACAAGCGTAATGTAACACGATCATTCACAAACACATCACTATGAAACAAAGGTGTCACTCGTTCACGTCAACTCATTTCAAAAGGGCGAGTTGAAAAGACATCACTGACTACGGAGCTATGTGAATGGTGAATTCATATCAGATAGGCAGTCGCTCCATATGAAACAGTGTCATTCAGATGCATCCTGTAATGGGCCTACCACACGCACAAGCTTTTACCACAGTTTTACCTGCGCAAGCATAATTATGGCAGTGGTCCGACCGCCGACGATGAACGAGTAACGAGTAGAACTAGAAACTATAAAAGAGTTGGCGATCAGCGGGAAGCGAGTGTAGTTTCGATAGTTTTGTCGCCGGGCTTTAATCGAGTGTGCAAGTGCGACGAGCGATTACTCGCGCCACTCGCCCGCGCTCGATCAATCCTGTGCAAACCTGATCGAGCGAGTCGAGCGAGCATCGCTGAACGAGTTTCGCTGAGCGAGTTTAATTTTGAAAGCTCGTCCCTCAGCGACAAAACTAGTAAAGCGAGTCGTCGCCGGCAGTGTGAACAGTCAATAGAGCAACTATTAATATATGCATCTGTTTCGTTTACATGGAATGTACATTTATTGTGCGTTTCTTGAGAGAGAAAATCGCCGATAGTAACTCGTTTTCTCGCCGCCGGTCGGACCACTGCCTATGACGTGGAGTTGCGGATACCAGCCCGTATACAATACCTGCGCAAGCTTCTCGCATGAAAAAACAATACACGGTCGGCAACCACAGGATATATACCTAGATAACGCAAGTATCACGATCTGTATGAAAACCAAGCCAGCCATTTTTTGACTGACCTGGTATGACGTCACAAAAACTATTTAGTAATGGGAAAACTAAATCGATTGAAAAATGCCCCCGCTTACGGTGTTCCCTCGTCCCACAGCACAATAATTAATCATTATAATATTAAAACTGACGTCCAATTAACGATATACCGATTTAGACGAGCGCGAAAATGGCCACTTACGATTTTTGGTCGTAAGCTAACACGGATTTTTAGCACGCGAAGTAGTTGCTCTTGCGTTATCTAGGTAAATCTATATCTGTGTCAGCAACACTGAACACTTAATGCCCAACCACACACACAGGCAAGTACGCGCAGGCCGGGCTTGCGCAGGCAAAACTGTTCTGAAGCGTAGCTGTGCGTGTGGTAAGCCCATTAGACTTGATACAGGCCAATTTAATTTTTGATTGGTTATGTAGATGGTATTTTTCAAAACAATGGCGCATTTTCATTAGTTGTTAGGGCCCGCATGCGAGGTGCGAGAGATTTCTGTAACGCATGCCACAGGGCCCGCATTCGGGGAACCGCTTTCATTAGTCGATAGCCCGCGTGCGGGGTGTAGGAAAACCTCCATGTTCGTCGCCATTTATTGACAAAAGTAGCAGACCCGTATGCTATATATCGACCGATGAATTTCATTGGTCGATAATACGATCGGCATAAAGCAAGCGGAGAATCACCGCAGACGGTGTCACGAACTCGTTTCGACTTGTGAGTTTGATTGGTTGTTATCTTGCATGCGAGGACTCCCCGTATGCTGTATACCGAACGAGATAACGAGCAATGAAACTGCGCCATAAAGGTGTCCCGCTGAGTTGTCCACGTGACGTGACATGGTCGATAATCATGGTAACGACTACAACAGATGTGTCACATACACTAACACGTGATTATGAGCAACTGACAAGTATATCATACCTATCAACAGTATTGTATTACAGTGAATTCAATTGTGATATTATTCTGACTAGAGCAGTGGTGGCCTAGTGGCATCGGCCCCGAGTTGTAGGTCGTGGGTTCGAACCGATCCTGGCGCATTCATCATCATCTGCCTCCCTTTTCCCAACTATATTGTGGTCGGCTTCCAGTCGAACCAGATGCAGCTGAATATCAGTATTTTACACGGAGCGACTGACTATCGGACCTCCACAACACAGTAACTGGGCAATACGATACCCCATGGTAAGACTGGTCTTCAGATAAAATTTATGAGCTTCTGAGTAACAGTAAAGATCCTGGAGCATTACTTTATGTAATTTATTTCATCACCACCGCTCTCAAAATGGTGAAGGAAAACATCGTGAGGAAACCTCATGTTGTCAAATAGCCAATTCGATCACGTGACCAGTTTTTTTGCACATTTTCATGAGGTTTAATCTATATCTATACTAATAGATATTATAAAGAGGTAACATTTGTTTGTAAGTTTGTATGTTTGTAAGTTTGTATGTAGAGGGTAATCTCCGGAAGTAATGAACCGATTTTAAAAATTGTTTCACTGGTAGAAAGCTACATTATCCGTGAGTGCTATAGGCTATAAATTATAAAGATATCATACATATTAGCCGAAATACTGCCCAACGAAGTGGGCACGGGTCAGCTAGTCTATAATAATATGTATATATATTATTTTTTACACATTCTTTTAGTAATTGGTCAATGGGGGTTCTTTAGATTGTATAGGTAATAGCTTAAATCTTAATCAGTGAATATTTTTCAAAGAAAATCTTAAAAAATTAGCCCCGTACATCCCGCGTCGCAAATCTCCTATACCTTCAAAGAGATTTAAAAGAAACTATAGAGCGGGCATTGGGAAGATTGTCATACAAAATTGTTGATGCCATGCGTCAGTAGCACAATCTAAGCGTTGCATAGCAACGCGACTACTAAACTGAGGGATTTTTTACCTATTGGTAAAAAGTTTTGGATCACAAATTTCTTCGTGATGTCCCGTCTATTGCTCGTATATAGTTTAATGTCTTTGTATACCTTACAACTTTGGCATCGCAAATACATAAAGTTCGGCCGTTCAAAGAATGCGTTCCTGACACCTATCAGTTAGTCACGACTAGTGATGGGCACAACATAACACTGAGTTCGTTACCGTTCCTCCAAAATGAACCGCCGCATTATTTTAAGATTGTTTTAAATTGGCGGAATCATTTAAAATTTATATTTTAGTTATTTAAGTGGAAACCAAAAAAAGTTAATATTCATATAATAAAATTGTTTTATTTATTCTTTGTTACAAAGTTACAATCTGTATTTCTATGCAATAAAGTAAGTACATTGAATTGAATGTGCGTACAGAATATTAATCAGACTCAGATTCGCTTGAGGAGGTGGTGTCTTCATCATCTTCGCTTACATGTATAATTATATTATTATCAATAACAGAATCAATCCTCATATCATCATAGCGCCGATGTCAGTTTGAAAAGCAGAAACAGTCCATTAAACGAAAGCCGGGTAATCAAATAAAAACAGATCGAAAACACTTGAAGAACGTGGTCTATGCACACGAAACGACAACAGACGACTGTTTTAGCGTCACAAAATGGCGGCCCATAACGCCATTTGGGGTTACCATTTTTAATCTAAGTATAAAAATGCTAGTTACGCCATTTGGGGTTACCATTTTCAACCTAAATATAAAAATGCTACTTTCTTTCGCGCGTTCGGTTTGGTCATAGTTTTATTTTTATATTTCATAAAAGTTATCTTATAGTTCATTATTTTCAAATTCTTAAAAAGAAAAACAAAGCGTATTATTTTATATTATAAGTATAACTGTATAAGAACAGATTACGATACTTGCCTGTTATTTTTAGCACAGCACTACAAATATAAAGCACTGACATAACCTTGTAATAGCGCAGTATAGATTTAGAAAAATATTGTTTACCAAGTTATTTGACACTCGGTTTGGCACAAAATTATAACATTCATTGATTATTGATGTAATAATGTTGTTTTAATGCTCATCAATTGTTAAAACGGTAAACAACCAGCAAAAATATTTTTATCGTAACTGCAACGCCATTACAAAGTTACGTCGTCAGTTCAATCGAGACGTGTCAGGAACGCATTCTCTGAACGGCCGAACTTGTTATAATTAGTTCAGTGGTTTAGGCGTCAAGACACAAACATACAAACAAAAAATATTACAACGTGCAACGCCAAATGCGCAAAACCTCTCGTGGGGTTACTCAGCCCATGTTACTGAACAATTTTTGTTCTAAGACTTTTGGAAGTTCGCAAAAAAAATGGGTTTTCATGCAAATTGAGAAATTGGTCGTCACATCTGTATGAAAAATCATTTTTTTTTGCGAATTTCCAAAAGTCTTAGAACAAAAATTGTTCAGTAACATGGGCTACCCCACGAGAGGTTTTGCGCTTTACACGTTGTATGATACTTTAGCACTTTTTAATAAATTAAGGTTTCAGGTCAACAAACCACTACTGCACACTCTTTCACAACAAACAAGCGTAATGTAACACGATCATTCACAAACACATCGACGCTTGAAAGGCAAAAGTTACCAAGCGACATTTTGGGCGATATTGAGTTATATATATCATTGAAATCAGAAAAAAATTCTGCGTCGATTGATCCTACTCTCGTACCGCTAGGAAGACTTTTGCTGTCGCTTGGTAACTTAAAAAAGTACACATTTTCATCAATTTCGGCGACTAAGCGACCAAAATTTTACCGATTTATGAATAAGCTTCACTTGGTAGATATATTATTTCAAGTTTTTACACTTAGTAACTTTTGCCTTAAACTGAATTAATGCGTTTTAACATTAAGTATTTTTTACTTTACGGTATCTGTTGTATGAGCATTGCTTAAGAAATTTTACCTGATTATTATTTTATATTTTTCTTCATTTAAGACTTTTTAACACACCTTAATTATGTATTCATTTTCATTTAGTATTTTCTTCCTAAATACAATGTACTTTAAAACGTTATATAGTACTATTTTTCCTGCCTAAAAAAAATAAATTTTGTCGTTTGGTAATATTTTACCTGCCGTTTTTTTTACTGTTTTTGTCACTTAGATATCTATTTCCGATATGAAATTTGTACAAAAATCAGTTTATGTCCGTTGCATCTATTTTGTTTTGTCGCATGAACGCGTTGTAAAGCAGTACATGAATGGCTGTTGGTCAAATAATTTCGATTATTCTTCACTCAACTGTCGCTTAGGCAAACCGCGTGATCGCGCGCATCGCACGTAGTACGTCGCGTAGCTCGAAATATTGATGTATCACCTACTCGTGTTGCCTATCATAAGTTCGAAAAATATTTAACCGAATTTCATTTCACCTAAAACTTTTCGCCGTATCCCAGTAGTTCCATTTTCTAGTTCCATTATGGAACTACTGGTTTTTTTTTATCCCAGTAGTTCCATGGAACTGGTTTTATGTTCATGCAATACAAAATAAGTCTCATAAGTTAAATTACAGTTAAATTGTAATGGCAATTCCATTACATGGAATTAATTTACGAAAATTTTGCATTAGTGGATGAGATTAATAACAGTTCAATCGTAGAAACTGAGCAAACGGTATGCTCTAAGTTTTTTAGACCCCGCCGTGCAATTAGACCTAAGAAACTTTCCGATTACACTCTCAACCTCATGACTGAACGACGCTTATTAAGACTGCAGACTTTCGGTGAAGTCGAGTCATATAGGCAGATCAATAAACAAATTTCAAAATCCTTGCGGCACGGTGAACTCTTTAATACTAACCACATTAAAGAGACGACGAACGACGACGACGAAAGTGTTTGCAAGAGATGTATCTATTGGGAAAAGCCAGCTGACAAAGCTGAAACGAGAAGATGCAAAGAAAGCAGAGGTATTGAAGGATGTCGAAAACTTTTATGCACAGCTATAAGCTTCGGTTGCCAAACCTGTTAGCAGCGTGGCCACAGATCCAAGAGCCAAGCTAACCCGACACTACACTGAAGACATCCTAGGCATCAGCCTTTACGAAATTAGGATGGCCCTTAATCAGCTGAAAACAATAAGGCGCCGAGTGAAGATGGAATCATTTCAGAGCTTTTGAAAGTGGGTGGAAATTGGTAGTTCTTCTCTTTAAGAAGGATGTCAACAACTACTTAAGAAATTACTCGCTCTTGAGTCACGTTAATAAGTTGTTTTCGAGGGAACATCATCACGAACCGTCTCGACCGCAGGTTTGATGACTTCCAGCCTTCCAAACAAGCCGGTTTCCGAAAAGGCTACCATAGACCACAAACACACGCTGCGGAAAGTTATACAGAACACCGGAGAGTATAACTTGCCCTTATGTTTGGCGTTTGTGGAATATGAGAAAGACTTTAAATCGGTGGAGACGTAGGCAACTGGGCAGTTCTTGAATCTCTACAACGATGTCGTATTGAGTATCGGTATATCGAAGTGTTTAGGTGCTTGAACAATAATACCACTATGTCGGCCCGAGTACAGGTGCAGAGTTGGAAGGCAATTCCTTTGAAAAAAGCGTAAGACAGGGAGACATGATATCATACAGACGTGATAAGTTGTTGACTCGTATATCTACTTGGAACAAACCGTCGGACTAGGTAGGTCGAACTTCAAAAAAGAGGTCAACCGCCGAATCCAACACGGCCGGGCAGCGTTCGGGAAACTGCGTAACGTTTCCTCGTCCAGAATACCTCAGTGCCTCATAGTTTTCGGCAAATGTGTGACGACTTATGGCGCCGAAACGTGGTCTCTTACTACGGGGCTCGTTAGTAAGCTCAAGGTAGCCCAACGAGCTATGGCGAAGGCTATGCTCGGAGTCCCTCTGCGTGATCGAATCAGAAATGAAAAGATTCGTAGACCAACTAAAGTTGCCGACATAGCCCAGCAAACCAGCAAGTTCAATTGGCAGTAGGCAGTTTCGAAGCACGCAGAACGATGGCCGATGAGGCCGCAAGGTTCTCGAATGGAGACCACGCCCCAAGGCAACGCTGCTAGGTGGACAGACGATCTGATGAAAATCACAGGATCGTGCTGGCTGCAAGCAGCTTCCAACTGGACCTATTGGAAATCTATGGGGCAGGCCTATGTACAGCAGTGGACGTCCTACGGCTGATATGATGATGATGAATTTCATTACGATATACAGAATGAATTTTTGAACTGGGCGTTGATGGCCATATACGAAACTATGACGAATATCGTAAAACGTTGAAAGGAGCCTCGAGGCCGATTTTGACTAAAAAAAAATCAATAATTCTGGCAAGGAATCGAACCCGCTGGTTTTGGAAAAAAATTACACCCTGTACTATTACACCATTCAATAGTGTTGCTAATAAGGATTAAATTCTGGGAAGTAATCATATACGGCAAACATAAGGACAACATCTAATTTTTAAAAAAGTGATAAATCTTCAAGGCAATGACTGTATTCGAAACAAGTTTACCGTTTCTTCTTTGAAATAATGCTATTTTTTTTTTCAACTCAATCATTTCGAATAGCTGAATACAGTGCGATAGTTGACACGTGTCAAATTCAGTGAAACATTGAAAACTGTGATGATGGTGACGAAAAGCTTTGACCAAAAGTTTTTAATTTTGTGTATTAACATCTAAATTTATTGTTACTTATTAAAAAAAAACCTACACTAACCTTATTTTATTTGTACCATGGTTAAAATTGGCTGGTAGAAAAATATATTTGTTTTCTATTTAGATCATTTTACCTCTAAGTCAAACACGCGCCAATCCAGGATACGTCATCTTGCTTCAAACACAATAATAGAATAATCGGGTTTAGTTAATTTTAGTTGTTTTATCATTAAATTTTGATGTCGGTAAGTAACTTTTGCCTGTTTATGATTTTTTGTAAAATTATTACCAACCGACACTATTTCATAAACTAATGAGAAAATCCATAATCTTTAAATGCCAGTTTATTAGGCCTGTAAACTGTATTTAAAATTCGTTGGAATTACGTAATTATGACAAAAAGGTGATTTTATACGATTTTTTTTCCAAAAATAAAAACTTTAAAATGCTCTCCTGTAAAGTTGGCTACATGTCGCTTGGTAACTTTTGCCTTTCAAGCGTCGAGTCATCACTACGAAACAAAGGTGTCACTCGTTCACGTCAACTCATTTCAAAAGGGCGAGTTGAAAAGACATCACTGGCTATGGAAATATTTCTACAAAAATTCTAAAATCGGTTTCTGGAGAAATATGCATACATCTAAGTCATCTCATTAATTTGACCATAAGCACAGGTATCTTCCCTGATGCCTTAAAAAAATCAATAATAAAACCATTGTTTAAAAAGGGAAATAGAGAAGAAATGGAAAATTATAGACCAATATCAATTTTAAGTGCTATCTCCAAAATCTATGAAAAATTTATACATAAAGAATTAAGCAAATATTTGGAAAAAAATAATTTATTAGTAAACGAGCAAAAAGGATTTAGAGAACATCAAACCATTAATATGGCATTGTACGATTTTTTGTTTAGGGTTATGCTAAATGTTGATAAAACCAACCCTGTTTGTACTTTATTCTGCGATATGACACAAGCTTTCGATTACGTTAGGCATGATATTCTCTTAAATAAAATGGAAGCATACGGTATCAGAGGTAGTGTTCTAAAATTATTTAAATCTTATTTGGAGAATAGAAAGCAGTTCACGGAAATATCCTTCATAAATAATAAAACTAAGCATGAAGAAGTATTTCAATCACATGAACTTCTAATTAAATATGGAGTTCCTCAGGGCACCGTGCTGGGCCCTCCACTTTTCATACTGTATATAAATGACCTACCTAAATCAGTTGATCAACCTGTGACCCTCTTTGCCGATGATAGTACCATAACGATTCAATGTGATACCAAAGACAAATATAACAGTGACATTAATAATTCTCTTTCATCAGTAATACAATATTTAGACAACAATAATTTAAAAATAAATCTCAATAAGACTAATATTATGCACTTCAGCCAACGCTTACCAACTTTATCCGATGTTAAAGTTCAGTATAATAACAAAATAATTGAAGAAGTCAATACTGCTAAATTCCTCTGTGTAACTATAGATAAAAAATTAAATTGGAAAGCACACATTGATATCTTATGCAAAAAAATTAGTAACTCGTCTTATGCCTTACATAAATTAGTTTCTGTGCTTAACACAGACGCGTTACTAACGGCTTACCACGGCTTAGTGTCTTCGCATTTAAGGTATGGAATTATCTTCTGGGGTAATTCGACTGACAAGGATATGCCTTTCAAAGCTCAAAAACGGTGCATAAGGGTGATGTTTAAATTAGACTCAACTGACAGCTGTAAGCCGTATTTTATTAAATATAATATATTGACGTTACCATCTCTGTACATTTTCGAAGTTGTCATGTTTGTTAAATGTAACCGGCAATTATTTCCACGCATGGCAGACAAAGTCAATCGCGTTAGACGCGATGACACTCTCCTCTGCCTACGTGCTTCCAAAACTGCTTTAATGAAGAAAAGTGTATTTTGCATGGCGCCTTTAATATTTAATAAACTTCCAAAGGGGTGGAGGGAACTAAGCGCACATGTATTAAAAAAACGGCTAAAATCATTTCTAATTGGGAAAGCATACTACAGTATTTTGGAATTTTTAAATGACAGATAGAATATTATGTTTAAGTTTAAGTTACTATTATTAATTTATGCTTTGTTATGAATTTATGATTTTTAATTGTGATAATAATTTAAATGTCTTTTAATTGTTTTTTAAATATTTATTTTTGTATGCCTTAAAGGCCGATCATGATGGAACTTTTTTATATGTGAACACCTTGCATGCCCTGTATGTATACTCATGCTTCTACAAATAAATGTCTTGTCTTGTCTTGTCTTGTCTTGTCTTATGGAGCTATGTGAATGGTGAATATCAGATAGGCAGTCGCTCCATGTGAAACAGTGGCATTCAGACGCATCTTGTAATGGGCCTACCACACGCACAAGCATTTACCACAGTTTTACCTGCGCAAGCATAATATATTATGACGTGGAGTTGCGGATACCAGCCCGTTAATACAATACAATACCTGCGGATACAGATATACCTAGATAACGCAAGTATCACGATATGTATGAAAACCACGCCTGCCATTTTTTGACTACCTTTTATGACGTCACAAAAACTATGTTGTCATGGGAAAACTAAATCGATTGAAAAATGCCCCCGCTTACGGTGTTCCCTCGTCCCACAGCACAATTAATCATTTTAATATTAAAACGGACGTCCAACTAACGATAGACCGATTTAGACAAGCGTGAAAATGACCACTTACGATTTTTGGTCGTAAGTTAGCACGGATTTTTGGCACGCGAAGTAGTTGCTCTTTCGTTATCTAGGTAAATCTATATCTGTGTCAGCAACACTGAACACTGAATGCCCAACCACACACACAGGCAAGTTCGCGCCGGCCGTACTTGCGCAGGCAAAACTGTGGTGAAACTTGTGCGTGTAGTAAGCCCATTAGACTTGATACAGGCCAATTTAATTTTTGATTGGTTATGTAGATGGTATTTTCCAAAACAATGGCGCATTTTCATTAGTTGCTAGGGCCCGCATGCGAGGTGCGAGAGATTTCTGTAACGCATGCCACAGGGCCCGCATTCGGGGAATCGTTTTCATTAGTCGATAGCCCGCGTGCGGGGTATAGGAAAACATCCATGTTCGTCGCCATTTAATGACAGGAGTAGCAGACCCGCCTGCTGTATATCGACCGATGAATTTAATTGGTCGATAACACGATCGGCATAAAGCAAGCGGGGAGTCACCGCAGACGGTGTCACGAACTCGTTTCGACTTGTGACTTTCATTGGTTGTTATCTCGCATGCGAGGACTCCCCGTATGCTGTATACCGAACGAGATAACGAGCAATGAAACTGCGCCATAAAGGTGTCCCGCTGAGTCGTCCACGTGACGTGACATGGTCGATAATGGTAACGACTACAACA
Source organism: Agrotis clavis (assembly GCA_954870645.1). NCBI lineage: Eukaryota > Metazoa > Arthropoda > Insecta > Lepidoptera > Noctuidae > Agrotis > Agrotis clavis. Next base: position 12,855,626 of record OX940944.1, on the reverse strand, counting down.
GATGTGTCACATACACTAACACGTGATATGTGCTACTGACAGTTATACCATATCAATAGTATTGTATTACAGTGAATTTAATTGTGAAATTCTGACTAAAACGAACATTTTACTTGCTACATCGTTCTCATATACATAATTTATGTAACATTTTTTTTTTGCATATTTTCATGAGGTTTAATTATAAGTAGGTATTTTCGAAACTTCCCTAAAGAGTAGCCAACGGTATTCATCATCATCATCAGCCGGAAGACGTCCACTGCTGAACATAGGCCTCCCCCTTACACCACCGAGCCGAACGACAATTCGCCACTTGCATCCATGTCACGGTTGCCCGCGACCCTCACGATGTCGTCGGTCCACCTAGTGGGAGGCCTGCTTACGCTACATCTTCCGGTCCGTGGTCGCCACTCGAGAACTTTTCTTCCCCATCGGTTGTCAGTTCTACGAGCGATGTGGCCTGCCCATTGCCACTTCAACTTGCAAATTTTATGAGATTATGTCGGTGACTGGTTCTTCGCCGAATATCCATGTTCCGGATTTTATCCCGCAAAGAAATTCCGAGCATAGCTCTTTCCATTGCTCGTTGAGTGACTCTTAGTCTCACGCCAACGGTATTACCAGTGCAAAATTAAAATAGGCCCTTTGCCCAATGACTAATGTTCTTAGTACCGAGCCGACTTGTGATTAATGAGAGCTCCGGAGTGGGGTCGGCAGAGGTCCTGCTTCTTGACAGAGTGGAAACGGTCCGTCAATTGCGTTATATTGAAAAGGAACACATACCGTGTGAGGTAAATAAAGTGGTAGGTATTTTTCATACTTTTTAGGCATGTTTTTCGTAAGTAACATGTCGAATATTGTGGGAATAGCTTTTGTGCAGTTATTGAGTTGTATAAACTTGAGCATTCACTTAAAACTAGCATTTTTGCGAATGCTACATTACAGGAAAACAAACGAGAGCGTTTTAGCGAGCATACTAACGAACGTTTTGCCAAGCGTTTGCCGAACCGACTGTCAAGTCTGACATTTTTGACTAGATTAAAGCGTTCGCTAGAATGATACACACACAGTATAAAAAATAACTTAAAAACGAAACAAGAATGCAACATTATTTTTACCGACTTCAAAAAAAAGGAGGTTATCAATTCGACCCGTATTATGTAATATTTCCAGAACTGCCCAGTTTTCGCATAATTTATGTTGGTCTATATCAGCGTCTGAACAAATGTGCCAAATTTCAAAAGTGTATGTATGTATGTATATATGTTTTTATGTTTGTGTTCGCATATCTCCGGAACTGCAAGTCGTATTTGCGTAATTCCTTTTTTGTTGTAGGTACTAGGTATCGTTCAACTTATATTTCATCAAAATCGGTAGATTTTCTAAGTCGATTGTACGTTTGTTCACGATTATCTCGCGTTTGTCTGAAACGATTTTCATGCGGTTTTTGGAAAAATGTTTGTGGTTCTAGGGAAGGTTTTAATATACATATATGACAATAATGGATATCTTGTGAAGTTGCCCGCATAGATCCGTTTTTGTTGCTCGCTTGGATATAAATTTCTAAAGACGCCGATTATATCTAATATGAAGATTTTTGTTGCATATCTGAACTAACTAAAAAGGGTAAAATAAAAACAAAACAAAAAAAGTACCGACTTCAAAATCAAATACAAAAAAATTTAAATAACTTTTCTTTCGGAAGTCGGTGGCAACAGTCAATGAAATAAAAATCAAAGCCACCGACTTCCTAAAGAAAAGTTATTTTAAACCTTTTGTATTTGTTTTTGAAGTCGGTACTTTTTTTAAGTTTTTTTTAGTATATGCGAAAGTTTGTTCAGAATCAGTAACTGATTCGATTCCAATAATTTTTACACCATATTATTTTTTTTTTTCAAAAATATTTTAAATAAATTTTCATCATCATCATCAGCCTACAATGTTCCCACTGCTGGGACACAGGCCTCCTCTCTGTGAGAGGGAGGCCTGTGTCCCAGCATATTGTAATCTTTACACAAAAATATTGGACAGGTGTATCGGGTTTCGCATAAACAAAAAATTATGTTGTATATTTAGTGAATCACGACTGCGCCAAATAGGCTCAATGCCGGACAACAGGATGCCCGACACTGACTAAAGACCCATACATAACTAGCTGTTGCCAGCGGTTTCACCCGCTGCAACTCGAAAATTATCCCACGGGAACATAAAATCGGGATAAAAACTATCCTATGTGTTAATCCAGGTTATAAACTATCTGTATACCAAATTTTAGCCAAATCCGTTCAGTGGTTTTTGCGTGAAAGAGTAACAAACATCCATACATCCATACATCCATACATCCATACATCCATACTTACAAACTTTCGCCTTTATAATATTAGTAGGATAGTACACACGTACGGCTACACATCAAGCTATGCAAAACCAGTATACGCATGACCGTTCATTGTGCGAAAAAATCATGTAATGTAAAGTGAGGCTATATACGAGCGATATTACAACGACAATTCTAACATCTTCTTCTCCATTGTCCTCAGAGGAAGAATGCGAAGAATCAATCTTCCCGACGGGTGTGGTGCGGCACCGACCCGAGCCGCCCGGCACTCTCGCGCAGTCCACCCGCTTCACAGCCCACGAGATCAAGCTCATGTACCGCGGGTTCAAACAGGTGAGTGCACTAAGTAACCGAACCGAACCGACCCAAACTGAGTCGCAGCGAACCGACACGTTAGTACCGAACCGAACCGAACCAATCTAAACCAACCCGATCCGTGCCGAACCACCCGAGCCGTCTCTCGCTGCGGCTGGCTCGTGAGGTGGACGCTGGCCTCTCCTTCCTGCGTCATGCCTCCTCCTTCACTAGCATGACTGCTTTGCAGAAGGAGGCGACCGCTTCCCATTCCGTCTCGCCCCCCAGCATGGCCTCGACCAAATCCGTGAGACCTGAGGGCCAGTAGCTAGCTGACTACTCTGATATCTTACCAACTAGCTAGCCAACTTGTATCATTTATAGAAACTGAACATTTAATTTGTTTCAGGAATGTCCTTCAGGCGTGGTCGATGAGGAGGCTTTCAAGAACATTTTCTGTCAATTCTTTCCACTTGGAGGTACGTATTATTTTATTTTTGAATTTCAGTCAAAAATGTAACATTTAATTATTTTAGAAACTGTTAAATGAAAGAAATTTTGATGTGAGTATCAATCTTAATAGCTTTTCCATCACCAGAGGGTAGTCGTTATTTTACTATGGACACTATTAACTTGCCACATCGTTCTCACATAATGTACCATCTCAAAATGAATGATGTAACAAAGGTTCTGTAATAATTTTGGCGATTCAAAGAAAAAGAGTGTCCATATAGTTTCTTGCTCATTCTTCTCCATAGAAATCTACGCTTTGGAATGAGCACCTACGGTACTTTCATAGTTTTTATATCTTGTGACTGGGACTGTAGCACCATAACTATTTTTGTAATTGTTTTATTTTATGTCTTTTGACAATTCATAAGTGCCTGTAATTGGCCTAGTTGAAATAAACGATTTTATTTGATGTAGAAATGAAGCTTTTTTAACGAATTGATTATTTTTAAACGGATGCGACGCGCATCGTAAAGATTATTGAGCAAAGAAAATATCAGCTGCAAGTGTTATTTGAGCCCTCGTCTTCAGGATAAGTACTACTGACGTCTTACCAATTAGACTACCGCTATTCCCTCTTTTGAACGTTTTACGGTAATGTAGTTAGAAACTAGTACCAGAGATGGGGCCGCGTTACCGTAAAGCGTTCAAACGAGGAATTTTTCTTTCCTCAAAATCTTTTCAATCAACTTTAATATTTGTTTCAGACGCCACTCAATACGCTCACTATGTATTCAAAACCATCAAACACAAGCAAAGCGGGAAAGTTAATTTTGAGGTAAGTGAAATAACTGTACCTTGTAACTTCACCTATAAGCCGCGTTCAAGTACACGTGTCGCGTCGGGCGTTTACGAATGACAGGCAGTCTCGTTGGAAGCCAGAAAACACGCTCCGCCAGACGCAAAATTTGTCCTTGAGGCAGTGGTCCGACCGGCGCCGCCCGGCGAGAAAACGAGTAACTAACTATCAGCGATTTTCTCTCTCAAGAAACGCACAATAAATGTACATTCCGTGTAAACAAAAGAGATGCATATAATAATAGTTGCTCTCTGAATGTTCACACTGCCGGCGACGACTCGCTTTACTAGTTTTGTCGCTGAGCGATGAGCTTTCAAAAATAAACTCGCTCAGCGATACTCGTTCAGCGATGCCCGCTCGGCTCGCTTGATCAGGTTTGCACAGGACTGAGCAACAGCGGGCGAGTGGCGCGAATAGTCGCTTGTCGCACTTTCACACTCGCTTATAGCCCGGTGACAAAACTATCGAAACTACACTCGCTTCCCGCTGATCGCCAACTCTTTTACAGTTTCTAGTTCTCTTTCATCGTCAGCGGTCGGACCACTGCCTGAACGCGGCCTTCTAGCACGGTAGCGGCGGCGGCGGCGGGTGCGGAAATATCAAACATGAAATCGCTGCTCGTGGCCATACTGAAGTGACTATAAGGCTAGCTTAGCGCGGTGGCTATGACCGAGATTAGGAGCCTAGCGCGTTGCTAGGCAACAAGCGATTCAACGCACGGGCTGGTGGCAGGTGTATCAAACCATTTTGGTCAATCAGTCTCGAGCCTCCTTGGAGCATTTTTCGATTTTCCTCGTAATTTCTGATTTGGTCATCCACGCCCAGTTTTAAAATTCACCTTGTATCTTAGGGCTATCCATTTGATATGTATTCCTAAGGTTTTCGTAATTCAAGATAAAGTTGTCAAACAATATGTTTAGTAGGAAAACCATTACAACTTGATAATTATTTATTTAACAAAGAATCAGCTATGGATTTCAGTCCATTAAGGCAGAAAAACCAATGTAATTTGAACTTCCGCTTGAAACTTTAGGAAGTACTTTTGAACTCAAAGTTTAAAACAAGTTGCTTTTAAGCAAATTACTTCGAAATGATGTTATGCCTCGTTAATAGTTGAGTAACCGAGAGTGCTGTGAAGACCTGGGTTCGGTTCTCATATTTGTCAAAATGATATAAGATTTTATCGTCTGTTTATCAGTAGTTACAACTCAGAGTCCAGTGGTATCAACTTTGACTTACGAACTGTAGTTAGTGGGTTCAAACCCAGCCAGGCGCACTACTTTATGTAATTATTTCATCAGATCTCTCAAAACGGTGAAGTAAAACATCGTGAGAAAACCGGCATGTCCTAGAACCAAACATTCGAAGACATGTGACATCTACTAACACGCACTGGACCCGTTTGGTGGATGGCCCACTCCGTCTCACAGAGTAGAGACCTGTGTCCCAGCAGTGAGAACATTATGAGCTAAATAAACTCATGCTTCTCATTGTTTACTGAATTTCTTCGCAAAATATTATATTCTTGGATACAAACAAATACAATTTTGTAGGTAGGTATCTGAATTTAATAAATATCCAAAAATAACCATTTGAAGAATGCCCAAAAAAAACCCAGAGTCGATAAAAATAATTTATGAACAACAAAATAGACCTTAAGTCAGAGGACATAAATACGCTATTCGTTTCGCATAAAACCATAACCAAACAGGCCAGCAGCATATACAGGGTGAAAATTTTTCAACTGGGCGTGGATGGCTATATCCGAAACTATCATGAGGAATATCAAAAAACGTTGAAAGGAATCTCGAGCCCAATTTTAAAGAAAACTATAACTGCATCATTGGATTTAGAAAAATCAATAATCCTGGCCAGGAATCGAACCCGCTAATTTTGGAAAAAAAAACACACCCTGTATTATTACACCATTCGATAGTGTTGCTAATAAGGATTAAATTCTGGGAAGTAATCATATACAGCAAACTTAAGTAAATAGCACATTTGAAACATTATTTATATAGTTGACTTGAAACATTATAAAAAATCGTAACTTATCAGTTACATTTTTTTTTACTTGGTGATGGTTGAATCGAAAACTATTATTGGATTTGGGTTATAGTATGTATAATACTCTACCTTGCCACACATAAGTCGTTTTAATCGATTCTGGGTTTTTGCTCCATATATTTTTGGGCATTCCTCAAAATTCAAATAAAGGCCAGCCATATTTTTTCCTCCAATATTTTCTTCATGCATATTTTATAAGTTCATTTTGATTTACTGTCGGACCCAATCTTGTAGGCTCGCGACAATTGCTCAAACTTTTTCTTATATTGAGGCACGGGAATTACAATTCAGACAATAGAGAAAATATTGGTCCTTTTTTACGCTGTGGCCAACGAGGGCGTGAGTCTCCGGGGTCGCAAGACTCCGGGATGACGACGCTCAGGGGTCGCGAGACTACAGTGTCTCGGAATTCCGGCGACGCGACGCCAGATTAACGGAACTGCGAGGTCGCGTAAATCCGGGGTCTTATAAATCCAGGGTCGCGAGACACGGAACTTTGGCGTCACGGAACTCCAGGCTCGTGAGTCTCCGAGGTCATGGAACTCCGTGGTCGCGAGTCTCCGGGGTTATGGAACTCCGGAGTCACGAGACTCCAGTGTCATGAAATTCCGTCGTCGCCGGATTTCGGGGAACGGAACCCCGGGTTTGCGAATCTCCAGGGTCACGGAACTCCGTGTTCGCGAGTCTCCGGGGTCGTGAAACTCTGGGGTCGCGAGACTGTCTCCTAGGTCGCGGGACTGTATAAATAGGTAACAGTGACCCAGGAACGTAAAGATCTATTGAAGGAACACCCTGTGCAAGAGGACTCATTTGATGATATTACACAAGTATCACCACCATACAGCTCAACAATTTTGAAGAGAACTAAATGATCCGACACACGCGCCACCATCTGCGAGACATTTAAGTGAGCATGACATACTTGCATACATATTTAATACAATTTGCCACGGTCTTCTTCATATATCCGTCACACTGTTAGTCCCCATCGCCTTCGCACATAGCGCATTTTTGCAAGAAAAAAGTGCCTACAAATCCTTAACATAAAGTTTAATATCAATAAAGAAGTCTCAGCCAATAGCTGTTACAGCCAATTTAGTACAAAAACTAAGTACATGACATTACAACGTGACTGGAGATCTCGATTCAATTCGTAACGAGCTCGGATTTAAGATAGTACAGAGCACGCAGATACCGTCGCGTTGAATCTGAATGGGAAATTAGTATTTATCGATTAATTTTTATGCATGAGTTCTTATCTTTCCATGGAGGCAAATATCATTAATAAAATTAGACTTCAATAGTCTTGTCTCTTCTTAAATCTAAATATAATTTATCTCAAAACTGACGTGACATAGTGATCTATCAACTCACCAATAATTGCTTCGCTAACAGATTTGCGCTTAAACTTATTAAAGCAGAAATAGTATCGCTATATCCTCGATCTGGGAATCGTTTGCATATATATTCATGTTCATAAAGTCTTCACATATACATGGACGCGTAAATCAATGTCGACACGACGAAATATAGCGCGGATTTCCAAGCGAACGAAGATCGAGCGTTCAAATTGGATTGGATTTAAAATTCAACTTTTAGAATTCAAATCTGTGGCTCTAGTGAAAAAGGGTCTAAGTCTAAAAATGCAACTTTACAGGAGACGCAAAAAACGCCCCGCGCGCACCAAATTACATGTTTAAGTACGTGTGGCATTTAAACAGCTGTCAAATTAAATATATGTGATATGTTATATAGGTAAAAAATGTATGTTCTTTCTTATTCTAGTATTATTTTTTACATAAACTGAATAGTTTTCAAAATAGCGACTTATACTTAACACAAAATGAACTACACAAGGGTATAAAAGAAGTTAGATCCCTTTTCTCATACACAAAAAGTTAATTCACAAAAGTGAAAAAGGATACGCATTTGGAGTTATTTGTATGATAACTAAGAAATTAAATCAGATAATTAGTGTTGGAATAGCCAAAATAAATGAACTGAATGTGTACTTTTTATCGACATGATAAAATTTTGAAAAATAGCAAAAATAAATAACTTGTATCTTTTTTCACATAGTTATTAGACGTAACATAAGGCGCATGTTGACTTACGTGAACCTTTTGTGTAAGTTATATCTATCTTTAAACCAAAATAAAACCAAAAAATATGTAGTTTTGTGGTGTTTATTTTTTTATTAAAGTGAAGAAAAGTATTTTAAGAAGTACCTATGACAGTTATTTTTAAATCATAAAAACAATTAAAAAACAAATGAAAAGTACAAATCGAGTCCCACAGAACCTTGAAAGTGATTCAAATCTTGTTCGATATCAAGAAATGTCTATAGCACAGTTTTTTTATAAGTCAGGACAAATCAACTGCAGTTGAAACCTGGGAAAGTGATCCAGAAAACCTTATTTTAATTTCACTTCTACCGATAATAAACTCCAGTTTTAAAATAAATATGCAGTTAGTAAAAAAGTATTGAAGAAGTTAATTAAGTATTATGACGCAGTTTTTTTAATCAGGAAAACAATTCAAAAATAAAAAAATAATCAAATAAATCAAGTCTAACAGAAACCTTAAAAATGATCCAGAAAACCTTATTCGATGTCGTCGTTGCTGTCGTTTAGAAGAGGATGTTGATCTTTTATATTATCATCGTCAATGAAAAGGTTGTTATAAAAAGATCGAACACTGGGGTTTATTAGCGGAAGAAGAGAAATCAAATCTCTCTTTTTCTCATTTGAATTAGCTAGGCCCATCGTATGACCTAGGAATACATTACCGTTTCAAACAGAGGGAGTGGTGATTTTCCTCTTTCCCTCTGCAAATTAACAATGTTCCATTCTTCCTCATCACACAACTTACAATGAAATTCTCCTTTTTTATATTTCTTTTGTCTTTAACTCGTCTGTCGTAGACTTCTAAGCTCCAGTAATAATTTAAAATAATTCTACAAGGTCCTAGTCTTTTAACTTTAAATTTCTCTTCTTTTTTATAGTTTCTGTATCTCTTCTTTCCTTGTTACTTTTCCTAGGATTACGTTTCCGGTCTTGTTAAGTACCTTTTTATATCCCAAAATGACTTATTATTGCTCGTATCTAAATCTGACTGTGGAATAATGACATCGCCTTTTACGTTTTTGTAAAAGTGAACAATCTGAGTTACTTGTGTCAGATTATTTGGAATGTAATCGTCACTACTTTCTGTGGGATAATGCAAATTGGGTTATGATAGCGTATCAGTGAACATAGAAATAATATCAAGATATAAGACAAAAGTTTCATCAGAATCAGTGAATGTATCGACATCATTATCAGGCTCTGCGAAAAGGTTTTTGAAACTTCCAGGTATTGGAGAAAATATTTAAGAGTTTCCCTGCTTTGGTGAGTTATTTTTTAAACATTCAAGCCTTGGATAATAACTGTTTGAACATCCTGATCTTGGAGAATGATCCCTAGAATGTGTAGCCTTTGGAGAATAGTTTCGGAAGATATAAGCACAGGTATAGATTCGCCATCAATCCAATCTACTTCATCCATCATTGCCATATCTTTGGAAACAAGACCCATCAAACAATTAATGCGACCACGACCAGCCATTCTAAAACAATAGATATATTTGACTGGCCTGTTGGTCTAGTGGCAAGTGACCCCGACTGCTTTGCGGAGGTCGTGAATTGGATTCCCACTCAGGACAAATGTTTGTGTGATGAGCACGATCATTTTTTCTGTGTCTGGGTGTAATTTATCCATAATATGTATGTATTTAGAAATATATAAGTATGTTTATCAGTTGTCTAGTACCCATAACACAAGCTCTGCTTAGCTTGGGACTAGATGGCGTTGTGTGATAGTTGTGGAATATTATTATTATGTATTATATTATTTATTAAAACATTACATCAGGGAATCGCGATATGAAAGTTAAGTAGGTAAGTCGAAATAGAAGTATAAAATGTGCTAATTTGACAATTTTAAGTATCTATATAATTATACTATAAAGTGTAGTTAAATATATATGTGAGGTTGATATCTGGTGGTTGTTTATTATAACCACTGTTATTGTAGTGTTTTTGTGTGAAGAATTAACTAACATACGTACAAAAACAAAAAAAAAACAATGTCTCCTCTTCATAATAAGTTACGCAATGGAGTTTAAAATAAAAACTCGGTGTAATTGGGTACATTTGGACAAAAAGCTAAATAACAATACGTACACTCAAAAATAATTTGCTAAAATATGTGAAAAAGGGTACAACTTACCAGTGCAATTACTGATTTTTTGCAGTGCGTCGACACAAGTTCCCTTCAATAGAGTGCTTGGACCACCGAAAGAGTGCGAGCGCTACGCACTTTCCACCCACCAGCACCATAACCCGTATCGGCCAGTTGTATCTTTTCTCACGAAAAATAGCAGCGAAATATTGGTATTATTTTAGTTATGTCAAATTGCATTTTTAATATAAATATTTCATACGTGAAAACTGATACCAAAAAACTTATTCTGGATTTTTGTCTTTTATTTTGGTGAAAACGGATTTATGTCAAGTGATATCGTTACTCACATAACAATTTTTAAGGAATTAATGTACTTGTGCCGGTATTCACTAAACAAATTGAAGCTCTGACAATACATGTTTATTTAGATCAAAAGACACAAAATAAAAATAAACATAGTTTTGTGTAAAGAAATTAAAGTGCACTTATACCCCGCTTTTGTAATATTTTTAGTGTTAGTTAACCCCCTTTGCACATTGCTAACTTCCTTATTTTTAAAGATAGGCAAGATCTGTTTTCACGAATGGATAGATCATTTTTTTCTGAACATTTTAGTGTACTTAACTCATTTTCGACAAAATCGGACTTAAACCCTTTTTCACTAGAGGCACAGAAATATTTTGTAATCCTTAAGGGTAGCAAAGTATTTAATGATGGAACTTGAATATTGCTACTGGGCAATGTTGCGGTGCAGTGATAACTGGTACCACCTTCTCCCTTGGTCCCATTCGCATCTGGTACCATGTTCTTAGTTGGTCCCATTCGCAACTGGTCCGACGCGCGTAATTCACAAAATGTGGTCCCGTTTGCAACTGGTCCCACGTTCCTACTTGGTCTTACGTTCCCACTTGGTTTCATTCGCAACATCTCCCACATTCCTACTTGGTCCCATTCGCAACTGGTACCACGTTCACAGTTAGTCTATCGCTACTGGTCCCACGTTCGCACTTGGTCCCATTCGCAACTGGTACTACGTTCCCATTTAGTCCCATTCCTAGAGGTACCACTTTCATACTTGGTCCCACGTTCACACTTGGTCACATTCGCACTTCGTCTCACTTGCACTGCTAAGCGTAAGCCTCTCCGGTCTTTGGCAGTCTGCATCCATCCACTGCCAGCCACATTACTCAAATCAGCTCACCATCTTGCCGCAGGGTGTCCTACACTACGTTTGGCCATTCGCGGTCTCCACTCTACTACATGTCTGCTCCAATTACACATTCTCCAGATGTTCTGTAAACGATCGAGTCTGAGTATCTTTAAAATTCGTAGTTCTAATATAATGTAGGTTCTTGATTATCTTAAAAGCTTTTCAGTATTATAATTTGTTACGTAATGAGGCTAAATCATCGTCAATTTGTTTGAAACACGAAAATGTTTGGCACAATTTCAAGCAAAACTGAAAATTAGTGTCCATAATTATTCAACTGCGTACTTGATATCTATCTATCTATATATATAAAATTCAAAACTGACTGACTGATCTGACAACGCACAGCCCAAACCGCTGGGCCTAGAAACTTGAAATGACAATGCCAGATCCTGCCCCACCTTTCAGCCCAAGATACAGGAAATATAAACTAATGAAAAATATTAAATGAAAATAAGACCCCTGATTACATAATTGTTATTCTGCAAAAGATGCTTTTAAAAAGTTAGTGATAAAAGGATTTCGAAAACCCAAAAACCATTTCCTGTTTTCATCGCGGCCATGTGCGTTACGCAATAAGCATACCTACACGCAGAGAAAATGACAAATGACACCTTTTAATGTGTTATGGTTCGGCTTTAAATATGCAATATTCAGTTTTAATAAAACATTATTTTCAATATGTGTGTTTAACGAAAATAATGTTTTTTTTTTTATAATAAATCACATTATGAATATAAACTCTTAAAAATATTTCACATTTGAGCATGAATGATTAGGTACAACGAAACGTCATTGACGCGGAAATACCTAATCAAAACATAGCCCTATCATAAAATCTGGACTGAGCACTTCAAGTTACTTATTACCCAAAAATGAACCGTAATCGCCACCGTTTAGGTTTTTTTTGATTTGCTATAATTAGCATGACGAAAGAGAAGAGCAACTTGGATGGCGCTTGTCCCTTTCCTCCTATTCCCAGAAAGTAGTATGGATAGAAACAGTAAAATATAACTCTTACTTGCTAACCTTATTTACTTTTTCGGCTTTAAAATTGCTTTCAGGTTTATTTTTCAATATTCTTTTTTTATTTTTATTCGGGCTATTGTCGCCAATGTCCCTGATATTGTTGTGATAGACAGATCGGTGCGCCGCGTAATGATAAATAATCGATGATACCATCTCGCATGACGAGAACCTTCTGAACTGAAAGCTGAGAAATATAAATAAATGAAATATCTCAACTTAGCACGCGCGGTTGTCGGAGTGGGAATGTGAGCTCGGCTATCATTGTGCCGATTTATCGTTACAGCCAATGGCCTGATGGCAAAGGGCCTCGACGAATACCTTTCGAGGCTCTCTCTAGGTAGTTGGATCAAGGGCCTGATTTTGAAGGCAGTGTTCCTAAATACGGCCCGCATTGTGAGGAGGTTCCTGTTTCTGTAGCCCTAACCACCGGTAGTTTGGTGCCCGCTCCCACACCGGCGGACTACTGTTTTTATGTTTATAAATGTTTTTTTATTGTTTTTTTTTTAAGATATATTTAAAAACGTAATAACATGTATTTTGGTTACCTATCCTATTCATCATCATCATCATAATTATATTATCAGCCGTAAGCAGGGACGGTTACCGTTACCGAAAAAATACCGGTAAAATTACCAAAACATAAACGTTATATTACGTTAAATATTAACGTTAAACATAACGTTAATTTATAGGATTTACCGCTATTTAAGTATCGTTACTTATAACGTTAATTCACTAAAAGCTAACAATTTCTGGTGCGACGTTGCCAAACCGATGACACGCCGCGCCTCTTTTCGTTCGTACCACGTCGGCTTTTCGTGTATCGTAACCAAGAAGATTACGGCCTATGTTCTATGTTAGGGGTTTTGGTTTCCGCACTTAGTCCTTCATGTGGACCATTGTGCGTGGGCTGTGGGTGAAGATTACGGCTTTTCGCACATGGGTCGCATGTACACTCGTAAAAAAGTGTTATTCATTTTATTTTAGACCAAAATACGAATAAAAACTTGAGAGGTGTCAAGGAACAACGATAGCAAGTCAAAAAAAAGTTCAAGCGATTTTCGACCTTATTGACATTTATGCAAACACCGGATTTTAATGAACGAGCAATGTTAGCTAAAGAGAATGTGAGAAAAACAAACTAAATTTTAAATGTCGATAAGGTCGAAAATCGCTTGCACCTGTTTTTTTGACTTGCTATCGATTAGCAAATGTTTTCCGACCTTCAAGCGATTTTCGTCCTTATTGACATTTATGCTAACACCGGATTTTAATGAAGGAGCAATGTTAGCTAAGGAGAATGTGAGAAAAACAAACTAAATCTTAAATGTCGATAAGGTCGAAAATCGCTTGCACCTGTTTTTTTTTGTTTTTTTTTTTACTTGCTATTGTTAAGCAAATGTTTTCCAACCTTCAAGCGATTTTCGTCCTTATTGACATTTATGCAAACACCGGATTGTGTCCGAGTGGCCGATGGCGGCGACCTACAATTTTGTAACTAAATTACATCGCACCTACCGACATCGTTTGAAAGAGATAGGCGTATAAATTACCGGTATATATATTGTTACTTTTACCGATACTCATTTTAGTTATCAGGTAACGTTAACGGACTTACAGATATCGTTATTAATATCGTTACATTTTTATCGTTACCATAACGATAATTCGTAACGTTATAAGAAAAATAACGGTAATCCGGTCCCTGGTTATGGGTTCCGTACCTACATCACATACTTCTTATTATACTACGTCTTGTTGTTCTGTTCTTCAAGAAAATAATATTGATTCTCTCCTCAAGCGATTCTGGGAGCTTGAAGAGATATCCGCACCGCCCTCGCTGAGCCGCAAGCAGGGACGGTTACCGTTACCAAAAAAATACCGGTAAAATTACCAAAACATAAACGTTATGTTACGTTAAATATTAACGTTAAACATAACGTTAATTTATAGGATTTACCGCTATTTAAGTATCGTTACTAATAACGTTAATTCACTAAAAGCTAACAATTTCTGGTGCGACGTTGCCAAACCGATGACACGCCGCGCCTCTTTTCGTTCGTACCACGTCGTCTTTTCGTGTATCGTAACCAGGAAGATTACGGCTTTTCGCACATGGGTGCGGTACACTCGTAAAAAAGTGTTATTCGTTTTATTTTAAACCAAAATACGAATAAAAACATGAGAGGTGTCAAGGAACAACGATAGCAAGTCAAAAAAAAGTTCAAGCGATTTTCGACCTTATTGATATTTATGCAAACACCGGATTTTAATGAAGGAGCAATGTTAGCTAAAGAGAATGTGAGAAAAACAAACTAAATTTTAAATGTCGATAAGGTCGAAAATCGCTTGCACCTGTTTTTTTGAATTGCTATCGTCAAGCAAATGTTTTCCGACCTTCAAGCGATTTTCGTCCTTATTGACATTTACGCAAACACCGGATTTTAATGAAGGAGCAATGTTAACGAACGAGAATGTGAGAAAAACAAACTAAATTTTAAATGTCGATATGGTCGAAAATCGCTTGCACCTGTTTTTTTGACTTGCTATCGTTAAGCAAATGTTTTCCGACCTTCAAGCGATTTTCGTCCTTATTGACATTTATGCAAACACCGGATGGAGCAATGTTAACGAACGAGAATGTGAGAAAAACAAACTAAATGACATGGCCAGTTTCTGCCTAGTTACTCAGTGACATGTACATTTTACATGTTTAGTTATAAATACATAAAAAATAAAAATATAAATAACTAAATGGTTTACGTTTCCGTACAACTTCCGAAAAAATATTTCTACATAAATAGTTGTTTTACGTTTCCGGCGTATCGGGGCAGCACGCTATTTCGGATAAACGTTCCATTCCCTGTTAAGCTATAATATGAATGCCTTGTCAGACTAATATTTAATATTATTCTGACTGTAAAATGATTATTCACTTTTGCAATTATAATAAAAACATTTTTGTAAGTTATTCGAATGCTATGAAACATTTATATTAAATTACTGAAATAATAACTTTTTCCTGCAACAACGAAACGAAACGACATGACAGGTTCGACAATCGCTTGACATCCGTCATGTTTTTTGTTTGACCTTCATACTATTTTATTTTCATTTGTGTTCGCAGCTTGTGCGGGGGCTTATTTTTGTTTGTAAACTGTGCGATTATCTTTTCTCTATACCGACCATTGCTATTCTACACGGACTGATTCCATTGCCCAACGATTATCTAGTGCTTTTCATACGGATTTGATTGTGCTTACGTTTTGGACACTGTCAACAATAATACAACAATGAGGTGTATTAACTGCGGTATAGCTACGGAACGGCTAAGAAGACATGTTGTATCTTCTTTAGACATGCCTTTCCAAACGATGCTTGTGCAATTGCTAACAATTCAGGCATGTATGTACTTAAAACTTATAATGAAAACCTACAAATAAAACATACTATACACACACTCTATACTTGGTATTTGGTAATACTGGGTTTAAACTGTTGAATATAATGGATATCCATCCAGTGACAAGGGTCTCTTTATATCCACGCAAAATAATCTGGATAATATTGAGGTAAGAGCCCGACTAGGTTCATGACCAACTGATGCTTTTTGTTAATTACTAAGAAATCTGAAGTTACTGGATTATGTAACTTTCACAGTTAATTTTACAGCATATTATGTTTAAAATAAACCAAAATTGGTTACTGTACATGATTTTTTATATGCTAGGCAGAGTGCCCTAAGAAAATGGGCCATCTCCTTTTAAATTTCGATAAGGTCGAAAATCGCTTGCACCTGTTTTTTTGACTTGCTATCGTTAAGCAAATGTTTTCCGACCTTCAAGCGATTTTCGACCTTATTGACATTTATGCAAACACCGGATTTTAATGAAAGAGCAATGTTAGCTAACGAGAATGTGAGAAAAAGCAAACTAAAGGAGATGGCTAAACGAGTGCCCCAGTCGTCTATAAGAATTTCATTTTAACTCGTAGTATTTGAAAATTCATTAATGAATTGTTCAATGTTTAATAATTTCCTAAGACTTATATAAAATGTTAAACATAAAAAAGTATCTGAATTGCTTTTCGCTCATTTTTTATTGACATGACTTGGTCACGACGAAGTAATGAAAACTAGGGAAGGGTAATAACGCTTTTCCAGATTGTTAAAAAGAAACTGTATTTAATCGATTTTTACTAATGTGAACCCTTTAGCTCGCAACGACAAGCCGGCTCAACGCTCACTTTAAAAAAATGGTGATAAAAAATTAGACACTTTTTATAAGTTTTTATTTGATGCCCACAATTAATAACTAAAAGCAATTGTAAAAAGAAAATAGTTTGACATTTCTGTAGACATTTTACGTCAGGGTTTTGCAAAATGGCATCACTGTCGCAGTGACACCGCGGATTACAAATAATTTAATTGCATAAAAAATATTTTTGAGAGTTTTTTCTGATAGTGGACACCGTCATTTTATTTCTGGAAGGCTATTGTATTATTATAATTACAATTTACTACATTGTATTGAGTAACTTGCGAGCACAGAGTTCATAAAGTGATATGTTGAATATTCTCAACGTTGCGCCTTAACCGGAAAAGTACTTCGTAATATGCATGTTGAGCATGTTCAACATTGCGGCTTTGCTAATGATTTACTTAGCATGAATATATATTTAAAAAAAAATATATATTAGTGTTTTGTCCAATATATTTTATTTACTGACATGCTATGGATGTGTTTTCATATTTTTTTGTTCTGCTAGCTTCAGACTTAAGCCAATTATGGCAAAGAACGCTGAACGTTATGTCACTATTTTCGCCAAAGAATGCCCCATCAGAAAGTAGCAGTACCTACTAGTACTGACGATGAAGTTATTTGAAGACAGGACGAAAGAACGTGAAACCTCTTATTCTAGCTCCAAACCCTGGTCATAGCCTTAGTCACTAAATAACTTGGACCTTGATAGTTCTACAAATGAGTCTCTCCCGCCTGTCTTATCCGATGAAAAAACTGGTCGATGGAACAGTTTTTTCATCGGATAAGACTCGTCATGAATAACATGTTCCCTCCATATAAAACTTCACATCACTTTCCTGTTCTCCAGTCAGTTTCGCCTGTTTGATCACCTCAAGTTTCATCTATTTTGTCACCTAAGTTTCATCTGTCTTATCGCCACAAGTTTCTACAAATATATCGCTCCAAAAGGTGAACGAATACAATACCTAAAATTGAAGCTTATAAAACAGCAAGTAAGCGAGAAAACTGTCGTGGAAAACGGGTAAATGGAAAACTGCTGAAAAATTAAGACATGCAGCACATTCAGAACTAACAGTGTACTTGAAGTTCCGCTGGATTCAAGAGCGATGTCCCCTTTATACTACTTTTACAGGTTTTTTTTTTCAGAAGATGTTGGCAATAATTGATTAAAGATCATACAACATACATACTTAAATTCTGTACAAAATGATGCTGCCAAATATCTCTAACGGGGACAAATATCTCTCCAAATATCTCTATCGGGACTTTTTAGCCATAACTCTTATGATGGGCGTAGTAGAAATATTATCATATAGGATTATTGGAGTCGTGAATTAAAATATCTTCCGATTGCAGATATCATACCGGTCAAAATGTACGAAAAAATCAGAAAAAAATCTTATCTTACGAATTTTTTTTGTATCAAAAAGGAACAGTTCTTATAACTATCATGTGTTACAGTAGATACCTAAGGTGATTTATCGTTCATTTTTATTTAATTGTTTAATTGTCATGACTGATTGTTCTTTTTATGTCCTTTTCAATTGTATTTTTTATATAAAATGCGTGATAATTGTGAATAAGGGTTTTTTTATTAAATTCATAAAAACCTACATACATCGCGATGTCGAAAATACTCAACGTTCATTTTACCACCTTATTTCTTCAATACATCGCAACGTTGAGTATTTTTAACGTAGGTTTTTCCAAAGACTACACAAGCTAGATTTTTTAACACATTTTTCTGTACATATATACACTATTTATATACATATAAACTAAAAAAAAACACAAAAATACAGATTTTGTTTCCTTGCGAACTAAAGGGTTAAAACGATTTGTTTTCTGAAATTAAGAATTGGCGTTGAAACAGTATTTGGCGGGAATCGATAGATTCAGAGTCGTTTCGTTGCTTTTTATTGTGTTTTCATGCGTTTTGATTCGGAAAATCGGATTGTTTTAAAGTGATTTGTCCACTAAACTCAACTTTATTATTTTCGTTATAAGCTTCGGAATGAGCTTCTTATTTTAATCTTAGTTCATATTTTGTGCAGAATAATATTAACTGGACAGGTTCCGTCTGAACTGGAAGGAAGACGCCCAACATCGTGAAAGGTATGAGTGGAAAGAGAATATTGCCCAGCACGCGTAGCATGGCGATTCTATCTCTATTCTACCAAGAAAAGACAAAGTTATTTCATCGTTATTTCTACACAAATCGACTGTTTTTTATAACAAATATGACACCATTCGTACACTATTGAAGAAAAGAACGTTTATTTTCCGTATTTTTTACATTACCATGCCTAAAACGCTAAAAATATTTCTACGTTCTGTCATTTTGTCTATTCTTGCGTCGACAAAACCTCTTTCTAAGGCGCCATGCTACACCTGCTGGAGTGGGAGAGAAAAAAAAATAACTGAAATATGATCGATACTACTTTCTAACGATTTCAATCGATTCTTTTATCGCTTCTGTGACACTTTGAGTCCAATCCCTTCTTTAAGAAAAAAACAAACGTCAGACGTCATTTGAACGCTCTGCGCTCTGCTTATTAATATTGTTCGTTGTGATTCTTCCTTTTGCTTTTCCTTGACCCCCGCTTGTTTATTGGACTTCCTGCTTGCAAACCTACCGACCTCTCGCTTCTCGACCCGGACTTAACTTGTATACTGTGAATCATGCAATGCATAAACTGTGGTATATCCACGCGAAGACTACGGCGTCATATACACGCGAGAGGAGCTCGTGGCTAAATAATTATAACCGCACAGGCCGAGCTTTCAGCCAACATTGTCATCCTTGTTTTGAACTGCTACATTCAGGAGCAACTGGTGAAATTCGTTTATTCGGCTATTCAACGGAGTGCTTAACTTGTGGTCGTTCTGTGAGAACATTGCAAGGCCATCGCCATGTAGTGGAAAGAAACAGTTCAAAGTTGCAGAAATTAACAACATCACACCCAGATTTCCATCATCACGTAATAAAATGACATTTAAACACAGTCCGTCGCTTCGTATTCTTTCAGACTTTATTTATAAGAATCACAGATTATCGAATAAATATAGTATTTCCTATTTTTCTTGTTTCATTTCGAAATTGTTAAATGTATCCTTAGCTAATTAGAGGGTTCAACAACGAGTTCAGAAAGGATTTATCAATCACGACATGTTATACAATATGAAGGCGCCCAGCGTGTTTATTTGACTTTACCGATATAACTAACATATTATTAATGTGGTTATCATTAATAATGTAGTTTGAAGATATTTAATTAATCTGAGTAGGTCACAAAAAATGTGGTCATCAATAAATAAATACAATCGCAGATACATTAAACTAAACGCCTACGTAAAAGTTTATAGCAATATCAATATTTGCGATTTTTGTAGTACTTTTAATGGTAGGTGTTCACGTTTTTTTTTATCATGATTATGAAGATATAACAAGTTTTAGAAACTTTTTTTATGTGAAATATGAATATTGAGCTATTCAGCGTTATACAGTGCTAGGTCCCATTTCTATAGCCGTCTGAATTTTTCCACATACTTGAACTTTCCATCTCCTTTTAAATGTCGATAAGGTCGAAAATCGCTTGCACCTGTTTTTTTGAATTGCTATCGTCAAGCAAATGTTTTCCGACCTTCAAGCGATTTTCGTCCTTATTGACATTTACGCAAACACCGGATTTTAATGAAGGAGCAATGTTAACGAACGAGAATGTGAGAAAAACAAACTAAATTTTAAATGTCGATATGGTCGAAAATCGCTTGCACCTGTTTTTTTGACTTGCTATCGTTAAGCAAATGTTTTCCGACCTTCAAGCGATTTTCGTCCTTATTGACATTTATGCAAACACCGGATGGAGCAATGTTAACGAACGAGAATGTGAGAAAAACAAACTAAATTTTAAATTTCGATAAGGTCGAAAATCGCTTGCACCTGTTTTTTTGACTTGCTATCGTTAAGCAAATGTTTTCCGACCTTCAAGCGATTTTCGACCTTATTGACATTTATGCAAACACCGGATTTTAATGAAAGAGCAATGTTAGCTAACGAGAATGTGAGAAAAAGCAAACTAAATTTTAAATGTCGATAAGGTCGAAAATGGTCGGTCTGTTCGGTCTGTTATTCATCCTTCGTTGCCTATTTACTGGTCTGTACTTGTATCTACAGTACTAAGTTGCGAACTTTGGTGATGAAAGACGATGGGGGTGACCGATGGCGGCGACCTACAATTTTTTGACTAAATTACATCGCACCTACCGACATCGTTTGAAAGAGATAGGCATATAAATTACCGGTATATGTATTGTTACTTTTACCGATACTCATTTTAGTTATTAGGTAACGTTAACGGACTTCCAGATATCGTTATTAATATCGTTACATTTTTATCGTTACCATAACGATAATTCGTAACGTTACAAGAAAAATAACGGTAATCCGGTCCCTGGCCGTAAGACGTCCACTGCTGAATATAGGCCTCCTTTGGACTTGTAGTAGGACCGGTTGTAAGCGGCCTGCATCCAGCGTGATCCTGTGGCCTTCATAAGATCGTCTGCCCACCTAGTGGGTGGACGTCCTACGCTGCGCTTGCCGGTGCGTGGTCTCCATTCGAGAACCTTACGGCCCCATCGGCCATCAGTTCTGCGAGCTATATGGCCTGCCCACTGCCATTTCAACTTGCTAATTCGTTGGGCTATGTCGGTTACTTTGGTTCGTCTACGAATCTCCTCATTTCTGAGTCGATCGCGCAAAGAGACTCCGAGCATAGCCCTCTCCATAGCTCGTTGGACTTACTGAGCTTACGAATGAGGCCCATAGTAAAGGACCACGTTTCGGTGCCATACGTCATCACTGGTAACACAAATTGGTCGAAAACTTTCGACTTGAGGCACTGAGGTATTTTGGACGAGACCTACCCTATCAGAAAGAGACAACTGGCTCCATCGGAGCTATCTCTCTCAGCACGTTTTTACGGCATGAGTGCTCAGTCCATTTCGTATATTGTTTGTGTATTTTATAGTACAGTCAAATTAGGTCATTTTTTAATAAAGATTGGAATAAATTCTCTGGAGAGACAAAAACATTTCTGATGATTTTGTATGAGTCAAAGATCAAGTTTAAAAAACAAATTTCATTTACCCCCCCTACGGAAGGGGGTGAAAACTGTTTTTTTTTTGTTTGGTCATAAATTACCAGAGAATACAGGTGTACTCAGCGTAATTTTTTACATGCTTTAGTACACCTCAATCTACATGATTACATTTTATTTATTTTAATCGGACCAACGCAGTACCAGAAAAAAAAGAAAAACTAAGAATATTTTTTTTTGGTCATTGCGGCCTCGGGGAAAACTGTGTAGTTTTGTAAACTGAGGAAAGGGATATACATTTAGACCTAAATTCATTATTGATTTTGAACCCTAGTGTGACATTTATGGAAATTAGTTTTTCACGCTTTTCTGCCGCTGTACTTCGGGGGAAATTTTGATTGCTTCAAAATCATCACACTCATATTAATTTGGTTTCCTTTATATTTGCACCCTATAAAAAATTAGCATTTTTTTAAGGAACATACATTTTTCTAGTATTTTAGTGATAGTCAAAGAGCAATTATGCTATGGAAGTGACAAGCGCGCGACACGGAATAATAATCAACTGACAAGAAGAGAAAAGCGTCGTCGTAACTTATGCGCGTTGTGGGATGTGTTTTACGAGGAAGGAGTACTTTCTGATTGTGAATGCTCTGTTAGTAAGTAATAGTATACAAACCAAAAGATTTTTTTACAATACAAAAGCAGCTTGTTATACGAAAAAAAAAACGGCAGTGGCCTCCAAGTAGGGCTTACAAGAACCGGTTCTTTTTAAAAACCAGTACCGAAGTTTCGGTACCTACTGGACATGGAACCGGGATTTCCCGGGAAATTCGGTACTTTCGGTACTCACGTACAAATGTCGCTATTAACTTATTGTATGAAAGGCACGAGCGTGCACACTAACTACATGACGTATGTAATTATCTAAATCGGTTGAAAAATGAACTCATTACAAATGTGGGTGGGATGGTGTAGTTCATAAATCATTTTTTTATTCGTAAATCTATAATTGACAATAATCATCAGAACACAATCTCAAGGAACCGAATTCAAAGCTTTTTTTAAGCTGTTGCATAGCTTTTATCGCGGGCTCTGATCGCGGCGACCAAATCAAGACATTCCCAACAAAAACCTAAAGAAAATACCTAAAACCACACATCGTATAACGTCTTTTCAGTTCGGGAGACTTCGGCAATCATAAAAATATCCGTCATAAAAACAATTTGCTTTATCTTACTGATTCTAGACGACTAGCTACAAAAGGTGTTTTAACAATGAAACCTACTTATAAAATTCTCCTGCAACAAAGAAGTTCTATATTACAGTAGTGCATCACAAACATTTCATTTTCTTTTAAAATAAAATAGTTATTTGTTATACAAGGCTGCAAAGTTGATTTTTGGCGCGAGTACTTGGATTGAAAACTGAGGGTAGCAAAATTTTCAAAAGTAAGAGATGCAGAAAAACTTTGCTGCCGAATGCAACACACAACTTTTCACCTCATTAAGCGAGGAAATGCTGTGGGGGCGGCTCCGAGACTCGCCTGCCTGTAAAGAAAATAATTCACTACAAGAATTTTGAACAACACTTTGCACTCTAGCGTGCAAAATGGAGTTTTGCGCTCAAATTTTTAATGGGGAATAGAATCTTTCCGAGCATGTGAAGTGGAAAAAAAGGTAGCTTCACCGCGGCAATTTCCGAGTGCCACATGTATTTTTTTAAGAGTTAAAATATATCAGGACTATATTTGGAAATTCCTACTAAATTTTGAATTAGGAATAAGCCTATAAGTCTTTAACATACATATTACAATAAGTCTAACATCACAGTGACTTTGTTCCATCTACTATAAATAAATATCATTAAGGGTCTATAGTACTTCAGTATAATCTTACTCGCTCGCACTTGCACGTACCACGCACTATTGCTTGCTCTTTCTTTTAGCTGTCTACACGCAAATCTATTTATTTTACGGCAAAAAAAGGGAAATTCAAAAAAGTAAATAACATAAGACCTGCTTTATAGTTAGTTCAGTTAGTATAAAAAGTTTCATGATGTAATTTTAAGTATTTTCTGATTGCCAGCGTTTTATTGTTCAATTTAGAGGTAACTTTGGGATTTTTTTCTATCGAGAAAATTTTATGGAATCATGTTTTCGCCAAACATAAGACCTAACATTAATCCTCAACTTTACCATATATTTATTTCAAAATTAATGCTGTAGTATTTTCGACGTATCACAGGTTTCTGCTAAGCCATTTGAGGTAGTATAGGCTCTTAAACAAACAGTAGCTAAACAAATATAGTATAATGCTTTTTCGAGATAAAAAAAATATAAAACTCAAGAAAAGAATGTAACAAACGCTATTTCCTTTAAAATAAAGGTAGTATCATAAAAAAGTAAAAGCTTTTTACAGATTGCTAAACCAAATAATTATAAAATACACAAAATCTGAGCATGATTAAAGTTATTCTCTTTAAAATGAAAGTAATGCAATAAATGAAACAAATCAAAAATCTACTGATATCTAGAAGTAGATTTTTGATTTGTTTCATCATAACTGACCCCTTACTTACATTGCTGATTAGTTTTATTTATGAAATTCTCATTATTTTCAAATAAAATGTTTTATATCAACAATATTGTAAAAGAATAGTTTATTGGATATGATGTTACTATACCACGCTGTTTTTTTGCATTTTCGTCAAACTTCAGGTAGTTGTCACAAAAGTCATAAATAATCAATTGAAAGTACAGTACCGGGCAAAACTAATAAGGGCTGCTTTTTTTTTGTTGTTGAAATTTTACAGTATTTCAGAATTAAACCCTTAATTCAATATAAATGAAAGAGAATTGCCCGACTACGCAGTCCGCGCGTACGCACACAGCGATGAGCAGCTGGTGTGCGTGAATTGAATCTACTACTCTTGAAGAAACTAGTTCACACTTACGGATTTCAGTAAAAAGGAAAAATAAAATAAAAAAATACCTACCTATTTTATTCTTGATTTGGGTCGAGAATCATGAGTATAATCACGTCCTTGAATTTGACTAGGTTGCAGATCAGCACATTGTATATTGAAAACAAGAAGGAAAATAATAAAGTACCGAAAGTATCAAAAGTACCGGGACTACGGGTTGAAGAACCGGTACCAGATTGCTTAAAAAAATCCCGCGATTTTCCGATATTTTCGGTACCGGGATTTCCCGGTTGCATGCCCTACCTCCAAGGCTTCAAGCATGTCCTTTACTTATTTCAAATACTTAAATTAATTATACATATTATTTCGATTGTCTTTGGAGCTTACCATGTGATAGCAGTCATTATCCTACGTCATCAAGTAAAGTAGGATTAAACATTTTAGTATAAAAAAATACGGAGTAAAAAATATGGTATTATCTATCAGCTACATCTCCATTGTAATCGACAGAAAAGTGAAATGGTTATCATTTTCTTATAGATAAGATACGTAATACAGGCCCCTCTGTGAAGAATGGGAGGACGGGAGCATTGTAAGACTATTACAGTCCTATTTTCTACCCATGACCGGCTGCGTATTGCCAAACTGTATACTGACACAGACACCCATAGTCTGTACTGAACTACGTCGTGCTCATTGAAATCACAAACAAATTGGAGCAAACTACATACGAGCTCAGAGCATTCTGAGATTGTATGCACTTTGCTCGCTTGTATGTAAAGCAAACTGTGACACGCGAATATCTGTAACTGACTATAAAACGTGTTTCATAATTTCTCGTTATTTTAGGACTAGGTCTAACCTCGATGCTAGCCGGCACCCCGACTCGGACAATTTAGGTTAGAAGAGGATGGCGGGGGCTGGAAGACCCGCCATCCTCTTCGTGGTTATTTTTTTCAAACAATAACCACGAAGACTGTTGACTTGTTTCTGTGAATGAAAGACATACCAAAGCAGCTAGAAGCAAGTTTAGGGATAAAAGCGTTATGATAAAAAAGATTGAACACTCGATTGGCAAATAATTTGTTTTATTTGTGAAAGAATAATCTAAACACGTGTGTTCATTGCTAGTGAAGTCACGGTCACTGTCGAAGTTTAAAGTTTTAAAAGACAAGGCAGACATGATAGCGCGCCGCGCGGTAGTAAAAGAGATGAAACGTGTCTGCAATCGCATGCATTTTGCTCTAAATTATCAATGCCATATTACATACTAAGTACACCAGATGCTGGACGTCTGGACTCGTATTTTGCTCTAGTATTTTAAAGCAAAATGTATTTTGATTCAGACACTCTCTGAATGCGTAATATACAGTTTGCTCTTCAACTACAAAGGCAAACTGAAATCGAACTCAGAGCAACCCCTGTCTGGGTCAGTATACAGTTTGGCAATACGCTGACCGGCTAGATTGTGCAGTTTTTTTATTTTATTACATTAATGGTAAAAAAAAATAATATTTTACGAACTTATTTAACAAAAGAAATATCTGACCCTAAAGATAAATAAAGGGTTTATACATATATTATTAAATGATTTATTAATTTGTTTGTATTTATAACTGCCAGCTTAAGCCATATCATAATACCGGTACAGGATTGCTTTAAAAATTCCCGGGATTTCCCGGTATTTTCGGTACCGGGATTTCCCGGTTGCATGCCCTAGTCAGTATTAATTTAAACTGGATAATTGATTTAAACGCAGCCCAGCAGTATCTTCTCCACTCAGTAAACCTTCACAACAAACAATGTAATACCTACACTTCATAATCCATTTTTCACATTTATTGAACACAGCTACTTAAAATGTCTGTTAAATAAAATAAAAAAGAGGTGATGATAGTAGGAAATGAATTTGCGTAGAGCTCGGATCGCTTCTTGCCACAACAATGATGAACAATTGAACATGCATGCCCTCGCCCCCGCCCCACCGCGCCGCCTCCCGCTTCGACCCCGCGTTGGCCTTACGAACGCCATGAGGCGCAGTATGTATCCACGTTAACTCTACATAAACTTCCAGTTATATATTTCTTATTTTTATTAGGTGCGAATGTAGTATATTTAGAATACATTGTATATTTAAAAAAACCATGACTACAAAAATTTACCCCGAAGTACAATTACAAACATTGTAAAATGCCGGTTTCCTAGGGGTGCAAAAGGGTGCTAATGTAACTAGGTGGGTGCAAAAAAAAGGGGTGCTTATTATGAGTTTGCACCATCAGACTAAATTTCCCTTGAGGCGCAAATTAAAAATAATAATTTATTAGCGTTTCTTACACCTTACACTTTTTTAGTGAAAAGTAATTATCTACCAACGGGGTATCTACATATATCCAAACATACCAAAATAAGTCATTAATGAAATTTCAAAATTTTGGGACTTTTATGATAATACCTAATATTAAACGATGTTCCGTACATAACAGGAATAGTGCAAACTAAGAGAAAACTTATATTCATGTCTTCTAATGATTCCACAAAAAATTACAACTACACGAGTTCCGTCCAATCTTTTTGCTAATTTGACTGTACTTGTGTCAAAATGTCACAACTGGCATTATTGACAAAGTCATTTGATTTTTGGGTGGCTATTGTGTTTGTTTATTACAAATTATAAATGTGTTTGAATTATCTTACATTTTCCACCAACATCTGTAATCCGTCAAGATTGTTAGTATTGTATTGTGTGTGCTTTGTGGTTAGACCAGCATTGTGAAAATAGGAACGTGACGTTAACGTATGCTCGACATAGGTATTTAACCTAAATGTGATATTTTATCCAATAAAACAGAAACTGCACTTTTAAAGACATTTAATCATAATTTTAGTTATCACTGATAAAGGACAAATAGAATGCTACCTTTGGTATAGTTGTAAACCAACTTTTATTTGGTGGGTCATAGCTCTAAGTAGCAACGGGCATTGTCTTTTGGCATAAGCCCTCCTTATACCACGTAGGTGAGCACTAAGAACGGATTTTGCGAAATTCGCCCCCTAAGGGGTTGTTTTTGGGGTTGATAGTTTGTATGAAACTTCGCTACTACAGGTGCTAGGAATTCCAAATTTTGGATGAAGTGTCTTTTTAGAACGTAGATGCTCACTATGACGGGATTTTGCGAAATTCGATCCCTAAGAGGTTGTTTTTGGGGTTGATAGTTTGTATGAAACTTTTTTAGTACAAGTGCTAGGCGTCTCAAATCTTGCATGGTGGAACTTTTTAAGATGTAAATGCTCGCCAAGGTGGAAATTTTGAGAAATTCGACCCTTAAGAGGTTGTTTTTGGGGTTGATAGAATTGAGACTCAAATTTTTACATAGGGGTTCTTTTTTGGACATAAGTAATACCTAAGCCGGGATTTTGCGAAATTCGATCCCTAAGAGGTTGTTTTTGGGGTTGACAGTTTGTATGAAACTCTGTTACTACAAGTGCTAGGAGTTTCAGCATGGGGGTTGTTTTAGGACCTAGGTTCTCACTAAGACTTGTGTGGGTTGTCTTTGGAATTTGTAATTAGAGGACTCAACATTGCAGGGGGGTTCTATTTAGGATACAGGTTCTCACTGAGAGAGGATGATACGAAATTCGACCCCGAAAAAGTTTGTATCGGAGTTGATAGTTAGGAGTCTTAAATTTTGCATTGGGATTATTTTTAGGACCTAGGTGTTACCTAAGACGGAATATTGCGGATTGATAGAATTTTTGTTGAATATTGATTTAGTTTTTCCAACAGTTTTCCCATATAGAGGGTGGCCGGGACTAGAAATTCACAAAGGCAAAGTTCGAAAATCACGCGGACGAAGTCGCGGGCGGAGTGCTAGTTGTATAATAATATTTCAAGGAAGAGTCATTCAGAAAATTATGTTGAACGTCAAAGCCGACCCGTAGCAATAATTGCTGAAACAGTTTTTTATTAGGGTTCCGTAGCCAAATGGCAAAAAACGGAACCCTTATAGATTCGTCACGTCTGTCTGTCTGTCTGTCTGTCCGTCCTATGTCACAGCCCTTTTTGACGAAAGTATAAGAGCTATCCTGTTGTAACTTGGTAAGTAGATGTATTATGTAAACCGCATTAGGATTTTCACACAAAAATAAAACAAAAACCAAATTTTGGGGTACCCCCGTACTTAGAATTGAAACTCAACACATTTTGTTTCGCCTGACCGATACGTGTGGGGTATCTATGAATAGGTCTTGAAAAATGATATTGAGGTTACTAACATCATTTTTTTCTAAGCTGAACGGTTTGCGCGAGAAACGCTTCCAAAGTGGTAAAATGTGTGTCCCCCCCCCCTGTAACTTCTAAAACAAGAGAATGATAAAACTAAAAAAAAATATATGATGTACATTACCATGTAAACTTCAATTGAAAATTGGTTTGAACGAGATCGAATTATTAGTTTTTTTTTTAATCGTCATAAACCGCAATTTACCTTTTAAAGTTACAACCAACTACAAGAACTTTTATATTATGTTACTTGCTGCTACGGAACCATTTATAGGCGAGTCCGACTCGCACTTGGCCGGTTTTTTCATGTTACGTTCTCGTTTGACCAATATCTCGCCTGATAGTAAGCTAAGATGTGGTCCACGATGAAGCACGCTTGCCTAGAAGTAACCTGTTCACTCTTGACTTGAAGACCACAAGGTTCACCGTTTTGAGAGCAGTGGTGATGAAATAAATTAAATAAAGTAATGCGCCTTTCTGGGTTCGAACCCACGACCTACAACAGTCCGGGTCGATACTATTGGGCCACCGAAGCTCAAGAAACTCGTTATGAATTATACCTAATGATGATCACCCGTCTACAGACGAACTTTGGCAAGCGTGACTTTACCACGAAAATCGGCCTATGTAGCTATTATTATTATTTTAGTCACGTCCTCCCTTTTATAACACAAGCATATTGGTTTTCATTCCCACAAATTCTCCTTTTCTTACACGTTTCAGGAATTCCTGGACATCCTCTCCCGCGTGGCCCGCGGCTCAGTCGAGGAGAAACTGTCTTGGGTGTTCACTCTCTACGACGTGGACGGTGACGGTCGCATCTCCCGCTCTGAAATGCTGTCCGTTGTGCACGCCATATACGAGCTACTGGGTCGCGCCGCCTCTCCGCCTGTTCACAACACGGCTGCTAAAGATCATGTTGACAGAATATTCCATGTGAGTTAATGTTGTTGAGTATAACGCCATCTAGCGGAGGGATTTTTATGAAAAGCGCCATCTATCGGTCAACTATGTTTGTAGTTAATAAATAAGAGTAGTGAAATCTATTAACAATGCAGTGGTGAGCAGTGGTGGCCCAGTGGTATCGGTCCCGACTTACGAGTTGTAGGTCGTGGGTTCGAACCCCGCCAGGCGCATTACTTTGTGTTATTTATTTCTCACCACTGCTCTCAAAAGGAAAACATCGTGCATCGTGAGGAAACAGGCATGTCCTAGAAACAAAAATTCGAAGACATGTGACATCTACCAACCCGCACTGGGCCCGCGTGGTGGATTATGGCCCATTCCCTCTCACAGAGAGGAGGCCTGTGTCCCGGAAATGGGAACATTATAGGCTGATGATGATGATGATGATTAACAAAGTAACTGGACACGCCGCAGCGCCACGTGTGCACAGCACCACCACGACACGAAGGGTCAAATCACACCGAGATGCGATGCTGCGCGCACATTTCAATAAAGTTACTTAAAATCTAACTCGTGCTTCGCAGCACGCCAATGCGCTGCGTTTTAATAGCTATCTACTCAAAATCTCACTTTATTTACCACACGAAAAGATACACATTTGCAATATCGTTGCGTCACGTCGCGTTGCGTCGCGTCTAGGTGTGAACTGACCGAAAAGACCATGTCGATAGGATATTCCATGTGAGTTTTCGTTTTTGAGTATAACGCCATCTAGCGGAGGAACGAGTGGATGGCTATTTGATAAAAGCGCAATCTAACGGTCTTTAACGTGAATCTTAAGTATAGTTTTCAATGGGGTTGGCAACGCAAAGATATTGTAGATGGCGCCACCATAGAGTAGTCCTAATCCGACCAATGACGTAGTACTATTTTGAAGTACCTTTAAGATTTGAACTGATTTGAACCAATGACGATGCTTGGAACAAGCTATACTAGCGCCATTAGTTCCCCAGTTGCTATCCCCATTGAAATACCAACACGCTGCGGCGTCGCCTGTATACACATCATCATCATCATCACCTTGCTGGTGGACGTCCTGCGCTGCGCTTGCTAGTCCGTGGTCTCCACTCTAGTACTTTTCGACCCCATACACCATACACATAAATATATGTATTTCATACTGAAAATACCCCTTGTGCTTGTATTACATGAAGACTCAAGCAGTTAATTTATGTTTTCAGCTCATGGACACAAACTGCGACGGTGTAGTGACTCCAGACGAACTGGCCCGCTGGTGCAGCCGCGACCCGGCACTTCTGAGCTCTCTGGAGACGATGGACACTGTCTTGTGATCTTCGGGCCGCAGCGCCGAGCATAGGTATTAATTCTCCAGTCCAGGGGTTCCCAAACTTTACGAAATTCTGCGGCTTCATCCAGCCTCTGCTCCACCAACAGGCAAATTGGGAAAATTGTGTCATCGAACCCGCTATCGGCATCAGTACGTAACGAGGTGGATGACACAGAATAAAATACTTATTGCCATCCACCCCATTGCCTATATCCCGTCAACCCGCTACAGTTAGCGTGCCGTTAAATTCAAGTTTAAAGACCAAATGAAACCAACGCTATCCTGCATCGCACAAATAAAGTTATCACAACACCTGTCGGATAGCAGCAGATACGAGACTGCTCGGAAGAACTTCACATCCAAATTTTCACACTTCTTCTGTAAACAACTGTAATAGGCAATACTGGATTTACAAGTAGAAAAAGAAATTCATGGCCAGAAATAGGCTACCTACTGATAATAACTTTCTAGCTTAAATGGGTGACTCGATGGCCGATCATGGACCATGCACGGTTCGACTACGCGTTGTATTCAACGCGCGCCTCAAAGAGTATTAGCACAATTACCACCTTAGAGGGCCAAAGCCTGTCGGGGTCTCGGGACTAAACAGCTACCGTGACCCCGGAACGTAAAGTGCTATTGAAGGACACCGTGGATTTTAGTCAGTTCAAGTCCGACAGTCCCTGCTGCCCTGCCCTGGGTTCCCAAGGTCTCAGTTGACAATTTTACCACTATAAAAAAAGGCATAATCGAAACGGATTTGTAACTCTCTGATACCCTCTTAAAACCTTTCAGGTCGGACTCGGCGCGCGCCTCCTGCTCCACGGCCGCAGACAACTGTTCTCCATCTCCCTCCGGCCTCCCGACAACCCACTCCACAACCTTCGCACCCCCCATCCAGATAGACAAGGACAGAACCAGCATCGAGAGCTACGCTCCACAGCTACACCCCCACAAAGACCGATCCGAAAGCTTCGCGTCCGTGGAAACTCATGTAGACAGAGATAGGAGTATGGTGGAGAGTGAATGTGAGAGCGGGATAGATAGCGGTGCCGCTAGTTCATCGACAAGTGGAGTGAAGAGTGCTGTTAGTAGTGGGATTGGTAAGAGTGAGGAGGAGAAAGTAGAGAAGAAGATGGAAGAGAAGAAGAAGCAGCCGCCGCCTGTGCCTGCTAGAGTTACTGCTTGTGTGAGTATTCATCATCATTTCAGACTATTGCAGTCTACTACAGTGGGATATGTTGACGCCTAGCATGATGTGCTACCATAGACACCCATGCACACGACGTACCATCGAGTCAGTCTATGCAATAGTCTATGGTTTGACAGCTGCGCGCGCCCCCCGCCGCGCTCCACTCAACTCGACTGAAGACCGCGTCCGTGATCACGCGCTAACAATTATTTTTCTTTTAATATTAAGATTCACAGTTGTAAACGTTATTAAACGTAATAATCTCAAGAAAGTCTCATCATTCCACATACATCCTCGCCATTCCACAAAAGCAAAGTACCGGCGTGTACAATTTTGGTCCAGCGATCCCGGATAATTCCAACCTCAAATAATCAAGCACAAAGGAAATACTGCGCTGCGTGGATGGCGGCCATTACGCGAAGATTCAATTCAACGTGTTGCAAGTTTCAACGAGTCGAGTCATACAACATCATACGATATTAATTATTTCTACAAGGCATCTCATCTCAGCTTTGGAGAAAAATTGCACGGACAGCGAGCTTGAAATAAAATAAAATACTAATACGGAGTACGTAATACGGAAACATGGAGTTGGGAGCAGCTGATGCAAAGAGGATTACCTGCAACAAAAGGAAGGTCATACGTGAGTCCTGAGGGAAGCATTAATGTGAGTTCGTTCCAATTTTCTCCCACAATTTCTCCATGTTTTGAGCCGTAAATAAATTCACAAATCCGCCATTTTGTGAGCCCCTTTCATAGTCACAAATCCATCATTTTGTGATTCATGTACCAATTCATAATTTATTAAACAATCACTAATCCTTCATTTAGTGATGAAATAATCCAATGAATATTCACAAATCCTTCATTTTGTGAACCACTTCGTAGGCACGTTAGAGATCCGTTA
Organism: Agrotis clavis; assembly: GCA_954870645.1. Taxonomy (NCBI): domain Eukaryota; kingdom Metazoa; phylum Arthropoda; class Insecta; order Lepidoptera; family Noctuidae; genus Agrotis; species Agrotis clavis. Next base: position 12,822,238 of record OX940944.1, on the reverse strand, counting down.
TTCTTCTAACAAGCCATGCACTCATTGCCCAATATAATGCATTGCGCATTGCTCTTAAGTATCCTTAAACCTATTACTCATTTATTACGCTCAGTAACTCAATCTCAGTAAAAACCCACATGTATAAAACTTATTTCGTTATGAAATAAAATTGAAGTATTACTCATAACCTAATGTAAATTTCATTTCAGAGGTTCTAGGCATTTCAGATACCTTTGGTGTGTACGGGAACTGTATATTATCGCTAAACTAACTATTGCTATTTTGCATGTTCTAGTGCATTCGATTGTCGCCTGCGCTGAGAACGGGTTCGGGCCGGACCGGCAAGCTGCGCTGTTGCTGGCTTGCTGCATGCGCACCACCCGCTCCTTGATTGTCGCACATTTTACGCGCACCCTCACTCTGCTTCATCCATACACATATAATCCTTTAAGTAATCGTTCCATTTCATAACTATAACTGTATTGCATTTGGTTTGTGATTCTTCTAGCAACTCATTTCATCGCATTGATTGGTGTAAATATACATGCAATCTATTCTCATTCTCGCTTAGACTCAGCTTTCTTTGTGATTAATAGTCGCCTTTAAACATTAATCTCAATTCTTACTCAAAAATATTCGCACACTTCACCATGGAAGATAAAACTTTAATTAAAAGGCGTGCATCATGCAAAGCTAAGCTGACAATATTTGAAAATTATTTATTAACTGTTGAGAGCTGTGACAACTTAAGTAAATTACAAATAAGTGAATTGAACATCCGTTTAACAAAATTTGAAGAAATCTATACCGACTTTGATTCAATTCAGTGTGATATAGAAAATTGCACGGATATTCCAGATGAGCAGTACAAAGAACGCGAGGCTTTCGAGACCAAGTACTTCGGGCTGATCGCACGTGCTCGAAATCTGCTGCCTCCGGTCAACCCTGCGGGCAGCGACAGGTCTGTGACGGGTTCATGTTGCACTGCGCAGGAAGGTGGGCCAAAACTTGCACTCCCTACTATTCATTTGCCTAGCTTTTCGGGTCAGTATCATGACTGGTTGGAATTCCGTGACACGTTTAGCAGTCTCATTCACTCAGACAAGTCAATACCTAATATAAATAAGTTTCATTATTTGCGGGCTGCTTTAAAAGACAGTGCCGCTGTAATTATTCAGTCTTTAGAATTCTCAAGTAGTAATTATGAAGTAGCTTGGGAACTACTTTGTGACCGCTTCAATAATGAAAGGTCATTGGTCAATAATCACTCTCAAGCCATTGTTAATTTGGAACCGTTGACAAAGGAATCACCTAAAGCATTACGTGGCTTAATCGATACAGTCAATAGGAACCTCAGAGCACTCAAAACACTTAACCTCCCTACGGAACACTGGGATGTACTATTAATACAAGTCCTCTCAAACAAGCTTGATATAGTCACAAGCAGTAAGTGGGAATCCTATCGTAACAAAGTGAAAGAGTTCCCTACTCTCAAAATGTTTAATAACTTTCTTAAAGATCGTGCAGATTTTTTGGAAACAATGGAGAATACTCATAAAAAACGTAAGTCAAGTGATCTTGCACATGTTCGTCATAAAACATTTGTGGCAAACTCAGAAACTCAAGCCACTCGCAGGTACCCTTGTCCTCATTGCAAGGGTACTCATGCACTTTATGTTTGTCAAAAATTCAAATCATTACCCTTGGCAACCAGGGTTGAAAAGGCTAAGGCACTTAAATTGTGTTTAAATTGTTTACGTCAAGGTCATGCTGACAATGAATGCAAGTTAGGGCCATGTCGCTTGTGCGGCCTGCGGCGCAATAGCTTATTACACAAGCATGAAGCTCCTGCTCCATCTGAGCCTGTACCTTCAACAAGTAATGTCATGTTACACTCTTTGCCACAGCCTGAGACTCAAGGGCAACCTCCTAGTCCTCCTCAGGACATTTCTCTGTCAGCCACTCATAACAACTGTGTTTTACTATCCACAGCCTTAGTTCATGTGACAGACAATAATGGTAAATGCCATAAAATCCGTACCATATTGGATAGCGGGAGTACCTCCAGTTTTGTAACTGAAAGCCTATGTGCCAGACTTAACATAACCACATTTTCCACTTCGACCGTAGTCGAAGGGTTAAATTCTCAAATATCTTGCTTGTCAAAGCGTTGTGACGTACTCATATCGTCATTATTTAATAATTATAGCGAGAGTGTTCACTGCTACGTTGTTCCACGCATCACTCAGTTGTTGCCAACTACAAAGGTTGACCGCGCAACACTAAACATACCGCCTCACATAACGTTGGCGGACCCCAAGTTCCACATACCTGCTCCAGTTGATATGCTACTTGGTGCTGATATTTTCTGGACCATACTAGGTTCCCAAAATATATCATTGGGTAAAAATAAACCAATACTAAATAACTCTAAACTGGGTTACTTAATCTCAGGCCCCGTGCCAACACAACATACAAAACTTATTAATACAGTCCACTGCAATCATGTTGCCTTACAAAATAATGACGATCAACTAAATAATAAATTATCTCAATTCTTTGAACTAGAAACAGTTGCTTCACGCAAACAAATATCTAAGGAAGAGCTTGAATGTGAACAAAGTTTTATAAATAATACCACTCGGTTGCCTGATGGGCGATTCGAAGTGACGATTCCATTAAAGGATTCGCCTGATACGCTGGGCGATTCTTATGAACAAGCTTTGTCCAGATTCTTATCGTTGGAACGCAGATTCAAACGAGAACCATATTTTAAAGAGCAATATTGTAATTTCATCAAAGAATACATTTCATTAAATCATATGTCATTGAATGAAAATCCTAAAAATGATACTCCCACTTATATTTTACCACACCACGGTGTAATACGTGACTCAAGCTTATCGACAAAGTTACGGGTAGTGTTTGACGCTTCTGCAGTGACAACCTCTGGTGTCTCATTCAATCAAATTCAAATGGTAGGTCCAACAGTCCAAGATGACCTAATTAGTATCTTAACTAGAATGCGCCAGCATAGGTTTCTCGTGACTGCAGATGTCGAGAAAATGTACAGAATGGTGAATGTCAAACCATCACAACAAATCCTTCAACAAATCTTATGGCGATTCGAACCTCACGAGCAACTGAGGCAGTATAAACTACACACCGTCACATACGGAACCGCGTCCGCTCCTTATCTCGCGACAAGGTGTTTGACGCAGCTTGGTAACGAATGCTCTGACCAAGCCGTCTCAGAAGTCATTTTACATGACTTCTATGTGGACGACTTAATAACAGGTGCCGCTACTGAATCCCAACTTATAGACATTTGTAAAGGTGTAATCAGACAGTTAGAAAATGGAAAATTTCATTTACGTAAATTCCAATCAAATAGTGTTTATGTTGTCACTGAAATCGTTGGTGAAAGTACTAGCAACGAATTACTCAACTTATGTAATAATGATTATTCAAAAACGTTAGGTTTACTTTGGTCGCCCAAAGAGGACAATTTGTTATTCTCAGTCAATATTGATAAAGACAAAATTGTAACTAAACGTACAATACTATCACTTATGTCACAAATATTTGACCCATTGGGTCTAATAAGCCCATGTATACTGCTAGCTAAGAATATTTTACAAAAACTATGGTCTTCACAGATAGCGTGGGATGATTCTGTGCCTTTGGATATAGCAGACATGTGGTCCAAATTTATAATGTCACTTACTCAAATAAATAATATTCGAATTCCTAGATATATTTTGGTTGATAGTCCTATGTTAATCGAACTTCATGTATTTAGTGACGCAAGTACACAAGCTTATGCCGCGTGCGTATATATAAAAAGTGTCAATAATAATAATCTTGTGTCTGTTCATTTAGTGACTGCAAAGAGCAGAGTGGCTCCCCTGAAGCCCATAACAGTGCCCCGGCTAGAGCTGTGCGGTGCGCTCCTCGCCGTGCGCTTAGCAGATAAAGTGAAATCGTCACTTAGATTAAACATTAATAGGTGCGTCTATTGGTGCGACTCCACTATTGTCCTCGGTTGGATACATTCACCCAAGGCACACCTACTTAAACCATTTGTATTTAACAGAATCAGTGAAATATCTGAGAAAACTGAATCATGCAAATGGCGTTATGTGCCCACTAAAATTAACCCAGCTGATATTGGGTCACGTGGGGCAGATGCCAAACAGTTACAAAGCTGTAGTTTGTGGTGGTCAGGGCCGCCATTCCTTCTACATGACGAACAGTCATGGCCTAATCAACCGACACATCTTCAAGAGCCTGACTTACCAGAGTTTAAGGTTAAATGCAATTTGACTGCTGACTGTACCGATTATGTTACTCATTACTCTGCTTTCATAAAGAGTTTTTCTAATTTTAGTAAATTACAACGTGTGATTGTTTATGTGCATCGGTTCATTCACAATTGTTTACACCCACAAAATAAACGGACTGGATTTATAAAAATCTATGAACTAAATTCATCATTAACTTCACTGTGCAGATTTGTACAACTTGAAATGTTCAACTCAGAGTACAACTTATTAAAAAGCAATCAACAATTGTCGGTTAAGAATAAACTCCTTAATTTAAATCCATTTTATAACGAAAATGACACATTATTGCGAGTAGGTGGTCGACTTAAAAATTCATTTTATGATTTTGACACAAAACACCCTATCCTGCTTGACTCACGGCATCATTTAGCCACATTAATATTTAGGCATTATCATATAATTTTATTGCATGCGCCGCCGCAATTATTACTTTTTACACTTCGTCATAAATTCTGGTTTATTAATGGTCGAAACCTTGCCAGACAGATAGTTAAAAAATGTATTAAATGTTGTCGCTTTGCAGGAAAAGGTATTCAACCAATCATGGGCAACCTTCCTTCCAATCGCCTTCACACAGAGTATGTGTTTTACAACACGGCGGTCGACTATGCCGGTCCCGTCATGATACTGAATCGAAAGGGCAGAGGAAGCACACTCATAAAATCTTATTTATGTATATTTGTTTGTCTGGCCATTAAAGCGGTGCATATTGAGCTTGTCACTGACTTGAGCAGCACAACATTTTTAGCTGCTTTAGACCGGTTCGTTGCCCGTAGAGGACGACCGCGAACTATTTATTCAGATAATGGTACTTGTTTTGTAGGCGCATGTAATGAGTTGGCTAGATTTTTAAAGTCAAATTCTAACGAAATTAGCTCTCAAGCATCTAATTCTCATATTAATTTCAAATTTTCACCAGCGTATAGCCCACATTTTAACGGATTAGCAGAGGGTTCCGTAAAATCTGTGAAATATCATCTGAAGAGGGTTTTAGGTTTAGCTAACCTAACTTATGAAGAAATGAATACAGTTCTAGTACAGATCGAGGGTGTTCTGAATTCTAGGCCTCTCACTCCCTTATCATCAGACCCTTCAGATCTCACGGCGCTTACCCCATCACATTTTTTAATTGGACGTCCATTCACAGCGTTGCCTTCTCCTCAGGACACTGACCCTGCGGCGATACCTTCTCTCTCACGATATATGAGAATTCAGCAACTAAAAGCCCATTTCTGGAAACGTTACTACCTAGAATATATTACAGAACTGCAAAAACGACAGAAATGGCGCAAGGAAGGAGATCAACTCCGGCTTGGAGAAATGGTGCTGGTGAAAGATGACCGGCTGCCTCCCACCCGGTGGCTGCTAGGGCGCGTAGTTCGCCTGTACCCCGGCTCCGACGGCGTGACCCGTGTGGCCGACGTGCTCACCACTTCGGGAACTCTTCGAAGAGCCTTTAATCGATTGTGCCCACTTCCAGTCATGGATCAGAACTGCGTTCCTGGGCCGGCAACATGTTGACGCCTAGCATGATGTGCTACCATAGACACCCATGCACACGACGTACCATCGAGTCAGTCTATGCAATAGTCTATGGTTTGACAGCTGCGCGCGCTCCTCCGCCGCGCTCCACTCAACTCGACTGAAGACCGCGTCCGTGATCACGCGCTAACAATTATTTTTCTTTTAATATTAAGATTCACAGTTGTAAACGTTATTAAACGTAATAATCTCAAGAAAGTCTCATCATTCCACATACATCCTCGCCATTCCACAAAAGCAAAGTACCGGCGTGTACAGGATACATATTTTTTTTGCGTTTTATTTGAATTGTCTGACCGTTTGAGTTATTTATGAGGCCTACCCAAATGTCATTTCTTTGGTATTGATCGTCGTATCGTTGAGCTCCTTGTGTTATGAGTCGAGCTACACGGTAACTGACACATGCTTGCGTTGACTGGACAAGTCCACTCAAATCTGTGTGGTTCTTTCTTCAAAAGACCATCTCAGATACCTGCTGGTTCTCATATAACTTTACCAATACAAAATTGTCTGGACTTTAAAAGAGACTGTGACCTCTGAGTTTGTTTCGGCTGTTTCTTCTCAGAGTAGTCAGGTACGAAACACCGGCCACATCTAGTTTAAAAACAGTGTCTTTTTGACGTGTAAAAGAGTTTGACAAAACCAATTTGCTAAATAAAGATCATTTGTCATATTTATTTACTGCTTAATTGTTTAATTATTGCCGGGCCCCGTCAAATTGCTGGCAGCTCTTTGGGGCGTGATTGGAAACGAGGCGCCGTGAAAAAATGGTCTCTCACAATGCTTAGCACCTTTGGCAACACAACTGCGATGCCACAATTACATACCGAAAAGTGCTTAGTTTGTAGCTCCTCAGCCTCAACTGAGAACATTAGTAGCCTAGTAATATCAGCCCCGAATTACGATTTGTAGATCGCGGGTTTGAAATCAACCAGGCGCATTAGTTTGCGAAACTTATTTGCTCTCAAAACGGTGAAGGAAAACATCGTGAGGAAACCGGTGTGTCCTAGAACCAAAAATTCGAAGACATGCTACATCCACCAACCCGCACTGGGCCCGCGTGGTGGATTATGGCCCACTCCCTCTCACAGAGAGGAGGCCTGTGTCCCAGCTGTGGGAACATTTAAGGCTGATGATGATGATTGGACAATTTATTATAAAGTGGCTTATGATGACGTTTGAATTTATGTTTTTCAGATAACTGAAGAAACAGTCGTGCGAAAAGTGAAGCGCCGGCCACGAAGATCAAGCTCGCCGCAGCTGCCACGATGAACTACATCTTAACTAAACAACTTAAGGTTTAATATCCTTCGAACGCTGTGCTTATGATACTACGCATTCCAATATGTACCTTACGCTATATTTAAGACAGATGAGATTATTAAATTTTAGAAAATATTCGGAACTTTAAAGAACGATAAATTGAATCGATTTTGAAAACGAAATCGTTGTAGCAAAAAGTTATGTTATTTTTAGACATGAGTTTTATTTTAAAGTATCTACAAAATACATTTGCTTTACCATTTTTTCAGTTACACACTTAAAAAATACTTTTTACTTACTTAAAATATTTGTATTACAAGAGTAGGTACTAAAAATACCAAGTATTTTTAAATGAGTAAAAATTTTCAAAAAATTCTATTCAAAATGTTTTATCATATAAGTTATAACTTACATCTATTTGTTACAGTTTCAAGAACAAAAATATTTCGTCTAAAAACATAATTTAGTTTTACAGTAGGCTATTTATTTAATAATTAAGATTATTGTAATTTATTTCTCAAACTAGGAATCTTCTCCACATTTGATTAAAATCTTCGTGAGTGTGAACTATAAAGTCATCTACATAAACGTAGCATTATTTAGACTTAATAATTACAAAGATACATTTATATAATTAACTACTAACTTTTAAGATAATAACTTAGTCTTTCAAAAACCAACTTATGATATTATAAAAACTAAGTATTATTAATTAATTCTTTAAATATAAAAAAGGTGAGTGCATGCGTATTTGAAAGAAACCCACGGTTGTATCGATTACTTTACTTACTTATTCAATCTATCTCTAGATTATTATTCATATTTTGGCTTCTAAATCTAATGATTCTGGATTATACTGATTATAATAAACTAGTGGTGAACTGGAACAGGTAAAATTAGGACCAGGTCCAAGGAAATAATAGTTTCGAAAACCTGTTCCAAAATAACAATCTGTTACATTGGAACCAATAGCTCTTCGATGGATGCATTCGAAATGGTCAGCAACAATGACAGACAGGGAACAGATGCTATCTCTTTCTATTAAGATAAGTCAGAAGAGAAAAGAGCTTTTTTCCAGAAAACATATGCTATTTCTTTCAATTACATTATTGTAATAATATAGGTAATCTTTTTCACCTGTGCCACAAGACTCAAGAGTAAAGAGTTATTTCAAACTATTCCAGATTTATCTGTCTGTTATAGATTGTTTGTGGAACAGATGAAAAAGTAGGAACTGTTTGTTTTTCGGTATTGAGATCCTTGCTAATTATATTGTGACTTGAAATACCTGTTTCTTTTAACTGTTTTGATAAATACTCCCTTGCCCTGTAATAAATCTCATATTAGATTAAAATTAAAGATTTCACACATAAAAAGGATTATTTAAAATTCTTGATGGAATGGCAAAAAGCAACTGAAGCATGAAATTTTAAGTAGTTATTGGGTTTTGCATCAAAAACTTCTCTCTCTTCGAGTATACATAGTTTAGTGCCTGATTGATGGCAATATGTACATCCCCTATACCATAGGACCCAAATACAATCAGTGAAATGTAAATGTACTTTTATATTCACTACCGTCTAATCCTTCGGAGATTTCAGGCATGATGTCATTTTTCTTGTTTATTATAATCAGTGATTCAGATACTCTATTCTATTCTATTTAATGAAACGATGAGCAATATTCAGTATTATAACTATATCTATATTTAAAAATACTATTAGTATAGTTCAAGAAAACATATTTAATCTCGATCAGACTCTATGGTTTCTGAAAGTCTATAATTTTAGTCTGTAACTCATTCTGCCGGGGTCGCGAGACTAACGAATACCGTGACCCCGGAACGTAAAGGGCTATTGAAGGATACCGTGGGTTTTAGTCAGTACAAGTCTGACAGTTCCTCCCGTCACGCCCTGGGTGGGAGGACTCATTTGATGATTTTACCATAATTAAAAAAAGAGTAAACCCGTCTTAAAAAATAAAAAAAAGGGTTTCAGAAACCAAGTTTCAAAGAGTGTTATGATCTTGTCATCCTATACTATTCTACAATCCTATTCTATCTTTAATAAATTATATTGGACCTCAACTAGTTAGTAAAATATTATGTCTACACCAAATGTTGAAAAATAAAGATAAGGCGTGTTTCTTGCGGCTTGGAATTTGATGGGTTACCAATGACCCATCTGATTCAAAGCTGTTCAATGCGACCACGATAAGAACAAAATTGAAATGACGCCATTATTGTTTTAACTTCTGCGCTCTTTGATATAATTATGAATAATACAATGAAATTAATATTAGCAACAAGATAATAGTGAAAATTAATTTTGCACTCATTTTTTTTTTTTGCTAAAAATAATTTCCAAATGTGCGACTCGCCGACGTCGACCGTCAACCCGGTCATGGTCCATGGTCGGACACATGGACCATGCCCGGGTCGACGGCGGTTTAGTGTCAGCAAAATGACAGGGCTCCTTTAGAGGGCCAAAGCCTGCCGGGGTCACGGGACTTATCAATTACCGTGACCCTCGAACGTAAAGGGCTATTAAAGGACACTGTGAGTTTTTGTCAGTACGAGTCTGACAGTCCCTCCAGGACTCATTTGATGATATAACCACGATAAAAATAAAACGATAACTAAATAATAACCAATGGTGAAAATGAATTTTGCACAAAATATTTGTGAGAATTGACATGAGGTCATTGACATTTTTATTCTTATCGTGGTAGCATAGTGAATGACATTAACTAGTAATCCATTGACTTTAGAGGTCCAAATCATGACCATGTTTAATGTGACAGGGTTCCATACCACCCATGCGCTTTAACTTTTAACTCTAAATGCAGTCGTATAGATTTTTCAATATACTTCACAGTTACTAACAGTATTAGATAACTTCTTTAAAATATTTTGCACGGCACATTGTCTGAAAAATACTACAACACAATGGGTTAAACCCCTTCTACACGATCCAAACCGACCGCCGACAGAGGTGACCTTGGTCGCGTCAACTGTACCTAACCGTCTGGAACGCTGTCGGCTGACGGTTGGACGGACGCAGCCTGTCGGGAGGGATGCGCTCCCGACCAAGGTCATCCAAAGGTCGTTTGACTCCGCCCATATCTGGTCGGCCGACCAACGTCTACACGGTAGATTTTCACACCAACTGAACCAAGGTCACCTCTGTCGGGCGGTCGGTTTGGATCGTATAGAAGGGGTTTTACTCGCACTTCGCATGAATATGCCATTTAAACACAAAAGTTGAAAAAGCTGAAAGAAATGACCACTGTTTAAAGCTTTTACCCACACTATTTTAGTGAATAATTCGTATCGTGGGTGCGTTACGAAACGTTTCCCCACACTAGGAATTTCCTCCTGTATCGTGGATGCGTTTACAAACATAGAAACTCACATACACAAACACCCAGACCCGGAACAACTACTTGTGGGTCATACTAATATTTGTTTCGTCTGGGAATAGAACCTGCGACGCTACACCAATCGCGATACTCCGGTATGATCTATAAAGCTATTGTCAAACAGACAGGCGTGACGAATGCGAAGCGAGGCGTTTTTGTTTGTAATGTTTGCAATTGATTGAATCCAGTCACATATAAAAGCGAAAGCGATCTGATAGTCTACGTGACGGGCTTCAAACAATTGCATACATCCAACGACTATATCGCTGACTGAATACAATAGTGGCACAAGTCGAAATTGTGGCAATTTGAGTTAGTAATGAATTCTTGTTCTAAATTAGGTACTTTATTTTATGCATTAAAGACCCAACTCGTTAGTTCATAAACTACCCGTATGGAGGTGTAAGTGTCGTTAGTGCATAAACAATATCGTTGCATTTCTTTCATGCAATACCGGCTCATTATTAGTTGTGCCAGTTTTGCACAAACATCGCGAAGTTTTTTTAGTTGTGCCGGTTTAAAGAAGAAGGGCCATCTGTGACCCAGCCCCGGCGCAGTTGAAATGTATCTCAGTTTTTTCGTTATTTTATGTACATTACATAACAGATAACCTTTTTTTCAATTTCAGTGGCTAACTTAATTAAATTGCTTAAATAAGCATTAGGAAAAATGTTAAAGTTACTAGCTGTTCTCCACGGTTTCACCCGCTGCTAGGCATCTATTGGTCGGAGTGTGATGTTATATAGCTTACAGTCTTCGTCAAGAAAAGAACTATCCAAAACAAAAAGATTTTTCGAATTCGAACCGAGAAAAGCACCTTCAACCAAACAAACAAGCTCTTTAGCATTTTCAACTGGGTGTAGATGGCTATAATGTCCAAACTATGAAGAATATCGAAAAACGTTGAAATAGGAGTCTCGAGGCCGATTTTGACGAAAACTTAAACGACATCATTGGATCTTAGAAAATTCAATTATTCTGGCCAGGAATCGAACCCGCTGGTTTGGAAAAAAATCACATCCTGTATTATTAATTTATTACACTATTCGATAGTGTTGGCAACAAGATTCAAATTCTGGGAAGTAATCATATACGGCAACCTGAAGGAAATAGAAGATTTTTATGAAATTACTATTTTTCCTTGTTACTTGTGCTTTGAAGATTGATCAGTTCTTTTTTACTATACGTTTTTCCACCTTTAGATACAGATAAAATTATGAATTACCGTGCAATGTATGAGCAAGACGCACCAAACGATCCTAATAACATTATCTGTAGTCCTGGTAGTCCTTAGATTTTGCCACCAACGTCTGAATTTAGAACTGAACCCATAGAAGACGATTTGACTGATTGTGAATCTAGAAAGATTCAGGGGCATTTGCTGTTTATTAGGAATGGAGATCCATTAAAAAGCCCTTTGCGATAATTATGACATTCTACTTGATTTACCCACCATTGTGTCTCCAGAGCACCATTACTCTGAAGTCAATTTATGTAATACCAACTTCTGCGATTCTAACAGATGTGTCTTTAAGTTCGGAGTCATAAATTGACGACTCTGATGCCGACCCTGATGAAAATCTTGATAGGATCCAATCCAGAATTTCTGAGTCTAATGAAAGTTTATCAAATCTATCTGAAAGTGTGCAGGAAGAAAACATTAACCCTAAAACTCGCAAAAGAAAAGCAAATCCAATCCTATAATTTCCTACTGGAATCATAAGGGTGAATTTTTGTGATTTGAGAGTTTATTGAACTGAAACCTAAGAAGTTTTTGATTTATGTTGGTTAATTTTTGTTATATTTGTAAATTAGATTTTATTTTTTAAGTGTAGTACTTTTTGTAAGTGCAAACATAGAGTACAATAAATAAAATACCTTTGTTGATTTGTTTAAAACTGATTCTAAATACATAGGGCAGTCAGACTGAAAAGTATGCTAATGAATGTTACTAAACATTTATGGTACTTTTATTTACGTTTTAACAATTCCATTGATGAGCAGTTCTAGTCTTATATTCTACTTAGCTAGTTTTTCGTGAAAACGCATTCTTATTTTCTTTACTTTTATAACATAATTTCTAGCATTACTCAAAAAAGTGAAAACAAAACAATGCAATACTGGCATAACTCGGAGTCGCCATCTTCTGAACCTCATATTAATAAAAATAACAAAAGATATTTCAAAACTAATAACTCCTGACAATTGAAGCTATAACGTAGATGTTTATAAACCAAACATGGACTATATATTCCATAAAATACAGTCGGTAAGAGCTTTTTTGTGCGCGCGCACTAGTCCTCGAATATTTTATTGTACGTTTTCTCAAATTGTTGAATTTTGTCTTGTGCCAGTATCGAATTCAGTCAGCGATATAATACTAGACTACGCATTGTACGATCTAACGAACAAAACTATTCTGCCAACTCGCTGAGGTACTACGTAAGCGAGGGGGGCGGGGTACTGCGTTGTGATTGGCTAACTCAAGGTCTGTTCTGTCTCAACGTATGTTTACGGCTCACAGGATTGGTCGAAATGAGACGGATATAAGACTTTTTTGCCTAATGTGTTGGCAGACATCGGTCGCCTGTTATTAGGAGTCTAGTATTATATCGTCGTTGCATACATCACAAACAAGAACGCCTCGCTTCGCGTTCGTCACGCCTGTCTGTTTGACAATAGCTTAAGTAGTGGTTCCGAGAGAAGTTCCTATTGTGGCGACAAGTTTAAAAAGAAAAACTTTGCTATCATAATTATTATTTCATTTAATCTTGTTTAAATTCTGTAATAATAAAATGAATTCTTCAAAATACTATATTTACAAATCGCTAGTTTTTAAAATCGTTCTTCCAATTTTAGTGCATTAGCCAAAAACTTCAGTAGCTTTTAAGTAGACTTACTTCTAAATCTACTGTCATCTCTATCGCACTTACAGATTCTTCTATTTAACAGTTAATGTGCGAAAGAGACTTATATTGTGCGTGACCAATTTATATTGTAAGATGGGACGATCGTTTTAGACCTGTTCAAATCATCACCTGTTTGGCTTTTCCCAACTACAATATTACTACTTTTACTTAACAATTACTTTTACAATATTACTAAGTTTTCGCTATGAGCGGCGCCTCGTGGCATGCGTCAAACATTTATTTAAATGGTGAAGAAATGAAATGATGATAAGATGAAAAGATGATGAACTAAAATTATGATCAAATGAAATTATCATGAAATGGACTGATGATGAGATGAAATGGTGATGAAATGAAATTATGACGAAATCAAATGATGATGAGATGAAATGGTGACGAAATTAAATGATGATGACATGAAATGTTGATGAGATGAAATGGTGATGAATTAAAAATGGTGAAGAAATGAAATTATGATGAAATGAAATGATCATGTCATAATAATCGGTCGTTCCATCAGAATCTATGGGACACATATAAGGCAATACTATGTATTTAAAAGTAGTCAAATATCTATATTTACTCTACGCTCGTTAAATCTAATAGTTGTATATTTTTCTCTCTCGATATTAATAATGACCATTTTCATGAGCCTTACTTAACTTATAAAATATTGTAGATTTAAGATTTTAAGCTCCACTTTACTTACCAGGGGGTGTATTACTACGTCTTAAAACCAGGCTTGTTCCGGCGAGTGAAAGTGACAGAGCTGTACAAGTCGTCTAGCGCCATCTCGTTCACTCACTGGAACAAGCCTGGTTTTAAGACGTTGTAATACCCCCCCTGGTGGCCATGACGTCTTAAAGCGTGAGTAGTTAAGCTGTGGAAACGAGATGGTGCTAGACGACTTGTATAGCTCTGTTGCTTTCCCTCAGCGAAACCACCATGGTATTTCACCTGATTGTAATTCTACATTTAAATTCAAATGGAGAAAATTTATTTTTGCAGTCGAGTTGAAATTCCCACTGGAGCCGTAGGCGAGGTGACTAGAACTCCAATAACAAAAGCCTCCGTATATCAAACGACGTTATTCAATACACGTTCAAAGAAATTTTAATTCCAACACACATGCATGAAAAAAAAATAGTTTTACTAATTATTATTACCATCTATCAAAGTGGAGCTACTAATAATAAAGTACATACATATTTATTAGGTATGACTAAAGTATGGATACATGCTTCAAGCAATAGTAGATGAACATTGTATAAGACACACAAACTTAACACAATACTAACGTAGCGCAAGCGCCAACAGTACCCTTATCACGAGTTTCACTATTTTACTTTACAGCGTCTTTCCAGTATTTACAGCGTTTCTTGTATGGAAAAATGGAACAGCGCCTCTGGAGTGTGAAGAAGGAACTAATTTTTTCCTTGATCAATTTGAAAATGTCAAAGTTCCAGTTTACTTTAAGTCTCAAATAATGAAAACTCGTGCTAAGGGTTCAGGACGTCATTTGCGGGACGTCCTGAGGTCTTATCATGAGTTTTCGTTATTCTGACGTAAAGTAAACTGGAACTTTGACATTTTCAAATTGATCAAGGAAAAAATTAGTTCCTTCTTCACACTCCAGAGGCGCTGTTCCATTTTTCCATACAAGAAACGCTGTAAATACTTGAAAGACGCTGTAAAGTAAAATAGTGAAACTCTTGTTATGGGTACTGTTGGCGCTTGCGCTACGTTAGTATTGTGTTGTTAAGTATGCCTAAAGAATGTATGTCCCCATTATACCTCGAGTCCCCGTCCTATACACTGTTTCCCTATGTTGTGATCCTTTGAAGGATCACCGCTGGTTTACGTCAGTACGAGTCTCACAGTCCCTCCCGTCCCGCCCTAGGTGGGAGGGCTTATTAGATGATTTTACCATGATAAAAAAAGCTGGTTGCATGTATCCAAACTAAATTAGATTTAAGTGTTTAAATCTTCGACCAATCACGTCTTGTGTATGTATGTGTGTGTCTTACTGTCTGTGTACTAATAGGCTGGTATGTGTTTAGTTATTTATTCATTAATTAATTATTGTTTAAAAATGTTCTGTCTGAATCTGTGCAATAAGCTATTTCACAACAAAAAAATAACCGAAATATAGATTTTCAAAAAATATTTGACCCGTATTTTTTCTTTTGTTACTTACTTAAATCAAAATTCACGACGATATGACGCTACAAAAATAATATTATTTTATTCTTGACACTTCTGTTTTCCTGATATTTTAATAAATATGACACCTCTGTAAACTATGTTAAAATATTGTTTAATACCAGCAAATACAAGTAACGACAGTATTATGTTGTTTTATTTACCTCCCAATTTAATATACTTAATGTGTATGTATATACACACATCAGTCACGTCAACGTCACGTCACCGACAACGGATCGTTGACGGTTTGTGTACGTATCCACAAACACCAGTCACCGTCACGTCGCCGGTTTGACTGAATCATTGAATCAAATAACAATAATATCAGTCAAGTTACGGGTTGGTCACAAGTGTAGCAATGACGGTAGCACGTCGCTGACTGAACTGAGACGTGACAATCCCGGGTGTGTGCGGATAAAAGTATGAAACTTGTATGGAAATATTATTTGACGTGCCTGACCGGTTACGTCACTGATAGATCACGTGCCGGTGACTGACCTGTGGGAACAAAGTCATACTAGGAGTAGGTATAGATTTTTTTTAAACCAGACCGGTGACGTGACGTGACGGTGACTGATGTATGTGAATACACCTTTAACCTTTTCTTTGGTTGGTACAGTCATCAAAGTAATCCAATAGCAGTGATGGCCCAGTGGTATCGGCCACGACTTACGAGTTTTATTTCATCACCACTGCTCTCAAAACGGTGAAGGAAAACATCGTGAGGAAACCGGCATGTCCTAGAACCAAACATTCGAAGACACGTGAGGATGCGAATGCGAATGAGAATATTCGTAACATCTAGAGATGATAATATAATGATGTGAGATAGATCTCATAATTATATTAGGTGGCAGACAAAGCAGCGATACAAAACTTGTATAAAATATAGAAAAGCGTAACTGATGGTACCTATTAAAATAATTAAAAGATTTTTCCGCCAAACATGTACTTTTCTATAAAATTATGATAACTTCATTTGTTTGTGAATATTGTAATAGTGCGCCTGGTTTTAATATTGGGTCGCGGAACTGTCCCATAGGTAACCGTGACCCTGGTACGTAAAGGACTATTGAAGGACACCGTGGATTTTAGTCAGTACGAGTCTGACAGTCCCTCCCGTCCTGCCCTGGTTGGGAGGACTCATTTGATGAACCACGATAAAAAAGGTGTGAATGCTAATAAAATATTTGTTTATCGATTAATGTATCCGGTTTCGATCTGTATTTTCAGTTGCTAAAAGTTTTTTTTACCAAAATTCGCTTTGAATGCTAAAACTATCAAAAACAAGAATTTGGTAAAAATGGGTACACTACGATAATACGAAAAACTTTATTCCGAAATTCATAAATACGAATTTCAAAATACCGATTTTCATAATTCCGAATGGTTCAAAATTCCTAATATAACAACTCCGATGGATCAATATTCCTATTTTAATAATTCCGAAATTTCAAAATTCCTAACGTTTATAATCAGGGTTGGCATGATTAAAACAAGTTGTTTTAAAACACATGTTTAAAACAGTGTTTAAAACAGTTTGAAATTAAACAGTGTTTTTATTACATGTTTAAAAACAAAGATTAAAACAGGTTTAAAACATTGTATAAAACAGTACGAAAAAAAAACATGTTTTAAAACTACTTTTCATGTCGCAATATCTGAATATAAAATGAAAATTAGATAAATAAGTATTTGAGTCTGAATAGTTCAACATAAAACCAATCGAGTCTCTATTGCTGTTATATTTTTGAACTTTCAATGGCATTGTAATTATTGACTTAATCATTTTTTTTTATAAAACGTTGCCCCACACTAGGAATTTCTACTGTGTCGTGGGTGCGTTTACAAACATATGTTAGCTCGTTCGATAAGTAAAAGTCCACAATCGTTATTATTACAATTTTATTCCACTTTTAAAACAATTAATTCACACTTCTACGGCTCACACAATTTTATTCGCGACTACCAGGGATTAATTCGACCTGCTCGGTTCGAGGCACAAACTAGACTGGCTGTCGGACATAAAATTCACAATTAGCTCAACTTTGACAATAATGAAATGTAGTGAGGGTAACGTAAAAAAATCATATTAAGATCGAATTAATCCTTTTGAATCGATATCGTTTCAACCAAAATGTTTTAACACTTTTAAAATAAACCATTAATTATTCCATAATTATTTTTATTAATTATGGTTACAAAAACAAACGATAAAATCTAACATAAATGTTACCATAAACAAAAAATATACCAGCTAAAATTCATTTTAAGTAAACCATATTTAATAATTTTGTAGTATGGTAACACCGTTCTAACAATTCGTCCATCCTGATAATAGTACACGTCCTCGTGTACATAAGATTATATTAAATCAGAAAAAATACAACTTTTAAACTAGTAAAATTACTGTTAAATAATAAAAAAATGTTAACATAATATACTTGTAAAGATATACAAACAATTTGTTGAACATGTCACCAAAACTAACAGGATTTATTAGTTAAACTCAAGTTAAGATCATTTTTTTTTTATAAATTTTCATACAATAATTATGTTGTACAGTATTCTCATACATCTTCTGGACAGCATCTTCATCTTCACAACATAAAACTTTTCCACAACACAACACAACATATGTATTTTGTTTCACAGCGTAAACTTTTTCACAACACAACACTTATTTTGTTTCACAACTTAAACTTTTTGCACAACACATCACACAGCTTCTGCTTTACGACACTGTATCGCGAGTCACACGCAACGCACCGCGCGCCACGCGCAACACACTGCGTCCACGCGCATTGCACCGCGCGCCACGCGTAACACTGCGTCCACGCGCATTGTAACTAATTTAATTGATAATTTTAATACGTGTAATTTAATGCAATATAATAGTCACTCGAACAGTAATGGTAGAATCCTCGATTTGGTTTTTTCTAACAATGAAGTTATCGTCAATTGCTGTCATGATCCATTAGTACCTGAAGATCCTCATCACAGAGCCTTATGTGTGACCGCGGAATTCGTGGAACTTCATCGACTACCGGGTCGGTCCTACGTAAAATTTTTATACAAGTCCGCCGATTACGAAAATATAAAACGAGAATTAAATTGTGTAGATTGGCAGTCGGAGTTAAGTAGTAGGTCGATGGAAGAAGCGGTAGCATACTTTTATGGAGTAATAGGAAGGCTGCATTCCACGTATATACCGACTAAAACTGTCGTCCCTAAATCTAAATACCCTCCCTGGTATAAAAGTCCGTTGATAAAAATTTTAAAAGAAAAAGCAAAATTCCACACAAAATTTAAGAAGTACAGGAACTTATCTGACTATCAATCATTCATTATGCTCCGTCAACGAGCTAAAGACCTAGAGGGTGATATGTTTAACAGCTACATAGCTAAAATTGAATCTGACATACGCGACAATCCACGGGCCTTTTGGAGGTACGTCAAGTCTAAAAAACAATCTTCGTGTTACCCCTCGGTGATGCAGTTTGGCCAGGTAACGTCCAGTGATGGTGACGTAATTTGTGATATGTTCAGTAACTGTTTTCGCTCTAACTTTCTTGATAATACTGGTAATGCCAACACTTAATGTTCCGCTTATAATACGGTTGAAGGATCCAATGATGACACGCACGATATAAGTCAAGTGGAAATACGGCTAAGTGAGGTATGTAGGCTGCTAAAACAAGTGGATGTAAACAAATCTGCGGGGCCAGATAACATTTCGCCTATATTCATCGTCAACTGTGCCAAGGATATTTCTGTGCCTCTTTCTATTCTGTTTGAAAAATCGCTTGCTACTGGTGTGGTACCTAAGATATGGAAGTCGGCATATATAACACCGATACATAAAAAAGGGTCTAAGACATTGGTCGAAAATTACCGTCCTATTTCGAAGCTGTGTGTGTTTGCTAAAATACTTGAGAAAATTGTGTACGCACAGGTTTATTCGGCACTCAAGCTCAGTTTTAGTGAAAGCCAGCACGGCTTCGTAAAAGGTCGGTCAACATCATCTAATCTGACTGTCTGCAGTGACTACATCTCTGAGTGTATGTCACAGAGGTCCCAAGTCGACGTTATATACACCGACTACAGTAAATGTTTCGATCGGATAGACCACGTGATCCTGTTGCGTAAACTATTATCGGTGGGCATTAGAGGTGATCTTTACCGGTGGTTCAAGTCCTATGTGGAGAACAGATGTCAGACAGTGGTTCTGAATGGCTACTGCTCTAAACCTATGAAAGTCCCATCGGGGGTTCCCCAAGGATCCTTACTTGGGCCACTGTTATTTAATATTTTTATTAATGATATCTCTTCTTCATTCCGGCATTCAAAACTCTTACTATATGCTGATGACATGAAGATTATGAGACAAATAAATACCTTGGCGGATGCTCATCTATTACAGGCAGACCTTATCAATTTCCAGAGCTATTGTATAAATAATAAGTTGGACTTGAATGTCTCTAAGTGTTATGTTTGCTCCTTTACACGGAAACCTATCCCGATCATCCATAATTACATGCTTTTGGATACAGCACAAAATAGGGTCAATACTATCAGGGATCTAGGAGTTACCTTTGACTCTAAGCTCCTCTTTGATGCACACATAGACAATATAGTCAAGAAAGCATCAAAAGCACTTGGTTTCATTCTCCGGGTGTCCTCAGAGTTCAAAAATATAAAAACTATTAAAATATTATACTGTTCTTTTGTTCGTAGTCTTCTGGAGTATGCCTCTCAAGTTTGGAATCCCATTTATAATGTCTACATAAATCGTATTGAGAGCATACAGAAAAGGTTTTTAAGGCACATTCAATATCGGTCTACAACGTTTTTAACGAATTATACTTACCGTTGCAAAAAATTTCATATTCTTCCACTATACGAAAGGCGTAAAATATCGGATTTAGTGTTTCTTTTTAAAATTGCTAATGGAACTACTGGTGTTACCGAGTTGTTGCATAAAATCGGGCTGCGAGTGCCGTCTGCTTTCTTACGTAGACCTCATTTATTGTACACCCCACTGGTAGTCACTACGTACAGACGGAACTCGTTCATGATGAGAGCGAGTCGTATGTACAACGCAACCTGCCAGGAAGCTGATATCGACATTTTCAACACAAGTGTTGCTAATTTGAAGAAGATCTTGAATAATAACTTCTTCGAGCGTGCATAGTTTAATTATTATTTTTTCAGTAATTTATATACCTAATACCTACTCGTTATCAATTTTCTGTTTTCTGTTTTAAATGTGGAAACTTGTAATTGGCCTTATTTTGTCAAAATTGTTATCTATTATACTTGTTAGCTGTAAGTTTTCCGAAAATAAATAAAATAAAATAAAAATAAAATTGCACCGCGCGCCACGCGCATCACACTGCGTTCACGCGCAACACACTGCGTTCACGCGCATTGCACCGCGTGACACGTTCAACGCATCGCGCGCTACGCTCAACGCATCGCACGCCATGCGCAACGAACCACGCGCCACACGCAACGCACCGTGCTCTTTGCGCACCGCGTCTCCTCAGCTTTAGACTCGAACTGACTCCCGGCTGCTCCACATCGGACCCGTACAATTTATCTCCCGGCGCCTTGCATACCATCTCGTCATCTTGAGGAACTCGCGCAATGCATAGCTCATCTTGTGAAACCTTCCACATCTCGTGCGACCTAGCACATCTTGTGCAACCTATATGCGACGCACACCTTGCGTTTCGCATAGCACACATAGTGCATCCCAGCACGCCTTGTGCCACCTATATGCGACGCACACCTTGCGTTTCGCATAGCACACATAGTGCAACCTATTTTGACATATATTTTGTAACACGACAAATTTGATCTTCCTTTTTTTTACATATGTTAGTAAATATAATATATCATTTAATTAAAGTATTTGCCAACATCGTGGACAGAAAATATTTCTAATCCGTTTATTTCATAATCACTTAATTATACCGAGCAATTCAGTCATCCGTAATTAATAAGAAAGGCATAAGTCTGTACTACTTAGACTTAACCTTGAGAAGACATTTATTATTTTGCTAAGAGCATCAACGTATAGCCCGGTCTAACCAGCCCCTCTAGCCAAGTCGCAAACTACAATCGCAAACGCCCGGCACTCCCCAATAGATTTCCAACCTTATACCCCAGAGCCAAAAGCTGAAAATCCATTAAAGCCTACCCAGCGCCTGCGCCTATCGCTTGCCACACGGCTACAGCCCCAGACCCGTTCACGACATCGCTATCATACTCTTGGATTGAACTCCCACCGTCTGCCTGGCATAATATGCTGGCATACTGTCTCTTTTAAGAAACACTGCACGTACATCATAATGGAAAAATGACCTGACCGAGTCAACCTAAGGCGCATGGCGCATGTCACAGCTAGTGCTTCTAATTTTAAGGTTGAATAAAATAAGATTCTTCTGGAGATATCTGCTATAAATTGCGATAGATTCAAAGTAGTCAGCTCGGATCGTATAGATAAATTAATGAGAGAAATCACAACACCTCAAAATGTAAAATTTTGTAATTTTAATGCTTGTCCTGGTATTATTATTTTGATGTAAATATTCATTATTTTCTTGTTTTAAGAACTTTCACATGACATATTTCTGTCTATCCAAAAGGATGTTAAAAAACATCAAAACTTAAATGTTAATATAATAATGTTTACTATTCAACAATTAAATAACATTATTTTAGTTACCAACTGTGTACTTTTCACTTCCAAAGTAGTCTAAATCATAGTAGTCGGTACTTACGTGCACGTAGCACTTTAATAATCGCTCATAGTGCCCAATTTTTCGTGTGCACATCAGTGGCGTAGGGTAAAAAAATTTGAAGGGGAACCCGGACCAAAACGTGAATTCTAGTAACTATAGCTTTGGGCTAATTTTAGCCTTTTTAGTTTAAATATTCAACAACAATTTGGGGCACTAGAGTTGTAATATCCGTAGCACCGGTTATAACATCGCCCATGTACTTACATAACAAGCTAAAAATGGTCATAAAATAAAAACTGCTTAACCAAACTAAATTAATTTTTATGGGAACAAATGGCAGGTATCGGAAGTATTCGGAAGGCATCGAATAATATAATCCATATAGGTGCAAAGTTCTCATCACTATAAATGAATTAAGTCCAAATACAAGATAGCTGCTATAAACCGTTCAGGAGTTCCCTGAACTGTTCTTCGTTTTCGTCATCAGACCCCTAATGACAGTTGCAACCCGTCTAGGTGAAAAGTTCTCATCAATACAAATTAATCAAGCTCAAACACAAGGTAGCTGCTGTGAATCGTTAAAGAGTTCTCTCAACTGTCTCTCGGCTCCATCATCAAGATATTATACTCCAGACCTTTATTTGAAATACTTAATGAATAAAACTTACAAACACACTAGTCGCCCCTAAGATTTTTGAAAGTTCCACTCGATTTCTCCTCTGGTCTTCTATCATCAAACCCTGATTTTCTTATCATGGGACCACCTTTAAAATATTTTCTTTCCAACAAAAAAAAGAATCATCAAAATCGGTTCATCCACGACGAAGTTATCCCGCGAACAAAGAACAAAAACATTGTAATATTTATGGATACTTTGTCCGTATTCCGTATCACCCAATGGATACGGACGAATTGAGTGAGTGACCTCCTTGTCCACCTTTTCTGTAGTCGGTTATCCAGTTATTACAATCATACATTGAACTTAATTAAAATTCCTAACTTCAAAAATTCTATGATCACAAAACCATATACTAATCGCATACAGATCTTAACACCGCGATTCAAAAACGTGACGTAATTGCACAACGCCATCTAGTTGAAAACTTCTAACTAACATAACACTGGTTAATACCAAACATTATCATTGAACTGAACGAACCATGTTTTTACTGCGCTAACTACGCAAAACTTATCAATTTCAAAAATAATACAAAATCAAATGCAAATGGACAGTTGAAAACAATATAATTATTCAAAACTATAAAAAAAATAAGCGGGCCAAAACTAATGTGAATCTATCATCCAAATAAAACTATCTAAACGAATTACGAAGTCCAGTATCATTCCATCCCGTTCTGGCGTACGCATTTCATATCTCTATCCTTATCATAAGCCGGAGACATTCGGCTTTCCAGCGTCCTTAATTCAGCGGTGTTATGTAGCGTCAAGCTCACAATCGCTACAAGAGGAACTATGATCGGGATTCCTGATTTGCCTTGCGGCTTACAAACCTTTCTGTTTAGCGGGAGTTGAAATTGTTTATTATTTCTTTGATTGTTAGTTTTAGTTTTAGAGTGTTTTTCTTTGATTGTTATTTTCACAAGTAATGTAGCTTCGTAAATAATATATTTTTTTTAATGATAAATGAAAATCATTGCTACTAATATTGCTATATTTCGAAAGTAAACCCGATAGGAATCGGCATGTTAGGTAGCTTCGCTACTGGTGCACATAGCACTTCAAGATTACGGTCGCACATAGCGTCCAATAATTGTCATGTGCACATAGCACTTCAAAGACTACGGTCGCACATAGCGTCCAATATTGTCATGTGCACATAGCACTTCAAAGACTACGGTCGCACATAGCAACGTAGGTTCGCAATTTGTATACATCACACTAATTTAATAGGAATCAGATAAAAAGAAAATACTTATAATTATTAATCATCAGCGCTCTCGCTAGTGGATGATCCACTACCTTTGTTAAAACAGATAATAGAGTATACACCCTTGTATTTTGACGCTCGTTTTTTTTTTATATAGGTGTACCATCCACCTTGTACCTATCATGATCTAAACTTTTCGTTACTCTATAGGCCCTAAACATTTTGGTAGTATGTGTTGCCCTCTCAACTCTCACCAAGTCTCCGACTTTAAATTCGAATGGCATTTTATTTTTATTTTTTTCGTTATATATAACTATTCTTTTGTTTTTCTTGTGACTTTTTGCTATGCTCCACAACGTCATCCATAACCTTGATCACGAAATATTGAATTTTCTCTATGAAAATAAACGAACGAGCCTTACAGTAGTCACATAATTATGATGTGTATTATCTTCACATCTTACTTTTAGCTTTGGCTTTGACTTTGGCTTCGACTTAGACTTTGATTTCGAGTTTCACTTTAAACTAGACTTTTACTTTGAATTAGACTTTCACTTTGAATTAGACTTTCACTTTGAATTATACTTTCACTTTGAATTAGACTTTCACTTTGAATTAGACTTTCACTTTGAATTAGACTTTCACTTTGAATTAGACTTTCACTTTGAATTAGACTTTCACTTTGAATTAGACTTTCACTTTGAATTAGACTTTCACTTTGAATTAGACTTTCACTTTGAATTAGACTTTCACTTTGAATTAGACGTTCACTTTGAATTAGACTTTCACTTTGAATTAGACTTTCACTTTGAATTAGACTTTCACTTTGAATTAGACTTTCACTTTGAATTAGACTTTCACTTTAATTATGACTTTCATTTAACTATGACTTACAATTTAACTATGACTATCACTGACTTCGACTACCACTTTGGTTTCAACTTTCATTTTCATTTCAACTTTAACTTCAATCTTAAAATTAGGTAAAGTACTGATTACTTGAACTTTAATTGGGATTGACCTAGGTCCGTGCAACTAATTCACTTAATATGCAGCATTGACTTCTAAAATCTATGTAGCTCTAACAGTTTTGCCCTTATTCAAAACATGTTGGTTTCATTTAGTCGTTAGGTAATCTTAATATCTATTTCTCTTTCTCATTCAGTTTGGCATTTTGCTTTATTTTAGAATTATATAACATTGTTTAAATGATTCTTTCCTTAAAAGACCATTTCAGACACCTGCATGGTCCTCGTATGGCTTGGACAGCATACTGTCTGGACTTTAAGAGACAGAGACTTATAGTTTTCGGATGTTTCGTCTCAGAGTAGTCAGATACAAAACACCAGCCAAATCTAGCTCTAAAATATTATCTGACGTGAAAAGTGTTTTCTTAACAACCAACTTGCAAATT
Organism: Agrotis clavis; assembly: GCA_954870645.1. Lineage (NCBI taxonomy): Eukaryota > Metazoa > Arthropoda > Insecta > Lepidoptera > Noctuidae > Agrotis > Agrotis clavis. Next base: position 12,796,520 of record OX940944.1, on the reverse strand, counting down.
AAATATCATCAGCTATCATTTAGTTATCGTGAAGTTTGCTCTTCAAGATAATATTCACATGAGCAATATGTACGGTGGGCTTCACAAATGGTTACCCCAGTAACTGAACTAAAGCGGCCAACCACATCATGACAGGGACTGTACAATCATAACAATTTAAGCTGTTTGCTTATATACTGTTGTAAACAACAATCAAATCCTGGACTTCAAAAAATGCTCGCTCATAGCGGCCTATGTTGTTATGTGCACATTGCACCTCAAAAATCATATCCGCTTATAGCTGTCTATCATTATATTTATGCACATTGCGTTTAAAAATTCGTGTTCGCTCAAAGCGGCCTACGTGGAGTGCACATACTGCAAATTGCACTTCGAAGTTGATGTTCGGACTGCACAATTATTGCACTTCAAGATATTATCTACACTTCACATCTTAGCATATTATCACAACTTCATAGCGGTTTTTTTTATAATTTTTGTACTTCATCTTTTTACTTTTAACAAAACTGCATTTTAAATCTGTCGTCACAATAAGGTTGATCTGATTGTTTTACTATTTCTTAATAGTTTACTACTGATTATAAATACAATTATTATAAGAAACGGAAACATATCTAAATTATGAAATAATTGTAATAAACATTAATTTATTGACATGTTCCTTGATTTTTTTCAACCGAGTAATTATTTGACTTTTAACTTTTTGGGGTCAAATTCGGGGATAAAATTTGTAGTAGTACATTCCATTTTCACCTGAGGTAATCGTATTGTCTGTCACATTCCAATGGTTTTTTTTTACTAAAATGCAAGCACTTACCCCCAGTCCAGTAACGGCGAAAGAAATAAAAACCAAACCTGGATCTTTAAATCTGGCCGACAATGGCCCGTAGCGATCCCGCTTCCGATTTGTTAGCTCGTTCGATAAGTAAAAGTCCACAATCGTTATTATTACAATTTTATTCCACTTTTAAAACAATTAATTCACACTTCTACGGCTCACACAATTTTATTCGCGACTACCAGGGATTAATTCGACCTGCTCGGTTCGAGGCACAAACTAGACTGGCTGTCGGACATAAAATTCACAATTAGCTCAACTTTGACAATAATGAAATGTAGTGAGGGTAACGTAAAAAAATCATATTAAGATCGAATTAATCCTTTTGAATCGATATCGTTTCAACCAAAATGTTTTAACACTTTTAAAATAAACCATTAATTATTCCATAATTATTTTTATTAATTATGGTTACAAAAACAAACGATAAAATCTAACATAAATGTTACCATAAACAAAAAATATACCAGTCTAAAATTCATTTTAAGTAAACCATATTTAATAATTTTGTAGTATGGTAACACCGTTCTAACACATATTATAAACAAAAACATGCCGCCAACATTATTTTTATGTTATGTAGGTATTTCATTCAATCAAACAAATATCTAAGTACCAGGATTTGTATGGGACAAGATAGCACCTATTTTTGAAACATTATCATAATAATTTCAAAACAATTAAAATTGTAACAATTTTAAATAATAAACAACATTAGTCATAATTAAAAAACGTAAACTTCGATCCATAATGTCGGCTGTCGAAAGAAATTTAATAATTTCCCCTATTTTTTAGACATTTAAGTAGATCGGTGTTTCTCAGTCCATTGTTCATAAGGTAAAGCCCCGCACCGTTGCGCGGGGATATACCTTATGAACAATGAACTATTCTACGAACGAATAGGAGGCGCGCCGCCTGTCCCGCTAGGAAAGTCCCTACGTGTCGCCCAATATAAAATCAACATTAGAACATACTCGTACCTACCGGGTGAATGTGAAGCGTTTGATTACGCAACATACAAATAAATGTTATCTATTGATCGTTTTTTTTGTAAATATTTAATTTATTAGGGCGAGTTTATAAAGATCTAGCCTAGAAAAGAAACATAGTCGAATTAATTTGAAAAATGCCCTAAACTAAAAAAAAACAAAAAAAACACTTGTTTAAAACATTTTGAACTGTTTGTTTTATATAATTTAAAAAAAAAACTGTTTTTTTTCCAACCCTGTTTATAATTACTATTTTCAAAATACCGAATTTCAATAGACCGAATATCAAAAATTCCGACTTCACATATTTTACGAAACATCAAAAACACGAATACCGAATATTAAAATTCCGATTATTGGAATTCCGATTCGGGTCCGTCAGGTCGAAAAGTCCGAGTCGGGGTGCCTCAAGACACATTTTGCTCGCTATTGCATCCTGAGTAATAGCACCACCAAGGTGGTTCAACGGAGCCCCGCTTCGCGGGGCTCCTGTTTCTGTGATTAAGGTTTAAAGTAACCTAGCACGAAGGGGATGGCGGGGTCTTTCAGACCCCGCCATCCCTAACCTGTCTGAACCTAACCTGTCCGAGTCGGGGTGCCCCAAGTCAAGAGCTCGCTTCGCTCGCTCTTGAATTCTAAGTTCTCCTAATAACAATAAAAATCCTGAAGGCAAACAGTGAAAGTTAAGAGGATACGCCTCGCCACTCCGTGCCTACACGGGTTTAAATAACACTCTGGGAGTACGGTAGACAAAATTACGTGGAGCCGGTTTTGCACCAATTCGTTTCTGTCACTGACTTTGTGGAATGAGAAACGAAATTCCGATTTTCAATATTCCGAAATAATCATAGTTTATTCGGAATATTGAAATTCGGAATTTCGTTTTTCGGAATGAGAACTCATCGAGCATTACATTTTTCGAATATGTGAAAATCGGAAAAAGAAGAAATCGGACATACGACTTTCGGTCAAATAAATTTCGAGATTCTTAATAATAGATATTGTAATTTTTAGGTATTATGATATTCGGAGTTTTGAAATTCGGAATAAAATATTTCGGAGTATTTGGGTGTTCCCGGCAAAAATAGAACTCAAAATTACAAAGACATCGACTTCCAAAAGACACACTTATTATTTTACACATTTTTGTGGTGGTTTTTGAAGGATGTTAGTTTTTTTTAATTTTACTTACAGCGTACTTGAAGTAATAAGGCATTAAAATTGTATGGAAAGTGTACGAACAATTTTTCCCATCAACTTAATATTAAAGTTCCAGTTTACGTCAGAAAAACTTGCTAGGGCCTCCAATTTTCGAATTTATTTAAGTGCCCTTAGAAGCAGTGTTATAAAATATTTTGTTATTTTTAATCACCCTTGCATTATTTAAAATACTAAGTAAATTCACCATAACAAGATAAAAGATTGGTGACGTATTTTATATAATTACAAACAATTCTATTTATAGTTCGCGACGCATCGTATGTGAAACGAAAACCATGAACTTGTCAAACATTTTAATTTACATAAAAATCTACAATTTTAAGTTTTGGTAGTCGCTAATTGAAACAAAAGAAAAATAACACTAAGGGTCGATTTATACTAGCGCAGAGTCGAAGCCCATCGAAGCGAATTTCTAAAACTGAACATAACAATTTCTACCTTAACTCCACAGCGTAACGCACATAATTACTTCTAAGATTTTAAAAAGTCGCGCGCATTCTTCAGAATTCGCGCGTCTGCGCGCGAACAACGCCGATCGTGAATCGTGAAAATCTTAGAAGTAAAGTGTGCGTTACGCTGTGGAGTTAAGGTTGAAATTGTTATGTACAGTTTTAGAAAATGCGCTTCGATGCGCTTCGACTCTGTGCTAGTATAAATCGACCCTAATTGGACTGAGAGGAAACATCCTGAACAAAGTCAGAGGTCACTGTCTCTTTAAAGTTCAGACAATTTAATGGTCAAGTCATACGAGGACCATACACTATACAGGTTAATGTCTGAGATGGTCTTTTGCTGAATCACACATATTTGAGTGGACCTTGTCCAGTCAGTGCAAGCATTTGTCAGTTATCGTGTAGCTCGACTCGAAACGACGAACAATACATACATTTGTGTAGGCCGCGTAAGAAACTCAAATTGTCAGAACATCAATATTTAAATAAACTACTGGGAAAAAAAAACTTGACCCTCATAAGTCCTCGCATTCTCAATTAACAGAAATTAAATAATCATGATTGTTTATAAAAATAATCCAAACATACTATAATAAACAAATCCAGTAATCAAAGCTAGTCCCCCACGGGTGGTCTGATTAGAAATGATTAGCAATAATCGTGTTATATACGGCGGGTGTTGCTTAATTAAACATGATCCGATATGCGTACTTATGTAAATGTGTTACTTGTACATACATGTATAAGCTCACGGCTTCTCCCGGCCGTGTTAGGCATACATTTTTCGATACCTATGCGATTCGATTACCTACTCTTTATCGAACACAAAAAAGTTAAAAAATAACTTTTCTTTCCGAAGTCGGTTGCAAAAAAGTCAGGTACCTAAATAAGAAACAAATTCATCGACTTCCGAACTTAAAGTTATTTTATACTTTTTGTTACGATTTGGCATTTCTAGCAAAGGACTCTTATTAATGATTGATTATTTAATTTTAATATTATACTCGTATTTTATACTATATCTTATAAAGTTAAAGAGTAAGTTTGCTTGGTTGCTAATCACAGGAACTACTGGTTGGGACTGAAAAAATATTTTTGTGTTGGATAGTCCACTTATTGATGAAGGCTATCTAACATGGGCAAGCCGCAATCGCGGCAGCAACACCTCTCTTTTAGGAGTGGCTGGAAAGCAACGACGATATAATACTAGAACAAAACTATTCTGCCAACTCGCTGAGGTACTACGTAAGCGAGGGAGGCGGGGTACTGCGTTGTGATTGGCTAACTCAAGGTCGGTTCTGTCTCAACGTATGTTTACGGCTCACAGGATTGGTCGAAATGAGACGGATATAAGACTTTTTTGCCTAATGTGTTGGCAGACATCGGTCGCCTGTTATTACGAGTCTAGTATTATATCGTCGCGTCGTTGCTGGAAAGGCATCACGGCGCCCTCACCTTCCGCCTGACGCAAGTCTTTACCGGACACGAGTGTTTCGGAAGGTTCCTGTGTCTCCACTGCGAGGATCGCCCGAAGGAGCATAGGGTGCAGATCTGCCCCGATTGGGCCATTGACGGAGGCGGCGGTGGCGACCTCTCTTGCCCGGCATTGGTCGAGGCCATGCTGCGGGGCGAGACGGAGAGGGAAGCGGTCGCCTCCTTCTACGAAGCAGTCATGCTAGTGAAGGAGGAGGCGGGAGCGTGACGGAGAGGCCACTTTACACCTGCATTAAATTAGCACGCCAATTCAGCCAAACAAACTGTTCAGTTTTATTTTATAGTATTAGTTTAAAATTAAATAACATAGAGAATTAAAGCAGTGGTAGTTCAGTGATATCGGGCCCGATGTACGAGCTAGTAGTTTTGAACCCAGCCAGACGAATCACTTCGTAATGTATTTCATCACCACTGCTCTCAAAACGGTGAAGGAAAACATCGTGAGGAAACCGGCATGTCCTAGAACCAAATATTCGAAGACATGTGACATCTACCAACCTGCACTGGGCCCGCGTGGTGGATTACAGCCACTCCCTCTCACAGAGAGGAGGCCTGTGTCCCAGCAGTGAGAACATTATAGGCTGATGATTAACAACTAATTAATTCTCTTTTAACCAAAGCTCGTCAAAATCACCTTCTGATTAACGAAAATTCAATCATCAGCTACGCTACTTCACGCATTCACATAAACTCAAGTGCGCGGTATAAAAATATGCGCCGACGCATGTCGAGCGCGCACTAGCCTAGCATAGATGTACCTACTCGTTGGTAAGTTAAAAACTTAGACTTTTTTTCATCGTGGTAAAATCATCAAATGAGTGAGTGAAAGCTTTTTTTAATTTAATCGCCCGAACTTTTTAAATTAAAAAAAAAAAAACTCTATATAACAATTTAATTTTTTATACTTTTTTTTTCTTTCCACAAATTTTGAAAATCCTAAGCTTTTTTTATTTATTCTACATTCGTTTACTCATTTCTTAAATATAATAAGGTAGCGTCCTTACACAAATAGTACTATATCGCAAAGGTAGGTTAGCGATATATCGCTATACTACACCTGACCGGCCGCAATACAGATATACAGATACACTAGAAACCAAACCATCGCCTACCAGTGTCTGCTAACCCCCTTTGACACTAACCACCCTTTGTTTCAGCCTTGTGTCTCGTGTGTATCTGGGTGGCGCCATCTACATGTCGCTCAGTCGACAACCGCGAGCCTCCTTCCGAGGACCTGGAGCCGTTCGTAGCTCATCACCACCATGAGGGCAATATAGCTGAACTCCTTATCCCCCTCCTTGAAAGAAGCCTGGCTCAAAGCGAAGCTAGGGATAATGAAAGAGCACACAGGAGAAGCAAAGGTGGTAAAAAGGTCATCCAAGTCTTACCCTACCGAGGGTCTGAAGAGCATAAGAGAAAGGGATGGAGGAAACTGAACTCGCATAAGAAGCAAGTAGTAGAAATAACTCCTTTACATGGTAAGAATAGAGCAAAGCCTCTAGCTTATATCCTATCTGCTGCTAAACCCCATAAAGACCATGCTGAGACCAATGATGACGTCAGTTCCTCTAACACGTCAGAACTGGAGCATGATAAGTCTACCAGCGAGGAACAACAGTCTTCTGAAGAGAAAGAGGCTAGTGAGGACACGAATGCCAATGTGCTAAGATCAGGCAATGATGATAATGATTCTCCCAGCGCTTCAAGCAATGTGCAATCCAGCGAAGATACTAACAGTAAGGAATCTAAAGATCTAAGTGCTAGTGATAAAGAAAGCGATGATGCAACCGTCGAAAGTGATGCAACCGTTGAAAAGTCAGAAGAAAAAAAACTTGTTGTTATTGAAGAGAGCGAAGAAGATGAACCAATGAAACATTTGATTCATAAACTTCATAATCTTAGAACAGCAAAAACCGTTTCCGTAGAAGAGGATGATGAAACATTAGAGGATGTAGGACATACTGAAGAAGACGTTGCCGAAACAGACGAAGATGTGCCTGAGACAGGAGAAGATGAAAAAACTATCGAAAGCTTCTATACTCCAGTTGTAGAAGAAGATTCAACTATCGAAGCAGACGCTACATTCGAGACCCCAGAAGAGTTAGAATCCAGAACTGCAACTCTGGAAGACATAGAAGCAACAATCGAAGATATCGAACCTACTGTTGAAGAAAGAGACGCTACCTTAGAAGATGTGGAAGCAATGGTAGATGATCAGATAGCAACTGCTGAAGACGTGGAACATACCATTGAAGACAAAACAGCGACAGTTGAGGAAGAACAAGAAACGATTGAAGATAATATTACTGCAGAAGATAAGACAGGCACTGTGGAAGACGCGACTGTCGAAGATGACCTGAGAATTGCTGACGCTACGGTACAAAGAGATGGCGAAACAGAAGAACGAGACGCTTTTATTGAACGTGACGGTACGGTAGAAAATGATTTCGACATAAGACTAGCACCAGTTGAAGAACCTGATCAGCATTTAAACCACGTACATGTACATTCTCATCCACACAACCCAGCTAGCGATGTTGAAGATATCAACCGTATAATTGACACCATCGGGAGACAAGCGTCAGTAGAAAACGAAGACTCAGTTGAAAATGATGGAAGATACATAGATAATGATATTGTAATCTCTAGAGGACATGAAGAATCTAATTCTGCAGAGAAAAGTATTAGCAAGTTGTTTAATGCTAGGGCTAGAGATATTATAGAACTGATTAAATCTTCTGTTGAAGCCAGCACGGCACCTCAAAGAGATTGTTTAGGAAATTCAGAGAAGCATCACGATCATAAATCTTATAGACTATCGTTCTTATTCAATAAATAATTTGACGGTTTTCAACCACGGTGTGTTTAAAGATGGTAAAAATTGGATTAGGGTTTGGGAAGGAAAGTTTGTGTACAATCTCACCATTTGCCTAGATGTTCCCAACTATGTTGTGGTCGGCTTCCAGTGGAAATGGATGCAGCTGAATATCAGTATTTTATATGGAGTGACTGCCTATCTAAACTTCTAAACTCGTTTTTTTTATTGCAATTCTTCTGGTTGTAACTTATCATTCCGTTTCTTAAATTATCATATTATTATCTTAAAAATGACAAACGCAAGGTTTACATGACTTCGATAATTCTAAGTTTAAAAGCATAAATTTTATAAAAAGGAGCATCATAAAAAATGCAAAAAAAAAATGTAATGTACGTCGCATTCTGTGATGGTAGATAATAAGTTAGATTTAAAAATAATATTATATCAGTTTTGAGGAAAATGTAGTTATTCTATGATTTTATAAGTCAGTGAACTTCTAACATTATAAAAACTTTTGGGGTGCTATTTAGATCGTTTTGCCAGTACTTTTTCTTTTGAAAATTCAACGTCCTGTCGAACCAGATGCAACTGAATATCAGTATTTTACACGGAACGACTGCCCATTGGACCTCCACAACCCAGTAACTAGGTAATACGATACCCCATGGTAAGACTGGTTGTCAGACTTTAGAGCTTCTGACTAACAGTAAAGACTGTCAAAGATTACCAAACAAAGACTAATGACAGTCGGGCCCAACGCCTTTACGTGCTTTCTCGTACGGAGGAAACTCACCATGACAAGATGGTCACCCATCCTCGCCCAACCTCGACATGATCGGCCTGTGCGGCTGTAATTATTTAGCCTCTATTACGGACTATAAAACCTTAATCTATAGGCAGAAAAGTAGGTACATATATTATATTTTAATTCTTATATTTATACAAATTTTGACGATCTCAAACTGTTTTGCAAGCATCGTCTGTATGACTTCTTTTAAAATATATTAATTTATTATATTTAAGCATGATTATTTTTGTTTTATTCTTAATTCCCATTTTTTTAAATGCATACAAACCCTATCTCTTCATAGTTAGAGTGAACAGGCTTCTTCTGGGCAAGCTTTTAGCATGTAGCATTTTTCTGTCATGAGATAGTGTTTCTGATGTCTTATATACAGGAAAAATTAAACGTTTTTACCATTCTGATATATTATGTAGGTATACTCAGAAAATATTGTTATTGTCAACGTCGTTTAAACTCTCATACATAAACACCCAGACACCGAACAACTTCTTGTAGATCATACAAATACTTTTATTATTGGCATGAAATAATGAAAGCAAGGCATCCTGATGGAGATTTTAAATACTCCTGCCAAAAATATGTTAGCAAAATGTTGTTGATAGGCACAAAGCAGTAATTTAGGCGCTAGTGCCTATATTATGTATTTTATTAGTTTTTTTTTAGTTTGGAATATCATCAACATCGAATAGCGGCCCATCCACTAACGTTCATTCCTTCTGACTTGTCCCGTTGTGCAAACTGTACAGAAAAGCGACGAGTTATACTAATAATTATTTTAAACGCACTAACGCATGCGACGCGCATCGTAAAGATGATTTTTGAGGAAAGAAAAAAAAATCAGATTGCAAGTGTAAAATAATTATTAAGTATGGTAGTTGCTATCCCATTATACAACATTGATTTGGCTGTAATGTCAACGTGTTGGGTGGAAGTTAGTTAAACACTAATCCAAGAGATGGCGCTACGCTACCGAAAAGCGTAAACGAGGAATAGAGAATTTCAGCTTGCAGGTGTGGGTTGCAATGGCCTAGTTGGTTAAGGCGTCTGGAGTACCTATCCAGAAGACGCGGGTTCGAATCCCACTTGCAATCTGAGATAAAATAAAATCGTTGAAGCCACTAATTAAACCACTCTTTCTCCTGACTTTTTCACAACACGCCCGTTCAACAATAATTAAGTGACCAAACACACGTTTAGGTACATCGTCCTTCGCGACGAGAGGGGTGGCGGGGTTTTAATACCGTCATTTTTCTCTCTTGCAAATCCACTGGCGTTCATTCCGTAAGGATTGTAGATTCTGGCAGGAATGAACGTTGGTGGATGAGCCGCTATTGAGTCTTGCATTGGAACGGAAAACACTTTTAGATTTACAAACAGGGTTGGCATGATTAAAACAAGTTGTTTTAAAACACATGTTTAAAACAGTGTTTAAAACAGTTTGAAATTAAACAGTGTTTTTTATTACATGTTTAAAAACAAAGATTAAAACAAGTTTAAAACATTGTATAAAACAGTACGAAAAAAAAACATGTTTTAAAACTACTTTTCATGTCGCAATAACTGAATATAAAATGAAAATAAAATAATAAGTATTTGAGTCTGAATAGTTCAACATAAAACGAATCGAGTCTCTATTGAACTACATTATATTTTGAACTATAACTACTATAGTTATATTTTTGAACTTTCAATGGCATTGTAATTGACTTAATAATTTTTTTTTATAAAACGTTGCCCCACACTAGGAATTTCTACTGTGTCGTGGGTGCGTTTACAAACATATAAACTCAAACATGCCGCCAACATTATTTTTATGTTATGTAGGTATTTCATTCAATCAAACAAATATCTAAGTACCAGGATTTGTATGGGACAAGATAGCACCTATTTTTGAAACATTATCATAATAATTTCAAAACAATTAAAATTGTAACAATTTTAATTAATAAACAACATTAGTCATAAATAAAAAACGTAAAATCGATCCCTAATGTCGGCTGTCGAAAGAAATTTGGTAATTCCCCTATTTTTTAGACATATAAGTAGATCGGTGTTTCTCAGTCCATTGTTCATAAGGTAAAGCCCCGCACCGTGGCGCGGGGATTTACCTTATGAACAATGAACTATTCTACGAACGAATAGGAGGCGCGCCGCCTGACCCGCTAGGAAAGTCCCTACGTGTCGCCCAATATAAAATCAACATTAGAACATACCTACCGGGTGAATGTGAAGCGTTTGATTACGCAACATACAAATAAATGTTATCTATTGATCGTTTTTTTGTAAATATTTAATTTATTAGGGCGAGTTTATAAAGATCTAGCCTAGAAAAGAAACATTGTCGAATTAATTTGAAATAATGCCCTAAACTAAAAAAAAAAAACACTTGTTTAAAACATTTTGAACTGTTTGTTTTATAAAATTTAAAAAAAAACTGTTTTTTTTTCAACCCTGTTTACAAACTAGAATAAGAAGAAAAACCAACCTATTCCATTTTTTTTATCGTGCCAAAATCATGAAATGAGTTCTCCCATCTTAATGTCAGACTCATACTTACTAAAAGCCACGGTGATATTTCAATAGCCCTTTATGTTCCAGGGTGACGGTTACCTGATGAGACCGTCCTGCGACCATTGCTTTGTCCAGTTCAATTATAAAAATTCTATATCAACAATTCAGCATTAGATACTATCAAATATTCAGAACAGGGCCTCAAGTCTGCTAATTTTATTTAACTCACATGCTATTGATATTCAATTGAGACTCAATCACGACTCCATTGCGATTAGAACAAATTTGGTATTCTGCAAAAACTTGTGTAAGCTCAATAGAGTCGTAATGGAATCGTAGTGTAATTTTAATTGACTCTCAGTTGAACAGTTATAAGTATTGCCATTAGAGAGTAGAATACCGATAAAGTCCACAATCGATTTACAATTGTAACACGATTGAAGAGCAGACTAGCAAATATTCTGATAGCAGTTCAATGGAATGTCACTGGAAAACCATTGGTCTTAAATTAGTAGCAGAAACAGATAAAACTGCTACTGAGATCCAATTGATATTCAATTGAGTCATTACTAAATTAGCAGAATTGGGGCCCAGGAGTAGTGGTGGTGAGTTCGAACTTACGCGACACATTACATAATATAAGAAACCGGTATGTCCTTAAACCAATAATAAAAATTCGAAGACATGATTGTGACATCTATCAACCCGCACTGGGCCCGCGTGGTGGATTATGGCCCACTCCCTCTCACAGAGAAGAGGCCTGTGTCCCAGCTGTGGGAACATTTTATAGGCTGATGATGTTGATTACGAACAGCAGCAAACAAGTACACACTTTCATTTTATACATAGGTATAATAAAGCAACGTTTTCACGGATGTTTTTTTTTCCATAAAATATTACTAAAATTTTATTGACAATAAAACTGAAATAGTTACGCTTCGTTTTAAAATAAAATAAAACAATTTTTTTCGTCCTTTTCACTCAAGAACATTTTTTCCCTAGTGAGTGAAAAAAAAAATTGGAAAAATTTCTCTGCAAAATGTTTGACTTAAAAATACCAATATGTAAAATGTTTCAAGTGATTATGAAGTGAATTATACTATGTTATTACTACTAATTACTTTCTTTTTACATTATGAATTGTTTAGTTGCGTTATTGATGAGAAGGGTAAGTACCTAAGTCAGGGGCGTAGCTACCGCCGTATCTGCCGTATCAATATACGGGGCCCCCGGGCCACAGGGGCCCCCAACGTGCGTAAACAAAAATTAATAAAAACTAGTGATTTAATAAATAAAATAGTTATTTACTTTTACACAATTTATTTGTCTATTCTATCTCTGTGTTTTTATTATTATTATTTATAAGTAATACTGTTTTAAGCACGTGGTTGTCTATTAGAAGTCCCTGGAAGATCCATATTAATGTCAATATTTCGATGCAAGTATTAAAATAACTTTCTCTACCTAATTCCGACCTCTGGACTGATCAGTCGCATTTTAAATTTTTTTGATGACCTTTGTCCAATTTTTTAGGGTTCCGTAGTCAATAAGGAACCCTTATAGTTTCGCCATGTCCGTCCGTCCGTCCGTCTGTCCGCAGTTTAGCTCAGAGACGCCCAGTACTAGAAAGCTGTAATTTGGTGTAAATATACGGCTTTGTTGTGCCGAGAAAGTGGTAAAATAAAATCTCGTAAAATATTTTTTTTTAGGGTACCTCCTGTACACGTAAAGTGGGGATGTTTTTTTTATTTCTCGCGTACCCCTTAGTGTGGGCTATCATTAAATAGGTCTTTAAAAAATATTGATAGTTCCCATTAACAATTTTTTGATGAAAAGATTCGTTTGTGAAATATTAAGCTTTAAAGTGCTAATTTTTGCTCGACTCGAGTGTCCCCCCCCTCTACCAGCTAAACGGTTATGTTTGGGGGTGTGAAAAAATTCACAATAGTAGTATATATAACGAAGTTTGAAGGAAAATTATCATGACTAAGTAGGCTTTACAAGTTTACGAGTAATAGTCGACCAACTTATAAAACGTACTTGGATAGCATATTTTCCTAAACAAAATGTATCGCAGAACATGTTCTTCAACTGCAAATGTAAGTTTGTAAACTTTATTTTTACAGCTATAATGGGTGGGTATGTTTTGGGGATAGGTAGGTTTTTATTGTCAACTATTTTTAACTAACTTCAAAAAAAGGAGGAGGTTCTCAATTCGTCGTAATCTTCTTTTTTATGTATTTTCCCCGATTTCTCAAAGACGCCTGGACCGATTTTGAAAATTCTTCTTTTTATAATTAAATTCAGCGAATCAGTTTAGTTAGTTCGCATAAGTATTTTGATGGGCAACTACGGAACCCTACACTGTGCGTGGCCCGACACGCACTTGGCCGCACTTTTTTGTTTATATTTCTGCGTAGATACAGAGAAATACATTATTTTTCCTGAGTGATAAATCTTTACCCTACCAAACAAATTTTTATACGGGGCCCCGCCAAGCCACGCTACGCCACTGACCTAAGTATATTGTTTTTTCTTCATCATCATCATCATCAGACGGAAGACATCCACTGCTGAACATAGGCCTCCCCTCTCCTCTCCTCATTTTGTTTTAAATTAGCTTTTATGCCTTTTTTCACTTGACTTTCGTTGACAATCAAATCTGTGACAAGTGGCGCCATCTATTATCACAATACCCATACATTCTTTGGAACAATGCTTTTTCATGATCAATGGTACAAAGTTTGTTTCACGTGACAACGATGATATTATTATAGAAAATGTCAGAACAAACGTGAAATAAATATTATAATTTTGATTGTTATTGCTGTATATTGGATGAGTCACAATTCAAATCAAATCATATCAATAGCATTTATTTCAAGTAGACCAGTTACAGGCACTTTTGAATTGTCAAAGACATAAAAATATAATTAAATACTGCAAAGTTATGGTGCTACAGTCCCAGTCACAAGACATAAAAACTGTGAAAGTACCGTAGATGCCCGTTCCAAGAAGTAAGTAGATCTCTATGGAGAAGAACGGGCAAGAAACTCCAAGGACACTCTTTTTAGATCGCCAGAATTATTACAAATCGATTGATTTAACAAAGGATTTGAAATAATTGACTGCTCATAAACAGTAATTACCTATGTCAAATAATTGGTGTATTCCAATATTCCCCGAACATAGGCTTCACGCGTTTTCCAAAGTATAAAGCGATCAAACATCCCATTTTCCTACAATTATTTTAATTTCAGCGAACTTCAATGAAACAGCTCTAATGAAACAACATCATGAAAACTACATCCAAGTGAAGACTTTTATCAAGAATGCTCAGAAGAAGTTCCATGACGATACACCTACAAGAATAGACCAGCAACTTGAAACCACAAAAGACACCCAATCGACAGACGTCAGAAGTTGGTTATGGAGTAACCCATCTTCAGTAGACCCTAGCAATGAAAACCATCCGTATCTCCCTTTAGGAAGATCACGACCTACCTTCCCGGATGAAATCACACCTTTCACAACTCAAACAAATGAGCATCACTTGAAATGGGATGAAATCTTTCCGAATCAGAAATCGAAAACAAATGAATCGAGTTTTGGAATCGATTTTGAAACCACTGCACCAAATAGTACAAATCTTCAACTGTCATCTGTATCTTTAATGAATTCTAAAGATCGAAAAGGTTTTAAACCAGGTGAATTTGAAATGAAAGTAAATTCAGAAGTATCTATAAATCCAAAGAGAGAACATTTTATACTAAAACTTTCTGATCCAATTGAATCAAAACTCCATATTGATAATGCACATCCTTCCACGGTAGAACCTTCTTCAAATCTTCACCCATCTTCAAAAGTACCCATAGTACATCCTGAATACCAAAAACGTTTTCGTCTTAATGAATCAACATCTCGTTTTGTTCATCCAGACTTTTCTTTACGTAGACCTATGTCAGATATTCAATTACCTTCAAAGAAATACACAAGTCCTCGTCAAAATCATATTGAAGTTAAATCAAAAACTGGTGAATTTAAAGATCGGATTACTACTGAAAAAAAATCTAGATCTAGAAATCCGTCAACTCCATATTTAAATACTTCCACGTCAAGTATAAAATACCAGTATCGTTTTAATCCCTCATTACAAACAAAAGAATTTATACTTCTTGTCAAACCTGTACCCGTCACGGCAAAATCATCATCACCATCACCAAAATCACTTAAAACTTATCCAAAAACCAAGAATTCTTTCAATCCTACTTTAAAAGCAAAAAGAATTATACTTAGACACACGTCACAGAAGACGACAAAGGCTAAAGTAACATCGAAAACGCTTAAACCAAGTCCTAAAACCCTGCAGTCTTCTGGCCCTAAGATAAAGCCTTCTATCGCTAAGAGCCTCAAACCTTTTAGGCCTAAGACCATAAAGGCTTTTACCAAAGCCCTGAAACCTTCTAGCGCTAAGAACCTCATATTTACCAACCCTAAAATTCTCAAACCTTCTCTCCCAAAGAAGACCCAGTCAATGGACTCGAATAATTGTTCCCGACCACCACGTGCCAAGCCAACTTTTCTTCCCAAAACTTCACTGAGAGGATATTCAGGCAAAGATTTTGAATTCAATAGGTCTTTGAGAAGACCGAATGAGGAGTATAAGAAAATATGGTTTCGGGATGTTACAACTTATATGCCGGTTGAAAATTGGGTCCTTACTTTAGTTGAAAAGATTGGATTGACAACAAGGAAAAGCTTTAGAGGTGAGAATTTAATGATTAACAGATCCAAAATGAATCTGATAATCACGAATTAAAAGAGAGACAGGCTACTTTATTGTTTAAAATGCCAGCAGGTCACCTATCTGAATCTCTAAAATTTAAGCACTAACCACTATGTTGAAAATCAAGAAATTGGACAGATTGAGGTAGGTTAATAATAATAATATGCTGGCGTCTGTACACCAAAATTGACAAAATCTGACTCAAAAAGTAAGTATTTCTTAAATAAGTTAATGATAACTAAAATATTACCTCCACCAGCTAACCCCACTCGCAACCTCGAACGAACTCTCATCATACCTCACGCCCTGGTCTCAAGTAAACAATTGAAAAACACTCCAAAGAATCAAGCAATACACTTTCTTCGCCAAGGCCCTCCCCGGACAAGAACCATGACGGAAGACCATATACCATCAACCACAACGGCTGAATCTGAAGATTATAGTCTACCAACCATGCCAAACAATATTGAAGACTATGGTTTAGCAACCACAACAAAAGAGGTTGAATATTATAGTCTACCAACCACGCTAACCAACGTTAGAGACTATAGACTATCAACCACAGCGACTGAATATGAAGATTATAGCCTACCCACCACCGCAACCAAGGTAAAAGACCACAGACTATCAACCACAACGACTGAATATGAAGACTATGGTCTATCAACCAAGCCAACTAATATTAAAGACCACAGACTAACTACCAAAACGGCTGAATATGAAGATTATAGTCTACCAACCAAGCCAATCAACATTGAAGATTATAAACTATCAACCACGACCAAAGGGGTTGAAGATTATAGTCTACCAATCACATCAACCAAATCAGAAGACTATACACAATCAACCACAGCAACTAATAAACCAAGATTCACTATTGAGAACCACGGAGGTATACTTCATTTGATAACTGTTCCGGAGGATGATGAAGATACTGCCAGGGTTGGGAGACCAGGGTTTATAGTGGAAGATGAGGAGATGATGGAGCCGTTGACTACTGTTGATATGATGTATAGAGGTCCAGAGATGAAATCTACAAGAGATGGAATGTATGGAGGTTTGTATTGTCATGATCTGTTTTATCTTTTGCCCAATTATTTCGTTCAGCTGGAAGCTGTGTAACAGAATGAAAAAGAATACGAGTATTTTACATGAAGAGACTGCCTACCTAATTTTTTTTCCATTGATTGGGTTTGTTTACATAGTCGTTGGTACCGGCTGTCATTTGTAGATCTTTGACAGTCGTTACTGTTAGTCAGAAGCTCGAAAGTCTGACAACTAGTCTTACCATTAGTATCGTATTACCCAGTTACTGTGTTGTGGAGGTTCGATAGTCAGTCGCTCCATGTAAATACTGATATTAAGCTGCATCTTGTTCGACTGGAAGCCGACCACAATATAGTTGGGAAAAAGCAGGGAGATGATTAAGATAATGGGTTAGTTCACACATAGAAGCGACGTGACGCAACAATACTGGTAAATGTATCTTTTCGTGTAGAAAATGAACTTAGATTTTGATTCGCTCTATAGAAACGTGCTCGCAGCGCCGCATCTCGGTGTGTGATGATCCTAAGATACTCCAACTTGCGAGGATTTTCCTAACTCTGTAGAGGATTTATTTACAATCTAACAAATTGCAACTGAATATCTTCATTTGCCATGGATTTATTGCCCATCTGCCTGTCTGGTGTAACTGCTAGGCATACGCTCCCGGATTTGACATCATGTCAAAGCAATACTATGGTACACACGGCTCACATCAAGCTATACAAAACCAGTTTATCGTGGTCTCACTTTGTATGATCATTCCGCGCATACAACGATCAGCTTATACTGGTTTTGTAAAGTTTGTTGTGTACCCGTGTGTACAAGCATGAGTACTGGGTTTTATCCATTATGATCTTCTGGGTATTCATGGAGTCTAGATTTGTGCCTGGTTGTTGGTAATAAGCTCGGTCGCTATACCATAGGACTTAAAAGCGGGTGAAAGGTAGATGTACTGTTAAGTAAGTAATAGGTTAATGTAATTCAATTTCACAGCTCAAAACCTAGCAGGTCAGAAAATCGACAAAACAAGAAGACACCTTTTAAAAGAAAGAAAGAGAAGACGCCACACTCACCACAAACATAAAACAAGACAGAGAAAACACAAACAGAAACACAGAAAGAAATATAAGAAACAAAAGAAGCAAGAATTGGAATATCCATTACTGTTCACTGACCTTCGTAAAAGGCTGAGTATAGGGACACAAATGGAATTCTCCAAAGAAAATCGATCTAGGGAGAGGTACGTTTTCTTAATTTTAAATTACTCAAGCCTTTTATTTTCTTACGTAGTAAAATCATCAAATGAGTCCTCCCACCCAGACAGGAAGAGAAGGACTCTTAGAGACGCTCAGAGGGCCAAAGTCTGTCGGGGTCTCAGGACTGTCTTATTAGGCCCCGAAACGTTAAGGGCTACTGAAGGACACCGTGCATTTTAGTCAGTACAAGTATTGACAGTCCCTCCCGTTCTACTCTGGGGTAGAACTCATTCGAGTACCATACCATGGTATTGGTATTATTCGAGTAGAGTACCATGAAAAAAATATACCTATTATATCGTTCAGATTAGCATCCTGATTCCTGACTTACTTCGAACATGTTTCGCCTTGTGGTGCTATGCACAGTTAATGGTATAACCAAACGAACTCGCCAGCTTAATAGATATAAGTATAGATTATTCTTATCAAAGTTGTTGAATAGATTCTTCATAGACACTTACTAAAATGAAATCTCACAACTTTTTATAGTGCAAGAACCGTGTTATGAGACATTTTAATTTTTTTGCCAATCTTCACATAAAATGTAAAGGGTATGTTTGTTTTTGATGTGTTAGACATCAATGTAAGTACATTTTTGACAGGCCTGTTGGTCTAGTGGTTAGTGACCCTGACTGCTATGCCGAAGGCCGTGGGTTCGATTCCCACCCAGGACAAATGTTTGTGTGATGAGCACGATCATTTGTTCTGTGTCTGGGTGTAATTTATCTATAATATGTATGTATTTAGAAATATATAAGTATGTTTATCAGTTGTCTAGTACCCATAATACAAGCTCTGCTTAGCTTGGGACTAGATAGCGTTGTGTGACAGTTGTGGAATATTATTATATTATTAGTATTATTTATTTTCAGAAAAGAAAACGGAGAGACATATCCTCTGAAAACTATTCCGGAACTCTCCCACAACGACACAGTAATTGAAAAAGTATTCAGACTAATGGAAACACAAGACGGTACACCAGAAACAGATAACAAACGACTCTACAACAAAGTAAAAGAGACTTTAAAACAGGCACAAATAAGGAAGGAAATTGAACGGCAGAAAAAGAAAGCTGAGCTGATCAGGAGGATTGCAGAGGGCTCGAGCTACAGTGATGAGGAGGAATCGCTGAAGAGGAACCTGGTTCAGGCACTACAGTATGGAAATAGAACCTCAGAATATGATTTGCCATTTATTTAAATTGACACCAATAGGGTAGTATATTGCATACATAAATTGAAAATTTGTTGAGTCCGTGAGATGAGAAATATTGTACAGTTGTATCTATATAATATTGTACAGCAATCACATAATATAATTATATTCGTAGATTCGTCACGAGACGCTACTCATAGTTAACGCAATAGGACACTTTGGACAGGCGCTACACTACCTTATTGTACGGCGAACCACACATCGTCATTTTATTGTGGAATAGCCAAATCATCAATTTACACGTCTTAGTACGTGATCTGTACCCTTAGCACGAATTTTCACTATTTTACTTCAGCGTCTTTCCAGTAGGTATTTACAGTATGAAAAAATGGAACAGCGCCTCTGGTGTGCGAAGAAGGAACTAATTTTTTCCTTGAAAATTGTCAATTTGAAATTGTCAAAGTTCTAGTTTACTTTACGTCTCAAATCCTGAAAACTCGTGCTAAGGGTACAGATCGCAACTAGTGTCGTCGCGCGTGCTCCCTCGCTCTATTAAGAAACATTTCTAACATTCTCAATAATACACAGTTTTCTGTGAGCATTTCGCAGTTTATCATTATAAACATCCCAAACAGCAATCTCTACACTTATCATATTTTTTTGTAACCCTGAACCCTATGCTAGGTAAAACCTGTGTTCTCCCATTCATGACATGGTGTAATCAAAATAACAACAAAAGCAAAATTATTACTGATAAAAATATCAGCACACTTTCATTTTAATATAAAATATGGGTCGATCTCCAGAGGCATTTTTTTTCGTGTCGGATTGAATAAACCCATTTTAAAATTGAAAAACGATTTCAAAATAATTTTTTATATGCAGTTCAGTATCTAATCTACCTGGTACAAGGCTAATATTATGAATAAGTTTATTTAAAATATTTAAAAAAAAATCTTAAACCCTAAAATCCTGATCGCTCTGGGTTGTCCTCACTCCCGATTGAATGAAAAAAATATTCTTTATTTTTTTAATGAGAAGCTACATATGAAACAACTTATTTAGATTACATAAGAAATAATTAATCTTCATTGTTATAAAATACTTGTAATTTTATTGTGAATACTTTTGCCACAATTTGAATTTAAATTCGTGTCCGGGCATTTTATCTCATCGCTCTGCGCTGAGGTAAAACATCGCGCTCATGCCTAGTTATGCGTTATAGACACTCTATTCTACTCTCGCTGGGTAGCACCAGCAGTGGTCTAACCGTTGAGGAGGATACCTTTGTGCCATGTATCCGCGAAGGTAAGTTCACGAAGGCAAGTTTATGATTACTCTGGATTTGGTTCTCGAATTTTATGATTGATATGGCACGTTATTCAAATTAAATATTAAGCTTGTAAATAAGTTTTTTATGTGAATTGGGTGATCTTTATGATGGTTTTTATGACACGTAATTATAAATTTCTACTGCTTTTAAATTCGGCTATATTCATGATTTTGTGACTTTTTCTGATCGATATGGCTGTGATTGCTCTGTCCAAAAAGACCAGAGCAATGATATTTTGCATTAATTGTACATTATAAAACTATTTAACCATCTTAAAAAAAGGAGATTTGCACTTCGGCCTGTACCTATGTGTGTATGAATGCTTGTCCGCGATTATCTCGCGTTTGGCTGAACCGATTTTGATGCGGTTTTCAGAAAAGTGTTAGTTTTATTCTGGGAACGGTTTTAATATAATTATAATTACACGAGCCGTCTCGAACACAGACTTGATGACTTCCAGCCTCCCGAACAAGCCGGTTTCCGAAGAGGCTATAGTACCATAGACCACATCCATACACTGCGGCAAGTTATACAGAAGACCGAAGAGTATAACTTGCCATTATGCTTAGCGTTTGTGGACTATGAGAAAGCCTTCGATTCGGTGGAAACTGGGAGGTACTTGAGTCACTCCAGCGATGCCGTATTGACTATCGGTACATCGAGGTGTTGAAGTGCTTGTATAATAACGCCACCATGTCGGTCCGAGTACAGGAGCAGAGCACGAAGGCGATTCCATTGAGAAGAGGCGTAAGACAGGGGGACGTTATCTCCCCGAAACTGTTTACTGCCGCAATGGAAGACGCCTTCAAGCTCCTGGAATGGCAAGGACTTGGCATCAATATCAACGGCGAATACATCACTCACCTTCGGTTTGCCGACGACATCGTAGTCATGGCAAAGTCGATGGAGGAACTCAGCATGATGCTCGATGGCCTCAACCGAGTTTCACAACGGGTGGGCTTGAAAATGAACATGGACAAGACGAAAATTATGTCAAATGCCAATGTTGTGCCCACCCCAATCTCTGTTGGAAACTCGGTACTCGAAGTTGTTGACTCATATATCTACTTAGGACAAGCAGTCCAGTTAAGTAGGTCCAACTTCGAGAAAGAGGTCAACCCTCCGAATCCAACTCAGTTGGGCAGCGTTCGGGAAACTACACAATGTCTTTTCGTCCGACATACCTCAGTGCCTCAAGACGAAAGTCTTCAACCAATGTGTGTTACCAATGATGAGTTACGGCACCGAAACGTGGTCTTTCACTATCGGCCTCATCTCAAAGCTCAAAGTCGCTTAACGAGCTATGGAGAGGGCTATGCTAGGTGTTTCTCTACGTGATCGAATCCGAAATGAGGAGATCCGTAGACGAACTAAAGTCACCGATATAGCCCACCGGATTAGCAAGCTGAAGTGGGAATGGGCAGGCCATATTGCTCGCAGAGCAGATGGCCGATGGGGTCGAAAAGGATTAGAGTGGAGACCACGGACTAGCAAGCGCAGCGTAGGACGTCCACCAGCAAGGTGGACAGACGACCTTATAAAGGTCGCCGGAAGACGCTGGATGCAGGTCGCTTCCAACCAGTATATGTGGAGATCAAAAGGGGAGGCCTATGTTCAGTAATGGACGGCCTATGGCTGAGATGATGATGATGAACGGTTTTAATATATAAAACTAATGGATATCTTGTGACATTACCCACTTGCATCCATTTGTTTGCTG
Source organism: Agrotis clavis (assembly GCA_954870645.1). NCBI lineage: Eukaryota > Metazoa > Arthropoda > Insecta > Lepidoptera > Noctuidae > Agrotis > Agrotis clavis. Next base: position 12,774,095 of record OX940944.1, on the reverse strand, counting down.
ACTTGTATTGTAGATTTTCAAAGACACCGATTTAATTGAATATCTAAACTAAAAGGGAAAAATAAAAAAAAAGCTTTTTGAAAAAAAAGGAACCGACTTGAAAACCAAACACAAAAATGTATAAAATAACTTTTCTTTCGGAAGTCGGATGGCCATAGTCAGTGAAATAAAAAACAAAGCCACCGACTTCCGGAAGAAAAGGTATCACTTACATGTTATCTTGTTACACGTATACCAACTGAATATCGTCGGCCTAATTAGTTAACCTGCTAAGTGCATTTTTGCAAGGTTTACAGGACGAACAAAAAACTGAATAATATCTTTATTAGTTTAGCAATCAAAATTTTGAAAATCCCGTTGACTTCTATATTTTTTCTTGATATTTTAAAAACATAATATTTAAAAAAACCTAAACAGATTTTTCAAAAATGAGGAAAACGTTTATTTATCAGTTATTCGAGGTGAAATTTCAATTTGCTTGAGGACTTAGCAGTTTTTATCTTTTTGGTATGGTGTATAGATAATTGAATAGTGCAGTTAAACGAATTCAATTAGTAATCAAAATAATTATTTATTATTGAAAATTTACAAATCAGTCCCTCTTTAATAGGAAACAGGGTTAAAATATCTAAACTAAACTCTTATCGCATCGGTGTGAGGGGTTCGCATTGGGGCGGCGGCGGCGTTGGGAAAACGATGAAGTACTTGAGATTCGTCCTCGACAGCCCGTGGAACTTCAGGGAACACTTCCTGCGTTTGGCCCCAAAGCTAAACCGGGCAGCAACCGCCCTCAGGCGACTCCTGCTCAGTCTCAGCCGGCCAAACGCCTCCTACCAGAAGGTCATGGCTATGCGGATGATCCGAGGATACCGCACGATCGCCGGTGAATCAGCCAACCTCCTTGCCGGATGCTGCCTTAGGATCTGAATGCAACTGCTCTCCAACGCGTCTATGAGTGGCGCGTGGAGGCGCAGCGCCGCCTACGGCCCGCCGGGGCGAATCCCCGCTGCCTCGACTTCTCGAGGCGCGGCGGGAAAAGCTCCGGCGCGATCTCAGGGCAGTATGGAGGGAGCGACTGTCGCAACCGAGATCCGGGCACGCCGCAATCGCGACGGAGACCCCTCTTTGAAGAGTGGCTGGATAGGCGTCACGGCGGCGTCCTGACCTACCGCCTGACGCAGGTCCTCATCGGACACGGAAGTTGCAGGAGGTACCTGTGTCGGATAGGGAAGGAAGAAAGGCCTGGGTGTCACCACTGCGAGGATCACCCGGAGGACACGGTGGAGCATACGGTGCAGGACTGCCCCGCTTGGGCAACGCACCGCCGCGTTCCTCACGACGGCGATAGGATATTATGCGACCTCTCACGCCCGGCATTGCTCGAGGCTATGCTGCGGGGCGAGACGGAGTGGGAAGCGGTCAGCTCCTTCTGCGAAACAGTTATGCTAGCGAAGGAGGAGGCGGGACGCGTAAAGGTGAGGACGTGGCTGCGTCCACCTCACAGCCCAGCCGCAGTGGTAGACGCCCACTGCGTTGGACGTCGTAAGACGATTTCCGGTCACCGTAGGTGCGGGCATGCGGGCTCCGAGTAATGGACGAGTCGCTGTCCGACCATCGACCATGTCCAAGTCGATGGCGCGTTGTGTTTCACACACGCCTCAAAGAGTGTCAGCACAATGACGTCCCCCTTAGAGGGCCAAAGCCTGCTGGTGTCGGGTCTTACGTATAAATCGTGACCCCGGAACGTAAAGGCTATTGAAGGACACCGTGGATTTTAGTCAGTACAAGTCTGACATTCCCTCCTGCCCTGTCTTGAGTGGGAGGACTCATTTGATGATTTTACCACGATTAAAAAATGGTAAACTCTTCATAAACAATCATTAATCGTTATAATATACGTTATTATAATGTGTTGTCTGTCTTGTAGTACGTGTTGTACTCCTAAGTATTTTACTATTATTAATGACAGCTATTAAATATTGTTTTACTACTGCTACTGTATCACAATCAATTAATTATTATAACAATAAATTAAAATAAACAATTTTCCCAAACGGCACGTGAGTTTGGGAACGTTTTCAGTGCAAAACTGAGGCCGCAACAGGATTTAGCAGGTTTGCGTTGTGGAGAGTGGCTAGTGGTAAGAAAGCAGTTTTTCGTGCATAGCTTTTTACACCTTTTTAGGCTGAAATCGCTGCTATTTCTTAAATGCTAAGGTAGATATTAGGCTGAATTTTCTAACTGCATCAAAAAGTCAATTTTGCCAAAAATGGACTTAGCAGGTTAACGAATTAGGCCGACGATATGACTAAAAACGCCAAAACTAAATTTTTTTTATCAATATTCTTTTTTTTTTTAATTGGTTTTGACCAATTATGATCGCTCTGGCACCAATTATGATTGCTCTGGTCGCGAAATTTTTTGAACTTAAATATTTCCATAACTGTTAGTGTAAATTGAAGGCCAAAAGTAAAAATATACTATTTGAATATCATACTTTTTAATGAGATACATAATTACCGTTAAATATCAATATCTGAAAAGCACCAGAGCGATCACACGAATACGCCCGTTTTGGAGATCCACCCATATACTAACATTTTTATGGAATCATAAAACTTGTGTACATCACATAAATTATTTTTTTATGTTCATTTCAATAAAATATATTATTCGATTTTTTTTTTGTTGATAAAATTTGTAATACCTACTTTCTACTTTCAAACAAAGTAAAAGATTTTGAAAGTTTAAGAATGATTTAAAAATGTGTGATCGTATTTTTGCTTGCATTTTAAAATATCCAAAATTCTATTGTTTGTTTAGGCATTTTAGTGTGAGATGTTCGTTAAAATGAACCTGAAATGTTTCAGAATAAAAATAATAATCAGTTTTTAATATTTCACCAATTACGTGATTATTTTAGTGCCATGTGGACAATCTATAACAAATAATATTTTTAAATCACAACGAAAGAAAAATTTAACTATCGCAGTATTTACCAAATTTTTAAAGAACTATGGCAGTGTATGTTTTAAATATATAAGCAAAACATGTTGGAGAATTAACGCATTATGCTTTTAATATTTTTGTTACATTTATTTTACTATGGTTTTATTCAATGTGTTGAATTTGAAAAAGGTATGTATATATTCTTCTGAATTTTTCATTAATAATATTTAGATTTAAAAATACTATATACTTACAAGTTGATGCTCATTTCAAATCAAACCAAATGGTTGAAAGTATTGCCACGTTTTACGTAATGGTAGCCATACACCATCCTACCTATCGTATGACGCTTGCAATTGTTTCAAATTGGCAGTTCGTCCATATACACCATACACCATACTGCCTATCGCACGATCGATTTGACACAACTTCAAATCTGCAGCAGCGATGCCAACTTAGCAACTTTATAGCTAGATCTAACTATTATTCGGTGACCGATAGCTACAAATTTATAAAATTGTAGGTAGCTGTCGTCATCGAATAATAGCCAAATGCATCACTGCTGCCGATTTGACGTTGTGTCAAATCGATTTGATGACCTGTCAAATTGGCATGTCATGCCATCAAATACAACAAAACAATTGCAAGCGTCAAATCGATCGTCGATATGCAGGATGGTGTATGACTACTATAAGACGACGTCGACGACGATGATTCAATAAATAAAAGTGATGACCAGTCCCAACTGACAACGCCTGTTCATGAACATGACACAATGTATCAGCTCCATTCAGCTCAACCATTTTGAAGGGAACTAAATGATCCGATACACGCTCCACCATCACCGAGACATTTGAGTGAGCATGACATACTCTCCACAACCAGTGTCATCCAAGTCATTTTTCTTTGCCGTATAAAAACTACGACCATAGATAATAAAATGTCCGGGTTCCTAGTAGGACACTAAGAATTTGAATCCAAAAACACGGAAGAAAAATTACTCCCGTCATTCGATTCCTACGTAAAACAAGTGAACATCTCCAAGGAAAACATTTATACTATTATGTGTGCGTGTCGCTCACTCACACATTCATAAAAAAGTGGCTTCACTAAAACGTTACGTTGTGTTGTCGAAAACGTAATCTAGGCATTTTATAATCTAAAGGTATGATTTTATTGCAGCGGACTTCAAAGCCCTAATAAGGGCTCACAATCAGAATAGCTGTTCTATGTGGAATAACACGCCTCCAGTTTACCAACACGATCCTATCACTCCGGAATTCGCATTCTTCACTCCATCAACTAGCTTCCGTAAGCATATGGATCTTTTTCAACATTGCTTATTTTTTTTTTCTTTAAGTAAAATCGGATATATTATAGCTTATAAGATCAGAGGCCTTACCACGATCCAGTTTAGGCTGTGGGAAAGAGACAGAGCTATACAAGTCGTCTAGCGCCATCTCTTTCCAACAGCCTAAACTGGATCGCGTTAAGAGTTCATGGTAGGCCACCAGTTTGTCGAATGTTTCAAGCTAAAATTAGTATCAAATACTCAGGTCTACAATCTACTTGGATTAGAGTAAAAGTCAAACTTCTAAGTCATTGCAATCAAAAGATACGATAAATATATCAAAAAATACTTGAACCGTATCTTTTATTTTGTTACGTAAATCAAAATTGACGCAGATAAGACTCTTCTAAAAGTCACAAAACGTCACTAGGTCGATATTTATATAATTTCACAGGCGTCATGACGTCACTAGCCCCCAATCCGGAATTCTGAAGCATTTATCTCTGTCTTACACTCATTGATTAAAAAAAAAGGGTCTTTATTTTTCTATACTGTAACTGACGCGATGGTCTAAACAGATATTCAATTAATGTATGCAATTAACTACCCTATTTTTCATAAACAGTTGAAGAAATACAAGAAACGAGACGAAATCAAAACGCACGCAAAAAACAACGACAGAGAAACGACATGCGCTTTAAAAACCTCTTCTTCAGGCATCAACCAAAACCATTCACAATCTTTGATTATTCTGGTGGAAGACAAAACTTCAAAGACCATGAAGCAGATTCTTACAGTACACAAGAAGACTCCAATGAGGATAGTGATGGAACAGAAGAATTTGAAGTAGACGTTGAAGCAAAAGAAGAATCAACATCAATAGAATTCAACACTTCAGGAAGAATATCCGAATCAGACGATAAGGAATCTTCAAACAATGCTTTAAGGTATATTTCAGAAAGCAGCTACCCAGAGTCTAAGGACGAAGAATCATCAGTTTTTAGATCGCTTTCAGAATCACTTGAGAGCTTACCAGCGCCGCTTAGAACACGGCAAACCAAGGTAACGAAATACACGGGAAGGCTTAAGCCGAATCTTCTTCTAGGCAAGACAATCATACCATATTACGATGAGCCAAATAAGCCAAGTACACCAAAAATCAACCACAAATGGAATTTCGGTTACAACCAACCGTTTAGCAAGAAGCCACGCAAAGTCAAAGAGGAAAGTATCTTTGATAATGATAAAGAAATTTTCAAGAAGATGGGACGGAAAAAAGTACGTGGTAAAGTACTAAGGATGCATAAGATGTCAACGAAAAAGAAGTGGTATTCTGATGGGATTAAGGTGGAAGATGGAGTACAAACACAGCCGACAAAGGCTTGGATGAGAACGACTGCCAAGCGGTTGCCTAAGCGTATGTACTTTTCATTTATTTTTCTTACAGGTGTAAAAGCAAAAAAAAAGTCTGTGAAGTAAACGAATCTTTCTTTCACAGAGAGGAGGCCTGTATCCCAGCAGTGGGAACATCATTTATAAAATCATTCTTAAAGAAGCTAAAACCCTTTCCCACACATTTTTTTGTTTTGAAGTTCACTTTGTAATTTAAGGAGATATTGAAGTTTCAATTACATCATAACCTGCCTAGCCTTTTCCCAACTATATTGTGGTCGGCTTCCAGTCAAACCAGATGCAGCTGGATATCAGTATTTTACATGGCGCGACTGACTATCGGACCTCCACAGTCTACAACCCAGTAACTGGGTAATACGATACCCCTTGGTAAGACTGATTGTCAGACTTTAGAGCTTCTGACTACAAATGACAGCTGGGACCAACGGCTTTACGTGCTTTCCGAGCCACGGAGGAAACTCGCTATGACAGATAGTCACACAGCCACAGACCAACCTCGACAAGTGCGGTTTAACCTAGATGATCGGCCTGTGCGGCTGTAATTATTTAGCCACGAACTCCTCATTGAAGTTTCAATCATCATCATCATGTCAACCGTAAGATGTCTACTGCTGAACATAGGCCTCCCCTTTAGACTTCCAGTAGGACCGGTTGTAAGCGGCCTGCATCCAGCGTGATCCTGTGGCCTTCATCAGATCGTCTGCCCACCTAGTGGGTGGACGCGCTTGCCGGTGCGTGGTCTCCATTCGAGAACCTTACGGCCCCATCGACCATCAGTTCTGCGTGTTATATGGCCTGCTCACTGCCATTTCAATTTGCTAATTCGTTGGGTTGGAAGTTTCAATATTATATTCACACTTTTGAAACAACATCATTTACTCCTTTTTTTCAAATTATTCATCGTTATTTTCTTTGGTCTTCCCTTTCTCTGCATCCAAGAGAATTATAGGCACTCAAATATTTGTTATCTCTTCTTCAGCAAGCTATTTAGCGGACACGGACTGGAGTATTTATGGAATAAAGGATCAGAATCAAGGTAATCCATTTACGAACCAAAGTTACCAACATTGCTTACAGAATAACCAAGCAAAGGTGGCGATAAGCCGGCCATTAGAAAATGATAAATTCTCGAAAAGCCTTGAGAACTTGTCTTTTTGCGACTTGGTTGCCATTTTGCGAATTAAGCCTCATTTAGACGATGCAAGAACTCGCACGCGAGTTCCGTTATATTGCGGACTTTATAGGTACAACGAATTCAGTTGATCAAACACACACTGCAATTTAGTGAAACTCGCATACGAGTTCTTGCTCCGTCTAAATGAGGCTTTAGGTTTTTACTCCTATTCCGAAGAAGCAGGTTGTCGGTACAGACAGGTAGATACGTATAGATGATGTGAACAAAACCTCGGACGCAGATATAAAGTGTCCTAGGCCTAAACAGTATGTTTAAATATCGATGTACGAAATGAAATTAATGATATTTATTTTTGCAAGTTATAATTAAATTTTTCACACGCCGTGTTGTAACACACTACATAAGACCGCTGTTTAGTACCTGACTATAATACACTCTGAAAAGAAACAGCGGAAACAAACTCAGAGGTCACAGTCTCTTTTAAAGTCCAGACTTGATATTGCTCAAGTCATACTAGGACCATGTAATGTAGGAGATTGTCTTTTGAAGAAAGAACCACACAGATTTGAGTGGACCTGTCCAGTTTAGAGACGTGGGTTTGAGCCCCGCCAGGTGCATTACTTTGTGTAATTTATTTCATCACCACTGCTCTCAAAACGGTGAAGGAAAACATCGTGAGGAAACCGGCATGTTGTAGAACCAAAAATTCGAAGACATGTGACATCCACCAATCCGCACTGGGCCCGCGTGGTGGATTATAGCCCACTCCCTCTCACAGAGAGGAGGCCTGTGTCCCAGCAGTGGGAACATTATAGGCTGGTGATGATGATGATGATGTCCAGTCAGTGCAAGCATTTGTCAGTTATCGTATAGCTCGACATACGACTAACAATATCAAAGAAAGGACATTATTGTAACTAACAGAAGAAGTCGAGGATTGACTAATGAATTACTTTTACTTTTCCAGAGAGTAAAGTATCGACCACAACCACACATAAGACCACAACCACACATAAGACCACCACCTCACATAGTTATGCATCTTCCATCAAGTACCTGCGAATGCCCCTCTCCATAAGTCACCTATACAAAATGATGGAGGTACACCACGAGAGTTATATGATAGTCTTCTTGGTTGAGTTGATGAGGATCTTGGCTTCGAAGCCGCCGGCAGAGGTCCACGATGTCGTCAAACATGCTGATCAGATCATATTCCGGTATTTGTTTTTTTTTTTTTTTTTTTACTAGCTGACCCGCAGCGTAGGCAGGCCGGGAACTAGGCGGACCGACGACATCGTAGGGGTCGCGATAAACCGGTGGATGCAAGTGGTGAATTGTCGGTCGGCGTGGCGGTCTAAGGGGGAGGCCTATGTTCAGCAGTGGACGTCTTCCAACTGATGATGATGAAAATAATGACCCAGCCAACTTCATACCGCCTCAGATTTTGATTTGTGAACGACAGGACGAACATCAAATATTTATACACCTTTTAAACTTTCCCTAAAAGGTAAAAAAATAATTCAAAACCGAAATTAGCCAAATCACTCTAACCGTTCTCGAGTATTAGCGAGACTGTAGGTTGTGTGTAGGTCACCACAAGAACACACGTTCGTGTTCCACACGAATCAAAGAGCTGTCAACTATCTGACCGGGCCCTTAGAGGGCCAAAACCTGCTGAGGTGGCGGGACTGTGTCATCAAGTAACCTAGATTTTAGTCAGTACAAGTCAGACATGAGGATGTTTGTTACTATTTAACACAAAAACCACTAAACGGATTTGAATGAATTTTGGTATAGATATAATTTATAATATGGATTAACACATAGGATATTTTAACCCGATTTGCCAGTGTTATATTAAGTTGTAGCTAGTAGCAAATAAAAAACGATGGCCCATTTTGTTGTAGCCAAAGGAAACGACTGCAGTGGATGGGTCACCCCCTGCTGGATAAGATGCAAAAGATCGCCAGGATGCTAAAAGTAAAGGAAATCTCACTCATTACAGGTAAGTCAGCTTATATTATATATTATCAGCCCCTAACGTAAGCCAAAGAGCGCCAACCCTCCTGGTCCCGGGCAGTCCGCATCCATCCGCTGCCAGCCACATTCTTCAAATCATGGACCCATCGTGCCGCAGGGCGTCCTACACTACGTTTGCCTATTTGCGGTCTCCACTCTAGCACATGTCTGCTCCATCTACCATCTGTCCGTCTACAGTCTAAGTCAGCTTATTGTGTTCAAATATCTTGACACTTATGGTCTGTTCGTGACCTACCCGCTGTGAGCGATACATATGAAATCGCTATAACAGACGGTCAGCCATCCAGAGACCAACCTTTGGCAACTGCGGCTTAACCCAGAAGATCGGCCTGTGCGGCTAAAATTTTATAAATGATGCAGAACCTAAAAAAAATAATTAACCCGTATTTGCACGTTCTCAGATCGGATAGCCGAGTTCCACCAGATGTTGGTACATCGCCGCGAGAGGCTACCGCAGGCGGTGAACACGATGCTGGAGTACGCAGAGACGTTGTACAATGATGAAGAGGGGAGGCAGCTGTTTGAAACACTCTTGGAACTTGTGGAGTTTCCAAATAGTGAGTAGACCAACTTAATATTAACATTTAGCGCTGAGATTAGATTAGAAACAAAAACAATTTTTATAAATGTGTGAGTGAGCTCCACGCACACATTAAATGTTTTCCTTGGAGATTTTCACTTTCTTTACGTTTTGAAGTCGGTTAAAAATCAGACAGAAGATGAAGGTAAAAATAAAATTTGTATTCCCAGTTGCATTTACCGGGTATACACTATGCAACAACCTCATAAACGCCTTCCTGAGACCATACCGCCGTCTGAAGGACACGCAACAGCTTCACGAGCTGGTGGAATCCATCAACCTGGCGCTGACGTCACGGGATCCTTTGAGGATTCAGCAACAACACCTGGAAGCTGCTAGAGGATTCGTTGGAGAAGTTTTTAAACCAGCTGTCGGTAAGTTCTCGAGTTTCTTGCCCGTTCTTCTCCATAAAGATCTACTCCTTGGAATGGACACCTACGGTACTTTCACAGTTATTATGTCTTGTTATTGGTACTGTAGCACTATGTTGTAGTAATAAATGCTATGATTTTGAGTACTAAAATGACTGGTGGATAGCGCTACCTATAAATTATTTCTACACTGGCTGACCCGGAAAACTTCGAACCGCCTCAGAATCTTTACTTTTTATCATATTTACTCACATTTTAAACCTTCTCTGGACTTCCAAAAATAATTCAAAACCAAAATTGGCAAAATCGATTCAGCCATTCTCGAGTTTTAGCGGGAATAGCGAACAGCAATTGATTTTCATATACAGGGTGAAATTTCCAACTGGGCGTATATGGCTAAATCCAAAACTATGAGGAATATCGAAAAACACTGAAAGGAGTCTCGAGGCCGATTTTGACGGAAACTAAAACTGCATCATTGAATTTTAGAAAATACAATAATTTTGGACAGAAATCGAACCCGCTGATTTTGGATTATTGAATTTTCTAAAATTCTCGAAAAGACTCCTCAAAAGTCGTGAGAGCCGTAAGCATTACATAAGCATAGCTGTTGCCAGCGGTTTCACCCGCTACAACTCGAAAATTATCCCACGGGAACATAAAATCGGGATAAAAACTATCCTATGTAATTTTAGCCAAATCCGTTCAGTGGTTTTTGCGTGAAAGAGTAACATACACACATACATCCTCACAAACTTTCGCATTTATAATATTAGTAGGATTTAAGGGAGGCATTAGATCCCCTTATGCGACACCCTACATGGCTTACACTCTTGAACTAATACTTTACTTCCACAGGGCATCAACCATCACCTAACATAGAAGATCTACAGAGACAACCCATCAACATGCCTAGACAACTAAGAAGAAGAAAAAAGAAGAAGAAACATCATCACAGACATAACAAGAGAAAGAGTCACAGATTCTTTTTTTAATTATGACCAATTAATAAAGTCCGCGCCACCACTCATAACTAGCAGAAAACCTCGAGGTACTACGTTTTTTAGAAAGCAATTTGATGTAATGACATAGACTCTAGCCAACGTCGGCCGACGTAGAGCAGTAGTAGCCCACTGGTATCGGCCTCGATTTACAAGTTGTAGGTCGTGGGTTCGAAGTGTTAGATCCCAGGCGCATTACTTTGTTAAATTTATTTCATCGCCACTGCTCTTCAAAACGATGAAGGAAAACATCGTGAGGAAACCGGCATGTCCTAGAACCAAAAATTCGAAGACATGTGACATCTACCATCCCGCACTGTGCCCGCGTGGTGGATTATGGTCCTCTCCCTCACACAGAAAGGAGGCATGTGTCCCAGCAGTGGGAACATTTGTAGGCTGATGATGTTATAGATTCTAGCGCCGCCGCCGCGTCAAAAGTTCATGAGTGGTGGCGCGAACACAGAATCTGGACATATTATTATATGTATAATTCTAAGAGTGCATTATAGTCTGTATTATACAAATAAATGAACTTGATTTAAATCATTGACTTATATCGTAAGGACAGGTACAACGGGGTGCTATGACAGGAAACCTCCACGTGCGCCCGTGGACTGGAGTTCCCTTTCGGATACGTCCGGGGGGAAGACCAGTTTTTCGGGCCGGTGCACCCTGGGATTCGGGCAAAAACTCTTCCTTAGACACTGTGTGCCTAAGGGGTCTCTTTGCCCGTATGCGAATAGCCTGTCAGGTGGACGCTCCAACGCGTGTCCCTCTGATCAGCAGAGGGCACAGCGGCGGAGCGGGCTTGCGGACGGTGAGTGATGGGTAGCTCGCCGTCCGACCAAGGAACAAGCCCGGGTCGGTGGCGCGTCGTGTTTCGCGCCAAATACCTGCTGGGGTCGCGGGTTTTTTCTTAACCCAGGATACCGTGGCCCCGGAACGGCGTCCGAAGGAACACGGGTGGATTTTAGTCAGTAAGAGTCTGACAGTCCCTTCCGCCCCATCCAGGGCGGGAGGACTCATTTGATGATTTTACCACCTAAAAAAAAAAAAAAAACAAAAAGGACAGGTACAACCAAACAACAAAAAAAAATAGCAACAGTTATTTGGCCCCAGCTGTCAGTTCCGGGCCAACGCAACTTAGTCAACTTAGGAACTTTACCCATGGCGCGATGCAATGCGATTCAAACGATTCCAACTACAAGTGAAAATCTTTTTTTTTTTATTTGGGTAAAATACCCTATTGTTAAAAGCACTGTGTTGAGGACAGCGCCATCTCTGAACAACAACTTGTCAACATTGAACGAGCGACAGAAGACAGATGTGCGCCTGCGCAGCTACGACAACGTTCATGCTTCGTAGTTTGTCAACGTATCCAGAGATGGCGGTGAAGGACGTCGGCGTACGACTATTGTATGGAGCGCGGACGCGACATGACGGCTCTTCTCTCCCGATTTTTTCTTCTTCCGCTATCACTTTACTTAAATTAATTTGTTCATTTCTCTTAAATCTGTTTCAAGAGAAAATAAAATATTCATTGCTGGTTGCCACACCCTGATTTTAAAAGCTAAGGACACACCTTAATGTGGATCCAGACTTGGCGAGGCATGCGCTCCGCACGGCGCACAACGCATGCCTCGCAAGGTGTGTACCTTTATATTCGTGGCGAGGCATGAGCTACGCACGTGCGAGGGCGAGCCAACGTATGTCGGCAAATGCTTCAAGATCAAAGTGCCTCAGTGCGAGCATTACATTAGTTGTGGACGTAGCCGCACATGCGTTGTGCGCCGTGCGGAGCGCATGCCTCGCCAAGTCTGGATCCACCTTTATGCTCACACAAAATGGAGTCATCAAACATTCCTTGTTTTTGACGCATAGTACACATTTGTACACACCTATTCTACTATTACTACAAACGAATTGAACATTCCTTTCCATTCAGTAGCTCTCAAAAATACTATTGGACATGCTGTATAATCTGTTAACGTATTCCATTCATAGATACTGATTCTCAGATTTAATTCAAAGAGGCGTTTTATTGTAACACCACTCACTTTGAACATAGCTTTGAACAATTCACATTGTTGTAATGTTTGCAAGAATTCTGTCGGCTGGCGCTTTGAGTACTTTAAAATGGTGAATAGATATCCGGTGTCGCATGGTTGGTCAATTATTTACTGGGAAAAGGTATCTCAAGTGGTTCGGTAACTGTATTTTTGGTCGAAAGGGTAAGTAATAGTCTTGGCCCCTGTCACAGAACGTTGATCAAGACTCAAGCGATAGGTACTTAAAACTAGTTTCAGCCAATCAAATGGTTTGGATCTAGTTTTAAGTAATGCTCGGGTATTAAGCGACTTTCTGTAATACCGGACTTCGATTATTAAACGTAAAACTGAAATTAAATGTGAAACAAAACGTAAGGGCGCTCCCTAACCGCGAGCATTCATCTGTAATGTAACGTTACAGATTGGAACATTCGAAGGCAATAGAGCATCAAATTACGCAATTTTATGTTACATTACAGATGCTCGCGGTGAGGTAATTTAACCTTTTTAGTTAAGCCACTTTAATACTTAAATCTGTGATTGAACGCCACGCACACATTTACATGTTTTCCTTGGAGATGTTCACTTGTTTTACGTAGGAATCGAACAAGCGACCGTGGTATTTTTTCTTCCGTGTTATTGACTTCAATTCTCAGTGGGTCAGTGGCCTATTATGAATCTTACTATTATCAACTAGGGCGAAGTAAAGCAACTACATAGATGTTTTGATGAACATTTTTAACTGGTTTTTCATTAAAATAATAATTTTATAACCTAAAATGCATAAAATAATAATAAAAAGATGTGTTTTACTTTTAAAACAAAATATTATTTCAAATAGATTTTACATATTAATATACAGTGCTATCGCTTGCCTAGAACTAACATAGGGTACTCCTGAATTGAAGACCTCAAGGTTGCAGCTATATCCTATAACAAAAAATCTAATTAGATCATCAAAAAATATTAGACACGTATTTTTCTTCTGTTACGTAGGTAAGCCAAAATTGACGAAGATACAACGCTTTTAAAATCGCCAAATAGGTATGTTAATTGCATTCTGATGTAACGAGCAAACTCTCGAATTTTGATGCGTTATAATTATCTTTGTAAATATGCATTTACTCAACAAAAGAAACAAGGCGCTACCTCACTCCGCATTCGCGTGTAATGTAACATTATAGATTCGACTTTGAGCATTACATTACAATACTACCTCCCTGACTGACGAGCATTCGCGTACATTTAGTATAGATTTGATACAAGGTGCGCATTGTGATGCACGATTGTCTTCACTCACTGATGAAATGTTCAAATGTGTAACGTTATATTACAGGTGAATGCTCGCGGTGAGGGGAGCGCCTTTACTGACGGACTAATATTGATGCTATCAACATGCCTATATTCCACTCCTTAGCTGTACGTATTGATACGAGTATTTTTATACAAATATTTATAACTAGCGATCCGCCCCGACTCCGCACGGGTGCATTCTGTACAATATTGTGCATGTTGAATACAAATAAACATTCCTCTTTAATCACTCTATCTATTAACAAAAACCGCATCCAAATCCGTTGCGTAGTTTTAAAGATCTAAGGCTCTAAGCATACATACAGCTTGGCCAGAACGGATTGAAACGGAACTAAAATTTTTATTTCTGACAGCGTTTTAAAATCTTTGATATTTGATGTAAACAAAGACCGCAGGTTTGTTAGATTTATTATTGTGCCATAAAATAAACGTAATAAGTGAAAAAAAAAAAAATACAATCATTCAAAGTGCTGGTAGCGCGAAGACAGTGGCGACTTCCGGTTTTCTACATTTTTATGTCAAGCTGTAGGCACTGACAGCGGGAAGCGACTTTGTTTTACACGTAGTGATGTGTCATTTATATTCGTTTATTTTAATATTCTTGTTTTAAACGTTTTCTTCTTTTTCGTTTCTTCTTGTGGTGATGATGATGATAATGTTTTCCTTTTCTTAGTGTTGTTGCAATCATGGATCTTCCTGTAAGCATAAAAGTTTGTAGTATTTTTTTCAAAGACCACATTTTTATTTTAAAAAAATGTTGGTGTTCAAAAGTTTTAGGGCTGAGTCACACCGAAATGGCAGCGCCCGGCAGCGGCCTCGCGCGACCTCCAGACCCCGCGTGCCTGGTATCGAGCGGCCGGCCATTCCGGTGTGACTCGGCCCTATAAGCGATTCTCACACTGCCCCGCATCATGCTGCATATTGCGTGTCGACGCACCTACGCGCGTTCCTGCGGGAGTGCAGATCTGCATCATCGTGCGGGTTTTTTGCGCACTCACGCGCGTAGGTGCGTTTTGTAGATTCACGCACGGCGGCTCTCATTTATTTAGTCGCCGTTCTCTGTGGTGGTCGTGCAGTACTGAGCATTCAAAATCACGCGCGGCACTGCGGGATTCGGTGTGCCATACCTTGCGTCTCGCCCCACACCTACGCGCGGGGGTGCATGTTTCTCCGCGTGTATGCGCGTGATCCGCATGAACGCGCGTGGATGCATTTTCTGTGTGTTAGACTGTGCGTGTTTTCCATACAAACGGAGATACTTACAAGCAACGGAAGAACACGCATCCACGCGCTACGCTGCATCATGCGGGGCAGTGTGAGAATCGCCTAAGGCTAACCGCGCAAAACGAAAATATTTATTTGCGAAAAAAAAAGACGTCAATCTGTTAACAATAGAAATGTACTATACTAAAAAATTTCGCAATATAATAACCGCAACGATTTAATCTCGTAGTGCGTGCTTAGCCTCAGTGTTTCTTCCTGTATCGTGTCGTGTGTTCGTTTACAAACATATAAACTCACATACACAAACACACGGACCCGGAACAACTACTTGTGGATCATACAAATATTTGTTACGCACGGGAATCGAACCCATGAAACGCTGTGAGGCAGTCCAATCGCTCAGCCACTCTGCTAACCGTTCTGTCAAAGTCAAAATGTCACAATATGGCGTCAAAAAAAGCCTCATTTAACTTTTATCTCATAGCAGATGTTTCGATACCAAGACTTTTGTATTAGGCGCATGTAACCCGCGCAAGTAAAGGTGCGGGTTACCCGCGCGAGTAACATGCGCAAGCTACTTGATCGAGTTACCCGCGGGGTGCTTGTACACGGCGCATGTAGCTTGAGCATGTTGAGGCACTTGCACGGGTTACATGCGCTGTGTACAAGCACCCTTAGAATCAGCGTGTTCGCGACAACGTCATTCGATATAGCGGTATTCGACTTTATGAGCTTTCGAAATGGCGTACCACTCTTATTTTTTTCGAAATAGCGTGCATTGAAATAACGTCATTCGAAATTTCATATCACTGTTACAAACATACCTCTATCATTGCTTCTTCCTATATTGGTGTTTGCAAAGAGATGAGGAAACCTCTGCTTCAAAACCCTGGTGACGGAGTTCAGTAGTTGTTCCCGTCTCCGTGTGTCAGCCGGAGGTCGGAGCGGCTGCAAGAAGCTCTCTATAAGGCTCTCACAGATCTGGTAACTGGATTTAGTCGCTGAAAAAAGAGATTTTAATCTTTATTTAACTGGTTATGTTGTTTTTTCTTGTGATTCCTTGATGAAATTTTGGTTGCTACTATGTTATCGATTTGCGTACCACTTTAATTTATTGTTTTATTTAATTCTTTTACTAAAGCCCACTCAACGAACTGTTTATAGAAATATACCTTGTATCCTATTGCTTGTTTTGAGAATCCGTTGAATGGGTTAGTAGGAGACGCCGACTTTGAAAAACATGACTCCTAATGAGTAGGACGACGCAATAATGAATAGGGCGACGCTTATAATGAGTAGAGCGACGCCAATAATGAGTAGAGCGACGCCAATAATGAGTAGGGCGACGCCAACAATGGGAAGGGCGACGCTTATAACGAGTAGGGCGACGCCAATAATGAGTAGGGCGACGCTTATAATGAGTAAGGCGACGCCTATAATGAGTAGGGCGACGCTAATAATGAGTAGGGCGACGCCAATAATGAGTAGGCCGACGCCAATAATGAGTAGGGCGACGCCAATAAAGAGTAGGGCGACGACAATAATGAGTAGGGCGACGCTTATAATGAGTAGGGTGACGCCAACAATGAGAAGGGCCGACGCTTATAATGAGTAGGGCGACGCTTATAGTGAGTAGAGCTACGCCAATAATGAGTATGGCTTCGCGAATAATGAGTAGGGCGACGCCAGTAATGAGTAGGGCGACGCTTATAATGAGTAGGGCGAAGCCAACAATGAGTAGGGTGACGCCAATAATGAGTAGGGCGACGTTTATAATGAGTGATTATTTCCTTAAGATTATTATAAGAAAATAAAAGAAGTACAAGAAGGTTTTCTTAAGATTATTGTGAATGAAATACTAATAAATAATGCATGTTAAATATTTTTGTTTTATTTCTCTATCTATCTCTGAGCTTTTTAATTATTATTTTATTGTAATTCTGTTAGCCACACGGGATTGTCAATATCAGCATTTCAAGGCAAGTACTAAAATAACTACGACTACTTAATTCCGACATCTACTTATAACTCACTGTTAGGGTACTCCTCGAACTGCTTCAAGGAGCACAGCAGGCGTCTACCATCAGCGTCTCCATAGAAGGACTCAGCCAGGTCTATCATGGAGGACTGTCCTGGAGACTGCACCTGTTTCCGCTCCAGAAGAGTATGGAACATCACGGTGGAGACACCTGGTAGAAAGAACTGACTCAATAAAAGTTAAAATACTTTTTTTAGCATAGGTTTTTCAAAAAAGTCCTCCCACCCAGGGCAGAGCGGGAGGGACTGTCAGACTCGTACTGACTAAAATCCACAATGTCCTTCAATAGCCCTTTACGTTCCAGGGTCAAGGTAATTCGTGATTCCCGAATGTGAAAATACCTACATAGGATTTATCTAACTAAAATAGTGAAAATATCAAAAAGACGTTGTTGACGCTTCCCGTGACCCAAGAGCTGGTTGTTACCTTGGTCAGAGGCTAAGTATTGCCATACAAAGAGGCAACGCCGCCAGTCTCATGGGCACATTACCAGCTGACAGCTTTAGCAATCAAGTTCAACTACCTGGTTGTGGGTGATGTCGTGGGACCACTTTAAAAACTGGGACCACTTTAATAACTGGGTCCACTTTATTACTGGGACCACTTTAAAAACTGGGGCCACTTTAATAACTGGACCCACTTTAATAACTGGGACCACTCTTATGACCGGACCCACTTACTAATAAACTGACCTTTTTCAGTAACTGGACCCGCTTTAATAACTGGACTGGACCCACATTAATAACTGGGACAACCTTAATAAATGATAAATGATATTTATTTTGCAAGTTGGTTATAAAAAACACTTTTACACGTCATTAATATTTTTAAACCTAGATGGGGCCGGTGTTTCGTACCTGACTACTCTGAGAAGAAACAGCCGAAACAAACTCAGAGGTCACAGTCTCTTTTAAAGTCCAGACATTGTTTTGTTCAGGTCATACGAGGACCATGCGGGTGTCTGAGATGGTCTTTTGAGGAAAGAGCAACACAGATTTGAGTGGACCTGTCCAGTCAGTGCAAGCATCTGTCGGTAATCGTGTAGCTCGACTCAGAACACAAGGAGCTCAACGACACGACGAACAATACCAAAGAAAGGACATTTGGGTAGGCCGCTTAAAGTACTCAAATTGTCAGACAGTAAAATTATTATAAATCAAAAGCAAAACTTCCCCACATTCGTCCTCGCATTCACAATGATAAAAGTACACAAATAAAAAATAAATAAAAAATTGGAAACATGTCAAATTGTAAAAAATAAATAATGAAAATAGAATACAATTACAGAGTAATTAATGTCAAATGGTAAAATGTAAAAAACAACAAAAAATTAAAGTCACAAAGTAACCCACGTCAAATTGTATAAACATAAAAATAAATGTCAGATTGTATAAAAAGAAAGGAATAAATAACAAAAACAGACAAAGTGGTAAAAATATGAAATACAAAAGATACAAAAAATAATAATAATAATAATAAAAAAAAAATATAATAAAACTAATACAAAAAAGAAAAGAAAAGAAAAATGAAAATGAGAATTACTATACAACAAATACATTCAGTGAGTAAATTCAATTGGAGCAGCTTAATCCCAAGCCTTTTTGTCTTCAAGATAGTGGTTAACATGATAATAGGCTTTCTGAAGCAATTTCCGTTTTATAAACAATTTGAATTTATTTATGCTTAGTGCTTGAATGGGACTAGGAATCTTATTATAAAAACGTATACCTACATTGACATCGAAATGTGCCCCCTATTTTTTTGAGCCGGGTAGCTGGAACCATGAATTTGTCCTTATTCCTCGTATTTATATTGTGGAAATCACTGTATTTTTTAAAAAGATTAATATGTTTATGTGCGTACAAGAGGTTTTCATAGATATACTGAGCTGGCACAGTCATTATATTAATCTCTTTAAACTTTTCTCTGAGGGAGTATCTGGGACTTAATTTATAGATGGACCGAATAGCCCTTTTTTGCAAAATGAAAATTGTTTGAATTTCCGCGGCACTGCCCCATAACAGAATACCGTACGACATAACACTGTGGAAATAACCAAAGTAAACTAAACGGGCTGTCTCTAAGTCAGTTAATTCACGAATTTTTCTAACGGCGAATGCCGCAGAGCTGAGCTTTTTGGACAATTTATCTATATGGGGGCCCCACTGAAGTTTAGCATCCAAAGTTATGCCTAAGAATACCGTGGTATCTTCCGGTCTCAATTCCTGATCCTTGATTTGTACACGGGTTTCCACTTGTCTAACATGTGGTAACGTGAATTTAATGCATTTCGTTTTTTTTTTCATTTAGAAGAAGATTATTACAGTTAAACCAATTTACTACTTTTGCAAGGGATCTATTTACTTCATCATTAATAATCATTAATAACTGAGACCACTATAATAACTAGGACCACTTTAATAACTGGGACCTCTTTAATAACTGGGACCACATTAATAACTGGGACCACTTTAATAACTGGGACCACCATAGTAACTGGGACCACTTTAATAACTAGGACCACTGTAATAACTGGGACCACTTTAATAACTTGGACCACTTTAATAACTGGGACCACACTAGAAACTTGGAATTACATAAATAACTGGGACCACCTGATTAACTGGGACCACTTTAATAACTGAGACCACTAATAACTGGGATCACTTTAGTAACTGGGACCTCTTTAATAACTGGACTGGACCCACATTAATATCTGGGACCACCTGAGTAACTGGGACCACTTTAATAATTAGGACCAGTTTGATAACTAGGACCATTTTAATAACTGGGACCACTTTAATAACTGGGATCACTTTAACAAATGGGACCACCTGAGTAACTGGGACCACTTTTATAACTGTGACCACTTTAATAACTGGGACCACTTAATTAACTGGGACCGCGTGAGTATCTGGGACCACTTTAATAACTGGGACCACTTTTATGACTGGGACCACATGAGTAACTGGGAACACTTTAATAACTGGGACCATTTTAATAACTGGGACCACTTTAATAACTGAGACCACCTGAGTAACTGGGACCACTTTAATAACTGGGCCATTTTAATAACTGGGACCACATTAATAACTGGGACCACCATAGTAACTGGGACCACTTTAATAACATAGACCACTTTAATAACTGGGATTATTTTAATGACTGGGACTACCTCAGTAACTGGGACTACCTTAGTTACTGGGACACATTAATAACTGGACCCGTTTTAATAACTGGGACCACTATAATAACAGGGACCACCTTAATAACTGGGACCACTTGAGTAACTGGGACCACTTTAATAACTGGGACCACTTTAATAACTGAGACCACTTTAATAACTGGGATTACTTTAATAACTGGTACCACCTCAGTAACTGGGACTACCTTACTTACTGGGACTCACATTAATAACTGGACCCGTTTTAATAACTGGGACCACTATAATAACCGGAACCTCTTTAATAACTGGGACTACTTTTATAACTGGGACCACTTTAATAACTGGGCCACTTTAATAACTGGGACCACATTAATAACTGGGACCACCATAGTAACTGGGACCACTTAATAACTGGGACCACTATAATAACTGGGACCACTATAATAACTGGGACCACTTTAATAACTGGGCCACTTTAATAACTGGGACCACATTAATAACTGGGACCACCATAGTAACTGGGACCACTTTAATAACTGGACCCTCTTCAATAACTAGATCCACATTAATAACTGGGACCACTGTAATAACTGGGATCACTTTAATAACTAGAACCACCTGAGTAACTGGGACTCACATTAATAACTGGGACAACTATAATAACTGGGACCACTTTAATAACTGGGACCACATTAATAACTGGGACCACCTGAGTAACTGGGACCACTTTAATAACTGGGACCACCTTAGTTTCACTCACATTAATAACTGGACCCATTTTAATAACTGGGACCACTTTAATAACCGGAACCTCTTTAATAACTGGGACTACTTTTATAACTGGGACCACTTTAATAACTGGGACCACTATAATAACTGGGACCACTTTAATAACTGGGCCACTTTAATAACTGGGACCACATTAATAACTGGGACCACCATAGTAACTCGGACCACTTTAATAACTGGACCCTCTTCAATAACTAGATCCACATTAATAACTGGGACCACTGTAATAACTGGGATCACTTTAATAACTAGAACCACCTGAGTAACTGGGACTCACATTAATAACTGGACCCACTTTTATAACTGGTACCTCTTTAATAACTGGGACCACATTAATAACTGGGCCACCTGAGTAACTGGGACCACTTTAATAACTGGGACAACTATAATAACTGGGACCACTTTAATAACTGGGACCACATTAATAACTGGGACCACCTGAGTAACTGGGACCACTTTGATAACTGGACCACTTTAATAACTGGAACCACTTTAATATCTGGGCCCACTTTAATAACAGGACCCACGTTAATAACTGGGACGGCCTTAGTAACTGGGACTACTTTAAAAATTGGGACCACTCTTATGACTGGGCCCACTTACTAATAAACTGAGCTTGTTCAGCAACTGGACCGTCTTTAATAACTGGACTGGACCCACATTAATAACTGGGACCACTTTAATAATTAGACCCGCATTAATAACTAAGACCACTTTAATAACTGGGCCCACATAGAACTGGGACCATTTTAATAACTTGGACCACTTTAATAACTGGAACCACTTTAATAACTGGGACCACATTAAAAACTGGGACCACTTTAGTATTTGGGACCACTTTAATAGCTGGACCCACTTTAATAACTGGGCCCACGTTACTATAACTACCCACTTTTATTATTGGGCCTTTTACCCTATCCAATATTTGGACCCTGTCCAAAGAGTATGCCAACATCTATCACGCGGGCCCCGCGCTTGTCGGCCATCACCAGCCACCGTAGGCGCGAGTGGCGGCGAATAATGGGCAACTTGCTGTCCGACCATGTACCATGCCATGCAACAAATACAGTGACCCCGGAACTAAAAAGTACCACACTAAAATAAAAGGTACCAAGAATGTTACGCTGAATTTCAGTTGTGGCGCGGACTCTTACGACATTTTGTTACGAAAAACAAAAATTAAATAACTAACTTACTCCGCACTAGATCTGTATTTTTTTCTTCAGACGTAATCAATGTCAAAATACCGATGACAGTTCTTAGAGGATCTTTGAGCCAGAAGAGACGACCGCTGTCCAGCCAGCTGTGAGATTCAAGATTAATTTTATTATGTTTCCTCGAGCTTATTCTAATATCCATAGTGTCCTTTAGCCCTAAACGTTCCGGCGCCACGGTGACCCAATTGTACCGCGACCGCGACAAAATAAAATTATGATGCAGTCTCAGTTACAAGACATAATATTAACTGTGAAAGAGAAGAACGGGCAAAAAACATGGAGTTTTTTGCCCGTTCTTCTCTTGATACTTTTTTTTAATCTCCGAAATATTTCCTGGGTTTTTATTATCATGCATTTTGAGACAAAAAAGTTATCTAGTCCAGAATATAAAAGAAGTTACTTAGACTATGTTATTTTAAAAACAAGTTTTATAGTTTAAAAAATAGGTACTTATGATAGACAAAGTACTCGTCAAGACGAATCAAAAGAGTCTAAACTCAATTGAGTTTGCGTTGTTTCATTACAGAGTTCCTATGGCGAAGGTGGCCAGCTCCATCATCAGATCAGCTCCATGTCAATATAATATTGCATTGTCACGCGATATACAAATACGTGCAAAGTTTCAACTCAATCGGAAACCGGCAAGTGAGTCAAAAACTTGCAAGATTTGATTACAGACAACTTGACAGATAAAAGTAAATAAAAGCGTGTAAATAAAACATACGTATTGTAAATCGTATCCACGTGCGCGAGCACCTCTCGCACCTCACACTTGTCCTTCACAGCAATCAGTCTGAATAGCTCTATGATGAACACCATCAGGTACCCTTCACCCAACTGTTTCATCAGCTCCTGGTAACGTTGGTCTGGTGACAACGTTGTTGAAGACTGCTCCTTGATAGCTGCAGAGGAATTGTCAATTAAACTAAGAGCTGCATGATATAGGGTTACTGGTTCTTCAGAAATATATTATCAGCCTACTGCTGAACGTAAGCCTCCCCCACAAGAGCGCCAACCCTAGGTCTTGGGCAGTCCGCATCCATCCTCTACCAGCCACATTCTTCAAATCATCGACTTATCTTGTCGCAGGGCGTCCTACACTACGTTTGGCAATTCACGGTTTCCACTCTAGCACTTTGCCTGCTCCTTCTACCATCTGTCAAAAAGTCTCTCATCAGAAATCTATCATTATTATTATTATCAGTCCTCAGAAAGGCTTAATATTAAAAGATACAAACTTGCATGCTGAACATCTCTGGTAGTAGTCGTCATCCAGTTCTGATGAGGGTCCTCCGATATTTGCACCGGTCTTCCAACAGTCTTTTGAAGGCTTCCATGCTCATCCTCTTTGAACAGCCGCGTCGTTCTAACAATTCTAGTTGAGAACCAATGTTTTTCTGGTTCAGGAATTAAAAGAAATTTAGGCATTGTGAGCTGTTTCTGATAAGATCTAGTTTGGTCTTTTAAAACCCTCTTCTTTCTTCTTCGACGGTGTGTATACGGAGCAATCTCTTGCAACCAGATCTTTGCATGATGATCAATAGTTGTGGCCTTCATTGTTAAAGGAATTGTTGAATCTGGTGGAAGGTGCTTCAAATTTTGAGGATTAGAAAGATCTGCATCAAGTAATGGACGATATGCTTTGTGTTTGAGAGGACCTATGTGATGAATACGGTGTGGAAACAATGATTCTCTAGCAACGATTCTTTTTTTAGACGAAAGTCTTTTAGATGATGACGTAAATTTTGGAATATAATGAGGAGCTTGTTCTTCTTCAGAAATAGGTCGAGAGAAACCTTTTACTGTAATTAATTGAGATTGCAATCCAGGATATATAGTATGCATTGCTTGGTGTCCAATAGACGGTAGACCTCTTAGATCTGACTGTCCTTTACCCTGACCATTTTGATTTGAAAGCTCGGGTTTAACTGATGGTCTTTGAGAATCTTTGATGATGGCAGAAAGACCAAGATGAGGATGTTTAGTGTCGTATTTTGAAGATAAATGAAATACGTCTACAAGTTCTACAACTAAAGCGTTTGTTAGATTCTCTGTCTTGTTATTCCGGTTTTTTTCCGATATGACGCTTCTGAGATTATTTGTGATGTTTTCATGAAGTTTCTCTCTTTCTTCGTCATTTTGGTATTCAGCTTCTAATAAGACTGATAATTCTTTTGTTTTTATTTCCAGATCTTTCAGTAAGTGGTTCACTTCGACGAGATTTTGACGATGTTTGAGTAGTAGTAAAGATTCGTTGAATTTTGCTGGAAGTTGAGAAGAAATGTTAGGATGAATTTGAATAGGAATAGATACGCTTCAATTTCATTAACAAAGTTTTTTTTTTAATATGGAAGATTACTGTCTAATTAGTTTCACATAGAATATGTAGATGGCGCCATGTGTTTGTTATTTTCATTCAAAACTTTGCCGAGAGATGGCGTTAACTGTTTCGTCTAGGATCCAACAAGGTGATTTTAATATCAAGATAAAAACACTTTTGTGGTGATTTCAGTAAAAATAACCTGCCAAGTGCGAGTCGGACTCGTAAATGAAGGGTTCCGTAGCAATAAGCATAAATATCAAACGGCAAAAAAAATATAGTGTGTTTATTTTGTTTTTTAGTATTTTTTGTTAAAGCGGCAACAGAAATACATCATCTGTATTTTTTTTTCTCTCCAACTATCAAGGTTCTTGTGACAGACAGACAGACGGACAATGATTTATCAAGAAAATAATTAATTAAAAATAAAACATACCATTGTCATTGCCATCGCAACTCAATAAAACGTAATAGGAGCAGAAAATAAATAAAAACAACAGCATATTTTTTGTTAGTTTTTGTTTAAATTATATTATTTGGCTGTTGTAACACTGCACAATCTCCCGCCATTTTGGTTTCCGGACATCTTGAAAGAGGTTCCATTTTGAACGAATGTATTTTAATATATTTTTTTTAGAAAATCTTAATTTCGTTTCATTTTCTTACATTTTATTCACTGCTAATATTATCAAGTTTGAGGTAAAAATATCGAAGAACAACTGAAGATTTTTTTTGATATTCACAACTTCTTATCACTGTGCCTATGATAGTAGGTAGGTACTAAGAAATCATGACTTGATCTACTGTTAAGGCTGCATATTCTGAAAGTTGGCTACGTCGCAAAAAGCTGTCAAATAATTACAAGTTTTAATTAATTTGGCAAATTTTCTGTATGAAAACAAGAAATATCGCTCTGTAGTGCACTAAAAAAATGATATAGGAATGCAATTAAAACACTGAATTTGATGTTGTAACCGTTTCAGGTGCATAAAAGGCATTTGGAAAGCTTCCAAATGCTTTTTCTACATCTAAAACTATATATTCGGTGTTACGATATAAATTATTGCATTCCCTTATCAATTTTTTAGTGCACTACAGAGCCATATTTCTTATTTTCATACAGTAACAATGCTAAATTAATTAAAACTTGTTAATATTTGACAACCATTTGCGACGTTGCCAGCTTTCGGAATATACGCTCTTAAACTCACGATTTATAACTTTCACTTTTGATTCAATTAATTTGACAAATGTCTCGTATTTTAAACTAGGATCGATAGGCTCGTTTCACATTGAAAAAAAAACATAAAAATAACTCTATTTAAAAGTACTCACTATTTCAGTTTTATTATCCATAAAATTCTAGTAATATTATAAAGAAACAGAAATACAATTGTTTCAGAAGCCGTGTGTTACATGTTTTATGATTCCATGAAAATTATAGTATTTTTGTATTAAAATGAATGTGTGTACTTGTTTTCTGCTGTTCGGGATATTTGGTAGTAATTTTGTGTTTATTTCAAAGAATATTAAGAATAAAATACAGGGTGAATTTTTCAACTGGGCGTGGATGGCTATATCTGAAACTATGAGGAATATCGAAAAACATTGAAAGGAGTCTTAAGACCGATTTTGACGAAAACTAAACCTGTCACATTGGATTTTAAGACATTCAATAAACCTGGCCAGGAAACGAACGCGTTGATTTTGGAAAAAAAGTCACAGTATTATACCACTATTCGTAAGTGTTAGCAACACTATCGAATGGTGTAATAATACAGGGTGTGAAATCAAATTATGGGAAATAATAATATAATTACGTTTCCCCAAAAAGGGACAGATTCTACGTATTAATCAAATCTTCAATTTCAATACTTTTTATCAAATTAGAACTACACGCAATGATTTAAAAGAAAAAAAAAAACATTAAAGATTTTTTTTCCGTTTTATTCTGGTGTTCTTAAATTCAACCTTTGTTTCAGCTTACACAAACTCAAGCTATTTAAGACAACCAATAACTTCTGAGAGGCACGACAAGGAAACTCGGAGAACTGAACGAGAATACAACAATAAAGAAAATGTTAAAAATGTCTTTGTCACAACAAATGAAACAGTTACTGGTTATAACGACATGGCAGAACCATACCCTAATGTTAAAACATTCACAGATTTTATAGCAGAACTTATCAACATAATCAATTCTTACAACGATGACTTATTTGAAGATTTTGTCGAAATTCTAGACAAAGTAATAAGAAAATATCACAACAGAGATTGTAAATATTACGAATTGAAAGGCAAACACGAATTCCGAAGTCTAATGGCTGCAAAATTAGATTCTTTTGCAGAAAAAACAGTTAAAGAAAAGAGAGCAGAAATAAATAAAATTCTACTTTTATTAAGACTGAAAACACTCAGTAAAAATATCAAAGAATTTCTAGATTATGTCAATTCTTTGTACAAAAATGATACTAAAGGGAGATTCAGGCTAATTCTAACAGTTTTAAAGAGTTATGGCACTGGATATACCAAATTTAATACTAAAGAAGATTTTATTAACATAGTCAGGGAATGTGTTAAAGCTACTGTTTTCTATCATATAGATCTTAGAAGCGATGTTAGAGAAAAATTGAAAACATATATGAATAACATAAATTCTCTTCTACCTACAAGTAATGCTGATAAACTAAATCATTTTGGACCTACAGCTAAAAAATCAGACACTACAATAGTTAACATTACAGAAAATATCTCTACTGTAGATAAATTAAACGAAGCTTCTTTAAAAACAGAATCAACAAAAACCACCGAGTATATAAAGGAAAAAAACAAAAGAATCACAACGTTCAGAACTGAAACAAATGAAACGCAATCAAAAGATGACACTACACTTCGAAAAACTTCAAACAATGTTAGAAACAGTGAACAGAAGGAAATACCACATTCAAATACCGAGACTGTGATGGAAGAAATGTTTTTTATGACAACTGAAGAGCCGGGAGTCGTATTTAAATCTGAGATAAGAAGCAAACTAGTTGAGAGAATGTTAGGAGATCCTGCTGGAATAGTAGCTACTGCTAAGACTACTACCATGGAAAGGACGAGGTATGTGTAAGATTTGTGAACGATGAAAATGCCTCCTATAGATCATATTATTGAGGGACATCATCATCAGCCTATAAATGTTCCCACTTCTGGACCACAGACGTCCTCTCTCTCTGAGAGAGGGAGTGACCATAATCTACCACGCGGGACCAGTGCGGGTTGGTAGATGTAACATGTCTTCGAATTTTCGTTCTAAGACGTGCTGGTTTCCTCACGATGTTTTCCTTTACCGTTTTTAGAGCAGTGGTGATCAATTAAATTGCACAAAGTAATGTACCTGTTTGGGTTCAAACTCACGTCACGACCTACAACTCGTAATCTCCTAGAGTACCAATTCTTGCCAAGTACCTAGATAGTTTGGCAAACATTTTTCGGATGGATTTTCATTAAAAAAAAAATAATTACGGCCGCACAGGCCGAAGAGCACGTAAACCCATTGGTCCCGGCTGTCAATTGTAGATCTTTTGACAGTTGTTATATTAGTCAGAAGGTCGAAAAGTCTGACAACCAGTTTTAACATGGGGTATCGTATTACCCAGTTACTGGCTTGTGGAGGTCCGACAGGCAGTCGCTCCATGTAAAATACTGATATTTAGCTGCATCTGGTACGACTGGAAGCAGACCACAATATAGTTGGGAAAAGGCTAGGCAGTTGATGTTCTCCGTAATTTTAATCTTCTTTGTATACCCACAATCATACTCGAAGCTTTATTTCAGTTCTTCGATGAAACAGGACCTAAGAAAAAGTATAGCTCCCCCTTTACCAGGCGAAGAACTTTCTATAGAAATATTTGATAGAGAAAGTGGAAGAATAAAGAAGAAATCTATCCGAAGAAGTAATAACATTACTACTGAACCATATGAGTTGAATGATTATAAATATTTAAAGAGGCACCTTGAGAAGAAAGTTGATAGATTAAAGAAAATTGATGAAATGAATCATAATATAAAAGCTAAGGGAAAAGGAGATAATGACGATAGATATAGAGAAGAGAAGAAGGAGAAAGACACTTCTCTTACTCATACTGAGACAAAACATAAGAAACACAGAAATAAAAGAAAAGAACGGAAGAACACTAAAATAAGCAAACTTTTTAGCGGTGGAAAGAGTAATGAGTATGATGCAATAATTTTAAGAAATAAAAAAAAAGTTAAGAATACTGCAGATGGTGTCAAAAAAACAATTAATGAGAAAGAAGATGAACACAAATTAAAACGTAAACCTAAATCAACAGAAAACAATAGTCAAGCACACAAATTAAGAAACAAGAAAAAAATCAAAAGAAGCAAATCTAAAAAGACAAAAATATATACAACAACGTGCAAATGTGACACTAACGAAGCAGAAACTTCAACAAAACGTAATAAAAAGAAATCTAAAAAGAACGCAGTACTCAAATCTATTAAACCACTAGCTATCACAAAAGATAATACTGATAAAACAACAGTTAACAATGAAATACTTGAAAAAACTATCTTAAACGCCGCAAATATAGTTGAAAATCCAACTTCAAACATCTCCAAAGACATAAAACAAAACAGAATCGATGATACAGCGAATGACAATAATGTCAAAGTGACTGAAGAAGATGTAGATGAAGAAACGTCCACTCAAAGATATAGAAGAGTTTACGAAGCTTTTCCTTCGATTTTTAAAGGAGAAACGCTTAAAGAAGGATTTTATCCCGCGCATTTGTGGGATTGAAAAACAAAATGGCTTTCGTTCTGACACTACACTGATTTCATTTATTATATAAAAAAGTAGTTTTCAATTCAAGTTAATTTTAGGCGCTGTTCCATTTTTCCTTAAAAGATGGAAAAATGGAACAGCGCCTCTGGTGTGCGAAGAAGGAACTAATTTTTATCTTGTGTCAATTTGAAAATGTCAAAGTTCCAGTTTACTTTACGTCAGAATAACTGAAAACTCATGATAAGGCCTCTGTACCCTTAGCACGAGTTTTCAGTATTTGAGATGAAAGTAAACTGGAACTTTGACAATTTCAAATTGACAATTTTCAAGGAAAAGTTCCTTCTTCGCACACGAGAGGCGCTGTTCCATTTTTCCATACAAGAAACGCTGTAAATATAGGACAGACGCTGTAAAGTAAAATAGTGAAAACTCGTGCTAAGGGATTCCGTGTTCGAAACAAAACGAAACGTTTTTAATTAAGACACTTTTTGTAATAGTAGTCATACACCATCCTGCCTATCGACGATCGATTTGACGCTTGCAATTGTTTAAAAACCGGCCAAGTGCGTAGTGGGCCACGCACAGTGTAGGGTTCCGTAGTTGCCCATCAAAATACTTATGTGAACTAACTAAACTGATTCGCTGAATTTAATTTTAAAAAGAAGGATTTTCTCCTTTTTTTAAAGTTAGTTAAAAATAGTTGACGATAAAAACCTACCTATCCCCAAAAAACATACCGTAAAAACATACCTATTAAAGCTGTAAAAATAAAGTTGACAAACTTACATTTGCAGTTGAAGAACATGTTCTCCGATACATGTTGTTTAAGAAAATCTGCTATCCAAGTACATTTTATAAGTTGGTCGACTATTACTCGTAAAGTTGTAAAGCCTACTTAGTCATGATAATTTTCTTTTAAACTTCGTTATATATACTACTATTGTGAATTTTTTCACACCCCCAAACATAACGGTTTAGCTGGTAGAGGGGGGGGACACTCGAGTCGAGCAAAATTTAGCACTTTAAAGCTTAATATTTCACAAACGAATTTTTTTATCAAAAAATTGTTAATGGAAACTCTCAATATTTTTTAAAGACCTATTTAATGATACCCCACACTAAGGGGTACGCGAGAAAAAAAAAAAACATCCCCACTTTACGTGTGCAGGAGGTACCCTAAAAAAATACTTTACGAGATTTTATTTTACCACTTTTTCGGCACAACAAATCCGTATATTTACACCAAATTACAGCTCTCTAGTACTGTGCGTCTCTGAGCTAAACTGCGGACAGACGGACGGACGGACGGACGGACGGACGGACGGACGGACATGGCGAAACTATAAGGGTTCCTTGTTGACTACGGAACCCTAAAAATGCCAATTTGATGGCATGACATGCCAATTTGATAGGTCATCAAATCGATTTGACACAACGTCAAATCGGCAGCAGTGATGCATTTGGCTATTATTCGGTGAAGACAGCTACAATTTTTTAAATTTGTAGCTATCGGTCACCGAATAATAGCTAGATCTAGCTATAAAGTTGCTAAGTTGGCATCGCTGCTGCAGATTTGACGTTGTGTCAAATCGATCGTACTATAGGCAGTATGGTGTATGGTGTATATGGACGAACTGCCAATTTGAAACAATTGCCAGCGTCAAATCGATCGTTCGATAGGCAGGATGGTGTATGGCTACCATTAATGTTTTCTTTGGAGATGTTTACTTGTTTTACATAGGAATCAAACCACGACAGGGGTCATTTCTACCGTGTTTTTGATTTAAATTCTTGGTGGCATACTAGGCCACAGAAAAACTAGGAATCTAGACATTCTATACATAATAATTTAAGATTAATATCGAAGTCGCCTTACAATTCGTCATAGCTTTTGGTTTGGTAGCGCTTCTGAGCAATGATTCATTTTAAAGTACTTTAAAAAGTTATACATATATACAGGGTTACTTATTAAGTCCATTTAAATCCTTTGGGGCTATAGTTGACATCATTACTTACTGATTTTAGAATGAGAACCCATTCGCGCACAAGCGCCTGTCAATAATGCGTTAGCTATAAGTTTTGTCTTAGTGAGCAGATGCGATTGCTATTACATTTATAATTATGATGAATGTGTGTTTATGTATGATTACCAGTTTATATGTTGAATTACTAATAAAAGTTTATGCCGAATAAATAAGTTGTTTTTTAATCAAAAATACAAGTATTCTTTAGCAGTACACAATAGTAAAGTAAGCACAATAAGTACTTTAAATATCCGATAGGAATCAATCTAAGTGAACGAACATTTTCTATTTTAAAATTGACAATTTCTTTTATCTTGGCAAAATCACCAAATGAGTCCTAAAATCCAGGGCGGGACAGGAGGGACTGTCAGACTTGTACTGACTAAAATCCACGGTGTCCTTCAATAGCCCTTTACGTTCCAGGGTCACAAGATAGCAACTTTTATTACCTTGACATAAAAACCACATTTACGACTTTACAAAATGATAAATTATCGAACTCAAACCTAATAAAACACTATACATCGTCCGGGATCGAACCCACACACCACAATGCGATTCCCACCCACCACAAGCCTACAAAAACTTAAAAACATGAACATTATTTAATTCGAAGTTTTTTTTTTCAAAATGGCTGAGTTTTTTCTTTCAAATCGATCGCCACATTACAAGTTTTAACAGGTAAAATATCAGATGAGAAATGGTTTTTGGAGTTCTAAAATTGCGAATGTGTTTTGTTTGTAAACAAAATGTAATTGAGACAAGCCATTTTAGATTTTTATAGGATTGTGTATTTGACCATGAGTCGTTACTGTTAGCCTATTAGGTGCTGTTAGTCAGAAGCTCTAAAGTCTGACAACCAGTCTTCCATGGAGTACCGTATTACCCAGTTACTTTAATGTGTAGGTCCTATAGTCAGTCACTCCTTATAAAATACTGATATTCAGCTGCATCTGGTTCGACTGGAAGCAGACCACAATATAGTTGGGAAAAGGCAGGCAGATTATGATGTGTATTTTACCAATAATTCCAAAAGACTAAGTATTTCTTGGATAACCCCAGTTGCCTAGCCCCACGGATATTTAAATGAGAATAACTACAATTAGTCTTAAATTGTGAGCTGCTTATATTTGCCTGACGAAGCAAGGAAAAAGAAATAGGTACTTATTTTCCCTCATACGTTATTTTAAAACACCCACCGGTACAGTTAAAGGCTCTATTGTCATATTTTTTCATGCTAGCAACACAAAAGATCACCTGATTTTTATTAATGGCAACTTTTGGAATTGAAAAGCGCGGGTCTTGATTTATGGTAAGCCAAATCTTGTAAATATGAAATGTTACAAGTCTTTTTAGAACCTTTGTTATAATGTTACGGTCCTGGGAACGGCAAATGCCATTCATTGTGCAAGTTATAGCGATCAGCTGATTTGATAAATTTGGAAGTTGAAGTGGCATTAGGCAGGCCACATCGCTAGTAGAACTGATGACCGGTGGGGAAGAAAAGTTCTTGAGTGGCGACCACGGACTGGAAGACTAGCCAACTGAGAATTTAGGTACTGTTAAAGTTTGAGAAACCATGGAATTAATTATGAGCTGTGGTGACCCAGTGGTTTCGGCCCCGACTTAGTACTTGTTATCTTGTCTTGGTCGTGGATTCGAACCCCGCCAGGCGCATTATTTTGTGTAATTCATTTTATCACCACTGCTCTCAAAACGGTGGAGGAAAACATCGTGAGGAAACCGGTATGTCCTAGAACCAAAATTCGAAGACATGTAACATTAGCTACCAACCCGCACTGAGCCCGCGTGGTGGATTATGGCCCACTCCCTCTCACGGAGAGGAGGCCTGTGTCCCAGCAGTGGAAAAATTTATAAGCTGATGATGACCATGATTATTATCATTTTTTTTTTTTATCATAATGGAATAAATACTGGGACTTGAACGCTGGTGCTAATTAATTTATTTAGCAAAAATCAGTACCAAAAACATCTCAAATTCGGCCAAATCTTTGTAGCACTTCACTAAAATATGTAACGTTAAAAGTCAGTTTAAAATTCCCACCGAAATTCCATCCTCTAAAATAAATCAGTGTAAAACAAATGTTTCCAGTCAGTGTTGCTAACTGCAAAAAAGGAAATATTACCAGGCACAAATATGGTTAACCGGGAATGCTCACTTTTCGCGCGAAAACATTATTTACTCGAGTTTTGTGCAAATGGCGAAATGTTGTTTGTCTTTGGTCAGCTTGAGAGCGGATGCAACTATTTGACATTTTGGTTAGAGCTGTCACTGTGTAGAGACAAGATAGAAGGACGATAGAACTCTGAAAGTGAGATTTATTTTGTAAGTTGGATAGAAAAAATCACTTTAACACTTAACAATCATTATTTTTAAAGCTACATGAGGCCAGTGTTTCGTACCTGAAAAACGAAAAACGGAACCCTTATGGTTTCGCCATGTCTGTCTTTTCGTCCAGGATATGTCACAGCCACTTTTTCCAAAACTATACTGTTAAAACTTAGTAAGTAGATATTGTATTCTGTAAACAGCATTAATTTTTTTACAATAAAAGGAAAAAAAAATAGGCGGTTCCCCATACTTAGAAGTCACAACTGAAACTCATTTTTTTATCAAATCCTTACGTGTAGATGCATTATAGCCAGGTCTTCAAAAATTATATTGAGGTTTCTAACATCATTTTTCTAAACTGAATAGTTTGCGCGAGAGACTTTTTTTCTTAATTTCTCACTTATTTTAATTTTTAAATGCATCACAGTTTACTTTGTCCATGAACATTTTTCTTTTTAATTTAAACTTCTGCACCTATCTGCATATTCACCAAATCACCACAAAGGATGTAGTGTTGTGTTAGGCCGCAGAATACATTGTTTCCTTGTGCTTTCTGTTAAACCTGGTTTGTTTCCCTTGCCTATTTAGGAATGGCGGGAAAGTAAGAGATAATAATGTCAACAAAGTTTTATTAGTAACATGGACAGAGCTAGGATACGTTATCGGTGATTCCTTCGAAGTAGCAAGCAAAATTCAAATATTCTTGTGTTTTTTGCAATTTGCATATCAGTGACAATAACAATGATTCGCACAACATTCGCTCTCACATAGATTTGGTCAAAATAAGTTAGATTTATTTTTGTCGTGGTAAAATCATCAAATGAGTCCTTGCACCCAGCATATTGGCTAACTTGATAGTCACTGACCAGCGGTTGTCCACTGAACTTGGATGGCTTGATACCTGTTATGAGGCTAAGTTGAGGAGTGGAGTGCCTCAAGAGCGTTAGAATAATTGATTTTAGGGAATATTTACATTTATCAGTTTCATTGGAAATGCAAAAACCAATACGAAGACCTTTTGATAGCTATTTGATGATCACCACATGGACACCGAGATACGCAATAGCCCCGCAGGGCATGGTAGAAGGGACTGTCGGACTCGTACTGACTAAAATCCACGGTGTCCTTCAAAAGCCCTTTACTTCCATGTCACGGTAATTCATTAGTCCCGCGACCCAGGCCGGCTTTAGTCCTTTAAAGGCCCCGTCATTATGCTGACACTCTTTGAGGCGCGCGTGGAACACAACGCACTGTCGCGTCGACCCGGGCATGGTCCATGGTCGAGCAGCGAGTCGCCCATTACTCGCCGCCATACAGATTTGAGACAAGGAGTTCTCAGATAATTTTAAATTCCCACACCTTAGATACCGATCGAAGTGTCAATCTCCTTTCTAGTAACCGATTTAAAAAAAGAACAAAAATAATAATGGCCGCCACAGGAGCTCGTGTTGGTGCAATGAACGCGACCATTAGATCGTGGACCTGTCGTAATCACATGGTTTTTGCGTATGATTAGACATTGCTATCCATAAGGAGTCATTTGAGATAAAAAGTTGTTGCAGATCTCGTTAGGAACAGCTTCCAGTAGCTTGGGAAGATGGAATGGGTGCGTATGTGACTTGATTATAGATTAGAGATTTGCTGTGACCATAATCAATAAGTGCTATGTGCGAAAGCGTCTATGGGGACTGTCAAAACGATCGCAGATGTGGTAGAAATCTGAAATAAATCGGGACTTTCAGGAACGACGTGTGTTAAAGTGTAATATGCCCCATAACCTTTTTAAGCATATTTCGGGTGTTATTTGACTACTTGCCGTGGTTGGCCTGTGGATAGGTGACTATCATTCTGTCATAAATAGCGAGTTTCCTCCGTGCCGGAAAGCACGTAAAGCCGTTGGTCCCGGCTGTCATTTGTAGATCTTTGACAGTCGTTAGGTACTGCTAGTCAGAAGCTCTAAAGTCCGACAATCAGTCATGGGGTATCGTATTACCCAGTTACTGTGTTGTGGAGGTCCGATAGTCAGTCGCTCCATGTAAAATACTGATATTTAACTGCATCTGGTTCGATTGGGAGCCGACCACAATATAGTTGGGAAAAAGCAGGCAGATGATGATCATGTATCTAATCTATCGATTTTACAAAAGTTTCAAACGCTTTTTCTACATCTCGTAAAATAACAAAAAAACAACTAAGTAATTAATTTAATAAACCACGTGCCGTTTAGGTTATGTTTTAATAACTGTAACAGATCGAAACGAATACATTATCAGTCTGTCCTGCTTACGCATTCACTTATTGAATCAAAAGAATAATGTTCTGTTATTATGATATCACTCGATATAATTTCGAGTGATCGATAAAATATCGACCATTTTTAGCAACGGGTTTCGAAATGTCCAGTTGCTGGGCTGTGTTGTACTTATGGTTTTTTATTTTTATTAATTAATATTTTGTAAGTACTCATAGTAGTTGTTTTTTTTTTTTCAATAAAAAAACTTTGGTTGTTTCACTCTAGGAATTTTCTTCTGTATCGTGGGTACGTTTACAAACATAGAAACTCACATTCACAAACACCCAGACCCGGAACAACTACTTGCAGATCATACAAATATTTTGTTTCGTCCGGGATCGAACCCGCGACACATAGCGCAGCAGCCCAATTGCTCAGTCACTGCGCCATACGTGCCAAAGTTCGAAAGCATTCTTTACCATTCTACCATAGGGTGATGTAGAAAAAAAATACTGTAGGTGCTGCTTGAACTATAAGCAGTTTGCTAGTGATCAACATACATGGACTGCTCGGTGTATTCCCGTTCGTCCACTCGACTTCGTCCCACTAGTGGGACGAACGGGAATTTACAAAAATAATATTTAATTTGTTCCCGATCGTCCCACTCCTAATTCAAGAGGGGACGAACGGGAATATGTTCTTCGATTAGTGCCATTCGTCCCACTAAAAATATTTGTGCAGAAATATGTTTATTCGTTGTTTCGTAGTTTGCTTGTCCTTTACTCCACTTCGTTTCGACAAGCGCTATATTATTCTTTTCCATATATCTCATATTCAAATTTGTTTTTTTTACCAATTAAAACCACCAGTCTTATATTATTTGGTGGGACCAATAGAACTACAAAAAAGAATTAATAAATTATTCCCGTTCGTCCACTCAAAAAATTTAGTGGGACCATCGGGAAAATAAATAACGAATTCCCGTTCGTCCCACTAGTGGGACGAACGGGAATTTACAAAAATAATATTTTATTTGTTCCCGATCGTCCCACTACTAATTCAAGAGGGGACGAACGGGAATATGTTCTTCGATTAGTGCCATTCGTCCCACTAAAAATATTTGTGCAGAAATATGTTTATTCGTTGTTTCGTAGTTTGCTTGTCCTTTACTCCACTTCGTTTCGACAAGCGCTATATTATTCTTTTCCATATATCTCATATTCAAATTTGTTTTTTTTACCAATTAAAACCACCAGTCTTATATTATTTGGTGGGACCAATAGAACTACAAAAAAGAATTAATAAATTATTCCCGTTCGTCCACTCAAAAAATTTAGTGGGACCATCGGGAAAATAAATAACGAATTCCCGTTCGTCCCACTAGGGGGACGAAGTCGAGTGGACGAACGGGAATACACGGACTGCTCGAGCAGTCAGTTTACGCCTGGCAGCTATTTGACCCCACCGACCACCCAAACCTGTTCGTCTGCTCGAGCGGTTGGCTATGCAGTCACAGCTTGAAGCAGTCGATAATTGCTGTCATGTCCGGCTTAAGGCTTTAAAAGTTTTAATATTTAGTTGGGTTAGATTTGTAGTCAACCCTAACATTGTAGAAAAAGGTAGAAAATTGTTTGATGAATCTGTCAAAATTTTAAATCGACTACAGTGAATATTTATAATTTGCAACCAATAGTCCATATTATGTAGGTAATGAATATTGCAAACTCTGCGATATGATTATGCCGAATGGCTTACTACAACTAAATTGCCTATTAAGTTATATATGTAATTGCCTATTAATGTTAATAACGATCGTCCCTTTTACGATGATCTTTATAAAATATAGCTGTAGGAGGTATCAGTATAGGTCAGATTTAATAAAAAAGAACCCAATCATACTTAGCCGGAAGACGTCCACTGTTGAACAAAAGCTTCCCCTTAGACCACCACCCCAAACGACGTAGTCGTCGTTTGGGGTGGCGTAGTCGTCGAAGTTATATATGTAATTGCCTATTAATGTTAATAACGATCGTCCCTTTTACGATGATCTTTATAAAATATAGCTGTAGGAGGTATCAGTATAGGTCAGATTTAATAAAAAAGAACCCAATCATACTTAGCCGGAAGACGTCCACTGTTGAACAAAAGCTTCCCCTTAGACCACCACCCCAAACGACGTAGTCGTCGTTTGGGGTGGCGTAGTCGTCGAAGTTATATATGTAATTGCCTATTAATGTTAATAACGATCGTCCCTTTTACGATGATCTTTATAAAATATAGCTGTAGGAGGTATCAGTATAGGTCAGATTTAATAAAAAAGAACCCAATCATACTCAGCCGGAAGACGTCCACTGTTGAACAAAAGCTTCCCCTTAGACCACCACCCCAAACGACGACTAAAATCCACGGTGTCCTTCAGTAGCCCTTTTTGTACCGGGGTCGCGGTATACGTGTGTCCCGCGACCTCCATCTATTGCTAGCGACTGCCACGATGTCGAACACATTATCAGCAATTAAAATTATAGGTACCATTCTATTCTTTTCGGCCAGAATTTTAGAAAATGGTAAATGAGTGCGTATCCAACTTTTAGAACTCGCGCGAGCTTCCAATTCTTCTACTTGTTGAATGTTCAATTTCAGTCGCCTCTACATATACTTGACCAACATTCTTCAAAATATGACAATAACTTCTACAGTTTCTTACCACTGAAGCCAGGTATCGTCAAAGCGCATATAAAAAGAAAGGAGACCATTCGTGCGTTAACTGAACGGACATGGGCGACTGCCGTCTGACCGGATTATTTTCGCTAAACACTGCTACCTAGCCACCTGATATAATCCTTGAGACGCCCACACTTGCTACGGCTCCATAAAGAAAAAAAAACATTTTTGTAACCCAAATTCGACAACCTTCTTTGTGTAACCTTATCCTATAAATTGACTAATAGAAAATACTTTACAAAGAACGGTAAGCAAAAGCCAGTGGAGCCAAATTTCGAGTTCCAATGCTGTTTTTCAAAGCAAGTTGTCAATCAAACTACTTATTTTTGTGTCAATGTACGTCAAAAAATTCTAAGCCGAGTCATAAAATGTTTGACAAAGAAGGGTTTATGTTTATTAGTTAAGATTTAAAGTC
Source organism: Agrotis clavis (assembly GCA_954870645.1). Lineage (NCBI taxonomy): Eukaryota > Metazoa > Arthropoda > Insecta > Lepidoptera > Noctuidae > Agrotis > Agrotis clavis. Next base: position 12,734,658 of record OX940944.1, on the reverse strand, counting down.
TATTGAAGAAACCTTTGTGACTGTTGGCCTTTTTATTCATAATCTTTTTTAAGACGTTTGTGTGTCGCCGAAAATTTCAAAGAATAAAGAAGAATTGCATTAACTATAATAAGAAATTGTGTCGTCATTAGAGTAATAAGTGGATTACTAATCATGTACATAATTAGTAGAGCGGGAGCCCGTAACAGATGTCCGTGACCAATTTCCTCTCAAGCGATAATTAGCAGACTACATGAGGGAGTCGTATCATGAACATTCGTGGAAGTCAGCTGCGATTCCGTTGGTGGGATAAGCAGCAATCGCCGTTCAAACACGTAGAAAAAATATTTTTTTTTAGTCATTTCCTCTCAATTGAAACCTGGTTTATATTGAAGATTACCTTGTATCAGGAAGAATAAAATCAATCAGCCGACGGTACCATGGTGGAATACACGTCAGCTGGTCACTCGAACATGTAATTTTTTATTTTATTTTCAGTGATTTCCTCTCAACCCAAATTTTGCCTGATGAAAGTTTACATGAAGATATGGCTAAAAACAGACGTCAGCTGGCTTTATCTCGGTGGAAAGGTCGTCAGCTGATACTTTGAAAATTATTGTATAAGCAGGACTAAGGGCTAGTACAGACTTGCGGAAACCGCGCGTTCATGAATCGCGCGGTTCGAAACCGCAAAATTGTTATTCAATCAGACTCCGGCGGTTTTATGTGATTATCGTACAGGGATAACGTCCGTTTGAAAAAGGAGGTCAGCGAAAAATCGATTTACTGTGGGTGTTGCTCCTTAAAAAAAACGATAAGAAAAATGCGGTATGCAATGCAAATGGGTGCATCCAATATTAAGTAACCAACCAAGTTTCCAACGTATTTTCACAATTTCCAAATGTCTCCACTAACTCTTGCCAAGCTTGGTTATGATAGTTTTATTTGAGTAATCCTCACACTGAATATCCCATATTGCATTTCTCTTCTCCACTTCATCAATAAACAGTTCAGTGTCGAAACGAACCGTGCCAAACTCACGAGCTGTGATGTGCTAACCGCGCGGTATCCGCCACGCAACTGAACGCAAAGTAAAGACTCCATAGTAATAGAAACGCGCGGGAGCAGCGCGATTCTATTTTCTGGCGGTTGACTAACCGCGCGGTTATGTCTGAACGATTACTTAATAACTCATACATATAAGACTCTCTCCTCTACTCCGCTTCTTTATACGCGCGCTTGTATCATCAATCCAAACGCAATAACAAATCAGCGTCTACGCCGCCGAAGAGGCGCGTTCCTGAAACGCGCGTCTTCTGCGCGTTTAGAATACGCCGTATGCGATGGGCCTAAGGTTCTCTGCCCATTCTTTGCACGAATATGCAAAACGATCATAATGAACTCTTGAAAAAACGTATAAATGGGTCTATTGATTTATTTTCTCAATTAGTGAAAAGTATAAGAAATAAAAAGCTGTTCTATAAAGAAAACCCCCAATCATTGCTTGATTCATTGTTTGATGTTATTGTCATTTACATTTTTCATTTACATTACATATAAAACAATTAAAAATACAAAATAAACATGTTGTTATGAAACATAAATATCAATGGATATCTAGTTCGGACCTCAAAGATATGAATTTCTTCATAATGCAAGCCGGATCGAGAAGCTCTTCACGTAATCTCCAAGCGAGAGCCTTGTCTCATCATTGAAGATCGTGCGGGAATCCTTCTGATTCTGTTGAACCGGTTAACGGACCTTCTTGATCAGGGTTTCAATTACTTATTCACTCCAGTAAGAACAGTTCCATAACTTGAACAAAATAACGAAATACAACAACAAAATCATTTAATATTGATTTGAAACCTTAAGACAGCAGAATGATTTGACAAGATTAGACATTAAGGATGACACAAGTTTTTTTTCCAAATAATATTTTTTTATGGCTTCTTCTATGTGTCATTAAGACAGACACTCGTTTCCCTTATGTCCGTTTTGATATTGCAAATAAATTACGTTTAGTTATTCAGATTTAATAAAATATTTGTTTCTTCATATTTTATTTTACGATCTTTCCACCGAGATACAGCCAGCTGACGTTTGCTTTTATCCATATCTTCATGTAAACTTTCATCAGGTAAAATTTGAGTCGAGAGGAAATCACTGAAAATAATATAAAAAATTACATGTTCGAGTGACCAGCAGACGTGTATTCCACCATGTTACAGACAGCTGATTGGTTTTATTCTTCGTGATATAAGGTAATCTTCAATATAAACCAGGTTTCAGTTGGGAGGAAATGACAAAAAAATATAATTTTTTCTACGTGTTTGAACGGCTATTGCTGCTTATCCCACCAACGGAACAGCAGCTGACTTCCACAAATCTTTATGATCCGACTCCCTTATGAAGTCTACTAATTATGGCTTGAGAAGAAATCACTAACGATATTTTGGTCTGGCTTCCGGTCTATAGTAGTCTTGCGTTTGTATTATTTTAGCAACTATCTCAAAAAGATTATAATGTGAGAAAGTCAATAATACTTCTCCTTTGTTTTTGACTAGCTTCTAACAATTTCGCACGCGTGAGACAATTTGTTTTAAAATGGCATTCGGAAAGAACTTAGCTAAAATTTTCGAAATCGGTTGTAATGACTACATGATTATGAAAGACTTTACCTCAATTAAGCGATTAGTAAGTGGTTCGTCACTGTTATGTACTCGTAAAGCCGAGATACGAAGAAGGCAACTTAAGCCCTTGTTCGTATCATATTTCTGTGTTCCCAGATGTCATTTGTAGATTTTAGAGTTGCCCAAAAGTCTTACAATCAACTTCTTTAGTACTAAGTGCTTTATGAACTATTATAGACGTCAGATAGTTATGACAAGTAGCATTATTGAGAGAACAATGAATTAGTAGATCAGTGGTGGCCCAGTGTTATCGGCCCCGACTTACGAGTTAAAGGTCGTGGATTCGTACCCAGCCAGGCGCATTATTTATATTATTTCATCGCCACTGCTCTCAAAACGGTGAAGGAAAACATGGTGAGGAAATCGGCATGTCCTAGAACTAAAAATTCGAAGATATGTGACATCTACCAACCCGCACTGGGCTCGCGTGGTGGATTATGGTCTTATGGTCCACTCTCTCTGACAGAGATGGTCTGTCTTCCAGCAGTGGGAACATTACAGGGTGATGATGAATTGGGAGAAAGCTAGGCAGACGATGATGATAATGATAGTAAAAATTGTCTTGTATAAAATTGTGGCTTGAAAAATTCTTGGGTGGGAGTACTTTTCAAGAAAGAATTGTAAGATTTTTGATTATCTTCTCAATATAAAAAGTAAGTTTGCCCTTTGCATTAGTGGTACAGCAATAAGTATAAACAATTTGTTAGCATGAGTACCAATATTATGCATATTTCCAACCATCAGGTACCATTTTTCAATGCCAAATAGTGTAAAGCTCGGAAGCCCGTTAAAAAAGGATTTTAAAACTCTCTTCTATGGCGTCTGTAATAAAAATGCAGACACGTACATGAGATGTTTAGCCATTGTAACATTGTTATGGTCAGAGTTGCTTCCCGTTAGGTATCAGGTAGGATGTCGGCCGCTTTGGTCAAAGACCCAATAACTTAAACAGCCTTCTTTTCTTCGAAGTAGTAGGCTACTATGCTCTATATTTATTATATCCTCATGTTTAACACACACGAAAGCTTCTTGTAACTTAACCTAGCACAAATCCTCTTTACGTTACTCTGGCGCCCCCTTAGAGGACCAAAGCCTGCCAGGGTCGCGGGACTGTCTCATCAGGTCACCGTGACCCTGGAACGTAAATGGCTATCGAAGGATCACCGTGGATTTTAGTCAGTACAAGTCTGACAGTTCCTCCCACCCCGCCTTGGGTAGGAGGACTCATTTGATGATTCTGCCACGATTAAAAAAACAAACACTTTTCCCGCCTTGACTGATATACTATGTAAAAACTACCTTCTCTATTTGTCAATCAGTTTTAACCATAGGAGAGGTATATCGACTGGCCTGTTGGTCTAGTGGTTAGTGACCCTGACTGCTATGCCGGGAGTCGTGGGTTCGATTCCCAAAAATTTGTGTGATGAGCATGATCATTTGTTCTATGTCTGGGTGTAATTTATCTATAATATTTATGTATTTAGAAACATATAAGTATGTTTATCAGTTGTCTAGTACCCATAACACAAGCTCTGCTTAGCTTGGGACTAAATGGCGTTGTGTGATAGTTGTGGAATATTATTATTATATACCTACAATAGTTTAGGGCTCCCCTGACACTAATAACAACCTGTCATACAAACCGTAGTCCCTGACAACCGTGGTTCACATGACAAATAGCTAAAACGACCGTGGAACGAGATTTTTTCATCGGTCAATTTAACCTTTGAGATCCCATCCTTAAAGATTTGCGGAAAAAAATGGTTTCTTCGGCGAAATATGTCTTTTTTTGGCAACTACTGCTTTGGGAATACAAAAGTGTTTGGCTTATAGTTATCTTTTAATGGCTTGGAGGCTTGAAGCGGTATTAGAAAGAGATATTTGGGCTCGAAACCTTGTATTATTGTGGTCTTCAATTTCGGGGGCCACCCTGGGTCTTCCTGTGTTCTGGCTTTTATTAATAGGTATGTGGGAAACTATAATACATCATGTGAGTTCTTAAAAATTCTCATGGCATCCCTTTTATCGGCAAGTTTTGTAAAGATTGTTGTAGTACGCTTGTCAAATTACATCGCAATGGCGAATGAATGTAATCACATAAGGATCTCAGTGAAGAATTGCGAAATTTCTCCTGTATCGTGGGTGCATTTACTTACATTTAAACTGAGATAATCAACCAGAGACCCGGTACAACTACTTGTAGGCAATTAGAAAAAAAAAATTAGAAAATATTTGTTCTATATAGAAATTAAATGATGAAAAAAATGTTTATTACTTTTTGCAAACTAGATGAGGCCGGTCTTTCGTACCTGGCTACTCTGAGAAGAAACAGCCGAAACAAACATCACGTTACGATCTATCATCATATTGCCTATAGACCTCGATAAATGGACTATCCAACACAAAAAGTATTGTTAATTCACACAAGTAGTTCCTGAGATTAGCGCGTTCAACTAAACAAACTATTCAGCTTTATAATTAATATTAATATAGATAATTCAGGTACATTCTTTAAAATACTTCGGAAATGTGGCTACTGGTCACTAGACAGGTACGATAAACTTTAGATAGTACCCAAACAAGTAAAACAAAAGTAGAAAAAAAAGCATTTCCTCTCGAGAAATACAGCATCTAATATTTAAGGAAGTACCATCCCATGGTTATGAGATATTATAACAATGAACTTTCACCCTTCAAAAATGACAGGTAATTTTAATTTATGCACAAAAAAACTAGAAATAAAGAAACAATTTCGCGCATTCAAGCACACTCCCTCTGTTTACTATCTTAACCCTTTCTATAACAATACAAAATATCGAACGCTTCCTTATTATGGAACTCCACTCTTCGCCAAACAAGTTTCGCTTCAAAATGGCGTCTTTCCCGCCAAATCAGCTGACAGTTCACGTGAGAATAAAATTATCATTCGCTTCAAGTATTTTCGCTAACAAAATGTCATTGTTAACTGTATAAACTTGTTTTTAATTATTTTTAAATACATTTTCGGTGTGCCAAAGGAGTTTTCTATGGATTTTTGTCTGGGTTAAGTTGAGCTGGGTTTGTTTGTGAAATGTTTGAATACAGGGGTCACGTTATGGTGGTAAATTCGTCTAAAATTAGATGACCTCTAAGGTAGTATTGACAAAGTCAAATAGAGGTTCTTTCATAAGTGGTAGTAGATAAACTTGTATATTTTTTTCTATTGATTACGAATAGAAAAAATTAGGAGATTGATCGGGCTTGTTACCTACTGACTTTGAAATTACGAGTACTTTTTACATTATAATGTTCCCACAGCTGGGACACAGGCCTCCTCTTTGTCAGAGGGAGTGGGCTGCAATCCACCACGCGGGCCCAGTGCGGGTTGGTAGATGTCACATGTCTTCGAGTTTTTGGTTCTAGGACTTGCCGGTTTCCTCACGATGTTTTTCTGCACCGCTTTGAGAGCAGTGGTGATGAAATAAACACAAAGTAATGAGCCCGGTTTTGCTTTAACCAAAGCTGAAATCACTGGGCCATCATTATTGCTTACCACCACTCTCGTTCAAAGCTTTGTGTTACATTATATTCATTTATTTCATGTAAAAAGCTTATGAAAGTCATGTGTAATGTCTAGGCGATCTTCAAAAATTATGCTTAGATCATTTTTTGTAGCTTTCATCACTTATGGCTGATTTTATCTGAGGAATAAAAATGGCGGTTTGACAGCTTATCTATAGAAAATATGTCAAACCGCTATTTTTAGATAGATAAAAGTTATCTGACTATTAAAAAATCAGCCCTTAGATTATAAAACGTCCAGATTCCTTGTTCAAAACAAAACGAGTGAAGCCACTTTTTTATAAATAGGTACCTATGTCAGTGAGCGCCACGCCCATAATTAAATGTTTTCCTTGGAGATGTTCACTTGTTTTACGTAGGATTGTAGGAATCAAATGACGGGGGTAATTTTTCTAACATGTTTTTGACTTCAAATCTCAGTGGCTTAGTAGGAATATGGACATTCTATAATAATCTAAGTTTCATCCATTTATTATTTTTTCCCAAAGCCGACGAGAAAGACGATCTAAATCTATCTTTTCTCAGAAATATCCCAAAAAACAATAGACAATCAACAAAGAATTTAATTTTCGAAAGCCACGTGTTGGAATGACTTTAGTTTTGCAAGGTTGGCAGCGAATCGCCAGATGACATAATATCCGGTGAGTTCTTTTTTTTGTGCTTAATCAATGTTGGACTCTACTGGTCATTTTTATACATCCTAAACTCTAGCATGACTTTTCACGTTTTTGTAACGTTATGTAAACTGGAACTTTGAAGCTTGCCGATGAAACGATGCGACGCAATCAACTGCAGGTGAAAATCATCCTTATCACTACAACATTATGACATAAAACGTGCAGTTATCGCACGTAAATGGAGGGAAAAGTATCTAACGTTGGAAATTAAACCTTTTTCGCTTTGCTATTTTGATTCTGATCTTTGTATATGTAGGTACCAAATTACCAATCAACCGAATTTGCCTATTTAGAGTCTGAAAGCTATCCAATCGAAAGAAGCCGTCAAAAATAAAGAAACGCGAATAAGTTTATGATTTAGTTTATTCATTTCAGGAAGTATACAAATAAGATGAATTATTATCGAATTAATCACTAAACTTTTCCTTCTACATTATAGTAGTTTATGTAACTGGTACATAATGAGGGGTATTATAAACGAGTGTGAGTTTAAAAAACGAGCGAAGCGAGTTTTTTATTAGTATCACACGAGTGGTATAATCTGTATCATACGTATCATAATGAAAAAAAATTAAATTATAACATTGTTTTGTTAGAGAAACAGTGTTATAATTTAATTTTTTAATTTCATTACGATACTCTATGGTATAAAGTATGTCATTATAAACTCGTTTTGAGTTTTGTATTTCGAATTTTACGATATATGAGAGTAGATAAACGAAGTTACGATGTCATTTGAATCATTAGTCTTTTGGTATATCTTTCAATGCCTTAGGAATGTGATATTCATAGAGCATGCGGACGGTGAGGCCATGGTTACTCGCCGTCCGATCATGAACCAGGCCCGCGTCGTGTTCCACGCGCACTGCAAAGAGCTGTGGGCAATCTGACGGTCCCGCAAATGGCCAAAGCCTGCCGGGGTCGCGGGACTGTCTCATCAGGAAACCGTGACCCTGAAACGTAAAGGGCTATTGAAGGACACCATGAATTTTAGTCAGTACAAGTCTGACAGTCCCTCCTGCCCTTCCTGGGTGGGAGAACTCCTTTGATAGTAATGCAACGCTCAAAAAAAAGGACTTAATTCCTGAGTTTTAAAATTCTATTAGGTACGATGTAAGTAATTAGTATTTTAATTTAATAAATTAATACATCTTTAACTGCCTTTGGAATGTATGTATGTATATGTATAGTCTAAAAAAATGTGCTTAACATGATTTATTAGTCTTAAAAGACATCAAAGTAGGTATGTAAGTAAGCTCAAAATGGCGTAGGCGTATGTCGGATTCTTGTGCTATTTTATTTGCTAGCTTAGGTATCGTATTTCTAGATCTTGGATTCTCCGCTCGTTTTTAATATTCTTTAGACATCGCGCATTTCTGTTCATATCCCGAAGTATTTTGACGGCTCTTTTAACACTAAATGTCAGATGTCAAATTAAATCCATAAACAATCGAATATTTCTACAGGTTCAAGGTTCCATTATCAAGCAAAGCAAAGGCATTAACCTATGCAGCCTTACAGCCAATTTGCGCGGGACAACCAGCTGACGTGTAGAGCTTTCGCAAACCGGTAATGTAAGTAACAATAACGTTTTTAAATAACGTTGTAAACACTAACCCATTGCTTCAAAACATGACAATAGCTCTCCTTTACACTAAAATGATGATAATAAAGTATTTTGTCAACTATTGTTGTCTGTCGAAGTTTTTTTTTAAACTGTGACGCCTGGTTTTGGCGGGAATCAGCTGAGAGAGCAAACAGGTTGGACGGGTGCCTTGTATTATGAAACTCTTTGCGATAACCGAGTTAAACCGAGCGTGTTGGTATGGAGATTCTTTTTGTGGGTATTTGATGGATTATCTGCTGATTAAGGAATCTTTTTGAAGTTAAATTCAAGAAATAGACATAGATTGATTAGATACCGTATAAAATTATAAAGTTTCCAGTTTTTGGACGAGAATTTTAGTGTAAATTCTGATCTGAAATAAAAACAACCTCAAACTTGAAATTAACCGGTCTAAAATTGTGAATTACCGAAATAAACTAAACCAATTACTTGTAAATGTCTACCAGTTGGATATTTTATCAATAAAATCAAGTTTCAACACTGTTTTCAATCAAAAACTTCAAGAAATAGTGTAAAATCAATCAATAATAATAAGTCGCAAACGACACATTCCAATGGTGTCGCAAACTCAGTACAGGGGCGCCTCACAGCTTCACCGATTTCAAAATCAGCTGATGGAACGGCGGACATACTTTTTTTGTCCACTTTTTTTTTAATTCGCTAACAGGTTCGGGTCGCTACGCATACGTTCTCGGAAAGCTAGGACTTTTTTTACATAAAATATTTGTGGCAGGTACAAAGTTCCGGGCTTCAAAACTATTGTTAAAAGTTAAACTTTCGGCTCTTTAAGTGTTTATATGGCGTTGCGGGTGTGATGGTGGACCTTATCGTGTTAGAAATTCGAAGGAGGATACGCTTTTGATCTTAATCTATCAGATTTACCGCCATTTTTCAAATGCAACGTTTTTTATGACAATTTATTCAAGTTATTCAAAAAAGCTTTTTTATTTGATTAAATTGCTGCACTTTTGCCGTTATTTCAAGTGTTGAGGAACAATATGAATATGCAAACAGTGTCCATACAGTATTTTATGTCCTAAGCCACATGTTAAGAATGTCCTGGATGTCCGATCAACGGCCCAGCCTGAGTCCGAGTTCAAGGTCACTACGTCTGTAACTTTAGGAGATTATGCCGTCTCCACGCAGATTCCAGTCTTTTCTTTTTAAATGAGTAACCATGGAGTTTCTTGACTCTCCTTCTAATTTTGCGAATAGAATCATTTCTATTTCTAACTTTGATGTTAAGAAATGCCTTATTTGATTATCAATAGTTTGATTTTGACTTTCAAGTACTAGTCTATACTTATCTAAGTATAAACCATTTCTGTTTTAAACACATTTTTTTTGTATTAGGCTCAATCAGTTATTGTCCTTGCCCATCAGAGGCAGTTTTGACAGTTATTCAAATTTTTAGTTAGCCAACATTAAAAAAGTTTTGACAGCTAATCAGACCAAGATGGCTGAATCAATTATGAATGTCTGATGAAGCTACATCAGTATTTTTTTTGCACTGGGAGTACAGTGCGAAAATAATATTGCTAGTTTCCTATCTCTAGCCCTAAATGCCTTACATTAACCTTGATTATTCAATCAAAATCTTATTTTATTTCACGTGGGCCTTAATGGGCACTTAATCAAGACTTAGATTTGGATTTCAGGTCTCCAGATTATTACTGCCATTGTTATTTGCCAGGAACTCCTATCCTAGTACTTTGGATAGATGAATGGCTGGATGTATGTTTGTTACGAGTAATCAATCACGAATCGAACGGATCTGGATAAAAGGGACACAGATAGAGTTTCGTCTGGAATGGCGACTTTCATCCTGGTCTTATTACGCTACCGTGTGATAATTTTTGATTACCACTCGAGCTATTTCAAAGCTAAACGTTAACCTTAAGTATGATGTAACAAACGCTTCATCAAATGAGTCCTCCCACCCCGGGCAGGGCGGGAGGGACTGTTAGACTCGTACTGACTAAAATCCACGGTGTCCTTCAATAGCCCTTTATGTTCCGGGTCACGGTAATGAGATAAGTCCCGCGACCCCGGCACGCTTTGGCCCTCTAGAGGGGGCCCCGTCATCATGCTGACGCTCTTTGAGGCGCGCGTGGAACACAACACGCCGTCGACCTGGGCATGGTCCATGGTCGGACAGCGAGTTGCCCTTTACTCGCCGCCCGCATGTCCGCGCCTACGGTGGCCGGAGATCGTCTTGCGATGTCCGTCGCCGTGGGCGTCCAGCACTCCGATGTAACAAACGCTTAATATTTCTAAATCAGATAATCGCATCAACCAGCTGATCTTCAAATGTTTTTTGCTGAACATAATTATTATTAGTACAATCCAGTATAAGCTTATTAATAAAAATGACGTTGATTCAAACTGGCTAAGATGGCTGTACTGTCAGCGTATCTATAGAACTACGAAAGTCAACTTTAAGACTAAGGAATAAAGGTCTTGTCAATATCAAAATTATTACTTTGTTTTGCAGTTGGCAGTACTAGATGGTTGATAGATAATACAGGTTATTGGTATTAAAAAAAAATACTTGGTTCCGGGTCATGGGTGCGCATTTTTTTGTATTAGAAATTGATACTTTAGTAAATAATCAATTTTATTTGTTACTGGTGACCTTTCCCGGCTCCGCACGGGTGCTATGTCTACAATATTATGCATATTATATATATACTTATAAACCTTCCTCTTGAATCACTGTATCTATTAAAAACCACATCAAAATCCGTTGCATCGTTCCAAAGATCTAAGCGTACCGTGGAATGGGGTGTCATTGATCAATTTAAAAATTCAAAGGGCTGTATTTTCTAAAATACAAAGGTACCGAAGACGAAAAAAAAATTGGAATATCGGTTTTTACTATACAATCGATACAATGAATTAGATTCTATTTTAAATAAATAATATCTCGATGAAAAATATAAATGTGAGTGGTCAATGTTAAACCGTAAGTGGGGTTACTTTGATACCCCCTAATATTTTCACGGCAAATGATAGTAACCCCTTTAAACGTTATTATTTCGAAAGAACAAAAAAAATCGGCTAAGTGCAAAAAAAGATATTAATTTTTTTAAAGTTTTGGGGTGACATTGATCAAGGCAAAAACAACTTTTTGAAAAATCACCTTTATTTTAACGTTTCATTGAGATATATTAATTGTAAAAACATAATTAGGAACATTAATCAGTCAAAATCTTAAATGTTAAGTAAAAATAGAAAAAAATCACTACTAGCTACTGCTCGTTCTAACACGTCTTCATTAGAATTCCGATAGGCGCGAGCGCCTAAACGCTTCATATATGTTCTTGGCATAGCGCTGAAAGTAAAAAAAAATCATATAAAGCAGCCATCATTGCAAATATATTGATAATATATGTTAAAAATGTCATGGGGTGAGATTGATCAATGACCAAAGTAACCCCATGCCTGTGATCAATGACACCCCGTATAGAAAATAAACCACCACTGAATGAAATTTTGGAGGTTAAAATACAAAAACAACTTCTTTCTCAAGCTAATTAAACACATAACAACATAAACTATCATTTTTTCTAGCAACTTGCATATCCAATCTGGTACCCTGGAAGTTATTTTAACCCCTAAAATACTTTAAACACAATACTCACAGTTTTTTATGAAAATCTCCGGTAGTGATCTGTTTGTACGTGCAGCGCTTGGGCAATGTCAAAGAGTGACACACAGTGCTGCCAATGCAAAAGACGAAATTTTTCGGTTGCGTTCAGAAATTAAACAATTCCTGTTTTAAAAAAATATAAAGTTTTTATCAATGTTACCCCGTGAATCAAACTAACCCCATTCCACGGTACGTAAGGACAGACAGACAGAGGAAAGCGACTTTGTTTTATACTATGTAGTGATTTTCTTCCAATAGACAATGGGTACGGTTAGCCGATACAATATCTGAGCAGCACTAAAAGAAAAATGGCGAATACTGAGTAGCATAGGCTGAGATAACTGTCAAAATGCTTCACTCTTGTCTGAACTCAGCATGGTTTCAGCCGATAATCTAGTCGGCATAACTGACTGTTAACAGCATTTCCTGTCCAGATTTTGTATCGGCTAACCGTACCCAATGTTTCGAGACTACAAATGATATTTTTTTTGATGCCGTGCACTATTATTCCCGTAAATTTTCAGCACTTGGACTCATATCTCTTCATCTTTTGTAAGAATAACGAATACCTACAAAATTTATCAATCCCAAGAAACAAACAACATTTGGGTTCGTCCTTAGCAAAAAGCGCAATGTCGGCAAATATCAAAGTTTGTGAATGACATTCAGCAAAAAACAAAAGAGACTTCACATTTGCGAATATTATTACGAAGGACACAGAATATTGAGGCACATTAGGTTGGTAATAAACTGTCAATGTCAAAATGACAAGAAGTCACAATGTCAAAATCTTTGCTACTTTAAGTTGTGAAGTCATTTTTATCTATTCTACGCCCCCAACAACAGATAAAAGACCTTTGTAACGACAAATCTAGGACTTTAAAGCTTATCTCACTTATCAAAACGTCATAAATATTATAAGATATCACACGTAACCTTCAAGGAGAAAAGCGCGGGCTGTCAAACGTACGACAACAAAGGAATATCAACTTTAAAACAAAGCAGTAGTGTTCAATGTTATTTAATTGCAAAGACATTTCTTTTTGCCGTGGTATAATAATATCGATCGTGAGAATTATCTTTTGTCAATTGATTTTAGTCTTTAAAGTGATCAAGCTAAGGTTGATTTTCGATTGCATTGTAATGGCATACCTGTTCTCTGACCGACAATGACCTCTTGAAAAAGCGAGGGAAAAATGCTATAACGTTGATGTTGTTTGCCAATTGATAAACAACTTTAACTACTCTAGATAAGATTCATTTTTACCCGTTAAAAAAGACATGTGATGTAATATTGATAACATTTTTTTGATTTATTAATGTAGTGCATTCATGACAAAAAATGTTCGAATCTGTACTTTTGGCGGTAAATGGTGGGCGCCATTTTTTTCTTGTTACTTACGCCTAATTTCGTGTACTACCTTATAAGTAAATAAAAGATAATTTCATCGATAAGTTATTGATTTGATAAAGCTCTTTATATATTTATTTTTAGAAGCTTTAAGTTATTTTTATGATAAGACGGTCAATTCTTAAAAGTCACTTCCTTTTAATAAGGGAGAGAAAATATTGCTATCTCAGAATCTATCTATGCATCAGTTTTTTTTTTTAATAAAATTATTAGAATTTTCTTTAATTACCGTAGGTACAGACGCCAGCACATCGACGAACGACGAATAGGTATGCCGTATAAGGTATAATTGCTCAGTTTGAACATAAATGACCCAATTTTTAATTGCATATACTTAGAAGCTTGATTTTTTAGACCTATAAAGGCACGGTCACGGGATCATACCTGAATGTGAAATCAATTTCAGCGTTCCTGTCCTGAGAAAATGAGTCTTACTTGACAGAAACACAAAAAATTAAATAAAATGTCAAATAATACACGTCCCTTGAAACTTGGAACCCGAAAAATGTGTCTTTTCTTCGACAATTTTACGATTTTTTGGCAAAATTATTATTCAAGGCACATTACAGACTCCTTAAAACCACAGACACATACTAAAATAAAACTTAGGCAAGCATCTAGATATAAGTATACTAACGTACAGTACTTATATCTCGATGTAGGCAAGGCTGAATGCAAATTCTCGTGCTCTACAAGCTTGAAGAATGTCCTGGCGATGGCGTCTATTGTAAAAGTCAGCTGATTTTTTCAATCTACGAAAATTAGTGTCACTCAATTCTATTGTGATTATAACAAGTGAAACACCTACCTATAACAGGTACTTATACAAAGAATCTAAAAAAATCTACATGGAAAAATAAATTAACACTTCGAAATGTCAAACTCAAAATGTGGTGTCATTGTCGAACCAAATAAGTACTTCCGTTGGTGAGACCTCCTATGGAGTTCCTTTTAGGTCATTTACATGCTTTATTTACTTAAAATAAGTTATTTTTGCCTTTGAACATGTAGAAGATTACAGCTGATTTTAAAAGTAGGTATTACATTAACACCGTTTAAAAACACGTAATTTCATCTCATTTCTCGCAGACACGAAAAAAAACTCCTACATATTAAAAGTATTACCGCTAAAATCTCATCCGTTTGGAATCATAGCTTACCGTAATAGTTAGAGAGTTCAATTTCGTATAGCAGTAAATTATAGAAATGTAAACGGACCGGGAGAATTCCAGATTTAAAAACAACGGTATAGTAACCGACGCTTGGTTTCGCGCGCTTTTGCATCCTGCATACTTTACACTTACCGTTTGAATAATCTTTACTGCTCCAACATAAAGTTCAATTTTCTTTGATTTTTAAACTTTAATGTTGGTAGAACGCTTGACAGATAAGGCTGAATGAGCTATTGAGTTCTAAGAAATGGAGGAGTTATTCTAAACTTGAGAAACGATTTTAGTTTTGTTTATTTTATGGTTTGAACAAAGTCAGCTGATTGTTTGTTCGAAGGCTCAAAATCAGCTGTGGAAGTGTGGACTATGCGATACCTTGTTTTATGAGCTTCTCGAGAATTCTTGCTCCGTAGTACTAATATAAAACATATTTCAAAAATTGCTAGTTTTCGTCGGCATCATTTTTGATCCAATGAGACTTGGTTTAGGTACTTAATTTAAAATAGGAAATCCAATGACAAATTAGGGGTAATGTAGCGAAAGAATTTTTAGAAGATCCAAATTAATAATTATTTGAGTTAGGTAGGTAATTAAGTAGGTACTTATATGCCTTAACAGTAGGCAAACATCGCTAGTATTTAGATGAAGTCGCTAATTTATTAATAATAATCATTATCAACTTACAATTTTTCTAAGCGATCTACGTACGCTAAAAGACAATCGCAAAACCAATGATATTCGCAAAACTCATCGATGAGCCTGAGTGAACGAGTGATTACGGCGGATCGACTTGTCAAATAAATGCGAGGCCTCATTCGAGGCTGTATTTTTAAAGTAGGTATTCAAAAATGTAAGAACTGACAACTTATCTTCCAATAATAGTAAATTTCTTAATATCGGCTACAGCGAAGAGTATTATATCATTCAGAATTCAGATCCAGCCTGTCCCTTGCTGTCCTCCCTCAGTGCATTGACACCCTAAGCGGAGGTTCGTACCCCACAGGGAGTACCCTTTTTTATTTATAATATCATTGTTAGCGTGTGGTTACTTAGTTTGTAGTATTTTTGTTGTAATCCCCTGGCTCGAGGCCTTAGATTCATTTAAGGCATCCACAGAAAAGTCCGCAACGTCCTCTAGGGTGACCAGCGAGGTGCCACTTAAAAACAAAGAAACCTAACGGTGAGTGCTAGTGTCGCTGTTAATGAATATGAAAACTAGAACTTCACAAAAAAATAGTATGAAAAGATAGAAATGTGATTCCACGTCTGATTGACGTCAGAAAAATATCAAAGTCCAAGTTTGACGTGTTACACCAATGTTAATTACGATTGTGTGCACGTGTATCGGAAATACCTATGCTATAACTTGTGGCTATATCTTTGACATTCATAAAGTTACATAATATTATATTCATAAAGTTCTATGTTCAAAAATCAATAGCTGTTCGTTAGTCTAGCTAAAACTCGAAAACGACTGGACCGATTTGGCTAGTATTTGTTCTGAATTATTTTTGGGAAGTCCAGGGAAGGTGTCTTTAATTTCGTAAAACTTTCAAACAACTGCGCCAAATCAGATTCAGATTCATTATTTTATCTTGTCTAGGTACCTACTTACATTACTGTCAGGATAAGGTTTGTAGTACCTTTAAGAAAGTTTTAGGAAAAACAACCGAATAGATCAAAAAAATTAAAATATGGAAGGTTAAAATGATCTAATTTTGCGAAGAACCAAGTAAAGAGGAAAATGTGTCAAAACCAATGGATAGTACAGGTGCGGTCAATAAAAATTACAAATCTAACGAAAGTTTCCTTATCACGAAAACACAAAACATTAACATTTACTTCCTAATTATTTAGTTATTTGCTTTATTGTATCACCATTTTGTTTAAAAATATAACAAGGTAACAATAGTCCCTAATTAAAGGCGTCTTTTAAAACAGAAAACACTAAAAAAGACAAAAAGATTGCGAAGATGTCTAAAGATTCCTTTCATTGCAAAATAAACGGTTAAATACTTTCACTGTAATGGCGGCATTCAAAACTGAACTTGCATTGTTCAAAATACATCGCTTCTATATTTAAAAAATGACAATCAAAGCACAGTGAGCTTCCCCATGACGCGATACGACGCAATTCGACCGATTTCAACTACAAGTGAAAATCATCCTTACCACTACGACATAATATGACATAAAACGTGTGGTTATCTACGAGTAGATGAAAAACAAAACACGCTCGCCACGATGACGTAAGTCACTCGAATGGGGATGGCAACTCAAAGCTAATCGTAGATGGCGCTGCGATAGTTGGTCCCCACGTCTACCTTGTACAAAAAAACAAACAAGATTATTTGTTATAAAAATTGAGTATAAATACAAAACAAATATGGAAAATTATTCGTCCATGCAAGTACTATATACTAAAAGAAGAATTAAGACGCCGCGGCGCATCTACAAGAGAAAAAAAGTGATTTAATTGAGTGGTTATACATTTGATTTTACCGTAATAAATCCACAATTACTTGTAGTTGAGGTTTCAATTTTTGAGTTTAGGTATGTTTTACCTGTCCTCTCCTTTATCAAGAATATAATGCTGCTTTTGACTTTCTATTTTGATAAAATATCATAATGTTTTAAGTCAGTAATTTTAACCTTTTTTTCTATTTAGATTCGAGAAATATCACAATATATTTAATTTCTTAACACCACAACTATTACAAAACTCGTTCCAGGTGATAATTCTTCGATTTTCGAGCGATGCAATACTGGTACATAACCTCCAAAAGAAAAGTAGATATTATTTTGAAAAGTGTATTCCATCATTTTTACAGCTTATTACACAACATCTAGTCATTTTACATCAATAAATGTTTTTTTTTTCTGAAAATTCCTTTGATTTTACAGTTCTTTGGGGACCAAACTGTCATTTTCACTTTGACACTTGCCTTCCCCATTGCATCATTATATCGTAGTAGCAAGGACGATTACATTTTTAGTTAGTAGAAATTGCAAATCGCACGAATCCCTTCATGGGTAAGCTACTTAAGGGGGATGCTCCAACCAGCCCGCGAAATTCAAATTTTTTTACGTTTTCTGCAATTTGCAGGCCAATGACATGTTGTAACTTTATAAATATATGTGTTGCGGTAATAACAAGTATAATTTTAAATATAAAAATTATCAAAAAATTCGCTCCATCAGCTCTCACATAGAAAAGGTGCATCGTAGTTAGATTTCGGAGATTTTAACATGATGCACCTTTTCTATGTGAGAGCTGATGGAGCGAGTTTTTTGATAATTTTTATATTTAAAAAACGTAAAAAAAATTGAATTTCGCGGGCTACATCGAAGCAATCACCTTAAGTAATCCGTCAATGTATTTCGAAAATCAAAACTGGTTTTGTTTTAACCATGGACACCTTTTTTCAAGCCAAAGACAGCACCCATTGTTACTTTTGCGGCAAATTACAGAAAAATGGATCAGTTTTCTAAAGAGTTGTAAAACATAGCCACCGGTGTCTTCTCACAGCTGTTTTAGTCTTAATTTTTAGACAAAAGCCTTCCAAATGTGTTTACTGATTCAGCAAAGATGTTACAAAATTTCGCAATAGTATAATAACTCTTGGAAACTACTTTTAATACCCAACAACGTACCCGGACTTTGGAGCATTCAGAAGAGGCGATTACCCTTTTTAGTAGTATTATCATCAAATAAGTCCTCCCGTCCTGAACAGACTGGAAACCACAGTCGGACTCGTACTGACTAAAATTCGCAGAGTTCCTTGAATGTCCCTTTAAGTTCCAGGGATACAGTAGCCTGTTTAGATTGTCTCGCGACCCCGGCAGGCATTTGGCCTTCTATACCCCGTCTGATTGTTGACAGCTCGTTGATTACGACGTGCAAAGTCCCTGATCGGATGGCGAGCTACCCATTCCTCGCCGCCCGTATACCCGTGAGGTGTTTAGTTGTAGTAGCATAGTTAACAACCGTTACAGACTGCTACAGTATGTTGAACGCATTCCTAAAGTCCGTGATTTCCGAATTATTCACAATTGAGTCATTGGTTCCCGACCCAACGGACAATAGGTACCTACATATAATAAAAGCACATGGTTATGTATCATTCAGAAGATATAATGAATCAGTTACGAAGATCCGGGATAGTTAGGTAAGTCACATATTTGGGAATTAATCATCTGATAAGTACTCCACAGTCCGTGGCTCGTAAACCCGTTGATCCCGGCTGTCATTTGTAGATCTTTGACAGTCGTTACTGTTTGTTTAGAAGCTCGAAAGTCTGACAGCCAGTCTTACCATGGGTTAATATTGTATTACCCACTTACTGTGTTGTGGAGGTCCGATAGTCAATCGCTTCATGTAAAATACTGATATTCAGCTGCATCTGGTTCGACTGGAAGCTGACCACAATATAGTTGGGAAAAGGCAGGCAGATGATGATTTGAACATTTCAACTAAGACAGTGATGGACTGAGGTGATGGGTATGAATACTAATGAATGGAGAGGAAGAGGAGTGCCAAAGAAAGAATTGTGTGAAGAATGATATAAAAGAAAAAGTAGTAAATGATACTGTGACGTCTGATAGGGGAGAATGGAAGAAGAAAACGTGTTGCGATGACCACAAGTATCCTATAACCAAAAATTCGAAGACTTGTGACATCTACCAATCCGCACTGGACCCGCGTGGTGGTTTATGGCCCACTCCCTCTCACAGAGAGGAGGCCTGTGTCCCGATGGAACATTTTATGCTGTAGGTACGGCATTTTACATAGACCGACTGTCTACACCTCCACAATCAAGTAACTGGATAATACGATACTCCATGGTAAGACTGGTTGTCAGACTTTAGAGCTTCTGACTAATAGTAACGATTGTCAAAGATCTACAATTGATAGCCGGGACCAACGGCTTTACGTGCTTTCCGAGGCACGGAGAGAAATCGCTATGATTGTCACCCAATACAAAGACCAACTTGGGAGGTACTTACAAGGTAATTAAAAACATACCGCCGCATACCAGAAAGTTGGCAACGTCGCTAATAGCTGTCAAATATTTACAAGATTTAACTAATTTAGCAATGTTACTGTATGGAAATAAGAAATAATAATATGGCTTTGTAGTGCACTAAACTAGATATAGGAATGCAATTAAAACACTGAATTTGATGTTGTAACCGTTTCAGGTGTATAAAGGCACTTGGAAAGTTTCCAAATGCTTTTTTTACGTTTAAAACCATTATACTTATTCGGTGTTACGATGTTAATTATTACATTCCCTAATCAATTTTTAAGTGCAGTACAGAGCCATATTTCTTATTTTCATACAGAAAATTTGTAAAATTAATCAAAACTTTTAAATATTTGACAGCCATTTGCGACGTTGCCAACTTTCAAAATCTGCGCTCTGAAAACCTATTTGACAAAATACTCATAGACCAAAGTAACCGCCATAATCTTTATCTAGCTTTATCCATGCTAGTTCAAAGTGCCGATCCGCAGGAAGTGTTACCCCCATATGATTTGAGCGACCGTTGTGTTGCCTATCAGTGACGTACACTGTTCTTATCAGTAACGGTTAGTCGCGATAACCTTAGGCGCCCACGGCCTCTCGGTTAGTGCAAAACTTCTTGGTTAGATTAGGTACTAGATTATAATAATGATTATATTTGGGAACAATACGGGCTGGTGAAAAACTGATTTGTAGTTTACTTTTATATTTTGTGCCATGAGTTTTACTTGGTAAAATTATCAAATGAGTCCTCCCACCCAGGGAAGGGCAGGATCCACTGTCAGACTCGTACTGACTAAAATCCACGGTGTCCTTTATGTTCCGGAGTCACGGTAATGAGATAAGTCCCGCTACCCCGGCAGGCTTTGGCCCTCTAGAGGGGGGCCCCGTCATCATGCTGACACTCTTTGAGGCGCGCGTGGTACACACAACAACGCGCCGTCGACCCGGGCATGGTCCATGGTCGGACAGCTACTTAGTCGCCCATTACTCGCCATCGGCTCTGAGACGGAGCCCCCGGCTCCATCCGTGCCATGGGTTAGCTCTTAATTTTGATCCAACAACTTTTTCAATAAAAAAAATGTACATTCCGGCGGCGTGCATCATTAATTTTCTCATAGAAATTTCATACACCTGTGAAATTCGGTGAAGATGAAATATACTGTAACATACATGGTCTAGGCAAAACGTGTGGGAATACAGTTTAACTGCAAAACAACAGTCCAAAACAAAGCAGTTTAAACAACAAAGCTTCAAAGGAAGTGCATTGTTTAAAATTCTTGCAAGGATTGTCGTTAAAGTTATTGGCTATAAAATTCTGATCTATGATCGAAAGATAAGTTTAGATATTTTATCAATGCCACACGCATTGTCATAATGCCAACCTAACGGAAAGCTGGTACTAGAGTCCGCGCCTTGACTCGTCCTTTTGACGCGGCGCTGGTATCTCTACGACTCTACGTCATTAATATAAAATGTAGAACCTTTTGTTTCTTGGGACAAACCCACCACACTATTACCAAACCACTGCAACTCCTGAAAGCAAGAATCAACAGTGGCAACCACCAGAAAAGCGCCGAGACAATGAAGCTCGACGTGTCCCGGAGAATGAATTTACCTGTCTCAGTCTTGGATCCTGCAACGAAATTAATCAGAAAAGAATAGTGGAGGAGGGTATTAATGGGTCCTAAATAATTGTGAACTGCTATAGGTATTTGATTCCAATAAATAATCGGTATGACAAAAACGCTAAATCTCCAATTTTCCGCAGGTGGCGCGGACTCTATATTTCATTTTCGTAGTGCATCGTACTTACGTTTAATCAAAAATGTTTCTACGGAAACGTCTATGAAATCCATCTTTCAACTGTTACTTGAAAATTGTAGTGTATCAATGTCTTTAAAATAAATATAAAATCCGGAACAAGGATATTCGGCGAAGAACCAGAGTCACCGACATAGCTCGTAAAATTTGCAAGTTGAAGTGGCAATGGGCAGGCCACATCGCTCGTAGAACTGACAACCGATGGGGAAGAAAAGTTATCTCATGGCGACCACGGACCGGAAGACGCAGCGTAGGCCTCCCACTAGGTGGACCGACGACATCGTGAGGGTCGCGGGCAACCGTGCGATGCAAGTGGCGAATAATTGTCGTTCGGCGTGGCGGTCTAAGGGGGAGGCCTATGTTCAGCAGTGGACGTCTTCCAGCTGATGATGATGATGAAAAAAATATTTTGAACATAATGTAAAAGACCGCCAAGTGTTAAAATAAAAGATATTAGTTACTTTATTTGATTTATGAGTCTAAGTCATCATTTCTTTGAGCCTCAAGTTTGGAGGTCTCAACACTGGCTAGCAATAAAATTAAAACTATTTTTATTGTCTCTGACAATCAGCTGTTAAGATAGCGGCAGCCATGTTAATTCTTCGAATCTGTAAATACAAAGCGTGTGTTGAATTTTGATTGTTAGTGCTTGGAAATTTTTAAACGAGATACCTATTATTAACTTTTTGACTTAGCTTCAAACCAAAATTTTCAAATCAACAGAAAATCGACGATCGGACGGCCTCAAAGCCGCTTCGTCGAAGAGTGCATCGTAAAGTCCAAGTTAACCGTAGATTTTATGAAATTCAGTACGAGTCTGACAGTCCCTCCCGCGGAATCCCGCCCTGCCCTGGGTGGGAGGACTCATTTGATGATATTACCACGCTAAAAAAAAGCATAGGTACTAATTTGTGCGATGAGGTAGATTTTACCTTTGGTTTTCTTCGCTACATTTTATTTTGACACAATAATTCCACTTATTGCAGGCGCCGCAAATTATTCTTTTTCCTGTTTCATCAACAAAAACTTCTAAACATGCCTACTTGAACGAACCTCTTTATAAACTACAACCGTATCTTTTCCACGAACCCAAAGACGATTCAAACATTCGTTCTAAAACTTCTAACGGGCATTTTAAATCGGAAAGAATCGTTACAAGTGAGTTCTTTTTTTTTTGTTGGTTGGTACCTGTTTCTCTATGCTATAGAGAGAAAAAGTAATAATGATATAACAAGCCTCTATGGAGGCTCTATTATTTGTCTGTTGTAGGCTTTTTATTCTCGTATTTCTAATTTGTAGCTTCCCTGATTGCTAAATTGGTGAAGTAAATGGAACCATATTGATTAAAGGGGATAAAAGTAAAACAGGAATAGGTTTTTCCAAAAAAACAATGAGGCCGTAGTAAGTTAGATCATTAAAAAGTATTTAAAACAGACTGAGATTAAAGAATGTCCAGCAGACCACTGAGATTTGAATCCAAAAACACGGAAGAAAAATAACCCCCGTCATTTGATTCCTACGTAAAACAAGTGAACATCTCCAAGGAAAACATTTAAATGTGTGCGTGGCATTCACTAACACATTGCGTTTGTCCAAATCTCGCCTGATGGAAAGCGAAGATGTGGTCGACGATGAAGCACGCTTGCCTAGAAGTAACCTGTTCACTCTTGACTTGAAGACCCCGAGGTTATAGCTGTCGGGAAACACAGACACCGACCAGGAATTCTTCTTAGCTGTGCGCATAATAAAAGTATTGTCAAAACGCTTTACGCCTAATTCCGTAGTTCAAGAAATACTGGTTACCCAACTGGTTACCATTGAGCTAGCTAGATTATCTAAAAATACTATTGTAGCCATAGAGTATAAATGTCAATTAAAATTGCAAATTATTGAAGTTTTGTTTCTTCATCACGTTTCGTTCAAGTCAATGAACGGAACACGTGGGTATTTGATTCTACAGAAGAAATAATAAGAATTGTATGGAGTTTTAACTGAATCTATACCTATAAGTACATGGAATTTAGAAGATACCCTTGGTATTAAATTGATTGTTATCATTATCATAAATCTCTAAGCCGTAAAAATATTTTCTTGTCCGTTCTTCCATAGAGATCTACGCCTTCGAATGGGCAGGGCCGCGCCGCCCCTGTGTGCGATGTGTGCGGCGCACACAGGCGCCAGGGGTATAGAGGCGCCTGACGAAATGTGAAATTATTTTTTCATAGAAAATTCATTAAACCTCAGTTTCGATAAGTAAGTAGATACAAGTCTCCCAAGACATAAGTACTATTTGAATTGACCCACTGTTTATACTTCGGGTATAAGTTTACACGAACTTGAAGCGCTGCGTCTGCGTTTTAAAATCAAAAGAAGCGCCGCAGTCAATACAATAGATAAAACCGATCTGTGGATCATGAGTTTATATTAAAGAAACTTGATGCGTCCCGGAGACAGCGGCGGCGAGTCCACGATTTTAAACAGAGACATAATAATTATAAACAATAACTAGAAACATTTTATCCAAAGTGGGTGCTAGGTGCGCATTGAATGAACGTCCCGTGCTTTATGACGTTTAAAATAATTTTAACTTCTAATTTACATAACGATACAATAGGTATTAAACAGAACCGATGAGGTTGTTAAAACTGAAACAAATAGTGCTCTAAGCAGCGGGTATGTATAATTTTATGTAATTTTCCTATTCTATATGTTACGAAAAACCTGACGTTTCTTTTTTTTTTAAAGAGAACGTTATAAAAACATTAGGAATTTCTCTTATGTCGTGGGTGCGTTTACAAACACCCAGACCCGGAACAAATATTTGTAGGTTGCACCTACGAATATTTGTCTCATGCGGTAATCGAACCCGCGACACGCTGCGCAGCAAGCCAATCGCTCAGCCACTGCGCTAACCGTTTTCTGCGCACGGCTCGGAAAACGGTTTATTTTTCGAAATGTTTTCGTCTTAAAAATGTCTTATTTGTTGAGGTTACGTTCGACGTAAAATAAAACGGTTTAGAAGAAGAAAAATATTTTATCGTTCTTGGTTAATAAAACGTTTTAACCCAATGATATTTTAGTAAATATCATTGTTTTAACCGATTTAACCATTTTTTTTGGCTTCAAGATGTAGGTACAAATTTTAATATTGCTTGCACAGATTTTGTCGATGTTACACGCCCTTGTTGTGGCATGATTTCTTTCGCCGGTTTTTTCGAGTAATGTAAAATAATGAAAATAAATTGTTTAAATTGGTTTTTTTAAACGGTTTTTTTTAATCGGTCTTTCTCATTTCATTTAAACGTTCCCATTTCGTTTTCGTTCCGAACAATATTAGGTGCAAAGAACTGTTCTAAACGTTTTAAATAAGATATTTTGAAAAAGGATTTCGAGCCATGCTTCTGCGTTTTAAATAATAGAAAAATGAAGCTGTTATCATAAATTGTTATACGAGCAATATTTAATGTAGCCGACATGGTTGGCGCAGTGGCTGAGCGAGCGATCGGCAGCGCATGTCAGGGGTTCGATTCCCGCAAGGAACAAATAGTGTGCTCTGCAAGTAATTGTTTCGGGTCTGGGTGTTTGTGTTTCTATTAATTGCACCCATTGTGTTTCAATTAATTTTTATTATTGCACCTATGATTAAGTTTGGGGCAACGATAAAAAATATACATGTTTAAATTATAAAATCAAATATTAGGGAAAATATTTAAAATATTAGTTGTCTGCGGTCAACAGCTACTTTTAAATAAAACTGGAGAAAATATAATTTTTCCGTAAATAAGGTCAAAACGCGACCAAGAAAGAGGCGCGTCAAAGCAGGATTTGCACACAGGCGCTGCCAGGGGTCGGCGCGGCCCTGCGAATGGGCAATACAGTACTTTCACAAACATTATGAATGGGATCAAATATTTTGTCTTTTGACAATTCAAAAGTGGTCATAACTGGCTTACTTGAAATAATTGCTTTGATTTTGATAATTTGACTAGGTATAGTAAAAACAAAAAGTTAAGTCCGAATTTTTGGAATGACTGATTGGAAACGAAAACACTAAGCATTTAATGGCACAACACAACTTTTGAGGAAGGAAAAAAACGATGATAAAGTCAAAGACTCATTCATAACTAACAGGTGATAATAATATATGAATAGTACCTACATTTCGATATAATAGTGCAAAGATTGTTAAAAGTACTCGAGGCGAATTTCCTGATCGAGCCTAAAGTGAGGGTATTATGGAGCCGAGAACTATTTAACGGCGTATGGTACAGCGAAAGCGTCGTTTGATGAGTCGGAAAAGATGCCACGTTAGTCCTAAAGCTAAAACCATAACTGAGCTATCGAGAAATTTGAAGGAATGATCGCCAGAGCCACTTGAATCTCCACAAAAGCTGGTCCTGAAGGAGAATTACCAAAATGGGCCCACCCGCCATTACTTAATATTTTAGGCGGGAAGAAATTGCAGATGAAACTGCTTAGCGACGATCTTTCTTGTAGTAACTTAACTGTCATATATTTTTTTTAAGTTTTTTGTTTTACACTTTTTAGTATATTTAACCCAAATTCTTGTTAAATACTTACATCATTTTCTTACATGTGAACTAGAATTTTGTAATCCGTAGCACCGGTACTAAAAATAAAATTCCTTATCTCAAAAACTGCTGAACCGATTTTGATGAAACATGCAGTATTCCCTAAGGTGAACGATCCCTAGTACCTACAACAAAAAAAGAATTTTGAAAATCGGTTCACAATAAAATTGGCGGAGTAATCGCGTAACAAACACACAAAAAATAAAGATCATCATAATAATATCATCGACATAGCGGAAATCAAAAAAATGCTCACAAAATAAAAAGTACTGAACCAAATTGGATGAAATTTGTATGGGACCAAATGGCAAGTACATATACTGCATCGAACAAAAAAAGAATCACGCTAATCGGACTAGATACCTTGGAGTAAACGATGAACATACATAAAAAAAACCGACCGAATTGAGAACCTCCTCCTTTTTTTGAAGTCGGTTTAAGATTCAATGGAATGTACGCTGGATATTATGGCCTCCCAAGTTATGCCTCTCGATAAGTTTCAAGTTTTAATCGGGGCGACTGGCTGATTCCGGAAACCCGCCGTTTTTTCTCAACGGCATATCGAGATACGATTGACCTTAAAAATATGAAATTCTGTAATTTTATAACAAGTACTGACTGAATAGGTAGTTTAATGCATACATAAATTTAAATTCTGTTTGAGAGTATTGAGAAATAATGAGACACGTATTTTTAGTTTTTTTTTCAATGAATGGGCGTTTTTCCATTAGACGGCACGGCACCGACACCGGCGCCGGCGCCGGCGTAGTGCCGGTACGGGGAAGCAAGAACGCCGGCGCCGGCGCCGGTAAGTGCAAAAGCGAGCCTACGTTTTCATACATTTTTGCTTCCCCGGCACCGGCACGGCGGCGGCGCCAGTCATTTGCAGATCTTTGACAGTCGTTAGGTACTGTTAGTCAGATGCTCTAAAGTCTGACAACCAGTCTTACCATGAGGTATCGTATTACCCATCAGTTACTGGGTTGTGGAGGTCTGATAGTCAGTCGCTCCATGTAAAATACTGATATTCAGCTGCATCTGGTTCGACTGGAAGCCGACCACAATATAATTGGGAAAAGGCAGGCAGATGACGATGACTTCTTTGTACTTACTAACTGATTTACTTACAATGAGCTATTCCTAAAACGAATGACGTAACTTTGACATTGACAGGTTATGGTAATAACATAATAATGTGGTCCTTTATTTTGAATCTAAAAATAAAAGCTTGTAATATTATAAGCCAGATGCCTGCCTGAGTGATAAAAAAACAATATTATATTAGGCATGTCGTTAAGCAATGCAAAAACTTTACTGATTTGAATAAATTACCTGCCTAGTATTATTTTATTAATGTAAAATTGTTAGTCTTCTTCAATGATATATTATATTCCAGTTTTGATATCACTGACACTTTGCTTTTTTCCTCTTTAATGGCAGATTTACATTGAGTCAGTAACTGACGTCAGTGCTGGCGCCGAAAACTGACGCATGCTATTTATACGCAGTCAGTATGTCGTCAGTAGGTACTGTACTGACTTTGAAATCAATTTACACTAAGGCAGTGCCAGGTCAGCACTGACTCGTCAGTGGACTGACGTCAGTTACTGACTCAATGTAAATCTGCCTTAACATTCTGGTTGGTCAATGACAACATACCAATCTGCCTATTCATAAAATAATAAATTAATTTTAATACCTACTAAGATGTTCCTCAAACCACGTGAACTTTTAATTTACTTGCTGCACATGATGCTCGAGATCTTGTATTCAAATCTGGGCAAATACCAATTGGTAAGTAGGTATACAAAGCATACTTACCTTCGTTGCAAGACTATCTCCGACCACCATACGAGCGGCGAGTAATGGGCGACTCGCTGTTCGACCATGAACCATGCCCGGATCGACGCGGCGCGTTGTATTCCACGAACGCCTCAAAGAGTGTCAACTGGGTGTCAGCACAATGACGGGACCTCCCTTTAGAGGGCTAAAGTCTGCCGGGGTCGCGGGACTAACGAATCACTGTGACCCCGGAACGTAAAGACTCATTTGATGACTGAAGACTCACGCTAAAAAAAAACCTGTCTTTGCTGTTAAAAATCTTCTTGATTTAAGAAGCACCATATCAACAAAACTAGAATACTGCGACCAGCCAATCCAGCCATCAACTAGGTATTTCCTCGTCTTTGGCGCGAATCGGCAGACCACAGACCAACGGCCAACATTACGGTAAAAACCTCCACTAAGCACCAACATTAAATGAAAAAACTTTTTTAAAAAAAGGGAACCGACTTCAAAACCAAACACAAAAAAACTGTAAAATAACTTTTCTTTCGGAAGTCGGTGGCTTTGTTTTTTATTTCATTTACTATGGCCACCGACTTCCGAAAGAAAAGTTATTTTACAGTTTTTTTGTGTTTGGTTTTGAAGTCGGTTCCCTTTTTTTAAAAAAGTTTTTTATTTTTCCCTTTTTAGTTCAGATATTTAACAAAAATCTTCATGTAATCGGCGTCTTTGAAAATCTACAATCCTAGTAAGCAACAAAAACGGATCTATGCGGGCAACTTCACGAGGTATCCATTATTGTTATATACTAAAACCTTCTCCAGAATGTAACGAAGACTTTTCTGAAAACCGCATCAAAATCGGTTCAGCCAAACGCGAGATAATTGCAGACAAACATGCAATCGTCTCTGAAAATCTACAATCCAAGTAAGCAAAAACGGATCCACGTGGGCAACGTCACGGGATATCTATTAGTGTTATATACTAAAACCTTCTCCAGAATGTAATGAACACTTTCCTGAAAACTGCATCAAAATCAGTTCCGCCAAACGCGAGATAATTGCGGACAAACATGCAATCGTCCCTGAAAATCTACGATCCAAGTAAGCAAAACGGATCCACGCGGGCAACGTCACGGGATATCTATTAGTGTTACATACTAAAACCTTCTCCAGAAAGTAATGAACACTTTCCTGAAAATTGCATCAAAATCCGTTCAGCCAAACGCGAGATAATCGCGGACAAACATACATACATACATACATACATACATACATACATACATACATACATACAGGTCGAACTGAGAACCTACTTTTTTTTTTGAAGTCGGTTAAAAAAGGTTGGCATTACTGATTTTGATAGGCATACCGCTTATCGTCTTCGATTCAAAAAATCTTCGTCAAGAAGTGACAGCTAGAAAAAAAAAACATTTTTTTGACAGTTAAAATGGTGGGAAAAAACTAAAACAACTGATTTGAATTCGAAATGTTGTGTTTTAATTTGCAAATCAATATTTGAATTGCAGTAACGTTGAGGCCTGAAGTCACACTGTGCTTCCTTTTTTTGTCGCACTTCAAAAGCATAACTTTGACCATATGATTGCTGAAGAATTTGAGGATAACGGGAGGTACAAAGTTACGTTTGCGGTCGAAAATACCCATAACGTATACAAATTCTACGGCATCCCTTAGTATTTAATTGCAAATAAAACTTGGCGCGCTTTTAAATAAGGTTTCATTGCAAAATTCAGTGAATATTAAACCTAATGCTCTGAGCCAGTAAGTTTAATGTTGTTTGTGTATTCCAGAATGCGATCATATGATTGTTACTTTGAATTTTATCAATGTGTTAGTGTGAGATACTGGATTCCCATTTAAAATTAATCGATTTTATGCTTTACCGCCACGACTTAAAGTCTATTTTAGAATGTGGGCTATTATTTCTATGTGTTCAGAACTGGATTCGTTTCCCATATGATTTTCGTATGGCATTCCATTTAAGGTTGAGGCCGATGTGAAGTATGCTCTACTGTTTCTACCATAAGGTTGAAATTGAAATAAATTATGTTTAATATCCTCGATCTAGTTAGGACGTATGTACTCAGACGGGTTGGTCGTTCCAGTTGCCAACATGGAAAAATAAAATAGTACCAATTTTCGTAAAATTCGTAGTTTGAAACACAACAGCTGATTTAAGGTTATGATGTATGGCCGAATTTTTTTTTTAATTCGTCTTTTTATTTATATAATCCTACTTTCTTAGTAAGAAGGATAATTAATAGATTACGAACGAATACTACAAAATAGAAAATTAAGTGCTCAACATTTCAATCAGCTATCAAAATGTTGCTAAACTTACAATCTAAAAGATAAATCGCTTGGACGATTGATAGATTGATAGACCGATTTACCTTTTGACTATTATTAATTTCCCCAGGGCCCTAAAATCACAGTAACGAAAACTTTATTATGCTTTTTCCAAAAAAAAAAAAAAAATTTAACGCGGTTGTGTTTTCTGGTGTGCAAAGAAATTTTACTTATAATCATAATATAAGTTGTTATTACATGTATAAGTTAGTCAAGGCGTTTAAATAATGACCACGTTTATGGTGTTTTAGGTTAAGCTGCGACAGATTTCTGTCGTCTGCTGTTTGATGAAAACAAATTATATGTAATATTAAAACACACTATGTTTTTAGCAAACAGACTTTGTATAGGTAACGTTTTAATTATAAATAACAAACCAAGTTTTCGAAAGTTTTTACTCGTAAACACGGCTACCAAGCTATGCAAAACTAGTATAGCTGACCGTTCAATGTGCGGAAAGATAATATAAAGCGAGTCCAAGACAAACTGGTTTTGTATACCTAGCTTGATGTTTAGCCGTGTGCACTTTTATACCATTCTTGGCTACGACATACCGAACCTACCACCACCACGGGCTCCCCACGGCGAGGACAAACGTTCTTATTAGGGCTTTTACCATTAGGGAATGTTTTAAAATAAAGTTAAAAATACATCTAGCTGTTCTCCGTGGTTTTACCTGCACTGCTTGACTGGTACTGGTCCTAGCGTGATTTTATATGGCCTATAGACTTCCTCGATGTACAGACTATCTAACACAAAAAGAATTTTTGAAATCGAACTAGGACTCCTACCCCCTTATTAATAAACGTGGACTAAAGTTACAACCAGGATAATCTTCGGACTAACCATACATTTTTAAGGATTAACCTTGGCGTAACTTTGCTTTTCGTTTTATTAATAAGGGGGCTAGAGATTAGCTCGTACCGAACACTGAACAATGTCGGATGAGGCTAGAACCCTGTACAAAATATATTATAATCACATCAAATAATTAAAAACTCAAAATTTGGCAATGGTGGAGCGACATGGTCAGCATTGTGACAAAGCTCCAAGAGAAAAAAAAACACTGAACAAACTTTTCAACTTATATAGATTAAAAATAGTCAATTTCACAAATCCGGAGCAACTCATTCTTTAAGTTATACAGTCATTCACAATAATTTTCCTATTTCCGCACTAAAAATTTACCATAAAAGTAGAAATCCCTGAAACCTACCATAAAAACAAAGAGGGTGGTATCC
Organism: Agrotis clavis; assembly: GCA_954870645.1. Lineage (NCBI taxonomy): Eukaryota > Metazoa > Arthropoda > Insecta > Lepidoptera > Noctuidae > Agrotis > Agrotis clavis. The sequence goes on along the minus strand of OX940944.1, from coordinate 12,703,051 downwards.
CCAACGGCCGTTTCGCGCGCCCGCGGGAACTCACCGCTCCGCCATTCAGTCTTCATCCAGTCTTCGCTTGGCGCTTGTCGCGAGCGGACACGAGGTCTGGTGTACTCCCAAAAATACTGTGATAAAAACTTTATTGAAAGACTGATTGAATTATGTACTATTTGTGAAACTGTGCTGTTTATATTTTGTGGTTAAAATGTGGGGGGAAAGCAGTAAACATTGTGAGGTGAACTGCCAGTGTTCCGGGTAAGTTTCTATTGTTTTTTTTTTCGTAACTGTTTTGATAGAGCTGGATTGTGACCCACATCTCGCTGTATCTGCAATAACAACATCAAAACATTAGTTTTTAAGTCATAATTCGTTTGTTTACTTTACCGACGGATGATTTTTTCAATGAAATATCAACAGGAACTTATTGAATATAAAACGAGAAACATCATTGTTTTTGTCTCTACCCTTGATAGCTTCCTGTAAATAAGGGTATTTGGCTATTACAAACTGGCTGGCTTGAAAAAAAAAAACTGTCCTATGGCGCTCAAGGCTCTACATAACCTAAAAGAAAGATGGAATATCTCAGAAACCGTGTTTTAGCCCTAAAGTTACTATAGTTTTTAATGTTTTGATTATTCATTATTACGATTGTAATTCAGTTCCGTTTCTCTGCTTAATAAGTTCAGGTTAAAACCATTGATAACGTGTTATTTTGTAAATCATAAACGTAGGTAACTACCTTTATCGCTAGATTTGGTGCCTTACTTAAGTACCTATGTACCTAGTTAAAACTATGTTACAAAGAGTTAAAGTCAACACTGAGCACTATAATTATACAGATGGAGCCCCGCTTAGCAGGGCTCCTTTTTTTGGATGGTTTAAAACAGCCACGTAGGGGATGGTTACAGGTTCATTTTAGGGGGTCTATGGACACGAAAGACTTTCCGACGGCACATTTCACAGTCCCTCCCAGTCCGGAACCCAAGGCGCGTCTGGAGGGACTGTCAGGCTTGTAGGTACTGCTTGTACTGCTGACTAAAATCCACGATGATCCTTCAATAGTTACCGATAAGAGAGTTCCGCGACCCCGGCAGGCTTTGGCCCTTTAAGGGCTGTCACAGTTTATACCCTACTTGCATATTACCTAGGTACCTACGTCAGAAGAAGTCGTTTCCAAGGTCACTACCTACGTTGACAACAGGTTAAGTAAGTTTAGACGTTAATACCTACCCTGTTTGGTACATTGGTCGAAAGATTGGCTGTGAATCGTGAGATTCCTAGTTCAAAGCACCTGCTAACGTTGTGATAATAGCTCAAATCGTTATACTATAAAAGGATTTCGTTTGGATAATCCTAATCCTGTTATTGTAATAGGTATCTCTATCTATCATAAAAACAAAGGTATTCCATGTAGGGTAGGTATAAGTTATACCTAGCCTACATGGAATACCTTTGTTTTTCTAAAATAAGGTTGAATTATGTAGGTAGGTACATGATCGTTACACCGTATAACCACAGTACAGCCGTGGTATAAAACCCCTTCTACACGGTCAGACCTGACCGCCTGACAGAGGTGAACTTGGTCGTGTCAACAGTACCCCACCGTCTGGAACGCTGTCGGCTGACGGTCGGGTCCCACCGCGGACGCAGCCTGTCGGGACGGCTGCGCTCCCGACTGACTCCGCCCATATTTGATCGCACACCGGACAAAGGTCACCTCTGTCAGGCGGTCAGGTCTGACCGTGTAGAAGGGGTTTTATACCTAGCCTACATGGAATACCTTTGTTTTTCTAAAATAAGGTTGAATTATGTAGGTAGGTACATGATCGTTACACCATATAACCACAGTATAGCCGTGGTATAAAACCCCTTCTACACGGTCAGACCTGACCGCCTGACAGAGGTGAACTTGGTCGTATCAACAGTACCCCACCGTCTGGAACGCTGTCGGCTGACGGTCGGGTCCCACCGCGGACGCAGCCTGTCGGGACGGCTGCGCTCCCGACTGACTCCGCCCATATTTGGTCGCACACCGGACCAAGGTCACCTCTGTCAGGCGGTCAGGTCTGACCGTGTAGAAGGGGTTTAACGATCATGTACCTACCTACCTACATAATTCAACCTTATTTTACAAGAAAACATAAATAGTAAAAAAGTTTGTCTCTTTTCTCAACATCTTTACCAGTGTCAAGTTTTATGAAAAAAACGAATAGGTCCAAAGTATCTACACAATGGTCAATAATAGGCATGCGGGCGGTGAGTTACGGGTGACTCGCCGTCCGATCATGGACCATGCCCGGGTCCACGCGTCTCAAAGAGCTGTCAGCAATCTGACGGGGCCCCCTAAGAGGGCCAAAGCCTGCCGGGGTCGCGGGACTGTCTCACCAAGTAACTGTAGCTCTGGTACGTAAAGGGCTACTGAATGATTACCGTGGATTTTAGTCAGTCAATTCTGACAGTCCCACCCTGGGCGGGAGGACTCATTTGATGATTTTAACACGATAAAAAAAATGGTCAAAAATGGGCAATGTTTCACGCATATTTCCTCGTGTGGCACAGCCACCAACGCTTCGAACCTATTTTATTTATTTTTCCTGATATTTAAATAATTATTTGCTTAAAATATCTACCTATGCTGTACATATTTACAATTTTTAAGCTTATCAATAGTTTACATGCCATCCTACTTAGCTACACATGTTCGACATAATAATAATAAGCAAAAAAACTTGAAATAATGACATCATCCTTTTTGGCAGTAGCCTTGAAGCATAGACTAGGTGAACGACCTCTTTTGAAGCCACGACTCTATGGTTTGTAGGATAGCGCGAAAGTGGTCAGTGAAAGGGAAATTGTAATTTCTATTGGAATTTGTAACTTTGATTTTTGAACGATTTTACGAAAAAAAATTGAAAAAAAAAGAAAATTGATATTTTTACTAGGATTATGGCTATTTTTACAGAGAAAATGTCGCAGAAAAGCAAGTTATTTTAGCTATACGTCTAAATTACAAGAGTTAACATAAAAATAAGTACAGTAGGACGCACGTCAATGACTACAAAACCAGTCTAAATTGACCCTTCATTCTATTGAATCTCTGTTTTAGCTGAGACCAAAATGCTAGAACCTATTCAGCCAACTGTACCTACACATCAAGCTTTACAAAACCAGTTTGTGTTGGACTCGCTCTAAATGGTCTTTCCGCACATTGAACGGTCACCTTAGACTAGTTTTGTACAGCTTGATGCCTTATGTACTTACACATCAAGTTCTCTCACTTGTCATTCAAGAAGCCTATTAAGTTCGTTATTTCTGACGTAATATCCGATTACTTAGCATTGTAGCTCGTAATCTTGGGATTTACATTTTGAAATCACCGTTGCTAACCGTCAGCTGGTTACTAACAACTAACTTGCATACAGATGAACCAAAAAGTTTCTGATTAACTTAAATCTAGATTTGGGCCATCTCGATTTAGCCTAATATGTTTTGACCTTTGCCTAAAAAGTTTACGTGTCAAGCTGATATTCTCATTTCAATAACCGAACGATATTATTCTATGACATGTCCATAGAAAAAAAAAAAACGTTCGGATTACAAAAACATATTTTTTATCTGCAAATAGGATGTTAGCAATAACCGATAACTTATGTTTGTGTAGCCATCTCGTTCGCTCTTACTAAGTCAAGAGAGTAAGAAAGGGATGACGATATCAGGATTGGCGGGAAACGCGTCGAATGTCAACGTTCGTTCGCCATTGAAGATTGAATCACTTTATTGGTTGCTGCTGCATAATCTTGGCGCTGTTTCCTGTGCTCTATTTATGCAGAATGTTTATAAACTGATTTATTACGGCCTAGTGAACTAGTAATCTATCCCAGACAAGAAAAACTTGATTACTAGGCCTGCGGAAATCGTAAAATGTTACCGGAAAGGGGTGATTTTGACCTTGTTGTTACGATGTTATCTTGAATTCGAAATTAGAACATTAGTGGGGAAAGGACAATTTTTAAGTTCGAAATAAATAAGAACTTTCAAACAGGCTTTCTCAATATTACTATACTTAGGCGAAACCATAATTATCGCCTAGGTACCTAAATAAAATCAATTCATTGCAATTTGAGCATTAATCTCAACCCACAGAATTAAAATTCCTTTAAAAAAATATATTAAGGGCTGGCATTAATTTAAGTGTTTTTGAAAACCGAAATGAATCTTAATTAGGTACCTAGGTAGTTTACTGACATTTTATCAGTAATTGCATTATTGCAAAACATGATAAGCTACTCAGAATTTATGAATGAAACAATATTTAATAACAATTGACTTTAATTAACAAGTAGGAGACCACGAGATAACTAGGTCATTTTGATAAAAAACGAACCAAAATAAATCATTTTAATCGTTGTTTTGAAGTTAGGTATTTGGAACATTAAAGCTTCTAAGTGCATTTCCAGTTCGGGGTCGCGGGAATAACGAATACCGTGACCCCAGAACGTAAAGGGCTATTGAAGGACACTGTGGATTTTAGTCAGTACAAGTCTGACAGTCCCTCCTGCCCTGTCGTGGGTGGGAGGACTCGTTTGATGATTTTACCACAATCTAAACAAAACAAAAGTGCATTTTCAGTTGTAAATGAACTTTAAAACAATAGGTCTAGTTATTTTAGCTGCTCCAATATTTTAAACATTAAAACAATGACATCCCTTAGTTCCCGCCAACAAAAAAAAACATAAACAAAACATCATAGACAAAGATATATTTTTACTGCTGCGGTTGTCTATGGCGAGACAACAATGTGCCCGTATCCCACCTCTAATCTAAAAAAAAACCGTATAATTTAAGTGCCCGTCACACACATAAGAGGCTTCATAGATTTTTTGAAAACCGGTTTTTATAAAGGAGATAGTCCTCACTTGAATTTCTAATTCGAAACTAGTTTCGGGACTGGACTATCGACATTCTACAACATGTCGGTGCATCGGGAATTTGGAATAGGCTAGAAAGATTCGTTGGAATAACCTGCTTGTACTTTGTTATGAGGTCAAGCACCTCCCTGCACTAAATACAAAAGTAGGTATGTTTTTTTATCGTGGTAAGATAATCAAATGAATCCTCCCAGGGCAGGGCGGGAGGCTGTCAGATTTCTATTGACTAAAATCCACGGTGTCCTTAAATAGCCCTTTACGTTCCAGGGCCACGGTAATTCGTTAGTCCCGCGACCCCGACAGGCTTTGGTCCTCTAAAGGGGGAGCGTTGTGTTCCACGCACACCTCAAAAAGCTGTCAGCACAATTTCGGGGCCCCCTGCAAAGCCTGCCGGGGTCGCGGGACTCACGAATTACCGTGACCCTGGAACGTCAAGGGCTATTGAAGGACACCGTGGATTTTAGTCAGTAGAAATCTGACAGTCTCTCCCGCCCTGCCCGGGGAGGATTCATTTGATGATCTTACCACGATAAAAAAAACTGTCGTAGTGGTAAGGGTGATTTTCACTTGTAATCGGTCGAATTGCGTCATCAGTAAACTCGCCTGCTCTTCCATTTTCAAATCGTCCTTACTCTCTACAAACGGTAAAAACCGTAAATCCATCTCACTTTCATTGAAAAAAACTTTTATTTTCGTCGCATCTCGACCGTAACATCCGCTCACTACTTCCTTCGATTGTTACGCTTCCATTTTTGGTGCAACCTATAAAAAAATACAACAACAATCCTTTTTGGTAAACCATTTTATTTGAAGCTTGAAGTTACTGGCTGACTGACCTAGTGACTGGTCAAGACGAAAATAGATGCTGTTCTTTTTTCGAAATAGGGGGGAAATTAGACTGGGTGTTCCCGTAATGATTTCTAGAAAAGGATTTTGGTAATTCCAAAAAGGTAGGTAAGTAGATTAACTTGGTGTCACCGAAATGATCTTAAAAGTCATTTTTGTAAGAAAACTTTTAATAAAATGCTGTGAACATCATATTTTTGATAATCTTTGGATATAATGTTATTACTAGCGGCTTTGAACACGTGTTACTGTAAAATCATTCCACGGGAACCCTATACTGAGATAAAGAGTTTCCTATGTGTTGTTCCAGAGTTTTAACTAACTCGGAGCCAATAATTGTGATTCGTTCAGCCGCTCTATCGAAATTGAGAATCAAATACCCATTTATTTATATTATTAGTAAAATTTACGAGCCTTTTCATACTACAAGTTCATTCTTCTCCTAAAATGCAAAAATAGTACCTTCGAGACGTGTAACCTCAATGTTTTGTTATCAACGAAGACTACACTAAGACATCACATCACAAATCTCACATCTATCCAAACTAGATTATTCTAAGTGCCCTTAAAACTAGTCTAACAAAAAAAGCAAAACAAATATGACTGATCTCTATTTAAAATACTCGCACGCAGCAAAGATCCGCCATTTCTTCTAAGACAGCGAAATAACTACCACATAGAACTAGAACCTAATAATACTACTAAATTGCCGACCTCCGTGCAGGAATAGCGTGAAGATGGATCGTGACTTCGTATACGTGCGTAACGGCCATTATTCTAAAGAAAAAACTTATCTAAGAGCGGTACCACACAGGTTGTCTTTTCGTTGCGTCGAGTGAGCGGGGTGACTCTCCATCGTTCTACATTTAAATCTGAACGACAAATCATACGATGCGTTAGGCCTTAGATTCATTTAAGGCATCCACAATTTCCCTTTATGCAGCAGCTCACAACCTCTAGGTTGACTCTGTGAGTTGTCACTCATAAAAAAAACACGATGCAATCAAATGACGGACGACGACGCAACGCACAAAGAAAGAAAGGAGACGAGGTGTGGAAAGGAGCTGTGTTGAAACGATTGAACGACAGTGCAGTATTTAATAGCAAATCGAAAACTGAGACATACTTCACCAACGCAGCGAAGACGCAGCGCTCATGTGGCATTTCTCTAACATGAACTTAACTCTATACATTTAGCTTTCTACCCACGCACACATTCACAAAAGCTTTTTTACGGAGTTCTAAGAGATCCTGCGGGGTCCAAATTCGGTTGGCAGGATGCCCAAAGAAACGCGGCTTGGACTGTGTGAAGAATGATATGGCTGAAGGTATGAAGCACCGACTAGTGAACTGAGACAAGGGCGACTTGATGGTCAGTTCAAAATTCTGGGTAAACGAATGCGTGGGAGTTCAAGTGCCTTTTAAGTGAGACGGGATAATAATGAATGCGTTAAGCACCTTTCCTGGTAACGGTTCACTTTTATGTAACTTACCAGGTTTTTTCTCTGGTGACCCAATCTCATATCGTGGTGATTGTAGCAAGCTTCTCTATCTAAAACACTGGTATTCAGCTAAATTTGGCAGATGATACCACAAGTCATATGTTTCCTGATTGCTATAACCTTGTGGTCTTCAAGTCAAGAGTGAACATGTTACTTCTAGACAAGCGTGCTTCATCGTCCACCACATCATCACTTACCATCAGGCGAGGTAGTGGACAAACGTTAGTCTGCCATAGTTTTTTTTTTTAAACATAGTAGCCTATAATGTTCCCAATAGATAAAATCCTTCTCTCTGTGAGAGGGAGTGGGCTGTAATGCCTGTAATTCATCACGCGGGTGCAGTGCGGTATAGTAGATGTCACATGTCTTCGAATTTTTGGTTCTAAGACATGCCTGTTTCCTCACTATATTTTCCTTCACCGTTTTACAATCTTGGTAAGAAACCGTCTCTCCAGACTTCACCGGATATCGTCAAGGTCTTTATGAGTTTTTCTTAACAGATAATACCGGTTTTACGATAATAATTCGTAAGCGAAGGATGTAATGGACAGGACCACTTCCTGAAATCGACCTTGGTTGAGCAGGAAACAGATCAGGAATGAATATATCATTGTATGTGGATATAATATAGTATTGCTTATATTTGAATTCTCCTCTCTGACGTCACGTCTAATGCTTTTAGCTGTTAAATAACGACTCTTGTTCTCTGTCTTTCCGTTTTAGATTATTCTTCATCTGCCTGCCTTTTCCCAACTATATTGTGGTCTGCTTCCAGTCGAAACAGATGCATCTGTATCAGTATTTTACATGGAGCGACTGACTATCTGACCTCCACAACTCAGTAACTGGGTAATACGAATCCGAAACCCCATTGTAAAACTAATCGTCATCAACCATTATCGTGTCGCCTCGGCTTCGGTTCAAATTGTTGACCTACCAGGTGTATTTTCCGAACATTTTCTTTAATTAAAACCTTGTGTTAACAATAACAAACACAACAAAAAAAAGATTTATCCAATTTGGTCCAGCCGTTTGGAAGTCATGGCTGTACGACACAAGTTTAAAGTACAAGAATTCTGGTAAATCTCATTCCCTTTATCTTTGTTCAAAATAAACAAATCTTCAAGTGGTACAAGCTCTCTCAAAAGCGGTTGAAACTTGAAGTTATCCGTTAAAGATCTAAGTTATGATTAGACGCTACAGTGGTGTATGAAGAGGGCTGTGCTCACTTATTTATTTTCTTTGTTTTTTGACTCTTTAGAAGTAATTTTGAGAGTTATTTTTGGTTATTACGATAAAAAGACATATCGACATTTTTTGTTGGATGTCAAATCTTAGAGTAGATCTAAATTATTGTCATTATTTAATCATAATGTGAAAGTGATTGTTTAATTTTCGAATCAACGTTAGTAGCAAAAGTATTTTGTCAGTTTTGTATTGATTGCGATTCAAACTTCATCGTTTTAGATCAAATTCCTAAGAAATACAATGGAAATAATAATAACTGCGAGCAAAGCCACGTTGAAACGCTAGCATCTATACATAAACACGTACAGACAAACCGAAGAGGCCATTACGGCCGCACCACTTTTTATACCTCTGCCTTCCAAGGATATCTTAAAAAAAAAAGATACTCTATGGCTTTGAAAAAAAAAAGTGACCAGTAATGGTATCCTTCGGACGTTGAGGAAATTACTCTACGAGTCTATGGTCTTGTTTTAAAAAAGAAATAGATGAGAAAGTAATGTTTCATTCGCTGTGGTTTATTTAATATTGATTTGCTGAAATTATTGGCGGATAGATGATTTGAAAAAGGAATGCTGTGTGCTGTGGAACATTTTGAATGTTAGGATCGAAAGAAAATTACCTTTTTTTTTTTTCTAAACAGTTTATTACAGCGCCTCTGTCAGCTGAACTGAGAACTAAAATCGAACATCAATCATATTTTTCTGTAGAAATGTTCATGTTTGACGACACAGTTCAGAAATTTAGACATTTTTGTCGATAAAACCTACTTGTATCATTGTGATAATTTCTGTTAATTAATGAACGTCTAAAAATTCTAACAGCCCCGCCATATGCTAGGAGCCCTAATAAATGCAGGGACATCACCCCTTGTGATCCGTTAGAGCGTGAAATATCAACAGTCGAGGAAAGCCTGATAAGTTCACAACTGTTTCGTGTTTATGCTAGCCTGGTACTTCAAATGGCTGGCGTTAACGATTTTGACGAAAAAATTAAGATTAGGTGATGATAAAATGGTTTTCTTGGAGGAAGAGGTGTTTTTTTGGACGATAGTAATTCGGTTATCTATGTCTAGAATACTAAATAAACACGCCAGAACTCAAGACCTGCGGAAAATTCGTGGTAAATACCTACTTACTACCTAATTTTTTTTATGCGATTTCTTTTAATGACATAGACCTTAGCGCCGCGTTTAAAGGACTTCAATCGTGGTGCGGACTGTATTATGGCATATCGATTTTTTTTTATGTCAATTTTCGCTCTGATTGTGTGACCATAGATAAACATCTTGATAGTAGAGAAATACCAAAGCGACGTTATTTGGACTATGTGAAGGATAATATGGCTAAGAAGGCGGAGGTAACCAGTAAAAAGGGCTAAAAGTCCCAGTAACAAGGCCATTTTCTTACAAAGCATGTTCTACTGCCTCGTCTAAATATGCACGCCCACGCAGACGCACCCAAACTGACATAATTTTAACCCGGCGGCACTCGCTACTGGGTAAAAAATACCACAGAGTACTTAAATCACGTGATATTTTTATTACTAAACATTGTGGCAACTCAAGACTTTAAGTACCTTCTGGCCAATAGTTAACACGCGCGTGGGTCACCGGGCGGCCAGTTCGTGTGCTGCGCTTGGCGACAACGGACGTATAAAGTGAGTATGGGTGAAAAATACCCGGTAGCGACTGTTCTTGTAACATTTTTTTTTATGTTATTGGTTATTTAATTTTGTTTTAGAGCTGGTTCATGATGAGTTTCCTACTGACGGATCGAATTATAGAATAATGTCTAGAACAAGAACATAGTGAAGAAGAATATTTGTCAGAAATAGAAGATTTTGAGGAACATAGTGATCATGAAAGCGGATGACTCGAATTACGTAGCCACGCTCACAAGAATACACTCAGCTTTGCGACCGTCCACATCTGCTTCCCGTTGTGCAGTATGTGAATAGAAGAAGGACCGAAAAACTAAGACATCTTGTAAATTGTTTTCTAAAAGAATATGCCGTGAGCATACGAATTTGTGGCGATTGTTGTGTCAAAGCAAAATAGTTAGATTTGGTAAAGTTTTTTGAAACATAATGTTTGACGATTATTTTCTCGATGTTTATTTAATATTAACAATATTATATTTTTTGTTGTTTTGGTAGAGTATATGGTCGATTTATAATTTTTGATCTCAATTTTGCGTAAAACCTAAGAAAAATATTTATTTTGTTGATTTTTCTAAGACTATGAAGAATTTTTGTTAAATTTTGTACTTTTTTTAGGATAAGCTATAATTTTAAATAAATAATAATGCAAACTTAATTTTTTTATTTATTTATTAGACATTAGTATTGATAAACTAAATACACCATTAAAGTCTGTAATGCAAACTTATTTTCCAAGATAATGTCATATAAATTATGTGGTACTTTTTACCCGGTAGCGAGTATTCGTGCATGTAAACACCTAGCGAGTACCGCCGGGTAATATGGCGTTGTGAAATAAATAATGGCCGCAGTTCAAGAAGATCAATTCCATAAAGTTTGAGAGCGATTGACCTTATTAATTCTTTTATGCCTGTGTTTTTAGGCCACTATGGCATTTAATAGTTGAATCATAGAGTATTCCATTTTTTTGTTGTGGTAAAGTCATCAAATTACTCTTCCTGAAACAGACTGTCTGAAAGTCCACCTTGTTTTCAGTTGCCCTTTGCTTTCCAGGGACACAGAGTGTTTTAAAGGCGGTTCTATAACCAGTCATAACTATTTAGCATCTTTTTTCAATCGACAAAGTCGTATCTACACAGATAGAATAAAAAAACTAGAATGACCTATGACGCATTAAGTAAAAACTAATATGATTAGTTCAATACTTTATAATAGAGTGAGATAAATATATTATGAATTCGCGAGTTTGTATTCGCTTTTCATTTTGTATTTGCTTTGGTGGACACTCTCGCGTGTTCTGAGCGCTCTATCTGCCTATTTCTTTGATCTGAGGTTTAAGTACTAAGTAGAAATTCTCTACAGACAAAAATCCTCCTTCGCATCAAATATTCCCTTCAAATAAAATAGCCAGACAATAAAACTACAAGCCAAAGCTTCAGAATTAGCTAAAATCGATATCAAGCCACAATGAAACCTAAACCACATACAAAAATAAACCCAACTGTCCTTAAACTACAGTTACTTTTCCATTGAACTATTTTCGCAATACTACAAACCCCTATTAAATCAAGCAGGTGTTATCACACCCCTTAGTGTACCAAGCGACCCTCGAAACGAAATGAAACACATTGTTTTGCTTGATAAACCAAAATTTATTGTGCAAAACTATTTTTATTGTGTCTATGTCCCTTCCTATAGTGATAACATAAAGTATTGTCAACAATCTAGCTTCATTTTATCATTAATTTATAATAATAAAGACCACAAGACATGTAGGAAGTGAATACAGCAGTCATTGTGCCGATAGTCATGTCTGCCAATGGCTTAATTGCCAAGACCCTCGAACAACATCTGAGGAGGCTCTCGCTAGGCAGCTGAATCAAGGGTCTGATTCAGAAGGCAGTACTTCTGGACACGGCGCGTATTGTTAGGAGGTTCCCCTCTCAGGAGCCTTGACCGCCGGTAGCACGGACCCTGTTCCTGATGCTGGTGGACTGCTATTTTTTCTTTTTGTAAAAATATTTTTTAAATGTAACGAATAAATAAAAGAAAACATAATAACCGAAAAAGCATTTACCTAATTGTCTATGGTAACACAAAAGTTGGCATAATTTGGCATTTTCCTTTGCCGCTCGGAGCATTGCGAAAAAAAGTAATTTTTGACGTTTAGCCTCGCGGTCCCGCCAAAAATGAAAGCTTTTGGTACCGTAAAAAGTTGCCTTTGTATATTGACAATAACAATGGATACAAAGCGTTTTAAAATCACGTAATTCTACTTAATGAATTGGTAAAATACTTGTAAGGTTTCAATACAATAAGTGTACCTACATTATGTAATTACGACTTTTTACTGAGTTTTTTTTTTACATAAAATGTCTGCTTGAAAAATCGCCAAAATACATGTTTTAAGAAATTGGAAAAGAAGAAAAAATAGGTACTTTACTTATATAATTAATAAGTAATTTACGTGTTACATTACTATTACTACATAGTATAAAACAAAGTCGCTTCCCGCTGTCTGTAAAGCCCATATGTATACTTAGATCTTTATAGTAACCGAATTCTCAGGTGTTATTACATTTTTCTTTAAAAAAAATTTCAATAGCAGTCGTGCGTGAAGTTAGACTTTATGCACTATTTAAGGGTATGAATAATAGGTTTTCGCATTCGTTTTGTGTAAAAATCATCAAATAGGTCTTCCCACGCAGGAAGGAATGGCTGTAGGGACTACACAGTTCTTCCCGTTATCCTAGATAGCCTGCTTAGTCAATCTCAAAGATTCGCTTCTAATAGTAGGATTTTAAAATAACTGGCTAAATATGGGTTTAATATAAACCTCTAAATAACTCTTCAAATCCCACAAACTATGCAATTATCAACACAAAACAATTTTCACACATAAAATTACAGTTTCCATATTTTTTTCTGTAATGTCATAGAAGTTCACTATAAGGCCATGAACACACTTCCTAGTGTTGCCACATGTCGATCGATATCCACCCTCTAAGGTTATCGACCTTACCAGATGCGTTACCTTACCCCTCAGTGTGGACTAGGGTAAGGGGCTTCAATAATCAAGCCAGCTATTCATAGAGGAGAAGTTGGTGTTCTTTTATTTTGTTTTTGAGGATGTTTTTGATACTGTGTGTGAGTGATTTTGTTTTGGTAAAAGTGTAGACAGTGTGTTCATAGCTTAAGGTATGGAAAAATAAAAGCAGAAGACAAATTTATGTTTTCTATGATAAAGGACAAATTAAAAGAAAAAAAAGAGTTGACACCATTTAGGCTCATTATTTTAAGTTTTTCTTTAAATCTATTGGTTAGAAATTCCAAGACGTTACTTCTACCTGCCGGGGTTGCGGGACTAACGAATTACCGTGACCCCGCAACGTAAAGGGGTATTGAAGGACACCGTGGATTTTAGTCAGTACAAGTCTGAGTCCCTCCCGCTGTGCTCTGGATGAAACCGTGAATGGACTCATTTGATGATACCACAGAGTACTATAATTACTACGATAAAAATTTACACAATTTATTATTTTTCTATCATTTTTCTCCTTATTTGAAGTTTTGTTTAAATTCATTGGTTAAAAATTCGGTGCTTCTAAAACTTCTAATCTCTAGTAATTTTCTTCTAATCTTTCTCAACGTAACTTTAGAAAAATCTGACCACACCTATAAAACTCTTCCCTAACCCTTGTACGTAATAAAAAGACAAAAAAAAAAACAACTTGTTCAAAAGACCACATCTTAAAAAAAAACCGGCCAAGTGCGAGTCGGACTCGCCCATGAAGGGTTCCGTTTCCGTAGCAGTAAGTAACATAATATAAACGTTCTTGTAGTTGGTTGTAACTTTGAAAAGTAAATTGCGGTTTACGATTTATGACGCTTAAAAAAAACTAATTACTCGATCTCGTTCAAACCAATTTTCAATTGAAGTTTACATGGTAATGTACATCATATTATTATATTTTTTTTAGTTTTATCATTCTCTTATTTTAGAAGTTACAGGGCCTCCCCTATAACTTCTAAAATAAGAGAATTAATAGAGGACACACATTTTACCACTTTGGAAGCGTTTCTTGCGCAAACCGTTCAGTTTAGAAAAAAATGATGTTAGTAACCTCAATATCATTTTTCAAGACCTATTCATAGATACCCCACACGTATGGGTCAGGCGAAAAAAAATGTTTTGAGTTTCAATTCTAAGTACGGGGGTACCCCCAAATTTGGTTTTTGTTTTATTTTTGTGTGAAAATCCTAATGCGGTTTACATAATACATCTACTTACCAAGTTTCAACAGAATAGCTCTTATACTTTCGTCAAAAACGGCTGTGACATGGGACGGACAGACATGACGAATCTATAAGGGTTCCGTTTTTTGCCATTTGGCTACGGAACCCTAAAAATCACCTCCGTGATAGAAAAAAAAAAACAAAACCATCATCGCTTCATTCAACCGTTATTCTCTATCCCTTTCTAACGCGCGCTTTCGTCCCGCTCGCACGCTTATCTTACATTCCGCGTCCTTACATTTTATGTCGTCCTAGTACTTTTTAGATTAACGTGATTGATTTCTTAGCTAATCTGGTGGTGATCCTGAAGAAATTATTAGTTTATCTGATGTTCTCTAGATGAAGAAAGGTTCTATTTTTACTTTGAGTTAATTTTATATTGTTTTGTTTTACAAAGCCTCATCCTAATTGTGGGACATCATAGGCTAAAAACAGAAAAGGATTTTTAAATAAATTCGAAGGTTCTCCAAAAAAAGTTACATTATCTTTGAAATGGGGAACAAAACTTAACTAACTCACCTTAAAAGCTAGCAAATAGAGTAATATTAAAAAATTAGCTAAAAGTAAATCATAAAAAAAGTTTACTTCCAAAAAAATATGATTATTCTAACTTATTCCTAAACTAATCTGTGTTTACTACAGCAAAATTCTGAATCCTTATTTAGTAAATATTGCATAATTTTTGCTTCCCAAAAATACAAAATTTCCAAGCTTATTTAGAACTGCTTTACAGCATTCAATTACATAAAAAATCACAATTTTCCGCCCCTCTAACTTCTATAATCTATGTAAACTATCGTTTTCTTCAACTACAAAAAAAAAACGTAACGTATAATAACGTTTTCTAGCGTCTGTGTAAGCGTAAGCGCACACCGTGACGTGCCGTTATAATAACGTTAAAAGAATCGTTGAAACCATATGCAGAGAAAAAAGTAGAGTTATGTTTAATCAATTCAAGTGTTTAATTCTTACAGAAAATTATTTGTTCGTAGAAAGAAATACTACAAGTTTTAGTAACGATTTGAAGATTTTTATAAAAAGGATGCATACCTATAGTTCTATATGTTATACCATACATATAGTTCTCGAACAAATAATTTACTTTAGTAAATTATTTGTTCGAGAACTATAGAAGTTGATGTGACATTTTGTAGCTTTTTCTTTTTTTTTTTGGAACTAATTCAGACTTTGTTTATTATTATTAGATTTTAAAATATTTCGTCAAATATTTTTTCGATAACAATCAATTAAAATTAATAAAAGAAGTCTCTAAATACATAATATATTATGACATCTAAAAATAAAAATTATTTTTCCAAAAAAACTTCATAATAAATAAAAAAATAATCTTGTTAGCAATAAAAGTCTCAAAGCAATTCAAAGTGCAAAATACCAATAAACAAGACACGGAAGTCGCACATTGCATCTGTCAACGTTCATTGTTTCTGACATCTTAGTTTTCTCTGCTGCAAGTGTAAGCGGTAAGTGCTCTATTAGACCATAGACACTATTATTGTCTCAATGAGATTGACATACATCCATGTCCTGTGCGATGTTGCAATAAAACTAATTTAGATGACAGTTGGCACTTGTTGGGTAGGGTGAGGGATTAGCGGATGCATTGAAAAATAAGAAAATTATGTCTTCCGTTTTACAATAATTATTCTAATAAATATCATAATGTTAAAGATGTATGAATGACACCTGTCATTTATATTACAGTGCCAAAAAATATAATAAATGTCAATTTTGACAGTTAAAAGAAAACATGATGCGAAAATATAAAAAAATAAGTTTAAAATTATGTCGCCTAATAAAAAATAATTGTGTGGCTGTTAATTGACTGGCTATAATAATCTTTTGGCGCCATAATGAAAAGACTGGTGCTGTCACATTTAACAGCTAAAAAAAAATAAAGAATATTTTTTAATTTTCTTCTCTATGGTAAAGCCCTAATGGCTAATGGACAATCGCTAAAGTCAAGTTCAGTGACGTCTTAGCCAACGGGACTTGTACTTTGTCAATAGAAAGCTTCCGTAGTTCAGTAATTTCACAATATGTGCTTGTCCAACCAAAGTTATGCTAACAAATGGTGCAATATGGACTTGACTTACCTTTTAGAGTTGTAGTGACAAAAAAAAATCAGTATAGCTGTACTTTTAGTAACTAAATTTTTTCATCAGCATTTGGTAAATAACTGGACATTTAAATCTGTAAGTTATGGCCTCAACAGAACGTTTCTCATCTTAATATCTATGTTGTGGTCGGCTTCCAGTGGAACCAGATGCAGCTGAATATCAGTATTTTACATGGAGCGACTGACTATCGGACCTACACAACTCTAGCTATTTTTAA
Organism: Agrotis clavis; assembly: GCA_954870645.1. Lineage (NCBI taxonomy): Eukaryota > Metazoa > Arthropoda > Insecta > Lepidoptera > Noctuidae > Agrotis > Agrotis clavis. Next base: position 12,686,226 of record OX940944.1, on the reverse strand, counting down.
CCGACTTCAAAAAAAGGAGGAGGTTCTCAATTCGTCGGAATCTTTTTTTTTTTTTTTTTATGTATGGTCCCCCATTTCTCGAAGACGCCTGGACCGATTTGGAAAATTTTTCTTTTGTTTGAAAGGGTATACTTTCCAATTGGTCCCATGATCATCAGGTCAGGATCTGATGATGGGATCCCAGGGAAATCGAGGGCAACCTTCAAATTTTATAGGCACATAGTACCATTTTCATATATTTTCTAAAGCTGTTCAAGTATTTGCATCCGATAATCATCATCTCAGGTGGATGAGCTGATGATGGAAGGCACAACTCCTCTAGTAAGGAGTCTGCATCGACTGATTTAGTAAATTATGTTTGTGTTCGCATATCTCCGGAACTACAAGTCCGATTTAAGTAATTCTTTTTATGTTGTACTAGGTATCGTTCAACTTAAGGAGTACTGCAAGTTTCATCAAAATCGGTTCAGTAGTTTTTGAGATAGGGAGGGAATGAAGATGTTAACGATGTTATTACCGGTGCTACGGATTTCTTACATACTCGTATGTAAGAAAATTATGTATTTGACAAGAATTTTGGTTGAATATTTATACTAAAACTAAAAAGAGTTAAAAAAAAACTTTTTCAAAAAAAATGTACCTAACCGCCTTCAAAAACAACCACAAAAAAGGGTAAAATAACCTACAAAACTTTTCTTTCGGAAGTCGGTGGCAAAAAAACAATGAAATTAATAAAAAAAAACCACCGACTTCCGAAAGAAAAGTTTTGTAGGTTATTTTACCCTTTTTTGTGGTTGTTTTTGAAGGCGGTTTTATTTTTTTTGAAAAAGTTTTTATTTAACTCTTTTTATTACGTTATTTTTCCCATAAGAAGACCGTTACTCTCACTCAATTCTAAATTCAAAATGCGTCGCCATTTTAAATAGATACATCCTTTGTGTATGATGTAATAGGAAATGACGTCATCGCGAAAAAAGCTGCGATTATTATCTCTTACGCTTTGGAATCTTGAAGTGTGACAGAACAGCTGGGTTTTCCGCGCGAATTGAAAAATGTAGCCATTTTGATTTTTTTAAGTATAATATTATGTCATGTTTTTAGGGTTCCGTAGTCAACAAGGAACCCTTATAGTTTCGCCATGTCCGTCCGTCCGTCCGTCCGTCCGTCCGTCCGTCTGTCCGCAGTTTAGCTCAAAGACGCCCAGTACTAGAAAGCTGTAATTTGGTGTAAATATACGGATTTGTTGTGCCGAAAAAGTGGTAAAATAAAATCTCGTAAAATATTTTTTCTTAGGGTACCTCCTGTACACGTAAAGTGGGGATGTTTTTTTTTATTTCTCGCGTACCCCTTAGTGTGGGGTATCATTAAATAGGTCTTTAAAAAATATTGATAGTTTCCATTAACAATTTTTTGATAAAAAGATTCGTTTGTGAAATATTAAGCTTTAAAGTGCTAATTTTTGCTCGACTCGAGTGTCCCCCCCCTCTACCAGCTAAACGGTTATGTTTGGGGGTGTGAAAAAATTCACAATAGTAGTATATATAACGAAGTTTGAAGGAAAATTATCATGACTAAGTGGGCTTTACAAGTTTACGAGTAATAGTCGACCAACTTATAAAACGTACTTGGATAGCATATTTTCCTAAACAAAATGTATCGCAGAACATGATCTTCAACTGCAAATGTAAGTTTGTAAACTTTATTTTTACAGCTATAATAGGTGGGTATGTTTTGGGGATAGGTAGGTTTTTATTGTCAACTATTTTTAACTAACTTCAAAAAAAGGAGGAGGTTCTCAATTCGTCGTAATCTTTTTTTTTATGTGTTTTCCCCGATTTCTCAAAGACGCCTGGACCGATTTTGAAAATTCTTCTTTTTAAAATTAAATTCAGCGAATCAGTTTAATTAGTTCGCATAAGTATTTTGATGGGCAACTACGGAACCCTACACTGTGCGTGGCCCGACACGCACTTGGCCGATTTTTTTTTTCTAATATTTTAACTTGAAACTATTCTATGAATGACCAAGGCTACCTACTTCTAAAACCTTCGGGAAAGAAACTATCAAAGGAGTAATTAAGTATTATTTACTACACTTGCTCATTACTTGATGATTTCAGACCAAATACCACATCCTAGGGCCTTAGTTATTCTCATTTACAACATCCAAGTTATGACGATGTTTTCCAACACCAATAAAAAAAAAGAACAAACCATTCCATTACTGTTACTGCTAGCCTACTTCATCCCACTGCTGGGAATAGGCCTCTACCCAAGACCTCCAGTTTTCTCGATCCAGGGCCAAAGTGGACAATTGATCTTTGTTTTTTTCCAGTTCATCCCGCCATCTTTTACGGCTCCACAAAGATTCCGTCCCATAATCAAAAAAAAGTTTTAATATGTCGAGAACATTCCACTCTTCTATTTTTTCTCAACAGACTCTATGGTTCAAAAACCTGCTTTTTGACGTAAATTACTGAACGCGTGTCTTGTTTACCAAAAGCTTTGAAAGCGGCTTAAACTAAAGCGTGCTATCTAAGATAAACCCTTTGTTTGGTACAAAGTACAGTTATTATTAAAAGTGTTAATTTGACAGTTAAACCGTTGATGTAACTTTGTAATGAAGTTCTTTTTTTAATTCAAGCGTGGGATTTGATGAGAAAAATCGTGATTGGTGAGTTAGGAGCTTAGATATAATGGAATCAAAGGGATTTGAAATAATGCCGTAAATATTTCTATAGTTAGAAGTTTATTTCTTGTGATGTATATAATTTTTAAAGTGTTCATAATATTATGTAAAAAGAATTCTATCTTTCTTTTTAATTTGTTGTACAATCATGCTTTTCTAATTGATAGTTTCATTGACAGCTGGGGAAATCGGTCCGCCATATCTTCGTAATTTAGGAGCTATTTTCACGGACGGACGTTCAAAAACCTTTTAATATCTACCTTTAATATGTAACAAATTAAAGTTAATTTAAATTTCAATTCATTACTACAATTATTTACAAAAACTTTTCATCACAATTCTTATTATAAAACCGCCTACACTCCAAGCTTGTCGCTTACACACTTATCTGCGCGTCTGTACAAGGCTAGGACGCTTATTACATACATCCTGTTGAATTGTTGATAAAGTTTAATAACACGAGACTCTAACGGCTTAGTTGTTATGATGACATTACACTAACCAAGTTTTGTAGTTAGGTATTTGAAGAAATTTTAAAACAAAAAAATTGTCGTTGGCTGTATGGTTTGAGATCTTTGCCTACTCTTGTATGCTTGGCAGAAAAAAAAATCTAGCTTTATTTATAAAGAGAAACAAACAAAAATCTTTGGATGAATGGTTTGAGATCTGTAGCAAGCTAAGCGAAAAAGATTTCTAGTCGTTCAGGCATGGCAGAAAATAAAATTTAGTTTTATTAAGCAATCAAATATTGTTTGAGATCTATACCGATTGCAAATTCCGAAAGATAATATTTCTTTGGACAAGCTTCAGTCTTCTGAAGTCTGTTTACGGCTGTCACACTATCTACATTGCAAAAACCCAATTTCATCTTGACCAGGGAAAAATAAAATAACAAAAGCATTCGCCTTTTGTTTCTTAAGGGGTCTGCAGAATCTCATAGTTACAAATAATGTGCATATTATCATGTATGACAAGCTTGAGAAAACCCGGAAGGACTCACGACGATCCAGTTTCACACCCCACATTTACCGTAACATTTACAGGTGCTCTAAATTCGCTAAGACTTATTGCGCCGCCATTTTTTTTTTGTTTGACATAACTTGCCCCATCTTTGCCGCCAAAATATGACAATAGGGTTCCCATGCGAAATGTCTGATTGTCTATTGTTATTCTCTACTTCCGAATTTGAAATTTTAAAATAAGGGGTTCGTGTAATCTTTCAGATGTTCCCATTACTTCCCATGGTACAGATCTTTTTGGTCATCCCTGACCGTCCCCGTCAGCTGTTTTGACAATAAATGGGGCAAGAAATCGAAAGTTATTGAGTATTGATGCAATTTTATTCATTGATTGTATTTGGTTCCCTCTTGGACATCGAATTTAAAGTTATGTCATTGACATGATGTTGGGAATGACAGTTAGTTTTTGAAGGTTGGTTGTTGTCAATGTCAATCAGTTTTGACGTTTCAATTGAAGATTTTTGTCTTGGGTTTTATGGAGGTAATACCTGTACTTTGCACTTTTTTAACCCTAGATAGCTAACGTTCGTCAAAATGACGAGCATCTAATAAATATCTCCGTCTCCCTTTCTCATCGTTTTACCTACACACTCACGGTTTCGCGCGAACTTAGTGTCCGCTAGACTGCGTCGCGTGGTGGTTGCGTTTAGCCGGTAAGTACTTTTGTTTTTGAGATACCTACTGCATACTCGTCTTTTTGACGAATGGTTAGCTTATGCGTAACTTTTAGCTTACGTGCTTTGAGTTGATTTTTGCTTTGTTTTTTTTTTTAGTTATTGCGTTGATAGTGAAGAATGGCTGCAAGATTTATCACAGATAACGACATAGTTCGGGCATTAGATGATGAAGAGTATGTCAACACAAATGATGAAGTACGGTATAAAAATTGAAATGATGTGTGACAGTGGGACCAGGTACATGATTGACGCCATGCCTTATCTTGGAAAAGCAACAAATACTGGAGGAGTGCCCCTTGGTGAATATGTTGTCAAGGAACTAACACGGAGTATTTATGGCTCAAACAGAAACGTTACCACAGACAATTGGTTTACATCCATTCCATTAGCGAAACAATTGTTACAACAACCTTATAAGTTGACAATAGTTGGAACTTTGAGGGCCAACAAAAGAGAAATACCGGAAGAAATAAAGAACAGCCGAGGTAGAGCGATAGGTACTTCCATGTTTTGTTATGATGGGCCACTAACTCTCCTATCATTCAAACCGAAGCCAGGCAAAATGGTATATTTGTTGTCGTCATGTGACGAAGAAGGGACTGTGAACCCAACATCAAAAAAGCCACACATTATAGAATTTTACAATGCCACTAAAGGTGGCGTAGACACATTTGACCAGATGTGTTCTAATATGTCTTGTAACCGTAAGACTAACCGGTGGCCCATGTGCATGTTTTATGGCATGCTCAATATAACGAGTATCAACTCCTACGTCATCTACTGCCATAATGTATTGGTGTCTGGAGGTAAACCACTGGCACGAAGGAGCTATATCAAACAACTGCATGAAAAACTCGTTGAACCTTGGCTAAAACGTCGACTGGAAATACCAACAATGCCTCGTAGAATGAAAGACAAGATAAGAGACGTCTTGGGTTTGAACCATGAGGATCGTGCTGAAAGCCATGGTCAAAATCTTGAGCAATCTGGTTCTGGAAGTAGTCCAATACTTGAAAATGCCTCAACAAGGAAATGAAAAAGCTGCAGTTTGTGTTCCTATAAGAAAAGGCGCATGACCAAGAATCACTGCTATAGTTGCAGAGTTCCCATTTGTGGCGAACATACGGTTGACTTTTGCCCAACTTGTGCCAAAAAAATCGAAGTAATTTGATACTCACGGATAATTTTAATCTTTTTTCTTCATTATACTGTAAGTAAAAGTAGAAATTTCTAAATAATAGTTCCTAATTTAGTCGTTGTAAGAAGTTGTGCCTTATTGATCTCAATGAAACATGTGCCATTTAAGATTTGTGATTTAGTACTTAAAAATTAAATAAATATTCATTTTTGTTATAATTATCTTTAATTTACATCCCATATTTCCCATAAATATAATAACCCTAATTAAAATAACATATTTTTAAAATAAAAAACACGTTTGAAAGCTGCTCGTCAAAAAGTCGAATGGTTAGCTTATCATAGAAGTCCAGGAACGTTAGCTATCTAGGGTTAAATTTGTTTTTGTTGCCTTTGACATCTTTCTTTTGGATACCTACGCAAATATTTGTATGGTCTTCTACAAGTAGTTGTTCCGGGTCTGGGTGTTTGTGTATGTGAGTTTTAATATTTAAAAACGTATACATGAATGATACAGGAGAAGTGAGTATATCTTTATAATGTGTTAGGCATCAAATCGAGCCAGATGCTGCCATATATTTTAAGATATCTTATGTCATACTGAATATAATATGTAGATTTCTATAGCATCGTGGGAAAAAACAAATAAATGCTAAGTTCTAAATCACTGTGTCTTATATTTGAATATATTTGCATAGTTTTTGCATAATCTATTTAAATTAGTATCTTTTTGCGAACTTGTGTCGCTGTCTTTCCTTTGTACTATTCTGAAAATTTTAAATATGTACTACCTACCTATACCTACTTAAAAAGTTTTGTTTTCATGTTTGTATTTTGCCAAGTTTTTTTTTGAGTCGGCATTTTTGTTTAATCCATTTCAATAAACTAGTTTGATTGTGCGTCGACCGACTATCAGGTTATCTCAGCACAAATATAAAACATGACGCAGTAAAGAAAAAAAAGTTAAACTTAATAGTTCCATGGAAAATGGTTTTGAAATTAAAAGTAGGTACACAAACGTCAAAAGAGTATCAGCTAAAACAGTACCTACTTCAGCTTTAAATAAAATAGACATTTCCTGGACTTAAATTTGACCTAACTGACCTCATTACAACCGTAAAGACTAGACATAAACAATAACTGCATTCTTCCCATAAACTAATAATAGTGCCAACATAAAAATGTGCAAAACCGTTAATGACGTCACTCGCTGAAACGAACAGTACTGGTTTATTTGAATTCGGAACAGTCGTTTGAATATGAACCGTGTGGGTTCGCTGTATAAAATTAGAATACTAAACTTGTAGCTAATTCGTTATTGTAATTTAACGCCATATTTGATTATTATTATAACTATTATACAATGAGCTGAAATAACTGAAATCTTACGGGAAAATTACAGGAAGTGGTTATTAATGTGCTAGGCATGTAAGCTACATTATAGAATCGTATTCACATTATTTTATGTGAAAGCCAAAAAAAAAAATAGAAAATTATTGAAAAATTCTCCTTTGATGAAAGCTTTGAAGTCCACACTTAAAATAAAGTAGTCTTACATTGAAAAACTTCTAATTAAAGCATCACAAGAGTTTTCAAAAACAGTCCCTGATTTAATACCAAAGTATTGACACCGAAAGTTAATCAATGAAACTTATCATTGTCATACCAAAGTCACAGTTTATCTAGCACAAGACGTAATGTTGTTAAACGTTACGTCTTCAAAATGGAGTCTTGTATAGCCTACTTTTACATTAAATAGGTCACAACTCGTTCAAGGTTCTTCTGATTAACCAAAACGTTCGTTAACGGTTTGTTTTTTGAAATTATCAGCTGATTATATTAGTAGTTGTAATGTTTTTAATTGAAGTTTGCTAGAATTGGTTTGAGCTGGTCATTAATTTCAAGTAAAGAGTCTTATTACAGTTTCCTAGTTCAGTCATAGCTTAGGCATCCTGCTCGAAGGACCAATGTTCGACGTATTAAAAACGTTTTGTGAATTGACGTTTGAATCTGATAAAATTAGCTGTCTTTTTTTATCTGTATCTGTTTCTAGTCCAATTAAATGCATCTGAATATTAATAGTTTTCGCCGTTCTGCTTCAGTCTTCAAGCGCAGCAAGTCTTCTTCCATATTTTGTCTATTAAGCATTATCTCGTCAACTAGAGTAGTATTCTTTAGTTCATCAACTGACGGTTGCACTTGCTACGAGTAACTGCCTAGATTAAATTCATTTCGAGCTTTGAAATCCTCGTCAATCTTTTCTCCACCTTACTTTGTACACCATACGATCTTAACTTCGCACTTTCTCATAAATCACTGGTAATCTCTTACTTTTTGTCGTGTTTTTTTTCTGTCACTGTCAAATGAGCCGCCATCTTCTTTAATAGCTTTTGAAACACGTTCCTTTTCTTTTTTAAGGGTTTTTTTATGGCTTTATCCGTTGCTTTCGTTATTTTTGGGGTAAGGGATTACAAAGTTGGTAGTTTTTAGGAGAAATTGAAAGTTCTAAGAGTTGCAGTGGGATTTGACATCTGTAAAACGTTAATTGATTCTGACGCTTACGATTTTTTGCTCGTATTTCAGCCTCCAACGCTTATATCTTCATCCTTAGCGTCTAAAGGAAAGTATCTACAGAAAAACTGATAGTTATGCTCTGCGGGTAGACCAGATGTGGCAATTTCTCAACTATAACAATTTGAGAAGCTTTTTTTTCCAACAACAAGTCTTAACTAATGACTCGATAACTTCTCTTTTACCAAACAATTCGAGTCAATACAGGAATACAACTTGCCAACTTTCAGTCTTGTATATTTTGAATTCTACCATTCTTAAAAAGTAAAAACAAACAGTTTCTGTCCTACTCCCTCGAAAGTCTCCCAAGAATAGTCCATAACGAACTTAAACAACTCTTTTTAAATGTATGTTTTTAAAATCAAAGATGGCTGCGGACCTCCCGGGTTCCCTCCCACTGCGCATGGGCAACACATGGCGCGCGCGGCGAATTATGAAAATTGCGTGACTGAGCCCAATCAAATATTGTTTTACATGGTATATGGGGCAGATGGTGCCAATTTACTAATGAAGCAGACGAATTATTTTAAATATCTTAGTGCTAGGTCATACTTAGCCTTTGTGGACCTAAGAAATTGTTTTAAATGTGAACAGCTTCCGTTTATTTTATTAATCAAATTAGTTTTAGTATTTGCCACGGTTTTCAGTACCGACTGCATTTCAAAATCTTCACATAATGGAATGGTTTTTGTAAATCGTAAAATAATGGCAATGTTACATATTGGTCAACTAACTATTCTTCGCCGTTTCCCCCACAGTTCAGCTTTTCTTCGTTAAAGCTCATAGCGTTCCTCAATAAATGGGTTATCCAACAGAATATTCAATTCGAACCAGTAGTTCTTGAGATTTGCGCGTTTAACTAAACAAACTCTTCAGAATTATAATATTGGTGTAGATTACAGATACACAGCAGTCAAAAAGGTGATCTTACAGAACAATGAAAATAAGACGCTTACTTAGAAACCCCAGAATCTTCTCAACTGTTAATGGCAAAGAACTTAACGCAAGGCTTAAGAAAACGAGTGTACTCAGTACATCCTGTGGTCACTATCAATGGAGGCACCATATACCATATCATTAACCACAGGAAGACGTGTGGTCAGAAGGATTCAAGCTTCGCTACGCACTACCCTAAATATTGAATTACGACGGATACAGACGTCGCAATCTCGGAAATTACTTCGAATTTTCCCGGTGTCTGATTTTTGTAACCCTTTTTTTTTTTTTTTGTTAAGTTGGTAGTATGTTACGTCATTTTGACAGGTGAAGTTGACATGTTAGTTTTTTTTGTCTATGCCTATGTATGGTTGAATTAAGTTTGGTTTAGCTAGGTTGCCTAAAGAAGGGTTCGGAATATTAAAGGCTGATGATGATGAAGCGGTTAACTGCTTCAAAAGCGCCTATATTTTACTAGTAGATGCTTGTCTAATCTATACATATAATAAAACTGTAGAAAAATCGTTTTTGTACATCAAAATAAAATAGCTAGGGTATTGAAGGACAACCAACAGAACCCATTTCCAGCATTTTTAGAATTTTTGTCTGTTTGTCTGTTTGTCGGTTTGTCGGTTTGTCTGTTTATTTGTGGCTCTATCACGTAAAATGTACGAAAGCAATGTAGATAACCTTTATACACAACGATCGAGCGTAACTTGAGGACTAATTTAGTTTTGGTTTCATTGCAATCGGTTAAGTCTATCAAAAGATATTTGAATTTAAAGTGTTCCGGACCCAGAAGTAAAATTACGGTCAGTTTACACCGAGACGTGCAGTTCAGTAGCGCGATCTAGCTTGGAATAGAAAAACTACATACCTATTCAAATATGGTGTGGACTGGAGTGGAGTGGTTTGAAGTGGAGTGGAGTAGAGTAGAGTAGAGTGTAATGGAATAGAATGGGATGGTTTGGGATGGAATGGAAAGAAAGAAAAGGTTTTTATTAGACTCACACTAGAATGGGAATGAGTGGGATGGATTGGGATGGAGTGGGATAGAATCGGATGGAGTGGGATGGATTAGAATGGAGTGCGATGTAGTGAGATAGAGTGGGATGGAGTGGGATGGAGTAGGATGGAGTGGGATGGAATCGGATGGAGTGGGATGGATTAGGATAGAGTGGGATGTAGTGGGATGGAGTAGGTTGGAGTGGGATGGAGTGGGTTGGAGTGGGTTGGAGTGGGATGGAGTGGGATGTAGTGAGATGGAGTGGGTTGGAGTGGGATGTAGTGAGATGGAGTGGGTTGGAGTGGGATGGAGTGGGACTGTGGGATGGAGTGGGACTGAGTGGGATGGATCAGGATGGAGTGGGACTGAGTGGGATGGAGTGAGATGGAGTGGGATGCAGTGGGATGGATTAGGATGGAGTGGGATGTAGTGGGATGGAGTAGGATGAAATGGGCTGGAGTGGGATGGAGTGGGATGTAGTGGGATAGAGTGGGTTGAAAACGATATGATTTATAAAAAACGTGGCGAGAATTAAGCGCTTCGCACTAAAAAATACATTGTTAAATTCCGACATCCACGCGAACGAAGTCGCGGGCACAGCTAGTGTCTAATAAGGTTCTCTATTGTGTTACCTAACTTTTTTATACATAATCTTATGTGACATAATTTTTTTTGTCCTAATCATCATTTGTCCGAATGATAACTTGCCCGAACTTAATACACATAATTTCAAATGCCATAACATTGAAACTCCTAACTACTGTATGTCCTAAATTCGTTTGTCATAAATATAACAATCAATAATATACAAAATACATAAAACCGATTGCCATAAAATACATAACTCCTAAAGTTTGTTTTGTTACTGATTACCACCCAATAAGGAAAATCCCCTTCGAACCTAACCTGTCCGTGTCGGGGTGCCCACAAGTTCCGAGCTCGCTTCGCTCGCTCTTGGATCCTAAGATCTTCGGTTTCTAAACAATTTCATGAAATATCAGTTTTACTATACCTAATTGAACATTCGGAATAATACACATTATGTAAATTATAATGATTAGGACTATGACTTTATTTCATACAAAATTAGGAGATTCAATTATTATGATACTCGATTTTATGCCAGAACAGCTTTAGAAGTGAAGATAATTATGTAAAACAATATTTAGAACTTTTGATCATTATGGTTACTGAATTTTATAGCAAACGTGTTATGGATAATGATTTTCGGACAAACAATTTTAGGTGACGAAAAGGGATACCGTCTAATAAAATACCAATAGGGTTTGCCTCAATATTTCCCAAGCCAAAAAAAAGTTCATGACGTCGCTAAGCTGAACCAAGTAACGGTTCCTGCATGGTCATCTGCTTTATCCGAAAAAAAAAAACAATCGTCTATCCCGTTGGATCACAGCTTCAATTCATAATAAGATTTGCTACAAAAAATCTATATCGAAGGGGAAGATGCAAGGAAGTATTATAGGAAGTATAGAAAGGCAATTTATTTGTCTATTGTAGAATGCAGCTGCTTGCACTTGCAGCGGCAGATGCATAGCACGCGCCGTCTTGAGAATGTCTGTAACGGGCTTTATCCGTGTTTATGGTATTGTGTATCTGTGGCGCGCGGAAAATGAAAATTCGTTGACATTTGCATTTTTTTTCGCAACTTTTTTTTTACAACTTGCTTTTTGATGACGTTTTAGTGCCCAAAAAGGTTTTATTATTGCTTTAAAATATCTAACGTTGAACTCTAAAAATACGAAAGCTTATTAAAATGCAAAGGTCCTTCTAGTGCCTTGCTTATCACCAAAAACACTCAGCTTCAAGGAAATAGAATAAAATAAAGTTAAAACATGAATTTAATCTCCAATTTGAGTTCAGCTATTTTTTTTTCTTACATCAGTCGGCAGATGGTATTCGCGATAAGATTACCAATTGATTTGTGGCTGCAATTCGAAAATCGATTTAGCAATTCGATTGGAAATTAATTTTATTGTTATTGTCGATCGATGCAATGATAAACTTTTTTGGTTTTATTTTTTTTCTTTTTAATCTATGGCTAAGCCGTTTTTTTTTAAATAAAAATGCCTGTTTTCGATAAATTGATTTATTGCGGATGATATCATCATCAATTTTCATAAAAATAAAATAGTTGTCATAGAGCAAAAAAACAGCTGTTTTTTTTTATCATAGACACAAAAAGTCAAGGATTTAGCCTGTTTCATCCGGAAACGGAAACGCACGTGCGCGCCATACAAAGATCATTCATCGCATCCCATTCACTTTCATTCAATGAAGTAATGAATGTATTGAACATTTATGTTTTGACAATAGTAAAAGTTCACCTACCCCGTTGTGTTGGCGCACTTGTTAGCATAATAATGTATGTAGAGCTGAAAACCGTAGTTAATTATTTCTTGATAACTCACACCCTTATTTATTAAATTAATACTACTTTCTACAATTATTCTACTAATATTATAAACGTGAAATTTTGTTTGGATGTTTGTTTGTAACTCTTTCACGCAAAAACCACTGAACGTATTTGTTTTTTATCGTGGTAAAATCATCAAATGAGTCCTCCCACCCAGGGCAGGGCGGGAGGGACTGTCAGACTCGTACTGACTAAAATCCACGGTGTCCTTCAATAGCCCTTACGTTCCGTGGTCACGGTAATTCGATAAGTTCCGCGATTTGTATGAAATATCGTATACAGATGGTTTATAACCTGGATTAACACATAAGAAAGTAGAAATAAAAAAAACTAAGCATAAAGTCCAGGAAATGGGTTCATTCATTCATTATAATGACAATTTTATTATAGAACCAAATGGTAAAAAAATCTCCAGATTTTTGTCATCAGTTGCCTATTTTACTATTTGCATAATTAATATCAGTCTAGCTATTAAAATTAACGTACTGCACACAATAAAATTACTTAATTTTCGAAAAATAATGACTTAAGCTAAAACCACAGACCCTCCCGCGCAAACGTTATTTTTTCCTTCCATATGCCACGCGAGGCACAGGACACGCATACAGCCCAAACCGTTACCGATCGATGGTGGCACATTGTAGTTCATATTGCACTGAGGGTGTTACTTGATGCTTATTTAGCGTAAAAAAAAAACTCATTTGGTTATTTAATACAAGCGCCCTTGATTATTAAATTAACCATTAGAGTTTTAGGGATGTGAAACGATTAATCGACTATTTTTTTTAATGTGACAGTTTTTAAGGCCAGTATACTCTTCAAGTTTGACAGATGTGGCTGAATACCAGAATTATCTGTGCCAATATTTTTATAATGTCATATTTGTCATACATAATGTCTTCCAAATTCGAATACAATAGTAAGTGTCTTGACCAAGACACCTGGATGCACCCCCAAGATGGAAAAGGCACAAAGGTCGTTGCAATCAGCTGTACCATAGCACGCGCCAAGATTTCACTCCATATCATTTTTTTTTCCATCAATTGAATTTCGAACTACAATAGAATTACTCCCCCACGGCACGTGCTAACGGTTTTACTGACTTTACGGCGATATAAACTTTATTTTTGAAATGTTAAGGTGTTAAATTGAATGTGTGGGTTTATCGTAGGTGCACGGGGGCATAGTAATCGTGTAAAATAGGTAAGCAAACTTCTTGAAAGGTCAAGGAACGGATGTTTTTGGGTGAAAAAAAAATGGCGGGTGTTACTTGTCAAAAGAGGCCGTTCATTTTGTAAAGATAAGAAAACTAGGTTACTATGTAGCGTAAATGCAATTTAAAATCCATTTTCATAAAGTGACAGCTTAGATTATAATAAAATGTCCAGATTTCGTGTTCAAAACAAAACGTAACGTTTTTAGTGAAGCCACTTTTTTGCAAATGTGTTAGTGAGCGCCACGCACACAGTCAAATGTTTTCCTTGGAGATGTTCACTTGTTTTACGTAGGAATCGAAAGGGGATAATTTTTCTTCCTTTTTTCGACTTCAATTATCAGTGGCCTATTAGGAATCTGGATCTTCTATAATCAAATAATGACAGTTATAAAACTGTTCCATTTACAAAATATCGACTTGTTGAGTTATCAACCCTCTAGTGTTGTACCCTCGTTGCCGCGATATAACGGTTTTATCGATTATTTTAACGTTAGGGTTGGTATCGTTTGATGATTCACCATTTGATATCAAGCCATCTGTCTGTTTTTGTCGAGATTTCATTTAATTAATAGGGAAAACAAGCTGTGGTTTATTAGAGTTAAACCGTTATTAAGTATTTTATAACGGTCAATAATTACATAGATGGATTTACTAGTCCAACCCGAAATGTGCAACTTATTATAGGAAATCGAACGATTATTTTTTCTTTTTGTAAAAATGAGATAGGTAAGATTTAAATAAGTAACTTAACATTCCATGATATTATTACTTTTATAAATACGAAAGTGTGTGTTCCGTTTTTACTTCAAAATGGCTGAACCGTTTTTGACGAACTTTGAGACGGTAAATAAGCTATACCAGGGAGAGCAAAGCCGCAAGAATCAGTCAGTTGGATTTTAATGATACCTACTTCACAATTCAAAGATTGTTTTAACTACTATTTCATAAAATGGTGTTCACAGTTTTCAACGGAAATTATTCAGCTAATCCCTAAATCCAAGAAATTTCAAAACATCACGCTCCACTGCTTTCAAAACCCATTCCTCTCCACGATTCATTATTCTTTCAGTTATTTTCCCGTTTCCTGTCAAAATTGACAGTTACCAAAGATGGTGGAATGCGGCCATATTTTTTTTGGCCAATAAGCCAATAGTTTGGCAAATGTGTGGTGACATAGAACACGTGGAGGAACCAAGGTTATGGGAAGGATATCTGAACATCCTGTTTGTAATAGTAACTGAATTTAGAATTTCCTTGTTCATATTTTTGCTATGAGAAGTAGAGTTACTGGTTTTTATTTTTTGTGTTAATTTAATAATGTTAATATTATAGGATTCTTAATTATTAAATATTTTAAATAGAAAAATCTACAAATATACCTAACTAAACACATTTACAAAAGAGATACTTACTTTAAAAAAAAGGCGTATTCAGAAAGTCCCTCAAGACTTGAGCATTACTTAAAACTAGTTTCGATCAATCAAATGGCTTGAATCTAGTTTTAAATAATGCTTGAGTATTGAACGACGTTCTTTAGTACGGGACTTTAGTTGTCAAAGTACTCCTACGCATCGCTGTCATCCGGGAACGAGCTTAAGGTGATTGCTTCGATGTAGCCCGCGAATCATCCATCAGCTCTCACATAGAAAAGGTGCATCATGTTAAAATCTCCGAAATCTAACTACGATGCACCTTTTCTATGTGAGAGCTGATGGAGCGAATTTTTTGATAATTTTTATATTTAAAATTATACTTGTTATTACCGCAACACATATATTTATAAAGTTACAACATGTCACTGGCCTGCAAATTGCAAAAAACGTAAAAAAATTTGAATTTCGCGGGCTGGTTGGAGCACTGTTTTACTTAAGTGTTCATTCATTCACAATAGAGAACCGTTTTGCCCAACAATATCTATTATAAATCAATTACTGTTTGTTACTCTCGCTAAAACTCAAGAACTACTGGACCGATTTGGAAAATTTTTGTTTTGAATTAATTTTGGAAGTCCAGGGAAGGTTTAGAAGGTGATTTTGAGGTGGTACGAAGTTTGCCCGGTTAGCTAGTGTAGAATAGATAACTATTTTACCTATTTATAATAATAATAGACGACTGTTTTACGTTGCCAGTTTTTCCTGTAACACACAAATAGATACATCGTCTAATTAATTGTTTGTTTGTGCAAAATGTAACGGTTTTCTCGCACCTAGCTATGGGAAGAACAAAGCTGAAATTAAACCTCTTTTCCCCACTGTTTTATTTAATTAAAAGAGTTTTTATCCAATCGAGAAGTATAGCAGAAAATTAGTGGACGCCTGTGCATTAGGTTAGGTGATCCCGTGCTGAAATGGTGATTGACTGTGACTGTGTGGTGACTCTTTTAACAGTTGTAATTTCATAAATTTTACAATACAAACTGATTCATCCACTTTTTTTTTAATTTCTAAAGTCATCAAATAAGTCCTCCAGCCCTAGGTAGAGCGCAAGGGACTGTCAAACTCGTACTGACTAAAATCTACCGTCTTTTTTCAATTTCCCTTTAGTTTGGTTTAGTAAGTCCCGCGTTTCAGTTCATCCTCTAAAACCACTATTCTAGATTTTGAAGTCCGTAAAAGGCTAACTTAGTACGACTCAATTTCTACCCTTTGAAAAATACTCAACATAAATATTCAAAAATGGTTTCATTCATTCGGGCTCGTGACAACAATTTTAACGGATCTACCAAACATCCTTAACGACATGCATTCTTAAATCCATAGACACAGAACAAGTGTCTTGTAAACTCACCAAAAAAAGAAGAAAACGGTTATAAAAAACCAGCTACGTCCCTCCCCAAATGCATTATGCACCAGAACTATACAAACCGACACTGATTTGAATAAATATTTATTTCTTATACCCTTTTTTCTACAAAATTAAACCTTATGACAAATGAGTAACGGTTATTTTTGGGTAAACGAAACGTTTTCTGTTAAAATTAGCCGTTATCGATACGTTATTGATTTTGTGACAGGTTTTTGAATTAGTGAATGAATGAGTGTGGGTGTTGTCTTAAAGATTAGTGGTGGGAATGTGTGATTTTATAATCGACAAAAAATAAATAAATACAGTTTTAAATATAATTCAGTTTATCCTCAATCATGGCACTTGCTACAGTGCCGAAATATCGGAAACTCAAAAGAAATAATAAACATCGTAATTATTCTGTTTTAAATAATAGTGTTAATGATCATGTCAGTTTTTTTATAAGTACATAATTATTCTATTTTTAGATGTATTTAATATAAATGTGCTTTCAGATTTAATACATATTCTATAATAGTAATTCCATTCCGTACTAATGATATTTTTCCATTTAAACAATGTCGATGTTATTTAAATCAGATGTTTAAATCTATACCTATTGTGGATCAATTCGTAATTTGAAGGAAACCAGTACCTTTTTCTTAAACAGTAGTGAGTGACTGCATTAAAATGTTGATTGACATTGTAGTTTTTTTTATTGTCCATCAGATATCTTGCAAAAAAATCAAGCTTCAAATCGCAATAAGAAACCGCAATGCAACCATGAAAAAAATCTCAACATTGTCTGTCAATCTGACATTTATATACCAAGGGGGCAAGTTTATATACCAGAGCCAGACATATTTCTCGTGTATTATATACTTTACTAAAGACATATTTAAAGCCATCACTCCTTAAATAAGAGCAGTATCTACATTCTACCCTTGTTTAACAATAGATGCAGTTTATAAAAGGGAAGTTTTTTTTTCGTGTAACGGTAACGTCTCAACGGTAAGGTCGTGACCCTTAGGGGCGAAAAAATAACGAGACTTTGTCCGTTGCAATATTTATTAAGTTTTTTGTGTGAATTTCACGTGATTTTAAAACTGAATTAAAGAAAAAAAATCAGTTCAGCTGCTTAAAGTATTTTTTTTCTGTGTATTGCTGAATTTTTGTGTATACTTTTGCTGTAATTAAAATTCATGTAATTAGTCGCTTTCCAGCTTTTGTAGATGGACGATAAAAAAAAAACTGAATTTCTTTGCATGTTTTTTTTTTATTAATTTATATTTGCTGATATGGATGATCGCCAATCAATCAAAATAGTTTTTACTAAATTGAGTTACCAAAATGATTAAATGTTAGGTATTCTTGTATCACTAAAATTGTCAAAAAATTGCAGAAACGCACTTTTGGAGGTGTGTTGACCATTCTATTTTTTGTTTAATTTTTCAATAATTAAAATAAAAAAGTTATTGTCGCCAATGAATACATTAAAGTTATCACAAAAAACTGCTACTGATTATCAAGTTAAACCTGTGTTTTTTAATTAAAATTTCTAGTTTTGCTCACATTGTTACGTTAAAACACATCCCGTGGTTCAAAAGTTTCCTGGTTGCTATGATATATTTATTGTAATTTAATATAATGATAAAAATTGGACACAATGTTGCATTATCATTTACTGATAAACTCCCATTTTTGTTACGTGTAACTGTTTTTTTGATAATGTAATATTAGTTTACTGCAATTTATTTCCTGTGGTTATTTAAATTGATATTAATCCAAGGCTTATATCTGTTAATAATATCAACATCATTTTCCCATACCACTTGTATCAAAATAATCTATAACATATATTTGTTGTAATTAATCCTGTCATTATTTTATTTTTCCTTCTATATTTTCTAATAATTAATCAAATATACATACACATAGACACATGGACTCCTTAAAATATAACCCGGTCGACCGTAGATACAAAACCAGTAAAGCTCGACCTCTAATTCTAATTAATCTTCATACTACGCTAGGTCAGCCACAGTGGCATAACAAGCACCATAATTTTAAATTACAGATTTATATTAGGTACAGTGACAAACTCCTTAGGTCAGAAGCCACTTCTCCTAATTAGCGCACTAACTTCAGTTAACGCCTACCACTGACATCACCACTATAATCTAACTAGGCCATGTCTGTTACTTTAAAAAAATATAATGAATGCGCTTTGTTTCTGCGCAGTTAGATAAAATCCTCATTTTATCTAAAAAAACTGGCAGTTTGTTCACGTGGCCGTAATAAATGATAGAAAAAAAATCGATGTTTAAATAATATCGAATGCATTACATCACTACGAATTTAGAACACGGTTTTTGATTTGATTTAAAAATGATTTCGCCAAATCGTGTGCACTTATGTGAGGTTTCTAGTAAACTTTAAAGAAAATCATTGCAATCAGTCTAATCTTCCCACTGCTGGGACACATCACACAGGCCTGTCTTTGTGATGATCCACCACACGGGCCCAGTCATTTTTACAATATCGTGTTTATTTTTTACAAAATAACGCCATTTGTTGCGGAAATCGGGTCAAATGATATTTGTACTAGCGCCTTATCAATATTTGGGCACGTGTGGTATCCAATAAAAAAATACAAACATCCGAATTGAAAACCTCCTGTTTTAGAAGTCGGTTTAAAAGGATAAAGTTCTAACTGTATGTTTTTTTTTCATATAAACGTACCATCTGTGCTATATGATTTTATTCAACCTAGCTATTAGGTTGGCTAGACCGAGTTTTGCATAAAAAAAAGTATGATCTACTGATTTATCATTCAGCGGGACTGTCTCACCTGGTTACCTTGACCCTGGAACGTAAAATGCTATTGAAGGATTACCGTGGATTTAAGTCAGTAGGTACGAGTGACAGTCCCTCCCGCCCCATCCTGCCCCTGCAGTCTCGACATTAGATAGCGACAAAAATCGGTCGCTAAGTCGTATCGTTATCAAATTCCTTTAATAGATTTTCAACTTTATTTCGAAAGTATAAGGTTGAAAATCTGTTACAGAAATTTGACATCGATTAGACTTAACGACCGATTTTTGTCATTATATTTGTCTACACGCAGGGTCTGGGTGGGAGGACTCATTTGATGATGTTACCACGATAAAAAAAAGGAGCCAACATAATAGATTACAATTTTTAAACACAGAATAGCCATGATTAACAGCTGAGCTGTCAAACAGCTAATGGCCAGTTAAAATACGCGAATTTGATCCTCACTTATTTTGCCCTCGACATAGCAGTCTCGCATTACAATTTTTATCTTAGAGAAGTTCATCAGAAATCTAGTAATATGCTACCTGCTTTGCTCGTACCATTTTTTTGAAGAACTAGCTTCTGTCCACTGCTTTGCTCGGCAGCATTCAGCATATTTCAACAATTTCTAAGTAAATGTGGTGAAAATCTGATATAAGCTAGATAAGTGCATACCTATTTTTATCTTAAAATATTAAAAAAAAACATAGGTACTTAACAAACATCCACCCATCTTCACAAATTTTCAAACGTAGTGGTATCAAATAATCCTCATTTTCAATCATAAAAATAACCTGTTACAGCCTCTAATGTATTTTCCCACTTCCATTTTAACACAAAAACTAAATAAATGCCTAATCGAACAAAAAGAAGTCCGTTAATGATGTCATTTGCCCATTCATATCGTTACGCATGTTAAAAACTGCCATATAATATTATTAAAAGCCTGCAGACAGTTTTTTTAGCACATAATTGTTTATTTTCCCTTATCTCAATGTACTAACCTTGCACAATTGGCGAATAATAACAAAAATAAAAGATAAAACAAAATAACGATAGCGGAAACCGTTATACGTTATCGCGTGTTAAACTGATAATTTTGAAAATAGAAACTGTTATAAGTCGTTATTACATAAGCCACAGACTACCTAATAGTACAAGCTTAAATGCAGTGCTCTATAATGTATTTGTAAGGTAAATAAATTAAAATAACCTATTCAGTAATTATTTCTATTTTTGCACTATCATCTATGTAGAGGAAAACTAATTAATCCAACGATATCATAGTACCTATTGTAAAATAACAAGTAACAACGCATTTTATTCCTTATTTATGAATTTCCGGCCTTATCGGCTACTCGAACAAACAGCTGCTCATTATTTTTGTGCCAAAACTCACAAAATTGGGTTAAGTACTAAAAGTTTTAGCTAGGTATTTGAAATCATTATTTTTTTATTCGAAAACAAAGTTTCTATAAAAAATATAAAGTTTTCCTGGCGAACATTCTGTAACATTTTTTTTTATCGGCAATTTCATTCCACCTCATCATATTCCTTATATTATTTTATGGGACGGCAGATTATCAGAAATCTCTGTTCACTGCCATTCGAGATCCAAATCGTCAATAAGGTTACGAAAATAATTCATAAAAAAATCGTTATTTCATTTATTCATAAAAATTATTGACCCCATCCCTAATGCATAAATATTGATCGACTAAATGACTAATTTATTTAATCGATTACAATATGAATACCTACGTCAAATATACACAATATGCATCTTAAAGGCATCGAAGTCTCTTTGGAACCCCTTTTTTATCTATTTTAACAATATAAGTAACCGATAAATGTAAATATAATGTTATCTTTAGGATTAACATTATTTTTGTATTCAGTTTTGATTTATTCCGTAAAATTGTGTAAGTATTTAAATGAGTACCTAGTAAGTATATTCTACATTATTAATTAATTCTGAGTAATTAAATAATATAATTCACTTTTATTTTTACGTATTTTAACGAAAACAGCAAGAAAAGTTTCTGTGGCAGAATCGCAAATACCTCAACCTCACAACATTTGACATTTAAAACCTAACCTTAGCGCGCGAATCGCCGAAAGTCATGATTCACGAAACATCAAATCTACCCTTTTTAATTTATTAATTCAATGAAAACTAATCAAAAACCTTCCAAAAAATCGTGTACAAGTGTCTTCACAACGTGTTCTATAAGTTTCGCATTGAGTGTAGAACTGTGACCACGGAGGTTACAAAATAAAGTTTCATCAAACTCTTTTGTTGGATTTTTTACGTCGAAATAAGTTTACAATAATGCCCCGAGGATCAGAAGAAGGGTTTGCCGGTACGTAGAACCAGTTCCATCGATTTATTTATGACTACAGATAGGTTATAATATAAAAAAAAACCGAAAGGGGTATGTCAAAATGCCTTTGTTACCATTTTCGGCGGAATTCTTTAACAAAAAGTCCTTATATCGATGTTAGGAAACTAAATAAGGTGTAATATAGTTCTCATGACCTGTAGGTTACATAGAAGGGTAGAATTTGGTTCAAAGCCCTGAGAAAATAAATTAGATCATATTTTTTAGGCAAAAACTAGGTTTGAGAACATGGATAGTGAAAAGCATGATTGATTTGTTTTTCAACCAATGTTATTTAGGTCAGCTGTTCAGAAACAGGTGTTTGTAATTTTATCGTAGTGAATCTTTGGTAGGTATATGCAAAGAAATAGATATTAATCATCAAATTATCACTATAAAAATAATGTCAAGTATAAAAAATTCCCGATACAATTTTTATACTTGACATTTGCTACTTTTAAACACTTATAAGTAGGTACAGTGCTTCTAAAAGTCATTTTGAGCTTTCAAACAAGTACAATTATGTTGTATTACCATGACATGTGGTTTAGGATGTGTATAAATAAACCAATAAATAAGCTTTTATTTAATCTAAAACATTTCATAGACTCAAATCTGTGTGGTTCTTTCATTAAAAGACCATTTCAGACACCTGCATGGTCCTCGTATTACTTGAACAGTATAATAATGTCTGGACTTTAAAAGAGACTGTGACCTCTGAGTTTGTTTCGGATGTTTCTTCTCAGATTCAGGTACGAAACATCGGCCACATCTAGCTTTAAAAATATTATTTGATGTGTAAAAGTGTTTTTTAACAAGCAACTTGCAAAATAAATAATAATATATATATATTTTAATTTATCATTAAAATTCACTGTGTATAATTTCAGACTTGTTCAATAATAAAGCATACTGAAAAATGAAATTAACAAAATCTTTTCTTACTTTTCAGACTCATAACAGAAAACTTCAAAATTAACTCCGGCAGCAATGGAACGAAACGGAAACAGGAAGACTCGTTAGCAAACAACTACAAAATTAAGATGAACCCACACACAATAGACTTCACAAAGTCCCCGATATCACCGATCCACACAACAACCAAACGTAGAATACTAGGAGAGATACAACTGCCACAATCACCGTTAAACAGACTGAAATCACCATTAAATAATTCACCAAAACCGTTCAAATCACCATTACAAACTATCAACTCTCCGTTACTGAACAGTGTTTCTCCGTTTTTGAACCAGAACTCCCCGTTAAACAGAAATTCTCCTTTGTCAACAAGGGTGAAACGTTCACGGATAACAAAGGTTATGGAAGAACGGAACAGGTTTAAGATGTCTAATAAAGAGAATGATGCGTCTCTTATTAGTGAGACGTTTGTAAAGTTGGATGTGGAGGAGGAAACGAGGGACTTTCTGTTCGGAGACCGATTTGAGGCAACGAGAGAGAAAGTTACTAACTGGTCTACTACTAAGGTGGGTACTGTTAATTATTTTTCTAATATTTAGATGTTATGCATTAAAAAGTCAAATTGTTTATTTCAAGTAGGCCAGTAACAGACACTTTTGAATTTTTAATAGACAAATAAAATAGTACAAAATTATTGCCACAGTCCCAGTCACAAGACATAATGTTTTTGGAACAAACTGTGGAAATAAATACATACGAACAAAGCGTGGGTTTAGCCAATCAAACTGTTTTCCCCTTAAAAGTCTTAGATCAACGCTTCTTCCTAGTTTTTTCACAATCTCCAGAAGGGCGAAAAAAATATGTAGGGTTGGCAACGAAGTCTCTAGTGTTGCAGATGTCCATAGGCTACAAAGAAAAAAAATAATGTATAATGTTGTAAGGTTTCTTATCACTCTCAATTTGTGTCATATTGGTATTAGGTCCTGCCTCTATTAAAGTACTGGGGCTATTTCACACTTCTTCCTATTTTTAGTTAATACAATAATGACATTTAACTAAGTAATGTTTTAACAGTCTCTTCTGTCAATTCCAGCTGGACTTCAGCCACGCCCTGCCAAAGTCACCAACACGAGAACAAGAACTTTACGTCCCCGAGAAAGAGATGACACAAGACCTAGATGATTTTGAAACCCTCCATGATCTGGAACAAGAGTTTGAAGCAGACAACTTTGACGAGTGCACCAAATATGAGATCATCTCAACGGACAGCCCTGACATCATCTCTAGAGGACGTACAGCATCATCCAGGAAGGTTAATTCAAGGAATTTTGTCTTCGGAGCACCTTTGGCAGACTCTGAAGCTTCAACGAGCTTCAACAAGCCTACGGTCACCGCTACACGGATGTTAAACTTCGACGATGAAGACTTTGAGTTCCCGTCCCCGGTTGTCAAAAAACAAGCTGCTAAGAAATCTTTGAAGTTTACGGAGACACCAACTAAGTTGAGACATGAAAAGTCAGACTCGAGTATTGGATCTATGAGTCAATCACCGCTACCAAAAACCGGTTTATATACTACGGAGTCCACCACATCGATGGAAAGCGGTTTCATATCAGAATTGGAAGAACCATTCTTAGAAATTGAAGAATCGAACTCTCCAAAAGTGGCCAACTTCAGCGATCTTCTCTCCGGACAGATTAAATCTAACGTTATATCAGAAAAGAGTTTTCTGCGAAGACCGTTGAACAGGAGTTTGAGTTTCAATCCTGAGAGTAGAGCGAGGGTCTCTTTATTCTCTATTCTAGAGAATCCTGCGCAAAGGAATAAGAAGAGAATGGAGCGGAGTGAAAATGAGGTAGCTAATAAGAGAAGGAGATCAAACATTGAAAGTCCTGAAGTGAAGAGACTACAGCGGCCGGTGTTACAGAGGGCATTCTCGGAGAATAATGCTCTGATTATGTCCGCTATGGCGAGATGTAAGTATCGCCTGCTTTCCCTAATCTGTTGCTAATAGCGTGATGTTATATAGCCTATGTTCTATGTTAGGGGTTTTGGTTTCCGCACTTAGTCCTTCATGTGGACCATTGTGCGTGGGCCATAGTGGCCTTGGTGGCTTATTCCAACCAGCCCACCTCCCTCCAGAAGTTAATAATAATAATAATAATATCTCACAACTATCACACAACGCCATCTAGTCCCAAGCTAAGCAGAGCTTGTGTTATGGGTACTAGACAACTGATAAACATACATATATATTTCTAAATACATACATATTATAGATAAATTACACCCAGACACAGAACAAATGATCGTGCTCATCACACAAACATTTGTCCTGGGTGGGAATCGAACCCACGACCTCCGGCATAGCAGTCAGGGTCACTAACCACTAGACCAACAGGCCAGTTGATCAGGTTCTTTGGTCTGTGGAGAACATCTGTGTTGTTATACTATATAGTATAGCCTATAACCTTCCTCAATAAATGGACTATCCAATACAAAAGATTTTTTTCACTGACAGCACGACTAGCACAGTGGCTGAGTGATTGGACTGCTGTGCTGCATGTTGCGGTTCGATTCCTGCACTGAGCAAATATTTGTATGATCTGCAAGAAGTTGTTCTGTGGCTGGGTGTTTGTGTATGTGAGTTTCTATGTTTGTCATCGTACCCACGACACAGGAGATATTCGTAGTGGGGGCCAATGTTTTTTTTTTAAATCAATGCCACTTTTCGTTGTAATTTTATAACACAAGAACGGACTCACATATCCAAACCAAATGTTTAGGCTTTATTCGGACTATTTAGTACGAGTAGATGTGAAGTTTGCACAAAATCGGTTGAGCGGTTCTTCATTTATCACATTTTTTGGAACAAATGAATTCAATAAATGGCGGATCATTTTGTTAATGGGGATTTTGCTGTCAAAGTACTGAAGCATGTACCGCTAGGATTAGTATAGATTTAGTTGGAAAGGCTCAATCCTTGCTATAAGTCTATGTAACTTACAAAAAATATCCCTTTAACCACTATTTTTCTTTCCAGCAATGGTGGAACCAGATTTAATAGGGGACTTTTCCGTCCCATACGCTCTGCCTCTAACAAATGGCGACCATTCAGATTTGAAGAGCATATCATGCGAAACCCTCGCTGCGCTAATCAGGGGCGAATACAAAGACGTCATCAGCGAATTCACAGTTATCGATTGTCGCTATCCATATGAATTTGAAGGCGGACATATCGTGGATGCAGTCAACTATTATACAACGTCGCAGATCCACGCGCTGGTGAACAAAAATAAGGAGAAACAGAATGGAGAGGACGGACGTAAAATTCTCGTGTTTCACTGCGAGTTTTCGCTCGAAAGAGGGCCCAAACTGTAAGTATTATTTAACTATACATATGTTATATCGTAGTTGCAGTAGTTTGTGACTAATCATCGCGCTGTATTGAACAACATTTAATAATCGTAAGTATTATTGATGTATCCGATTCATAACAAAGAAGTTTTATACAGTACATTAATTATGTATACCTAAATGTTTTATATAGGCGCCATAGTCTGCAAAAAACACCTAATCATAAATGTTGAATGCTTTTAGAATAAGATCTGAATGTCATTTATCTGTTTTGCTTAAGTTTAAATAAAGAAATTTAAAATAAAATAAAAATAATAAAGTTGCAGTAGTGGCATCAACGACGATATAATACTAGACTCCTAATAACAGTCGACCGATGTCTGTCACCACATTAGGCAAAAAGTCTTATAGTCGTCTCATTTCGACCACTCCTGTGAGCCGTAAACATACGTTGAGACAGAACAGACCTTGAGTTAGCCAATCACAACGCAGTACCCCGTCCCCGTCGCTTACGTAGTACCTCAGCGAGTTGACAGAATAATTTTTGTTCCTTAGATCGTGCATGCGGAGTCTAGTATTATATCGTCGTTGAGTGGCATATTGGTATCTACCCCGACTAATATAGGTCGTGGGTTCGAAGTTCGAACCCAGCCCGGTGTACTACTGTGTATTTCATCACCACTGCTCCCAAAACGGTGAAAGGAAAACATCGTGAGAAAACCGGCACGTCCTAGAACCAACAATTCGAAGACATGTGTCATCTACCAACCCGCACTGGGCCCGCGTGGTGGATTATGGCCCACTCCCTCTCACAGAGAGGAGGCCTGTGTCCCAGCAGTGGGAACATTATGGGCTGATGATGATGTTATATTGTGAGGGTGTGTGCGAGTGACGTAAGGGAAGCTTGAGCGTAGCGAGCAGTCATGTTTTATTTTAAATTACTTTGCTATTTAAAATTGGCAAGACTTCACAATTTAGTAAAAAAATAAATAAATTCTGTTGCACAAGCCATCATCATCATCATCCTATAATGTTCCCACTGCTGGGACACAGGCCTCCTCGGGTTGATGAGTTATATCTTTGTAAATATTCATTGTAATTGTTTTATGTCTTTTGATAATTCATAAGTGCCTGTAATTGGCCTAGTTGAAATAAACGATTTGATTTCATTGATTAAAAAAAAAACAAAAAAATACGTGTCTGCCATTTTTCAAACTTGAACGACGGAATAATTTATTATGACTTACTTACTTTACTTGATTAGACTCAATAAATTATGATCTACAAGTACTTGTTCCGGGTCTGAGTGTTTGTGTATGTAAGTTTATATGTTTGTAAACGCACCCACGATACAGGAGAAAATTCGTATTGTGGAGAAAAATATGTTGATACTGCCAAATAGTAATAATAATATCGTTCATTTACAAAAATATCTTAAAACAATAGTTAAACAATCTTTCCTTGTCCACAGATGCCGCTACCTACGTTCAACCGACCGCGATTTGAACAAAGATCGCTACCCATCTCTCAACTACCCAGAATGCTATCTACTTCGCGGAGGATATCGCGCCTTCCACGCGATGGCTTCAGAACTATGCTTGCCTCAAGGGTACACTCGAATGAGAGATCCCGACCATGCACAACAATACAGGCGACACCGGGATCAGACATAGTGTAGCTGAGTGTCTAAGCCCCATTCGCCCGAGCGCTTTTTTTCTAGGCGTTAAAGAAGCGCTGATTTGGAACAGAAATGTAAATTGAACTTAAATGTCAAGGCCCAGTACTCTTTAAAAACAGTTCGAAAAAAACGCCACGTTTTAAAAGCGCTGACGTGTGAACAGATACATGGAATGCATTTGTTCTATTTCGGGCGCTTTTTTAACGCTCAGAAAAAAACGCTCGTGCGAATGGGCTCTAAGGGCCTGAGTTCTTGTTACGCTAATATCAGTCGCGTATATTCAGTCGCGTACAGTCAGCCGCGTAAAGTTAGCCGCGTATTTTATTGAGAGCAACGTAGTACGTGCCGCTGACTCAGCGTCGCAGTGTGGTGCTATAATAGAACACAATGTATGTTAGTATGCGCGACAGATTTACGTAACTGACATTAGCGTAAAAGAAATGCGTCTGAAAGGAGGCGTAAAATTAGCCTTGAATTGATAACAACAAAAATGGTCCTAAATGACGGAATAATAATAGTAATTCGTCAAAAAATGTCTTAAAAGTTTCAAAAAAAAAGCGGAAAATTGTCTGAAATTAACAAAAACATATGATTTTCCAGCTTTTTTCAGATTATTTCATTATAAGGATGATTTGATGACCGTTATCTAGAACAATATTAATTTTATGGACATACAGATATACAAATAAAATGTTGGCTATAATTTTATCACAGTTTGAGACACAAGTCTCTTTGAGAGACTTGTGTCGAGTTTTTTTTTAAAATTTTTCTGACCTATTAAAAATTTAAAACCGTTGTAAAATATCCGCGAGAATTATCCGTGAAGATCGCGTTTCTATTGAATGTTTTTCAAAATTTTTGTTTTTTATTTTCGGAATTATAAAATGCAAAGTATATCTGATTTCTATTTCTTAAGTTTTGTAAATAAAGATGCCATATTATACTTTAATAAAATGTTAAGTTATTAGTACAAAGTTGTGACGGTTTTAGGGTAAAAATGACTTTAAAACATACAAAAATTTAAATTAATTTCAACAAAATAGTTCGAATTTTTAAATTTCAATTTGGCATGGAAAGGTATCTGTCATAATATGCATTACTGTCTTCCAGTCGAATCAGATGCAGCTGAATATCAGTATGTTACATTGAGCGACTGTCTATCGGACCTCCACAACGCCGTAACTGGGTAATAATGATTCCTTTTAGTAAGACAGTCGCTACAAATTAAACATTCATATTCATTTGCATCAATAGTGCTATTCTTTACCAGATACAGGCGGTACTCCAGCGTCGAAACACACAGAATAGTACAGAAGTGTCACTTCCCAAAAACAATCAAACAAATGTAAAATGTATGCCCAAGAGAATAAAGTACATTTTAATTGGCACCACAGTCGAAACTACAATTTGGTATTCACTACGCTGACACTATCTCAACGCTGAGACGAGCTTGTCGTCGTACAGCTTCGAAATGTTTGTTTAGAGTATAGAATAGCTGATTAAATTGTTTTTTTTTAGTTCAAAGTCACTTTTACACTAAAACCTTCATAGAAAATTTAGTTTTTAGAAAGAAAAAAATATCTCCCACCTCTATTTAGAATAGTTTTCTTAATTTTTAAGTGCGTTTGACATTTGCAATACATTTAAATATATTATTGAAAGTAATTTAGACGAAATTATATAATAACTCCGTATTTTTCTAGATTTATGTGGATTTTTCTAGATTATTCGGTTTTTCTTTTCGTTTTCTTTGATATATTGGGTGTATAACATTTAATTATAATTATGTGGAATTATTTGGAAGAGATTTTTACTGATGTCAAAAATTACAATGATGCCTAATATCTCATCATCATCATCAGCCGGAAGACGTCCACTGCTGAACATAGGCCTCCCGCTTAGACCACTTGCATCCATCGGTTGCCCGCGACCCTCACGATGTCGTCGGTCAACCTAGTGGGAGGCCTGCCTACGTTGCGTCTTCCAGTCCGTGGTCGCCATTCGAGAACTTTTCTTCCCCATCGGTTATCAGTTCTACGAGCGATATGCCAGTTCAAATTTTT
Organism: Agrotis clavis; assembly: GCA_954870645.1. NCBI lineage: Eukaryota > Metazoa > Arthropoda > Insecta > Lepidoptera > Noctuidae > Agrotis > Agrotis clavis. The sequence continues at coordinate 12,656,544 of OX940944.1, read as the reverse complement.
TATTGTTATATACCTAATATGCTATCCAATTTTATATTATAGCTAAAATATAAGTTTTAAGCTTTAAATTTATATTTAGTGCCCAACAAGCTAATATTAAGTTCCTTGTATAGTTAATTTAGTACAATTTATTAATCTTCAAATTTTTACAAATTTTGTGAAATTTTTACGAATTTTTATCAAAATTTGTAAAAATTTCGAAAGATTTTCCTCATAAAACTAACTTTTTTCGAAATTTAAATTTTTTGTTTCTGAATTTATTTTTTTCAAGAGAATACTAATTTGCAATATTTTACGCTTTGATTATGTTTTTAGATTTATTTTATTTAAAAGTATGTTTCGGTTATTTTTAGAATGGATAAATAATTATGTTTTAATACTTTAAAGTGTTATTTCTACATTCTGAAGCCTGTATCTATAACATAGAGTTTAAAATGCCCCAACACGCATGGCATAACACCGTAGAAACAGATTTTGTCGACTGAAGAAGAGACATGACAGAATGTAGAAAGATTTCTATCGTCCTAAGCATGGCGATGTTTAAAAAAGTAGAAAAGATATGTGAAATGTGTATATTGTATATTCTTCAGTTGTCTACGGGTCGTGCCATACTCTCGACAAAAGAAAAGTATAATAATAACGTACGTAACGTAATATTCTTAGGTAGAATAGAGAGAAAATTCGTCAAACATATCTCAAAAAATCTTTAAAAATTCCTTCTTTATTACAGGCCTAAGAACACAGCAGTAACTACATAAAACGTATTTAAACTTAATTATTTAAATTAAAACACAAGTACTTTAGTATTAATCATTTTGTATCCCTAACTCAAAAAAAAATACCACCTCTGCCTATAAAAAACTAAACTATTGTCTATGACTACCTCTTACTAAAGAGTTCAAATTGGAATGTCAAAATAATCTATGGTTTCAATTTAAAAAAATGATAATACTAAAGTACTAAACAATTCCAATTACGCTTATTAGCCGTAAATATAAAATTTGTAAATATTAAAATTAAGAACAGAATGTATTGACGTCGTATGCGTGTTATAGCGAGTGCCATTAAAAGCCAAAATAGTGCATAAATGGTACTTTACAGTGCACACGGAATTATCTTTAGGCCATAAACCTCCAAATTATATTAAAACTAATATATAATTAATTATTGTGTCATTGTGTAGTGTATAACAAAACAAATTGTGAATTTTTTAGTTATATTTTTTAATAAATTATGTGAAATATACGAATGGCTTTTGATTTTCTTACATGAATTAGCCTCGGGTCGTTGAATTGTTTATGAAGGGTACTGTGGCCCTTGAAAGCAAAGGGCAACCAATGGAACAGGATGTAAAGTTTAGGCCGTATACAGAAAGAAGCTGGTAGCCTACCAGCAGTTTTAAAAACCGAACCGGTCCATGCAGATAACCGGCGCAGGCATTTATATGAACAAGGGCCGAACATCGCTTACAAGCTCTGAAAATCTTCGACACGCGCTGGCGACACCCGCCATTAAAAACTAATGAACAAGTCTGCTTCAATCTGCTATGTAACTGTTCCCAGAATCACAGTTAATAAAAATTTGCCCTATCTCAAAAACTACTGAATCGATTTCGATGAAACTTGCAGTATTCCCTAAGTTGAACGATAACTAGTACAACAAAAAAGAATGACTTAAATTGGGAGATATGCGAACACAAACATACCTAAATACACTTGTTTGGCACATTTGTTCAGACGCTGTTACAGACTAACATGTACGAAAACTGGGCAGTTCTGAAAATATTACATACATACGGGTCGAATTGATAACCTCCTTTTTTTTGAAGTCGGTTAAAAATACTAGCGTACCTACAGATGAATCCCATAAAAAAAGAAACGTGACCGCCGTAACTACGTCATATTTTCTTCGAGCAATTTTCCAAAATGGCTGTGCCCGGCTTATTTTACTCACGTCGGCGCTAGATGGCGCTAGCAGCGATAACTTGACAGCGAGCAGTTTATTTTACACTTGCACCAATAGATGGCGATAAAACCATACGCTTAGTTAGAAACTTCGCAAGAGGGTAGATACAAGTAGTTATATTAGTAATTGTTGTAGGTTTGTCTGCTCATAACAATATAATCTCATCCACCCGCGTTCTCCAGTTAACCCGTAATCATGACGCTTGCAACAGCGCAGCGTCCTAATAATTATGGAAAACTCAAAAGAAGACTCAAAATAATTAAGATATTACTGTGAGTGTCAGTATAAAGTATTTATATTTTTGTATTTAAAGTTTTCTCTATTTGAGGAGCTCGTGGCTAAATAATTACAGCCGCACAGGCCGATCTTCCGGGTTAAGCCGCGCTTACCGAGGGTGGTCTGTGGTGACCATATTATATTCGTCATAGCGAGTTTCCTCCGTGCCTCGGAAAGCACGTAAAGCCGTTGGTCTCGGCTGTCATTTGTGGATCTTTGACAGTTGTTACTATTAGCATAGTCAAAAGCTCTAAAAATCTGACAACCAGTCTTACCATGGGGTATCGTATTACCCAGTTACTGGGTTGTGGAGGTCCGATAGTCAGTCTCTCCCTGTAAAATACTGATATTCAGCTGCATCTGGTTCGAATGGAAGCAGACCCAAACATAGTTGGGAAAATGCAGGCAGATGATGATTTCTCTATATTTTTGGAGAATCTACTTCTAATTGCAACCGAGCAGAACTCGGTCGACGTACCTCATAAGGGAATGATAATGTCACAGAAAAAAACAACAAACAATTTTTCAAACAGCCATTTTCTTTTACAAACTAATTTCTACATTAAATGTTAAGGTCTAATCCATCATTTACATGATCAAGTAGATAATTAATATCTGCGATATATTTAGGAGTTACAGGAGATTTCAGTTTTGTTGCGTCTGTTACCATAACTGAACTAACAGTTACTGTTGACTTACTGTTACCATTAATGTCTTTGTTAAATTCCTTGGCATTATTTATACTATTGTTTATGACTTGAGATGTATTTTTGTCATTAGTAAGTGTTGTATTGACTGCGTTTTCGTTTACTACGTTTGGTTTAGTGTAATTGGTATCATTTGAAACAGATTCAGTATTCTTTAAATCTTTTTTATTTAAACTTTGATATTTCTCCATCAATTTCGCAACGAAATCATTTCCTTTAACTTCAACTTTATCAGTAACATTGTCTGGTTTAACCTCTTCAGAATTGTCATCCAATAACTTTCTCCTAAAATCTTTTAAATCCTTTTCAAGATTGTCAATTCTTTTAATGATGTTTGCGTTAGAAGGTTTGTTTACGACACTGCCGTCAGCGTTACGTCTTGTTAGATGCTGTTTGTGCTTTTCATCTTCAATTGTATGTCTAATAAAGTTAATATCTTCTGGCGAAAGCCTTATTCTTTTAGTACTTACTTTATTTAATGGCTTTAAGTAAAGAGATTTCGAGTGCCATAAAGGAGGTTTCTGCATTATCTTTGGTTTGCTCTTTTTGCTACGTTTTCTTGTGTCTGCTATTGCTCGCATTGCTCCATGTTGTTTTGTAGGTTTTGTGTGTATTTGTTTGGTATGTTTAATAGATCTTTGAGGCTTAGTGGTGTCATATCTGGAACTGAAGAAATATTTCAAGTTATTCACGTCATAGAAGCTCGAATTAGCTTGCTACGGCCCAAGTCAGTTATAGCAAGGATAATCTTCAAAGATGGGGTTTCATGGACGACTCAGATCTGAAGTGTATATGTGGCGTATCTCCACAGACAATGATTCACGTTTTGTCCTGCGCCGCATGCCTTGTAACCTGTACACTATACGATGATATGACTGCATTAGTGGGCGGGGTTCGCGCAGCTGCTATTTTTGGGCCAATCATAACAACTATAAGGCATAACATACGCTAAGAAGAAGAAGCTAGAAACTAAGAAGAAGATTGAGGGCATAGCAATCAAATCTTACTTCTTATCCGTCACTGGTTTAAATATTCCCAAACCATTCAACAACTCAGTGTTAGTTAAATGCACATCAATGACTGCGTTGTACTCGCCAATGATGTGTGTGTTTGTATGTTTGATCTTAGACTGCGACTCATCTGATTTGAAGTGCTTTTCTTGTTTATCATCCTCTCCTGTTCTCAATTTAACAGGAATTTCATGCTTTGTATCATTGAAATATTTATTAGTTCTTAGAAGTTCAACTGTGTTAGAAGTAGACTCGTCTTCGGAACTGTATTTTGACGTGGAGGTCGATAAGACTGTGAATCTTTTCTTCACCTCATTCGAAGATGTGGGTTTTATATCTGTTTTGTCCGTAACCTTTGCTTTGTAAGTTATTTCCTCTGTGTATAGCGTCACGTATCTTGCTGTATTGTAATCTACCTGTCTCTCCTGAGATTGTTTGATTGAATTAGAACTGCTGTCTAGAGATTGTCCTGATGAGATATCTTCTGTTTTTAAATTTATGTTCTGTTCATCAGATTCATTGCTGTTCTCATCCTCAATTCCATCTTCATCAGACTGTTGTTCATAAGTTTCTGTACTAACACTTCTATGTCTTTTATTCCTTAAAACTGTTTTGAGACTACTTTTGGGATTAATAAGGTCTTTAACTACGTTCGTTCCATTTTGGGAGACTTTCACTGTTTCAATTGAAGCACTGGCTATATTCATATCTTGGTTGTTAGTTGCTATTGATGCAGGATTATTTTTGAATCGTTTCCAATATTTTTCTATTCTTTCTTTCAATTCGTTTCTGATGTTAATGTCAAGTTCAGTATAATGGTCAAAAAATATATCTCGAACAGCGTTTCTAACAAACCTAGCTAAATCATTGTTAGTTTTACCAGATTTCGTGTCCCTGTACTGCTCCAAATCTTTTAAGACTCTAAGAAACTTTGGTTCAGTACCTATGTACAACGAATTAACATAATCAAGTAATTCTGTAAGGTCTTTGCTATATGTTTCATCTTTCATCTTATCTACCACTTTATTTATATTTGCTTTTGTAATAGAAGCTGGTTTCTCCTTGATATTTTTTAATGCTGTGGCAAGCAGTTTCCTTGTATCGTGATTGTGGGTTATTTCGGAAAATTTGCAATCACCGTAGTGGTATTTTCTGATTGCACTGTCTAGAATATGGAAGAAATCTTCGAATGCTGTGACTTCGTATGTGTTGAGTATATTAACTGCTTCTTGTATGAAATCTGTTAGGGTTTCAACTCTCGTAGCAGTAATAGAAGCAGCAGTTGTTTCCAATGATATAAAGGAGTTATTTGCATTGTCAGGTTTCTTAGTTTCTGATAAATATTCTTCAATACTTAATTTTGAAGCATCTGCTCGTAGATTGAGGCGTCTTTGATCTATTTCCTGAGATTGTGTGTGAGCTGAAAAGTAAATCAAAATCTTAAAGTATGTTTAATAAATTTCATCTTTATTCAGTCATAAGACGTCCACTGCTGAACATAGGCCTCCCCTATAGACTTCCAATAGGACTGGTTGTCGTGGCTTGCATCCAGCGTGGTCCTGTGGTCTACGACAGATCGTCTAGTCACCTTGTCAGTGCGTGATCTCCATTCGATAACCTTACGGCCCCATCTTTATGTGTTGCAAGGAAAACTTATCACATCTTTACGGGCGTCATTTTTGTTAAATTGTACCTACAGATTATTTTGATAATGGTTTTACTAAGCAATTTCATTAATAAGATTATGATCGTCTTTTTATGTGAAAATCACGGAATATTAAAATTTAAATATAAATGATACCTACCAAATATTCCGAACACCAGAAAACAAGTAAACACATTCATTTTAATATAAAATGTTAACATTTTTATGGAATCATAAAACTTTATACCTACATTGCACATATTTTTAATACATTATATATTATTATAACTATTTTATTTTCACTACTAGCTATTCCCCGTGGCTGCACTCCCGCTGCCCAGCTTCTTTTGATCGTAGCGTAATGTTTCATAGCCTTCCTCAATAAATGGACTATCATACACAAAAATAATGTTTCAATTCTGACCAGTGGTTCTTAGGATTACCTTGTTCAATCAAAATCCTCAGCTGTACAATAAACTGAAATAATCTACACTAATATTAGGTACACAAGTGTTATTAACCACTTACTGGGGCTGTTTCAATCACATTTTTATGTAATCTAAGAGACTCATTAAACAATTTATTTATTTATCTTTTTTATTTAATATTAGGAAGCTGAAGAGTTTGTTTGTTTGGTTGAACGCGCTAATCTCAGGAACTACTGGTTTGAATTGAAAAAATCTTTTTGTGTTAGATAGTCCATTTATTGAGAAATAATATAAGCTATATAACATTATGCTACTATCAATAGGATACAAGCAGTGGGTAAAACCGCCGGAGACTGCTAGTAACTACATAAATAAAAAGCAAGTCTGTTTCCTTGTAGTTTTTTTTATAATATTCCACAACTATCACACAACGCCATCTAGTCCCAAGCTAAGCAGAGCTTGTGTTATGGGTACTAGACAACTGATGAACATACTTATATATTTCTGAATACATACATATTATAGATACACCCAGACACAGAACAAATGATCGTGCTCACCACACAAACATTTGTCCTGGGTGGGAATCGAACCCACGACCTCCGGCATAGCAGTCAGGGTCACTAACCACTAGACCAACAGGCCTGTCATTTAAAAGCGTTGCCGTCTCTACAACGTCTACGCAGCGCCAACGCTGCACAGATGCGACGGCGGCGTCGCGAGTCTGCCAGCACCGCAACGTTGACGCTGCGCTAACGTTGGGAAGACGCCAACGCTTGTAAAATGCCAGTGGGATAGCGGCGCAAACATGTGGCCTACATGTTGTTTAAACAAAATGGAAATCGACTTGCTTGGGGCTATAGGGTAGTTTTTTTTTTTTTGGGACTTACCCACCACACTGTTCCTAAACCACTGCAACTCCTGAAAGCCAGAATCAACAGTGGCAACCACCAGAAAAGCGCCGAGACAATGAAGCTCGACGTGTCCCGGATAATGAATTTACCTGTCTTTGATCCTGCAACGAAATTAATCAGAAAAGAATAGTGGAGGAGTAGGAAAAAAAAATCTATGGTAGTTTGTCTTGTGCCCTGGGAGCATTATAAGTATTTAGCGCTACCGTTATCAGAATAAATGTGAGTTTCTATGTTTGTAAGCTTACCCACGCCCACTATACAAAAGAATTCCTGGTCTTCACAATTAAACTACAGAGTATAGTCTTTTTTCTTTAACTGGTACTAACTTTGACGACACTGTTTAAAAAAAAAACTGATTAAGTATCTACTACGCAAATCTGTAATCAGTGCTCGCTCTAGCCATCTCCAAGAAACTGGAAGCTGTTCCTAACGAGATCTGCAACAACTTTTTATCTCAAACAACTCTTTAAGGACTGTAATGTCTAATGATACGCAAAAACCATGTGATTACGAGAGGTCCGCGATCTAATGGTCGCGTTCATTGCACCAACACGAGCTCCTGTGGCGGCCATTATTATTTTTGTTCTTTTTTTTAAATAGGTTTCTAGAAAAGAGGTTGACACTTCGATCGGTATCTATGGTGTGGGAATTTAAAAATATCTGGGAACTTCTTGTCTAGTTATCTTGTATTCAATTGTTTTGAAAAGTAGTGAAAATCGAAGTCAATTAAGAGGATTGTATAGCGGCTGCCTTTTCAAAAAATTGGTATTTAGAAAAACTCGTGCTGTCCCTCTCGCTCGTTGAAAAACCCCCGATCGTGCGATAGAGAGCGTTGCAGCTCGCGACTGACTGTGAGTATTTTTTATGTGAAATTTGTCTCTCGGGAGAAAACGTTTTTCACATACTAAATCACGTCCAATCTCTTAGATTCTAGTATCAATCGTTTCAGCATATTATATTCTAGGTTTGTAGGTTTTGCTTTTTTTCTAAAACTTCTTTGTTTTTAAAATACAAAGGTTTTACTTTAATGAAGATTTTGTCATAAAAATAGTAACTTTTAGGCGCCTGTTACTTTCAAACTATTATAAATTTTGAAAAAAAGAAAACCTACAAACCTAGTTTTTTACAGTGTCAGAAGCATTCTAAAAAATCATTGAGATAGGATAACATTTAGGGGTAGGAAAACGTTTTCTCTTTTAGTATGGACAAGCGCTCGGTAGACGACAGTCTTAATGCTTGGACTGAGCTTTTAAACAGCGCGTTGCTGCGGTGCTGTGCCGCAAATGATTAAGGCGCAAAAAGCCTAATTCTCAAAATGGCAAATTCTCGAAAGGCCTTATTCGCTATTTGTCATGTCCAATAAGAAACAAAGGATTTGGATTGAGATTGAATTTGCGCGTAGTGAGTCGCTCGCTACAGCTAGGTACTCGTAAGTATAAATGAATCAAACTGAATTATAAAACAACCTTTATATCTTGAAAAATACTTTCACTTGTATTAGTAATAGCCAGGCCACACTAACGCATTTCCCGTAGATTTTCACGTTAATAAATCTTTATATTTTCGTATAAACGTCCATAAAAGCAATAATTAACGGCATGTCCTATTGTGTGGCCCTAGTGTAACATATTTGATGCCATTTTCCTTATCAATCCCACAAATGTGCGGGATACAATCCTTCCTTTAGTGTATTTCCTTCAAAGAGTGATGGGAAAGAGTCTAGAACTCTTCTTAACTTATGATTGGGTTGCATTTCATTCTTCCGTGGCTTTATTGTTACTGTCTGTCAATGTATCGTCGATTCTTCTTTGTTCTATATTTTCAGAAATGTTTAAAGTTGTATTATATACTTTTTTTGTGGTTTTAAATCTAATATTATCAAGTTTCTTATTTTTGCGTTTTGTATTGTCAATATTATTATCTTTAGCAGTAGCTAGCTGTGGTTCAATAATTCTGGGTACTTTGTTATTTTTAGATTGCTTTTTATAAGGTTTTGTCGAAGTTTCAGCGTCTACAAAGTCACAATTACATGTTGTGGCATATTTTTTGTTTAGTTTATATTTGTTTCTTATGAATTTTGTGTTTTGTGCATTGTTATTGTTGCTTCCAACTATTTCGTCACTTATTTCTAAGTCGAGTCCACTTTCGCTCATACTATTTGATATTTTATCCTTTGTTTCATAATTTCTTAGTACTTTTTTTTCTCTCTCAATTCTTTCTTCAGATTCAACTACTTTGTCATTATTTTTTAATTCATTTTCTTCTCTTTGAACTCTCATTTCAGATTCAACGCTTTCTTCAGTACTTTTTCCTTTATTGTTTACTCTCTCAATTCTTGCTGTAGATTCAGCGTTATCCTCAGCATTTTTTACTTTATTTCTGCCTCTTAGAACTCTTGTTTCAGACTCATAACTTAGTCCACCACTGACAACTTTATTTTTCTTTCTTTTCTTCTTTTCTCTATCTCTCTCTACTGCATTCATATTTTCAACATCTCCTTCAATTATTACTTTAGCCTTACTATTGTGATTCATTTCATCAATTTTCTTTAATCTGTTGGCTTCCTTCTTGATCTGTCTTATTCCTTTCATGTAATTTTTAATATCTTGTACGACATCCTTCTTGCTTCTACTTCTTTCTTTGTCAAATACTTCGACTGAGAGTTCGTCATCGGGTAAGGGGATCGGTTTAATCCTCCTAAGACTTGATTCAGTTGACAATCTGTAACAAAGTTGTAGATTTTTAATAAGTACTTATTTAGCAAGAGAGAGACTCGAGGAACTCTTCCAATAGATAGCGCAAGTGTACCGTAAAATGTTCAAACAAGGTAATGAAAGATTCAGCTTCAAACGAGTGTGTTGCGATAATTGGAAGTCGTCTGGAGTACTTATCCAAAAGACGCGGGTTCGATTAACATTCGCAGCTGATTTTTTCTTTATAGCAAGGAATGAATACTAGACTGACTCGTTGCAAGTATAGTAAATGCAAGCGTTACTCCGACCTCAAGTGAGCGTTTGAATTCCGGTTTTGTCAGACAGTCGCCTGATGCTCATCGACCTACCCCAATATGTAAAATTTTCCTATTTGTCTTCATTGTCACCTTGTCATACATTGTCTTCTTTTGTGTTAAAGTTTAAAATCTATCAAAGAAGTTTGAACGATTGGGGTAGCTTGATGTGCTGGCGTCTATACAATATACATACCTCAGCCCGTACGTGGTGGTTGTCTGAGCAGTTCTCCTTCTCTTTCTCCCTGCAGACTCTCCCATAATCTTCTCTACCAGTTTACTTCTTCTTTCAGATTTATAAATCATTTCTGGTTCCTCCATGGTCACATAACGCATCACTTCAGTTACAGTTTCATCTGTATTTGAATCTGTTATTTTCTTCTGTTGACTGCAGCTACTCTCACTTTTTTTAGAAGTTATTTCAAGTGTTGTTGTTTTATCTTCTTCTTTGGCTTCACTTGTTTCTGTTCTAAATATTTTAGTTCTTTTGTTTTCTGCCTTTAAATGTGCAGAACTGGTTGTGGGATAAGTTTTTAAAGAAGTTTTGAGAATTTTATCTTTAGTAGATTTTCTTTCGATGATCTTGACGTTATATTTGTCTGAATTACTAACTGTATCTGTTGATATAAAGTCATTTTTAAAGTTCACTTTTTGAAGAGTACTCGGAGCTATATTGACTCTTCTTATTCTTCGGTTTCCTTTTGAAGAATCTTTGGAAATTATATCTTCAGTAGACATTTTTTCAGTGATTCTGTCTAATTTATTGACTCTAGATTTAAAGGGAATGAATTTAGTTGTAGAACTTGTAGTAGAAGGAGAATCTTTGTTCTTTTTAAAAAACGGTGCGATGTATTTCCTTAATTCTCGTATAAGATCTGTATTAAGATCGTCATAATTGAAAACTGAAGCTTTCATGAATTCTCTGACTGTCTTAACGAAATCGTCTTTTGTTCTTGTTTTACCATAATATCCAGCATCATAGCCCTTTAGCTCTGTCAAGATTTTTCTAAAATGATCTCTAGCATCATTTTTGTACAAAGAATTGATATGATCAATATATTTTCTCATATTATCATCGAATTTAATAAGAATCATACCAAACGCAGCTTGACTTACAACAGCTCTCATCTCTGAGATTGGTTTCTTTAAAATTAAATCTAATTGCTCATCCAATAGAGTCTTAATATCATGATTTTTAAAATGATTTCTGAATTCTTTGTCTAGAATGTGGACGAAGTCTTTGAATGTGTCATCAGTATAATTATTAAGTATGTTTATGATTTCTGTAATGAACTCCACAAAGGTTTCAACATTAGAGTATGGTTCTGGCGTGTTCTTATCCCCAGTAACTATTTTATCTGTTGTATCAAAGGCATTTATTGTGTTTTCTTTATGAACAGCTTTCTGAGCTAAATTGATGTTTTTTGGGTTTGTTTTAATAGAACTTTCCAGTAATTTTTCTCTAACAAAGATTTTTTCGGTGATCTTGTCACTATTTTTGTCTAATTTACGAACTGTAGGTTTCAAACGAATGAATTTAGTTGCAGAACTTGTAGTAGAAGGAGATTCTTTGTTCTTTTTAAAAAACGGAGCGATGTATTTTCTCAATTCTCGTATAAGATCTGTATTAAGATCGTCATAATTGAAAACTGAAGCTTTCATGAATTCTCTGACTGTCTTAACGAAACCGTCTTTTGTTCTTGTTTTTCCATATCCAGCATCATAGCCCTTTAGCTCTGTCAAGATTTTCCTAAAATTATCCTTAGCATCATCTTTGTACAAAGAATTGATATGATCAATATATTTTTTCATATTATCATCGAATTTAATAAGTATCATACCAAACGCAGCTTGACTTACAACAGCTCTCATTTCAGAGATTGGTTTCTTCAAAATTAAATCTAATTGCTCATCCAATAGAGTCTTAATATCATGATTTTTAAAATGGTTTCTGATTTCTTTGTCCAGAATGTTTACGAAGCCTTTGAATGTTTCATCTTTGTAAGTGTTAAGTATGTTAATGATTTCTGTAATGAAATCCACAAAGGTTTCAACATTAGAGTAAGGTGCTGGCATTTTGTTATCACCAGTTTTCGCAGCTAGATCGACGCCTGTCTCAGCTTTTTTCTGTGTTAAAGGACTTGCGTTTGTGTAAGCTGAAACAAATATTGAATTTAACATTATGATAGGATTTTTTGATTACTTTACAATGCTGTACACTATCGGTACAAGATCCCTTGCCCCTCATTTTAGTATTCCTCTGTAGTGTAGTAGTATATCCTCAGAAAGAGACAATTTAATTTTGACTAGCTTCTGCCTGCGACTTCGTACGTGGATCCTGTTGCTTATGCCAGGTGCAACGGGGTCGTCAAAATCGAAGTTCTGAAACGTCTGATGTTGAATTCTAAGGGCTCTCGCAGACGGGCCACAAATCGCCGCCACACGCCACTCGCGCGATTCCGCACCCCATATTGAGGAGGTCGGATTATGAATGGAATAAGTTTTGTATAGATTTACCATTTAAAATACTAACTGCCTTAACACAAAAAGATAAAAATCTGTAAAACGCTTGTCTTCAAAAAGTTTAATTGCAAAATGACCCTTGCATCAAAGTGTCAGTCAGTATTTTAACCGATTTCAAAAAAAGGAGGAGGTTCTCAATTCGGTTGGTTTTTTTTTAATTTATGTACACCGATTACTCCGAGGTTTCTAGTCCGATTAGTGTGATTCTTTTTTTGTTCGATGCATTATACCTACTTGCCATTTGGTCCCATAATTTTTTTTCATCCAATTTGGTTCAGTACTTGTTATTTTGTGAGCATTTTTTTGATTTCCGCTATGTTGATGATATGATGATCTTTATTTTTTGTGTGTTTCTTATGCGATTTTCCGCCAATTGTGAACCGATTTACAAAATTCTTTTTTTGTTGTACTACGAATCGTTCACCTTAGGGAATACTGCAAGTTTCATCAAAATCGGTTCAGTAGTTTTTGAGAAAGGGAATTTATTATTTAGATAAGTGTTCATCAGACAAATGCTTATCTTTCTTGTGGTAAGACGGTTACCTCTAAGAAATAATCACAAAGTATCTACCAAATATCCCAAACAGCAGAAAACAAGTACATACTTTCATTTTAATATAAAAATACTAATATTTTATGAAATCATAAAACTTGCTACACATAGCACATGAAACTACATTTTATTTCAAATTCAATGAAAGTATTATAAGAATTTTATTGAAAATGAAATTGAAATAACTAGTTACTTCTTTAGTTATTTTCGATGTTTTTTGGAATTGAAACAAACAATCCGTGTTTCGGAAGTGTTCACGATAAAATTTATAATGTTACAGTAAAATATTATGTCTGTGAAATGTGGTGTTAAAAAAACAAGCATTGAAAACAGTAAGAATTGAAGATCTTTTTTAATGTGGAGAATTAAACATGGCGGTGAATCTGTCAGTGGATAGAAATAAAATAATCAATTGTAGTTAATAAAAATAAAACAGTATGCTTGTGTTCTTATTCAGTTTTTATTTATTTTATGATTTAATTCGTTGTGACGAAGTTATTTTGGGTACGTTTAACTTTTGATATGAATACATATTATATATGAGCTGAATTTTGATCAAGTTCACAATAATCTCGATGACACTTTTGACAGAATAAAGTCATTGACAATATCATTCATAGTTTGAACTGCATAGTAGTTTTAATTTCTATTCAAATTCATCATAAGTTTTCTCCATAACCTCCAGCAAAATTCAACGAATCGTTACTACACAAACATAGTCAAAAGCTACTCGAAGTACACGACTTACTAAAAGATTTGGAGCAACAAACTAAAGAATTGTCAATGTTTATAAAAGAAGAGTTTGAAAACGACACATTAAGAGAGGAATTTAATCACAAAAACATCACAAATGATCTGAGAAGCGATAAATGGGAGAAAGAACAGAAGAATACAGAGAATTTCACAGAAGCTCCTGCTGTAGACGTATTTCGTCTCTCCCCGAAATACGACCCTTTCGACCCACATCTAGGTCTATCTTCTATAATCCCGGGTTCTGAAGCACCTCCAGTCATACCTCAGCTTCCTCCGGATCCCATTGATCCAAGATCAGATTTAAAAGGACCTCCATATCCCAGTTTCTTATTAAGACCAATATATTCCATGTATCATGGACCAATGCCTCCTAGATTTCTTTCTATGAACGGTTCTGGTCACATGATTCCTAATTCACCAAACTACACTAGACTTACGTCTAATAGACTACAGGGTTTTCATCATGCTCACAATTTTTACCTACAGCTTCTCTATAAGAAACCGTCATTCCTGAACCCTTTTCTTCAAAAACATCCTCACGAATTAAAACCAGTACATCCTGAGTTTATTCCACCTTTTTATGATCCAAATTTTCATTACCCACATTTTTCTAGACCGCCACTTTCAAGTTTCAAAACCTCTCCACTAGAAACTACTATATCTGCAACAAAAAAGACCACAACTATCAACCATCATGCCAAGATCTGGTTGCAGGAGATAGCCCCATATACACGCCGTAAAAGAAGAAAGAAAAAATCTTCAAAAGACCAGGCAGGATCTCACCAGAAGAAACCCACAGTGCCTATGTCTCCTAGAATAACTGAGTCCACAAACTATTGGTTCTTCACTGAAACAGCTAGCACGACACAGCTGTTCAAAGAGGATGAGCATGGATATCTTGAAGATAGTTCTGCAGAAAATGATGGAAGGCCGGTGCAAATACCAGAAGACTCTCAAGAGAACTGGATGATGACTACTGAAAGAAATGAGCCGCATGAAAGTTTGTATCTTTTACCATTAGTTCCTATGACACATCGACATTCTTTGGCTTTTCATCGCCATTCTAACAGTGTGCCTCATATAATAGGGGTCTATCCATTACGTTTTCTTCTGATATACTTATTTTTTAATCATCAATTCACTGGTCATACTATTCTTACACACTTAATCCATCGTTTCTTTGGTTTTTCTCTACACTTACATTTCTCTGGCTTTTGTTTCATTTTATCCGTGGTCAGCGCAACATATTTTAATTCACCCATTAATGTATCTGTTGCATCATTCCTTCCTTCTACTGGCTCACTTTAGTGCCAGTCTTAACTGATAATTCGAAATATCCATAAACTCATATGCATAATTATTATCATAGTTGTAGACAGATACTACTTAACGCCCCACCTGCTAAGACCCTCACTTAATCCATCCACCTATCCACCTCATCCACATTTGCATTTGCTATTACTACACACCCGGCCTTTTGAAGCATTCCACAAATATGGTCAGTGTGGGTCTTCCTAGGGCGTCCCCTCCCGGCTTTACCACTCATATCTGTCTTATTCTTTTGTTAGTCACCTTTTACTCTATTACTACACACCAGACTTTTCTGTAAAACCAATCAGATCATAAATTTATCATGTAGCAGTTAGTATAACTGACAATTCCTCTGCATCTATAAAGGAACAGTGGTGGCCCAGTGGTATTGGCCCCAATTTAAGAGTTTCAGGTCGTGGGTTCGAACCCAGTCAGGCGCATTACTTTGCGTAATTTATTTCATCACCACTGCTCTCAAAACGGTGAGGGAAAACATCGTAAGGAAACCGGCATGTCCTAGAACCAAAAATTCAAAGACACGTGACATCTACCAACCCGCACTGGGCCTGTGTGGTGGATTATGGCCCACTCCCTCTCACAGAGAGGAGGCCTGTGTACCAGCAGTGGGAACATGTATAGGCTGTTGATGATGATGAAACTTTTCTGTAGAACCAATGACATCGTAAATATATCATGTAGCAGTTAGGTTAATTGACAATTCTTCTTCAGCTATCAAGGAACAAACTTCAACAACGTTGTCACCAGACCAACGTTACCAGGAGCTGATGAAACAGTTGGGTGAAGGGTACCTGATGGTGTTCATTATAGAGCTGTTCAGACTGATCGCTGTGAAGGACGAGAGGGAAGTGAAAGAGGTACTCGCGCCTGTGGAGTCGATTATTGTTAGGTATGCATCGTATTTTCGTTACTGAAGGACATTTATATTTTTTGTCGACGGCGTGTCGTGTTCCACGCGCACCTCAAATAGCTGTCAGCTATCTAATAGGGCCCCGGATGCCGCGTTTGTGGAACTGTCAAAACAGGTAGCTGTGAAACGGGAACGTAAAAGGCAATTGAAGGAACATGGTGGTATTTAGTCAGTACGAGTCTGATAGGCTGATGAGTTCACAGAAAGGGACATTCTTTACTCCAGAGTCTAAAAATTGCAAAGAGCTGTCAACACAATGATGGGAGGCAATGTTGAAGGACACCGTGGATTTTAGTCAGTACAAGTCTGACAGTCCCTCCTGCTGCCCTGGGTGGAAGGACTCATTTGATGATTATACCACGATAAAAAAATAAAAAGGGTCTATAACCAGTGCGTTCTAGCCGTAATGACTTACGGAGCCCAAACGTGGACACACACTATAGGACTGGGTCTATAAATTCAAGGTTGCTGCGTGCAATGGCGAGAGCAATGCTCGGGATATTTTTTCAATTCCTCTGGTGGATAGAATTCGGAACGAAAACATTCGTCAGAGAACTTATTACTATTTCTTCTCCTGCTCCACCTTCCCCATTCCGCTTAAAATCAGTATGCCAAACTGGAAGTGGGCCGGCCATGCCTGCAGATAGATAGACGGTTGATGGAACAGACATATTGTGATAGAGTGAAGATCACACAGGCAAACGTAGTGTGGAACGCCCTGCGGCATATTGGATAAATGGTTTGAAGGCTTAAGACCGGGACGATTATGGTGGCGGTATTTGGGGAGGCTTGTTTTACCTTGCCGAAGTCACCATTAATTGTTCCGTATTTCAGATGGTTAGAGAGTAACCAACTCTTCTGGATCGATGATCCGCTGCTAGCTGTCATCGAGGAGTTAACAGTGCTGACGTCAAAAAGAGACAATATAGATGAGTTCCGAAGTAAGTTCCTCATCATACAAAGACGTAACCTTTCCTTCTGCATACACCAATATTCATCTTTCCCATGGGAGGTTTTTTTAGCTATTGGCTCTCGTTTGATCACTCTCCTGATGGCAAGCGATGATGTGGTCAATGATAAAGCACGCTTGTTTAGAAGTAATCTGATGATCTGAAATCCTAACTAATCCTACTAATCCAAACTAATATTATAAATGCGAAAGTAACTCTGTCTGTCTGTCTGTCTGTCTGTTACGCTTTCCCGCTTAAACCTCTCAACCGATTTTGATGAAATTTGGCACAGACAATCTTTAGACCCTGAGAAAGAACATAGGCTATCAAAACACCACGCGGGCGAAGCCGCGGGCGGAAGCTAGTAATATTATAAATGCGAAAGTTTGTGAGGATGTATGTGTATGTAGGTATGTTTGTTACTCTTTCAAGCAAAAACCACTGAACGGATTTGGCTAAAATTTGGTATACAGATAGTTTATAATCTGGATTATCACATAGGATAGTTTTTATCCCGATTTTATGTTCCCGTGGGATAATTTTCGAGTTGTAGCGGGTGAAGCTGCTGGCAACAGCTAGTATTACCATAAATGCGAAAGTAACTTTGTTTGATTTTTACCTTTTCTCATCCTGTAATTTTACTTAAACGCTGTCAGATATACAGAGCTGGATATAGGATACTTTTCATCCCGAAATAAGAACTGTTACCCATGAAAATAATAAGGAGGTTCTTTATTAGATGAAACCATGTGTCACCGAATCGATTTTCAAATTCTAAATTAACTCGACCAAAGCCGCGGGCAACAGCAAGCATTAAAATTGTCTGTTTACATACTCATTGAACCTGTTTCTCCCACCAGGTTACTCCTCAGCAATGTTCCACACTCTGCTGCAGCGGAGGCAGCAACTGTCTCCTGAGGTGAACTCCATCGTGGACGTAGCAGAGTCGTTCTATGGTGATGCTGAAGGTAGACGCCTGCTGCACTCCTTGAGGCAGTTTGAGGAGTATCCTAACAGTGAGTTGCATCATGGTGGTCCAGTGATTATGGCCCTGCATGGGTAATTTCTTACCCCCTTTTTTAAAGCCTGGTAAACTCATCAAATGAGTCCTCCCACCCAGGGCAGGGCAGGAGAGAGAGAGATTTGTACTGACTAAAATTCAGGGTGTCCTTCAATAGCCCTTTACGTTCCCGGGTCACGGTAGCTCGTTAGTCCCGCGACTTTGCCAGGCTTTGGCCCTCTAAGGGTGGACGTCATTATAACCTACTCCCTAAGCGTAAATCCCGTAGTTTCGGTTGAATCACCTGATGGTTTCTACTCCGTATCACTTACGGACATATGACGTCTACTTACTCGTAATGACCACGCGGTGGATTACAACAAAAATGAAAACTATTTAAATTATCTAAAAATAGTTGTTTCGGGACTTGTTGTTTGTGTATTTGAGTTAAAGAAAAGAAAGTAAGTTTGTTTGGCAAGACTTTGGCACACAATTTTTTCACGGGAATACAATGGAAAAGGAGAACACAAAAGGAGGTATCGTGTGACTCACGGCTGTGCCAAATAGTCTCATTTCAGCAAAAAGCCAGGCCACAGGGTGCCTGGCGCTGGTTTTCAACTCAGCCTTGTGAGATGTCACAGAGTTTAAATGTTTGTGAATGCATCTACGATACAAGAGAAATTCCTAGTGTGGCAAAGTATAGCAAAAAAAAAAACTACTTTATTTGTTTTCAGCAACTAAACCCAGTGACCAGATCTGTGAGGGCCTTATTGAGAGCTTCTTGCAGCCATTCCGACCTCCGGCTGTGACAGCCAGCCGCGGGCGACTACTGTATTCCGTCAACAGGGTCTTGAAGCAGAGGTATCCTCAGCTCTTGAGGAAAGACCGTGGAGGAACTGGTACTGTTGAAGGTAAGCGAGTATGCGGACGATGCGATGCGACGCAATTCAACCGATTTCAACTGCAAGAGAAAGTCATCCTTACCACTACGACATATGACATAAAACGTGCGGTTACGCCGGAAACACATTATTAACACCCGACGCCACCCGATGAAACGTGATGCGTGTTGAGTCAAATCAAATGCATTGTTTTCTATGACCAGAAAGAATCACACTATGAACACCCGACGCGACGACACGCACTCACACGCCACCCGATCCAGTCGTGCCAGGTCGGTGTGTTGCCGATGGTGGGGGTAAACACGCCATCCGATGCATCACATGTATATAGTGTGTTTCTAGTCCAGACCCGACGCCACGCGTCAGTCGTTCGAAAACTTCGAGAACTATCACAGAGTATAGACACAGAAATCATCAAACCACAGAAAAGTCCGGCTAAGCAGCTCACAACCTCCTTAGGTTGGCCTGCAAGATGCCACTCACAAAGAAAAAAATATCGCGTTAGCTAACTGTATTCAGAAAATGCTAGTGTGTCGTGGCGTCGCGTGTTGGTTCATGTGCACGGTGCACATCGGGTGGCGACACGTTGCGTCGCGTGGCGTGTTAAATAATGCGTTTCCGGCTTTATCTACGAGTAGATGAAAAACAAAACACGCTCGCCACGACGACGTAAATGAGTCGAATTGCATCATTATATCGTAGTAGCAAGGAAATTGCAAATAGGCACGAATCACGTCACGAATAAGTTCCCTAAGTCTGTCTTTCATTATTATCATCATCAGCCGGAAGAGGTCGATCTGGTTCGATCGCCGAGGTTGGTCTGTGGATCGGTGACCATCTGTCATAGCGAGTTTCCTCCGTGCCTCGGAAAGCACGTAAAGCCGTTGGTCCCGGCTGCCATTTGTAGATCTTTGACAGTCGTTACTGTTGGTCAGAAGCTCTAAAGTCTGACAACCAGTCTTACCATGGAGTATCGTATTACCCAGTTACTGGGTTGTGGAAGTCCGATAGTCAGTCGCTCCGTGTAAAATACTGATATTCAGCTGCATCTGGTTTGACTGGAAGCCGACCCCAATATATGTAGTTGGGAAAAGGCAGGCAGATGATAATGATCAGCCGGAGGAGGTCCACTGATAAACAAAGGCATTCTCTTCTTATAAGAAAACCTCGCCAAACGGTAATCTGCCACTTATTCTTTATTTCCACAGAACGGCCTATAACTGCGACACAAACAAGTAAAATAAAGAAAAAACATCACCACAAAAAGCGAAAGAGAAGAAGACATCTAAAACCAGAGTATTTTAATAAACAAATGAGGCAGTAGAACCAAGATAGATAAGCGAATTAGCAAATTGTAGTGGCGGTTGGTCCCGGGTCGTCGGCGCGTTGTGTTCCACGCACGTCTCAGAGTTTCAGGACAATGACGGGGCCCCTCTTAGAGGGCCAAAGCCTGCCGGGGTCGGACGTAAAGGGCTATTGAAGGACACCGTGGATTTTAGTCAGTACAAGTCTGACAGTTCCTCCCGCTCTGCCCTGGGTGGGAGAACTCATTTGATGTGTTTACCACGATAAAAATTTGGTAACACTTGATAAGACATAGCACGCAGAACTGATGGCCGATGAGACTGTAGGGTTGGACAATGGAGACTACGTACCGGCAAGTACAACGTAGGACGTCTTACAAGGTGGACAGACGATCTTATGAAGACCACAGGATCACGCTGGATGCAAGCCGCGACACCCGGTCCTATTGGATATCTATAAAGCTAATCCACTACTGAACATAGGTCATGTTCAGTAGTGGACGACCTATGGTTGATTTGATGATGATTAAGATGAGAATCGGGAAAAAGTAGGTAACTATAAGTGAGTAATAAATAAGTGAGAAAAGTTTATGCATATGAAGTTTTCTTTTGAGCCCTTTTTGAACACGATGGACCGTCGACACGGGCATGGCCCATGATTACTGTTACACGTCATCTGCGTATCCGCGATAGATTGGACACTAGAAGCAGTTACATTACAAGCTTCTTTTTGAATCACTACATAGTATACAACAAAGTCGCTTCCCGCTGTCTGTCGTGTCATGTATGGTAAATCTTTAAAACTACGCAACAAATTTTGATGAGGGTTTTTTTATAGATAAAGTGATTTAAATGGAAGGTTTATATGTATTTAACATACATAAATATAATATCATAGAGATTGCACCCGTGTGGAGCCGGGGCGGGTCGCTTGTAAAACACAAAGGGGGAGAAATTAAACGTGCAACAAAATATTTAATTATGTAATACTGTAATGGTGTTTTATGTATTGTATCTGATATGTGTTTGCCGTCGACTGCAATCAAGGCCAGAGGAGGCAGAAGATAAAGTCTACGATGAAACTTGTTCACTGTAACTAAGAGATTCGGGTTGTATGCGTATAATGGTGTTTATTGGTTCTTGTTTAAAACTTCATATTATATTCCAGATCTTCACTCATATTATCAATGGCTGCCACCTGACCATAAGTGATGTATTGGTTTCTATCGGGATCCTCATCGTCATCCGTTGGTTCAGAGTAACCCATATTTCTTGTACCAACCCACGCAGTAGCAGCCGTCTCCACGGCTTCTGTAGCATCTGTTACTATAATTGAAGTAACAGTTACTGTTGTCTCACTGTTATTAAATTTGTCTTTATTCAACTGCATAGCGTCATTTTTATTGCTGTCTTTGGCTTGAGCCGTATTTTTGTCATCTATAATTGTAGTATTGACTGTGTCTGTATCTATAATGCTTGGTTGAGTATATGTGTTGTGTTTTGTAGTAGATTCTGTATTCATTGTACTGTTTTTCTTGTCACTCAAATCTTTGTTTTCATTTGCCAATCTCATAACGTTAGCTTTCAAATCTATTCTTTTATCATTTGTGTTATACTTATTAGTAACATTGCTGACTTCAACCTTATTAGTACAATTATTGCTATTTATCATTTTCAGGTTACTAATATGTTTTAATTCTTGTAAGTCGGTTTGAAGAGCGTCTAATTTCTCCATGACATATTCTTTGAAATTATAACCTACAACAGTGTCGTTAGCGTTACGTCTTGTCATCAATTGTTTGATTAATTCACTTTCTTCGAACAAGAGCGTCGATATATTATTTCTTAATTTACTTAATGGTTTCGAGTATCTTGAAGAAGGTGTAAAGCGAGCAGTTCTTTGTGTTTTCTTTGGTTCGATCTCTGTTAGTGCTCGCACAACTCTAGGTTTTGTATGTTTGGTTCGTTTAAAAGATTTTTGATACGAAGTGGTGTCATATCTGGAATTGAAGTAATGTTTCGTGTTGTTACAAGAAATGAGGAATCCTTATGGACTCATGATTTAAGATTTTCAAAATTCATGGAAATGAGGCAGAAAAGAAAAATGTTTTCTCCATCAACACAAGGTTGAACAAAGCTGCTTAAGATGATGATAATGAAGATATTATTATTAAAACTTATAATATAGGTTAACTGTATAAAGTTAGACCGACAGTCGACCTCAATACTGTTGGGAAAAAAGGTGACGATGTAGATTAATTAGGAAATGATAGATACATTGTTCTGCAGACTATGATGGGATTACTGCTCTTAATGAAAAAGACAGACTGCAACGATCACTATCACTAGGGGCTTGACATTTACAAAATCTTACTTTTTATCCGTCACTGGTTTAATTATGCCCAAAGCATTCAACAGCTCAGTGTTAGCTAACTGTACATCAATGACTGCGTTGTACTCGCCAATGATGTGTGTGTTTGTATGTTTGCTCTTAGCTGGCTTGAAGTACTTTTGTTGCTTGTCATCGTCTTGTGCTGCTCTAAGATTGTACTTTGATTTAACGTTAGAAATGTCCTGCTTTATACCATCCAAGTCATGATTCGAGTCATTAGTTCTTAGATCTTCAGTTGTCTTTGAACTGTCTGATTCATCTTCGGAAATGTACCTCGGTTTGTGGGTGATCATTGGTCGTCTTGGGACTGTGGCCTTTTTTGTCATCTTATTAGAAGATATCGGCTGG
This sequence comes from Agrotis clavis, assembly GCA_954870645.1. Taxonomy (NCBI): domain Eukaryota; kingdom Metazoa; phylum Arthropoda; class Insecta; order Lepidoptera; family Noctuidae; genus Agrotis; species Agrotis clavis. The sequence continues at coordinate 12,633,628 of OX940944.1, read as the reverse complement.
AGATCTGTTTTCTTTGTAATCTTTGCTCTTGGATTGAGGCCTCTGTAACGTTTTTTGGTCTTGATTCGTGTTGTTGAGATTATGTGAGCTAAAATATAGGTACAAAAGTTTTTATTAAAAAGAAGGAGGGGAATTATCACTAGTTCAACACTTCGCAAAGGCAATCAAAATGAGGATTGAAATAAATTGTAAAATAAAACTACCAAGTAATCCGAGTAGCAGTAAACAAGTACACACTTTCATTTTCATATAAAAACATGATTATGGAATCATAAAACTTTTTTAATCTACCTCAATTTTTATTTTGAATTGAATAAAAATATTACAACAGTTTTAAGTATACTATTACAAAAGAGGTATGTTTGTTTGTACAGGGTAATCGCCAGAACTAATGATCCAATTTTAGTTTTCTTTTTCTGGAAGGAAGTTACATTATTCCTGAGTGCTATAGGCTATAGTTCGCCATCCGTTTAAGAGCACAGATTTGAGATCCTCTGAAGCATATTTGGCCTCAACGACTTATTAGTTAGATCAGAGGCCTTACCACGAGCTCCGCGATCCAGTTTAGGCTGTGGGAAAGAGATGGCGCTAGACGACTTGTATAGCTCTGTTTCTTTCCCACAGCCTACCTTGTGGTAAGACCTCAGACATGATTAGAATGGACAAACACAAAGAATTCTCATACATAAACTATATTTTTACTTATAATAATACTATATTATATCATCGCGTCGTGCGAATGCCTTCACTTTATACACGCGTAACATTTACTTTAACAAAATTACTTTCTTCCAATGTGAGCTTAACTTTTGGTGAGGTTAAAAGATGTTTTAACGTTCACAACTTGTAGGATCGCGACCTAAGTGGTACCTGGTGGGAAGGCTACGCTATTAAGTTAAACACTCGGATAACTATTAAAAGTTTATTGCGAGACAGTTTAGGCTAAGCTATCGCTAAGTTGATGGAAATGAATGCACCCGGTTGCTTTCCGCGATACACTGAGCTCGCGGCGCACTAAGTGCGGCCGCGTTGTATAGCTAAGTCAGCAAACGTGATCGATTGCAAAATATTGCATCGAACATGCTCCCGACGGGAAAAGGTGAGTTAATGAGATGAGATTATACAAATTAACGTGTTACGTGAGTGTGAGCTTAACGCTAAGGAGTTAGGACAATATTATGAGAGATGATTAACAAGGTGATGGAACAATGTTTATGATCTTATAGCTACACATAGAAACTCAAACGGTTGAGTCATCAATCGAAAACACTGATTGCCTTTTAGCTATGGGAGACGTCGACGTGTCTCGCCTCATTGCACGTAAACTGCACCATCGTTTAGGAAAATAAGCTACGCGCGCACTATCACTGACCTTTGGCCCCTGCTCGGGCTGGGGTTGATTTCGCGCACTTGCACTAGAGCTTTGCTCGTGCTCAGATTGATTTATACACACACTCACACTCGCTGGCACGTTCGCGCTCCGCTCTGGAGTGGGCGGGCCTCCGGCACCGGCCCGCAGACACCTCTTCTTCAATAATAACCACAGGACTACTGCGATTGCTGCTGCTAGCCACTCGAACGTTCAAGTCCGACAGCTGTCACTGCCTAGAACGTCCGCGCGCGCGCGGACTTACGAAGCGGTCGAGCGCCCAATGCCGTCACCGATTTAAAGCCTATTTTCTACCAAACTGCAACTGTTATGGCAAATAAAAAAATACCTGTATAGAGCTGACATTATAAGGAATCAAAATATGTGAAAACTAAAGTTTAACTCTTACCGTAAACAGTACAAAAAAAAAGTTGAACTTTACATACTGGTGAAATTTGAGTAAAATATTTATTAATTACAAGTTTTTACGAAATATTTCTTAATATACCTCTACGCTATTTACTTATTAATAAACTAGATGAAATAAGCTTTTTTTTGATACCAATATATCGTTACTTAGAACAAACAGTATATCATAATAAATCAAAACAAACTACCCATTCCGGTTTGAATTTGATATCGCGTCTGATGATAAAATCACGGCAAGATGGCCGACCATCTAAGGGTCCGTACAAACACTTTTAGGATTATTTTGTTTTATGAATAGGTTGTTTTTTTTTTTGGTTAGTAGATATTCAATAATTATATTTAAATGATAGGCAGGTTGTAGGTATACATTATTTATTAATTAAAAATAAAAGAAGTAAATATTAATAAAAAAAATGTACCTAAATCTAAAAATGATTAAAGTAGTATCCTTATGGCTTGTGATAAGCTTTAAAACACCCCTCTATACATAAGTTGACGTCGCACTCCTCACATTTCCAAATTGTCCTGGTCTTTTTTGGGCACATCAAGCAACAGGTGTTTTTCGACCCTGTACCTGTACTTTTTTGACCCTGACCCTGTACTTTTTTGACCCTGACCTAAAATCGGTTAATATCATAATTTTACCTATAAAATTAAGAATTATATTATAATATGTTTATATCCCATGCTTGCATGCCATAATAAAAACAGCACCGAATAAAACATTTTTAACACAAGCCCAATCCTTGTTTGTACGAACCCTTATTTCGATATCTAACGTAAACGTTACGGGCGGCTATGGTCGCCCATGTCCAAATCCTGAGAATTGAAAAATAAAAACGTGTAATCTTAACATTTTTGCCGTATTCTTTTCGTTTAAAGTCTACACAGATATTAATTATTACCTATTTTTCCAATTACAAGAAGTATTTTACTACAATATATACCATATCATAAAAAAAACTTAACAAAAATCCGGCACACAACGGCAAAATGTTTGCTAGTCGATTTTAACTCATTTAAAAACATACTTTCAGACTGTGGATGCTTAAAATTTATAGATATTCTGAAAGAATGGATCTTCAGGAGTATTTCAATATATAACACCTAATACAATTGAATAATAAATACACTTTTACTTACATTTTAAAGTCGACACTCACAAACACTTCAAACAATTCAACGCACTTGGGAAAAAGTTTGTAAACAATTTTATTTTTTTAATCTTGCTGTCACTTGACGTGCTGTTTTACCGACCAACAGACGCCATATTTAATAAAGAACCATCTAGCGGAACACTTGTGAACCTCTTGAACACTGTTACAGATAAAAACAGGTTTAAATGGGGCGAGTTGTCTGGGCTGCTGTAGTCGCCCTAACGCTTAAGGTCAAAAAGTTTTGGGCGACCATAGTCGCCCGAACGGTCCAGTGGCTAGTAGGCTATATGACACTGCATACTGATGTATGTCATGTGTTGTTAATACCTCTGTCTGCGGGGTTGATTTTTTCATCGCTTGAATTTGCTCATCGAGATAATTTAAAGAATCGTTTATCGGTGCGATATCCTCGTTGACCTCGTATTCTTTGAAAGTTTGGATAGGTAGCGTAAGATTACTAATCAAATGATTTATGGGAGTTAATTTAGTCTCGAGTATATTTAGTTTAAGATTAAGCGTACTCTCTAATTGCTGATAAGAATAAAGTGTTACATCACGACCTTTGACGATGCATTGCTTCGTTAGTTGAATGACACCAGCCTTGCTGACTTCGCTCGCTTCTATGTCGTCTTCGCATATGACTCTCAAAGAGCATGAGTCACAACAGAAATACAAATACTCTGATGCTGGTTTGATGCTGATCATACTTTTGTTAATTTGCATCGGTACTGGTATCAAATGATATAGCTGAAATGTATCTCTGCTAATTAACGGTAATGTAATTTCAAATATGAAATATTCGTCCGTCATCCTCGCTTTAACTTTCAATAACTTATAAATTTCGTACAAGTTTGTCTGAATGTTATCTACTGGTAATGCTAGTTCTTTAGAAATTTGGCTAGACACAATCTGTAACTCCCCACGGAGCTGTTGTGGAGTTAAGAGATGTAGATTGATTTGACCTCGGAAGATCTCTGTCATAGTATCGAGAAAAGTATCCTGAATCCGCTTTAAATTCTGGATCATATTTAAGGTCGCTAACGCTGCTAAAGAGAAATCTTGCTGAGTAGCCATAACGTCGATCTCTTGCTGTAATTTATTTGTGACGTTGTCTAAGTTATTCAAATATTGTTAATTATCTTATGCTGCTTTTCAATAGTCGCTTCTGTTCTCTTTAAGATATTGTACTCCGCTTCTATGACCGATGTCTGATTCCTGTACAGCTGACTAATGTGAAATGCATTCGCACGTATTAGGTCAATGTCACGTTTGTATTTTTCTGCGAATTCCTGATCCAGTACTCCGAACAGTGAATTAGCTATGGAGCCGACAGCGTTGATAAGCCCGCGTCGAGTTCGTGGATGCGCTCCAAACTGCTGATTTAGCAATAGTTGATTATAATATTGTAGTTCATTATACTCGTGTTGTATTTGTAAGGTTATCATTTTACAATGGCTCTGCTCTTGAATTTTCCCGCAGGTTTGCTCGGTATATTGGGAAAATTGTTGGACCGCTTTGTCTCCTTTTAGATAAGGAGACATATTATAATACGATATGATTTTCCACTGATCACGAATGAGATGCATTTGTCCCAAAGGGTCAAAATACAATGTTTGATTGCTATTAAATGCTGTAAATTTGTACGCAGTTGCTTCAGTGGGAAGTATTATGCTCATAAAAAATAGCAATGACAATGCTATGTTATAGATTTTAGGACATCTATTATACTGTTTGCTAACATTCTCTTCCGCTTTGGCCTCTTCGCTTTGCTGAGGCTGTTTTATTGCTTCGCATTTCTCTGGTTGTTGCTTATTTGCTTCTTTTTCTGATAAAGGTAAGATAGAAAGCTTGATAATCGGCCGCTTTATGTAACCATTTTTTGTTTTTAAAGTCACCACTCGGACAGCTCCATCTTTCCCAGGATGGACCTCCACCACCCGACCAACGGGCCATTTCCCAGGGGTTATATTGTCGTCGTGAATGGTTACCATATCGCCTATCTCTATATTATTTTTTGCTTTTAACCACTTGCTTCGTACCGACAACTGGCTAAGATACTCTGCCTTCCACCGCTTCCATATATCTTGGAACGTTTTATTTACTAAATACCATCTCGTTCTCGCATCTTGTGCCGTTTCTACGAGTATTACAGTCAGACCGGCACGCGTGGTTAGAAAATGCGCTGGAGTGAGAAAATCGATGTCGTCGATATCCTCAGATATTGGACACAGCGGTCTTGAGTTAAGGCTTGCTTCGATTTGAGATAAGATCGTGCTGTATTCTTCGAAGGTTAACGCTTGGTCCCCTATTACTCTTTTGAGATGTTGCTTTAGGCTCCGAATAGATCGCTCCCAGATCCCTCCAGCACTCGGCCACGAAGGACAGTTCCAATGCCATTCTATCTTCATCTCAGCTATCTCTCGGTAGAATGTGTCAGTAAAGATTCGCTCGAACTGTTGCTGTTCCTCCTGAAGAATCTTGTTGGCACCTACAAAGTTGGTACCATTGTCCGAATAGATGTGGTTTGGGGCCCCTCGTCGAGCCGCCATTCGACGCAACGCTGCTATAAATGTGACACTGCTTAGGTCCGAGACTAGCTCTATATGGATCGCTTTAGTAACCATGCAAATAAACAAGGCGATGTATCCTTTAGTCGTTTTAATGCCTCTACCTTTGTTTGCTTTTATTCGAATAAATCCTGTATAATCTATTCCAGTATGATAAAATGGAGGCGCTGGGTTAGATCGACAGTCGGGTAGGTCTCCCATAATTTGCTGTAATTTTCTAGGTTCTTGTTTTTTGCAGGTCACGCATTTTTGAAGATGCTTCTTGGTAGCTCTGTTTCCTTGAATTATCCAAAATTGCTGCCGTAATAGGGATAAGGTAAGTCGAGCTCCACCATGGAAAGAGTGCTCATGTGCTTGCTGGATAAGAAGCTCCGTTAATCTTCCGCTGTATGGAATTATTATTGGATGTTTCATATCAGAATGAATATTAGCATTTTTAAGACGTCCTCCGACTCTTAATATGCCGTTTTCATCTAAAAATGGTTGCAGATTTGATAATTTGCTACCAGAACTGAGTTTTTTGTTCATTAGACACTCAATATCCGAGCTAAATTCACTGCGCTGTATGCATTTTATTATAATTAATTTCGCTTTCCTTAGCTCTTGTAATGTGAGATATGACGGCCTTTGTTTACTTGTGAGTGCAATGGCACGTAATAACCAGGCTACAATTCGATTTACTTTTATAAATGAACTGTGACGATCTAATAAGTTTTCAATTACGGTTTTTTCAGGATTGCTATTTTGGACGGTTATTACTTGCTTCCGGACCTCTTCTTCCGTCGTATATTCAGCTTGCTCTAGCCTCGGATTTAAGAGTGGACTCGATAACCAAGCTGGACCTTGCCACCACAACTTATGCTCCATTAATTGTGTGACGGATAGTCCTCTACTCGCTGAATCGGCTGGATTTTCTTTAGTCGATACGTAATTCCAAACCTCCGGTGATGTTACGCTAATCTGGGGGCACGGCAGTGCCCCGCCAAGTCTCGAGCAAAACGGGCACGGCCGTACCATCTTTTCTAGAAGCGATTCGCGGCTGTTTCGCCCCCCCTATATCTTCGACGTGGACAAAGCTAGGAGTTTAGGTTTTCAGTGAATAATAGTAGGCATTAGAACAAGCTTAAGTTCGAAATTACATGCCAATTGAATGAATAGTTCAGGAGTTACGGTCGATCAAAGTTACACCATTTTGTCACTCACTGACTGACTGACTCACTGACCGATCATCAAAAATCTAAGGTACTTCTAGCAGACTTAGAAACTTCAAATTTTGCACCAAGATAGTTCATTAGCCACATATAAAGGAAAAATTATAAAAACATTAAAAAATAATATACCATAGAAAACAATTTTATATTTGCGGTTTGGCAAGAACATTGTGTATGGATTTTGACTGCATTGTTAACTTTGTTCGTTGTTTAAGTATTCAATTGGATGAATACATACATAGAATAGAAAAGAATAATATAAATGTAATACATAGACTATAATTAATCTAAATTAATACATAAAGTTCATAATTCATTAAATTAATAACATTAAAACTCCATTGTATTGCGATAAATATTGTATGCGCGCTCGATAGATGGCGTTGTACCTGTCTGAATCGCGCTATGGTTTCGTTACAGAGCGCAGTCTAAGTAGTACTTTAAAATAATTCAATAATTTTCATTTGATAGCGCCATCTATCTATGAACAACCATTTCGAAACTAAAAAAAATATTGTAGCGATATTCGGAGAACTTTTAAGTTAGCCGGATTAGATAGTAGATTTATTATTGTTAGTGAAACAGTTATTTAGGAAAATAGTTTATTAATATAACATAGACATAGTTACTGAGGCCTATGTTCAGCAGTGGACGTCTTCCGGCTGATGATGATGATGATGAGACATAGTTACATTATCTATCTATGACTGGCCTGTTGGTCTAGTGGTTAGTGACCCTGACTGCTAAGCCGGGGGTCGTGGGTTCGATTCCCACCCAGGACAAATGTTTGTGTGATGAGCATGATCATTTGTTCTGTGTCTGGGTGAAATTTATCTATAATATGTATGTATTTAGAAATATATAATATAAGTATGTTTATCAGTTGTCTAGTACCCATAACACAAGCTCTGCTTAGCTTGGGACTAGATGGGGTTGTGTGATGGTTGTGGAATATTATTATTATATTATTATTATTTAGTTGTTTACGTGTTATTTAGTTTAGTTATATTTAGTTTGTAAGTTAGTAGATATACATTTATTTAGTTATTTGTTGGTTAGTTTAGTTCTATTTAGTTTGTTAGATAGAGAATGGGTCCTAAGCAAAAAAGTAGCTGAAGTCCAAGAAATTATGAGGAAACCTAAAAAAAAAGAAAGAAAATACTTACAAAAAATAAATGAGATCCCACCAAAAACATTAAATGTAAAAAATGCCAAGTCTCTCGATGCAGTCTTTCCATCGTAAAAAGTTTTGAGATCTCACAGAAGCCAAGTCCTATTCAAATTATGTAGTTATAAATCAACATTTAGTAATTATATCAATAGTTTTCTTTATATTATAACTATAGTGACTTGGCAATGAGCACAAATTAAAAGCTGCTTGCTGCCTGGAATTATGTGCAAATGTTACTGACGAGACCTGTGATCAGATTATTTGTTATGTGTGAATCATGATGGTCACTACCGACTACATGTTCGAACACAATAATTAAGAATACCTTACGGGCCATCGCTTTATGAAAGTAAATGATGAATGTTAAGAGAATATTTATAAAGTAAAAGAGAATGTTTATGCATGCGGTGTGTGTAACTTTCAACTCCTCCAAATATGCCGTTTTATTTGTTTTTACTTGTGCTCATTGCCAAGTCACTATAGTTATAATATAAAGAAAACTATTGATATAATTACTAAATGTTGATTTATAACTACATAATTTGAATAGGACTTGGCTTCTGTGAGATCTCAAAACTTTTTACGATGGAAAGACTGCATCGAGAGACTTGGCATTTTTTACATTTAATGTTTTTGGTGGGTAATTTTCTTTACTCTATTCGCTACAAAAGGCTTCCACCTTTCTGGACAGCCTTGTATCCAGCTAAGGGCGACCATAGAGTCGCTCCAGGCATAGATTTCGTAGTCTATGCCAGTCATGCTAGTGACTATTTTGCTAATTAGTCTGGTTAAAAGTTCCGCTGCACAAAGCTCCAATCTTGGAAGCGATATTGTCTTGCTGCTAGGTACTAATCTTGTTTTAGCTGCGACTAGTACTACCGATGCTTGTGTTTTTGATACGATTCTGGCATACACGACACACGCGTACGCTTTTACAGATGCATCACAAAACCCGTGGAGTTGGATAGTGTCATCTCGTTTGCTTTGCAACCACCTTGGGATTTTAAATTCGCTAATACGTCCCATATCTTCAGTTAATTTTACCCACTCATTGTTGATCTCGGCTGAGACTTCATCGCTCCATTGAATGTCATACAACCAAACCTTTTGAAACAACAATTTGAATTTTGTAGTCAATGGTGCTAACCAACCTAAGGGGTCGAATAACTTAGATATTTCCGATAGAAGCAATCTTTTTGTGAGCTTTGTTGTGTTCACTGATGACGTATACTGGAAAGAGAATTCATCTGTAGTTGGGTCCCATCTCAAACCCAAAGTTTTTGTGTTTTCTGGATTGAAAACGAATGATGCTTGGCTATTTTGCTTTGATGAATTAATCTCTTCCAATAGTTTCTTTTCATTTGCTGACCACTTTCTCAGTAAAAATCCACCGCTGCTAAGACACAAGTTGAGTTCTGATATACAGCTTCTACTTTCTTCGACAGTATGAACACCGGATACTAGGTCATCCATGTAGAAATCTTCTAGTATTATTCTTGCTGCTGTGGGAAAGTTATTCTTCTCGTCCGCTGCTAATTTTCGAAGAGTCATCATGGCCAAAAAGGGCGCTGATTTCGTGCCATATGTGACAGTAGTTAACTGATAAGCTGTAATTGGCTGTTTAACTTGTGCTCTCCAATAGATTTGTTGTAACTTTTGATCGTCTTCGCTAACTAGTATCTGGCGATACATTTTTTCAATATCGGCAGTGAACACGTACCGATATTGTCTCCACTTAAGTAATAGTGTCTGTAAATCTTGCTGCAAGTTAGGTCCACGATGCATTACATCATTAAGACTGAGTCCCGACGAGGTCTTCGCTGATGCATTAAATACGACACGTAACTTGGTAGTAGTGGATTCCGTTCGCTGAACCCCATGATGAGGTAAATAACACCCTATTTCTTCGCTGCTGAAAGTCGCTAATTTCATATGTCCTAATTCTTCATATTCAGTTAAGAATTGTTTATATTGCTGAGCTAACGATTCTTGCTTACTAAGCCTTTTCTCTAAATTTTTTAATTGGGCTAGTGCTATCTCCTTTGAAGATCCTAGCTTTTCGCTCGCTTGCTGCTTCATAGGCAACCTGACTTCATATCGCCCGCTTTCAAGACGTTTTGTCGTTGATAGGTAGTATTCCACGCATTGCTGATCTTCCGCTGACATTTCATTTTGTTCGTTAATATCTTCGATTTGCCAAAATTTATCAATATCCGCTGTGTTATTAACGATAACGTTGCAATGAAATTGAGGTTTAATGCTTCCACACAATAACCATCCTAGGTGTGTTTGCTGAGCTAAGGGCGACGATGAATCCGAACCTCTTATTAAACCGTCTAGCATGATAAGAGCATAGGCGTCTGCCCCAAGTAACAAGTCAACTGGACGACTTGTATTAAACTCTGGATCCGCTAAATTAATATGTTCTAAATACGACCACGTAGGCTTTTCAAATGATCGATTTGGTAAAACCCACCACACTATTCCCAAACCACTGCAACTCCTGAAAGCCAGAATCAACAGTGGCAACCACCAGAAAAGCGCCGAGACAATGAAGCTCGACGTGTCCCGGAGAATGAATTTACCTGTCTTGGATCCTGCACGAAATTAATCAGAAAAGAATAGTGGAGGAGTCGGAAAAATATGTTTCCACTTCCCTCCATGCAAGCAGGAGACAGAACAAAACAAGGCCAATAGGCACAAAGGGACATTACAACTGGGAGAAGCCCAGTTGCCTAGCACCACGGGTAAAAATGACTACTAATATTAATGGGTCCTAAATTGTGAGCTGCTATATTTGATTCCAATAATAGGTATGGCAAAAACGCTTGAACGCACGGAAGTTTGTTCGAGTTTCGACAAGGTCCGTATAATAAATGACTCCAGATGTAGTCTGAACAGCATCCAACATAATATTGCGTTCGTTTTGCCAAAGAATACACTCCCAAAGAATATGATGTGCTGATTGTTCATATTCACAGTCAGGTGTAGAACATTGACAAAAAGGCGAGGGAACAAGCTTGAAGGAAAACAATTTACTTTTAAAGTTACCATGTCCGGTGAGAAATTGGGCAACACAGTGATCCACCTCCAGCCACGTCCTAGCCAGCCGCTCACGAACGGATGGAAAGAACTGGTAGAGGTGCCGTCCCTTGATAGAATTATCCCACCTATTTTGCCATTCGGATAAAAGATCCTCCCAGACGTCGCTCTGGGGTTTGAATAATCGAGATATCTTATCACGGTCACGTTGCGGTAGAAAATATATATAAAAAAAAAAATATCGATTTGGTAAGTTTTTGATTAGGCTTTTCATAATCAAAACATCCACAGGGAATTTAAAGCTATTGTATATAGACTGGCACATAATGCTTAGCTTGCCCGTGCAGTTAGATTCTTTCTCGGCTATCCCGGTTACTGCTCCATCAAATTGCTGTCGTTTTAAACCTAACTGTTGAGCGGCCTTCTCCGTAATTAACGATACCTGTGAGCCCTGATCAATGAGAGCTCTCAGGACAAACTGTGTTCTATCTGCTGCTGCAACCCATACTAAAGCTGTAGTTAAAAGAATTTCGGTGAGTTGTCGCTGAGTGAGATGCACACCATTGCTGCTGCTTTGCTTTGGATGCTCTTCTTGCTTAAGGTTGTCATCGTTCACATTATTTTGCTTGCCGTCAGCAAAACAGTCATGTAATAAAGTATGATGCCTGCCGGAACACGTGAGGCATCGTTTCTTTGAATTGCATTTATTACCATTGTGATTAAAAATGCAATTAATACAACATTTTAGTTGCTTGACGGTTTTAAGTTTCATTTCCTTTGGCAATTGACGAAACTTTTCGCAATTGTGTAATTTATGTTCAGCAAAACAATGAGGACATTTGATTTCTTGTACATGCATTGCTTTTGAGTACTTGTTATTATAATCGTTCGACTTTTGATTATTATTCCATTTACGATTGGGAAATGATTTTACCGAATCTTTTTGCTGAGTTTGCTGTGATTTTTGCATAGTATCTTGACGCCGGCGAGATGTTTCTAGGCTAGTGAACTTATTTTCTAGAAAATCTAAGTACTCTTGTAGGACTGGTAGCTCCCTAGGGTTTTGTAACGAGTCTATGTACTCGGAATAAGATTCACTATCTAGCTTTTGCGACATAATATGCGTAATTAGAGGGCCCCACGTACTAATATCCGCTCCTAGGTTTTTGATAGCGTGAAGACTCTCTAAAGTGGCGTCATGCATTTTTTTTAAGGCTGTAAGTGATTGCTGCTGTATACTGGGAATATTCAGGAACATATTGGCGTGAGCTGTGAATATGATCCTCTTATTATCAAATCGATGATTTAAAATCTCCCAACAAATGTCATAGTTATCGGCGCTAATTGGAAGGTGCTGAATCAAACGCTCGGCTTCCCCTTTTAATTTTCCTTTTAAGTATTGCATTTTCTGGGCGTTTGACAATGCGTTGTTCTTATGGATTGCTTCGCTAAAAAGATCTTTAAAAGGCATCCATTGCTAGTAATGGCCTGAAAACACAGGAATATCCATTTGAGGAGTGGATTTCTCGCGATGAGATGTTGACCACATCTTGGAGTTAATAGCCTTCCTCATGCTGTTAAAAGTTCGCTCGTGCTTAGTAAAATTATATTCATAATCTTCTGCTACATCTTCCCCCGCTTCACCAATGATTTCCCAATGAAGGTTGTCAATGGTAGTCCACCGATTGTGCAGGTTTCGAAGGGCGTCTTCGAACTCCCACTTGTCCACAATACTTTCAACATCAATGTTGTCGACTGCTCTGAGAAATGCTTTAAAATTGACCGACTGCTTATGAAGCATATCGTCAAGCTTGCTGTTAGACCCTCTTGACTGGAAGGTCGGGGTTGCTGGCGCTATTGCTGGTGGCTCTAATTGGCTTTCTGAGTTACCAGGCATCTCTCGCTGTGGTGGTTGAGGGAGATATGGTGATTTTTGATCACGTGTCATCAACTCTTCTTAACATTTACTTATGAGCCCTTTGGCTGTTAAATAATTCTGATTTGTAGTGTCAAATTCCAAATTGCTAAAATATTTATGATCTTCCCCTTGGACCGCGAAAGCGAATAGACGTGTGCACTCGTAGTAACTTTTTATTTAAAATTTACAAAATTAAATCAATCTAAAAAATATCGGAGTACCAGGCGCGCATAACGCAACAAGTAGTCGCAGAAGAACGCCAGAAAAGGATAGCAACACTTGCAACGGAGCATATTCCGACTGTCCAACTTTTCATCTGCCACCTGTCAACTGTCATCGGACTGACAGCTTGTCATCTGTCATTGAGCTGTCACCTGTCTTCAAGCTGCAATCTGTCAGGTCATAGAAAGAAAGAAAGAAAGAAAGAAAGAAAGAAAATTGCGTTTATTGGCACTTGTGCTAAAACTTAAAACTATAACAATACAAACTTAATAAAAATTAATGCCAAAGGGCCTCAGCTCAGCATAATGTCAGGCGGCAACACACAGTTTGCCACCTGACGCTGATTTTCAGCTGCAGCCCAAAAGTGCCATACGCTCGAAATCAAATACGTATTGTAATAATACGTTTTACAGCTACGAAATTTGTACATTTTTGGACAGAAAAACCCACATGAAAAATAGTTGAGACAACAGTAGAATATACAATTACAGATAATAACAATATATAATAACAGACAATACTAACCACATTGTACTTACAAAAATATTCAGTGCACAGTGTACTTACAAATTAACTGCCTGAGATAAACTAAGTGAGTGGCTATCGGATCATACCTCAAAAAATGGACTCAATATTAATAATAATAGATTAATAAATTCATACAAAAATAAGTAGGTAAACACGCATTACAGGTTTCTCAAATAGCTGACATGTCGGCTCGAATGTTTTCAAATTCTTTTTGGTGAGTTAGTAAAAATTGCTTCAATTTTGACTTAAATGTCGGGGAACTTTTACTATCTTTAATAGGAGGAGGGATATTGTTCCAACACTTACTAGCTGCGTACCGAAAACTGCCTCTAAAAGCCGCCGACTTATGCTGTGGGATGGAAAGCTGTTGCGAACATTTCCTGCCCTGACCAATTCTATGTCTACTAGTCCATGAAAGCTTATCGTACAAGTAAGCAGGAGTCTGGGTTCTGATAACTCCAAAGAGTAAGCTCGCCAGGTGTAGTTTACGTCTAGCTTTCATTTTTAAAATACTGTGCTCGTTGAAAAAGGGTGTGACATGTCCTCTAAAAGGAACTTTAAAACAAAAACGCGCACAGGCATTTTGAAGTCTTTGGATCAGCTTCTCAGTTTTAGAAAGTAGTCGTTGACCGTACACTGTATCCGCATAGTTTAATTTAGATAAAACTAAAGACTCCACAAGCAGCACTCGCAATTCTTCACTGAGATATGGACGGGCTTTATATAAAATCTTAAGCCTATAAAAACAATTACGGATACACTGAGTCACGTGTTTGTGGAAACGAAGATCCGCGTCCATCACAAGACCCAAATTACGTGCTTCATAGACTCGTTCGATAGGCTGACCCATAACAGTTACACAGGAGGCGCAGGGTTTGATTTTACTAAGCTGGTTTGCAGTACCAAAAAGCATATATTTGGTTTTAGTCGCATTCAATGCAAGCGTGTTGTCATTTGACCACTGTACTATGCCTTCAAGATCCGCATTTAAATCATGTAATGCTTGTTCGTAGTCTTTTGGCTTAAACGATATGTAAATCTGAGTATCATCAGCGTAAATATGATATTTACATTTATTTATGATTTTAGTTAAGTCTGCACAATATAAAATAAAAAGTACTGGGCCAAGTATCGAGCCCTGCGGTACTCCTCTTTCCACTGAGCAACGCCAAGAAACAACCCTTGACCCATCTGCGCGTTGTATTTCAACAAATTGCGTGCGATCGCTAAGGTAGCTTTCAAACCATTTAATTGTATCTTCTCCAAACCCATAGAAAAACATTTTGGATAACAATAAATCAACGTTAATACAATCAAAGGCACGTGAGAAATCTAGTAAAACCAACAGCGTACACATTCCCTTATCTTGAGCTGACAATATGTTATCAGTCACGTCCAACAAAGCCGTAGCTGTACTACGACCTTTCCTAAAACCTGACTGAACGTCAGGAAGGATTTTATTGTCCTCCAAATACTTGACCAATTGTGCACATACTACTTTTTCCAACACTTTCGAAAGAACTGGTAGAATACTTATAGGTCTAAGATCATTTATCTCCAATGCATTAGGAGTTTTCGGCAATGGGTGCACTTTAGCAACTTTCCATGGCTCAGGAAAGGATGAGGTTGCGATGGATGTGTTTATTAATGCGGTTATGACGTCTAAAGTCGCGGGTAGTGATTGTAAAATCATATTGATAGAAATTCCATCATAACCTTCAGCATTGGTTTTAATAGTACTCAGTGCGTTAGCGACTTCCCTGTGTGTTATGGGCGACAAGTTAAAAGTAGAACCGTTGTTTCGATTGCATTTAAAAAAGTCAAGCATTGAGTCACTAACCGTACCCGCTCCCGGCACACTGAGAAAATGATTGCAAATTTTGTCGGGGTCGTCAAAGTGCATTGGTAAATCTGTACGTTTAGATGGCAGCAGGTTCGACTTTAAATTTTTCCATAGAGTTTTGGAATCATTAATTTTGCTGTTGATTTTATGTCTGTAGTATGCAGACTTTTCGTAAAATAAACACCTAGAAACGAGTGATTTCAATTCTTTATAATAATTCTTCTTGGAAGATGTTTTTTCTTTTAAAAAGTCAGCATGTGCTTTGTTTCTTAAACGCATCATGAATTTAACATTGTCAGTAATCCAGGGACAAGAACGCTTTCTAACATAACCAGTCTTTAGAGGTGCATGGGCATCCAAAATTGTAAGTAAGTTAGTATTAAATTGATTGACCATATCATTTACGTCTTGCAGCTGGGCAATCGCTTTCCAGTTTAGCAATTCGAGATCCCGATCAAAAATTTCTTTATTTATATCTTTAATTGGTCTATAGGTTATGGCCCGCAGGGGGATTTTCGGGCGTTTAAAATTAAATTCAGCAGAAACCAATGCATGCGCACCTAGATCCGGTATTATGTCAACTGATATAGATCGTGGTTTAACATTTGTACAAATGATATCTATTAGAGAGCTGCCGTGTACAGTAAAATGTGTGGGTGATTGCACTGATTGCTTAAGGCCTAGGCAGTTTAAAAATGAGACTAACTTGTCCGTCTTTGAGTCTGAGTTATTTAGCACGTTGATATTAAAATCACCCATCAGTATTGTGTACTCACATTGTGTTAGGGAATTGACTGAGCCAGATACAGCATCTAGGAAAAAATCAACATCCTGCCAGGGCGGACGATAGGCAGTTCCTATTGCGAGCTTGATTCCGCGGACACTAATTGTGATCCACATCTGCTCGACAGTGGCGTGGGATGCACTAGTAGGTGTTGAGTGGCTTCGAACGTTAATACCGTGCTTGAAATAAAAACCAACACCGCCACCCCGACCCCTCTTAACAGACAGTGAGCGCGGTATATGCCGCAGCCTATAACCCGGTACTGTGGGCGCACGCCCCTCCTCACCTGTTCTCAACCACGTCTCATTTACAGCCATCACATCTACGTCCAGATCCAGTAAAGCTGCTATAAATTCATCATGTTTTGTGCCCAAAGATCCCGCGTTCCAAAAACCAACCTTAAGGTGTTTATTAGACAACATTTGTAAAATGATTTACTAACGAGAAATAAATCGTCGCAGAAAAAAATACTAAGTAGAATAACTCAAGGATTGATTCAAGGGGATTCCTAAGTGCCTTCCGAAAATGTTGGAAAAGATAAAGCGCATGTAAAACATTGATAATACAATAAATAAATAACATGTAGAGTAAATTGGTTGTTTCAATCGATAAAAAAAACAATATATATATATTGCATAGCACCGTGGGCAGCAAAATTATTAAAAACTAATACACATCTTAAAAATCTAGCAACGTTAGTAGAATGACACAAAACACATAATAAAAATGAAAATAGGTTAATTAGAAAATCCTTACGTGGTAATATATAAAATCTCAACACATCAGAAAAAACGTCGACATCAAACATTATGAACGTAATCATAGACAAACCTATTGTGTAACAAAAAAACGCGAAATGTCTTTTTCCTTTCTAATGTGTACGGCTGACTGACCCTCTTCCTTACGCGCAAGTATGCGGCCATCTTTAGTCCAGGCGTATTTCCATTGTAGGCGACCAGCAGCTAGACGTGTTTCGCGGAATAAAAGCCTGTTAATTTTTGTTAGGCGCTCGTTGAGGTAGATGCGGTGTGGCGCTCCTGGTACTTCAACGTCAGCGGTAGTGAGGTTGCGGCGGACGCGCGCTGCGCTCAGCAAACTGTCTCGCACCGCCCGCTTTGCTAGTCGGACAACGATGATTCGAGGGCGAGGCGCTTCACCTTCGGTGTGGTCACGAAGAACGTTGCCAACCCGCTTAGCAAACACAATATCGTGGTCCTCGAGCTTAACCGCTAGTTTAAGCGCTAGGGTGTTCATCAGCTGTGCTGGATTTTCTCCGCTAGTCTCAGTAACGCCTGATAACTGAACATCATTCAGTAGCGTCTCTTGCTCCCGCTCGTTCAGCTGCTGCTGAAGTTCCCCAATCGTTTCCTCCAATTTAATTATACGTGGGGAATCCGAGTTGTCGGGTTTCTCCTCGAGTTCTTTGACACGAAACTCTAGGGTGTCTATGCGGTTACAACACTGATCAATCTTAACGGTCATACCCGAAAACTCATCTCGAAACTGGCGTAATTCTTCGCGCATCGCAGTCACCTCGCTTCGCAAACAGCGGATTTCCATCGCGAGGCTGATTTCGACTTTTGACTGAGTTTCGGGCGTGTTTTCGTTTGTTCTACTTTCAGTGATGTGCACCGCTGCATGACTGGTGGACGAACTCTGCTCATCGATTCCCTTAACAGGAGTCTGGGAGTTATCCGTTCGGGGCACCTTCGCCTTACATCCAGGGCACATCCACTTTGCAGAGGCTGGTGCCGTGGGGGCAAGGTTAACGCAGACTCGATGATAAAACGCCGGACATTTCGAGCATTTCATGCCCTCATTCACTGCCAAAAATTTACCGCAGGCTCCGCACTTCAGCATTATCAAATTTCGGATTAACCAAATAAAAACAACAAAATTTTTGGAATCACAAAAAGAGTTCTTGCGCTTGGCCCAGATTCGAACCCACGAGTAATAGGTTAGTGAGTTATGAGACAGGGTCTTAGCTACACTCGCTATTTCGACACTTAAGTATGTAGTCAAATTAGTGGTCCGCGTAGCACAGGGATGGCAGTTTTTTGAAACAAGTAGGGTGTGTTAAATAAAATTCTAGTTCAAAGACACAAAACACCGTACACTGTTCACTGTATTGATATTTAGAAATTATTGTTTTTTGATATTTACACTATGTTTACTGTTTATTTTATTATATATTGTTTGTGAAATTAAAGTTATTGTCACAATCACCGTTTTTATGTATTGATCAAGTCCAAATATTACTGATTATTACTATAAAATATTTTTTATTACGGAGCAAAAAGAAATACGTATTCGCTGTTTCGAGCGTACGACGCGTCCCCCCAAATAGGACAACGTTTCTTTCGACGCAGAGCAAACAAGTAATCCAGGGAAGGTGCTTAACACGAAATCAAATCGTAAGTTCTTGCAACTTATTTAAAACATATTATTATTGTGCTCACCCTAAACGGCCACAATGTTTAAGTCGCCAACTAAAACCCCCACCTCAAACCAAACTCCATCACGGTCGGATACTGACATCCGCAAATTATGTGAGGAAGAAGCACTTAAATCCAATGCTTCCATTATGATTACCCAGCGAGCAAAGCGTCGATGCCCTCCCGACGAATCGGAACTATCTGACAAGTTGAATGTCCTAAAGTGTGATATTACAAATGAAATTAAAGATTTAATTGGTGACCTGATATCTGCCCAAAACTCTAGATTGGATAAATTAGAAAACTACTTTCATGAAATCAAAAACCAATTTCAAATAATCGAAAATACTAATCAAGAAATAGAAAAATCTATGTCATCGATGTCAGACCAATTATCATCTGTGGAGTCAAAAATATCGGGCCTAGAAAAGGAGCGCAGAACTCTGACCACTAAGTTATCCCTACTAGAGGAAAAGATTCAGTTCTTTGATCGCTGCTTATTAAAAACTAGTGTCGAGATTCGAAACGTCCCTAAAAAGAATTTGGAAACGAAAAAAGACCTCTATGGCATGATGTCACATTTATTCAAACACTTAGATCTGGACGTGAATGCCTCAGATATTCGGGATGTAGCTAGACAGCCGGCTAAGCGGAAAGCCGAAAGAACATCTATTTCGGTCGAATTCAACAATACACTATTGAAAAGTGACTTCTTGACAGCTGCCAAGGCCTTCAACAAACAAAACCCAACCTGCAAACTAAACTCCTCTCATATTGGTTTCCCGAACGACACAAACACACCTATTTATGTAGCTGAACAGCTTACGCCTGATTCGAAAAAGATTTTCTACCTGGCGCGTAACTTTGCAAAATCAAATCAATATGCCTACTGCTGGATTTCAAATGGGAGGATATTGCTGAAGAAACAAAGTGATAGCCCATATATAGTTGTCAAAAATGAATTTCAATTAACACAGTTACTCGAAACAAAAGAGGCATGACTAATATTAGGCGTCAAGTTATTATTCTTTTTTAACCGTCTGTCTTTTTTAAACCTATGTTTATATCTGTGTTATTTTTTACTTCTAAACTATGTTCATAATGTTGAAACAAAAATGGTAACAATTGCATTTAGTTTACATACACCTATTCATGACTCCCATAACCATACACACACCAAATACACATTACAAGACTACAAACCACGCTATCCATTCTACACTACACTAACACAACTCACTTGCCACTTCTACACCAACCACATTATCAAAATATTATTTATGCCTATTTGTATTTTAAAACTAAAGTTACTATCACCACATCTTTCACTTGGATTGTACAGTAGCCCCCATGGGAATCTAAGGGTCAACTCACCCCGCAGTATAACCTTACTCAAGTGTGCCCTTTTGTACCCACCTACATCCTCTAACAATGACTGATAACATCTCCCTACTAGAGGATGTTGACCAACTATCAATATCCGATTTGGTTTCATGTACCCCGGAAGAGACCTGCCACCGTATAGGCAATCCCAATCAACATATTAAAATGTTAACACAAAATTTACGATCTATAAATCATAATTTTCAAAATTTCGAAACACTTTGTGCAAGATTTTCTTTTGACTGTGACATTCTCGTTTTGACCGAATGCTGGCTAAAGTGCGCTGGGAATCAATGCCTTCCAAGCTTATCCAATTACAATAGGTATACTTCAACGAAACACATAAACAAAAACGATGGCGTCGTTGTATATACTAGGTCCGATATTACACTTTCAGTTGAAGAACCAGAATTTAATAGCTCTGCATCCGGTCTTTTACTTAAAATAAGTAATGATATAGCTATTTTGTGTGTCTACCGATCCCCATCTAATCACCAAATTGATAATTTTCTAGCGGCACTCAATTACATTTTACCCCCCCTTTCAAAATTTAAAACTGTACTTATCACTGGCGACATAAATATCGACATCAAACACCCTGATGATCGGGCACATAACTATTTAAGCTGTCTTGCCTATCATGGACTTTTGCCCACCTATACGTTACCAACTAGAGGTAACAACTGTCTCGATCACATATTCCTGCGGACTAAAAGTGCGGCTTTGACCTTTGTCCTAGACACCACCGTTACTGACCATTTTTCGACCTTGATGTGCATAAAAACCAAAGTTAAATCATACATACCTACCAAAAACCACTCAAAAATTAATTTCGATTCTCTAGATGAAGCAGTAAACTCACTGGATTTCTCATCAATATACTCTATCGAAGACCCAAATACAGCGATCGATACTTTTATAGCACTGGTGTCCAGTGCTATAATGGCGAATACAGTGGTCTCAAGTTGTTCAGCGAGGAAACGTACTCTCAAACCTTGGATAACACCTGGACTTCTTAGATGTATACGTAACAGGGACAATTTACATCGGCAGTTCAATCAATTTCCCAACAACACAACTCTTGGCATCACTTATAAAAGATACAGAAACTTTTGCGCTAAAATCTTAAAAAAAACAAAACGATTGTATGATTCCGAACAATTAAAAAAAGCTGGTCAAAACTCTAAAGCACTATGGGACACAATCAGAAACATAACTAACACCAGAAAAAGCAGACAAAGTTCAACACAGTTGCTATCACTTGCAGAATCACCAGCTCAATCATGCAATACTGTTAACAAGTTTTTCACCGATATAGGCAGTGACCTCGCCAGAAAAATTATAAATGGTCAGCAAAGGACACAAACAAACCCATCTACCACAAATTCCTTCGCCTTGGACAGTACAGATCAAAGCGAAATTACCTCTCTGATTCACTCATTAAAATCTAACGCAGCTACAGGCTGGGATAACATCTCGCCTATAGTTCTTAAAAGATACGCCGTGGTACTCGCACCTGTTATTACCCATATTTTCAATCTTTGCCTTCAAACTTCTGTCTTTCCAAGTTCTTTGAAACGTGCTATTATTCACCCAATTTTTAAAGGCGGTGATGGAAAATTAGTGAACAACTACCGCCCAATCGCAGTACTTAGTGCACTTTCAAAAATTCTTGAACGGTTGGTAAATAACAGATTAGTTAAATATCTTGATAAATACAAAATTATCTCCACACAACAATTTGGTTTCCAGAAAAAGAAATCTACTTCCGACGCAGTCCACGAACTAACTGCTTTCATAGTCAAAAGCCTTAATAACAAAAAGAAGGTGATCACGATTTTCCTTGACCTCACAAAGGCTTTTGACACTGTTCCAACAACCACACTCTTGCAGAAGCTTGAAGATATAGGTGTTCGTGGAATGCAATTAGATTTCTTTAAAAACTACCTTACAAACCGTACCCAATCAGTAAAAATAGGTGATCACTTCAGTCATGAATCGACTATAAACTACGGCGTACCACAGGGTAGCATATTGGGGCCTACTTTATTCTTGATTTTTATTAATGGCCTTTGTAACCTAAATATCCCAAATTGTAAAATAACATCTTACGCAGATGATACTGCACTCACCTTCGTAGCTGATTCTTGGTCGGAACTCCGCAAAAATGCACAACTGGGCTTCAATACCGCCTTCACATGGCTAACATCACATACACTCACATTAAATACCGCGAAAACAAAATGCATCACCTTTTCTATTAGCTCTGCCTCACAGCCTAGAATTTCAATGAACCTCAGAGCTCACTCTTGTTCTATGGATCGAGACTCAATTTGTCCATGTCCTCAGATTGAAACTGTTAATAAGATCAAATATCTCGGCGTACTGCTGGATAAAACTCTTAGTTTCAAACCTCAAGTTGAAATTCTGACAGGTAGAGTCCGAAAACTTATTTATATTTTTAAATCACTCCGTAGTGTTGCAAATCCCACCTTAATACGCAGTGTGTACTTCGCCCTATGCCAATCAATAATATCATACTGTATCTGCTCCTGGGGAGGTACCCATAAAACTACACTAAAACCTCTGGAAGTCGCACATAGGGCTATACTTAAAGTGGCCACGTTTCGACCAATATTTTACCCAACCACAGAATTATATAAAAACTGTGGAGTCCTCAACGTGCGACAACTATTTATCTATCACGCGGTTCTATTACAACATCGCAAAACTCCTTACACCCAACTCAACAAACGCCGTAAAGATTTAATTTGTTTGCTTCCATCTGTTAAATTTAAATTTACGCAAAGATTCTTTGATTATTTAGGCCCCTCTCTATATAACAAAATAAACAAAAGTGTATACATCTATGACCAACCATATCATAATTGTAAAACACTTATACGAAATTTTTTGCTTGAGAAAACTTATGACGAAACCGAACATTTCATATGATCAAAATCTTAAAGTGGCTTAAACAGTGTCATTCTCTCTTGCACACACATACATAAACACACATCACACATACATACCCTTACACTCACACACACAAACACACACACAACACACACACACTCACACATCACATTCATTCACTCACAGACGTACACAAGAACATGCACACACTTAAACCTGTTACCTTTCATAGATCACAGTAGTACTTACCAAACAAACAATTATGTATTAGAACAATAAATTGTGTATTTACTTTAGTTACTAAATGAGCTTCTTTTTGTGGGGTGGCAACTGTTTAACCTTAACACAAGCTATCATTTAGCTTAGCTAGGTTAACAGTATGACATCCTTATAGGTAGTATAGATTTAACCTCAATGTAACACATCCTGTACTAGAAATAAGATAAAAATGTACTACAAATCTTTTTTGAAATAAATTTATTATTATATTATTATTATTATTATTATGATCGGTCTGTCCTAAAGAAATAATCTTTTCATGATTCACTTGAAAGTCTTTCCAGTACTTTTCAAGTAACTCGAGTTTACGCTTACAGTAATCTATAGTTTTACGCTCTACGCTATCCTTTTTAAAATTGACGAGGAGTTTTCTAATCTCCTCCGCAATCTCGGATTGAACAAAAAAAAGACTCTCCATCTCGCTGCTGGTGTAAGAAAATTAAACGATCTTACTTGGAAGAACCTTCTGCTGCTGCTAGCCTGACGAGAGTTGCTCCTCACGTCAGACACCCGTTGATGTTGCTAGTGTGAGTTGTCAACTCACTGCTGGCTGCTCGGTACTCCCAGAGTACCGCTGTTGCTGCTACTGCTGATACAATATTGAGCACTCCCGCTCAATATGCTGCTGCTAAAGTCACTCGCTGCTACGGTAACCACTACAGTCACTGTCAAGCTACGCTAAGAAACACTGTAATACCACGTGTCACTAGTTCAATGCAAGTTCACTTCACGACTGTTAGTCCCGAAAATTCAAGTCCAACCGCGAAGTCCTTTACAGAGGCTGAAGGACCAAAATGTAGGATCGCGACCTAAGTGGTACCTGGTGGGAAGGCTACGCTATTAAGTTAAACACTCGGATAACTATTAAAAGTTTATTGCGAGACAGTTTAGGCTAAGCTATCGCTAAGTTGATGGAAATGAATGCACCCGGTTGCTTTCCGCGATACACTGAGCTCGCGGCGCACTAAGTGCGGCCGCGTTGTATAGCTAAGTCAGCAAACGTGATCGATTGCAAAATATTGCATCGAACACAACTAGTAAGTCAGCCATTTTAGTTTTTCGTTTATCAACAATTGCATTAAAATAAAACCATCTTTTTCTAACACCTTTTGTTGTCTTTTTTTTTTATCGTGGTAAAATACCAGGTATCCAGGTACCAGGTATCTTAGAAGAAGTTACAACTGCAATTGGTACAGGAACAGTTATTTTCTGTGTTGTAGGACCTGTTACTGTTGTAGAAGTATTAACAGTAGTTGTAGTAGATTCCGTACTCTTTATTGGAGTAACTGTTGAGTATAAATTCTTGTCTATTATTGTAATATCTCTCGTTGCAACATCGACATTATTGTTTACAAGATTTTGGTCTGTTTTGGCTTTCGTATCAGTAATCTGTTTATATTTTGCTTCAAGATTTTTATCTTCTTTTACAATGTCTTGCTGCTTATTACTCTTAATCAGATTTTCTTCTTTCCGTATATCTCCATTCATTGAAGTTTCCGCATTTACCTGATAGTTATCAACTATTTCTTTCTTGATTTTGGATTCTTTTTTATTTACGTTTGTTATTTTATGAGCGGTTTCTGTTACTATATGGTCTGTCTCATTCGCAAGATTACGTGTATCTGATCTGAACATTACACCATTTTCCATGTGAGTGTTAGAATTCTTATCCTGAGTATGTTGAAATTCTGATATGATATCAGGTGTTTCTATACTATTTCTTTCTTTAATCGTTTCTTTATTATTATCAAGCATTGCTTGCAAATCTGATTTATGAAATCTAGCATCGAATTTATTGGTTTTTTCAAAGACATTTCCTAAGTCGTTGATTGTGAAATCTATGTCTTTGACGATATTGTTTTTATTTATTGGTTCAATTTCATTATCTGCTGTTCTTTGGACTTTTAAATCGTTTTGCGTAACCTGGAAATCTCTGTTTACATCTAATCTAAGCATTGTCTCGGACTTTTTACTATTTTCTGTGTTACTTTTTAAAGAATCTTCATTTGTAGCAGGTCCAGATATAAAATGTCTTTTATTAACTGCCGTTTCTTTCACCTTCGTTTCATTTGGACCAACCTGGTTATCATTGGGAATCATGTCAGTAACTGGTATGAATATATCTTTGGACTTGACATCGGTTTTTGTGACATTTTCTTTATTTTTAGCATCCTTGTCCGCAATATGTTGAATTAAAGAGTCTGTTTTGTTTACTGATGTTTTTGTTTCGTTTGTATCATCTGAAGTTACGTTGTTATCAATGGTGGACACTTTAATACTTGATCTAAATCCAGTTTCCGACAAGTTAATTTTAGAATCTTTATGTTCTTTAATGGGAAACTCTTTTTTGTCAACTGAAACTCCTGTTATTTTAAATTTATTTTGCCTGACTTTATAATCGATAGGACTTTCTGGCCTGAATTTAATTTCAGTCCTTATGTCTCGTTCTTTGTCATATTTATTGATTTTAGAATCTCTACCTGTATTGTAATTTATTAATGGTTCTTTGTTTTTATATGCAGCTCCTGCCATATTTCCTTTATCTTGCTTCAAAATTTCATTGCCTTGAAACTCGTTTTCATATTCTGGTTTATTAGCTTCAGGTGTTTCGAGCGTTTCTAAGTCTTCAAATTCTTCGTGTTCATTTATAAATTCCGTTTTGTTATCTACACTTTCTTCTATCTCTAATCTGTTATTATAGTCGTTCACCAACTGATTTTCATCTAATGCTGACATAGTCACAATTTCTTTAGGTAATTTAGGTTTCACTATGTTACTTTTTACGACAAATCTATGCTTAACTTTATTTACTTCCTCTGTATTACTACTTACTTCATTCTTGACTTCATTTGAAGGTCTTTCAAGATTTATGACAAATACGGGAGGATTTAAAGTCTGTTCAGTTGGTCTCAGAACTACTTTCTCATTTCCTTGTGGATTGTAGAATTGTCTTGTAGAACCAGGTAGTTTACTAGTAGCAAGAGTTCTCCTATCCATGGATTTGATTGCTTTACCAGTTTCTTCTGGCATCTTAACATCCAACATCTGCAAAAACTGTTTTTTTGTAGACCTGGTCAGTAGATTGTTTCGCCTGTAATTGAAAAAAGGTATTTGTAATGCAGAAAGTATCTGGCAGTGACTGGTTGATATAAGCGAAAGATTGTGTGCTGTGACGCTCCTTGGGGAGGTCTATCTATGTTCAGTAGTGGACTGTAATAGGCTAAAATGATTATAGCAATGTTTAATTAGTTAACAAGTCTTGTACAGGTTTATCTCTATATTATAAAAATCAATTGCTGTTCGTTAGTGTTGCTAAAACTCGAGAACGCCTGGACCGATTTGGCTAATTTTGGGTTTGATTTATTTGTGGAAGTCCAGGGAAGGTTTAATAAATTTATTCTAAGGCGGTACGAAGTTTGCCGGGTCAGCTAGTAAGAGGATAAATACAAATGGTATTGGCTTTTGGGATTAAATACACACATCAAAAGTGTCTAGGGATCAAGCATTTTTATGCGGATTTCTTGAGATTGAGATGTGGCTTTGTAATAAATTTATGATTTTATAAATTTATATGGATCCTTTTTGGTGCATTTCATAATTTGAATCAGGAACTGTTAATCAAATTCGAGTAAAAGATGAAAATCAGCTGTCAATATTTTCCCTATAAAAACATACAACGCATTGAAGACATTATTAGTGCTACTGTTTCCCTACTACTGATTAAAACCAACGTTATTATGGAGCGGCGACGTCATTTAAGCAGGGAAGAAATGCTCAGAGACGTGGGAATGATAGAAGCTGGTTCCCGGCAACGTACTGTGGCTTTAGCTCTGAATACAAGTCAGAGTGTTATCAGTCGACTTTGGACACGTTACCGAAGCACTGGTACCGTGGCTGAGCGCCATGGAGGACGGTATCGCTGCACCACACGGAGACAAGACCGATACATTCAAATCTTAACTCGAAGAGCTCCAACAATAACCGCCATGATGTTAGCCGTGAGGCTTCATCACTCTTCAGGGAACTTAATTAGCGACCAAACAGTCAGAAACCGCTTGCATGAAGTGAACCTTCATTCCCGAAGACCGCTACGGGTACCACCTATAGCAATGCACAATCGTAGGATTCGATATCAATGGGCTCTTGAACACAGAAATTGGGCAGAAGAACAATGGCGTTTCGTGTGCTTTTCTGACGAGTCTCGTTTTGGTATGAGACCGGATACAAGACGTATACGACACTGGAGAACCCCTGGACGCCAACAGCGATTAAAATCCTGCCAGGAAGTCCATCCTTATAGTGGTGGAACCATCATGGTATGGGCGGGTATTTGGATCGGCGGAAGAACTGAGTTGATTTGGATCAGAGGCAACCTCAACGCTCAAATTTATGCTGAGACGATTGTATCAGACGTCATCGTTCCTCTACAAGTGCAAATCGGTCCCTTATTTCAGTTAATGCATGATAATGCACGACCGCACACCGCAAGAGTTGTAAGACAGACTCTCGCCGCAGCTAACATCAATGTCCTGCCCTGGCCTGCTCAGTCGCCAGACTTGAACCCGATTGAGCATGCATGGGATATGCTACAGAGAAGAGCTCTGCCGAATATGGAGGGTATCCAGTCGCAAGAAGACCTTTTTTTGTTGTTGCAACGAACATGGGCGGCCATTCCACAGCGTGATTTGGATGAACTCATTTTGAGTATGCCAAACCGATGTTCTTGTGTTGTTAGTGTTCGCGGTAGAAACACGGATTATTAATTGTTTAAGTTACCCAATAAAATTTTAAAGAAAACTGTTATTTCAGTCTTTTTTTCGAACTTTAATGTTAGTGGTTCAAATGTCAAAAATCCCTTTATTAGGAAAATGGCAAATTTCTTTATGAATGCAAAGGTGACTTGGTTTATCGTTACTGTGACAAACGATAACACTTTATTTGATGAATCCTTAAAGAACATTTTAATTAATATCAATCAGGAGAAAAGTTATTGCAAAAATATATGTTGATCCCTAGACACTTTTGATGTGTGTATAATGACCACCATAAAATGCTTTGATACCCTTAGCTACTACACTTCAAATTGTATTCGAACACCAAATATAGTAAATGATCACCAAATCTATACTGAATGTGCACCAAATCTAAAACTCGCTTTAGCAAGATTTCAGGGACACCCCGAAGTTCGGTTTGGTTAGGTTCCTTTAAACCTTGTACACAGAAATAGAAGCCCCGCGAAGCGGGGCTTCGTCGACCCTGCTTAGGTAGATTTTTTTTATTACACCTCGTTATGACATATTTTAATGAACATATTTTGGTGATCATTTACTACTTTTGGGTTGACAATGATTTATTTGGAGTCATTTTGATTAAATAGGATAGCGAAATGTTAAAACTGGTTATAATTTTCCATTAAAATGCGGGTTTCATTTTGGTGATCATTTACTATTTTTGTCTGTTATATGTTACTATATCTGGTGGTAAGTTAAACATAAGCCTTGGCTTTTTCATAGTTTCGTATTCCTACATAATCTTTTATGAAAATTGAAATTAAAGTTTTGGTACCACATATAGCTGATATTGACTTTCTATGTGTCCCAAATAATTAAGTTTCTATTTAAATTTTATCGAGACGAGATAGGCCCCAATGTGACAAAATTTCTAAAGAATCTTTTTCTTTTTATTTCAAGAACATTTTTCAATAAAAATGGTTTCACCTAAGTCATGTGTAAAGTCCAACGTTTTATAAATGAAAATAAAATCTTACTTTTCAATTCCTAACGGCCTCTTTCTCTTATTGTACTGCCGTTTCTCCAGGTCCTTTCTCTTAAATATTTGTCTCTTTTCCTGGAATCCGCTATGTGGCTTGTCATGCTGTTCATCATATACTTTTCCATGCGTTCTTTCATTTTCTGACTCATGTGCTATAACAATCATCTTGTGATAGTCTGATTCAAATATATTTTCACGCGTCTTCTCATTCTTTGTTGCATATACTTTTTCAGTTGTTTTTTCGTACTGCGACGTTGTTTTAATTTCATAGGCATTTTTATTATACTGTTCATTTATATTTTCATATTTAGGATCTGAATATCCATTCCTAAGCCCCTGATTCTTCAAGTAATATTTTTTTCCGTGGACTTTACCGTACCCCACTCCATATGCTTTTCTACGCGTCTTGCGAAATTCCGGTCTATGCAGCGTTCCAAGTCGCCTATTATGGACTTTACTCCTTTTGTATTTATGATCATTTTCGTTTAACTCTCTACCCAAGTTATGATTTGGCGTATCTCTGCTCTTGTTGGCCAGTTTATCTAGCACAGCTTGTGGTAGTCTTCCCGTCGATTCCTCAATCCATATAAGCTTCTTCTGAGTAGTATTGTTTATAGGTGTGCTTGTCGCCACATTTAAATTTTCAATTACCTCTGATTTCTTTGGTACTTTCTTCAAATTGACCTTTTGTCCTGAGGTTTTATGTTGTAGGTACTCATTTGGTTCTATAGATTCCAACGATGTAGATAGACTAATTATATCATTCGGATGTTTGATGTCACTCCTTACTTTGACATTCATTTCATCTTGGAGAGTTTGTTCTGCTTTCTTCTGTTGAATATCACGAGGTTCATCGATAGTGTCTTCTTTATAATGTTCATATCGCTTCTTTGTATTTTTAATGTCATTATACTCTGATACCTCGTTTCCGTGTTTAGATTGTTTCATTTTGATCTTGTTAAGTTTTGTTTTTTTACTGTTAGTATATATTTCATATTTTGTTGGATCAGGTTTGAGATTTTTAGCTTTATTTATATTATATCTGGAGTTCCCGGTATTATAAGCTTTCATATTTGCTATATTACTTCTTGGCGGAAGATTATTTCTGTATCGTTTCCATAACGTTTCTATTTTACGTTTCAAAAGCCTTCTTGCATTCATACTTAAGTTCGTATAATGATCAAAAATAATCAATCGAAGTCCATTTTTAATTATGTTAACCAAATCAGGTTTAGACTTTCTTGATTTTTTTCCATAACTTTCTAAATCAGATAAGACTTTTTGAAACTTACCTCCAGCCTGTCTGTACAAAGAATTTACATAATCAACGAGCTCCTTAACATTATTGTCATTATTTTTATATTTTAACCCATCAGAAAGTGCAATAATTGCGACTTTTTTGAAACGCGTGGATTTATCTTTAATCGAATCAAATTTTTCACTGATAAACTTTTCAACTTCATTATTCTTCATTACTTCGTAAAATTTACATCCTCTGTAGTTATGATTTCTAAATTCTTTGTTTAGGATGCTGATGAAATCTTCAAATGCGGTATCTTCGTAACTGTTAAGTATGATAACAGCTTCTTGAATGAAATCTGTGAGTGTATCGTCTCTGGAGTTTCTTCGAAAGTTTTTAACTTTACTAATATTATTGTTTTTATCAATAACTGTTCTGATTTCTGTTATAACATGTTGTATGTTGTCTAATAGTTTGATGTCAGCTTCTTTGTCTTTGTGGTTAAACTCGAGGAATGTCTCTAGTGCTAGATTGACTGATCTAGGGTTTATGTTTGGTTTGTACAAGAGGGAATGTGTGTTAGCTGGAAAAAATATTAGAATTAATGTTGATTTTATTGATTTCGATGTAAATCGCAAAGTAATCACATTATAATTAACGCTCCTGGACGTAAGCTTCCTCCCAAAGAGCACCAATTCTCCCGGTATCACTTTGTTTTGGGAAATTGGTAAGCAATGATGTGGTTGACGGTAGGTAAAACACTCTTGACTTGAAGACCACAGGGTTGTAGGTATCAGGAAATACAGATTCCACCAGGGAACTCCTTAGGTCTAAAATAAAATCACAAAATAACTACCAAATATCACAACCAGTAGAAAACATGTGCACTTTTCCATTTTGATATACAAAAAATGCTAACATTTTTACGATACCATTAAAGTTATGAATATTTTTTATAATTTAATTTTTATTGAAAACAAACTGAAATAGAAAAGTAACTAGTTTTATACAAAACTCAATGTTCTCTTAAAAGAACTGTTACTTTGGATTATTATTTCAAATAACTGTTATTTTGAATAAATATGTGATTGCAAAATAATACATCTTGGGAATAAATTGTGAATTAAGTGAAAAAAATATTTTATAAAAACAATATGTCAATATCTTTTTATAGTAGAAATGATAAATAATTTTAAAATAAACTGTTTCATTTCTAGTAATATTATAAGAGATGCTAGCGTATACATCTTGGAAGTAAAAAAATCGTTTTGAATAATGATGATAATGAACTAGTTTGTTAATGAGTTTAAAAAATGGGTATCCATTTAATTTTTAAATGCGCAAAAAAAGTTAATAATATTACCTAAATTAATTAATTTAAAAGCTCTAGAAAGGATGCTATTATTATTGTTATTTAGTCTATTTTCAAATTATGATTTATTTTATTGCAATCAAAAAGGACAACGTAAGTTTTAATTATTTTTAATGCAACTTCCTAAAAAAAAGATCATGTAATGTTTTAGAGTTAACGATAACTTCGATACTAAAGGTGAAGGAAAACATCGTGAGGAAACCGGCATTTCCTAGAACCAAAAATTCGAAGACATGTGACCTACCAACCCGCACTGGGCCCGCGTGGTGGATTATGGCCCACTCCCTCTCACAGAGAGGAGGCCTGTGTCCCAGCAGTGGGAACGTTATAGGCTGATGATGATGATGATGATAACTTCGCGTTTGATCACTATCTCGCCTGATGGTAAGTGAAGATGTGGTGGACGGTGAAGCACGCTTGCCTAGAAGTAACCTGTTCACTCTTGACTTGAAGACCACAAGGTTTTAGCTATCAGGAGAAACAGACCCCGTAGGAAATTAAACTCCTTAGCTGTGCACATAATAAAAGTACTGGCAAAACGCTTCGTAGCCCAGTCAACGAATGCTCAAAACAAGCTATACAGGGAAATTCTTCCTTCCTTCTAATCCTTAAACTCAAGGGCTAGGGGCTGGGACATTTGATATGTTCACCTCCGAACTAGTCCAAACAAGTTACGTAGTCACAAATTGTGTTGAATTTCCCTCTTTGTTCGTGGGCTATGTGTACCGGACGGATGTCCGGACAGGTCCACTCGAATTTGTATGGTTCTTTCTTCAAAAGACCATTTCAGACATTGACCTGCATGGTCCTCGTATAAACTGTTCTACATTTATGATGTCTGGACTTTAAAAGAGACTGGTGACCTCTGAGTTTGTTTCGGATGTTTCTTCCCAGAGTAGTCAGGTACGAAACACCGGCCCCTCCTAGTTTTACGAAAAGACGTGTAAAAGTGTTGATATTACCTACATGCATAAATTTAAAACATCATTTCATTTAATTTCCATAATTCATAGAGATGGCGCATTGCCGTACCTACGTCTTTGCCCAGGAATGAACTGCTCTAAGCCGATGAAACTAAACTGATAACACTTCATATAATTCCAGCGACCCTCACCAAGCGGCCACTCACAGCCCTTATACACAAATCCATCCGCGACATTGACGAACTGCTCCAAAATTTCCAAAAAGAAATACAGAAAGAAAAAGCAATGCTTCGTACAGTTGACTTTGATAAAAGCCTTAAAGAAGACTTGGGTCTATTCGACTACAACGTGACACCTTTATGGTGGAAAAATAAGACTTCGGGAAACTTCACTGTAGAAGATAATACCACACATTCCACCTTCTTGATGTTAGAAGCTATTACGAATGGTCTTTGGGTTAGTCCCTGGCCAGAAATTACCAACGTGCCTTCAACTACTCGTATTACTACTTCGAGTCCGTTGTACGATTCCGATGAAATATTCTACAAAGATCATACTTCAAATAACCCGTTTCCATCTATAAGTTTTTGGCCAGAACCTGTTAGAACTATTCCTGATTACACTCCTTTACTACCATCTTTTTCTCCTGGAGCATCAAGAACTACTACTTTGAATCCTATGACGACTATAAATCTAGATTATTTGCCTTCCTGGACAACTTCTGAAGTATTTCCTCCAGCTTTGAGAGGATCGATCTCAGCTAAAGTTTTGTCATCTTCGAACATGTCCACGACATTGAAACCTCAAAATTTTAAGCTGATGAGGAATTTGACAGGAGTGTCAACTGATTTACGAGTGAAATCGAATAATACGACACCAAATCGTGAGTATTTTTAAAGATATGGGTTTCCACTTCACTCTAGTTTAAGTCAGATACAAAGTCTACGATGAAGCGAGCTTACCCAGAAGAAGCCTGTTCACTCTAACTTGAAGAGATTAGGGTTGTACCTATGAGTTCGGAAACACAGACGCAATGGATTTCACTTTTTTGCCATCCGCGTTATGATATATTTTTTCCATCCATGGGAATTATAGTGGGACTACCTGAGAAACCTTTAGACTAGAATAGAATAGCCTGTATTTGTTAACATACTTAAGTAATTATAATTTGACGGTACGGTGTCCCAGTTGCTGAACGATCAACTGCTGTGCAACTTGTTTCGGATTCGATTCCTTCACGGAACAAATATCTAGACACGCGGGAGCGTGGCCAGCCAAAGCAAGGCGCGCTCACAATGTTTAATATTACACGAACCATTTGGAGGCACTTTTTAGCCCCTCATAACTCAAAAACTATTTAACCTAGACTTGTCAAATTTGGCACATATATTGAGACTGGCGAGATAGATATGTGTTCCAAATTTTATAAACATATCTCAAACGGTTATTTAGTTATTAACGACCAAAAATCGTCATTTTTATGACTGACCTATAGATCAAAACTATATCCCAGTTCCAGATGACCTAGAAAGTTCAAAGGACATCATTTTTTTTGGGCCTTTTCTGAAAGTGCCAACGAAAAAAATTGGTACCTATGGGTAGTACTAGTCATTTGGAGCAATAGTTATTATGGCACAAAAGTTGTAAGATTGCTCTCGGCCAAGTTATACAAGTTCGAAGATTCGTAATTTTCATACATTTTTTAATTTCTGAAACTGCCGAGAATCACCAAATAATGATAAGCATTGCTAGAACTAGCGACCCTAAGCAATTTAGCATAACGCCTGTAATCCCTGAACACCTCTGCCCAACCCGGGCAGAGGTGTACCGAAATAAAATAAATAATAATCTGTTTATTTTTTGTGAAAAGTAATAAAAACATTTTAAAATATACAAATCAGCTGGTGGGACCAGCATCGGGAACAAAATCGAAGCTGCCTGTGGTAGGCCTCTTGGGAGAGCAACCTCCTAACAATACGAGTCGTGACCAAAAGTACTTCTTTCTGAATCAACCACGTTTTTAGGGTAATAAAATCATCAACCGTGCTACGGTACCTATCCTGCTGAGATAGTCCCGCAAGCCGGTAGGTATTTGGCTCCATAAGGGCCACTGAAAGCTTATTTAGACTCGCGTGGAACACGACATGCTGTCGTCCTGGGCCTGATCATTGATAAGACAACTAGCTCCGCATTCCTTGCCGTACGCGACTGGATTGAGATTTCGAGGGCGTCCTCTTTCGCGTGTTCTGCCTCTTCCTTCGCTATCATTACTGCTGAAGAAGAAGTGGCAGCCTCCTTTCCGGATTGCCAACGTGTGATCTGAAAGCAGATCCTCCAGCATCTATGTGTATGAGTGGATCACCCGAATAGCCATGATCCCCTGGTGCGATTAGCTTGTGTGCTCGCTTCCTTATGGAAACGACAGACACAGGGTTCCCGTAGTGGGGCTTTAACCGTACCGCTCCCACGTAGAGCCTTCAGAAAGCGGCGTTTGCCTCGCAAGGTTGGCTAAAAGCTTGAAGGCAGCCCCGGCTCGATCCTGTTTTTGATCTCATCATCTGCCTAGCCTTTTCCCAACTATATTGGGGTCGGCTTCCAGTTAAACCAGATTCAGCTGGATATCAGTATTTTACATGGAGCGACTGCCTGTCTGACCTCCACAACCCAGTAACTGGGTAATACGATACCCCATGGTAAGACTGGTTGTCAGACTTTGCTTCTGACTAACAGTAAAGACTGTCAAATATCTACAAATGACAGCCGGGACCAACGGCGTTACGTGCTTTCCGAGACACAGAAGAAACTCGCTATGATAGATGGTCACCCATCCACAGACCAACCTCGGCAAGCGCGGCTTAACCCGGAAGATCGGCCTTTGAGGCTGTAATTATTTAGCCACGAGCTCCTCCTGTTTTTGATCTAAACGTCGGAAATGCTCCTTAAAGTTCCACGGGATGTCAAAGACGAGTATCAGTCGAGTCTCATTGACTGGACAGTGAGGCAAACCCGTCTCACCGCTAATTGTGGACCCGACAGTATCGCGTTCCAAAAGCTATGAGGCTCTTTGAGAAAACAACAAATGTATGAATGAAATGTAGGTACCGGCTCGTCGACTATCTTAGTATCTGGAACGCACTGGGCAACCGAATGCAGAGGGTGGACTTTTAGACAGCAGGAGTCTGACGGTCTCTACAGCTCAGCCCAGAGCGAGATAACTCATTTGATGACTTTATTTCCCCGTAAAAAGGGTTGATTCAAAATGCAGCAGTGCTGATCACGTCTCGTATTGTTAGGAGATTCCACTCCCAAGACTCCTAACCACAGGCAACCTCGGTTCTGTTCCCGATGCTGGTCCCACCAGCAGATTTGTATATTTTAAAATGTTTTTATTACTTTTCATAAAAAATAAACAGATTATATTCATTTTTATTCGGTACTCCTCTGCCCAACCCCTCAGGGATTACAGGCGTTATGTTAAATTACTTGAGGTCGCTAGTTCTAGCAATACTTGTCATTATTTGGTGATTCTCGACACTTTCAGAAATTAAAAAATGTATGAGAATTACGAATCTTCGAACTTGTATAACTTGGCCGAGAGCAATCCTACAACTTTTGTGCCGTAGTAACTATTGCTCCAAATGACTAGTACTACCTGTAGGTACCAATTTTTTTCGTTGGCCGGCACTTTCAGTAAAGGCCCAAAAATGTATGGAGCCTGAATGTTCTCCTTTGGCATGCAGATAGGTAATTACGTGAATACAAAGGAAAAAATCAGAAACTGGTAATTTTTTATCATTTAACTATAATTTTCACTTAACTTATAATTAGTGCCTGTAAATCTCTACATGTGGATTTTAAGATCTTTACGTGAATATTTATCGAGTTGAATACCACCGTTAATTTTTTTAATGCAAATATTCCTTTTTTGTACTTAAATATAAGAATTATAGTAGGTTTTCGTATTTATTACGCGTAACTAACCGTATTCAGTAGCGCCATCTATTATCATATTCAGGAACTCCTGCACCATACACGAAATCAATGAACGATTGTATTATTCAACAGAACATAGATGGCGTTACTCAATTAGTACTCTTTTTGTGTAATGTAGATTTTTATGATCTTTACGTGAATATATCGATGCCTTCCGGCCAAAAGGGGGTAACCGCCACTTTACAAACTTTACAGGAGAGTAGTTTAAAGTTCAAAAAAAGTGAAAAAAAATCATATAAAATTTTCTGTAAGTTTCAAAAGTTTCAAAATTTACCCATTTAGCTTTTGATTATGTCTCTACGAAATGGCATTATTAATTACAATAAATCACACTCCTAACACAATTTAGTGTCGCTTACCCTCAAATAGACCCGATTTCACTAACAGGAAAAAACGTATTAAATGAAAACAACTCGATGATTGAGTTCCAACCTAAATGATTTAAGTGCACCATTCGTTTTATTTCTATTGAAGAAAAAGAGCATACCTGTGACTTTTCGGTTCATCAAGTGCAGCCAATATGATATAACCGGCTATTGGTTAATGAGAGACGAACAAGGAAATTGTAATAAGTTACGTAACAACAAGAAATATAATTAGCACTTTTATAAACAACGCGAAAGCACATTGTGTTTAATTCTTATAAAATTATACAGACACACTTAAATACGTAGATTAGACCTTTTTAAGTTTTTAAACTGACATTTACCAAGATGCGGATATGAAAAAAAAAGATATTATGCTCAATCTCTCTTTTTCTTTGTCTTCATTTTAAAGAATAACACAATACAATAGTTATTTATTGTAAGTTATACATCTATGCTGCAATTCATACTTATGGACTACTCTTAGTTATGACAAAACGTAAGACCCCTCTTTGAGGAGTGGCTGGATAGGCACCACGGCGTCCTCACCTTCTGCCTGACACAGGTCCTCAACGGACATGAATGTTTCGGGAGTTTACTGTGTCTGATTTGGAAGAATAAAAGCCTGGGTGTCACCAATGTGGGGACCGCACGGAGGACACGGAGGAGCATCCGGTGCAGGACTGCCCAGCTTGGGCATAGCACCGCTGTGTCCTCACGGAGGCGACATACCTCTAGCGCCCGGTATTGGTCGAGGCCATGCTGCGGGGCGAAACGGAATGGGAAGCGGTCGCCTCCTTCTACGAAGCTGTCATGTACAAAGAAGGTATCCGGTACCGTGAGGGAGAGAACAGCTTCCACCTCACAACCTAACCGCTGCGGGAGATGCCCATGGCATCGCCCGCAGCGGTTATTTGGCGTCGCGAGGTGATTTCCGATCGGTCACTGTAGGCGCGTAACGCTTCGTGTTCCACGCGCGCCTCAAAGAGCTGCCGTTAATTTGAAGGGGGCCCCTTTTAATTTTTTTAGCGTGGTAAATTCATAAAATGAGTTCTCCCACCCCGGGCAGGGCAGGAGGGACTGTCAGACTTGTACTGACTAAAATCCACGGTCTCCTTCAATAGCTGTTTACGTTTCCGGGTCACGGTATTCGTTAGTCCCGCGACCAAGGCCTTAGAGACCCAAAGCCTGCCGGGGTTGCGGGATAGTCTAATCACTAAAATCCACAGTCTCCTTTAATAGCTGTTTACGTTTCCGGGTCACGGTATTCGTTAGTCCCGCGACCAAGGCCTTAGAGACCCAAAGCCTGCCGGGATCGCGGGATAGTCTAATCAGGTAACCGTGACCCTGGAGCGTAACGGGCTATTGAAGGATCACTGTTGATTTTAGTCCTTCCCGTAGGTACCGCCCTGGGAGGACTCCTTCGATGATTTAACCGTGATAAAGAAGGGTCAGATGAGGCACAAGATTAACTCTTTTGCAGAGAATTCATCACAAAACCCAATAACTCCTTGCTGGCCCAACCTTGGATTCGAACCCTTGATCATGTTTCTCAGCCGTATATACTAGCCAACAAAAAAACAAAAGCACTGAAAAACTAAACTGTAGGTCCTACTTATTTAACTATTCGGTATCGTCGGAACAAGGTAGCAAAAGAATAACTTTTTTCTTATGTAACCTAAAATAACTAAGTAGAATAATACAGTCATAGATGAACATAAAGTCTATTAAATAAACTTCCCGTTTTATTTTCCTTACATTTTGGCCCAAAAATTTTGGGCCAAAATGACTCACGAGCACGGTGGTGCTTACGCCGTGGTCGTATACAGACTTTATGATCGCTGCGGAACGCTAACGACATTTTGTTCCAACGAAAGAGAGAGATAACCGATGCTGTTTGTCATTCTTGTGTAAGCTAACCGCCAAACCTTTGATTTATCATCTTATCCAACCACCATACCAGAATTTTTTTTTGGGAGGGAAAAAAAGGGTAAGCGACAATTGTACAGGCGACATTCGTTTTGCTGATTTATCCTAAGCGCCTTCGATGATTGATTTGGTGACTAGGGAAAATAAAAATAAGCGCCAAATAAAGTCACGGAAATGAGGCCTAAATGTAATAAATGACATATATTTTATCCAAAAAAACTGCCCTAATATCCTAACCGAAAGTTTGGTAAACAAAGATTCAAGCAAAATTTGAATAATGTATTTTTTACAAAAAAGTATTTACAGCCCAAACTACTTAACGTTCAAGTAAAAAAAAAAACATTCAATGCCAAAATTGCTTATCTCACAGTTTTGAAATATTATTTTTATCCAACCACCATAATACAAAATACACCAAAAATAACTGTCGTTTATGACGAAAAACTTAGTGTCAGAACCTCAATTCCTTTACCGCCTAAGCGACAAAAAGTTTGTCCTAGAGCCATGAAACTTAGACCATTAGACGCAGAAAAAAAAGCCGATTCTAACCATATATATAAGTCGATTTCGCAAAAAATGTCGCTTATCCCCTTTTGGCCGGAAGGCATCGATATAACGAGTTAAACACCACTCTAATTTTTTAAATTCAAATATTCCCAATTTTGTACTTATAATTAAGAATATAGTTGATTTTCGTATTTATTACGCGTAACTAACCGTATTCTACAAACACTAGTGCCACCTTTTATCATTTTCAGAAACTCACTGCACCACGCACTAAATCAATGAAGATTGCATTGCTAGATGGCATTGCTTAATTAGTGCCTACTCTATTTGTGAAATGTGGATTTTATGATCTTTACGTGAATATATAACGAGTTAAACACCACCCTAATTTTTTAAAATCCATGTAATCTCGTCTGTGTACTTATTATTAAGATTAGTTGATTTTCGTATTTATTACACGTAAGTAACCGTATTCCATAACACCTAGCACCCGCTAGATGGCGTTGTGCAATTACGTCACGATCCTGAATCGCGGTGTTAACATGGGCAGGCGATTAGGTAGTAGTAGTAGTAGTAATGTAATAATGTAGTAATAGTATAAGGTTTAGTGAACATGAATTTTTAGTTGATATTATTAATGCGACTTGTTGGTAATAAGTCCTTGTCCGAAAAAACCGAACTTCCCTTCTTGCCGGCAACGAACGGTGTCCCGTGTCTAGCATCCCCTATAGTTATTAACTGGCATTTATTATTATTTAACGTTTCAATATTTAGCGATCAATAGTGTAAGATCATTATTTATGTCATTTTATGTACAAAAAGTAATGATATCCCATCAAAAACATAAATGTGAAATGAGAGCCAAAGCCAAGCACAATAGTTTGATATTATGCCTTGGTTGTTGACTTCAACGAAAAAAGAAGTGAAATCTAAATGGGTACCAAGTTCAATGGTCAGTTCTGAAATTTATTTAAAACAACATAAACTATATTTCTTTTTATAATGTGGCAAGCGGGTTTCTAGTAGGATAGATAATAAAACTAGAAGTCACTTAATACATTTATTAAGAGAACATGAGCACACAGAATAGATTCAGGGTAGTAGGTTCTTGGGTCTCTAAGCACTTGTCACTGGTCACTTTGTAAAAGAAGGGTACTGCCCTGGGCTTTAGAACGCCGAAGACGACGGTGCAGGGCAGGAGGCGAGCGCGTGGCAGACGCGTCCGCCGGCAGTGAAGCAGGCAGGTAGGTAGGCAGGCAGGCAGGCAGTGCCTTCCGCTAGGCACGTGGCCCGCGCAGGCAGGGCACAGCAGGGCACGTGGCCCGCTCAGGCAGGGACCTCCACACGCGGCTGGCGTGAGGTCTCGGTACTCACGCGCCGCGTGGGTGGCCGATAGGCAGGTAGGCAGGGAGTGCCTTCTGCTAGGCACGTGGCCCGCGCAGGCAGATCACAGCAAGGCACGTGGTGGCGTGGGTCTCACCCACGAGACGTCCGACGGCGTTAGGAGTCTTTCTCCCGCGGTGGGCAGGGAGGCAGCGGGACGCCTGACGGTTTAATGTGAAGCCGTAAGTCGGGATGTTAGCCGTAGCCTGGAACCCTGGAACGAGTGCGGAGAAGGGTGCGTGCGTCAGCGTCGTGCCGTAGCTCTGCAAGCCTCCGTCGATGTGTGGGTCCTTCAGCCGCAAGCCCAAAGCAAGGGGATTGGTGGAAGACTCACCCATCGCGGTGGCTTACAATTAGAGGTAGTTATGCGCGCACATGCCCCAGGCATCCTCGAAGGTTCCTCGCCGCGTGGCCAGGCGATTTAAGCGAGCAGCTAGGCGCAGCGTGGCGAGGTAAGCATAGCGTAGGATGCGAAAAGCATGTGGGCGCATTCACAATGAGGTGCAATGAAGAAAAGGTGATGATTTACATTATAGCTTTTCGACAGTAAAGGTTATAATGACGCTGATACAATAAAATGGCTGCCAGACCGCGCAGACAAAGAAATACATAGAAATGCGATCTGGCAGGAGAGTGAACAATTGAAATCACATGAGCACTTACCCGTTTAGGTTGGGGTTGTTGTATTGAGGCTTCGTAAAAGAAAGAGGCCGTTTACTGAACCGCGTGAGTTTTTATAGCCACACACGAACGCCGCCAAGCGATGACGCGTTCGTATGTGGAAGATTTACCAGGGTAGACTGGCACAAGATTGGTAACCGGGGTAGGACCGGGAACCAAGTAGTTTAGGTGGATATCATGTAGTGATATCACCAAGGAATCTGGGGTAGGGCCAAATCCTGAAGACTTGTTACCAGGGTAGACTGGCACAAGGTTGGTAACCGGGGTAGGACCGGGAACCAAGTAGTTTAGGTGGATATCATGTAGTGATATCATCAAGGAATCTGGGGTAGGGCCAAATCCCTTAGACTTGTTATCGGGTTAGGCTGATACAAGATTCAACTGTGGTATGTAGTACCTACAGTTGTTAGAATAGTTATTTTGGACTATGCCATTTTAAAGTTATTCTATAGTGAAAGATGACTATAGTAAGTAGTTTTAATAGTTTAGTTTTTTTTTTAGTTAGAATCAAAATTAGGTGTGTAGTTCTTTAACAAAGTTTT
This sequence comes from Agrotis clavis, assembly GCA_954870645.1. Taxonomy (NCBI): domain Eukaryota; kingdom Metazoa; phylum Arthropoda; class Insecta; order Lepidoptera; family Noctuidae; genus Agrotis; species Agrotis clavis. The sequence goes on along the minus strand of OX940944.1, from coordinate 12,591,667 downwards.
GGTTTTCTTTAGTCAGATTTGGATAAAAGTTTAAGTACTTGAGTTAAGTTTTAAAATTTTATTTAATTAGGTTATGATTTTATGATCAGTTGTCCTTATTTATAATTAGGTAAAAGTTAAGAGTTTATTTAGTTTTATAAAAGTTGATCAGTCTTATTTTTCTAACAAAAAAAACTTAATATTGGCGTTTTGATGTGCCATTAGTATAACTATAATTAGGTTATAGCTATCTAAGGTAGACGGCGAAAGCGGTAGAAGCTGCACGCCGGAGATTAAGAGACTTAATCTCTGGTACAAGTATACCTCCTACAACCAGGTGGAGAATGGTCGTAGATCCCTTGGCATCGTCTGACCCAGTAGTGAGTCAGACACTAGTTAGTTTTAGCTAGGCCTACGGGATTTAAGATGGATAGCTCCACCATAAATCCTTGACATGCCAAGGCATATTGATAGGTAAAAGTTTTACAAAAAAAAAAAATTAAAATTTTAGCAAATTAAATTAGTTTATTTTTTATATTAGGTAGGTATTTAGAGAAATTAGTTCTAGAATTTAGAGAATAATTACTATTCATGTTAACCTGGTAGACTTCCAACTAGAAGCAGTTTCAATGTACTTTTACTCAAGTAGGTAGTTAATAGTACTTCTAGAGTAAACCTTCAGCAAGGTAAACTATAGTGACCAATAGGTTAGAGAGAGAACCTAAGTTCAGCATCTTGATTTAGAGTCAAAGATGTTAGAGAGAAATCTTAAGTGCTCAGCCTATAGGTCGTTAGGGTGAAATACTATTATTTACTAGTTTTTTGAGTTTTTTAGAACAGAACATTGAACATTTCTAGTTATGTAGGTGGAACTACTGGTTCCATTAGTTAGGATAGTTTAGCTAGATTTAATTTAGATTGATTTTAGTTACTTTTTGTAGATTTATTCTAGTTAGTTTTTGCAGATTTATTTTAGTTAGTCAATGTAGATTATTTAGTCTGATAGTTTTAGAAATGAACTAGATAGATTTAGATAGTTGGATTGATAGAAGTTAGATATTTCTCCAATAGTATTATTTAGTTGTGGTGTAAGCTAGGTAGGTTTAAGTAGATGAATTAATAAGTTATATCTTTTCAATAATTGTGTTGTGTTGTAATGTAGGTATCCTAGATAAAGGTTATATTTTATATTATAGAAGTTTAGCTATTTAGTTTTGACTAGAGTTGAAGAGTTATTTCCTCCTGTAGTTTCATAGATTGTTTAGCAATTAATTTATTAGAATAAGTAGATTTAATTAGAAATTAGTTTAATATAGAACATTGTTTTTGCATTATATAATTAGAATGTAGGTATATTTTTATAGCATTAAATAAATTTACATTGAGATTCTTTTATTTTAGTTTTAGTTTTGATTATTATTATGAATTATTATTATTACTTTATAAAATTCTATTTAAGTTTTGTAATAATTTTAGATTTAGGTAACTATCTAGGAAAGTAGCTATAGAAATTAGGTAGACTACATACCGGGTGAGAGCTCATTGATTGCAAGTGTTTACAATGCATTATGACTAAACCCTAGCAGCAATGTTAGTAGTACAGGATTGTCTGCACCTCGACACCTACAGGTAACAGACGGAAGATAGAAAGGAAACAAGGTAGGAGGAAATAATTACTCACTGCCGGTCAAGCAGACTCACAAGACCGTGGTTAGGCTAAAGGTGTCTTGGCCGCAGTAAGGGGATACACAGTTTATTGGATTAGTAACAACACAACATAGGTACTTACCACCACGATGGAGAGTATAGGGAGAAGTGACCAGTGCTAGCACCTAGAGAACCTTAGCCGAGTGGGCGCCACTGTGGCAAGCGGGTTTCTAGTAGGATAGATAATAAAACTAGAAGTCACTTAATACATTTATTAAGAGAACATGAGCACACAGAATAGATTCAGGGTAGTAGGTTCTTGGGTCTCTAAGCACTTGTCACTGGTCACTTTGTAAAAGAAGGGTACTGCCCTGGGCTTTAGAACGCCGAAGACGACGGTGCAGGGCAGGAGGCGAGCGCGTGGCAGACGCGTCCGCCGGCAGTGAAGCAGGCAGGTAGGTAGGCAGGCAGGCAGGCAGTGCCTTCCGCTAGGCACGTGGCCCGCGCAGGCAGGGCACAGCAGGGCACGTGGCCCGCTCAGGCAGGGACCTCCACACGCGGCTGGCGTGAGGTCTCGGTACTCACGCGCCGCGTGGGTGGCCGATAGGCAGGTAGGCAGGGAGTGCCTTCTGCTAGGCACGTGGCCCGCGCAGGCAGATCACAGCAAGGCACGTGGTGGCGTGGGTCTCACCCACGAGACGTCCGACGGCGTTAGGAGTCTTTCTCCCGCGGTGGGCAGGGAGGCAGCGGGACGCCTGACGGTTTAATGTGAAGCCGTAAGTCGGGATGTTAGCCGTAGCCTGGAACCCTGGAACGAGTGCGGAGAAGGGTGCGTGCGTCAGCGTCGTGCCGTAGCTCTGCAAGCCTCCGTCGATGTGTGGGTCCTTCAGCCGCAAGCCCAAAGCAAGGGGATTGGTGGAAGACTCACCCATCGCGGTGGCTTACAATTAGAGGTAGTTATGCGCGCACATGCCCCAGGCATCCTCGAAGGTTCCTCGCCGCGTGGCCAGGCGATTTAAGCGAGCAGCTAGGCGCAGCGTGGCGAGGTAAGCATAGCGTAGGATGCGAAAAGCATGTGGGCGCATTCACAATGAGGTGCAATGAAGAAAAGGTGATGATTTACATTATAGCTTTTCGACAGTAAAGGTTATAATGACGCTGATACAATAAAATGGCTGCCAGACCGCGCAGACAAAGAAATACATAGAAATGCGATCTGGCAGGAGAGTGAACAATTGAAATCACATGAGCACTTACCCGTTTAGGTTGGGGTTGTTGTATTGAGGCTTCGTAAAAGAAAGAGGCCGTTTACTGAACCGCGTGAGTTTTTATAGCCACACACGAACGCCGCCAAGCGATGACGCGTTCGTATGTGGAAGATTAGGGATGTGGCGCGTTATTAGTGAGGCGCGTTTAGTTGATTTTTTAGAAAATCGACTACAACGCTACAATAAGTAAGGATCATACATTGTAGCCTAATTTCTTGCTTGGCTAGTTCTCATATACGAATTGTTCGATGGTTAGTACTATCAGCAAGCCAAATTTTCGGAATAATAAAATAAAACTGAGAAATATAATTCGTATTTTATGAGAAATAGCCAAGTCAGAAATTAGGCTACAATGTATGATCCTTACTTATAAAAAGAAATATAGTTTATGTTGTTTTAAATAAATTTCAGAACTGACCATTGAACTTGGTACCCATTTAGATTTCACTTCTTTTTTCGTTGAAGTCAACAACCAAGGCATAATATCAAACTATTGTGCTTGGCTTTGGCTCTCATTTCACATTTATGTTTTTGATGGGATTTGTATGATCTGGATGTGGTTGTTTCGAGTTCGGGTGTTTGTGTATGTGAGTTTCTATGTTTGAAAACGCACCCACAACACAGGAGAAATTCTTAGTTTGACAACGTTTAAAAAAAAGTCCTGCATTATTGGGTATCATACACTGAGAACCTCCTCCTTTTTCCAGTCATCATTATCATATAGCTGTAAGACGTCCACTTCTAAACATAGGACTCCCCTATAGACTTCCAGTAGGACCGGTTGTAAGCGGCCTGCATCCAGCGTGATCCTGTGGCCTTCATAAGATCGTCTGCCCACCTTGTGGGTGGACATCCTACGCTGCGCTTGCGGGTTCGTGGTCTCCAATCGAGAACCTTACGGCCCCATCGGCCATCACTTCTGCGTGCCATATGGCCTGCCCACTGCCATTTCAACTTGCTAATTCCTTTTACCAAAGTCGATTTAAAAAAAGTTTTTTCATTCACAGCCCGAAGACCATCGACTACTCTCTCGAAGGCCCAAGCCTGGGTTCGTAATAGACAATGGACGACCACCAACAGACCTGGCACCTCTCCTTCAAACTCCACCGCTCCTCTTCTCCGGGATCTTGCTCAGCGCCAAGGCGACACTATGAGCACTCAAACGGCTTTTACGGGAGAATTATTTCATACGAACGCATTTGGTTTTCTGTACGTATCGGTGCCGGATGTCGTGGTCACGACGCCGTATATTGAGCCTACTGTGGCGGGAGACGTTCTGTATAGCGGTTTGTATTTTTGTTTATTTCATTCATCATAATCTTTCTGCCCTTATTCCATTTTCCTTGTGCTCATCGCAACACGTTTTCTTCTTCCATACTCCCCTATCAGATGTCACAGTATCATTTACTCCTTTTTCGACAATCCATCCATCTTTTCTTTGGCCTTCCTCTTCCTCTCCATCCATCAACATTCATACTCATCACTCTCTTAGTCACATAATTTTTGATATTATCAAACTGTTACTCCACGATTTCGCCCGCGAGAATTTCCAACTTTGCAGCTGTACTTTTGGCAAATCTAAATACATCAAAGTATCCAACAAACATTTTATCAACCCCAAAAACAACTCCATAAGGGTCGAATTTAGTGACATGTAGTGGCATGGCTGGCACGGCTGGCATGGCTGGCATGGCTAGCATGGCTGGCATGGCTGGCATGGCTGGCATGGCTGGCATGGCTGACATGGCTGGCATGGCTGGCATGGCTGGCATGGCTGGCATGGCTGGCATGGCTGGCATGGCTGGCATGGCTGGCATGGCTGGCATGGCTGGCATGGCTGGCATGGCTGGCATGGCTGGCATGGCTGGCATGGCTGGCATGGCTGGCATGGCTGGCATGGCTGTCATGGCTGGCATGGCTGGCATGGCTGGCATGGCTGGCATGGCTGGCATGGCTGGCATGGCTGGCATGGCTGGCATGGCTGGCATGGCTGGCATGGCTGGCATGGCTGGCATGGCTGGCATGGCTGGCATGGCTGGCATGGCTGGCATGGCTGGCATGGCTGGCATGGCTGGCATGGCTGGCATGGCTGGCATGGCTGGCATGGCTGGCATGGCTGGCATGGCTGGCATGGCTGGCATGGCTGGCATGGCTGGCATGGCTGGCATGGCTGGCATGGCTGGCATGGCTGGCATGGCTGGCATGGCTGGCATGGCTGGCATGGCTGGCACGGCTCTGCCAGGTGTTACAATGTTAATTAACCATTTGTTTTCAGCCGATGCGTTCACAGCTACGACTGAAGGTGGGTTCCAAGAGGTGCCATATAAGGAATACCACGAGCTGATGAACAAGACGGATGAGGGTTACATCATGGTGTTTCTCGTAGAATTCACCAGGATCGTGGCGGAGAAGGATGAAAAACTCGTTATGGAGGTCCTCCAGCATTCAGAAGTCATCATTAATGAGTAAGAACCTTTTTACCAGATTCGATTAAAGGAGGAGGTTTTCAACTCGTCCAAATCTTTTTATTTTATAATCCTCGATTTCTCGATGACGCCTGGACCAATTTGGAAAATTCTTGTTTTGTTAGAAACGGTGTATTTTACAGATGGTCCTACTGTAATGAACTTCAAATCAAATACAGTTCGCCGCGCATTAAAAGCGCTGACGTGTGAACAGATAAATGGGAATGCTTTTGTCTATTTCGGCGCTTTCTTATGCCGACAAAATAAGCGCTCATACGAATGGCGTTTCACATAGGAATCGAACGATGGGGGTAATTTTTCTTCCGTATTTTAGGCTTCAATTCTCACTGGGCATCTAGCCAATCTAAAATCTACACGCACTAATCATTATAATAGTATATGCCTTGTTCCAGTTATGTTGCGAAAGACAAGCTCGTATTTGCTGGCTCTCGTATAACGCAAGTTTTCATTTACTTCGGTAAACTTATGACACATTCCGTTTTTAATAGAGACTTCGTACACAGTAAGTACACATTCACACTCAGGGTGTTCACATTCAGCCCAGAGGGCGCAACGATGGGGCCGAGTGACGCCACACGAGCGTTATTTGCATTGCGTTGACGCAGTGTCTGGACTGCCAGACTTGTACTGACTAAAATCCACTGTGTCTTTAGTAGGTAGCCCTTTCTGTACCGGAGTCGCGGTATACGTGTGTCCCGTGACCCCGGCAGGCTTTGGTCCTCTATAGGGCCCGTCATAATGCTGACATTTGAGGCGCGCGTGGAACACAACGCGCCGTCGACCCGGGCATGGTCCATGGTCGGACAGTGGGTCACCGTAGGTTACAAGTAGCTTTTTGCTTTTTTTAGCAATACAGGCTCGCCTGATGGTAAGCAATGATGCGTGGTCGACGGTGAAGCACGCTTGCCTCTTGACTTAAAGACCCCATCGTTGTGGCTATCAGGATATGCCATTGCCTGGGCTGGACTGGTGGGGGCACTCATCATGATTTTATTCCAGGTTACGCCCTCATGATGCACATGATGTTGACCGAGCGTTTCACTTCTCTGTCGGCTGAAATAAACGCCTTGATAGACTATAGTGATATGCTGTTCGAAGATGCGTTTGGAGAAGCACTACTGGAAGTCCTTGGCCAGTTCGAAGATTATCCTAATCACAATTGTAAGTAGCCTCAACCACTTAAACAGGGTTAAAAATAAAAGTAAAACTCATTACTTAACTAATTTTGTTAAATATAAAACAATGTTCAGATTCCGTGTATTCCTGGGACACAGGTCTCCTCTCTGTGAGAGGGAGTGGGCCATGATCCACCAGCGGGCCCAGTGCGGATTGGTAGATGTCACATGTCTTTGAATTGTTGGTTCTAGGACATGCCGGTTTCCTCACGATGTTTTTCTTCACCGTTTTGGGTGACGAAATAACTTACGCAAAGTAATGCGCTTGGCTGGGTTCGAACCCACCACCTGCAATTTGTAATTCGGGGCCACAACTGCTCTGAATCTGCTCTGAAAGCTAAATTGACATGAATATTCGCCATCGACACTCTAAGAAGAAGAATAAGCTAAGGATGATAATGATGAATTTTTACACTTCAGCTTCGAAGACCGCGCAGGAGCTTTGCTTTGATCTGTTAGAGCGCGTCGTAGATCCTTTCCGTGCTATATCTGATACGGATCGTGGACAGCGGTTGATAGATTCCGTCCACCAAGCCCTCACTGACCGCTGGGACTCGATAGATGGAGATTACAGGAAGTGGAGAGGAACTCTGATGCAGATGAGCGGAAAAGGTATGTTTGTCTTGATAATTTAATACATCAGAGAAAGAAATAAACAGAATTTATTCACCTCGTTCAGGACAAAAACTATTAAAAAATATTAAAAACCTAAGACCGGATGGCATGTCTTTGTTTCCTTGGTAGATTGGTAGGCCCTAGTGTGGGATGCAACCTGTGTCGATACTCTTGCGCCATCCCATCTTCCAAGTTCATCGTGCTCTGCTGGCGCTGCTGCTGCGGTTGCTAAGAACCTTAAGCGGCGTTAATAAAGTACAGTAGTAGCGTAGTAGCGGCGTTATTGGGTATATTTTTGAGCCGTTAGTTTCAACCTCAAGGTTGAAAATCAAAATCAAAAATCAAAATCAAAGCATTTATTTCAAGTAGGCCAGTTACAGGCACTTTTGAATTGTCATATGTAGACAATTAAAGGAATATTAAGTATTAAACACTAAAAAGTTATGGTGCTACAGTCCCAGTCACAAGACATAAAAACTGTGAAAGTACCGTAGATGCATGTTCCAAGTCGTTGAAACTCTAGGACCGTACGTTCCGAGCGCTCACAGCCTCTATAGAGAAACTAAAAAACTTGTTGACGCTTCCCGTTATCCAAGAGCTGGCTTTAGCCTTGGCTAGCTAGAGGCTTATCATTCTCTTGAGCTGACAACTGACAGCGTTGAGATTACGATTGCTCAGAGATCTGCTGGAAATCGAATTCCATGTATGTTCAAATGACAATGCACACGATTCTGTGTCCGAAATACTAGCGAGCGATTGCGTAAATGACGACATCTTTTGTGTAATTATAACCAGACAGATTTACAGAAACTAGTGGTAATGTGGATGTGTGATATGGCTGAATTGCATCTCATCGGTCCATCGCTCGCGCATATAGTACGAGCGATTTGAATAGGTACTCGTATAATCGACTCGATATCGGTCACATCGTGTCGTGTCATCAGCAAGCGTGCTTAGGAGGCCTTTGTTCAGCAGTCTTCAAACTGATGACTTTGTTGTTTTTACAGCGATACCAAAAGCAAATCTCTCAAGAGCATTTTACAAAAGCACCACACTTTCATTGAAACGGAGAATCAGCTTGAAGAGACGTCAGTTAAACCTGACACAGCAAGTAACAAATAACAACCGGAGACAATACGACCAGACTCCTTGGTACCCGATGATCAGGTCCATGCTACCGATAACTCGCCGTCAGATGAGGTTCAAAGTGATAACCCCAAGGCCATCGAGGAATCATTTGTTTACCAACATTGAGAGACCCACTCAGGGGAATTATCGGCGAAGACGTGGTAGACCAAGTTATCCACCTAATGGCATGCTGCAGTTTTTTCCTCAAGTGCCTGTAGAGATGAAAAAAGGTGAGTCCACTGAAGAGCACGTAGATGGACCCTGATCGCCGAATCAAGGACCAGCTACGCTATTCCCTTATAATCACATTGCTGGACTGGGGGCGTATTACAAGCTCTTAATTCCAGTCAATTTACACCTTGAGGTGATCCCTCACCGGGAGCATTCGCGTGTACAGTCACGAGCAATAGTATGTATACACTAAGCAGTATTCAAAAGCGATTTTCTGCTACCATATTGATTAAACTTTTGCTTTTTCATAAGACTTCTATTTTGGAAGCCATACTATTATGAAATAGGTCTTATTTCAAAGTTAACCAGTAAGTATTTCACGAGTAATTGTCGTTTGAATTTTGATAAGTGTATACATGTTATTGCTCGTGATTGTACTCGTAATGTAACATTATAGATTCGACTTCGAGCCAATACTACCTCCCTGACTGACGAGCATTCGCGTGCATTTAGTATAGACTAGCTTCTGCCCGCGACTTCGTACGCGGATCCTGTTGCTTATGCTAGCGACGACGGGGTCGTCAAAATCGAAGATCTGAAACTTCGAATTCTAAGAGCCCGGGGACGTGAAAACAACGGGATGCGCGAGACGATTCCAGACGTTCCAGATCTTTCATTTTTGTAAGTCAACAGGAAATTACCATCAAACTAAACAACTCTTGCTAAGACGTCATCTTGAAGTTCCACATCAGGTGTTCCAGATCTTCAATTTTTATACGTCAATAGAGAGTGCTCATCAGGCTGAACAACTCTTGCTAAGACGTCATTCCTATATATGTTATAGTGTAGCTGGGGTCTTGGAGTTCCACATCAGGTGTTACAGATCTCAATTTTCATACGTCAACAGAGAGTGCTCATTAGGCTGGACATTTGGACAACTCTTGCTAAGACGTCATTCCTATATATGTTATATAGTAGCTGGGCTGTTGGAGTTCCACATCAGGTGTACCAAATCTTCAATTTTTATACGACAACAGAGATTGCTCATCAGGCTCAACAACTCTTGCTAAGACGTCTTTACTGTATGTTATAGTGTATCTAGGCTCTTGGAGTTCCACATCAGGTGTTCCAGATCTCAATTTTCATACGTCAACAGAGAGTGGTCATTAGGCTGGACAACTCTTGCTAAGACGTCATTCCTAAATATGTTATAAAGTAGCTAGGCTCTTGAAGTTCCACATCAGGTGTTCCAGATCTTCAATTTTTATTCGTTGACAGAGAGTACTCATCAGGCTGAATAACTCTTGCTAAGACGTCATTCACTCATATGTTATAGTGTAGCTGGGCTCTTGGAGTTCCACATCAGGTGTTCCAGATCTTCAATTTTTATACATCAACAGAAGGTGCTCATCAGGTTGAACAACTCTTGCTAAGACGTCATTCCTATGTTATAGTGTAGCTGGGCTCTTGAAGTTCCACATCAGGTGTTCCAGATCTTCAATTTGTATACATCAACAGAAGGTGCTCATCAGGCTGAACAACTCTTGCTAAGACGTCATTCCTGTATATGTTATAATGTAGCTGGGCTCTTGAAGTTCCACATCAGGTGTCCAGGATCTTCAATTTTATTCTCTCAGCAGAAAATGCTCATCACGTGGAACAATTTTTGCTATGGCATCATTTTTGCATCTGTTACAGTTTAGCAGGTCAGTTGCAGTTCTGCATCAGGTGTTCTAGTTTCCAAGATAAATTATAGCCTATATGTTAATCGAACTTAATACTTATACAACAAAAAAAAAACATTCAAATCCGTCCAGTAGTTCCGAAGATTAGCGTGCACAAACACACAGACAAACAGACAAAAAAAATTCTAATTACAGTTTCGGGTTCGGCATCGATAAAATTACAACCCCTGCTACTTTTTTTTTGTATATTTCCATTGTACAGACACCACTTTTCTACAAATTTATTATAATTATGTATAGATTTGATACAAGGTGCGCATTGTGATGCTCGATTGTCTTCCTTCGCTGATGAAAAATGTTCGAATCTGTAACGTTACATTACAGGTGAATTCTCGCGGTGAGGGAGCGCCCCTTTAAAATAAACTGCCTTGCTAAGTCGTATTACCAACTCATATTGCCAGCCAGCCAATGATCACGTGACATTTTACCAATTTCTGCCTGGCTAAGGCCTCAATATAACTTTTCCCGGTTTTTTTGAAGGAAAGTAAACTGGAACTTAGATGTTTTTAGGGTTCCGTAGTAGGGTACTACAAGGAACCCTTATAGTTTCACCATGTCCGTCCGTCCGTCCGTCCGTCCGTCCGTCCGTCTGTCCGCAGCTTAGCTCAGAGACGCCCAGTACTAGAAAGCTGTAATTTGGTGTAAATATACGGATTTGTTGTGCCGAAAAAGTGGTAAAATAAAATCTCGTAAAATATTTTTTTTTAGGGTACCTCCTGTACACGTAAAGTGGGGACGTTTTTTTTTTTTCTCGCGTACCCCTTTGTGTGAGGTATCATTAAATAGGTCTTTAAAAAATATTGATAGTTTTCGTTAACAATTTTTTGATAAAAAGATCTGTTTGTGAAATATTAAGCTTTAAAGTGCAAATTTTTGCTCGACTCGAGTGTCCCCCCCCTCTACCAGCTAAACGGTTATGTTTGGGGGTGTGAAAAAATTCAGAATAGTAGCATATATAACGAAGTTTAAAAGAAAATTATCATGAATAAGTAGGCTTTACAAGTTACGAGTAATAGTCGACCAACTTATAAAACTTACTTGGATAACATATTTTCCTAAACAAAATGTATCGGAGAACATGTGCTTCAACTGCAAATATAAGTTTGTCAACTTTATTTTTACAGCAATAATAGGTGGGTATGTTTTGGGGATAGGTAGGTTTTTATTGTCAACTATTTTTAACTAAATTCAAAAAAAGGATGAGGTTCTCAATTCGTCGTAATCTTTTTTTTTAATGTATTTTCCCCGATTTCTCAAAGACGCCTGGACCGATTTTGAAAATTCTTCTTTTTAAAATTAAATTCAGCGAATCAGTTTAGTTAGTTCGCATAAGTATTTTGATGGGCAACTACGGAACCCTACACTGTGCGTGGCCCGACACGCACTTGGCCGGTTTTTTGGATATTTTAATCAATATTTTTATTTTTATTTAAGCGCAACACATCAAACAGGCGGGAAGCAGGAGAAGAAAAAGAAAAACGAAAAGGAAGAAAAAGACTAGTCCAAAAGTCGATGTGCAGTAGTAACATCATATATTATTATCAGCATATTGCAGCCCACAGCTGGACATAGGCCAGAGAATTGAATCCAAAAAAGGCAGAAAAATTCCTCCCGACGTTCGATTCCTACGTAAAACAAGTGAACATCTCCAAGGAAAATATTTAAATATACGTGGCGTGGCGCCAACGACGATATAATACTAGACTCCTAATAACAGGCGACCGATGTCTGCCAACACATTAGGCACAAAAATCTTATATTCGTCTCATTTCGACCAATCCTGTGAGCCGTAAACATACGTTGAGACAGAACAGACCTTGAGTTAGCCAATCACAACGCAGTACCCCGTCCCCCTCGCTTACGTAGGTACCTCAGCGAGTTGGCAGAATATTTTTTGTTCTTTAGATCGTGCATGCGGAGTCTAGTCTAGTATTATATCGTCGTTGCGTGGCGCTCACTTACACATTTTAAAAAAGTGGCTTCAAGAAAAACGTTACGTTTTCTTTAGAACACGGAATTTGGACATTTTATAGTTTTATTTGTAAATATTAATTAAAGTTTTCACTCATTTTCTCTATATTTAATTGTATCCTTTACAACCAATTTCGACTTCGAAAATGGAGCAGAGAATACAATAAAGGCCTTTTTATCGTGGTAAAATCATCAAATGAGTCCTACCGCCCAAGGCGGCGCGAGACTGTCAGACTCGTAATGACTAAAAATGTATGGTGTTCCGGAAGGTGAGTTCCGTGGCGCCTTTCTAGCCACTCCACAAAGAGGGGTCTAACCGCCGCGATTGCTGTGTGCCTTACAGTCCTCCATATTGCGATGAGATCGCGTCGGAGCTCTTCCCGCAGCGCCTCGACTTGTTCCGGCACTGGCAGAAATTAGCCCAAGCGTTGCGCTTCCACGCGCCACTCGCAAACGCGTTGTGTGACCCATTCGGTGTCAAGTTCACTTTCAAAGACATAACATTGTTTGGGGGTCAAATTCTTGCTGTTGGCCGATTCGCCTGCGATCGTGTGGTATCCCCGCATCATCCGGATAACCATGACCCTTTCGCACGCGACCAGCTTTGCTGGTTGCCTCCGCATGCACAGTGCCCACACAGGGGCCCGAAATCTGTAACTTAGTTTACAAGTTGATACTATTTCAGTTTTATTGTCAATAAAATTGAATAATAACAATTACAGACTTTATATTCCATAAAAGTATTGATTTTTATATTAAAATGAAAGTGTCTACTTATTTTCTGTTGTTTGGGATATTTGGTAGTTTTATTTTATATTTTGATATGAACCTAAGTGTTCAACGCTTGCTACGGATGCTGAAAGACACGTTGAAAATACACTTGTAACTGAACATCGAACATTCGCCGTTTTAATCTTGTTTCGAACTGAACAACGAATAGAGCTGTGGAATAGAGCCAAGCGTAGAACCAAACATCGCTACGAACATTTTCACAATATTTCTAGCAAATGCTCATAAGCCGATGGTCGTCAAAAAAAATTATTTCATGAAGATGTCAAACTTGACAGTCGGCTCGGCAAAAAGCTCGCCAAAATGCTGATTAGAATGCTCGCTAAAACGCTCTCGTTTGTTTTTCTATAATGTAACATTAACAAAATGGTTATTATAAGTGATTGCTAAAGTTTATCAGCACCTAAATCAACTTCTAATCAATATTTCAGCTCGCACAAACCCGATACAACAAATCAAACCGAAAAATAATCACAGAAATGTCAATCTAGCTATAGAAAATGATTCAGAATCTAGCAAAGAAGAATATTTTGGGGAAAATGAGAAACTAGAGAATGTAAATAACTTTATTACAAGAGAGACAACAGCTACAGATGATAAAAATCAGGACTTTACTAACGTTAAAACAAAGTTCAATCTGAGAGCAGCACAACACGATGACAAGCAACGAAAGTACTTCAAGCCAGATGAGTTGAAGTCTAAGAGCAAACATACAAACACTCACATCATTGGCGAGTACAACGCAGTCATTGATGTACAGTTAGCTAACACTGAGTTGATGAATGCTTTGGGAATATTTGGACCAGTGACGGAAAAAAAGTAAGATTTTGGTTTCTAAGATACATTAGGCCTGCAGTCATGACATTTTTCTTGACAGTCTGTACTTCTTGAATTGCCTTTTTCGAATCTCAAATTCTGTTCCATGACATCATCCTCCAACAAACCTTCTTCTTCCATGTTTACGTTTCCATCACTGTTTCATCTCAGTAATCATGACGTCATGACAAAAAATAACTATCCAGCTGAATTTTGATTTTTTCTCTTGTATTTAAGTCATCTACATTTATATCATCATCTTCCCTTTCATCTTGCCCTTATTCCATTCTTCTTGTGATCGGTGCAACACCTTTTCTTTTGCATTCTCCCCTGTTAGACGTCACGGCATCATTTACTCCTTTTTCTTTAGTAACATTCCTTACACAAATCATCCATCTTTTCTTTGGTTTTTCTACTCTCTTAGTCACATGCATATCCTGCTCATTACATGTTCATACCACGACATATCTACCTTTTGAATTTTTCCTCATGTATGCTCCATATTTAAAATATATTTTATTTATAACAGCGAGAATAACACGAGACAACGCATCAGTTCCAGATATGACACCACTTTGTATCAAAGATCTTTTAAACGAACCAAACATACAAAACCTACAGTTATGCGAGCACTAGCAGAGATCAAACCAAAGAAAATACAAAGAACTGCCCGTTTAAAATCTCCTTCAAGATACTCGAAACCATTAAATCAATTAAGAAGTAATATATCGACCCTCTTGTTCGAAGAAAGTGAATTAATCAAACAATTGATAAAGGACCAAAAAATAAAGCAAAAATCACCAACAAGACGTAACGCACGCACTGTCGTCGTCAAAACTTTCAATGAATATGTCGTCAAACGCTTAGACATTCTTGAAAGAGACTTACAGAAACTAAAACACATGAATGATCTACGAAAAAGAAGTAATTGTAATAATACTGATGATATTGTTGTAAGCAATGTTACTGATGAATTCAATACAACTGAAAAAAGAAAAGATTTCAAAGCTAACGTCGTGAGATTGGCAAATGAAAACAAAGTACACAGTACATTGGATACAGAATCTACTACAAAAACCACCACGTATTTTAAACCAAGCGTTATAGATACAGACACAATCAATACAACAATTATTGATGACAACAATAAATCTGAAGTCACACAGAACAATTTAAATTACACTATAGAATTGAATAAAGACAAAATTAATATCATTGAGACAACAGTAACTGTTAGTTCAGTTGAAGTACCAGATGCTACAGAAGTGGAAGCTGTGGCGACTGCTACTGCTAGGGTTATTACAAGAATTATGGATCAATCTGATTATTATTCTGAACCGAACATATCTCTCACTTATAGTCAGATGATAGAATATGATCAAATGAATGAAGATCTGTAGTATGATATGTATACAGTTTTAGACAAGGTTCAATAAACACCAACATAGTGTTCTTTAACTCGCTTTTGGCTTTGGCTGGAGATTACCTAGAACATACCAACAAAACCTCTTATTAATATTAGTACAGATGAAATTGTTGTAATATTTGTTATTGAATTCAAAATAAAAATTGAGAAAGGTATATGATTCCATAAAAAATGATGTATTTATATTAAAATGATAGTGTGTACTTGTTTACTGCTGCTCGGGTTACTTGGTAGTTTTATCTTACAATTTATTTAATCCTCGTTTTGTACTAAATGTGATTAATCTCCTTCAGCCATAATAAAAACTTTCGTAACTATATTTTAGCTGACATAAGCTCAACAACAGGAATCAGGACCAAAAAACATGACAGGGGCATCAACCCAAGAGCAAAGATTACAGAGAGAACAGATATCAAGCCGAAATTTTCAATTGTGACAAAAAAGGCCACAGTCCCGAAGCGCCCAACGATCATGACCACACCGAGGTACAATTCTAAAGATAAATCAGACAGATCAAAGACAGCTGAAGATCTGAGAACTAATAATAACTCGGATGATACAAAGCTGGACATTTCTAACGTTAAAACAAAGTTCAAACTGAGAGTAGGACAAAATAATGACAAGCAACAAAAGCACTTCAAGCCAGATGAGTCGAAGTCTAAGAGCAAACATACAAACACACACATCATTGGCGAGTACAACGCAGTCATTGATGTACAGTTAGCCAACACCGAGCTGTTGAACGCTTTGGGAATATTTGAACCAGTGACGAATAAGAAGTAAAATTTTGTTCAATGCTTAAAGCCACTTGTGTTAGTGATCGGTGCAGCCTGTCTAATTTATTAAGAGACATTTTAGTAATCCCATCAGTAGAAGAATTGTATCCATCGTTCCTTTATTAATCCTTATCACCACCTTCCTTGACAACAGACGTGTAAAGGTCGGCCGGAGTAACCTGATTCAGCTGAACATCAGTATTATAAATCATAATGATCATAATATTATATAGATTCATTATCATCATCATAATATAAGCAGATTTGTTTAACCCAGTGTTGAGCGAGGCATCTGCACTTTTGTGCCACATTTCCATGAATTTTGAAAGTCTTCATCATGAGTCGATCGGGATTCCTATTTTCTTATTACCACTAAAAATTACGTCAGTTCCAGATATGACATCACTGCGTATCAAAGATCTTTTAAACAAACCAAACCAGTGCACACAAGACCTACAGTTATGCGAGCACTAGCAGATATCAAACTAAAGAAAACACAAAGATCTGCTCCTTCAAGATACTCAAAACCATTAAGTAAATTAAGAAATAATGTATCGACCCTCTTGTCCGAAGAAAGTGAATTAATCAAACAATTGATGAAGGACCAAAAAATAAAGCAAAAATCACCAACAAGACGTAACGCGCGCTCTGTCGTAGTTAAAACTTTCAATGAATATGTCGTCAAACGCTTAGACATTCTTGAAAGAGACTTACAGAAACTGAAACACATGAATGATCTACGAAAAAGAAGTAATTGTAATAAAACTGATGTTGTTGTAAGCAATGCTACTGATGAATATAACACAAATGACAAAAGAAAAGATTTCAAAGCTAACGTTGTTAGATTGTCAAATGAAAATAAAGAAAACAGTACATTGAATACAGAATCTACTACAAAAACCACAAGTGTTATAGATACAGACACAGTCAATACAACAATTATTGATGACAACAATACATCTGAAGTCACAAAGAACAATATAAATGACGCTACAGAATTTAACAAAGACAAAATTGATAACAGTGAGACAACAGTTACTGCCACTCCAGTTAGAGTACCAGAAGCTACAGAAGCCGCGGTGACTGCTGCAACTGCTTGGGTCACTACAAGAACTGTAGGGCCACCAATAGGTGACCCTTTTTATTATGCTGATATGGGTAGTCCCTTTCTCCGTCAAAGCCAAATAGATCCGTTTAATCACAAACATGATGGTATTGACGATATGGCTTAATAGCAAGATTAATTGAATACTGTTGTAGTTTCTCTTAGTACCCTTACAGCCTGTTCGTGTTCACGGCCTTCCCGCTGACTTGAGCGCAGGGCAGCGAGTGGCTAACCACTCGCTGCCCTGCGCTCAGGTCAGAAATCATCAATCAAATATGTAATAATGTATTATTCGCGCCGCCCGTCGCTCCGTTTACCGCTTAGATCTTAGATTGAAATCGTGAACGGGCTGTTAGTTTTGACGGTAAGATTGGCGTTAGTTGAACGTTTGTCTGTGTTGGGGCTGCGTCTTCTATCAATGAGGTGATTTTATTAAACAATGTTAAAACAAAATAAAACTACACTTCATGCAAAACTGAACTTTTATTTTTAGAGTTAGATCTTTGCGCCGTATTTTTCTTAAGACTTTGGTATCCAGGCGACTATCGCAATACAAATCCATCAGAGGTTCATACACAGGCAATGGATAGCAAAGTCGTAAGATATTGGAGGCTTGCGTCGCCTTATGTACGAAGGGGCTTAGAGAAATACTTCTTTCTTCTGTATTCTCCGTCTCAAGTCTCGTGTATCTTGAGTATATAAATCGAGATCAAGAAGGGAAAAAGGCGTTGTTACTCTTTTATCTATTCTTCGTTTTGTACCTCTTTGTAGTGACGCTCCTCGTTCTCGGCTGGTGAGTTGTGGTTATTTTAAAATCGGGTTCCTATAGGCCATATCTTGGATATTAGGATGGCTGATTGTATATCTGTTGTTGTTGTGTTTTCCTCTTCCTCTTCTTGCGATGATGTTTCTTCCTTCTTCGTTTACTTGGTTGGGTTGCAATTGGCTTTCCTGAGGAGGTAACAAGGCAATTACAAAGCTGTTTTTTTTAATCGACCTACGGCTTCGAATCGAGCATCGTTGCTGAAAAGCCTCGTGGTCCATTATTTCAGTTTAACTAATGATTCTGACAAAAGATAGTCGTACCTTCAGCAGTATGATGGAGATTTCTCAAGAGTTGTGGAAACCTCCGCTGTAACGCATGGTTTGTGGAGTCCACCAGCTTATCTCGCCGCGGCGAGGGCCGGAGTGGATTTAAAAAGTACTCTATGAGTCTGTCGCAGATCCAGAAACTGGATGTGGTTGCTGGAAATAGTGGTTAGTTTATCATTCTGCTGACTTCGTCATAAGCATAGCTCGGTTTAGGCAGATTGATTTAATGTACTTTGTATCACGAACTGTCATAGAAATATTAATTAAAACATGGATAAGCCTTTTTCCGGGATTTCATTTTAGGACCTACGAGACTGAATTGAAATGAATGCGGGCGAAGCCGCGGGCAACAACGAGTGCTTATATGTCTACATCCTACATGTTCTTAACAATTTTAAAATTCCGGAAAAATCTCGTATAAATCCCGGTATCCCGAAGGCATGTCCATATACATTTCAGGCTATTGACTTGCAATCAACCTACCTACTTCGGGCTTTGCTCATAAGTCACCCCTTTATAATCTTACAAAGATTTCAACCATCGATTCTCTTTTCTTTGTCTACACATATCTCCCTCCTGTCTCCTGTTGGTGACCTATTTTACTAGAGGTCGGCGCAACATGATTTCTTCTTGCACTCACCCCTGTCAGACGTCATTGCATCATTCACTACCCAGTCTTTCATTCTCATTTCTCACACATTACACTCATTATCATCAGCCGGAAGACGCTGAACAAAGACCTCCCCTTTAGACTACAAATCCAATCAATCATGTACTTGCATCCATCGGTTGCCCGCGACTCTCACGATGTCGTCGGTCCACCTAGTGGGAGGCCTGCGATGAGTCTAACGGTCCGTGGTCGCCATGAGAGAACTTTTCTTACATCATCAGACGGAAGACGTCCACTGCTAAACATAGGCCTCCCCCTTAGACCGCCACGCCGAACGACAATTCGCTTCTTGCATTAATCAGTTGCCCAAAACCTTTATGAACTTTTCTCACTCATCGGTTATCAGTTCTACGAGCGATGTTGACGTACATGTTGCTGACTCTGTTTTTCGCCAATACTACTTACTGTTGGGGTAATCTTCAAAATCTTTCAAAGCTTTCAACAGTGGTTCACCAGCCTCATCGTCATAGAACAGTTCAGCCGACTCTATGATGGAGTTCACCTCTGGAGACAGCGTCTCCCACCGCTTCAGCAGCATGTGGAACATCATTGAGGAGTAGCCTGGTGGGAGGGACATCATCCAACTTGCATTAAATGGGAAAATTGACGATGAATGGATCTAAGATGTTATTCTTTCCAACGGATTTGGATGCTCCAGATGGCCTAGGATGGATTTGGATGGTATGAGACATTTTTTTTAGCGTGGTAAAATCATCAAATGAGTCTTCCCACCCAGGGGCAGGGCGTGAGGGACTGTCAGACTTGTACTGACTAAAATGCACGGTGTCCTTCAATAGCTCTTTACGTTCTGGGGTCACGGTATTCATTAGTTCCGCGACCAATATTCCTTTATTATAAATTATGAAGAAGGATGAATGGATGGATGGATGTTGTTCTTTCCAACGGATTGGGATGCAATTTGGTAGATAGATAGATTATGACATGGGATACATATTATCCCGATACGAAGTTCCCATGGGATAATTTCGGACATAATGGGAGAAAGAAGATATTATTTTGTTTTACATTCCTATATCTGCTTCACCCAGAGCGGACGGACTCATTGGATGATTTTATATTCCAAAAAAGTCTACGATGTAATGAGTTACAGTGGCTGAATGATGATGACTAACTTACTCTGTAGCACTTGCAAACCATGATCTCCTGGCGGCATCATCAGCAGCCTCCCAATGAAAGTCTGCAGAGGCTCGCCGACCCACGCCAGGCGGTGGCTCTCCTCCAATCTATAGGAACAAACGTTATAGGTAGGTATAGGATTTATTGTGAAGGTCCTGGTGATAAGCAGTTCTGGTGTCTTGATTCTTGAATCAGATGATCGCAAAATACGTGGCTCGGGCACGTCGCAATGGTGGCGGTTAGACCCTTCTTTGAGAAGTGGTTGGAGAGACTCCACTCGGCGTCCTCCCCTTCCACGTGACGCAGGTCCTCACCGGACACGACGGGCACGTTTTTTTTCGGAAGGTTCCTGTGTCGGATAGGACGGGAATGGGGAGCAATTTGATGGGACCCCCAAAGAAGGCCAAAGCCTGTTCGGTTGCGAGGACTGTCTTTTCAGGTTACTATGACCGCTCGGGGAGGGAGGACTCATTTGATGATTTTAACACGTAAAAAAGGGGTCCACCTGGCTCGCGACCACTATCCTGTTGGAATCCGGCTCCAAATACTCGTAGTTTTGATTGTGTTCGGCCGTTACATATCATCGGTATCGGTACATATCGATAAAATATCAGTATTTTACATGGAGCGACTGCCTATCGGACTTCCACAACCAAACGAAATAGATAATGTAACGAATGGTCATCACAACCCCAGTAACTGGGTAATACGATACTCCAGGCTTATGAGCTTCTGACTAACAGTAACGACTGCCAATGATCTACAAATGACAGCCGGGACCAACGGCTTTACGTGCTTTCCGAGGCACGGAAGAAACTCGCTGTGACAGACCTACAGATAGCGCAAGCGCAGTTTAACTTGGAAATCAGTCTGTGCCACTGTAATTATTTACAAGGAGCGACTGGTCTACTTAATTTCTCTAGTAGTTCTCTAGTAAGACTGCTAGAAAAACATAAATAAAACAACACATACTTATTATATTTAAGTTCCGCATGGCCAAGAAACTCTCGGACCTCACGCTTGTCCTTCACGGCGACCAGCCTGCATATCTCTATGATAAAGACCATGAGGTACCCTTCATCCAGCGTGTCCATCATGTCATAGTACCGCTGTATCGGTGAGGGGGTCGACGGCGGCGGTACCTCGATTTCTGCAAATGAATTTATCAGTTTAAGCCCTGAATCTAGCCTAGAAGCAAAGGTCAGACCCGAGAAGAAGCAGTCATGCTATGCTAGCGAAGGAGGAGACGGGACGTGTGAGGGAACGGACAGCGTTCACCTCAATATCCAGGGAGACGCTCACGCAACGGACATCGCGAGACGATTTCTGGACACTGTAGGCGCAGGCATCCTGACGGTGAGTAATGGGTGACTCGCTGTGTGATCATGGATGAAACACGGCTCGATGGCGCGTCGTGTTCCATGCGTGCCTCAAAGAGCTGTCAGATATCTGAGGTTCATAGTCTGCCGGAGTCGCCGAGACTGTCTCATCACGTAAACACCGTGGATTTTAATCAGTACAAGTCTGACAGTACCTCCCGTCCCACCCTGGGTCAAGATCTGGAATTCCTGCACACCGATGAAATACAGTAAAACTGTTTGGCGCTGGATTTTCAACAGGATAGTGGTCACGAGCTGGTTGACCCTGATAAGGTATACCACTGTTAGAGGGGACCGCTCTGCCGTAACCGCAAGTTACAGGTACCTAGCCTGGTGGACCGCTATGAAGTGGATCCCATCCGTCCAAAAATCAGTTTGAAAGGTATTCTACGCGCATACGACGTGGAGTTGCGGTTGCCAGCCCGTTATATGTAAAATACAATACAAGGTATTCTACGCAGACCACTACCACAAAGGCAGAACGATGATGAGTAACAAAGAAAAGGTAAAGTAGGTAAACAAACTTCCAAACAGCACATCTCCAGCTTTCGTCGTCTTCTCTGGAGGTTTCTCCGGTATGTTCTTCGGAAAAGTCACTTTAAAGAAGCCATGCTCATCTTCAACGAACAGCTGTCCTGTATAGGCTGTTCCTGTCGACATATATCTATCGTGAAAATGTCTTGGGGGCACGGGCACTGTAGTCCTCCCACTGCGATGAAGGACATGGTATTTTGTAGCCTTCTTCAATTTCTTATGCGCGTGTGTGTAAGGGGCTATTTGCTCCATCCAGAGTCTTGCGTTCTCATCCAAAGTTGGAGTTCTTACTGTTGCAGGAGTAGTAAATCTTGGACGAGTCTTCGAACTTAGAGGACGGTTTGAAAATTTTATAGGAAGAGTAGAATGGAAAGATTTAAAACGGTTTATGCGAAGAATAGCTACTTTAGAAGACGGTTCTTCAGAGAGAACCTCTTGTCTTTTAGTCTTAGGTCTACTGGGATTTGGTGAATCGGGAAATCTAGCGACATATCGACCAGGACTGGCTACTGAAAGTAGGCTAAGAGGCATCAGTTCAGGAAACATAGGAACTACTGAAGGTAGACCTCTTAAAAAGACCTGATGTCTAGTAGACGCTGCTTTGGTAGAACTTGGAGTGTCTGAAAGACTAGTTTTATACCGACCACGACTATTTAAAGACGGTATGCGAGGCATCAGGTCCGGATATATCGAGTGTATTGGTCTGGACAGGTACCCAGAATACGATGGCCCTGATCTTAGTGAATCTTTTAATGGAACCAGTGCTATGGGATCCGGGGATTTGACGGATGGAGGTGTATCGGAACCAAGGTAAGAAGGATGACCCAGATTTAGATTAAAAGGATTGTATTGTAAAGATGGAAGAGATTCAGATGGAGTTTCTGAAAGTTTTTTTATAAACTGGTCTTTTTCGTCTTCTCCCAGTAGACTAGTTCCTAGTAAATCGTCTCGTCTTGTTTCATTTTTGTTGAAAACTGGATTTGCTTGACTTTGTTCCAGATCTCGCAGTACGGTATTCGCTTGGAGAATATTTTGTCGATGGTTTTTTAGTAGCAAGGATTCGTTGAAGTTTGCTGGAAGTTCAAGAATTATAAGAAGTTAAATGCGCCATCAGAGATCGCCATCGTCATGCATCGTCAGAGCAGTGGTGGCCCAGTGGTATCGGTCCCGACTTACAAGTTGTAGGTCATGGGTTCGAACCCCGCCAGGCGCATTACTTTGTGTAATTTATTTCATCACCACTGCTCTCAAAACGGTGAAGGAAAACATCGTGAGGAAACCGGTATGTCCTAGAACCATTAATTCGAAGACATGTGACATCCACCAATCCGCACTGGGCCCGCGTGGTGGATTATGGCCCACTCCTTCTTTAATATATCTATGGCCCACTCCCTATCACAGAGAGGAGGCCTGTGTCCCAGCAGTGGGAACATTGTAGGCTGATGATGAATGCACCCTCCAACGTTACAATTCTGGGGGCAATAAGTGCTCCTTAAGCTAATATGGAGCTCAGGAGGCCTACCATGACCATGTAAAACCAGTATATAGTTCCAGTGTGGGAAATAGACAGAGCTATACAAGTCGTCTAGCGCCATCTCTTTCCCACAGCCTAAAGACTCACGCTTTAAGAGTTCATGGTAGGCTACCTGATATGTTAATCTGAGAGTTGTAGTATGAACTAAATTATTAAGCTATTTCTGCTACCTCTCGCGCCCGGCATTGGTTGCGGCCATGCTGCGGGGCGAGACGGAGTGGGAAGCGGTCGCCTCCTTCTGCGAAGCAGTAATGCTCGTGAAGGAGGAGGCGGGCCGCGAGAGGGAAAGGACAGCGTCCTCCCTCCGCCCCAACCGCAGTGTTAGACGCCCGCGGCGTCGGACGTCGGCAGACGATCTCCGGCCACCGTAGGCGCGGGCATGCGGATTGCGAGTAAAGGGCAACTCGCTGTCCGACCATGGACCCTGCCCGGGTCGACGGCGCGTCGTGTTCCACGCGCGCCTCAAAGAGCGTCAGTAAAAATGACGGGGCCCCCTATCAGAGGGCCAAAGCCTGCCGGAGTCGCGGGATTTTATTTCCTCACAGTGACCCCGGAACATAAAGGGCTATTGAAGGACACCGTGGATTTAAGTCAGTACAAGTCTGACAGTCCCTCCCGCCCTGCCCGGGGTGGGAGGACTCATTTGATGATTTTACCACGCTAAAAAAGGTATTTCTGCTTTTAAATCAGCACCTTTACGATTCCACTTTTTTTTTTTAATACAGTTAAGGTTACCTAAAAAAATACTCACTCGTGTTTATTTCTTCGCTTTTAAGTAAATTGTAATGTAAATATAAAGTTAATAAAAATAGCAGCATCATGTTTTGTTAGCTACGAAGTATTTTAAATACTTCGACTCCCGCCATTTTATAAAAGTAGACATTTTAAAATGATTCCTTTTTTGTGTGAAATTATAGTCACCACTGGTTGTTACATACTCTTTTATGTCTAAATATATTGAATAATAAATTCATAGATAGGTACACAAAAACACGACAATGTATTTTTCGGTTATACAAAGAAAGTGTTGAAAATATTTTAAATAAATGTGGAAAAGTTATTTTATTTAACAAGCGAGAATATTGTTATTGCATTAGTCATATAAAATGACGCATAAAAAGTTTTATATTATTTATTTTAAGTATTCACCTCAGATTACACAAATACCTATGGATTTCATAAAAATGGTTTCTGTTGTCCAGGATATTTGGCAAAAGACCTTCTCTAATGTCGGTCTAGCAAAGAAATGGCTGATGCTCTAATTATTTTTTGTTTCTTTTTCCTCCATTTCTTAGTATTACAAGTAAAAAAAGTACGCGTGAGGACGAGAGGTATTCAAAAGCGATGGTTTTGGTGATCTTCGAAGGGACTTGACTGATTCTAACGAATTAAGTTAACTAACCTGTTTAATTTATTCAACACTGTAAAAGTAGTCATAGATCTATAGCATGGACTAAACTTGACATCCTTTCTAGATATCGCTATCGCTCAATAAAGACACAGAGAGAAAAACACATTTTAGGACCCAATTGGACTTGTATTCGTTACATCATCAATCTTTAAATTGTTTTTCACTCAATAATAAAATGTTTCTGAATTTCTCTTTATTTGTGAAAGTGGCCATGCATGGTAGATTAATACTTTTTAGCGCTGGCAACTTTCAGTTGATATTTTTTTGACACGCCTATTAATCTACTCTTCGTATTTCTTCAGATATTTTTATTAAAATCGTGTGATTTCTTTTGTTATTTTACCAAAACTAAGTGAAATATTGTGTGTTTCGAACTATAACATCTTCTTGATATTGTGTTTAGTGAGATAAAGTGAGAAATCGTTGCTAATCGACAGGTAAAAGTAGTTATTATGTTGTCAATATATAAACCTACCAAATTCAATAACCCCATTTATTACAGTACTTAATTATTTAAAGAACACTTTTAAAATCCGCCGTGTAATACCGTTGTATTTGTAATTACGGTTTTTTTATTTATTTTTGGGCATAAAAACATCGAAACAAACAAAAATAAGTGAGAAGTTTACCATAACTTTTTCTGTTCTCATGTTTGTCTTGTAATATCGTAGCAAAACTTTTTGAAAGGTGTGAAAAATCCATAGTTTAGAAGTGAGTCATTAAAACGTAACTTGAGATATTGAAAGTACACAAATACGTACTTTATATACTGTTATCTTGTTATTTCCGTTATTTAAAGTGCTTCAGAAACATTCCTTGGTACGTACTATCATAATATTGGATTGACGTTTTCTTTTGCAAAATCTTGAACAATCGTTATTGTTCGTAAAACTTAGTCATAATCTATCAAGGTTAATATTGTTGTGGCAATAAAATCATGTACTTTTTATTTCCACTTTCCTATTTAATGTGGACATCATATTTTAACCTAAACTAATTTATTAGTGAATCAAATAAAGCAGTTATTGTGCCCGTAGCATTGTCCAATGGCTTCATTCAAAATCTGAGGATCTCTCGCTTGGCAGCTGGATCAAGGGCTTAATTCAAAAACCATCATGTTTTAAACATCAAATAAATTATAATCGCTGATTTTCCCATTTTACTCTTCTTGTTCTTCATCTAACTTTCACTCAGTAATTTGAAGGTTTTGAGTCACTTATTCATGTGTGAGTCATGTTATTTTGCTTTAAAACTAGGTGTATACTGAAAAACTAGCAACCTGCCCTGACTTCACACCTGTAATCTGCATCTATAATCCTATACCAAGTATAAAGTGTGTCAGGCAAGACCATTCATATCGCGGGACTCATGAATAACCGTGATCCCTGCAACGTAAAGGGCTATTGAAGGACACAGTGGATTTTAGTCAGTACAAGTCTGACAGTCTCTCCCGGCCTGCCCGGGGTGGGAGGACTCATTAGTGGCCCGGTATGTGCTTCGCTACTTTGACAGCAAAATCCCCATTAACAAAATGATCCGCCATTTATTGAATTAATTTGTTGCAAAAAATGTGATAAATGAAGAATCGCTCGACTGATTTTGTGCAAACTTCGCATAAACCATCTACTTAATAGTCCGAATAAAGCCTAAATATTTGGTTTGGATAGGTGAGCCCATTCTTGAGTTATAAAATTACAATGAAAACATTAACAATAATTTTTATATTATATATATAAATATGGCTAGTTTGACACTTGTAGTCTTCCCATTGTAGCCAAAATCCAAATCATAGTCCATGTAGAAGGTTTAGTAGCTGGTAAAACAATGGACAACCATTCATGAATCCCTTTGTGTGAATGTGTGACCCATAAAGTGTCAAATTCACTTTCAAAGACATAACATTGTATGTGGGTCAAATTCTTGCTTTCAATTCAAGGATTCCTTTTAGTATGTAACCTTTGTTTTAATAATTATGCTTTGAAAGCAACCATTCTTTGTATTTAGTAACTTTTGTTCAGTTATTGTTTTTGATAATGGTCAATTTCCTGTAACAATTAACTGCTGGCCTGCACACAGATAAACCCAGAGAGGGTTCTGTTGTGTGGCTAGACTTTTTGTAAGAATAATGTAAGTATTTTAGAAATAAAATAATTAAACCATGATAAACAAGTAACATTTTGAGTGTTTACAATGAATTCTAGTTAGAAATATAGGAAACTTTACAAAGAGGCAGCATGATGAGATGCAGGGTTTCATAAGAATCATACTAATGAAGTAGTAAGTAAGTAGCAAGCAGGACTCCATTTCTAGAATCATACTAAATTAAAATACAAGATTTTACAAAGAAAAGTTGTTGTACTAATATTAAGAGGAAAGATTTGATTGTTTGTTTGTATTTGCTCCGAAACTACTGGACCGACTTGAAAAAATCTTTTTGTGTCTGATAGTCCATTTATTGAAGAAGGCTTTACGCTATACACCGTGTTCCGGACGATATACATAAACTTCGACCAGATGTTCAGACCACGGAAGTAAGCATTTTTCATTATGGACACATTAATAAATTCTTATTTTTTATTTTTTGTTAATTTTCATACAAACTAAATACCTAGACGTAAATAACCCGATATGCATGCCTCTTTATCCGAATTGGCAACGTCGTATTTTCATTCATAACATTTGGCGGGCTGAAACTTGTCAAAACAGTTTCTTTGATTTTTTATCTCGTTCCTCATAGCACTGTCAATGTACTATACTTATCTAAAGAGAACGTATAAGGCTACCAAGCAGGTAGATACGTATTTCGAATTGTCTTTTTAATTGAGGAATAAAAAAAAAACAAAATTCCATAACCAAATCATGATAACCTCTTCCCACGACATGCAGCCTTCGCAAAACGTTTCTGCAGTCCTTATTTTTAGTCTAGGCTTAAAGCAACGCCGGACCTCCAACGACGGGAAGGGGAGTAGGCTACCATAATTATCTTCCCATTCTGCCGTTTCGGCTTAAGTAACGAACATTCAATCTCAAAATTATTGACTAAAAGAGGGGCAGCTCAACACGCAATCTGGGGACCACGCTTAGAGCTCACGTACATTCGTAAAAATACTCTCAAAAGATAGGTCTCGGTCAAATTAAGATAAATGGTAATCACAGCATATTTTTTTTATGCATTTGAGTAGAATAATTATAATTTATAAGCACACTTGTTGCGTGGGCAACATCAGAACTAACGCCACCATCTTATTTTTCAATACATTTCACAAATGAGCGCTCTCCTGTCAACCTCAATGGAGTGTCCAAAGATCCATATAACACTGTAGGTTAGACAACTACGTCAGCCGTAATGTCATTCAAAAATATTTTTATTAATAAAAAATAAACTCTAAAAAGCAAAAAATAAATTTAATGTAAAAAGTTTTCGAAATGACCACCTTCTTTTTCGACACAAATATTCAAACGAGTCCTAATTTGGCCATTTAAATTTACAGACATTTGTCTTATTTGTTCAGCAGCCTGAGATATTCTATCTAAGAGCTGTTCACGGTTCTGAATTTGTACGGAGTACACCTTCTCCTTTAAGGTTCCCCAGACATAAAAATCTAAAGGAGTCAGATCTGGGGACCTAGCTGGCCATGCGATATTTGTGCTACCTCGTCCAATCCAACGGCCAGGAAACGTTGCATTTAAATATTCACGCACTTGTGTGCCATAATGTGCAGGGGCCCCATCATGTTGGAGCCACATGGTTCGCAGAGTTTGAAGATCCACTTGTTCGAAAAATTCGAAGCTAGTGACGTTTCTTAGGAACTCTAAGTAATTGTCAGCATTTAGGCGGTGGGGAATCTCAATAGGGCCGATCAGCTGATTGTTAAAAACACCAGCCCACATGTTTACAGAGAATTCAGTTTGATGTGACGCCTGCCAATGTAAATTCGGGTTGCTCTCATGCCACTGCACTTGATTTTTGGAATTGAATACTCCCGCTCTTGTAAACTGGGCTTCATCCATCCAAAGAATTTTTTGAAGCAGTATTGGATTATTTATCAGTTCTTGATTCATTCTCTGGCAAAAAACAATTCTTGAGAAGTGATCAGGTGGTATTATGCCTTGGGATTTTCTGTAGTGGTAGGCATGCAAACCATATCTTTTCCACAGTTTCCACACTAGCTTATGAGATACACCCACGATTCTCCCAACGCGTCTCGTTGAGAGTGTAGGATCATGAATAATAAGGTTCATTATTCTGTTTTCTTGAGCGACGCTCAAATTGATTGCTCGTTCAGGGCGGCGTGGTCTAATTCCGATCTCACAAAATCTCCTGTGTATGTTAATAAATGTTCGTATATCAGGAACGCGCCGACCAGGGAATCGCCGTTGGTACTCTCGCACAGCTGCTGTAGCATTTCCGTCACAGAAACCGTAGACGAAGTGAATATCAGCTTGGTGTTGAGCAGAATATTCGTGCGGCATAGTGAAAGTTGTAATCAAAATGATTGATTAAATTAGTCGGAAACCCAAAAGCAAATTACAATAAACAATAATCCTGACAGTTAAAATCATGCATGACAAACAATGACAAATAACAACTTAGGTATCCATAGCGACCAGTTTAATCTCTTTGAAAGATTCGTTATCGCAAATGATCGTATTTCTTCGCTAACTCTCGGGTTCCTCTCGTACGTGCAAATGAAATGCAAATAGTATTTGATAGATTTATCATTTTAATTGCACTAAGCGGCAACATAGGCCAAATTAAGATACTTTCTCACTGCATAGCTCAATTAAATTTCATTAAATGAAATTACAAATATCTTTGTAACGAAGCCTTTTTAAGTACTACTTCCTTTGTTGGATTTGATTTGTAAAAGCCATAGAAGTATTTGCTAAAGTTTATGGATAACGTGAAGAACACGGTGTATAACATCACGCTACAACCGACAGGTGCCGAGCGGTGCAGGTGAAACTGCAGTGAAAAGCTGGTGTTTATTAAACTAAAACATCAACAAACAATTTTTCCATTGTTATTGACTGGAGTAGTTTTGAGTAGGCCATTGTCATTGTATTTGTGAATCAACAAAGATAATACAACAGCTTGTTGTTATAATGAAGACATTCCTGTTGATTGTAAAGTTACTCATAACATACATACATAAACTCACGATTCTTCCCATGGAAGGGATATAGGTCTTGCTGGGGCACCCCCTCCTTACGTTTCCACTCACCTCTACCTTATTAATTTCTTGTGTTAGTCTACTTTCAATCGACACCACTGCGAGGATTGCCCAGAGGACACGGTGCAGGACTGCCCCGCTTGGGCAGAGTACCGCCGTGTCCTCACGACGGTTATAGGCGCAGACCTCTCGCGTCCGGTATTGGTCGAGGCCATGCTGCGGGGCGAGACGGAATGGGAAGCGGTCGCCTCCTTCTGCGAATCAATTATGCTCACGAAGGAGAATGCGGGCCGCGTGAGGGAGAGGACAGCGTCCTCTCTTCACCCCAGCCGCAGTTGTAGACGCCCATGGCGACAGACGTCGCTTGACGATCTCCAGCCACCGTGCCAGTGCCGGGCATGCGGGCGGCGAGTTATGGGCGACTCGCTGTCCGACCATGGGCCATGCCCGTGTCTACGGCGCAGCATTGTTTTCCCCCTTTAGAGGGCCAAAGCCTGCCGAGTTCACGGGACTTACGAAATACAGTAACTCCGGAACGTAAAGGGTTATTGAAGGACACCGTGGATTTTAGTCAGTACAAGTCTGACAGTCCCTCCTGCTCTGCCCTGGGTGGGAGGAAACATTTGATGATTTTACCAAGATAAAAAAAAAGAATGATACTGAGTGTACTCTCCATTCTTCTTCATCTTTTATTATAATAAAGATTATTATAAAGATTATTATTATTCTTTCCATTCCAGCAACCATGGCTACAATGACAGACCAGTACGGTACAACGGGGACCCTCACTCTGAAGTGGGATCCTCGTAACTTGGAGATCCGCACCATGTCTGTGGAGCGGACGTTGGAGCCGCTCGTACTCCAGGTCACTACGTTGGTTAACAGCAAGGACCGGGATGCTAAGAAGAAGAGACGTACGTATATTAGTTATGGAGTATATAGGACCTAGTTAAATGACAAGCAACTGAAAATGCTCTGCAGGTCAGAAACTGCCACTTAGCAATATTCCTAATAATTCAAGGTCACAGTTCAATAGAGCCACCCGGCACCCACTCCGCACCGTCTTGCGTCCTGCGGCTAGAATTCTTTATATGGACTTGAATGGGTATGCGCTCACCATATCAACTCCATAGCGTCACTGGATCGTCTCTGTTGGCCACGCATGGACGGCGGGTGGACCACTCGGTGACAACTGCGAGCAGCGAGTTGCTTGCCTTGCGTTAACTGCGCATTTTCAACGCGCCATTTATTGGTGATATCGCAACGTCCACCCGTGGGCAACCTGTAGACAACGAGTGGACGCCGTGCGACGAAGCGGTCCGGGGTTGGCGCCGGGTGAATCTAATGAGCTATGACCTTTTCCAGCTACATCATTACATTTTTTTTTTTTGTATAAAATGGCACAAACAGAATTGCATGTCATATCTGAACAGACATACACACAGACCCACTTGTAACCAGCATTTTAGAAGACTATATTGTGTATTTGTACTGACTAAAACTCACTGTATTCGTTTAATAGTTCTTTACGTTACAGGGCGCTTTTCCCAGTTTGCGACAGTTCTGCGACCCCAACTGTATTGTCGCCCCAAAGATCTTAATTTTTACCCGACTACGCCAGAAGAAGGGTTGTTCCTAAATCATTATATTTTGTACTGTTTTAGCGGGCAAATCCAAGCGAGCCAGCGCCCTAGTCGCGACCGTAGAGCGAGCGACGGAGATCTTCATCGAGCGAGGACAAACCATTGCCTATGAGAACCCCGAGATCACTCAGCAGATGTTGACCGCTGTCGAGGAGGTTCGCAAGGCTGGTAAGTAATTTCATTTCATTTCATCATTTCAGATGTCTAGGGTAATTTTGGGCTGCTATAGTAATTTTAGGCACCTATAGTAAATTTAGGCATATAATAGAGTAATTTAAAGCACCTAGAATAATTTCGGAACCCCAGAAAATAACTTTAGGCACCTTGAGTAATTTCAGGCACCATTAGTAAGTAGTAGGCTTTGTTTAATACCTGTTTCTCTCAGTCAGGTCTGCATTTCTATGTTTAGGGATAATTCTTCAGCGTGCCTCAAGCACTTTCGCAAACATTTGCGGAGCTCTTCAGCAATTCTATGTATGTAAACGCACCCACGACGCAGGAGAAATTCCAGTGTGGAGAAATAATCTTACACATAAAAAAATAAAACGAAACGCAACACGCAACCCCATCAGCAGGGCTATTGGCTAACTTGATAGTCACTGACCAGCGGTTGTCCACTGAACTTGGATGGCTTGATACCTGTTATGAGGCTAAGTTGAGGAGTGGAGTGCCTCAAGAGCGTTAGAATAGTTGATTTTAGGGAACATTTTATTTTATCAGTTTTAGTGCAAATGCAAAAGCCAATACGAAATTTACCTTTTGACAGCTATTTGATGGTCACCAGAGCAAGTGATCATCGTTTGAACTGACAACAGAGATACGCAAAAGCCCCGCAGGACTCGTTTCATTGGTCTTGACGAGTACTTGGTCTTCTAAACAGGAGCAGCAATGAGCCTGGCAGCCCGCGAGTTCTCTGAGGAGCCGTGCGCCTCCCAGGTCCGCTCCAGCATGGTGCGAGCTGCCCGGGGTCTGCTGTCAGCTGTCACCCGTCTCCTGATCCTGGCTGACTGTGTGGATGTGCATCTGTTGCTGAATAAATTGAATACTGTGAGTATGATGTATAGGTACCTTGTTGGTTTTAGGACTTTTTTTTTAGATTTCGGTGCCCCAAAAGTAAAAATGGAATCCTTATGGGATCACTATCTTGTCCCTATTGTTATGTCAAAAGCCTTTTATTCAGGAATGCGTGGAGGTAGCAAGCTGAAATACATATCGAGTACTGTACGCTATATGCAGAGAAAAATCAAACGCCCAAGTAAACGGAATCAAAAGATGGCCGATATGCTTTGTTTTGCCGCATATTTTGACGCTGATTGTGTAATGAAAACCTACACCTACAGGGTACTTTTTATTGATTTAAAATCATGAAAACCCAGAACCAACCATCTTGTGGTCTTTAAGTGAATAGTTTACTTCTAGGCAAGCGTGATTCGCTGTCGACCACATCATCACTTACCATCAAACGCTCATAATTTTCGGTTTCGCTCATATTCAATATTACTTTGAAAAGATTCTGGGCCTCAAGTCTGCTAATTTTATTTAACTCACATGATATTGATATTCAATTGAGACTCAATCACGACTCCATTACGATTAGAACAAATTTGGTATTCTGCAAAAACTTGTATAAGCTCAATAGAGTCGTAATGGAATCGTAGTGTAATTGTAATTGACTCTCAGTTGAACAGATAAAAGTATTGCCATTAGAGAGTAGAATACCGATAAAGTCCGCAATCGATTTACAATTGTAACACGATTGAAGAGCAGACTAGCAAATATTCTGATCGCAGTTCAATGAAATGTCACTGGAAAACCATTGGTCTTAAATTAGTAGCAGAATACCAAATGTAGTTAAAACTGCTACTGAGATCCAATTGATATTCAATTGAGTCATTACTAAATTAGCAGAATTGGGGCCCAGTTTAAATGCGTTCAGAAGTACCTCTTGGTATCCTTTGGTCTATAAAATACCCAAATTTTTCTTCTGCAGGTGGAAAACGACTTAGACAAGCTAAAATCCGCCTCCTCCCAATCGGAGCTGATGGAGTCCGCTCGTCAGTTCGGTCGCTCAGCGTCCGAGCTAGCGGCGCAGGCAGCCAAGCGTCAGAGAGAGCTGAAGGAGCCGCGCATGAAGGACGAGCTGGCGGCCGCCAGGGCGGTGCTCAAGAAACACTCCACCATGCTGCTCACTGCCTCCAAGGTAGGACCATTATCTACATAGTTAGCTTGTCACTGACACTTCAGCTGAAGGAGCCGCGCATGAAGGACGAGCTGGCGGCCGCCAGGGCGGTGCTCAAGAAACACTCCACCATGCTGCTCACTGCCTCCAAGGTAGGACCATTATCTACATAGTTAGCTTGTCACTGACACTTCAGCTGAAGGAGCCGCGCATGAAGGACGAGCTGGCGGCCGCCAGGGCGGTGCTCAAGAAACACTCCACCATGCTGCTCACTGCCTCCAAGGTAGGACCATTATCTACATAGTTAGCTTGTCACTGACACTTCAGCTGAAGGAGCCGCGCATGAAGGACGAGCTGGCGGCCGCCAGGGCGGTGCTCAAGAAACACTCCACCATGCTGCTCACTGCCTCCAAGGTAGGACCATTATCTACATAGTTAGCTTGTCACTGACACTTCAGCTGAAGGAGCCGCGCATGAAGGACGAGCTGGCGGCCGCCAGGGCGGTGCTCAAGAAACACTCCACCATGCTGCTCACTGCCTCCAAGGTAGGACCATTATCTACATAGTTAGCTTGTCACTGACACTTCAGCTGAAGGAGCCGCGCATGAAGGACGAGCTGGCGGCCGCCAGGGCGGTGCTCAAGAAACACTCCACCATGCTGCTCACTGCCTCCAAGGTAGGACCATTATCTACATAGTTAGCTTGTCACTGACACTTCAGCTGAAGGAGCCGCGCATGAAGGACGAGCTGGCGGCCGCCAGGGCGGTGCTCAAGAAACACTCCACCATGCTGCTCACTGCCTCCAAGGTAGGACCATTATCTACATAGTTAGCTTGTCACTGACACTTCAGCTGAAGGAGCCGCGCATGAAGGACGAGCTGGCGGCCGCCAGGGCGGTGCTCAAGAAACACTCCACCATGCTGCTCACTGCCTCCAAGGTAGGACCATTATCTACATAGTTAGCTTGTCACTGACACTTCAGCTGAAGGAGCCGCGCATGAAGGACGAGCTGGCGGCCGCCAGGGCGGTGCTCAAGAAACACTCCACCATGCTGCTCACTGCCTCCAAGGTAGGACCATTATCTACATAGTTAGCTTGTCACTGACACTTCAGCTGAAGGAGCCGCGCATGAAGGACGAGCTGGCGGCCGCCAGGGCGGTGCTCAAGAAACACTCCACCATGCTGCTCACTGCCTCCAAGGTAGGACCATTATCTACATAGTTAGCTTGTCACTGACACTTCAGCTGAAGGAGCCGCGCATGAAGGACGAGCTGGCGGCCGCCAGGGCGGTGCTCAAGAAACACTCCACCATGCTGCTCACTGCCTCCAAGGTAGGACCATTATCTACATAGTTAGCTTGTCACTGACACTTCAGCTGAAGGAGCCGCGCATGAAGGACGAGCTGGCGGCCGCCAGGGCGGTGCTCAAGAAACACTCCACCATGCTGCTCACTGCCTCCAAGGTAGGACCATTATCTACATAGTTAGCTTGTCACTGACACTTCAGCTGAAGGAGCCGCGCATGAAGGACGAGCTGGCGGCCGCCAGGGCGGTGCTCAAGAAACACTCCACCATGCTGCTCACTGCCTCCAAGGTAGGACCATTATCTACATAGTTAGCTTGTCACTGACACTTCAGCTGAAGGAGCCGCGCATGAAGGACGAGCTGGCGGCCGCCAGGGCGGTGCTCAAGAAACACTCCACCATGCTGCTCACTGCCTCCAAGGTAGGACCATTATCTACATAGTTAGCTTGTCACTGACACTTCAGCTGAAGGAGCCGCGCATGAAGGACGAGCTGGCGGCCGCCAGGGCGGTGCTCAAGAAACACTCCACCATGCTGCTCACTGCCTCCAAGGTAGGACCATTATCTACATAGTTAGCTTGTCACTGACACTTCAGCTGAAGGAGCCGCGCATGAAGGACGAGCTGGCGGCCGCCAGGGCGGTGCTCAAGAAACACTCCACCATGCTGCTCACTGCCTCCAAGGTAGGACCATTATCTACATAGTTAGCTTGTCACTGACACTTCAGCTGAAGGAGCCGCGCATGAAGGACGAGCTGGCGGCCGCCAGGGCGGTGCTCAAGAAACACTCCACCATGCTGCTCACTGCCTCCAAGGTAGGACCATTATCTACATAGTTAGCTTGTCACTGACACTTCAGCTGAAGGAGCCGCGCATGAAGGACGAGCTGGCGGCCGCCAGGGCGGTGCTCAAGAAACACTCCACCATGCTGCTCACTGCCTCCAAGGTAGGACCATTATCTACATAGTTAGCTTGTCACTGACACTTCAGCTGAAGGAGCCGCGCATGAAGGACGAGCTGGCGGCCGCCAGGGCGGTGCTCAAGAAACACTCCACCATGCTGCTCACTGCCTCCAAGGTAGGACCATTATCTACATAGTTAGCTTGTCACTGACACTTCAGCTGAAGGAGCCGCGCATGAAGGACGAGCTGGCGGCCGCCAGGGCGGTGCTCAAGAAACACTCCACCATGCTGCTCACTGCCTCCAAGGTAGGACCATTATCTACATAGGCCAAGCGTCAGCGGCAGCGATTGGTAAAAGCGATAAGGGCTTCCCGCACACGCGCCACAGAACGCCGCCACACGCCACTCGTGCGATTCCGCAGCCCTCTTTTACCTCAGTAATGCATTGGTTAAATAAATGAAAAGAAAAAAAACTTTTTAAGAAAAGCTTTTATTTAAACGCTCTAAAAAGAAGATAGAATGACTATTCTATTCTATTTCTTATTATGGCAAGCAAAGCCGATGTCGACTATTCTGCCATTATCGGAGATGAATTGGATAAGCAAGAAGTGTGTATTTATAATTAAAAAAATTAGATTTAACCAAAATAGAACGGTTTCCGTTCGGTGATACAGTTGAACTTAATGTAGACCAGCTGGGGTTAGTAGGGGACTGAAACAAACAAAGAAATAAATTACTCAAATATAATAATGGTTAGAACATAAAAATATACACCACATCCACACAGACAGAATATTTCTCGGAAAGGGAGGGGATTATAGTTTAATATTATTGTGACGGATGAAAATCATCAGCGTCACAAGTAGTTCTGGAGAGGAATGTGATAAAAGGGAAGGGAAATTAATTGGGAGAGGGATCTTAATTTTAGGGAGGCGACTATATAAATCTAGAGGAGGGACGTTGTTAGGGCATTCAAAAAAAATGTGATCCAGAGTGCCTTCCGCCATCCCGCATTCGCAGAGCGAGGAGTCTCGGACGTGGATTTTGTGTAGAAACACGGGAGTGCAACAGAAACCTAACCGGATTCTGCAGATAACTGATATAATGGTTTTGGAAACCTTTTTACAATTGAAGAACCATGGTTTTGGTTTTACGGTTGGTTGCACTGCATAGAAAAAGCCACCTCTTTTTTTGCTGGATATATTCCACTGCATCTGCCAGGACCGCTGTAAATCCAGTTTTGGGAGGGACAATAGGTCGTAACCCTGGTGGGTATTGTGAGTGAGGTCTGACGTTAAAGATGAGCAAGCATCCTTGGCCAAAGCGTCAACGTATTCGTTACCTTTAATGCCACTATGACTAGGGATCCAAACAAGCTGAACATTTTTTTGATTTTTAGCACACGACAACAAGGAGTTTTTAATTTTTAAAATTAGGGAGCTATGTAATTTGGTTTTAAAGGGGTTTTGGACTAAAGCTTGCAAGCAGCTTAAGGAGTCTGTAAAAATAACGGCATTCTCAATGTTTTGGTGTGCTTCTATGAATAGACAAGCTTCTAATATAGCCACACATTCGCCAGTGAACACCGAAGACTCCTTAGGGCATTTAAATTGTAAGATGATTTTGGAGTTTCCGTAATACACCGCGGCGCCAGTGTGGCCATCATCAGTTAGCTTCGAAGCATCTGTATAAAATAATTGAAAACCACTCCATCGCTCGCTCACCACCGCGTTGAAGGCCAAATTCGCTGACGGGGAGTTTTTAGGTATACCAATATCAAAGAAAATTTTAGGAGTATAATTTAGAACCTCATAAGCGAAATGGAAAAGGGGTAATCTGGGGTAATGGACGATCGGGCTTGCTAAATTTAGGATTAGGCGATAGGAATTTAATATTATGGGGATTTCCTTATTCTTCCAGTGTCTTGAGCTTCTGCATATGGCATCTAGCTCTTTTAATCTTCCTATAAGGGGATGTGAGGATCTGCATATTAACCTAGACACAAAACGGGATGCTAGAAATTGCCGTCTAAGGGCCAGGGGTGGGTCAGCGCATTCAACCTGCAACGCGTTGGTGGGAGAGGACTTCATACAACCAGAGATGATTCGAAGGCATTTGGACTGTACTTTGTCCAGCCCAGCCAAAGCTCCTTTATTGCAAGGAGTCATGAGGAATGTTCCATAATCTAGGATACTACGTACCAGAGCATTATAAATTAATTTCATGGTGAAAGGGTGGGCACCCCACCAAACACCAGTAAGAACTTTAAGAATCGAAATAGTACGTTCGCATTTTTGAATAAGGAGATTAATATGTTGTTTAAAAGTTAATTTTGAATCTAAAATAACGCCTAGAAATTTAGCATGGCTGACAATAGGTATATTATGGCCTGAAATGTTGATCGAAATATGAGGGATGTGTCTTTTGCGAGTGAAGATTACTGCCGAACTTTTGGGTGCAGAAAGTGTTAGACCATGGCTTAAAAGCCACTGGTTCAAAGAATCCAGAGAGAGACATAGAGAAGACGAAGCGCTAACAATGGAGGGGTCTGTCACATACAAAACAATGTCATCGGCGTATTGCAGTATCTGGCAGTTGTTATTTAGGCAGGTTCCAACATCAGCCGTATATAAATTGTAAAGGATGGGACTGAGGACATATCCTTGTGGGAGCCCCTTCCAAGTCTGTCTTTCGTCAAATTCCTCTCCCTGGACTCTCAGAACCAGTGAGCGGGACATCAGGAGTTCACATATACATTGTATCATCTTCGCCGGGAGACTCAGCTGTTGCAATTTTTGCCTGAGAATGGGAAGAAGTACATTGTCGTACGCGGAAGAGATATCGAGAAAGGTGGCCACAACAGATTCGTTTTTCGAAAAGGCTAAACGGATATCTGTAACTAGAATACCAACACTATCCATAGTACTTAGCCCCTTCCTGAAACCAAATTGGTGGTTCGGCAGTAAATCTCTCGATTCGACTATCCACTCGAGACGGTTTTTGATAAGGTGCTCCAGTAATTTGGCTAGAACTGAGACTAAAGCAATTGGTCTAAGGCCGTTCGGATCATCTGCATGTTTGCCTGGTTTCAATAGTGGGATGATGATTTGTAGTTTCCATTGGTCAGGGACCCATCCATGACCATAACAATAATTAATAATATTTAAAAAGTAAATTTTGGCCTTTTCACCAGAATGGGTAATGAAAGAGTATGGGACACCATCAATACCAGGGGCTGAGTCCCGGACATGATTGAGCACCGCATTAAATTCCTCCAATGTAAATGGAGTATCAAAAGGGTTATCTGTTGCATTAAATAGGGGTATACTTTGAAGTTCTGATAGTAGCGGGACATAGGGTGGAGCTAATTTGTCAAAAAAAAATTCAGCTGTTTCCCTAGTGATCGGGGAAGAGATTGACGGGGAACACCCTCGTCTGAACCTGTTGATGTTTTTCCAGACAGCTGAAACCGGAGTAGAAGGTGATAAAGTTGTGCAGAACCTAACCCAGCCTGAACGTTTCTTCCTGCGAAGAAGACGTTTGGTTCTGGCATTAATCTGGCAATATGCCAACAAGTTTTCTGTGCTCATGTCCCTATTGTAACGCCGCTCAGCCTCCTTCCTTTCCTTAATCGCTGAGGTGCATTCTGAGTCCCACCAAGGGGGTGAAGGGATTTTGTTGCGGGCACTATTTTTTAGAGGGAAGCAGGAATCAGCACTTGAGGTAATTGCAGTCACAAAGCCCTCATAGCAGCTCTTGGCATGGCAGTGATCACCAGAAATTGATAAATTTGAGTTTAAATTTGGAAGGATATCAATTTTCTCCTCCAATGATGTAGCAAATTTTGACCAATCTGGTTTGGACAGGTTATACTTCAAAAGTGGAGGGGAAGTTTTCTCAACATAGGATTTATTAATGAAAGATATAACTATGGGGTAGTGATCGCTACCATGCGACAAGGTTGTGCTTTCCCAAAGAGCCGATGATGCCAACTCAACTGAACAAAATGTAAGGTCTACACAACTTTTCTGCTGGCCGGGGAGGGAGCGTCGTGTTGGGTTTCCATTGTTTAAAATGCAAAGGTTGCAGTCATCCAAAACATCAGCTAGTGCTATACCAAAGGCATCACAGCGTTCAGAACCCCATCTATAATGGTGGCAGTTAAAGTCGCCCATGACCAGTTTTGGACCCTGCACACTAGAAAAAATGTTTTTTAAAACAGCCAAAAAGTTGTGGTTGGGATGCGCAATATAAATGGAGAACACTGTGATGCCCTCAACCAATCCCGCAGCTATGCTCATATCATCAGTGAGTGGAGGGAGAGAGAAAGGAAGGAGAGGGACTCGGTTATTGACTAGGAGGGCAGATCCTCCATAGCCATCTTGTCTGTCACATCTAAGGATGTTAAAATGTGGCATACGAAAGCTGAGACTTGGCGTGAGCCAGGTTTCAGCTATTGAACAAGCCAATGGCTTGTATTTATTTAAAAGGAAAATGAGGTCGTGCTTCTTATGCCACACGCTCCTCACATTCCACTGAAGGAATACTTGGCGAGACGCCATGTTTAAGTTGTGAAAGGAGATTTAATAGTTGGTTGGCAACGTTGGACGGTGATGTATTAGAAGAAGAGGAAGAGGGAATGAGACTAGGTAGTAGTTTTATAAGTAAATCAATAATAATTGCAATACTATTATTGAGAGGGACATTGTCATTATTGAGAGCACAGCCATTAGGCTGTGAAGGTTGGGGGGAACTGGTCAACTGTTGGTGGGCAAATTTGTCATAAGACGGTGATAAAGGGGCATGGGTCTTAGGCTTTAGGGTGACCGTCTTGCGGTAGGACTGGGAAATTGGGGTTTTGGTGATATTGGCATAGCTGCGGGAAGCCGTTGGAATGAATTTACTAGCCTCAGCGTATGAGATGGATTTCTCAGCCATAGCAGTCTTTATGGCTTTCTGTCTCCCATGCCCAGGGCAAGACCTGCTATCAGCAAAGTGATTACCCGAGCATAGAATACAGAAGGCCTCGCTCTCTGAAATGCTACAACTATCACCAGAGTGATCATGGCCACATTTACAGCAGCGCGGTTTAGATCTGCATACATTTGCCACATGTCCAAACCGACAACACTTGCGACATTGAATCGTTGGGAATACATACTGTTCAACAGGAAGTGATGTGTAACAGCAGAATACTCTCTTCGGTAACATTTGTCCATCAAAAGTGACCACGCAGGTTTCAGTGGGTTTCCATTCAACGATTCCATCTCGTTGCACTTTCCTGTTAATGCGGCGAACCTTAAGGATCCGTCCGCAGCCTGAGGGTACTTTTAAATACTCCATAGCTTCCTCTTCAGTAACGTCAGAAGGGACGCCTGATATGACTCCCATCCTCGTGATATTAAATGTAGGAATGTAGGCAGTGAAATTATGTTTAGGGAGGATGGGGTTAACAAGGAAGGAGTTAGCGTCCTGGGGGGAGTTGAATTCAACTGATACCCGGTTTCTTCCTACTCTTTTAACACCGCCAAGGACGATGTTAGGGATATTTTTATTCATGAGGAATTTGCCGAAGTTAACGGGATGTAATGTTGAGCCAGAGATGGATTCAGGGGCCTCCATCCGAGAGACGTGTACTAGGAAAGGGGCCTTATCAATTGCGGAGTATTTTATTCGGCCAATTTGGCTTCGCATTTGTTTGTTTGGGGGGGTAGGCGATGAGGTTAATTCATCACCGGAGCGTTTTCGAGAGGATTGACTACGCTGGGACTGGGATGTATCCATCTCTGACACAGAGCAGACAACATCCGCGAACTGGGATAAAGGGTTTTGGGAAAGAGGGAATGGTGATGAGATTGGGATGTCGGGGGGGTCCGGGTCAGGCGGTTTATTTATGTCCATTTTGTATGGAACTTGGCTAAAATAAGGCGATCACAGTACAAACCTTGTTACGAACACAGGGACAACACACTTAGACAATAACAAGTCACAAAAAAGTATCAACAATCACTTATAAACGACAGAAAATTCACACACACGTGCTAACCAGAACACCCGTGGCAAGAATCCATCAAGATAGAATGACGTCACATTATTCTTCAAGTTGCTCTCAACGGACCCTTTCATTTGATACCCATATTGTAGAAATGCAAAATAACTCTTCCGCCATCTTGGATGGTCCGCCATATTGGAGTTAGAATGACGTCACGTACGTCGCGTGCGTTGTCATCCAAACTAAACGTGTATACAAAATTTCAGCTCAATCGGTTGAAGATAACTACTTCAAAATTGAGTTCAAAGATTCCACCCCGAACAAACATACATACAGGTCAAGTTAATAAAAAGCTTTTAAAAAAGTGTCGACCACCGGCCACAAATGTCTGTCGCGCGCTTCAGCTACCTCTGTAGCCGGTTCTAGCTTCTCGTGGCAACGTTTGTGGCTGTCGTGAGTGGCTCGTGTGCGGCGACACTAACTGGTCTACTTGAAATAAATGTTTCTGATACAAATTTCCTCCCAATTTCTATATTTCTTCATCATATAAGCTGTCAGACGTCCACTGTTGAACATAGGCCTCCCCTATAGGCTTCCAATAGGACCGGTTGTCGCGACTTGCATTCAGTGTGATCCTGTGGTCTTCATAAGATCGTCTGTCCACCTAGTGGGTGGACGTCCTACGCTGCGCTTGCCGGTACATGGTCTCCATTCTCCAACCTTAAAACTAGTGTCGCGAAAGCACCTGCGCTGAGTGGACGTGTGGTTTTTGAAATTAAAATGATTTTTTCCATACGAAAGTAATTTGCATAGCTTTTAGGATCATCTGCTAATTCAGAGATTAACTGTGTTGCACCCAGATGCTTTTTTCAAGTTTTTGCCTCGAGTAATTCCATAATGGGACTAGACCATGGAACTAAAGACGTTGGTGGATTTATCAACGTCTTTTTTCCGAGATAACTTTTATATTTATTTTATATTTTATCATTTCTACAACGATGTTTTGCATTATATATGAAATACAGCTTTGATCTTGACAGGGCCAGTATCTCCGCGATACTGGTAATTTCACGACACTAAAATTTAAACGAAAGTACTTTCACATGACACTAGTTTCGTAATGTAAATCCGGCTTTACGGCCCCATCGGCCATCAGTTCTGCGTGCTATATGGCCTGCCCACTGCCATTTCAACTTGCTAATTCATTGGGCTATGTCGGTTACTTTATCTCCTCATTTCTGAGTCTCTTCTTATTTCTGTTTTATTTGTACTAACATTAAATACATCCATCTCTCACACCCAGGTGTACGTCCGTCACCCCGAGCTAGCGGCCGCTAAGGCCAACCGTGACTACGTGCTGCGAGCTGTGTGCCAGGCAGTCGACAGCATCTCCGCAGTCGC
Organism: Agrotis clavis; assembly: GCA_954870645.1. NCBI lineage: Eukaryota > Metazoa > Arthropoda > Insecta > Lepidoptera > Noctuidae > Agrotis > Agrotis clavis. The sequence goes on along the minus strand of OX940944.1, from coordinate 12,548,220 downwards.
CAAGGGACAACCCATACCTGTCGTTGGTAAGATATCTTACATGTAACTAGCATTAGGAGGACACATAGTATTGTGGATTGTGGAAGGAGATCTTTAATTTTAATTTTTGATTTTCTTGGTAGAAGTGAAACCTTCAAAAAACTTTAATAGAGAATCACGTACATAAGGGCCTATGTACACCGCGTTTTTATCAAACAGAGCAGTTTGTTGTCGTTTGTATCGCGTCAAACGCGCGGCACCGGCGCGTTTAAAAAACGTGGTGTGCATAGGCTCTTAGATACACTGTTTATTGCTATTTGCTCTTTTTTTCCCCACGTTAAATCTTATGAATTTGTGTCTGTCTCTTTTACCGCCGCTTTTTCGTTTCATCGACTTTCAAAACACAACGATGTTATAGAAATTTTAACATCAAAAAAATAACATATTTTATCCGTTTCAGGTGGAAATCGTCCGATCGAAGGTCCGGGAGAATTGGCTCAAGCACTCGACGATTTTGACGTAAGTTTACACAGCAGACAATATTATGACTGAAGAAAATATACCTAAAGTCCGGTCGCATAGCAGGAGGAATTTCGTACATTGACCTCTTTACCTACTGATAGTGATCACAAACATTTTTCTATTAAGTAAAAGGTAACCGGTATGACAGTATGCGGTTATGCATACTATCGGTAAAAGGTTTACAATCCCTGAGGACGGCGGCCATTGCATCTGTGCAAGCGAGACTCGTTATATTTACGCGGGAGTGACAAAGATAGGTAATAATAGGTCAATGTACGAAATTCCTCCCGCTCTGCTACCGGACTTTAGATGTGTCTAATTGAGGACCTTTTAAGCTATTACATAGTTTTTATCGCGGGCTCTGAGCGCGGCGACCGAGTCAAGAAATTTCGTAACGAAAATACCTAACACCCCGCTTCCTCTAACGTCGTTTCCGTTCGGGAGACTTCGGCAATCATAAAAACGTCCGTCATAAAGACAATTTACTTTTTCTTACTGATTCTAACAACGACGATATAATACTAGACTCCGCATGCACGATCTTAGGAACAAAAATTATTCTGTCAACTCGCTGAGGTACTACGTAAGCGAGGGGGGCGGGGTACTGCGTTGTGATTGGCTAACTCAAGGTCTGTTCTGTCTCAACGTATGTTTACGGCTCACAGGAGTGGTCGAAATGAGACGGATATAAGACTTTTTTGCCTAATGTGTTGGCAGACATCGGTCGCCTGTTATTAGGAGTCTAGTATTATATCGTCGTTGGATTCTAAACGACCAGCTACAAAAGGAGGTTTACACAATGAAACCTACTTATAAAATTCTCCTACAACAAAGCAGAGTGGTGCAGTTGCAGCGTGCTGGGCCCATAACTTGTTGAAAATTTAGACCCAGTTTGGAAAGTGAGACCTGGGAATCCTGTACATAAAAAAACCCACTTATATCTTCATTACAATTTATTTTTCTTTATTACAGTAGTGCAACACAAACATTTTAAATAAATGATATTCTCGTTAAATATTCGCGGTAGACGATAATTTTTTCTTGTTTATTTTAACAATGCTATGCAATGGGGATGGCAACTGGGGAACTAATGGCGCTAGTATAGCTTGTTCCAAGCATCGTCATTGGTTCAAATCTTATAGGTACTTCAAAATAGTTCTACCTCATTGGTCGGATTAGGACTTAGCTATGGTGGCGCCATCTACAATTAGCTTTGACCTGCCTTCCCCATTGCTTTACCGCGGCAGTCTCCGAGTGCTGCACGTATTTTTTTTTTTTCTAATAATTTCTCTGTCTCCACAGGAACGAATGGTGATGGAACCTCTCGCGTACTCCGAGCTACGTACCCGACCCTCGCTGGAGGAGAGGTTGGAGTCCATCATCTCTGGAGCTGCTCTCATGGCTGATAGCTCCTGTACCAGGTAACCTGCTGCCATTATTTTTAGCCTGTATTTTACATGGAGCAACTGACTATCGGACCTCCACAACATAGTAACTGGGTATTACGATACTCCATGGTAAGACTGGTTGTCAGACTTTACAGCTTCTGACTAAGAGACTTTACCTATGGCGCAATGGCGATTCGAACGAATTCCTACTACAAGTGAAAATCAACCTTGCCACTAAGAAATAAAGATGCAATTCAATTGACTTGACGTTGTCATGGCCATCGTGTTTTGTTTTTCATCTATTCATAGATAACAACGTGTTTTATGTCTTATGTCATAGTGGTAAGGTTGATTTTCACTTGTAGTTGGAATTCTTTCAAATTGCGTCGCATCGCGCCATGAGTAAAGTCCCTAACAGTAACGACTGTCAAAGATCTACAAATGACAGCCGGGGCTTTATGTTAAACGACAAAAAATTAGTTAATATGACTAATATATTGTTTATCTTTCCCCCACACTAGGAATTTCTTCCTGTATCGTGGGTTCGTTTACAAACATATAAACTCACATACACAAACACTCAGACCCGGAACAAGTACTTGTAGATCATACAAATATATGTTACGAGTGGGAATCGAACCCGCTACACGCAGCGTTTTGCAACTACACCAACCGTGTCGTCAATGTGGTTAATATTGCGATGGGAAATGATAAACACTTCTTGATCTTCAATGTTTAATTGCAGTCAAGTAATCCACGGACGAGGTTACACAGTGCAGTGACGGACTGAACTCGGACCACAGATTATATATCGTAGACAGTTAATAGTGAGGTAGATGCTTACTATATTACTAAATAGTGATGTTACAACAGTTAATATCAACCCAAGACTTTGGTCTGAGCGCCACAGTGTTAGGAGACCTCTCGCGCCCGCGGTCGCAGCCATAGCAAGGGGAGAGACGGAGTGGGAAGCGGTCGCCTCCTTCTGCGAAGCAGTCATGTGAGCGAGGGAGGAGGCGGGTCGTGAGAGAGAGAGGATAGTGTCCTCCCTCCACCCCAGTCTCAGTCAGACAACCATGGCGATCGACGTCGGCAGACGATCTACGGCCACCGTAGGCGCGGGTGGTGAGTAATGGGTGACTCGCTGTCCGACAATGGGACATGCCCGGGTCGACGGCGCATAGTGTTCCACCGCATTTTTGCTACGAGCAGCGCCACGTGGTGTGATTCAAACATTTGGAAAGTAAATCTCTTCTTATACTATTTATTTCAATGATTTTAATATAAATGTGTGTTTTCAACAGGGATGAACGTCGCGAGCGTATCGTTGCGGAGTGTAACGCGGTGAGACAGGCGTTACAGGATCTGTTGCACGAGTATATGGCTAATGTGAGTATATTACTTCGTTCATCATCTGCCTTTCTTTTCCCAACTGTATTGTGGTCTGCTTCCAGTCGAATCAGATGCAGCTGAATATCAGTATTTTTATTTTAGTTTTAAACACATCTGAACAAAAAAAAAAATAGAATTTATTTCATTTAGTCATATCCTTGCTGATGAGGGATGAAAAGTTACGTGTTGCACTCGAGTGCAAAGATTTTTTACATCGTGCTCTTTTGATTCCGTCGCTACCGCTCAGGATTCTAATTTTTGAATCACTCGTTGCTCTCGTGATTCAATTTTAGAATCCTTCGCTTGCTCGGTCATCAAAATTTAGCACGCGGTTAAAAAACCATTTTTTTTGTATAACCCGGTTCATTGCAGAAAGGATTCTTCAATGGCAGCGCTTACCGTGTTCTCTCGCTCGCACACTAGTGCCGTCTATACTCACTCCCGCGCGTAGCGTAAGCAGAAAAAAAATAGTTTTGATGTCTTGACGCGCTCAGTGATCACTATAGTTTTCTGTTATTTTTCCGTTGTTACCTGTTGATTATTGTTGTTTTAATTTTATTTTATTGTTAGGTTAAGTTTGAGAAATTATTGTGACCCAGTCTTGTTTTTATTATTTTTAATTTGAAAAAAAAAAAAAACTTAAATTTGAAATCTTATATGCTGACTGTACTATCTGTCAACGCAAGTACAAGCCGCCATTTTAGAATCCTTTCTTCAATGCACCGGTTTATATTGTTCCTGTCGCTTAAGCCGGGTTTTCACAGTAAGAGTTGGTTCGGACCGAGTGCACTCGGATGTCTACTCGGATGCTACTCGTATCATGTAAACACGTAATCCGAGCGCACTCGGACGCCAACGTCTAATCCGAGTAGACTCGGACTCTGCTCTATTTTTCGAGCTCACTCGGATCATTTGAATGTACTCTGTGGATCATTTTTATGTAAACAATATGGCGACATAACCACTATCCGTGTACACTCGTACGAAGTTGACCCGTATGAGTGCACTCGAGCCAACTCTTACTGTGAAAACCCGGCTTTAGGCCCACTTGCACGAACCCGAGTTATCTTTTTAACTCAAAGTTAGTTGCTAACACGAGGTTAAATTGACAATATTGTATGACAAACTGACAATTTAACCTTGTGTTAGCAACTAACTCTGAGTTAAAAGATAACTCGGGTTCGTGCAAGCGGGCCTTCGAGTGTTAAAGTGTCCTCTGGGTTGTGTCAGTCGGTCCAGTCGGGCGTGGAGCACGAGGCGGGGCTGGAGCGTGCGCTGGAGAACATGTGCAGGAAGACCAGGGACCTGCGGAGACAGCTCAGGAAGGCCGTGGTCGACCATGTGTCCGACAGGTACTCGACTTCAATTTGTTACTCTTTCCATTGCTCTTCTTACAAAAAGAAAGAGGTTAACAATTCGGATTTATTTTTTTATTATGTTTTTGCGCGAAAGACCGTCGCTTACCAAACAAATATATATTTTATTTAATGTTGGGACTGGTGTTCAAGGTAAATTTTCCAATTGGGCGTGGATGGCTATATACAAAACTATGAGTAATATCGAAAAACGTTGAAATGAGTCTCGAGGCCGATTTTAACGAACACTAAATCTACATCATTGTATTTATCCATAAGATGTATTCATAAGACCTTTATTATAAACTAGCTGACCCGTGCCCACTTCGTTGGGCAGTAAATATCTTTATAATTTATAGCCTATAGCACTCAGGGATAATGTAGCTTTCTATCTCTTTAATCTGTATTGATTTCGTTCATAAATAAATAAAAAAAAAAAATAATCTGTGAAAGAATTTTTAAAATCGGTTCATTACTTCCGGAGATTACCCCCTACATACAAACTTACAAACAAATGTTACCTCTTTATAATATTAGTATAGATAGGTTTCTATGTTCACAAATACAGTTTGATTTGATTTGGCCAGGAATTGAACCCGCTGATTATGAAAAAAAATCACAACCTGTATTATTACAGCATTCAATAGTGTTGCTAGTAAGGATCAAATTCTGGGAAGTAATCGTAAGTTTTCTTAATTAAAAAGTAATTTCTTTATATTTCTAGTTTCTTGGAGACCAACGTCCCACTACTGGTACTGATGGAGGCAGCTCGCAACGGTAACGAGAAGGAGGTGGAGGAGTACGCGCTGGTCTTCACTGAACATGCCAACAAACTGGTGGAGGTAAGTGTTTGTCTACGAAGTTTACATGACCCGGTCCGAAGTATCTGTGACTCGTCACGAAGTATCTGTGACTCGTCACGAAGTATCTGTGACTCGTCACGAAGTATCTGTGACTCGTCATGAAGTAATTGTGACTCGTCACGGTGTTTGTGAACCGTCACGAAATAATAGTGAAGCGTCAAGAAGTAACTGTGACTCGTCACGAGTTATCAGTGACTCGTCACGAAGTGTCGGTGACTCGTCACGTAGTATCTGTGACTAGTCACGAAGTATCTGTAACTTGTCACGAAGTATGTGTGACTCGTCACGAGGTATCTGTGACTCGGTACGAAGTATCTGCGACTCGTCACAAGCAATTGTGACTCGTCACAAAGTATCCGACTCGTTTCAAAATAGCTGTGACGCTTCCAGAATAGTTTGAAGTATAACTAAAACAGTCTTTTATTCTTTTGAAGTGAATGATCTTAAAATATGAATGTATATTCTGTTTGTCAGGTTGCTAACCTCGTGTGCTCTATGTCGAACAACGAAGATGGCGTGAAGATGGTGCGTCATGCCGCTGAACATATCGAGTCGCTGTGCCCACAAGTAAGTATAATAATGGCTTTACTTTGAGTGGAATCCTCTGCTAGAATTTTTGCTTCCTGATAGCAAAGTCAAGAGTATATAAGTTACTTCTAGGCAAGAGTGCTTCATCGCCTACCACATTTAATTACAATCATGACATTTAAGAGATAAGTGGTCAAACACGAGAATAAATCTAAATTAAAGAGAAACAGTTTTAAATAATTTATCGTTTAACGCTTTGTACGCACCGGGACTAAGGCTTGTTACGTCCGTTATTCCTAATGCGCACAGTGTGGCTACGTCCAAACCAATTGAGCTTGGTACTTTGAACTACCTAAGACTACTGACCCGACCTAGCCCAATCGCGATACCCTAGCAACCTAATTACCCTAGTTCCCTAACCTACCATACAAACCATACCAATTTACCAGAGGGAAGTCTGTTACAAGGAGAACTACGGTAACAGACGGAATTTGGGTAGGAATAGGGTTTGTGTACGAAGTGCAATGTACACAGGAAATGATTTTCACTGCCAATCCCACAGACTCACTATGATCGATTACGGCTAAGGGTGTCTTGGCCACAGTGAGGGAGTAACGGAAGATGAATCAAATGGTTATTACTCTTATTATATACAGATTTTGTGGTCAATACACATTGATGCCTATTTACATTGTGTGTTGTATGTGTATTGAGCCGATGAGGTGAAGATCTAGTAGGTCACTTCTTAGCGCTGACGGTGTGTTGGTGTTGCCGGTGCGCGGAGTGAATGTATGTCGCTGACGCTGCACTGTTGTTGCTAGTGACCACGCTCAAGGTTGAACAGCTTAAAGAGACAATATGGAAGTTCTAAAGGCTCGTCGGCGACCTTGCTCGCTTGTTCCCGCTGTGAGCTCTAAGCCAACAGAGCGAGTGTGGTAAGATTTGAAGTGTTTGAAGCATGATATGAGATGCCGCTTATAGTGAAAACGTGAATGTTTTTCTTAGAGCGAATAGGTACAGCGGCGCGTGGTGTTAAGAACGGTAATAAAAGTACAAGAGAATGAGTGTGATATCACGAAACAGAACAGTGCCAGAGTGGGGAGTTTGGTCTACCACCAACCCAGTAGCGTGCATAGCTTCCTGAGCCAGGCTAGGCAAGCCAAAGATAAAAAAACGAACCACATTACTCAATACTGACAATGCGAATAGAAGAAAGCTTGGGCCCACTTCAAAACTTTTAATTTAAAACCCTCACCACTTCTTCACGTAAGTTTCATAATCACGATATTCTGACGATTCAAATAGAAGGTTCTGCCACCACAAATAATTATTTGCTCCATGATAGTAACAAAACTCGTCACTAAGAATAAGTTCTCTTGAAGATTGAAATGACGAGTTGAGATTGAATTGAGATGAATTATCATGTTTCTGGGTTAATTACACAAGGGAACAAAATAAACTTTTTTTTTTGTTGCATGGAATTTTATGCCTGTTTTTTACTAATTTGAGGTCGCTGATTTCAAATCTACTTTCAGTTTTTTTCTAGCAGCTCTAGTTTTTGAGATACAGCTATCAGTCATATTTTAGTACTAATCACATTTAAATTTCAATTCTACCGAGCTGTTCTTTAAAACAATTTTTTGTTTAACAATGTCCAAGTCGACAAAGATCTGGTAGAACGATCCCAACTACTTTTGTAACATCTGTGGTGAATATACATTAAAAAATCGTGGACTAAGTGTGTCGGATTTCATAAAACAGATGTATTGTGTTTACTTTGGATTCCCTTTGGGCATCCGTGACAAGTACTGGGTATCTCCTTGGGCAAGTAAAAGATGTGAGGAGTCTTTTAGATTATGGGGGAATAAGAAAAGACCCCATTGTGTGTATCAAACACCAATGATGTGGCATTAACTTTCCAATCATCAAGATGATTGCTATTCTGGTGTGGTTGATATAAACAGGATTTACAAAAGAAACCGTCCGAAACGGTTTTATCCTAATTTGATATCTGTTACTCGACCAGCCTTGTACTCCGTCAATGCTCCAGTTTCCCAAGCTTCTTCATCTATACAAAATAATCCCGTTTTAGAAGAAAAAAAAAGCTTCTTCAAGTTATGATAGTGTTAAACGATTTTAACCCAGATATTTCTGCTGACCCCCAGCCCCTTAATCAGGAAGACCCCAGTGCATAAGTCAGAACCCTTGGTCTTTCTATAAAAGCATCGAAGAGCCTTTGGGAAAAATAACAAAAAAATTGTTGGGAAACAATTAGGTTGAAGCTATGTGGAGCATAATTAACTGATGTTGTCACACTTCTAGCAGCTTGGTTGTGATATGAGCATCAAGGTACACTTCCTCCAAAGCCATTTAGACCGTTTCCCTGAAAATCATGGTGAATTGAGTGAAGAACAAGAGGAACGGTTCCATCGAAGACATTCGGGCTATGGAGGCACGTTACCAGGGTCACTGGAATGCTCCAAGATGGCGGATTATTGCTGGAGCTTCAAAAACAGCCCTCGTGAACCAAGTCAAGCAAGAAAATCTTTTAAAAGATTTTTTTTTTATAAGTTGTGGTTGATTTTCTTAGGGTTTTCTTCAGAAAAAATCGTTTTTTCTTAAAAACGCGTTTTAATGATATCTCAAAAACTAAAGCTGATACAAACAATCTGACTTCCAGATCTGTAATCAGCACCCCGAGAAACTATAATATTAGTCATAATATTTCATGCAACAAAAATGCTGTTCCCTTGTGTTATCGTTAATTTAAGACACAACTTGAATCTCCTACGATAATATTAGTAGTTCTTTAAAAGATAGTTGTGAAAAGTAAGTTTTCACAACAAGCGTCATCAGATTCAGTAATAAACACACATTGTCAGCACAAATCACACAAACTCGAACCATTTAAAGTAAACAAACGAAAATTCTTTAATATTTACACAACTTTTTGTTTTAAAACGTAATAATTAGTACTGAATAATTATGATTTACTATAAACAAAAGTACAAAACAATAACAAAGTTTTGACGTAATAAACTGAAACTGACAGTAACATACGGGGTTGCCTTATTTTCTTAAGTTCCCAAAAACCAAATTCTCAAAGAGGAGAAAAATTTAATTTCTAGTTTATAATTATTACAAAAGGGCTGTTGCTATTCTTTAAAATTATACATTTCTTTTGGAATGTATAGATTTGACATTACTACCCCATTTTTTTTTATTCTTTCTATTAGTATCGTTTCCTGTGTGAAAATTATTTCTTGAACTGGCAACCCCGTTTAGAGCGTTCCCACTAAGGTTTTCAATTTGGCATAAAGGCCTCGAAGCCATGCCAAAAACATTTCAAATAAAAAAAAAGGTTTTCATTCATTAAAAACGCTGGTCATTGCCGATTGGTTAACTCCAGCTACAGCGTGCCTGGGACCGCCCATTTTTTATCCATCTGTCTCGTTCATACACACGACAATATGAAACAAAAAATCATACGTTCCTGAATGAAATTTACTATATTATGAGTCAAGAGAATTGTTGCCTATAAGGTTCGCTTCTCGTATTATAGTGAAGTGAACGTGACGTCACACGGGCAAGTTGCTATTATCTTTTTATTAGGAGTTTTCACTTTATTAAAGTTTTTGTTTTATTTTATTACATTGTTCCAATAAATGCATTTGTTTTATTTATGCATTGTTTTGGCAAGGTAGGCTGTGCCTAATAGCCTCTATGAAGAAACCGCGCCTGCACCAACCGCTATAACTATAGGTATTCAGCTATCCCAAAACTACTGAACAGTTTTGGTTGAAATTCGGTACACAGATAGTTTATAACCTGGATTAACACATAGGATAGTTTTTGAGCAGTGGTGGCCTAGTGGTATCGGTCCCGACTTACGAGGTGTAGGTCATGGGTTCGAACCCCGCCAGGCGCATTATTTTGTGTACATTATTTCATCACCACTGCTCTCAAAACGGTAAAGGAAAACATCGTGAGGAAACCGGCATGTCCTAGAACCAAATATTCGAAGACATGTGACATCTACCAACCCGCACTGGACCCGCGTGGTGGATTATGGCCCACTCCCTCTCACAAGAGAGGGGGCCTGTGTCCCAGCAGTGGGAACATTATAGACTGATGATGATGATGATAGTTTTTATCCCGATTTTTGTACTCACGGAATGATTTTCGAGCTGTAGCGGATGAAGTCGCTAGCAGTATTTCCATAATAATCCCTCCGTCTGCTTCAGGTGATCAACTCAGCCCGTGTGCTAGCGGCGCGTCCTCGCTCGCGCGTGGCTCAGGAGAACGCGGCTGCCTTCTCCCGCGCCTGGGAGAACGCTGTCAAGCTACTCACTGACGCGGTCGACGACATCACCACCATCGATGACTTCCTCGCTGTTAGCGGTCAGTCTTACCAACCTGTCTTAAGCCGGAAACACATTATTTAACACGCCACGCGACGCAACGTGTCGACACCCGATGTGCAGTGAGCGCGTGTCGTCGCTTCGGGTGTTCATAGTGTAATTCTGGTCATAGAAAACAATACATTTGATTTGACCCAACACGCATCACGTTTCATCGGGTGGCGTCGGGTGTTAATAATGTGTTTCCGGCTTTACCAACTTACCGTTACATAACTTTTTTGGTTTAGGTGCAGAAATTCTAATTCGCAAAAAGTGTAACCGAGTCGCAAAAGGACAAGAGCCTGTAGCCAAACGGCAAGCGACATTCGCTAACGTTCAGCAGTCGCTAATACATTTTCAACTTTATACCCCATTGCATAAAGTTGAAAATCTAGTAAAGACTGCTGAGCAACGACGATATAATACTAGACTCCTAATAACAGGCGACCGATGTCTGTCAACACATTAGGCAAAAAAGTCTTATATCCGTCTCATTTCGACCAATCCTGTGAGCCGTAAACATACGTTGAGACAGAACAGACCTTGAGTTAGCCAATCACAACGCAGTACCCCGTCCCCCTCGCTTACGTAGTACCTCAGCGAGTTGGCAGAATAATTTTGTTCGTTAGATCGTGCAATGTGTAGTCTAGTAATATATAGTCGTTGCTGCTGAGCGATAGCGAACGAAACAAACGAAAACGATCTGTATTTTTGATAGATTTCACGCCATTTTGTCGCTTGCCGTTTAGCTATAGGGCAAGTTCTCAAAATGGAAAATTCTGTAAAACTTAATTCTCAAAATGGCAAATGATCAAAATGAAAAATTTTCTGTTATTTCTTTTAATAAAAGTTTTCTTCTCTTCAATTAAACTACATTGTTCCAGCTCATGCGAAAAAAACATCAACACTTTCCAAGAATTATACTCTCAATTGCAGAAATCTTCAATTTTGATCATTTACTAAAGGAACTAAGTGGTCATGGGACTTATCAAATTACCGTGATCCTGAAACGTAAAGGGCCATTGAAGGACACCGTGGACTTGGTGGACACTTTTAACTTGTTACATCGTTCTCACCTCACATAATGTACCATCTCAAAATGAATGATGTAACAAAGGTTCTGTAATAATTTTGGCGATCTAAAAAGAGTGTCCATGGAGTTTCTTGCCCGTTCTTCTCCATAGAGATCTACTCATTGTAATAGGCACCTACAATACTTTCACAGTCATTATGTCTTGTGACGGGAACTGTAGTACAGTCACGAGCAATAGTATGTATACACTAAGCAGTATTCAAAAGCGATTTCCTGCTACCATATTGATTAAACTTTTGCCATTTCATTAGACTTCTATTTTGGAAGCCATACTGTAACAAAATAGGTCTTATTTCAAAGTGGAAACCAGTATTTCACGAGTAACTTGCGTTTGAATTTTGTTAAGTGTATACATGTTATTGCTCGTGACTGTACCATAATTTTGTTGAATTTATTAAAAAATATATGTTTTTGATAATTCAAAAGTACCAGTTACTAGTCTACTTGAAATAAATGCTTTGATTTTATTAAATTTTTAGTTAGTTGATCTTGTAAATCGCTTGAATCGGGTCTTGACCAAGCTCCCTTACTATAATATTTGTTACAGAGAACCACATCTTAGAGGATGTGAACAAGTGCGTGGTGGCGCTGCAGGAGGGAGATCCGGACTCACTGGAGAGGACTGCGGGAGCCATACGAGGGAGGGCTAACAGGTACGTGGCAAAAATGTCTTTTTTTATATTGGCATTTCGCAGGTCAACCTAGAAGAGGTTGTGTGCTGCTTAACCGAACTTTCCTGTGGTTGCCAAAGATGACTCTAAGGCCTCCAGCCAGGGGCTTAAAACTAAATAAAATTAAGTGACCACACGCTAAGGGCACCCCCTGTGGGGTACGAACCTCCGCTTAGGGCGTCACTGAGGGAGGACAGCACGGGACAGGCTGGATAGCAATGATATCATTATTATGGGTTAATTTTAAGCTACAGGTTGAGCACCGCGGGCTGGCTCTTGCAAGGGTCGGGGAGTGGCAAAAATGTCTCATCGAACATCAATCAATACTCTTATTTTGACCCGGCGACGGAGTCCTGCCTTGCGGGGCTCCTATCACTAGGTAGTTTAAAAAAGTAATTAGTTAAACTAGACTAGATGCACCCCAACTCGGACAGAATACGATCGCGAGATCTCGAAAACCTTGCCGTCCCCTACCAGGTTATTTTTTTAAAATCACACAGTAATAGGAGCCCTGCTAAGCGGGACTTCGTCGACCAGAATACTGTATGTATATGACTTTTAAAGAATGCGTCTTCACTACATGGGATAAAACAAGGTTGCTTCCCGCTTTCTGTCTCTATGTATGCTTAGATCTTTAAAACTACGCAACTGATTTTGATGTCGTTTTTTAATAGGTAGAATGATTCAATAAGAAAGTTGACAAGTTTATATGGGTTTGACGCAAATTGTGCAATTCGCAAATTGTGCTCTTCTCAAAATAGTAATTCGCAAAATGTGCACTTCGCAAATTGTGCACTTCTCAAATTGAGCACTCCTCAAAATGAATGTGAATATTATTATAATGCTTCATAGTAAAAACCGATTATTACAATTTATTTTTTATTATTTTGTTCGATTTTAGCACTATATCAATAGTTTCGTGTAAAAATAATCACGTTTTCGTGCAAAATAATAAAAAAAAAGTTATTAAGCGGTTTTTATTTTGAACCATTATGATCAACGACGATATAATACTAGACTCCGCATGCACGATCTAAGGAACAAAAACTATTCTGTCAACTCGCTGAGGTACTACGTAAGTGAGGGGGACGGGGTACTGCGTTGTGATTGGCTAACTCAAGGTCTGTTCTGTCTCAACGTATGTTTATGGCTCACAGGATTGGTCGAAATGAGACGGATATAAGATTTTTTTGCCTAATGTGTTGACAGACATCGGTCGCCTGTTATTAGGAGCCTAGTATTATATCGTCGTTGATTATGATAATTTTCAGATTCGATTTTGAGGAGTGTTCAATTTGCGAAGTGCACAATCTACGTCAAACCCGTTTATTTATAGTTTAATAGAGCTGGCACCCGTGCGGACCCAGGGCGGGTCGCTAGATTTTGATAATGTAACATTGTGCGCTTTTCTTGTGTTATTCATCTTCATCAGCCTATAAATGTTCCCACTGCTGGGACACAGACCTCCTCTCTTGTTTTTTTATTAAGTTTTGATGCTAAAAGACACAATTTTTTTTCTCTCTATGAGAGGAAGTGACCCATAATCCTTTACGGGGATATTTTATTACTCGTCCATATAAATATCTAAGCTCAGTATATTGTCCACAGAGTATGCTCAGTGGTGACCCAAGAGATGGACAACTACGAGCCATGCATCTACACCAAGAGAGTGCTGGAGGCTGTGACCGTGCTCAGAGATCAAGGTCAGTGATTATATCATCATTAACATCATCAGCCGGAAGTCGTCACTTCTGTTGCCCAGACATTTTCCTTCCCATACAATGAAATGATCCATAATAGACACTAAATCAAATAACATCATAAAAAAAAGTGATAATTTTTTCGTTCAAACAATTTGTATGAAAAAATATTTTGCAAAATTTGACCAACTTCCGCTGTCCCGATTTTTAGGGTTCCGTAGTCAACAAGAAACCCTTATAGTTTCGCCATGTCCGTCCGTCCGTCCGTACGTCCGTCCGCAGCTTAGCTCAGAGACGCCCAGTACTAGAAAGCTGTAATTTGGTGTAAATATACGGATTTGTTGTGCCGAAAAAGTGGTAAAATAAAATCTCGTAAAACATTTTTTTTTAAGGGTACCTCCTGAACACGTAAAGTGGGGATGCTTTTTTTTTTCTCGCGTACCCCTTAGTGTGGGGTATCATTAAATAGGTCTTTAAAAAATATTGACAGTTTTCATTAACAATTTTTTGATAAAAAGATTCGTTTGTGAAATATTAAGCTTTAAAGTGTTAATTTTTGCTCGACTCGAGTGTCCCCCCCCCTCTACCAGCTAAACGGTTATGTTTGAGGGTGTGAAAAAATTCACAATAGTAGTATATATAACGAAGTTTAAAAGAAAATTATCATGACTAAGTAGGCTTCACAAGTTTACGAGTAATAGTCGACCAACTTATAAAACGTACTTGGATAACATATTTTCCTAAACAAAATGTATGGGAGAACATGTTCTTCAACTGCAAATGTAAGTTTGTCAACTTTATTTTTACAGCTATAATAGGTGGGTATGTTTTGGGGATAGGTAGGTTTTTATTGTCAACTATTTTTAACTAAATTCAAAAAAAGGAGGAGGTTCTCAATTCGTTGTAATCTTTTTTTTAAATGTATTTTCCCCGATTTCTCAAAGACGCCTGGACCGATTTTGAAAATTCTTCTTTTTAAAATTAAATTCAGCGAATCAGTTTAGTTCGCATAAGTATTTTGATGGGCAACTACGGAACCCTACACTGTGCGTGGCCCGACACGCACTTGGCCGGTTTTTTTCTTGATACAATGAAATGATCCTTACATGAAACAGAGTCGAACGGCACTAAAAAAAATGTTGCCCAATTTCACTCATTTCTGTGGACAACTAACACTTGACCAAAAAAATAAAAACGCCAAAATTGTCAACATCAAAAAAGAGCTAAAGGTTTCTAAGAAAGTTTTACTGTATCTCTTATGGATTCGGATTTCTCCCTTTTGTCCCATTTTAAAGAAACACCCTGTATACTGAACCAAAGGTCGTTTAGACCACCACGACGGATTAACAGCTTGGGCATGCGGGCGGCGAGTAATGTTTTTAAGGATGATTTTTGTACACCAGTCTTGGTCAAACATGTTGATTCAAATTACTATTTTCCAGCTATAATAATCACAATTCTGTATTATTACCTACACATGTTTTTGCAAATAAATTTATCTTTATCTTTATCTTTAATGGGCGACTCGCTGTCCGACCATGAACCCAGCCCGGGTTGACGGTGCGTTGTTTTCCAAGCGCGTCTCAAAGAGTGTCAACACAATGACGGACGGATGCCCTTAGAGGGCCAAAGCCTGCCGGGGTCGCGGGACTAACGAGTAACCTTGACCGCGGAACATAAAGGGCTATTGAAGGACACCGTGGATTTTAGTCAGTACGAGTCTGACAGTCCCTCCCGCTCTGGCCTGAGTGGGAGGACTCATTTGATCATTTTAAGGGCCTATGCACACCACGTTTTTCAAACGCTTTTTTATCAAACAGAGCAGACAGGATGCGTCTAACTTGCGTGCGCATCGCGTCTGTATCGCTACAAACGTGCGTCAACGGCGCGTTTAAAAAACGTGGTGTGCGTAGGCTATAACACGTAAAAATAAAAGCTCCGGGAATAATGAGTTGTATCTTAAATTATTATCAATAACTAGCTGACCCGGCAAACTTCGTACTTCTTCATAATTTGATTTCTGAACGACTTTTAAATTAAATTGATTTAACCGATTCCACATGAGGAGGAAGTTTTCAATTCGACTGTATTTTTTTTTGTCTTTTACCTCGTAACTTACGACTGGGTGAACCGATTTTGACGACTGTTTTTTTACTCAATGCAGTATAATATCTTTAGCATAACGAATTTACCATGATAATATACCTAATGTTGTCGCCTCGAAGCCGGACTTCCATACTTTTGCGTAAAATTAGTCGTTTTGATTATGTTTTCATTATTATTGATTTATTTGTTATAATCGTACTATATTATAACTATTTTATTTAAATAGATTTAACGATTAAAAGTCGTGAATACGATTTATTAAGTATTTAAGATGGCAGCACTGGTGTCGCGCTGTTATTGGTCCGTTGTAAACTTCCGGTACCTAATGGCGGGGCGACACGTTACTTAAATAATCTGAGAGACGAACTCGGGCAGTTGGTTGGCGAACGCAGAACAAGCAACATCTCTCTAACAGTTATAAAATAGTTTCGATTTAATTTAATTATAATTGTGAATGTGATTTAAAGTTAAAACCAAGTGTTGTGGTATTGGTGTTTAAACAGTGGCTCATTATTTAAATAAATATATATTGCTGTGTATTCGGTGTGTTTTGTGGTCATTCTCTTTACATCAGAAGTGTGAAGTGAAACGCGCCCTCATGCCGCGAAGCCGCAAGCGCACTCGAGGGAAAAGGAGTGCGTCAAAAATAAGTGTTTCAAGTGGCTCGTCATCAAGCTCGGGCTCGTATTCTTCGAGCAGCAGCAGCTCTGGCGGGCACAAGCACAGGAAAAAGAGACGCACCAGGCGTGCGTCTCCCGCAGTAAGCCAAAATGTTATTTTATCATCAGTGATTCCTGACTTTGACCCATTAATAGACGATATTGAAATGTGGATAAATGTGGTAGAAGCTAATGCTCGTGCTTTTCGTTGGTCGGATCGAGTCCTTCAATATCAAGCGTTGCAAAAATTGCGAAATACCGCCAAGACATGGTACGACTCGCTTCAAAAAAATAAAACTCGATGGACTACCTGGAAATGGAAAGATTGGCGAAATACATTATTAGATACATTCCAAGTTAAGCGTAATATGTATAGTTTGTTAAAAGATTTGGTCCAAACAAAACCATTAGATGGCCAATCATTATACGAATTTTATTTTGTACAAAAAGGGAAAATTGATAAAATGAGGCTAGCCTTTTCTGATCAAGACATTATTTCGATTATCGTAGGATCAATTGGTGATAAAAATATTCTAACTGCAGCAGACGCTGGTAATTTTAAATATTGTGATGACTTGGCTTCATTTTTACACGGAAAAATTCATGTCGACCCGGAACAAAAGTCAATTCAGAAACAAAATAATGTACATAATAAAAGTACAAATCGCTACATTAATTCAGAAAGAAAGACAGATAATTCTTCTAATGGAGCAGCAGTGCATAGCTCAGTTTCAAACGCGGGTACAAATATTACATGCTTTCGTTGTGGTGAACCAGGTCATAAAAAGACCAGCTGCAGTCAGAAAGATAATGTCAAATGTAATTCGTGTGGCAGATTTGGTCATTTGGAACTTGCATGTAGGTCTAAACCTAAAATGAAACCTGAAAAAGATAGCGAAGTTAAATTAATTGTTGAACCTACACCTAAGGATAAATTTTATAAAGAAATTATGATTAATGGATGTAAACGACAGGCTTTCATAGATATGGGTAGTAGTTGTTCTCTAGTAACGTCCTCGTTAGCACGAGAATTAAACTTAACTTTGTTCCAGTTAAATAAACCTATTGTATTGACTGGATTTAAAACTGATTTTTGCTCTGAGGTCACACATGGGGCACAAGTTGATATTATGGTCGATAATGCTATGCTTAGTGTAATAATATATATTTGTGATGAATTAGCGGGTTGCCCTATATTAATTGGAAGGAATTTCACCGAAGACAAAAAAATAATGTATGCACGTGTAGGAAATAGTCTTTCCTTTTGCCCCATAAACAACCACCACGTGGCCTTAATAGAATCATTTATGTTCAATACTGATTCTGAACACATCTCGGTTTTACATGAAATATTTTCTAGATACCCTCGGGTTGTTTCAAAAGATTTAAAATCATTAGGACAGACTTCATGTGTAGAATTGGATATAGAGGTGATAACTAATAAACCTGTATACCAAAGACCCTATCGTATGTCTGAATCCGAAAAGGCAGCGACTAGAGATATAATTGATGACCTTTTAAAAAACGGAATAATTCGCGAAAGTAATTCCGCATACGCTAGTCCGGTTCTATTAGTCGATAAACCATCAGGTGATAAACGTTTGTGCATTGATTATAGGTCTCTTAATAAAATTACAGTCAAAGAGAAATACCCAATGCCCATTGTAGAAGACCTTATAGACAAACTTAGAGGATGTAAATGGTACACATCTATTGACTTAAAAAGTGGGTACTACCAAATTTTAGTTAGTGAGAACTCTATTTCTAAAACCGCATTTATTACACCTGATGGCCATTATGAATTTAAAAGGATGCCGTTTGGTTTATGCAACGCTCCCTCTGTATTCCAAAGGTTAATGAACACCGTCTTAGGTAAACTACGCTTCGATAAAGTTATATGTTACATGGATGATTTATTAATTGCTACTGAAACATTTGATGAAAATGTTAGACTGTTAGACGAAGTATTGAAAATATTGCAAAAAAATGGCTTGACAGTAAATTTAGAGAAATGTCACTTTTTTCAGAGTTCTGTTAGTTTTCTTGGATACGATATTTCAGAAAATGGTTTGCGTCCAGGTAAAAAGAAATTAAAAGCAGTAGAAAATTATCCTGAGCCCAAAAATGTCCATCAAGTAAGACAATTTTTAGGTCTTATTAATTATTTTCGAAAATTTATAAAAAATTGCGCTCTTATAGCAAAACCTTTAACAAAGCTTTTGAAAAAAGATGCCACATGGGAGTGGGGATCCGATCAAATTTCAGCAGTTAATACATTAAAACACGAATTATTACTTAATGCATTATTAAACATTTATGACCCCAAATTACCCACTATTTTGTACACCGATGCTAGTCGTGATGGTGTAGGCTGCATATTAACACAAGTTACTGATTCTGGTGAAAAACCAATCCATTTTTATAGTCGACAGACCTCTAATGAGGAGAAAAGGTATCACTCTTTTGAACTGGAATTTTTAGCGATAATTGTTGCACTTCAAAAATTCCGTCACTATTTATTAGGGTCCACTTTTAAAATTTATACAGATTGCAATGCTGTTAAATACACAATTAATAAACAAGAAATTAATTCTAGAATTGGTAGGTGGGTTTTGCTTACTCAAGAATTTACATTTGAAATAATACATAAACCAGGGACTCAAATGCAACATGTGGACGCTTTGAGCCGGAACCCAGTCGATACAAATTCCAACCCCATGTGTAATGAAAGCGTGTTGGCTATAACAGAAGCAGATTGGTTGTTATCGGTCCAGTTGCAAGACCCAAATATTTGTGCTATCAGAGAAATATTACAGTCAGGTCAGGCCGAGCTTAATAAGAAAGTGTATAATGAGTATGAGTTATTAGGTAATAAGGTGTACCGTCGGACTGAATATGGTAGACGATGGGTTGTCCCTAAAAGATGTATTTGGCAAATAATAAGAGCTAATCATGACGAAATTGGCCATTTTGCCGTGGATAAGACAATTGAAAGAATAAAATCTTGTTATTGGTTTCCTAAAATTAAGAAAGTAGTATCCAAATATATTAAAAATTGCATTAACTGTATTTACTATAAAAATATCCACGGTAAAAAGGAAGGCAAATTGTTTCCGATGATACCTAAATATGCAAAACCCTTTCACACGCTTCACATAGACCACCTGGGTCCATTTGTAAAAACCACGCGTAAAAATTCCTACCTCCTGGTTACTGTTGATTCTTTCACAAAATTTGTGTTTATATCTCCTGTTCGTAATACTAAAAGTCAAGTTGTTATAAGCGAATTGGACAAAATATTTAAAGTTTTTGGTAACCCGAGGCGTCTCATATGTGACGCTGGCAGTTCTTTTACATCCAAGCTATTCGTCAAGTACTGCCAGGATAAAAATATACGACATCATGTTATAGCGACTGCCGTTCCACGCTCAAACGGTCAAGTAGAACGGTTTAACCGTACCATTCTTGACGCGTTGAGAAGTATGGGTGCTAATACGAGCTATGACAAATGGGACACTCATATTACTAATATCCAACAAGGTATTAACAGTACCATTAATAAAACCACTTCAGCCATTCCTAGTGAAGTGTTCTTTGGATATCGACTCCAAACAGATGCTGACAAATTTGTGCAAGAAGATCAAGCTATTGATGTTACATCGCTAAGAAATAATGTAAACAACCGCATTCAGGCCAGTGCAGACAAACAGAAGCAGGCTTTCGATTCCAAAAGAAAAGAGGCTCACAAATACAATGTCAACGATTTGGTGGTCATAAAAATTCCCAGTCAATCTAATGACGGGCAGAGTACCAAATTATTACCGCTTTTTAAAGGACCTTTCCAAGTGACTGAAGTATTGGGCCATGACCGCTACAAGGTAAAGGACATGCGTGGCGCTGAAAGAACAAGTAAGAGCTATGAGGGAACCACGTGTGCTGAAAATATGAAGCCCTGGATCCAGTTGGCAGATCTAGATGTTGATGGCTTGGAAATGGCCTAAGATGTTGTCAGGTATTTATTGAACGTATAATGCTTTCAGTTATTTAAAGTTTATCTTTACATTATTTACTTGTATATGCTGTCTAGTGCATTTGCTTCAAACATATTTTTGGTATTTGGAGAGTGTTTACTTAGTCACAGTATTTATTCGTGTAAAATAAATCTGTGCTATTTGGGTTTGGGGTTTGTAGTGACATGCAACTAGGGTTGGCCAAAGGCATCGCCTAGGGTAAACTACAAGCTCCTTACTTACCAATGACTGACCGCTGATGGAACAGTTATGAAAACAATGCTCTAAATCCAATAATATGTCATGTTAACGGGTCTTTCTAATTGTGGTCTTTCTTCTGCTGGCCGTTGATGGAATAGTAGAAGTAGACGCTCAGTTGGATTGACAATACGTGGTACTTACAGCGTAACTGTATAATGTTGGAACTTATTGTTTGTACTCTGTTCTCAGCAATTGCACCAGACTGGGACGCTATCCGGGGACGGATGCGTGAGCAGGACGGCCGGATGTTGTCGCCTCGAAGCCGGACTTCCATACTTTTGCGTAAAATTAGTCGTTTTGATTATGTTTTCATTATTATTGATTTATTTGTTATAATCGTACTATATTATAACTATTTTATTTAAATAGATTTAACGATTAAAAGTCGTGAATACGATTTATTAAGTATTTAAGATGGCAGCACTGGTGTCGCGCTGTTATTGGTCCGTTGTAAACTTCCGGTACCTAATGGCGGGGCGACACGTTACTTAAATAATCTGAGAGACGAACTCGGGCAGTTGGTTGGCGAACGCAGAACAAGCAACATCTCTCTAACAGTTATAAAATAGTTTCGATTTAATTTAATTATAATTGTGAATGTGATTTAAAGTTAAAACCAAGTGTTGTGGTATTGGTGTTTAAACAGTGGCTCATTATTTAAATAAATATATATTGCTGTGTATTCGGTGTGTTTTGTGGTCATTCTCTTTACACTAAATCAAAGAAGTTGTCTGAGAACATTTTAGAAATGCCTTATTAAAAAAAAAATAGAAATATCTATGAAAAATTCAAAATCAATTACTGTTACTATGAAACGATTTTCGGTAAACACACATGTAAGTTAAAATTAAGAAAACACAAATTACATTCAAAAAAACTTTTAATGTATTTTTTATCACAGAAGTTTATAAAAAAAAGAAATATACAAAGCAAACGAGTATTTTAAAATTTTCTTAAAAATAACCAAAAAATAACTGTACTAAACAACCCCTTTACTCATAGAAAATGAAAATCATCCTTACCACTACGACATATGACATAAAACGTGTGGTTATCTACGAGTAGATGAAAAACAAAACACGCTCGCCACGACGACGTAAGTCAGTCGAATTGCATCATTATATCGTAGTAGTAAAGACGATTTTCATTTTTAGTTAGTTGAAATTGCAAATCGCACGAATCGATGAGCAAGCTCGCTAAGCGAGAGTACTCGTACTGTGGGAAAGAGATGGTGCTAGACGACTTGTATAGCTTCTCTTTCCCACAGTAAAACTGTTCTCGCTGTAATGGTTTGCTACTCCCCACTCTTGAACCGCTGTCTGTACCATTCCAGTTCATGACGTCTCACTCATTCGCTTGTACTTTTATTCCTACCGTTCAATAGGGAAGGCAAGTCAAAGCTAATTGTAGATGGCGCCACCATAGCTAAGTCCTAATCCGACCAATGAGGTAGTACTATTTTGAAGTACATAAAAGATTTGAACCAATGACGATGCTTGGAACTAGCTATACTAGCGCCATTCGTTTCCCAGTTGCCATCCCCATTTCGCTGCTTTATCGATTCGCTCAAAGAAAACTGCGCATTCGCTAGATGTTGAATGAATAAAGGGGTTGTTTTGTTGATAAGTAGTGTTTAGTTGACTTCCTTGGGTGGGTGGTCTTTGATGTACTGCAGAGCGCGCAGGATGTACTCCGGAATTGGGTGGGGAGTCGGAATGTGGGAGCCCTGGAATTGAGATATTATTGTTA
Organism: Agrotis clavis; assembly: GCA_954870645.1. NCBI lineage: Eukaryota > Metazoa > Arthropoda > Insecta > Lepidoptera > Noctuidae > Agrotis > Agrotis clavis. Next base: position 12,525,544 of record OX940944.1, on the reverse strand, counting down.
TTAGTGTTGGTTTGCTTATACCTACTTCTGCTAACTAGTTAAAAAAATGGTAGGCTCCTGGCCTTGTTTTGTTCGTTATTGGCCTCGTTTTGTTCGTTATTGGCCTTGTTTTGTTCGTTATTGGCCTTGTTTTGTTCGTTGTTGGCCTTGTTTTGTTCGTTATTGGCCTTGTTTTGTTTTGTCTCCTGCTTGCATGGAGGGAAGTGGAAACATATTTTTTCTACTCCTCCACTGTTCTTTTCTGATTAATTTCGTTGCAGGATCCAAGACAGGTAAATTCATTCTCCGGGACACGTCGAGCTTCATTGTCTCGGCGCTTTTCTGGTGGTTGCCACTATTGATTCTGGCGCACAGGAGTTGCAGTGGTTTGGGAATAGTGTGGTCGGTTTGTCCCAAAAAAAGGGTTGGTGTTTGACCGCTATCTCGCCTGATGGCCCAAACAAATTTTGAAACGGGGTTCTAGCCTAGCTATGCCACTGGATATCTATATTAATAATAATATTCCACAACTATCACACAACGCCATCTAGTCCCAAGCTAAGCAGAGCTTGTGTTATGGGTACTAGACAACTGATAAACATACTTATACCTATTTTTCTAAATACATGTATACATATTATAGATAAATTACACCCAGACACAGAACAAATGATCGTGCTCATCACACAAACATTTGTACTGGGTGGGAATCGAACCCACGACCTCCGGCATAGCAGTCATGGTCGCTAACCACTAGACCAACAGGCCAGTCAAATTATATTATAATATTAGATAGATAATCAATTTCCAGGGTATCTTACTTGGGGCTGGTAGCCGTTCTCATCAGCGACGTACTGGAACTGAACTGACTCTCCTTCGGGAGATATCCAGCTGGCTTGGCCTTGAGCTACCTCTGCCGCGTCCTCCTGTAGACAATGAACATTATATGTTATGCCGTGGCTCTTATTACGATTATATTAAGGTTTAAATTGAAATGTTTAGGCGAATGACGTCCATAACGTAAATTCTTTGGTATGTGTCTTAGACTCATTTTTTTATCGTTATAAAATCATCAAATGAGTCCTCCCACCCAAGGCACTGGGACTGTTAGAATTGTACTGACTAAAATTCACGGTGTCCTTCAATAGCCCTTTACCTTCCGGAGTCACGGTAGCTCGTTAGTCCCGCGACCCCGGCAGGCTTTGGCCTTCTAAAGGCCCCGTCATTATGCTGAAACTCTCTGAAGCGCGCGTGGAACACAATGCGCCGCCTCGGCCCGGGCATGGTCCATGTTCGGACAGCGAGTCGCCCATTACTCGCCGCCCGCATGCCCGCGCCTACGGTGGCCGGAGATCGTCTGGAGCCGTATACCCTAGTTCAAACAACTTCAAAACACATTTGAAGACTCAAAAAACTTCATTTTTGATAAAATGAAAACTCTCTGTGACTAATCTTTACTAGATTTTCAACTCTATGCTCTAAAGAATAAAGGTTCTTACCGCGCCAACATTCTTGAGGGATCCGCTCTCGCTAGCTGAGATGCCATTGTCCGTTTCATAGGCCCACTGGTAGGACCCGTCCACTCCCACATCTGAAAGAAATGAATAAATACATAGGGTATTTGACCTACAACATGCCATCGACGCGCGTTTCTAAAACGCGCCCGTGAAGCGCGTTTTTTAAACGCGCCGGTGCAGCGCGTTTTCATCAGAGCAGTTTGTTGTCGTTTGTTTTAGGCTGCGTCTGACTTGCGTGCGTAACGCGCTGCACCGGCGCGTTTAAAAAACGTCGTGTGCATAGGTTCTTAGATTACCGAAAAATAATTGATACGTAAGCATTTTTCCTTTTATAATTTTGTAAACCAAAATTGATGTAGTTACGGCATTTTTAAAATTGCCAATACGTTACAAGCAAGTACAGTTTTCAGTGTTTCGTACCTCAAAAGAAAAATAAAACACATAATATAGGATCCCTTTGTTATCCTTCTGTTATGACCCTTTTTCTCAGGAACACGTGGAGGTATAAAGTTCTATAGTTTGATTCTGTAGTATAAAGATCTAACAGTGCCTCAAGTCGAAAGTTTTCGACCAATGTGTGTTACCAGTGATGACGTATGGAGCCGAAACGTGGTCTTTTACTATAGGCCTCATTAGTAAGCTCAAAATTATTACTAAATCCCGTTTATTACTAAATCCCACTCTGTACGCAGTCAGTTGAATGCGAGCTTTTTCAAAGGGCCATAATCTTTATTTACTTTAGTTTATTTATCTTTATATTTTACGTGCTTGTTAGATCCTAAGTTTTCTACTACTTTTCCTGTTTCTATCCGTGGGAATCTGTTATTGGCTCTGTGTTGCATGTTACTACTGTTATTCTTTTGTTATAGCTGTTGGTTCTCCTTAAATAAATAAATAAAATAGTCCAACGAGCTATGGAGAGCGCTATGCTCGGAGGCTCTGCGAGATCGACTCAGAAATGAGGAGATTCGTGGACGAACCAAAGTTGCCGACATAGCCCAACGAATTAGCAAGTTAAAGTGGCAGTGGGCATGTAATATAGCACGCAGAACTGATGGCCGATGGGGCCGAAAGGTTCTCGAACAGGTTTCTTCACAAGGTGGACAGATGATATTATGAAGACCACAGGATCGCGCTGGATGATCCTATTTCTATGAACTCACCAAGGTCTTGTCTCAAGATCTGCGCCTGTGTCTCGTCCTTGCCTTGCTTAGGCAGGATATGAGAAACGTCGGCGGCCGCCATCGCCACGCATACTGACAGGATTAAGAATTTCTGGGGGAAAAAGAAAATTGAATTATTTGTCTGAAGATACACACACATTCTAATACTAGACTTGTCTTTAGAGCCCAAAAAAAAGACGAGAGTGTTCTAAAAAGTCCACTTTAGCAGGATCGTAAAAAGGTGTATGTTATACAGACTACTAGCTATCCGGTACGTGCTTCACTACGTATTAAGTGCAAAATGATCCGCCATTTATTGAAATCGGTTACAAAAAATGTGAAATGAACCGCTCCAACGATTTTGTTCAAACTTCACATAAACCATATACTTATAGTCCGAACAACGCCTAAACATTTGGTTTGGATAGGTGAGCCCGTTCTTGAATTATAAAATTACAACGAAAAGTGGCATTGATTTTTATATATAGAAGTTTTTTTTTTTTTTTATCCACAACTATCACACAACGCCATCTAGTCCCAAGCTAAGCAGAGCTTGTGTTATGGGTACTAGACAACTGATAAACATACTTATATATTTCTAAATACATACATATTATAGATAAATTACACCCAGACACAGAACAAATGATCGTGCTCATCACACAAACATTTGTCCTGGGTGGGAATCGAACCCACGACCTCCGGCATAGCAGTCAGGGTCACAAACCACTAGACCAACAGGCCAGTCGATATACATATAGCTTTCCTCAATAAATGGACTATCTAACACAAAAAAAAAGTTTTCTATTCGTCCCAGTTATTCCTGAGATCGTTCAACCAAATAAACAGAAAAACACACAAACCCTTCAACTTTAAATTACTATTAGTATAGATTAATATTATAGGAAATGTTTGTACACAATTAATAAGAAACTAATTTTAATAAACGCAGTAGTCATGTTAATACATATTTTATATTAGTACTCTTATTATAAATATGTATTTTTATGCAAAATATGCGTAAAAAATAGCGCAATGTCCATTTATTTATCTGCATCTCATTTATTATAATTTAAATAATTACTAACTTAGGATTTGAATCCGAAAAAAAAAAAAAAAACTAGTATAAAATCATTGTTTACTATTTGTTTGGTTTGAAAATAAACAATTTTAATTAAGTATAATTATTTTAGAAGATGTTTGGACGTATGTAATATTTTTTATAATAATTAGATACCATAAATATCTTCACCATTCATAGCATTTTTCTAATTTATTCTGTTTCAAATTATAAATAACCAAAAAAATTTGTAAAAACGCGAGCACACCAACCTACCCTTTGTCAAAATATTTAATAAATTTTCAACTATATCACAAACTACTTCGCCCGCAACGTTGCCCACGCGGTTTTCACAAAAATATGACGCGTATTTCACTCAGGAACAATGTAGCTAGTAAGTTCGGTATTTCCAGAGATTACTGCCCACAGAAAAACTCAACAATCTTAAAGATCTTTCTAATATTAGTGTAGAAAGAAGTCCAAGAGATCTGTAAGTTCTAGCGAAAACTAACTCCCTTTGCTAGTGAAATTAGTGAATCTTATTTATTAAGGGTGAATTTTCTCTGAAACTAACTGTACAACTACATACACACAATAAAAAGGGTTTGTGATCAGATCACTATCATATAAGCTGTTTTTTTTTAATTAATATGGAAAATCGATTGAACTGTTTTATTGTGTTATTTATACTAAATCTATATTTAATATAAATAATCTCAAAAGAAGAAGAAATCATGGTATAAATATAATCTATTGTAACAGAAAAGATTTCGATTTTTCAGTGAACTCAAACCTTTTTTTTGGATGTGTTTGCATTAAAAAAATATTGCATTAAAATAATGTTTTTTTTTTTTAACTTATCATTCAATCGCTATATCGACAAACACTTTAAAATTTCTTGAATTTTTATAACACAATTATAATTTTAACAAAATTAATAACATAACCCTAAAATAAATACGAAAATAAAAATATTTAAATCTCACCATTTTAACTTTTGAGTTGTTCACTGTACGAGGTACCTCAGTCGACTGTTCAAACTTATATGTTGCCCTCAATATAAATCATTAATGCCTGCGCGTGCGCAAGGTCGCCGTGCTTTACGAGTTACGACTGCTATACAATATAAGATGAGCAGTGTTTAGATGAGCGAGCTTTTTTTTTTTTTTTTAGCGTGGTAAAATCATCAAATGAGTCCTCCAACACCGGGCAGGGCGGGAGGGACTGTCAGACTTCTACTGACTAAAATCCACGGTGTCCTTCATAGCCTGTTATGTTCCGGGGTTACGGTAAGGGAATAATCCCGCGACCCCGGCAGGCTTTGGCCCTCTGAGAGGGGGGCCCCGTCATTATGCTGACGCTCTTTGAGGCGCGCGTGGGACACAACGCGCCGTCGACCCGGGCATGGTCCTTGGTCGGGCAGCGAGTTGCCCTTTACTCGCTGCCCGCATGCCCGCGCCTACCGTGGCCGGAGATCATCGAGCGACGTCCGTCGCCGTGGGCGCCTACCACTGCGGCTGGGGCGGAGGGAGGACGCTGTCCTCTCTCGCTCGCGGCCTGCCTCCTCCTTTACGAGCATTACTGCCTCGCAGAAGGAGCTGACCGCTTCCCACTCCGTCTCGCCCCGCAGCATGGCCGCAACCAATGCCGGGCGCGAGAGGTCTCCGCCTATCGCAGCCGTGAGGACACGTCGGTGCTCCGCCCAAGCTGGGCAGTCTTGCACCGTATGCTCCACCGTGTCCTCCGGGCGATCTTCGCAGTGGTGACACCCAGGCGTCTCCTCCTTTAGATGAGCGAGCTTTGAGTTTCTAATCTAAGGGATATTAAGTGAGAATATGTATACTATAAAACAGGTGTCAGAAAAATTCTAATAAAACCCGCGAAAGCTTTTGCCAGGTCATAATTTCTGATAGTATATCAGACATTTCTGATGGTATGTATATCAGAAATTATGATCCGGCAAACACTTTAAGAATATACAACGTGTAACGTTAATAGCGCAAAACCTCTCGTGGGGTAACTCAGCCCATGTTACTGAACAATGTTTGTTCTAAAACTTTTGGAAAAAAAAAAAATGATTTTTCATACAAAATGAGAAATTGATCGAGCCCATCAGTATGAAAAATCAAAAGTTTTAGAACAAACATTGTTCAGTAACATGGGCTGAGTTACCCCACGAGAGGTTTTACGCTATTAACGTTACACGTTGTATAAAAATCCAAAAAAAAAATAAGTAACTGTCTTCAAAAGTCACCACAAAAAAGTGTTAAAGAACTTATCTTTCGGAATTCGGTGGCAAATAAAGCAACGACTTGGATATATTATTTCTCGGAAAAAAAGAAAATTATACAAAGATTAATTCAAATCCTTACTAAGTTAAACCAAGGCCGCGGACATGCGGGCGGCGAGTAAAGGGCAACTCGCTGTCCGACCATGGACCATGCCCGGGTCAACGGCGCGTTGTGTTCCACGCGCGCCTCAAAGAGCGTCAGCATGATGACGGGGCCCCCCTCTAGAGGGCCAAAGCTTGCCAGGGTCGCGGGACTTATCTCATTACCGTGACCCCGGAACATAAAGGGCTATTCAAGGACACCATGGATTTTAGTCAGTACAAGTCTAACACTCCCTCCCGCCCTGCCCGGGGTGGCAGGACTCATTTGATGATTGTACAACGCAAAAAAAAGCCAGGTTTACAAAATGACATAACATTTTGTAATTTCTTTAAAGGGTTAAGCAGATTTATGTGGGTGTAACGATGACCTAAATCACAACAAAAAACATGCGCTCATCGGTCACCAATCATTATCCCAACCTTGGTAGGAGTTGCTTAACCGGACCGCTTACGTTGTCGAAATGGCGGTGTGACATCATTTTTAACGTCGAGGAGTTATTATTAATCATTTGGGGAGCTTTCTTTTAAGGGGTGTCGGTTTGAAAGGAAAAGTCAATTTTAACCGACTTCTAAAAGGCGGAGGTTCTGAACTCGGTTGGTATTTTTTCTGTATTACACCGATTGCTCTGTGGTTTCTGGTTCGATTTTTGTTCGATGCAATATACTGTCAATTTGGTCCCATAAAAAATCATTCAGTTTGTTTTAGTAGATTTCATTTTACGAACATTTCTATAGTATGTACCATTTAACATGGCAATAGAGGTCATTCACTCCCTCCTACCAAGTTTTTCATCACTAAGCGATAATGACACTTATTGTTACCTAAAACTACTAATAAGCGATAGTTGCTTCTATCGCTACAGTATCGTGGTACCAGCCTGCTTGACATACAGGGGTTGTGAATCTTGTGTTGCTCTAATTCAAAATTATTATTTTTTATTTCTAGAAATCAAATTGTGTGCTTATAAATTTACGCGTGACGTAAAAAATGTTCCACTGTGTGTGACGGATTTAATGGATGTAGTGATAGGTAACGGCCCTTTTCCCGTCATATGTATTTTCGTCCGCGCGCGGATCATAGTAGATTTTCAAAGTCGATTGTATGTTTGTTCACGATTATCTCGCGTTTGTCTGAACCGATTTTCATGCGGTTTACGGAAAAATGTTTATTACAGTCTAGGGAAGGTTTTAACATACAATAATAATGGATGTCTTGTGACGTTGCCCGCATAGATCCGTTTTTGTTGCTCGCTTGGATATAAATTTCTAAAGTTGCCGATTATACGAAGATTTTTGTTGAATGTCTGAACTAAAAAGGGTAAAATAAAAACTTTTTTAAAAAAAGTACCGACTTCAAAAACAAATACAAAAAAGTGTAAAATAACTTTTCTTTCGGAAGTCGGTGGCAATAGTCAATGACATAAAAAAAGCCACCGACTTCCGAAAGAAAAGTTATTTTACACTTTTTTGTATTTGTTTTTGAAGTCGGTACTTTAAAAAAAAAAGGTTTTATTAATACTAAGGGTACAACGGCGGTCTTATCGCTAATATCGATATCTTCCAGACAATTATGATGGACTTGAACAACCTTAAAAAAAATGAGGGTAGACAGTGATGCACATCAAATAATAGATAACCGATAATATAAATACAATACACACAAACATTAATAATAAAATAAAATACACATACATACATAAATATAAATATGCATTATTAGAGAGAAAGGAAATGATTTAAGACTAAGCTTTTAAAAGAAACCAGTGACTTGGCTTGTCTTACTGATACAAGCAATGCATTCCACAAACGACAGCCTGGACTGTGAAAGAATCATCATAAAAAAATGTGAAAATAATCAAATGTATATAATTATGTATATACAACGTGTAACGTTAATAGCGCAAAACCTCTCGTGGAGTAACTCAGCCCATGTTACTGAACAATGTTTGTTCAAAAACTTTTGGAAAAAAAATGATTTTTCATACTGCTCGATCATTTTCTCATTTTGTATGAAAAATCTTTTTTTTTTTCCAAAAGTTTTAGTATTTGCCGATTTATCAAAATCATCAACTTTTTGGAGAACGTTTGGTCTACTCCTTTTACCTTCAGGTTGCGTTATTTTATGAGTATTTCTGTATTCACGTAATACCCGATATATCGATCTCTCACTCACCCCACATATTTCTGACGTACGTTTGACAAGATCATGGTTAGTTAAATATTTATCCTCGGGCTTTGTGTTTTGGACATATTTAAAAATATTAATAATCATAAGACGTTCTCCGCTGGTGAGAATCGTCTTCTGTCTTTTTGCTGGCGGCGATGTGAACGGTATCGATTCCGAACCTTCTTGAGGTTGGAATATGTTTGGACGACGACGGCGTTTACTGGTTTTACCAGTAGATGTTCCAGCTTCTGGTTCCATGCTTCTTTACAAGCAATAAATAAAGTAACAATAACAACACAGAACACAAAAACAAAACTGTAACAAACTCAACAACGATAGAAATTATAGCACAGACCCAAAGAGATTTAAAAGAACCTATAGAGCGGGCATTGGGAAAATTGTCATACAAAATTATTGATGCCGTGTGTCAGTAGCACAATCTAGCGTTGTTGCATAGCAACGCGACTACTAGACTGAGCGACTTTCTTCGTGGTGTCTATTGCTCGTATTTAGTTTAATGTCTTTGCACAGACCGAACGCAAGCGAACTTCCACACGGAATGTTAAATCTAAATGGCGGCTGCTGCCGGGGGTGCTGCACCCCTGACGCGATGACCTCGTAAAACAAAAACGACATAAGATCAAAATTAGCATTTTCTGTGATGAAATAGTTTTTGTAATTTATTTTAGGAAAAATAAGGTGTTTTTACCATCCTGATATCAAAAGAATATTAATACACTTATATCCATACAATAAGCACTAACTTTATATTTACTCAGTATTGTATTATAGGTTAATGCAAAATTATATGATGCGTAATAATACATTTACTTTTGTTAAATTGTCTCAGTGTGATAAACTTGTGTAAAAACGAAAATACAATATTTAAAAAAAAATATTTCGTAGGGTACGTTTGCTAGATTTTCTATTATTTTGGGTTGTGCATTGTGTTGTTTTTGTGGTAATTTTTTATGTATTATGAGACTCAAGCAATGTCAGTTTTGCGACTGTTTGCGACAGATTTGTACGGGTGAAGAGGAAGTATCGCTAATATTGAGATATCGGGATGAAAGTCGGAGCAATGACCGCTTTTGCCGTGTTAAATGGCACATACTATAGCATAAAATCTCCAAAATACCAAGTCCAAACGAAGAAGATGACCTTTACCACGAAATAGACCTGTTTCAACAACTAGACGAGCAGGGTAGGAGGAACAGAGTGGAAAGTTCCTCGATAACCCGGAAAGGAAGGTACCTTCCGACCAGACGGGTGTTGTGTCATAAGCCGGCTACAGTCTTGAAATTTTCGGGATCAGAACAGGTCGGGTTTCCGGGTTTCGGAATTGTATTTTCTAATGCTGACTCCAAGCTCCAACATAGGAAAAGGAATTCTATATTCCGTGTCTAAGTTGGTCAAAATTTGACAGCACGATTGGCGTAGTGGCTGAGTATTGCTTTGCGTCGCGGGTTTGATTCCCGCACGGAATAAATATTTGTATGATCTACAAGTATTTTTTCCAGGTCTGGGTGTTTGTGTATGTGAGTTTATATGTTTGTAAACGCACCCACGATACAGGAGAAGGAAAATTATATTGTGGGAAATTATAAAAGTTCCAATGTACACAAAAAAAACATACAATCGACTTTAACCTGTAACCCAAAACGGATCCATGCGGACATCGTCACGGGATATCCATCATTGTTATATTTGTTATGTACTAAAACCTTCTCCAGAACGTAATAAAGTCTTTTCTGAAATCCGCATCGAAATCGATTCAGGCAAATGCGAGATAATCGTATACAAACATACATTATACAAACCTACAGATCAAACTGAGAATTCACTTTTTTTTTAAGTCGGTAAAACCTAAGTCGGTAAAACCTTTTTGGTCAACCCTAAATGTAATTGTAAATAACTACAATACGTTGAACTTTTGTGCTCGTCTGCCGACCTACTTACGGCGGGTCGCAATCATACATCTCGTAAAGGGCTTTCGCTTGTACTTATTGGCTATGCGAATATTGTATGTCGTTGAGTATCCACTACTTGTACCCTTTGTGAAATGTTGGGTCGAAAATTTACTACCTTGTCACTGTAACAACCCTGATTTTCTGGTAAGACTCTAAATGAAGAAGGTAACTGTAGCACTATTTTAGGAAGGTAATGAGACAATAAAGTAATTTTCCCAAGAAGTGTCATACATTATTTCGAGAAATATGCTTTGAAAGACAAGGGAAGTTTCAGAAAACTTCAAAACAGAAACTTTATGACACTTGTTTTCCCAAGTTATGATTAGTTTTATAACAAACTTGTATTCACTAGATTCAGTCGTTCAAATTCTATCAGAAAAGTATGTATTCTGAGTGGTGACCTTCGTTAATTTCTAACAATAAGCACATAATGAGGGAGAGATAGAAATTTTTCTAAAAATCTTTAAAGTTCGATATCTCCAAAACCAGTCAGTTTGGACCCCATGTTGTCAGGCTTAAATCGTTGCAAATAAGGTCTACTATCACCATTTCAAGGACCACTTCGAATTACAAATCACCCTGTATACTGCCTTGCGTCGTTCTCCTGTATTGTGGGTACGTTTACAAACTCACATATAAATAATAATAAATAAATAAATAATATTCTACATCTATCACACAACGCCATCTAGTCCCAAGCTAAGCAGAGCTTGTGTTATGGGTACTAGACAACTGATAAACATACTTATATATTTCTAAATACGTAAATATTATAGACTAGCTTCTGCCAGCGACTTCGTACGCGGATCCTGTTGCTTATGCCAGCGACAATGGGGTCGTCAAAATTGAAGATCTGAAACGTGTGATGTCGAATTTTTAGAGCCTGGGGACGGGAAAACAACGGGACGCGCATGACGATTCCAGACGTTCCAGATCTTTCATTTTTGTAAGTCAACAGGAAATGCCCATCAGACTAAACAACTCTTGCTAAGATGTTATTCATATTATATTATGTTATAGTGCTGCTGGGCTCTTGGAATTCCACATCAGTTGTTCCAGATCTCAAACTTTCAAACGTCAACAGAGAGTGCTCATTAGGCTGAACAACTCTTGCTAAGACGTCATTCCTATACATATATGTTATAGTGTAGCTGGGCTCTTGGAGTTCCACATCAGGTGTTCCAGATCTTCAGTTTTTATACGACAACAGGGTGTGCTCATCAGGCTGAACAACTCTTGATAAGACGTCATTTCTGTATAATTATGTCATAGTGTAGCTGGGCTCTTGGAGTTCCACATCAGGTGTTCCATATCTTCAAATTTATTTTCTCAGCAGAAAATGCTCATCATGCGGAACAATTTTTGCTATGGCGCTATTTTTTTATCTCTTATAGTTTAGCTGATCTATTGCAGTTCTGCATCAGGTGTTCAAGTTTCCAAGATAAATTATAGCCTATATATTGCCCAGACTTAATAGCTTTACAACAAAAAAAAAAACAATCAAATACGTCCAGTAGTTCCGAAGATTAGCGTGTATGGAGTAACTTCTCCCGTTTTCCTAACATTTCCCATCACTGCTCTGCTCCTATTGATTGTAGCGTGATGAAAAGTATACTATAACCAGCGCAGGAGTATGAAAAATAATTGTACCAAGTTTCGTCAAAATCCGTCGAGTAGTTTTTGTTTCTATAACGGTTATACAGACAGACAGACAGACAGACAGACAGACAGACAGACAGACAGACAGACAGACAGACAGACAATAATTTTATTAATTGCATTTTTGGCATCAGTATCGATCCCTAATCACCCCCTGATAGTTATTTTGGAAATATATTTCATGTACAGAATTGACCTCTCTACAGATTTATTATAAGTATAGATAGAAGATAAATTACACCCAGACACAGAACAAATGATCGTGCTCATCACACAAACATTTGTCCTGGGTGGGAATCGAACCCACGACCTCCGGCATAGCAGTCACGGTCACTAACCACTAGACCAATAGGCCTGTCTATAATACACTGTATATAAAACACTAACGACTAGGAACAACTATTTGTATATCATGCTCAACAATCGCTAGCAATACTAGACCATGAAATCTATCACTTAATTAAGAAAATGACATAACCTTTTAACAAGCCAGCCCACACGAAAGTCATTCATAACAAAAGTGCGTGTTTCCAAACGTTGACGAAATGTTTACCCTGACAGACAGACTACGAAATGTACACTGTGATAGACAGATGGACAGATTTTATTATTAATTATTACTTACAGATGTTTGAAAGTGACATTTTGTTACTTTAACGAGCTTTTGATCTTGCAACAGATCTTTAGAAATATGTTGAATTGAGAATTTTGTTCAAGTATGTACATACATTCTCTAATTGTAGATGATTTATTAATAGTTATTTCAAATACTGTAGAATCTCACTAATCCGACACCCAAAAACGGCATATTGGTATTATGAATTCTTCGAAACACGAGATAAACTGTTGCGAATTATTTGAAGACTACCTGAGGGATTGAAAAGCTAAGACATGTCTTTTTTTATTTAAAAAAGGAGTCATAAATGTCAACTAGCTTCCGCCCGCGGCTTCGCCCGCGCGGTGTTTTGATAGCCTATGTTCTTTCTCAGGGTCTAAAGATTGTCTGTGCCAAATTTCATCAAAATCGGTTGAGAGGTTTAAGCGGGAAAGCGTAACAGACAGACAGACAGAGTTACTTTCGCATTTATAATATTAGTTTGGATAGTTTGGATGTCGTCCGCATGCCCCCGGTCCCCCTTACGGTGGCCAGAAACCGTATGAGATTCTCTGTTTGTAAACGCACCCATGACACCGGTGGAAATCTTAGTGAGGGGCAAAGGTTAAGAAAAAACATATTAATCGTACTATCGCAATTTTTGTCTTGAAAGTCGGGAAAAGTAATATATAAACAACAAGCTGTTGCCAGCGGCTTCACCCGCTACAACTCGAAAATTATCCCACGGGAACATAAAATCGGCATAAAAACTATCCTATGTGTTAATCCAGGTTATAAACTATCTGTGTACCAAATTTTAGCCAAACCCGTTAAGTGGTTTTTGCGTGAAAGAGTAACAAACATATCTACATACACATACATACATCCTCACAAACTTTGTCATTTATAATATTAGTAGGATATTTGCTTTCAATTTTTGAGGATATTTTTAATCCATGTTTAACTTACCCTTCGTTGTAGAAGATCAGCTGATTAAATCATCATTTACTTACGATAAACAACTTGAATCGAACAGGTGACCTTTCAAATAAATTAAGTGTAAACACAAACACGTAAACTTGTTGAACTTTGTATAATCAAATATGTATTAATGCTGTTTTAGGCCTTTTGGAATATGCATATTTAGATAACTTAGGCGAGGTTGCAGTACGGTGTGTAAATGTATGGACTATGGATGTAGATGTATGGAGTTTTTAGTATTTGAGACGTAAAGTAAACTGGAACTTAATTTCAAATTGACAGTTTTCAAGGAAAAAATTAGTTCCTTCTTCGCACACCAGAGGAGCTGTTCCATTTTTCCATACAACAAACGCTGTAAATACTGGAAAGACGCTGTAAAGTAAAAGAGTGAAAACTCGTGCTAAGGGTACTGATCCCCGCCAAATTGTGAGCGAAATAACCCGTATTTTGAATGTTTTTCGCTTTTTGTAGAAAAACAGAAAGGAAATTATAAAACGTGTTTTTACCATTTACTTTAAAATAAAAAGCTCTATCTATTGATATAACTTGCATATAAATCCATGATGAAATCTTTTAACAGTACGGGTTTAAAATTGTGATTTAGTGTCATGTTCGGCATTTTAAACATTAATGTATTTAGAATATAAAACAGTAAAAAGAAACCGACTTCAAAAACAAACAAAAAGTGTAAAATAACTTTTCTTTCGGAAGTGAGTTACTTTTTTTTTCATAAAGTTTTTTCAATACTACACTCGGCGTCACAAAAATCGCACCTCTTCGAAAATAAGTTTAAAACATGTCCCGCCAGTAACGAATACATTAAACCTAATTAATATTGGTATCAAATGAAAGTATGCTTAACGACCTTTAAATTAACAACAGTTAGAATTCCTAAACACAACAGATCTCATTAGCACGTAACGTTAAAAAAATGTTGTCAAAATACTCATTGCAACGGCCACTAAATTGCACCTCCCTACAAGGGTCTAAAACGGGCGACCCGGGTTAAATGTGGGTCATTCGCTATTCAACCTTTGAAGTGAACACACGTGAACAGCTACAGCAAGAAAAATACCCAAGAAGATGGATACCACTGCAGATGAAGCCGCTCAAGTCATGCACTACTGCAATCAGGGATGCGGCAATGTGATGTTGCTCGTCAACTGAACTTGAGTCGTTTTGCCGTTCGACGAGTGTTCCAACGCTTCCAAGAGACTGGTGGCTATATCCTAAGACGTGGATCTGGAAGACAACGGTGCACATCCGAAAGAGACGATCGCTTCATTGTTTCGACGTCTTTACGTAATCGGTTCTCCAATGCTGTTGAGCTGCAACAACAACTGCGATCAGCTCGCAGAACTTCTGTAAGCGTCTCCACGATTAGAAGAAGAATGCGGGAGAAGAAAATTGCAGCTAATAGGGCTGCTACAGGGCCAAAATTGACTGCACAGCATAGGAGAGACCGGTTGCAATTTGCCCGTGACCATGTGGATTGGACAATAGACCAATGGAGGGCTGTGCTCTCCTCTGATGAGACGAGGGTGTGTCTTTTCTGCAACGACAGGCGTCGAAGAGTGTATAGGAGGCAAGGTGAACGATTCGAACAAGCCTGTATTCAAGAGACTGTGGAATACGGAGGTGGCTCGTGCATGTTCTGGGGCGGCATGTCAATCGACGGTAAAACGAACCTTGTGTGTGTTTCTCGGACTGGAAGTGCTCGCGGGCAAGGGTCGCTGACTGCTGCTCGGTACATAACAGAGATCTTAGAGGAGCAGGTTGTCCCTTATGCGGGTTTTGTTGGCAGTGGGTTCGCGTTAATGCACGATAACGCCCGCTGTCACACCGCTTTAATTGTAAGAGACTACCTGCAAGAAGTTGGAATCCCTGTTATGCACTGGCCTGGCGCGAATTCCAGACCTGAACCCTATTGAGCACCTTTGGGATGAACTGAAACGGCGAGTACGGGCACGTGATCCTGCCCCTACCACTCTCCAAGACCTCCAAGATGCCGTCGTTGCAGAATGGGACAACATTCCTCAAGAGACTGTTGTCACATTGATTAAGTCCATGAGAGAACGCATGGAAGCAGTCATCAGGGCTAGGGGGAGTAACACTAGGTTTTAAGTTGTTTTTAAGGACTTTGTTGTAATTTTTGCTGATAAAATAAAATTTAACTTTTTAATCATTTGCATTAGCTTGCTTTTCTTTATTCCCGGTAAACGAAAAACCAAATCCATTGATTTATACTGAAATTTAAATAAATTGCCTTTCCAATGATACCATATAGTCATATGTCTACCATTGATTAATAGGTTTAAAATGACTTTGATGGGAATTCTTAGAGAGGTGCGATTTTTGTGACGCCGAGTGTATCTATCTGCAATCCAAGTAAGCAAAAACAGATCCACTCCATCACAATTCACACCACATCCGCTGCAGCACCCCGTCGTGTGTCCACGCCCTTACAGGTCCTTATTTCACAAAATGACTGAACTGATTTTGAAACTTCATACTAATTAGCAAGATATTATGCGACGCATTGCGACTACTCATGCCCATTTTATAAGCGATTCAAATCTAACTTTATTTACCACACGAAAAGATACACTTTTCCAGTATCCTCGCGTGTTGATGTGAACTGACCCTAATTTTAAATAAAAAAAAGTAGTTGTAGATCATTCAAATATTTGTTCTGTGCCGGAATTTAGGCTGCTTTTCCACCAGAGATGCGCTATGCTACGTTGCTGTGGATGCGTTTGATATCCACCAATCATATTCATTGGTTTACATAGCCTGTGCTATGGTGGAAACGGATTCAACTAAGATGTGTTTTTTATATGAAAAGATGCATGCTATGGCTGCGTGCTGTGGCTGCGTGCTGTGGCTGCGTGCTATGGATTCGTGCTATGGGTCGTTTTCCCTACAATCGATACATCGCATAGCTCGAGCTGCGCATCTTCGTAGCGCAGCTACCTTGTGACAGCGCATCTTCGTAGCGCAGCTTCGCATCTTCATAGCGCAGCTACCTTGTGACAGCACATCTTTGTAACGCAGCCACGCATCTTCATAGCGCAGCTACCTTGTGACAGCGCATCTTCATAGCGCAGCTACCTTGTGACAGCACATCTTTGTAACGCAGCTACGCATCTTCATAGCGCAGCTACCTTGTGACAGCGCATCTTCATAGCGCAGCTACCTTGTGACAGCACATTTTTGTAGCGCAGCTACGCATCTTCATAGCACAGCTACCTTGTGGCGGCGCATCTTTGTAGCGCAGCTACCCTGTGACAGCGCATCTTCGTAGCGCAGCTACCCATCTCCATAGCACATTTTACTCGCACAGCTACATAGCGTAGCATCGGTGGAAACGGTCACACAGTTTCGTAGCTCAGCTTTTACATCCTCGCAGCACAGCTACATAGCGCATCTCTCGTGGAAAAGCAGCCTTAACCAGCATCATGCTGCGTAGCAGTTGATCGCTCAGCCACTGTGCCCACCATCGTTGTCAAATGTGACGAAGTCTTTCGTAACTTGTAAAACCGTTATTCACGCTAACATAATGATTGATGTTTATATTAATTCTAAATTAATGAATAATTTATCTGTTCGTCAATTTTAACTAAAAAATAATTGATAAGAGATGCCTAAATGTCAATGTCGGAATCTTTGGGAAATACTATCTACAGAAACCATAGAACTGTGAAGACTACTGTATGCGTGGGCATGCGGCCGGCGAGTAATGGTCGACTCGCTGTCCAATCATGGACCATACCTGGGTTGACAGCGCGCCGTGTTCCATGCGCGTCTCAAAGAGCTGTTAGCAAAATAACGAGGTCCCGTTAGACGGCCAAAGCCTGCGGAGGGACGCGGGGCTAACGAGTAACGAGTAAAAAGGCTATTGAAGGACACCGTGGATTTTAGTCAGTACAAGTCTGACAGTCCCTAAGGAGGAGTTCGTGGCTAAATAATTACAGCCGCACAGGCCGATCTGCCGAGTTAAGCCGCGCTTGCCGAGTTTCCTCCGTGCCTCGGAAAGCACGTAAACCCGTTGGTCCCGGCTGTCATTTGTAGATCTTTGACAGTCGTTACTGTTAGTCAGAAGCTCTAAAGTCTGACAACTTACCATGGGGTATCGTATTAGCCAGTTTCTGTGTTGTGGAGGTCCGATAGTCAGTCGCTTCATGTAAAATACTGATATTCAGCTGCATCTGGTTCGACTGGAAGCCGACCACAATATAGTTGGGGAAAGGCAGGCAGATGATGACGATTCCGACAGTCCCTCTCGTCCTGCCCTGGATAGGAGGACTCATTCGATGATTTTACTACGTAATAAAAAAGGCCGGTAGATAGCCTCTATCTAATAAAGTAAAGAGTACACGTCAAAGTTCGCACATGTCACTCACTAGCCATAAGTCACAAAACACAAAAATATTGCGTAGTACACGCGTCGGTTGAACAAACAGCAGGTAATATCTATATGTAAAGGTGAAGGTTGGAACGTGGACGGAATCGTGTAGCATTAGAACGGTAATGAGATAACAAGGTAATAATAGATATTGTATAAAAATGTTAGGTTTGTAATGTAATGGTGATCGTCCTGACTTCGAACGGTTTAAAAATATTATAAGGTTTTTTCGCATCATGTCATGAAACAAATTTGTTTAATCGAGGAGAGAATCATTATTTATAAGAATAGGCTAATTTACTCAAAATAAATAATTACACAAGTAGTCCAAGATAGATTATCAAAAATTATTTGCTCCATATTTTTTTTTGTTTCGTAAAACCAAAATAGAAGAACGGACAACGTTTCTAAAAATCACGTACTTGGACGATGTTATTAACGGGTATTCGGATCGCATAATTCTAGTGCACATGTAAGAAAATTCAGTATTTGACAAGAATTTGGGTTCAATAAATGAACTAAAAAGGGTACAATAAAAAACCAACTTTAACTAACACCACAAAAGAACATTTATGGCCCAGTGGTAAAACCTGAATGCTAGGCTGTGAAAAAGATGGATGAGAAACGATTGCATGTAGCGGAGATGAGGATGTTGAGATGGATGTGTGGAGTGACAAGAATGGATAAAGTAAGGAATGAGTTCATAAGGGGAAGTTTGAAAGTGGCGTCTGTTACAGAAAAAATGAAAGGGAATCGTCTGTCTTGGTATGGACATGTGATGAGGAGGGATGACACTCATGTGACTAAGAGAGTGATGAATATGAATGTTGATGGATGGAGAGGAAGAGGAAGGCCATAGATAAGTTGGATGGATTGTCTAAGGAATGCACGAGTGATATGAATGAAAAAGGAGTAAGGTAAAGGGAGATTATTTGGTGAAACAGGAAACTCAGTGATAGAATCTTAAAAGTCTCTCAAAACGTTACCTATGCATGCTGTAATGCGAAATGATGTGTCACTACATCTTGTCCACTTTAGTGGTGAACTAGTTGCATCATTTCGCATTACTGCATGCATAGGAAACGTTTTGAGAGACTTTTAAGATTGTATCACTGAGTTGCCTGTCTCACCAAAAATAATCTCCCTTTACTATGTTACTGTGACGTTTGACAATTAAAAGAAAACTCTAGAAGGAAGGATTTTATGCATAAAATGGCACCAAATTTGAACATCGCTAAGCATTGTTCCAGATACCAAGCAGTGGAAATATTTAATAGGTTACCGTCTCAGTTAAAATTATTAATTTATAACTCTCACCTATTTAAAACAAAACTTAAAGCCTTCTTATTGGAAAAATTCTTCTACTCAGTCTCAGAATATATGTCTATTGATAAGAATTGGACAAAATAAATGTATTTGGATCTATGAAATTGATTGACATTAATATTATACACCAATTTGACATTTTCACATATTATTGACATTAAAGTTTATCTAATACCCAACAAAATAATAATAGCTTTGTATTAATATGTCTCTGCATGTAAAACTTGTAATATTATGTAATGTTCAACACAGTGTAAATTGTTATGAATAAATGAAATGAAATGAATGACACGAATGGAGACGAACTCTCGACGAACCGACCATTTGGGCGTTTATAACCGGTTTTTTGAACCAATACGAAATGGTCAACATAACATGGTATAGGGAGAATGGAAGAAAAAAACGGACGACCAGAATTAGAATGTGATGAGGACAGGAATATGATGGTATAACAAACAAAAAACGAAATAAGCGCGTGACGCTCAAGATAGATCGCCTCCGAAATACTTGATCAATGACATAATGTAATAGTTTTATTATGCCAATCGCGTCTAACTCATTTATAAGTCTACAAGACAGGGGTCAAGGTGTACAAATAATAAGCTTTGGAAGATGCTCGAGGTAAGGGCAGCTACACACATGTTCGGGTCGGATATTTGAGCCGGCAGTATTTGGTCACCCCGAAACGTAAAAGGCTATTGAAGGACACCGTGGATTTTAGTCAGTACAGGTCTGACAGTCCCTCCTGCCCTGCCCTGGGTGGGAGGACTCATTTGATGATTTTATCACGATAAAAAAGCAGTATTTGGCATACTGACTTTGCCTGTCACATGAAGATTTCTTTTAGGTTGGAAAATCATTAGATGTGTTTGTGATTGTGCACTTAGGTGAAGTGGAAGAGACTCAGATTTAACTGAAACTGATATGTTCCTTCAGTTGCCTTTTGCGGTCCAGATCCTCTGGTTTTTAGCACCTTTACAGACAGTTCCAACCCTGACGGTCCTGCGACCTAAGACGGTAAGAAAATTGGGCTTGTGGTAAAGCCTCGTAAGCGTTAAGAGTCAACGGTCTTTCCTATTATATTTTTTATAGAAATTAGGTAGATAGATGGAATACTCTTTATTATGCACACCATACAAATTAAAGGTGACACAATGGGCGGTCTTACCACTAAAACGATCTTTCCAAAACAACCTTTGGCTGAATTTGGAAGAAAGAGAGACAATATTGTAGGTAGTATTGTGGTGTACAATTTTATTAAACAAGATAAAAAATATATATACATAAAAACATATATAAATATATATGTATACATATGTAATAATCACAAAAACAAAGAAAAGCATTATGGTCACATGTCATTAGAAGCTTCATATGGCTCGTGCCGATCGGCAAACTCGGTTAAAGCAATCATGTTCGTGTCAAGTTAAGATGTTTCCCCGAACGCACACCATCTGATATTACCGGCTTATAGAAATTATAAGCTTCATCCAGCTCATGCCGATCGGCAAACTCCATAATATGGCAATATTCGGGTCGAGTGAACCTTAAAACTAACGCTTCAAATCCGCAGATATTGCCGCCCGGCTATTAGAATTTTGGCATAGTGTGAAACGCCCCTTACTCGGCCATTCAGGAAATATCTACGTTTTTTTTGTTAGTACAGGACCTTTTCAATATTTATTTGATTACCGTAAATATTAGATGCGAGATTAATGCTTTATAATAATTTTATCGTATTATTATATTACTAGTTATTTATTTTTGAAAATGTTGTCTGGAAAGGTCAATTTTGTTATTGTATATATTTTTTGTCTTAAGTTTTACTAATTATTATTTTAAAAAAAAATAGCGGTTCAAATATTTTAAATAATCGAACTTTCGGACTAATTCATGTTTTTCAGTAAAATTCATTCTTGAATTTCTATTTATAGTTGAGGTACGTATAGTCTATAACAAATAAATAACTTCAAAGCCATAAATTATCGAATTCCTCCTATTATTTTTATCGTACATATAGTGAACATGATAATTAATACTATGTTATTTGAGAACATGTTATTAATTCGTATGTTTTGACCTTCTAACCTTGTGTACTAAGTTAAAACTCTTGTTTGACTACAAAACATTACGTCAGGGTTGTGCTCGCCGTAGGGTGAGGCAGAAGAGAATAATTCAGAGGTCAGGGTAGCTCGCCGTCCGATCAGGGACCATCGACCGCGCGTGCCTCAAAAAGCTGACCGAACGCCTGCCTGTGTCGCAGGACTTTACAATCAAGAAACTGTGAAACGTAAATGGCTATTCAAAGATCACCGCAAATTCTAGTCAGTACAAGTTTGACAGTTGCTCCTGCCTTACCCTGGGTAGGAAGACTCATTTGATAATTTTACCACGATAAAAAAAAAGTGTGTAGTTGTGTGTACTTCGGGCATGCGGGGTCGAGTAATTCGTAGCCCGCCGTCTATCAAGGACCATGTATTCTTTGTTTTTTAATGTGAGATGGGTTTGCTCTTGACCTTAGTCTAGGTCAGGAATGACTAAGACAAGGTCGACGATGGAGCGAGCTTACCCAGAAGCCTGTTCACTCTAACTTTGAAGAGATTAGGGTTGTATATGTTCGGAAACACAGACGCAGGCAGAGAGTTCCACTCCTTCGCTGTCCGCATTATAAAAGACGTTCTGAAACGCTTAGTGCGAATTGGTGGTATAGCAATAAGGTGAGGATGGTAATTTGCCGTGCGTCTAGATGTGTGATGACAGAAGGGGGCTGGTGGGATGAGGTCGTGGAGTTCTTGGGCACACTCTCCGAAGTACATTCTGGGATCAGATTTCCGAAAGACAAGTTATTTTACACTTTTTTTGTGGTTGATTTTGAGAATTAGGCGTTTAGAGGCTTTGCCATTTTAGAATTAGGTTTTTTTCACCTAAACCATTCAAACAAAATGTAAGTTAGTATTTGGATTTTGGATGTGCTTATACAGTAACCCTGAGGATGTCACCCAATAGAGGTCACGGTTGACTTACGCAATATGTCAATAGGTTGTATCTTGAAGTTGATGAATAGGAATGAGTGTGATTTGTGACGAGCCCAGCCCATGTGCGTAGTTAGCACTGATTTTATGATAATGGTGATTAGGTGTTAATCAGAAGTTATTTAAAATCTACAACGTGTAACGCCAATAGCGCAAAACCTCTCGTGGGGTAACTCAGCCCATGTTACTAAACAATTTTTGTTCTAAGACTTGGAAATTCGCAAAAAAAAAAAAAAAATTTCATACAGATGTGCCCGACCAATTTCTCATTTTGCATGAAATACAATTTTTTTTTTGCGAATTTCCAAGTCTTAGAACAAAAATTTATCAGTAACATGGGCTGAGTTACCCCACGAGAGGTTTTGCGCAATTGGCGTTACACGTTGTAAATCTATGTTTATGTTTGCATGTAGCGGTAATCTCCGGAAATAAAAGTTCGATTTCAAAGAAAAACCTGGTATGAGGCTACACTGACGACACCGTTGGCGCAGTCGCTCACGTTTCGCGGGTTCGAACCCCGCACGGAACAGATATTCGTATGATCTACAAGTAGTTGTTCCTAGTCTAGGTGTTTGTGTATGTGAGTTTATATGTTTGTAAACGTACCCACGATACAGAAAGAAATTCCTACTGTGGGGCAACTTTTACAAAAAAAAAAAAAGTAAGTAGAGTTTCTTCTCGGTTTTTCTCCATGGAAACGGCCAACCCAAACTGTGCCAATTTTTCAACGTTTTATAAGGGACCATTGAGGCCCATGTGAAATAAAATATTTCGATTATAATTAACATCGAATAAGTTGCCAATTTTATATGGACATCCCTCCGGTACGTACAAAGCGTTTTGCCAAAACTTTTATTGTACGCACAGCTAAGGAGTGGAATTCCCTGCCGCCATCTGTATTTCCCGACAGCTATAACCTTGGGGTCTTCAAGTCAAGAGTGAGCAGGTTACTTCTAGGCAAGCGTGCTTCAGCGTCGACCACATCTTCGCTTACCATCAGGACAGATAGTGGTCAAACGCGAACCTATAAATAAATTAAAAAAAAAATTGGTCGTGGAATTTCAGACAACTATCAATTCCATAAAATACTAACTACAATGCTTCAATGTATCAAAAAAACCTCTTTCTCTCTTCTACAGTAATGTCAAAATTCGGCGTACGCGTCGACGCAGCAGTCTCCGCACTAGGAGGCGGCGCCGGCGCAGCTTTAGACGAAAACGACTTCATCGACGCAAGCAGACTCGTCTACGACGCTGTCAGGGAGATCAGACGAGCGGTCCTGATGAATAGGGTGAGTTTTTAAACCTATAGGGGAAAAGTAAACTGGATTTTCTCGCAGTGAAGACGTCCGTCACGGTCGAGAGTTGGGAGCAAAGTGATTAGTCCGGCTGTTTTGGTGAGTTTGTAGTATGTAGAATTTTTAGGTATTGAAGAGGTTGTTACTTGATTATAATAGTTTGTGAAAAGTGTGGAGATATTAAAAAGAGGAGTTTACTATTTACAACAGCATAAACACGATGTCCAGAATTAAATAGAAAATGACTCTTCACTGTTATAACTTATTTCATTAAAGGTCGTCGCATATTTATCAGCATCGTACCTACGCGCCGCTTTATCGCTCTTCTTACATACACGCAGGACGCGCTGTAAGCAAATCTTTAGGTATTTTATACCTTTGCAGATTTTCTTTTTATTTCACCTCTGCTGTAAATAGATACTCGGTACACGCCCTGCAGGTCTAAAATAGCCACTTTAACAACGCTGCTTAAATAGTTCTTTAAAAAATGAAAAGAAAAAAGAATCGTTTGCCCGGCGCCTACGGTGCATCTGAAATGTGAGAGTTTGGTCACATTAATTTAAAATGGTTTTGAAGAACATTTAGAAAATACGGCGCGTGCGTTGCTAACAAATGTGCCATCACCTTAAATATCTATCTTGTATGTCAATTCTATCAAATTATCTGGCACAAATTGACTTGATAGAGCCAGTGTAACAACCTGCTATGGCAGTCTTCTAGAACAGGGGTTCCCAAACTGTGCGTCGCGGCGCCCTGGTTCGTCGTAGAGAGTACAGAGGGGCGCCGAAAAACACGAGGGTCGACCATTCTCCGGAATGATATTGCACGGAATCAAGATTATCTATATGTATAAAATATCCACCAGAATGAAGAGGATAGACTCCCTTGATCTCGTTCGTGCCTACAAACCCAGATGCACGAGCTCTGACTTCATGGAGTTTGGAACCAGGTACTACTGTTTTATTATTCACCTGTATGGTGTCAACTAGATAGAGCGCCGAGAAAAAATTCTAAAACTGTATTGTGCGCCGCGAGCTGAAAAGTTTGGGAACCCCTGTTCTAGAAGATGAAATATCTAGATGCTTAACGTACTTCTAATTGACTAGGATGAAGAGGAATTGGATCCCGAAGACGTGGAACTCGACGAGCATTACACGCTGGAGACGCGCAGCAAATGTGAGAGCAACCTACAGCTTGAGATAAATTGGTTGCTTCTGGTTGCCCGAATGTCTTGTCCGTTTTCAGGTTTATTCACACTTGAGTGGTTTTCACTAGCGTCTGCGGTAGAAAAAACCTAGTTGCGGTATTATTACTGTTCACGATAAAACCGATTTCGGTATCCTTGTGGGTAGAATACCAAGTTTATTTAGTTTATTTCAAGTAGGCCAGTTAGTGCACATTCACACGAGCGTTTTTTTCTGGGCGCCGGAAATAGAACAAATGCATTCCTATATAACTGTTCACACGTCTGAAAAAAATTAACTAGCGGCTCAGTACGTGCTTCGCTACTTTGATAGCAAAATCCCCATTAACAAAATGATCCGCCATTTATTGAATTTATTTGTTACAAAAAATGTGATAAATGAAGAACCCCTCGACCGAGTTTGTGCAATCTTCACATAAACCATCTACTAAATAGTCCGAACAAAGCCTAAACATTTGGTTTGGATAGGTGAGCCCGTTCTTGAGTTATAAAATTACAACGAAAAGTGGCATTGATTGCACTGCTGGTCGCTATAGCTCCTGAACTTGATACTAAATACCTGAACGAAACCCGCCCTGTATTGAATACCGCTCAAGTTTGAATAAGCCTTTTATGTCGTTGCTAACATCATATTATCTCATCTAGGTCATTGTAATGTGAATGGTTATTGCTAATTTTATTACAGAACCCCACCAAACGCAGTGAAAATCTGAATTTGGTGTGGACTTGCTTTTTTAATAAGTTGCTGGTTAGAGCAACCGTTGGTTTTTTGTGTCCATTTTCAGTGTCATTTTAATATGGCTTTAGCGATATGAATTTGAGAGCAACTATATACATTGTTTCTTAATTATTTGTGGCACCCCTGTTCCTGGCAGGTCAGTACTAATCGGTGCAGGTAAAACTAGTATTTAAGAAGCCTATGCACACAACGTTTATATGCGATACAGATGCACGCAAGTCAGACGCAGCCTGTGGACCTTTGCACACCTGTATAAATTACAAACGCGCGTCGACGGCGCGTTTAAAAAACGTAGTGTGCATAGGCTCTAAGGCCTATTATACCAGCACTGATTCACTTGTATTTTGTTTTAAAGATGGGTTTGGTTGTTGATAACAACCAAACCCATCTTTAACCAGACGCTTCACTATATGGTTGCTCTAAATTCAGAATTATGCTAACTGGTTTTATTTTGTGTTCGTTGGTAGTTAATATAATTAAGAGTGGTCGAAAACCTATAAATACTGATTTTTCACAGGTCACTCGAAATTATATTAAATGCTCGGGTTTTCATGTTTTTAATGTCATTATTATTGTGCCGTCATTCATTTTTATGTTTATATGTAGAAAGGATTTTATTTAAAATTTTTGAAGAGGTTTATCAACAAAGCGAGATCTTTAGAAAAAATAAAGACCTTGCCAAACACTATTCCTATAACGTTGGTGTGTTAAACATGTACCGCCTTACTACAATAAGATAATCATCTGTTGCACGCTTCTCTAAAAAAATGTACGTACAATACTGCAAAACGACCCTTATATCAACGTGAAATGTCGTTTTGACATTGACTGTTTTTATAGACATGTGAACAACAGTTGTTAAAGTTTTTTGTAGTAAAATGGTTAGTCATATACACAAACACACACACCCGGAATAACTACTTTTGGGTTATAAAATATAGCGAGAGAAAATAGAACGAGATGGCGCTAGACGACTTGTATAATAATAGCTCTGTCGCTTTTCCTCAGCGGAACTACTCGTGCTGTAAGACGTCATGGTAGGCCACCAGGACGCAATTACAAAGGGTAGTCAATCCATCAACCTTAAAGCATTAAGCACATTTAAAAAAGTGCTTTATTATCTCGAAATAAGGTTCAAAATCGGTCACAGTCTCGCTACCGAAACTTACTTGAAAACAAAATCCTTCCTACCCGCATGCTACATTGTGTATGTTTGTTTGCATGTTACGTCACTAACGCAGACCAGCGAAGATTTGGATACTGATACAGAGTTCGAACCCGTTGAGGACATGACTATGGAAACTAGGAGCCGATGTAAGTAACAACTGGGTAACGAGTGTGAATAGTCGGTGGTGGGGTAAAAAATCGCCTAAGGTAACTTCGGTAGACAAAAAGGAAAAAAAGAAGGATAAGGTAAATTCGGTAGACAATGGAGTTGAAAGTAGCACAAGGTAAATTCGGTAGACAGTGGGGTAAAAAGTAACACAAGGTATTTTCGGTAGACAATGGGGTGAAAAGTAACACATGGTATTTTCGGTAGACAATGGGGTAAAAAGTAACACAAGGTATTTTCGGTGGACAATGGGGTAAAAAGTGTAAGTAACCAAGTGTAAAAATTCTGTGGTAGGATGAAAATGCGCAAATACCTAAGTGGATAAGTAGCACAAGGTAAATTCGGTAGACAATGTGGAAAAAAACGTAAGTAACCCAAAGATAAAATGTCGGTATTTGAGTAAATATGAGCAGATTAATTTAAATCGCTACTTCTATGAAGAATTGAAAATGGTGTCAGGAGTTCAAACCTGTTGAAGACAAAAGTAGGAACTAATGTTAATAACATTATTTCATGCAAAGGCAAAAAAACTTATAATTGTGGGGTAAAAATTCAGGAAAGACTGGCGTAAATCACTAAATAAATTCTGGAACTAAATAAATAGGGGTAAAAGATAGATATTTTACCACGTAGTATATACGTTGTCCGCACTCTAAAATGGCAACAAAATATGAAGCCAATTGGCCACATTGCGCTTAGTTGCGTCTCCCTCCCGCCGGACGGTGTCATATTTTCTTTCTCTTTCTTTACGCGTATAAGTAGTTCTAGTATTGTCGCCGTTTTTAAGCGCCGCGATGTTCGTTCATGACGTGTCTATACATATATAATACGTCATTGCGTAGTATGATAAAAGTAGTTTTATTTTTTTTCTGCTCTGTGCGTCTGGCGTAAATCCCACCTTAGCGGGGTAAAGCATGGTTAATTGTTCATCATCATCATTACATTGTAATTAAAGCTAGAATAAGCATGTTTCCGCTTGCTTTTAAATGTTTTTAATGGTTTTACTTTTACTTGAATTCTTGATCTTAGAAAATAAGCATGGCTTGCCAGTTATCGCAAAAATAACAAACTAAACCAAAACTTAAATAACAAGTGTTTCATACATTGTGAAAAGGAAAAATATTCCATTTTGTATTTTATGTACATTGTAATGTATATGACGGAATAAAAAAATCCTGAGTCATTTACCTAAGTACTGTAATCTTTAAACCGTAAAGTTTAAATGAACAAAACATGCAAATTCTCTAAGATTCTGAATTCAAGTACGGGGTTGGTTCCCAGCAAAAGAGTTACCAGTTGTTATAATGTTATTTTTATATGTTTATACAGCGAGCGCCCACACCGGAGAACATGGTGTCGACGAGTATCCGGATATCAGTGGCATTACTAATGCTAGGGTATGTACTTTTTATTATATAGACGTTTGAAGATTTTTGTATGGACCGGCACTAATGGTCGCCCGCCATTTTGAATATATTTTCTTCACAATCGCGATGCACAACGAAGGAGCTCGTGGTTAAATAATTACAGCCGCACAGGCCGATCTTCCGGGTTAAGCCGCGCTTACCGAGTTTAGTCTGTGGATGGGTGACCATCTGTTATAGCGAGTCTCCTCCGTGCCTCGAAAAGCACTTAAAGCCGTTGGTCCCGGCTGTCATTTGAAGATCTTTGACAGTCGTTACTGTTAGTCAGAAGCTCTAAAGTCTGACAACCAGTCTTACCATGGGGTATCGTATTGCCAAATTACTGTGTTGTGGAGGTCTGATAGGAAGTCGCTCCATGTAAAATACTGATATTCAGCTGCATCTGGTTCGACTGGAAGCAGACCACAATATAGTTGGGAAAAGGTAGGCAGATGACAAGCAAATCAGGATGCCTACGCTTACTATGAAAGCAATGTGCGTACACCCATTACTCGCCGTCCGATCATGGACTATACCCGGTTCAACCGTACGCACCTCATAGAACTGTCAGCAATTTGACGGGCCCCCTATAAAAGTCGAAAACGGAATCTTACAAAAACATATTTTTTGTCTTTTTTCTCCCTGCAGGTATAAATATTGTAAAACACTGATCTATGTTTATTTTCCCTTCAAATTTCACAGGAAGCCATGCGAAAGATGACGGAAGAAGATAAACGTAAGATCCTGCAGCAAGTGGAACTGTTCCGTCGTGAGAAGATGACCTTCGACAATGAGGTGGCCAAGTGGGATGACGCTGGCAATGATATCATCATGTTGGCCAAACATATGTGTATGATCATGTTGGAGATGACGGATTTCACCAGGTAATTTAACAAATAATGTTTGCTTGAGTATCCGAAAATATCCGAAAAATTATCTGACAAAATATTTGAAAATATCCGAAAAAAATCTCCTGAATGTTCGAAAAATAAAACAGCCCTGGCATTCGCCACTATATCCAAAAATTACAGCCAAAGTACGGAAAATTATAAGGCCATAAATGCGAAAGTATCCCATAAGCGTTAGCTCTTATTTATACGACAATATCCGAAACTTTACTAAAAACTAATGTCTAATAATACACTTCTCATCAAAAAAATCGAAACACTTTCGTTTTTATTGTTTTTGTCCTAATTTTTTACAAAAGAGAATTAATTCCATGAAAAAAAAACATTACTGTGTAGCTGGCAGTTTGGTCATTACAGTAAGAAGAAAAAAATCAAAATTCGAAATAATTTCATTTGTTTATCCTATAAATGAAATTAATCACTGTTTTGAGACAAATGTGTATTTAGGGTTGGAGTACGTTTCTCGTTTAAAAACTAAAAATTAGCGCTTGTCTTTAAACTTTCTGTTTCTTATTTCATTTACTGTGACTTTGGGACGTCTGAAAAAACTTTTTTTTCTAAAACATATGGATACTTCGCCCGCAGAAGCCGCCCAAGTGGTGGCATTGCTGGATTCTGGACTTAGTCAGCGTGTTGTGGCTGCAAGATTGCATCTAAGCTTATCATCTGTTCATAGAGTCTACAAACGCTATCGGGAGACTGGTTCGTTCACGCGCCGTTCAGGATCTGGCAGGAATCGGGTCACTTCTGAGCGAGATGATCGATTTATTGTAACAACTTCTTTACGAAATCGACGCCTTAACGCTTTTCAACTGCAGCAGCAGCTTCGCGTTGTACGAAGAGTAGCTGTAAGTGACTCTACAATAAGAAGAAGGTTGAAGGAACGCGGATTGGCACCGCATAAGCCAGCGAATGGGCCGAAATTAACTGCAGACCATCGAAGAGCGCGCCTTAACTTTGCACGCGAGCACCTAACTTGGTCATACCTTCAGTGGAGCAAAGTACTGTTTTCTGATGAGTGTAAAATTATGCTGTATGGTAACGACGGAAGGAACAAGGTCTACAGAAGAGATGGAGAACGCTTTGCACAATGCTGCATTGAAGAAAAGGTCAGCTATGGTGGCGGTTCGTGGACGGTTTGGGGAGGAATCAGCGCCGACGGTAAGACAGAACTTGCCTTTGTGTCTGGGCCACGGCTGCCTGCACTAAACTCTCATCGGTACATCGAACAGTGTCTTGAACCTCATGTGATGCCCTATGCACATTTTATTGGCAACGACTTCATATTCATGCACGACAATGCTAGAGCTCACACCGCGGGCGTCGTACGAGATTATCTTACCGAAGTCGGTATCTCCATTATGGTATGGCCAGCAAGAAGCCCGGACATGAATCCCATTGAACATCTATGGGATGAATTAAAGAGACGAATTCGAGCAAGAGATCCAGCCCCAGAAACACTTAGCCAGCTGCAAAATGCAATCCAAGAGGAATGGGATAATATACCACAACATGTGATCGTGACTCTCATCCGATCGATGAAGAACCGTATGGAAGCAGTAATAAGAGCTCGCGGAGGGAATACAAGTTATTAAATAAACGTTTCTTACATTTTTTTTTCATTTACTCGTGTTGTTTTACCCATTTCCTTCATATTCCATACAGTATAGTAAAAATTACTCAATATACAAAATACGAAACCTATGAAGACTTAATTTGAATTTAGAACATTAACATTAGGATTTAAAAACCTCATACTACTCACTATTAAATGACATTTTACATTTATTCCTAAATGTACACATTTTTCTGATAATCCTTATCAAATCATAAACTGCGAGGTGTTTCGATTTTTTTGATGAGAAGTGTATATCCGCTGTATCAAAAAAAAATACGCTAGGTAGTTATGTAGTGAGTATTTTGAGTATCCAAAAATATGCAAAAAAGTTTGTTTGAGTACGGTATCCGAAAATATCCGAAAAAATTATGTTTGAGTATACGAAAATATCCGAAAATTTACGGCACTAATATCTGCCAAAGCATTTAAAATATCCGAAAATTTATAGTTTTATTATCCGTTTATGCGCCAGACAATTATTTGATAGGAAGTTAGGGCGGTTTTTTTCAGCAGTAAGACAGTACAGTCTAAGGGAAAAAAAAGGTTCGAGTATCCGAAAACAACTGCAAAACGACCCTTATATCAACGTCAAATGCCATTTTTCAGTTCACAGGTTTTTTAGCCAAATGTTCAACAGATTTTTTACTTTTTTTTTGTAATAAGGCTATTATTATCTTTGCATTCACAGAGGCCGTGGACCGTTGAAGACTACAATGGATGTCATCAACGCAGCTAAGAAGATCTCGGAGGCTGGTACCAAGCTTGATAAGCTAACCAGGGAGATTGCGGAACAGGTGAGAGATTTATCAAAATCATTTTTACAGAGAAGTATTTGATCGTCAGTTTTATAAAAAAAAGAAATATCATCCCTTGGTCACTCGAGAAAGTGGTCAAACGCGAAACTCGCTAAATAAAAGAGGCAAAATACAGATAGAACGTAAACCACATTCTTATGTAAATATGTCTAAAATCTATACTAATATTATAAAGAGGTAACATTTGTTTGTAAGTTTGTATGTTTGTAAGTTTGTATGTAGGGGGTAATCTCCGGAAGTAATGAACCGATTTAAAAAAATGTTTCACTGGTAGAAAGCTACATTATCCGTGAGTGCTACAGGCTATAAATGATTAAGATATCATACATATTAGCCGAAATACTGCCCAACGAAGTGGGCACGGGTCAGCTAGTTATTAATAATGTAACTATATTTTCTTCTTTTTTCTACAAAGAGAGTGATTATTGAAATGTGCTAGAGATGAGTAGGCGATTTTTTTCTTCTTTCTTTTTTCATTTTTAATAACGTTGCCCCACTCTAAGAATTCCTCCTGTATCATGGGTGCTTTTACAAATAAAGAAACTCACATACACAAACACCCAGACCCAGAACAACTTCTTGTAGATCATACAAATATTTGTTCCGTGCTAGAATCGAACCAGCGTCAACTTGCACAGCAATCCAATCGCTCAGCCATTACACTAACCGTGCGATTTCGTAGAGTATTATCTATAAATACTATTTTTTTTTTCTTGTTTGTCCCCAGTGCCCAGAATCATCAACGAAACAGGACTTATTGGCGTACCTACAACGTATTGCTCTCTACTGCCATCAAATACAGATCACCAGCAAAGTGAAGGCCGACGTACAGAACATATCCGGCGAGCTCATCGTTAGCGGGGTGAGTATTTCAATGACGGGGTTACAATTTTGTAGTGGGGTTAGAATCTTGTAGTGGGGTACAATCTTGAAGGCGGGTTACAATCTTGTAGTGGGGTTACAATCTTGTAATGGGGTTATAATCTCGTAGTGGGATTACAATCTTGAGGGCGGGTAACAATCTTGTAGTGGGGTTACAACCTTGTAGTGGGGTTTTAAGCTTGTACCAGGATTACAAGCTTGTAGTGGGCTCATAATCTCGAAGTTGAGTTACAATCTTGTAGTGGGGTTACAGCCTTGTAGTGGGGTTTTAAGCTTGCAGCAGGGTTATAAGATTGTAGTGGGGTTACAATCTTGTAATGGGGTTATAATCTCGTAGTGGGGTTACAATCTTGTAGTGGGGTTACAATCTTGTAGTGGGGTTTCAAACTTGTAGTGGGATTATAATCTCGTAGGTGCGTTATAATCTCATAAAGTGCGGCTGCCTTTTGGGGCTACAATCTTTTAAAGATAGGCTACCTCGTAGTAAAGCTAAAGCTTTAAAAAAAATGAATTCACATCTAGGCTACATCCCTGAAGCAGGGCTGCTTTGAGTAACTATATATTCTCATAGCGTAAAGTGGGGAAAAAAATCACAACAATTTATTTCACACAGTGGAGTTTTTTTTTTGTTCACGGCTGTTTGATTTCAACCTTTGAACTTATGTTCAAACTTATATTCAATTTGCCCTGAAACTTCAGTCATATTGTAAAATAGACTACAGAAATAAGTTGTGTTTCCTACAGAATAATACTGAAATGCAGGCACAAACCAGCGAAGGAATTATAGTGTCGGGGGTGAGTTATTTATCTGGGGAGGTTACGGTATTTTATGTCCGGTTTTGTTACGACAGCTCTTGTGAACATGTCCAAACAATGTTGCTTTTATGGTGTCTGTCCGCGGGCGGCGAGTTAGTCTCGCCGTTCGATCATGGTCGACGGCGCGTCGTGTTTTACGCGCGCCTCAAAGAGTTGTTAGCAACAGATTGCTAACAACTCTGCCCAGCGTCAGAACGCTGGTACTTAGAGAGTCAAAGCTTGCCGGGGTCGCGGGACTGTCTTATCAGATACCCGTGATCCCGGAACGTAAAGGGCTATTGAAGGACACCGTGGATTTTAGTCAGTACAAGTCTGACAGCCCGTCCCGCACTTGATGGGAGGACTCATTTGATAATTTTACCATGATAAGAAAGGGTGTCTGTCCAGTTTTGTATATTTTCGCAAATTCTGTCATTCTAAAATGTTCTGCTAGCTTAATTTTTATAGAAATAGGCATGTTGGCACCATCAATAAATTGCAGATATAATTAGTCGGTCAGCAAGAGTTTTAAAAAAATGGACACGTATTTCATCTATTGTTGAATTAACCTTTAAACCGCCAACGTCGGATATATCCGACAAATATTTTCGGGCTCATTACGCCAGAGTCGGATATATCCGACAGAGAATATTCACGATTATTGTTGTTTTGTTTTTTTTTTATTGCATCTATTCTATATCTCTCTGTTTATGTTGATAGACAGATATAATATTTTTATTGTACACCATAATATTTTACAAATCGGAGCTTAAGAGGAGCAGAAAGAGAGGAACTTGTATTTCACCGATTCGTAGCCTGGCGCTGGGGGCACGACAATGGGGATGGCAACTGGGGAACTAATGGCGCTAGTATAGCTTGTTCCAAGCATCGTCATTGGTTCAAATCTTACAGGTACTTCAAAATACTACTACGTCATTGGTCGGATTAGGATTACTCTATGGTGGCGCCATCTACAATGTCTTTGCGTTGCCAACCCCATTGTTATGAAGTCTGGCGGTTAAAAGGTTAATGCATATTTACAAAGATTAGGGGGCTCGAGACGTCAGAAGCAAGTAAAACCTGTACTTCATCATCAGCCTTTAATTTTCCCACTACTGGGACACAGGCCCGACAGGAGAATATGCCATAATCCACCACGCCGGCCCAGTGCGGGTTGGTAGATGTCACATGTCTTCGAATGTTTGGTTCTAGGACATGCCGGTTTCCTCACGATGTTTTCCTTCACCGTTTTGAGAGCAGTGGTGATGAAATAAATTACACAAAGTAACGCCTATACTTGCTTGTGGCTTATTGCCAGTTTTAAAAGTGTCGTATCTTAGTCAATTTTAGTTTACGTAACAAAAAAAAATACGTGTCAAATATTTTTTCATAATCTAACTTATGGATATTTTACACAAAGTGCGAGGCGTGCAAATTTTAACCCCTTCCTCTTAAACTAGGATACCCTGTGTCTTAGGAGGAAGTTTTCCACTGTCGCTTGGACTTTATGTAACCTTTATACACACTGAGAAATTAATCAGTAGATTGCACAATTATGGAGTTTCAAATAAAAGATAATTATAAAGATCGGACTAACTTACCAAGTGACGTCCGATCCTCAATTATGTGAAGTAATCTCGTCCTCGTACAAGTACATAATGAGGACGAGATTACGGAACATAATTAATAGTAAGAAAAGTAATAAGGTGGGTATATTGTGAGTGTAAGTGTTTGTGTGCGCGGTGTGTGTGTGCGGTGTGTATGCTGCTGTGTTGTGTGTGTGGTGTGGTGTGTTTGTGTGATGTCTGGGTGCGTGTTTATATGACATGTGAAGGGTTTTGGTGTAACTGACGACGGACTTTAATTTGATGACGGAATTAGTTTTTTTCAGTCAAATACCCTATTTTTTAGGGATTGCAGGATAGCTTTGTGATTGTCCAAGTTTTTCTTGAAACTGTCTATTGTGGTGGCCATTTTCTTTCTATATATATCTGCTTTGTGAACGTCCAAACATCAGTTACTTTTGTGCTGGAAAACGTATTCTCTTTGTTGGTTATTTTTTTCAGACTTTTATTCGTCCGATAGTTAAAATAATAAAAGCTCTTTCTGAATTTGGTAGCTTTTTTTTAAATTCATTTCTGCCACCGTCTTCTGAAAGATAACTTATTTTTAACTTTTTTGTGGTGGTTTTTGCAGGCGGTTAGTTTTTTTTTAAGTTTTTTTTTTTTTAATTCTTTTTAGTTTAAATATTCAACCCGAATTCTTGTTAAATACGTAACCTTGGTAACGGTAATAAAATCGTCGCAAGTCGCTGGACTACCGGGGTCGCGGGAACAATTACCGTGACCCTGGAACGTTTAGGGCTATTGAAGGACACCCTGGATTTTAGTCAGTACAAGTCTGACAGTCCCTCCCGTCTTGCCCTGGGTGGGAGGAATCATTTGATGATAAAAAAGTACATAATAAGAAACGCTAATAAAATAAAAACTACCGAACAAAACTGAAAGGTTTTTTTATGAGACCAAATGCCAGACATACCTGCTACATCGAACAAATTAACCATCGCGATTTTGACAATATCGTCTAACCAACGCATTGATCATGCCTTTCATCAATATAATTCTCTTTTCCTGAAATTTCAGCTGGACAGTGCGACCTCCTTGATCCAGGCAGCTAAGAACTTGATGAATGCTGTGGTACTCACTGTAAAAGCATCTTATGTGGCCTCCACTAAGTACACGAGGCAGGGAACTATTGCTGTAAGTAATAAATTTATATATTTAGCTATATTTTAAAATATTCATTTGTACTAATATTGAATTAAAAGTGATAATTTCGAAGGCGAACGCAAAATCATTAAATGCAGAGATAATTATTTCGGGGTTGTGGGATTGTCTAGCTACCATGACCTTGGAACGTAAAGGGCTATTGGTGCAAGACGGACGTTTTGTAATACTAACATTTCTTTACTTATAGAAATGATTGAACCTCTGTTAATGAAACTTTGCATAAACAGGATATTTAAGACATCATTTAAAGTTTAAAAAACAGAGATTTCCAAATAAGTAACTTTTTTTGGTAATTTTCTTAGGAAATGTCCTCTTACATTTATTCGTGTTTGCCCATGTTTTTTAGTTCCTTTTACATATTATTAAGAAAACTTTTGTAAGTTTTTGAAAAGCCTTAAGGGTTCAGTGAAGGGAAATTTCTCCATACAAACGTAATACCAAAATCATTCGCGATACGAACATTTTACCGACTTAAAGTTATGTTATTCGGATACAGACGGTATTTATCTAGGTTCCTATTAAACTTTAAAAAAAAAAAATTACTATTTTTTTTTTTTAAACACAAGACAGGCCTGTTGGTCTAGTGGTTAGTGACCCTGACTGCTATGCCGGAGGTCGTGGGTTCGATTCCCACCCAGGACAAATGTTTGTGTGATGAGCACGATCATTTGTTCTGTGTCTGGGTGTAATTTATCTATAATATGTATGTATTTAGAAATATATAAGTATGTTTATCAGTTGTCTAGTACCCATAACACAAGCTCTGCTTAGCTTGGGACTAGATGGCGTTGTGTGATAGTTGTGAAATATTTATTTATTTATTTATTTATTTATTTACGAAATGCGAGCGAATTGCATTTCGTACATTTTAACACCGCTAACAGCATGTTTTCAGCTTAATTATTCTGTATTAAAAACATTAATGTTCCTAATATTATTTTAATAGGAACATAGCTTATATTGTCTAGTTGTAGATTATCAAAACTTAAATGGAAAAACATCAACTTTTCATTCATAATTTTTGGTATTACGGAACACAAACAAATTTATCGCAAATCTTGAACGACAGACGCTCTGTCGCATCAATCATAACTGTGTTTGTGTGCGTGTACGCTTGTAGTTGGTGATCGCAGAAACTCACACTTTCGTAAGGTTGTGTCGTAGACTCGTGGCTCGTGGCGCGCACTGGTCTTGGGTTTTCAATGTTACATAGTTATTTATTTGACTTTGCTACGCGTGCGTTATTGTTTGCGAAATTGTCTTTTCACAACATTGTAATAAAATCGTAGAGCTGTCATTCCTGTACATTGAATATTTTTTTCTTTTTGTATTTTTTTCGAGATACGGGATCGATTCTGAATTCTGATGCCAGATCAACTTTTTTTTTCGATTTTTGTAATGTTTTCCTGTTTTGATCTATCTCCGAAACTACTGTAAAGTTGTCGATCAAATTTTCCTATAATGTTCCTAATAATATGCTTCTGTTAATAGGCTATGTATTATTACGCTATTGTCCCTGGGAGATAAGCAATTTTGAATTTTGTAGTTTTTTTATACATAATAATGTTTTGAGTTGGATATTATTCATTCAATTTTTCCTTAAATATTCCTTACTGCGCTTCAATTAATAGGGTATCTATAATCCGGGCATGCGGGCAGCGAGTAAAGGGCAACTCGCTGCCCGACCATGGACCATGCCCGGGTCGACGGCGCGTTGTGTCCCACGCGCGCCTCAAAGAGCGTCAGCATAATGACGGGGCCCCCCTCTCAGAGGGCCAAAGCCTGCCGGCGTCGCGGGATTATTTCCTTACCGTGACCCCGGAACAGAAAGGGCTATTGAAGGACACCGTGGATTTTAGTCAGTAGAAGTCTGACAGTCCCTCCCGCCCTGCCCGGGGTGGGAGGACTCATTTGATGATTTTACCACGCTAAAAAAAAAAAAAAAACGGTATCCATAATTACGCTATTCCCCTTGGGGGATTAGCAATGTTATATGATTTTCAGTCATTGTTGACATTTGTATAAGAACCCCTATTTGATTATCACTGTTAGCGAACCAGCTAGTCTGGTGAGTAAGCTGCTTGCCTCTCGTGCAATGGGTTTCAAGATCAAATCTTGGTAATTTGTTTCTCACTTTTTGACAATTCTTTATTTTGTTTTTATTAAATCCTGTGAGAGTTTTCAATAATAATTCAAAATAATTTTATGCATACTTTTATTTCAATATAATTTGCAATTTTATTTTTTTCTAAAATTTTTCAGTAGTTTTCTAGGATAATTCTGCACTGATTTAAATTGTAGGTACCTAGGTAAGTTGGATATTATTATTATTACTGCGATTTTTGCTTATGCTTATGCAAACAACTGAAACTTACTGACTAAAATCCACGGTGTCCTTTAATAGCCCTTTACCTTCCGGGGTCACGGTGATGAGATAAGTCCCGCGACCAAATACAGAAAACCTACCTTGAATTCTACGTACCTACCTATTTGATCGTACAGGCCGTACAGCGTAGGTAGCTTTTACTTCGTAATAAACAAGTAAATACAGGTACCTGTATTTACTTGTTTATTACGAAGTAAAAGCCTATGACCAAAAATGTATGGAAACTGGTGGCCACAACCACATCAAAATCGCTTCAGCCAAATGTGAGATAATCGCGAACAAACAAACATACCTACATAGTCATACATACTCGTAATTGTACAAACAAACATACATAATACAGGTCGAACTGAGAACCTACTTTACTTTTTTAGGTTTTCTGTATTTGGTCGCGGGACTTATCTCATCACCGTGACCCCGGAATGTAAAGGGCTATTAAAGGACACCGTGGATTTTAGTCAGTAAGTTTCAGTTGTTTGCATAAGCATAAGCAAAAATCGCAGTAATAATAATAATATCCAATATCCAACTTACCTAGGTACTTACCTACAATTTAGATCAGTGCAGAATTATGCTAGAAAACTACTGAAAAATTTTAGAAAAAAATAAATTGTAAATTATATTGAAATAAAAGTATGCATAAAATTATTTTGAATTATTGAAAACTCTCACAGGATATAATAAAAACAAAATAAAAAATCACAAAAAGTGGGAAACAAATTACCAAGATTTGATCCTGACACCCATTGCACGAGAGGCAAGCAGCTTATTCACCAGACTAGCTGGTTCGCTAACATTGTTAATCAAATAGCGGTTCTTATACAAATGTCAACAACGACTGAAAATCAACTAACATTATGGTCACGCAGACTTTATTTTAGAACTTTTCATCTATATCAGGAATAATTCCGTAGTAAGTAGGTACATAATTTTTACGTAACTCTAACGGTTTACGCAACGGAAGCTTTCGAAAAGGAATACAATAATTATGTTCCCGATTTTGAAAATTTTCTCATTGCTGCTCTGCTCGTATTGGTGATAGCGTGATGTTACATAGCCTAAAGCCTTCCTCAATATGGACTATCCAAATATATATTTTTTCATTCCTACTAATAGTTAGAATACAACAGATAAATCTCAAGATAAATACCTACGTTATACCTACTCGACGTTTATTTTATTAGATTTTAGATAATTTCCTAAAATCTTCTAATGTAGCCATTGTAGAGTTATTTCCAAAAAACGCATTGTTGGTTTGTGCGTTCACTAACGATTCCCCAAATTAGTTAACAAAAATAAAGCAAATGTTGAACAAAATTAGTACAATGAAATGGTTTTCTGTCAATATGAATGATTTCTTACAAACACACACACGCACGCATACAGCTGCGCGCTGCGCTGCAAAAAGTCAGACAGAGATAGCAATGTTTCGTCCGATTTTTGTGCTCGCCTCGAATTGCAATTGCGAGCTCCCTTCACTGGGCTCTTAACGTTTAACTTCGTAATAAAGTCATTTGCATGTATGTAGGTCTCGATTCAAAGATATTTGCATTTTATTGTTCGACCGATCAAAAAACTAAAATGGTCGCCATTCGCGAGATGTTGGAGTAAGTTTTTTTTTTAAAGCAGTTTTGTCGATGAAAATGAGTCTATAATATCCCCTTCAAGTATCGGTAGTTCGAAACCAAACGCACTGTATAACTTTTAGACCTATGTATCCTGTTTATGTCTGTGAAGTTTCATCAAAATCAATTCAGTCATTTTGAAAGATCGTATGAAATGTAATTACGTAAACGCTCTTAAGACCAGTAATCAATCGTTTGGCTACAGTAGTACCTTTGTGGTCGCCTTTGAAGTTTAAATTTTAGTTTAAGCAACGTATAAATATTATTACAATTCAGCAAGATACGTGACTCACTGCTTAAATAAATAAATGTCACAAATATACAGTGAGACATGTAAAAAAAAAAGGTTGCACTCCAGGAGTGCCGGTAGAAGTGAAAACTTTTTTGTTACTATGTTTTATTTTTAATTTGAATGACGTCTTACTCATTTTCGATCAGGGTCACGTGACCCTGACGGTCACGTGACCCTGACGGTCACGTGACCCTGACGCGAGTTTTAAATTTTTTACCCATTACAGAAAAAGTGTACAACGCCGCTAAAGAAGTTTTCACTTCAAAAATTAGATATCTTTTTTACATCCTAGTAAAATTTTCTTCAAAAGTTCATGCATTGTGTGTAGTAAATTTAAAAAGTCAAAGCAATCACACATTAAAATGGACTTTTTATAATTTCTGTATACATAGGATATATCATTTATACATTAAAATTAATTATACAGATGAAGCCAGAATCGACTTCACAGTAGCTAAATGAGAAGCGCCATACTAACTTTATATACGGGATTTTGGAAGCAAGTAAATAACATACAATATAATACAGTACAAATATTAGCTCAAATATAACCAAATATATAATCAAGCATCCTGTATATTGAAAAATGCATGAGTATGCAAAAATATACATGCAAAAGTAAATATCCCAGTAAAAAGCTTCTAAAAATATATATTTGCTTCTACAACAAAGAAAAAAAATATTATAAAATGGTTCCCTATCCATTTAATAAAATTTTAAGGCATAATATAACTTGGCATAATATTTACGCATAACATTTTACGCATTATTTTTATGCATAATTTCTGCAGCGATTTTATTGATAATGATTTCGACTGTAGGCATGAACCTCGATAGCTCGGTTGGAAAGAGCGTCGAATGTACTCAATCCGGAGGTCGCAGGTTCAAATCCTGCTCGCGGCCCGATCGTTTTCCAAAGAATAGCTTTTAATTCGCGACGCTTGCGTTAATGCATAATATATGCATATTGTAATAAAGAAAAGTCGACGAA
The DNA here is from genome assembly GCA_954870645.1 of Agrotis clavis. NCBI lineage: Eukaryota > Metazoa > Arthropoda > Insecta > Lepidoptera > Noctuidae > Agrotis > Agrotis clavis. Next base: position 12,484,221 of record OX940944.1, on the reverse strand, counting down.
GCCCCGTGCGGCGGGTGTCCTATTTCAACCTTCTAGTTTTAAAGTAACCTAACCGGTACTTTGGGTGCCCCCGAATCAACATTTATCATTGTTCCGTATCCATTTCATCCCATATCAATACTATTTTAGTCATTATTGTCTAGTAACATTATGCGAATAAAAATTATGCTAGAACAAAAAAAAATAAAGGTGATTATGCCAACAAAGTACTATTATGCCAAAAGGATTATGCCAAGCAAGTATGTCACAGTATATTAGGACAAAAAGCATTATAAAGGGATTTTTAAACTATTGGCTTGCAATACAATAAAGTTTTTCCTAAAAAAGGCGGTTCCTTATTGCAATAATATCTTTATTAGACTAAAATTATATTTTCAACACCCTGTATATTACAAGAATAAAATCAATCTGTATTTTAGCATGAGTATGCGAATAAAACAACGTCCTGTAGTTAAAAAAAATGCTTTGAAAATGATATTGAGAAAAATATCGCTTGGATATGTGCTTACCCTGCGTTACATAGGTAGGCTTAATATCTCCACCTTACCACAAAAATATTAATAAACATATGCTGAACGCCTGTTTAAAAACTCTCTAACTACAAAACGACCCTTATGGCGCATTTTCATTAGTTGTTAGGGCCCGCATGTGGGGTGCGAGAGATTTCTGTAACGCATGCCACAGGGTCCGCAGTCGGGAAATCGTTTTCATTAGTCGATTGCCCGCATGCGGGGTGTAGGAAAACCTCCATGTTCGTCGTCATTTATTGACAAGAGTGGCAGACCCGCATGCTATATATCGACCGATGAATTTCATTGGTCGATAACACGATCGGTGTAAATAAAGCAAGCGGGGAATCACGTATCGACTTGTGACTTTCATTGGTCGTTATCTCGCATACGAGGACTCCCCGTATGCTTTATACCGAATGAGTTAACGACCAATGAAACTGCGCCATTATATCAACGTGAAATGTCGTTTTAACGTGGACAGTTTTTTTAAGACAAGTGTTTAACACATGTTTATCTTTCTTGTAGTAAGACGGAATTATGTTAATTTACGATATAACCGTAATGGATATTTTGTGGACATGAGAATTCGGATCACATCAGTTACTTTTTTGATCATTCATCATCAGCATCAGCCTATTAATGTTCCCACTGCTGGGACACAGGCCTCCTCTCTGTGAGAGGGAGTGGGCAGTAATCCACCAGGCGGATCCAGTGCGGGTTGGTGGATGTCACATGTCTTCGAATTTTTGGTTCTAGGACATGTCGGTTTCCTCACGATGTTTTCTTTCACCGTTTTGAGAGCAGTGGTGATGAAATAAATTACACAAAGTAATGGGCTTGGTTGGGTTAGCTTACAAGTCGGGCCGTAACACTGGGCCGTCAGCTAATTGGTCCGATTCTAAAACCATGTCTTCTATTTGTCCGTAACGGTTTAGTGGAACTGTAAGTGAGCTTCAAAGAAAACAAATGTCTATTTGTATTTTAAGTAGGTTTCAAAGTGGCTTGAAAGCGCCCCGCGTAGTTATGCTAAGCTTTATTATAAGTATACTAATTTTCACATAAGACTCTTCCAAATATTTCTAAAGTTATTAATACAAAATAAACAAAAAAAACTAAAAAGTACTCAAAAAAGTTGTGGTGCATTATAAACTTGACACACATAAGTCCTGAGAGTCCCGAGTTAGGGATTTAACTCATGGTGCGATGCGATTCGTGCGATATCGAGTCGATTGCCGATTTAAGTCGCACGTATTTACTAATGGAGTGATGCAATTCAATTCGACCGTGCACTTCAAAAATCCACCTTACTACTACGACATAAAGGCGCTGCAAACCAAAGACAAAAGATGTCACACGAGACGAGTAGTTGCGCAATCGAATTTCGAAAACAGAATCATGTGCATTGTCATTAGGACGTACATGTAATTCGATATCGAGGAGATCTGTGAGCGATATCGTCAATCCGGGCGACTCCATTAGCAAACACTAGCGATTGTCCATACATTTTCTTCGGCCGGACGCTTGTGCGATATCTGACCGATATCGTCAATCGATGCAATTCGATATCGCGTCGCGCCTTAAAGCTATTTTCAATAATGAATATAACAGTAAAAAAAATCACAAGAGGCGTCTTATGTGGAATTTATTAAAGTAATTATTAAGTTATTAACGATTATATTGCTAATTTGAACCAACGCTGTGCTGTGGACAGAACTATGTGAGTTTTAGTGCTATTATTAATTTAAATAGATGTTTATATATATATATCACTTTTTTAGAGTTGAAGTATTAGGCAATGTTTCTTTTTTTCAGCATTTGTTCATCAAGTTATTTTAAATATTATTTTTATAAATTCATCGTTTATATCAGCGGTCGACAATATTTTGGTAAATAAAGGCCACAAAGTACCGCGGTGTCTATGTTATGAACATAAATAATTCCACTTACATTTACACATTAACTTTTCCTGCATTACCTATCCTGCATGTGCATATGCATCACCCATCCTGGATTTTTGTCGCGGAATTAACACGTAGTTTTCATTACATTTCATGCACTTCTTATTTAGCTTTCAAAATCACCCGTTTATTTTTACTTTGCTTACGTTTTGATCTGTGTATTTTAAAATTAAGTAAATTTTGCTTTGCTTGTCTAAATCTAGTTGTAATTGTGTAATATAATAACGATTTCTTTTAATTTATTACATTGATAGCAACTTTATTTCGTAGTGTTACCACAGAATTTTTTATTTTTTAAATGCGATCTTGTATTCTTTACTATTATAGTTTCTTTGAAACGCATGAAGCTATATATAGCCTTTAAAATGTTCTTGTATGTTTTCAAACTCGAGAACTAGAACATAATTTATAATTATAATGATTCCCCTCAAAAATTGTTCATAACTTTCCTGCAACATACATTTATATATCACTGTGTAGGATAAATCAAAGACGTAGAGCATTGGGTAGCACCTTCGATAGCCAAACATCAAATAAAAATGTCATTTCTAGAGTAAAAGAGAAAAACTAATTTTATGACCATAAAAATGAAAATCGTCCTTGCTGCTACGATTTAATGATGCAATTCGACTGACTTACGTCGTCGTGGCGAGCGTGTTTTGTTTTTCATCTACTCGTAGATAACCACACGTTTTATGTCATATGTCGTAGTGGTAAGGGTAATTTTCACTTGCAAATAGATGTTGCGTCTCGTGGGGAAGCTCCCTAAGGGACTTTATTCATGGCGCGATGCGACGCAATGCGACGCGATTCGAACGAATTCCAAATACAAGTGAAAAACAACCTTACCACTATGACATAAGACATAAAACACGTTGTTATCTATGAATAGATGAAAAACAAAACATGATGGCCATGACAACGTCAAGTCAATCGAATTGCATCTTTATTTCTTAGTGGCAAGGTTGATTTTCACTTGTAGTTGGAATTCGTTTGAATCGCGTCGCATCGCGCCATGCTTAAAGTCCCTAACTCTTTCCCGTAAGATATGAATAGTAATGTAAAGGAAATACAAATTGTTTTCTCTCTAAAGAGATCGTCCATGATCTATGTCTATGGGATATGCCACTTAATTCACACTCTACATAAAGCTTGGCAAATTAGAGTAAAAAACCGGAAGTCGCCACTGTGCTCTCGCTACCAGCACTTTGAGTGTTTTTTTTTTTCACTTATTACGTTAGTTTTATGGCACAATAATAAATCTAACAAACCTGCGTTCTTTGTTTACATCAAATATCAAAGATTTTAAAACGTTGTCAGCAAACAAAAAGATTAGTTCCGTGTTTCCGTTTTTAAGACGTTCTGGCCAAGCTGTAGATGTGGCCACAAGTACTTCAAAACATTCCCCCTAAATCCATAATTCAACCATTTCTCTTCAAATTTCCAGTCACCGATAGTAGTATGGCGCATGAAGGCTCCGGAGAAGAAACCTCTCATTCGACCCGAAAAACCAGAGGAAGTTCGCGCCAAAGTCAGGCGCGGGAGTCAGAAGAAGCAGCCAAGTCCCATTCATGCCCTGGCTGAGTTCCAAAGCCCTGCTGAAAGCGTCTAGGGTGAGTTCACTATACGGCTAAAGATATTTAAATTAAATATTCATTTATTTCAGGCTTATGTTTCATAATGTGTTAGTATACAATAATTTAAACTATTGTTAGTAGTTGCAAATTATATTAAATCATCCTGTATACAAGATGCAAAGTCCAAAAAATTAAATTGTAAAATGATAATTGATAATAAACACGTCAAAATAAGTGATGACTAATAATCATGTATTATCAATCTTTAGTAGCAACTTTGGCGATCAAAGACCTCTGCTATCATAACGTAAGTAAAAATTAAGCGTAGTGTTGTAACGCATTTTTTTTGTTTCAGATATTCTTCGAAATCACATTTATTTATTATAAAAACACATTGTTTGAAGTAAGATCATTAAATATTGTTCATATAAAGCGAAGAGGGATTACAAACTATTTCAACAGAAATGTTCGTGAAAAACCTTACAAAAGTGATACCCGATAAAAAAGCGCGAGGAAGACGGTACAAACCGAAAACCGTCTCACCAGGTAACCGTGGCCCTTGAACGTAAAGGGCTATCGAAGAACACCGTGACCCGCTCGTTCACTACTTTAGTCTGAAGTGGGGAGCGGTGCGACAGAAGTGGCGAATAAGACGTCAATCAATTGGAAGTTCACAAATTCGCCACTAACGGCGCCTCGTGTCGTGTTTCAAACATTTATATACATTTGTTATCACCACTCGTTCGCTATTCCGCTCTAAGTCATCGTCAACAGCGGCAAGGTTTTGAACGGGCTGTTAATGTTCGTGAGAAACCATACAAAAGTGATATATCATTTGAAATGTGGGGCTAACATATTTCTTAACAAATTTACAATTGATAATTACAGAGACTGTGGAATTGCTAACAAAAAAAGATACATCCATCTCTTTCTCCCCTTTTCGTACTACAAGTATTAAATATTTTGGCAGTTCCTCTTTGCTATAAAACTGACCGTTTTCACTAACACTCAACGACAGCTAAATGTTTGCGAAAAAAAAAAATACTCCGTTGCATTGTGAACTCTCGACCCATCACGTGAAAGTTCAAATAGGGTATTGACTGAAAAAATCTAATGAGTCCGTCAGATTATCAAAAATATTTGACAGCTATTTTTTATTTTGTTACGTTAACCAAAATTGACGAAAATACAGCATTTTTAAAATTGGCAAAACGTTACAAGCAACTACAGTTAGGTATTACTTTTGACGTCACGAGCTTTTGATGAGTTATATCTTTTTAAATATGCATTGATTTAACGAAAGAAAAAATACTTGTCCATTATTTTTCAAAACTGATGGACCAATTTTATTATAGGGTTTGAACATTTTTGTATGGGGAGTGTACCAGGTTTTTGAATTTTTGGCAGACACGTCTGAAACATAGATCGATAGATCATAGCAATATAAACATAATAAGAGGCAAAACCTCGTAAAGCGTCACGTTTCCGAGTTATGAGCTGTCAATTATGTACAAATAGCTACTTGTACATGTTTGACAGCTCATAACATGTGTTGATATGATCTATCGATCTATGAATGTTTTAGACGTGACTGCCAAATAATTTAAGGATGGCACCTGGTACAAAAGGCACAAAGCCTTTTGCAAATTTTTTGATGCTATCAAATTTCAACAGCATACAACGTGTAACGTTAAATGCGCAAAACCTCTCGTGGGGTAACTCAGCCCATGTTACTGAACAATGTTTGTTCTAAGACTTTTGGAAATTCACAAAAATAAAAACATGATTTTTCATACTGATGGGCCCGATCAATTTCTCATTTTGTATGAAAAACCAATTTTTATTTTTGCGAATTTCCAAAAGTTTTCGAACAAATATTTTTCAGTAACATGGGCTGAGTTACCCCACGAGAGGTTTTGCGCATTTAACGTTACACGTTGTACATTTTTAAGTTTAGATGTTAGTGAATACGGTAAATAATAATTATATATACAGCTCATAAATTAATTCCACATAATGATAGTATTTAGAGACAATATTATTAGTATTTTTCAATTATTAATTATAATCGCATTTTTACTGGCATTTAATTATAAGACATTGTTCAAAGACATTTGTATTATTGAAATTGACTAATTTTTGGGCAATTTTTCAATAGGTACACTTAATATGCATGGTCAATTTCGTAATAGAAGGTCCACACGTGTTTTGGTCGTTCAATTCTTATTAAGGTCACCCATCCTCAGACCAACCTCGCCAAGCGCGGCTTAACCCGGAAGATCGGCCTGTGCGGCTGTAATTATTTCGCCTTTTTATCCTCGAATACTCCAAAAATAAAATGTCGTACAAAATTCTTGCCAATAAAGTGGGCATTACCGGGCATTATTGTCCATATTTCAGGCAAAAAATTGCCCAAAATTAGTCTAACAAACTAGGTCTTAGGCAGATAACTGTTAGGCAGTTTGATTTCAATTATAATCTAGGAAAAACCTAGATTTTAGACTGTATTATAAATCTAGAGAAATATCTAGATTTTCTATCGATATCTGCCTAAAAATAGTTCAAATATAAATAACAAAATATAGGAATGTTTGGATAAGTATTAAAGATTGTGTAAAAAAAATCTTTGGAATAAGTTGCTCGGGGAAGTATAAATATAGCACCGTTTGAAAACTTGTCTGTCTATTAAGGTGACATTGATTCATGCGTTTGAGAGATAGACATAAAATTTTGTGGGCAAGAGAGTCATAAAATAAAAAAAAAATACAAAACCCAATTAAATAATATAATTCATTATTACTACTGTACTCAAAACGATGAACGAAAAAATCGTGAGGAAACCGGCATGTCTTAGAACCAAAAAATTCAAAAGACATGTGACATCTGGAATGAGGATAGTTGCAAATTGGCTACAACATAACCTTCTCACCCTTAATGTAACAAAAACTAAAACATTGAATTTTTCTGTAAGTAAAAAAACAACTGCCCCTAAACATCTTTCACTTAAATTCCATCAATGTCATCTCAGCTCAGGATGCCACTGTCCTTTTTTCGAACAGGTTGAATGCATTAAATATTTGGGTGTGTTCATCGATGCACACTTGGTGTGGAGAAAACAAATAGACTCAGTGAGTGGCCGTGTTCGTAAACTGATATACATTTTTAAAAAACTTAGACGTATAACAGACCTGAACACACTTAAAATGACATATTTTGCCCTGTGCCAGTCAGTAGTTACCTATTGCATAATAGTATGGGGCCTCGCTGGTAAAACCCATCTTATTAATGTCGAACGTGCACAAAGAGCTCTTTTAAAAGTCACGTACCAGTTGCAAATAAGACACCCAACAGACCTACTATACCGAAAGACTGCTCTACTGACGGTGCGTCAACTGTACATACTGGCGGTAATAATGAAGTTCCATAAATCCGCAGTTGCCGCAGCCGTGGTTGACCAGCGCTCACGGAGAAAACCAAAGTGGAACAGAGCCTTTTATAAACTAAAATTTGGTGACAAAGCATTCTCTCGAATTGGGCCAATTCTATATGAAAAGGCCAATAGACTACTAAAAATTCTCCCAATGACTAAATTTGGTTGCAAAAAGTGCGTTATGAATTGGTTGTTGGATTTCAATTATATTGAAACAGAGAAGCTAGTGACCGTTTCTTAATACATACACAAACACGCTCTACGGCGTGCACCCACAAAAATCACATTCTCTTATACATACATACACACACTTATACACTTACACACATATACACTCACACATATTCACATTCACATACACACACTCACACAAATACACACGTTAGTTACTCCCTGACTAATTTATTTATTTACCTGTAAGTGTAATCATCCCTGACGAAAGAGACTGGATCCTGCAACACAGGGTATCCTAGTGCGGGATCCAGTGTCCCACACCCTATTGTAACAATTTTTGAGTAAATAAATAATATTTGTATTTGTATTTGTATCTACCAATCATCATCAGCCTATAATGTTCCCACTGCTGGGACACAGGCCTCCTCTCTGTGAGAGGGAGTGAGCCATAATCCACCACGCGGGTCCAGTGCGGGTTGGTACATGTCACATGTGTTCGAATGTTTGGTTCTAGGACATGCCGGTTTCCTCACGATGTTTTCCTTCACCGTTTTAAGAGCACAGCGGTGATGAAATAGATTACACAAAGTAAGGCGACATATTTCAAAGATTAAAAATTGAAATTCTAGGGACTGATGCGAAAGTACGAAGTTAGCCAAATTTTGTTTAGATATTAACAATTTTATATTAGGTACCTAAATATTATATAAGCAATTTGTATTCTTTAGATATTAAGTTTTTAGAGCAACTACAAATATTTTAAAATTTATTAAAATACGCATTAACGCATCGCGAATTGTAAAGTTTTTTTTTTGTGGAAAGAAAAATTCGACTGCAAACAATACTTGTACGTGCGATATTCTAATTCAGTACACCAAACGCTCTTACGCGAGGCCCACATTAACGAGAAATATCAATATCGCGATAAAGGATTCAAAATATTCGTGGTAAATTATCCATTAGTTATTTCGTACATTAGTTATTACAAACTTAGGTAGCTTACCACTGCGACATATGACATAAAACGTGCGGTTATCTACGAGTAGATGAAAAACAAAACACGCTCGCCACGACGACGTAAGTCAGTAGAATTGCATCATTATATCGTAGTAGTAAAGACGATTTACATTTTTAGTTAGTAGAAATTGCTAATCGCACGATTCCCGTCATGGGTAAGGTTCCTTATGTGAAACGACTATTAGTTATTATAACCATAATATTAGGTCTATTAAATGTAGTTATATCGAAAGTAGTTAAAATCAATGATATAAAAACTATAGATACGTTGTCCGCACTCTAAAATGACAACATGAAATGAAGCCAATTGGCCACATCGCGCTTAGTTAAGCACAAACCTGTTGCGCGACGCTACGTTCAATTTGACTATTATCCTGTGACGTAACTGAAGATCTATATTTGTCTCCCTCTAGCAACAGGTATCCCGCCGTACGGTGTCATATTTTCTTTCTCTTCACGCGTATAAGTAGTTATAGTATTTACGCCGTTTTTAAGCGCCGCGATGTTCGTTCATGACGTAACTATACTTCATTGGTTAAAATAACTAGTTATTTTGATACATAACCGGACCCAGTAATACAAACCAAGATATCGCAGTCATGTTCACAAAAGTCGAATTCTTTATTCCGTTCTTTTGGTCACGGCAGTCGAATTTTTTTTTTCCACAACAAATATTGAAGTTTAGAATAGGTATAATTATGTTTGATTATTTTCACATAATATCATCATCTGTATTTTCCCAACTATATTGTGGTCGGCTTCCAGTCGAACCAGATGCAGCTGAATATCAGTATTTTACCTGGAGCGACTGACTACATGACAAGATATTTACTTGATATATTTCAGAATATTTCGACAGCAAAAAGTATTATTGTAAGTTAAAATAAGACTTCACTTTTTGTATAATATTATGAATTCTCTTTGGCCGCCATTTTTTTATGTATCTATGGTTGAACGCGTCATGGCCATAGTAAATAAATTGTAGACTAAACATTTTTTTTTTTAAATTATTGTCTGACCATAATACATTAAAATACTTATAACAAATCTAATCTGCAAGAACTTTTGAAAGAATGAATTTATAATATTATACAAAAAAATTAAATGAATTGCTATCTCTTTTTAAGACACATACGTCAGAAAAAGATGGTTATAGTTTTATCAACATGGACTAAAATTTTATCTATTTATTGACATAAAAATGTAAACTGTATGGCAGCTCTTATATCTGTCTCTTTCTTTCTTCTTTATGTGAAAAAGAGATAGCAATACTTTTAGCTTATTTGGTCAAAAGAGTGAAAAGCTTCATATATTTTAAGTTTAATTAAAAATACAAAAAGTAGATATTATTATTATTGTATGACATTTACTTTTAATAATTTCAATTGATAAAAAAAAATCGGTAAGAAAAATATACTTAGATAATATTTGTACTTTTAGACATTGTATTGACAATTTTCTACCATTTTTTATATTAATTTTCCTAATGTTATGTGAAATTTTGTTAATTAAGAACTTTAGGATTATCAAATAAATATCTAACAACGAAAATTATAAATTTCAACAAAAAAATAAAAAAAATTGCTTACCTTTTCCTAGTTATATTGTGGTCAGCTTCCAGTCGAACCAGATGCAGCTGAATATCAGTATTCTACATGGAGCGACTGACTATCGGACCTCCACAACACAGTAACTGGGTAATACGATACTCCATGGTAAAGAAAAACATTCCTCTCGAGTTCTTAATTACCATTATTTTATAAATACCCTACTATAATATTACTCATTCTAAGATAAGTTTTTTTTTACATATTTTTTTATTTTATGAAGAAAACATGCTCTAAATATAATTAAAAAACCTATTTTGAAAATGTTATAAGGACAATACTATTATTATTTAAAATAAATAATATTCAAATCCCACCGTAATACGATACTGAATTTAAAAAATCTAAAAAATAATCTATTCGCTGTGTGCGATAACGTTTCTTATCAAAGAGATTTAAAAGAACCTATAGAGCGGGCATTGGGAAAATTGTCATACAAAATTGTTGATGCCGTGCGTCAGTAGCACTATCTAGCGTTGCACAGCAATGCGACTACTAGACTGAGGTACTTTTTACCTATTGGTAAAAAGTTTTGGATCACAAATTTCTTCGTGATGTCCCGTCTATTGCTCGTATATAGTTTAATGTCTTTGTTTCTTATTAACCAAATTATTTCGGGAGTTATAACATCTATCAAGTCGAATTGCATCATTATGGGCGAGGCCCCACTAGTGCGTTGCGCTGCGTTGCGTCGTCTCGCTGCGTCGTTTTCCATTCATTTTTTGTGTCATGCCCCATGCGACGACGCGACGCAACGCACCGCAACGCACTAGTGGGGCCTCGCCCTGTATCGTAGTAGCAAGGACGATTTTCATTTTTAGTTAGTAGAAATTGCAAATCGCAAGAATCGTCTTTGATAAGCTCTCTCAGTTGTGTTTAGAGCATATTTTCCTTATTTATAGAAATAACTTAAAAATTATATCGTTTGAAAACTGACATTTATGAAATTTTATTTGTATTACAAAAACGAATTGTGATTATTTATTTCTAAGTTTAAGCCCTTTGTAATAATTTTATACGCGATCATTTTGAATTTTCTACGGTTTAGTAGATTTTGTAGAGTTATAATAGAACAATAAAATATATAAACAAATTTTTCTATTTTATTTCGCACCATCTACCTATGCATAATAGGAAAATAAAGGAGCATAATCAAAGTAATCAACCACTAAGGGTCTATGCACACCACGTTTTTCAATCGCGCCGTCGACTCGCGTTTCTGAGGCGCGCGTCGACGGCGCGTTTTTATCAAACAGAGCAGACAAGCTGCGTCTAACTTGCGTGCGCATCGCGTCTGTATCGCTACAAACGTGCGTCGACGGCGCGTTTAAAAAACGCGCCGAAATCGGTTAAATCAAATCAAAACATTTATTTCAAATAAGCCAGTTACAGGCACTTTTGAATTGTCAAAAGACAAAAAAATAAAAACAGTTCAAAAATAGTTATGTTGCCACAGTCTCAGTCACAAGACATAATAACTGTGAAAGTACCGTAGATGCCCACTACAAGGAGTAGATCTCTATGGAGAAGAACGGACAAGAAACTACATGGACACTCTTTTTAGATCTTGTTAGATAGCTTCATTATCACGTAAAACGTTTTCTTTGACAGCTTTACTATGCGTTTCAAAATACGATAATCACTTCAAAAAAATACTGTTTATTTTCAAAAATATAGCGCCAAGGTCATCCTATTCTAGCGAAGGAGGAGGCGGGACGCGTGAGGGAGAGGACAGAGTCTACCACACAACCCAGCCGCAGTGCTAGACGCCCACGGCGACGGACGTCGCTAGACGATCTCCGGCCACCGTAGGCGCGGGCATGCGGGCGGCGAGTAATGGGCGACTCGCTGTCGGACGATGAACATTGAATACAAGTCTGACAGTCCCTCCTACTCTGCCCTGGGTGGGAGGACTCATTTTATGATTTTACCATTTAAAAAAAAAATGGCGCCAAGGTCATCCTATTCTAAGTTGAAAGATTAACATCCCAGATCGAGGTGATCAATATTTGTTTTTTCTTTCAAGAATGGCTACTTTTTAAGACTTCGGCGAAGTCACTGGCAAAAGTATGAAATAAAAGATTTGTTTTGTCATAACTTAGTTTTATTTTGGTCCAAAAAACTTTGAATCTTATTCTTAAAAAGTGCAAACTTAACTAAACAAAATGGTTTTCTTATATACTAGGTCTCTTATGTATTCACATTAATATTTTCTTAAAGAAATAAATAGTTTTTTATCAGTTTTCAACATAATTTGGCAATAGTTCAATTAGCACTCAATTAAATGAGCACTTTTTGATTTTAAACATTCTGCTATGTCTGAGATTCTTAATAAACAGAAGTAGTACCGAAAATGGGTGTGCCAGAACAGACCAAAATCGGCCAGCCCTGGACTACAATTGGCCAGACCAGAGCCAAAATTGGCCAGGTCAGAGCCAAAACTGGCCAGATCAGAAACAAAATTGGACAGATCAGAGCCAAAATTGGCCAGAAGAGAGCCAAAATTGGTCAGATCAGAGCCAAAATTGGCCAGCTCGGAGCTAAAATTGGCCAGGTCAGAGCCAAAATTGGCCAGAAATAGCCAGATCAGCACCACAGGTGGTCAAGGACCACAATTGGCCAAACCAAGATCACTATTTGCCAGATAAGGGCACAATTAAATAAGCTAGGGCGTATAAAAGGCTATTTACGGCATTGAACTGAAGTACAGAAAATACAATAATAATGCCAAAATTCTTAACTATTATTACAGTATGGTTCAGAATTGGGGAATTTTCTGCTCAACAATTCAGTTATGTTTCATTAGAAAATATTAACATGAATTATGTTAGTAACAAAAATCTTAGGAATACATTTCAAATACTTCATGATTTTAGATTTTAAAAAATCTTACTTGTACTTTTTTTGTATTTTGTATGCGAGGTTGTCAGTTCAAAACATAACACGTAAAAAAAGATTTCAAAGTGGAAAAGACCACAAATTCTTAATGCATGATTAGTATTTAGCCAGTATTTATTCTAGTAAATATACAACATTATTTTTTGTTTATGCGAAACCCGATACACCTGTCCAATATTTTTGTGTAAAGAATCTATGTACAAAATTTTAAAACCGTGTCATAAAAAATCACAAAGTTATTAGCTTGCATATTACCTGGTTTTCCGTTCAAAAACATGGTCATTTCGCGGTACACCCGCGTAAACCGCGTCTACTGTGTTATACACTCGTGATAATAGTTTGGCAATAGGTACCTAACCGTACGGTGATTGTATTGTTATTAACTGGTAATAAAATTTAATTAAAATATTTTTGAAAAAAAATATAACATGGTGTAAAAATTATTGGAATCGAATCAGTTACTGATCCTGAACAAACTATTCAGGTTTCGCATATACTAAAAATAATGTTGTAGAGACAGCTATGTCTGTCTATCTCTATTCACAAAATTAGAATGGTTCACCGAATGGTCTCGTGGAAATGCTCCCTATGTCCTTATCCCACTGGCGATTTGCGAACCCAAAACGGGACATGTAAACAGCGAGAGTACAAGTCTGACAGTCCCTCCCGTTCGGCCCTGGGTGGGAGGACTCATTTTTGATGATTTTACTAGGTAAAAAAAACTTAATTATTAGTTTTATTATACCGATATTTCAATCTCTTTCGGCGCTGTTCAAGAGCCGTGATCACAAAAGTATTTATTTTTTCTAAATATATTTTTATTATAAACAGCTGTCATCACATAGTTCTTATCCCTGTATTTCATACAATACTTTACTATACAAAAACATGATTTTATCATAAATGATCAACATCATTCAGTATTTATCATTTTCTAAACACTTCAGGAATTTTGTGTTGATTCTGACTTTAATTTGTAGTTCAGTTCATTCATCATCATCAGCCTACAAATGTTCCCACTGCTGGGACACAGGCCTCCTCTGTGTAAAAGGGAGCGGGCCATAATCCACCACGCGGGCCCAGTGAGGGTTGGTGGATGTCACATGTCTTAAATTGGTTCTAGGCCATGTCGGTTTCCTCACGATGTTTTCCTTCACCGTTTTGAGAGCATTGGTGATGAAATAAATTACACAAATGCGCCTGGTTGGGTCGAACCCAAGACCTCGACTACAACTCGTAAGCCGGGGCCGATACCACTGGGCCACCACTGCTCTTCAAGTTTAGTTAATTATCTTAATTTTATTTGTAGTTTTATACTACTTTTTTTTTGTTATTTTTCCTAGAAAATATAAGTGTTTATAATCAAATATGAGACTCAGAATGCATAAAAATATTCCATAGCCTAAGCTTTTTAGAAGTTAGTTTAGAAAATCTGTATAAACGTACCCTCACCCACAGAATTATTAGAAGTGTCACTTCCCAAAAACAAAAAAATGTAAAATATTTGCTCGAGAGAATAGTGCATTTTAATAAAAATATGTACGGAGCGCGTGCGACACGAGCGACGGACGGCAGACGACTGAAACCATAGACTGAAACCCGCCCACGGTGCGCTCGCGTGTGCGAACAGTTACATACCTACACCGCGGAGTGAGCCAAGCCTGCCATGAATCGCAAATTGGACCAACTGTGAATTATACCAATCGAGAATACACGACACTACACGACTAAACCCCAGTAAGGAAGCGCCTAAATGCAGAGTAGCTTAGTACAACATTTTCTACATCTAATATATTTAAACGAGCAATTCTTGTATATTTATTTATAATCAGGATCTCGGAAACGGCTCCAAGGATTTTCATGAAAGTTACAGATTAGGGGTTTTTCGGCTCAAGGAATCGATTTATCAAGGTCCCAGGTTCGAGAAAAGCTCGGTTCCCAAGATATAGACATTTTAAAAACCGAGCGAAGCTCGGTTAACCAGATATTTTCATTTTATATTTAAACAAGAAATTATGAAACTTTGAACTCCAAAATTAACTGAACCACAAATCAAGACAGTCCCCATCACAAACCTCAATTAACTTTAACTCTCTTACTAGAATTCTCCACTTCCTCATCTTCCCTTACTCTCTTATTTTCTTTACCCTTCGTCTTCTTCCCCACACCCTTACCTTTAGACCCTTTAGGGTAATATTCTTCAATCTTATGACTATCTTCTCCGTTCAACGGTTCTAGAGTAATGCTTTCGTCTAATACTGTATTTTTTGGTACCTCTGTTAGAATTTCTTCTTCGGTATCTGAGTGTATCACGTTAGATTTCTTAGGTTTTGAGGTCCCAGCTGTAAAGGGAAATAAATGGGATCTTTAAGTCAAGTGTGAATAGGTTATTACCATGCCCAGGTCGACGACACGTTCGGGCACGCCGCAATTGCGGCGGTAAGACCCCTCTTTGAGGAGTGGCTGGAGAGAAGTCATGGCGTCCTTACTTTCCGCCTGACGCAGGTCCTCACCGGGCACGGATGCTTCGGGAGGTACCTGTGTCTAATGCGGAAGGAGGAAACGCCTGGGTGTCACCACTGCGAAGATCGCCCGGAGGACACGGTGGAGCATACGGTGCAAGACTGCCCAGCTTGGGCGGAGCACCGACGTGTCCTCACGGCTGCGATAGGCGGAGACCTCTCGCACCCGGCATTGGTTGCGGCCATGCTGCGGGGCGAGACGGAGTGGGAAGCGGTCAGCTCCTTCTGCGAGGCAGTAATGCTCGCGAAGGAGGAGGCGGGCCGCGCGCGAGAGAGGACAGTGTCCTCCCTCCGCCCCACCCGCGGTGGTGCACGCCCACGGCGACGGACGTCGCAGGACGATCTCCGGCCACCGTAGGCGCGGGCATGCGGGCAGCGAGTAAAGGGCAACTCGCTGCCCGACCATGGACCATGCCCGGGTCGACGGCGCGTTGTGTCCCACGCGCGCCTCAAAGAGCGTCATCATAATGACGGGGCCCCCCTCTCAGAGGGCCAAAGCCTGCCGGGGTCGCGGGATTATTTCCTTACCGTGACCCCGGAACATAACAGGCTACTGAAGGACACCGTGGATTTTAGTCAGTAGAAGTCTGACAGTCCCTCCCGCCCTGCCCGGGGCTGGAGGACTCATTTGATGATTTTGCCACGTAAAAAAAAAAAAAAAAAAAAAAAAAAAAAAAGGTCGACGACACGTTGTGTTCCACGAGCGCCTTAAAGAGTGCCATTAGCCTGCCCGGGTTTTGGGACAAACGAGCTACCGTAACGGAAAGGGTTATTGAAGGACACCGTGGATTTTAGTTAGTTCAAGTCTGACAGGATCCCGCCCTGCCCTGGGGAAACTCATTTGATGATTTTACCAAACATCTGTTTACCATCAACGCGACAGACAGCCCGTTGTGCAGGAGCTGACTGAACGCGGATTAAACGGTAATCCTGGAATGCGAGGGCGTTGCTAACCAATGGGCACAAAATCTTGGCACTCAAAGAAGCCTGTGAACGTCCCAGGAGACTTCTGAGCTTCTGGAAGGAGCTGGGTCAAGTTGGCTCATATAGCCAACCGTCCCACCTCACGCATAATGGACCACCTCTGAGTCCAAATGCGGAAAAGGGAGACCCTTTTTTTTTTTCTTTTTAGCGTGGTAATATCATCAAATGTGTCCTCCCACCCCGGGCAGGGCGGGAGGGACTGTCAGACTTCTACTGACTAAAATCCACGGTGTCCTTCAATAGCCCTTTCTGTTCTGCCCTTTCTGTGCTCTTTGAGGCGCGCGTGGGACACAACGCGCCGTCGACCCGGGCATGGTCCATGGTCGAGCAGCGAGTTGCCCTTTACTCGCTGCCCGCATGCCCAAAGGGAGCCCCTAACAATAACAATTTACCACGATAAAAAAAAGATTTCAATGTAAAAGGAGTAAATGATACTGTGACGTCTGATAGGGGGATGGAAGAAGAAAACGTGTTGTTTCAAAGGTCTCACCCTCGTTTTCATCCTGATCCTGGTCTTCCACATCCACATCCTCATCACGTTTTGGCTCATCTTTATTGATGAAGAAGTTGGTGATGGGACGCTGCCATTTTGGAGTCTCGCGCGGACACACTGGGTTACCTCCCGAGTGGCTTTTTGAAGAACTGCTTGAACTACCTGTGGAGAAAATATTTCAACAACATAAAGGAGATTGGGCAATTTTGTATGGAGCTTGGGGACAAGCTCATGATTGTTGTACATCAACCAAATGTAGGCTAGGATATTGCTTACTTCAAGTAGTTTCTAGAATATATACTTTTTTTAATTTCTGTACTGTCTGAGTAAAGTGGAACAGGATTACTAACCTAACTTCACAGGATAACCTCGCGTTATGATCCTTGTTATTATGTATCTATTTTAGTTTTATATCAATGCAACTACATTGAATTCACTGCACCTGAGATTTAAATACATCCAATATGCACTGAATTCTCAGGAAGTAGCATTTTAATCATAGAAAGTGAGGTAAGTACAGTAAAATAACATGAGCGCACGGGTAATATTAACTGAACACCGATATTTCGGGAGGTTCCTGTGTGTGATTGGGATGGAAAAAACGCCTGGGTGTCACCACTGTACGATCGCCCGTATGTCACAGTGGAGCCTACGATGCAGGACTGCCCCGCTTGGGCAGGGCACCGCCGCCCGTGTCTTCACGGAGGTGATAGGCAGCGATCTTTTGCGACCAGTATTGGTCGATACCGACGTAAATATTCGTAGAAGTAAAATAATGAGGAACCGGTAGCTCTACTCGATACAATACATTTCGAAAATGCAAAGCAATATTGTCAAAAGAAGTGCGAAAACTACTGACAGTTTGACATAATAAAAAAACATGACATTAAACCATGTAATGTTGACCATTTGAGATTGGTTCAAAAAACCGGTTATAAACGCCTAAATGGTCGGTTCAACATTGCGCGGGCGCATTTAACAGCTAATTGTAGGTTTTATTGCCATTTTCTGGATTGTATAATCATAATTATGTTATTTCCTTCAAATATTTAACAAATTATTTGTTGTAATAACTAAAAAGTGCATATCTTTGTTATTAAAACAAGTTCGTATAAATCTGTAAAGAGAGGGTAAGGTTAATAAAATAACTTCTAAACCCTAATTACTTACGTTGTTGTTTTTGTAACTGAGTAAAAGCACAGATTATATAATAGTACTACAGATGATTCTCTTCCCAAAAACAATCAAACAAATGTAAAATGTATGCACGAGAAAATAAAGTACATTTTTACTTGCAGCCGTACCGCTCACCTACTCTTATAATAGCCTAAACTTCCCGTGCGCAAGCAAAAATGTACTTAATGGTTACGCGCGAGAGTTTATTTTAGTTTATCTGACGCTAACGTCACATCAAGGTCAACGCTCGCCGCGCTCAATAGGGTTGTAACTTGCGAGGCACAGTTAGGTAGGTAGGTGTCTTTATGCATAATAGTATGTTAAATTACATTATTAAAATAAAATAATGTTCCTCAAGGAATTTTGTTTTTATCATCAGCCTATATCGTTTTGTTTTCGTCATCGATTACTACATACATTATCGATAGGTAGCACAAAATGTTAATAGTACTTACGGCACCTTACGTTAGAAATGATATATACCAATATTATCTTTTCTACCTATTATTGTTCTATTTTAAACATTTCATCTTAGAAAAACAAAAAAGAATAATATTTAAAAATGTAGGATGTAGGTAGGTAAAGTTATATAATGATCATCAATTCTATTGTAATGTTCAGTTAATTTGTCAACTCAACCCTTCCAAACTGAACAGCTTTTGCTTTATAACTTCCAAAAAATAACACTGCACTGTTTTGATGTTCTGATAGTCTCAGAACAAAGGTTATTTTTTCAATTTCATGTGCTGTGTAAACAGACATTCTTACTTTTTTATAGTTCATTATTTAATACATTATTGCTTCTTTCATGCATATTTCAGCGGGCTGATTGGCGTAAAAAATATGAAATAAAAGCATACTACTGATCGTATTAATTTTACATAACAAAAATGTGAGGCTCCTATCACTGTCATTATTTAAACAACCAAACGTTATGCAGTATTTTTTTTCTTCATCATATTTTGTTTTTAACTTATGCGTAAATACAACCAAACACCAAACTTAAATAATATTTAAGTAAGCGCGTGCTTAGTGGGTGGCGCGCGGCAGCCGACTAAATGTCCACTTCGAAATGGCGCCCGCCAATGCTTGCAGTTTTATACCTACACTGCGGAGTGAGCCAGGCCTGGTAAAAGACGGGTTCCCGGGCCAGAATGGAGAAGAAAGAAAGATATAAAAATAGAATAATAGAGCATAGCCCAAAAATCAAATCAATTATTTTACTTTTAATAAATTGTACATTTTACAGACAGTACCAATATTGCTAAAACTTTGCATTCGTTCATCTTTATTTATATAAAGATTTTCGGTAGTATTTTCGTTACTGTACAACTACCAGATAAAAAGCCCTGATTTGCCCAATCTCCTTTTATTTTCAACTGAAATTCCGGTGAAATACATAATCTGTAGTACTGGTAATGCAAAAAAGCTATCTTAACTTCGAGGGTGTTAGGGTGGAGTATGTCCATGAATATGTATATTTGGGCTAAATAGTCTCATTCCAGGCGAGACAAGAAAAGGAAATTCTATGTCGGACTGAAAATGCCTGGAAGAGCTTTTGGTTCATGAAAGACCTGATGAAGGGAGAACTTCCTTTGTCGCTAAAGTGGAAACTCATGGACATTTGCATCCTCCCCATTCTCACGTATGGTGCACAAACTTGGTCTTTGACAAATCTTCAGAAGTCCACACTCGTGGTTTGCCAGCGACGCATGGAACGCAGTATTTTGGGAGTCAAACTTTCAGACTGCTTAAGAAATACAGTACTGCGTTCCTTGACGAAATTTCCGGTGTGGGAGAAATGATGTTGAATGCCATACAATCACTGGGTATAACATACATCTGATTGAAAAGAGTGCAGGGAAGCCTTTGCCCAGCAGTGAGACACTATGGGCTGATATACTTAATAAATAATAACTGGTAATAACATTGTCAAAGATCACAATATGCTGTACCTAATACTGAATGAAACTGAAACTGCATTGAAAAAAAATAAAGAATAATCAAAATCTGTTCACCCAATTGTAAACTTAAAAAAAAAATACAAATTGAGAACCTCTTCCTTTTATGAAAGTTGGTTAAAAACCATCACACTGAAAGAATCTTTATATTAATATCTTTCTCATGAACCCTGAAAACATAACAGTCTTTTATTTCCTACCTGAAGTCCCAGAACTGCTTGGTGTCGGAGCTACGCTACATCTCGCTTTACTGCTTTTACCGGCAGCCACTGAAACATTGAATAATTTATGAAATTTAGCCTCTTATGGGTTACCGGTAAAAAAAAAATTAAAATGTAGTAGTGTGTAATAATTATAATTGTAAATGTAAGTGTTATGTAAGGAATCAATAAAGCAATTTTTATTAATTATTATTTTTATTATTTATGGGTTACCAGAGGGTTCACATAGAAACTACATGATGGAAAGGTCCAGGAGGAAAGAGAAACATTGGTAGACCAAGGAGAAGGTGGGCTGATGATATAACACACACAGGTAGCCTGGAAAAATTGGCTAATCTTAGGCAAGGACAGAGACTCATGGAAGAAACTGGAGGAGTCCTTTACCCAATAAGGGGTCCATATTTCAATCAAAGAAGAAAATTGTAATTCGAAATATGGAATAAACGGCTTTTCATTTTATAATAGAGGGTTCACATTTACACAATAAGTATACAAATTTTCAATCTAAGGTCTTTCAGAAAGAGACTTCACTCTTATACGAACCACAGGTCGTCTTGGGGGTGAAGTTCCTGCAGCGATTTTAGTTGTAACAAGAGGAAAGGTAGGGCACATGATGTAAATCCGCCAATAAGACGAGCCACTGACCGATGTTTTTCAAAACAGCAGTAAGTATAGCGATTATTATTAGTTATTAGACAAGTAGCATTCGCGAATGCGTTACTATCATCGAGAGTTGAAATGTTTCATGCCCGTGGGAGCAACAATACGGTGAAATGGTTGACAGTAGTTTTTTATATTATTCGTAACTAGCTTCTTAACTTTAGAAACCTAGTTAGTGGTCTAAACAGTAACTTGTAACCAACTTTTCTTGAAAATTAGACTGCTAAAAAAAAACTTCGTGGTCCTCAAAGAAACGAAAAATGAAGATGCAAAACTCACCTTTAGACCCCACAGACGCCTTGGTTCGAGCCATGGTTTTGTTACTTACTCGACGGCACAGTAAATATTTGTAAAATTTTCCCAGAAATCAATTAGAATTCAGTAAAACTTCAGCAAAACAACACAACTTGCACAGAAAACGCGCGAAAATAATAATAAATATGTCAAAAACTTTTTTAAATTAGTTACGGTTTTTGGTTTGAACAACAGGCTTTTATCAACAGTGACGGATTTCGATAATGTTGCTTTGTTTCGTTCATCATTCATTCGTTCTTTGATTGAATTATCTGTGCCATAGTTGAAATTTCAGTGCTGGCAGTTTCTGGAGACTTACCAATTTATAGGGAAAAAATAAAAGTAACTTTTTGGTTGAAAAAAAAACAGCAAGTCTGATACTGTTTGTCTCAGCAATAATTAAATATTCAGTTGTGAGCTACACTAATTAAATGTCACGAAGAGCAGCACATCAACCTACCTCAATCTGTCTAACTTTATTAGATTTTCAACCTTATCACAATACTGGAAGGTTAATATTCGATTGGTAAAATTTGACAGATTAGGATAAGTTAACCTGCTGGTGTTTACATAATATACATAAAATAGTTTTATGTACTGTACATAAAATAGTTTCAGTAGTTTTTGGGCTTATTGAGTTACTCATTAAGCCCAAATACTACTGAAACTATTTTCACAATTCTTTCGCATAGAAAGCCACATTAGCAGCGTTACCACATCATGGCGTATATTGTACTATCTTAATACATCTATTAATTATTGATTCATATTGTAAATGAGAACAGAAAATGGACTGGAGGGGGCATTACCCCAGAAGAAGGAATTAAAAATAAATAATGTAGAAAATAAAAATTTATTGTAAATGAGTTCGTTGTTTCATTTTTATTTGTTGCTTAACAAAAGCTGCTCCCGTAGTTTTTTGGCCTTTTTTTGGCCTTTTTGTGTTGTTTTTGCTATATAGTGGCTGAGCGATCGAGTGCCGCGCAGTGTGTCGCGGGTTTGATTCCCGCACGGAGCAAATATTTGTATGATCTGCAAGTAGTTGTTCCAGATCTGGGTATTTGTGTATGTGATTTTCTAATATTTACATTTATTTAAATACTAATTTAACTAACCTCATAATTTTTTATTCTTGATATTTTCTTCAACTTGAATTTAGGTCTTTTTTCAAGGCAAAACATAAAATGAGTAATGGTAACACTGACATATTCTCACGATTAATTTTTTCACAATTTCTATCTGTAAACTAAAGTTTGTAGGTTATTTTAATAATAAAATTACGACAGTTACTAATAACAAACAATCGTGATTAAGTTTTAATTACCAGTTATTTTGTAATAACATGTGATTAATTCGAACTGGAACATCGTTTCAGGTAACCTAAGAGTTCCACGTATTTGGGCACTTTTGATTATTTCTAACGGCTTTTGTTGCTTTTTTTTGTTGCAAAACAAAAGTTTTATTGTTATAATTCGTCAATTATATTATTTATTAATCAAGTTTCATGCTTTAGATAGAACAATTATGTGATATTTTCGAGTGTTATTATGTTTTTATAAAAATCGTAAACGGAAGTAGTTTTATTTTTGTAAAATATAGTAAAGAAACATTGATAACAAACACAAAACTTCACGCTTGTAATTCCCAAGAAGATAAGCAGAGATTGTATGCAATATAGTATTCACATATATGGCAAGAATGATCAATCAAAATAACATTTTTGTTAGATTTCCAACTACTTTTAGTTCAGAACAATGGTAGGTAGCTCTGTTTTACAAGTTGTAGGTCGTGGGTTCGAATTTAGGCAGACAGTTTATTAATTTAAGACGATATTTGTATGTTTTGGTTTCACTACAGATTTTTTTTCATAATTCAGTGTCTCTTACTTATTTATTTAAAGGTAAAATAGCCATTTCCATTGGCGACACCTGCTGCTCGTCAATAGCATGTAGCCTATAGCCTTCCTTGATAAATGGACAGTCTATCTTGTTCAACGACGATATAATACTAGACTCCTAATAACAGGCGACCGATGTCTGTCAACACATTAGGCAAAAAAGTCTTATATTCGTCTCATTTCGACCACTCCTGTGAGCCGTAAACATACATTGAGACAGAACAGACCTTGAGTTAGCCAATCACAACGCAGTACCCCGTCCCCCTCGCTTACGTAGTACCTCAGCGAGTTGACAGAATAGTTTTTGTTCCTTAGATCGTGCATGCGGAGTCTAGTATTATATAGTCGTTGATCTTGTTGTTCTTCAGAATCGAGATTCTTCAGTTTTATATTACTAGTATGAAACGGCAACCCATGTAATCCTGGAAAGTGAGGGCGTTGCTCACCAATGGGCACAAAACCTTGGTCGCTCCAAGAAGCCTGTGAACGTCCCAGGAGACTTCTGAGCTTCTGGAAGGAGCTGGGTTGGCTCATATAGCCAACAGTCCCACCTCACGCATAACGGACCACCTATGAGTGCAAATATGGAAAAGGGAGCCCCTAACAATACAACACAAT
Source organism: Agrotis clavis (assembly GCA_954870645.1). Classification (NCBI taxonomy): domain Eukaryota; kingdom Metazoa; phylum Arthropoda; class Insecta; order Lepidoptera; family Noctuidae; genus Agrotis; species Agrotis clavis. Next base: position 12,460,222 of record OX940944.1, on the reverse strand, counting down.
ACAAAATACTAGTATAGAAGGATAACGCTCAGCTCCTCAGCCTTTTGTCTGTCTGACCGGGACAAAGTTAAAAACTAACATACTGTTTTTCTGATGATCACTAACAGATAGAGTGATTCACAAGTAAGGTTTAGATGTATAATTCATTAAGGTTTTGTGTTCAATTAACTGGCATAAATATTATGATGATAATTTGTCAAAGGTCTCAGAAAAAGTCAAACCAACTGAGTTTGTATGAAAACAATATAACTACAGAATTATTGATTTTGAAAGATAATTTTATATTCGGCTGCTAAGACTGTGGTACTAAATCTCTAAAAGCAATCATGACTCCGGAACACAACGGTCTACTGAATCAATGGGGTAGATTTTTCGTTAGTACAAGTCTGATGGTCGCGGGACTTATCGAATTACCGTGACCCTGGAACATATAGGGCTATTGAAGGACACCGTGGATTTTTGTCAGTACACTTACAGTCTGACAGTCCCTCCCGCTCTGCCCTGGGAGGTCTCATTTGATGATTTCACAACCCAACTCTCATTTGCCATGTGGTGCAACAAAACCCTCAACATCCAGCCCAATTCGGCGCTTTTTCTGCCAAAGATTACATCTTGAAGCTCCACAGGAATGTTATAACATCACCGAAATTTGTAACAACTCATTTTTCTCTGAGATCAGGAATGGAACCCTGTTTTTGTTTTTTTGCGTCTTTTCCGGTATAGGCTGCATACTTGGAGCGCCTAGGGCACTTTTGGTGACGGCACCAGATGTAAAAGTTTCCATAGGGCTGCAGACATTGGCATAGGGGATGCAGCGTTAAGTTCGGGCGGCGCTACGGCCGAGAGCACGCGGTCGGTACTTTCCGCAAACTCAGCAAACGCCAAATGCGCTGGTGACGAAACTGCTGACGCAGAATTTGACAACGTTACATCGAAGTCTGCTCCGTGACACATGTTTACGTTAGGTTCATCGACTGATGACCTACTTCCCCCTACACTGTTACGCAACTCGCCAAAGTCTGCGTTAATCGGCGACGACGGTGTTTTGGCGTCTAATTTTGGTAGAACATCTGCTAGGTGGGTCTTTAGAAAGACAATGTTCTTTGGAATACTCGTTATATTGATGTGGTCGAAGATGACTGCTGGTAGCTTGTAGAGCTCCTTCGCTACAAACTTCAGAGCGTCTTCCGGTGCTCCTTTGATAGCGTGATTGTCTTGTAAGCTTTTCTTAGTCCCGGGTCGCCATACCCCGGGATCTTACTGTCTTAGTGTTTTTGTAGCATGGTAAAATCATCAAATGACCCTCCCACCCAAGGCAGGGCAGGAGGGACTGCCAGACTTGTACTGACTAAAATCCACAGCGTATGAGTTCACGACCGGACATCGTCTTGTGATGTTCGTCGCCGTGGGCCTCTGTTGCCGTGGACCTCTGTTGCCATGGGCCTGTGTGCCTGTGCTCTATGTCTTCCACTGCGAATTGCCTCAGTCTTAAGCTTTTTTTATGGTTTCCAGCTCACCATGGACGACGACATAGATATAGAGGAACACGACGTGATGGACAATCCGCGGATCAAGAGCATGTTCCCGGATTTGTCGTGCGTCAAGTTGGAGATACCTGATGAAGAGGATATCGATGGTATGGCTTCTTTATTACTCTTACTAACTTTTACTTACGACCTCAACATCATCATCATCAGCCTATAAATGCTCCTACTGCTGGGACACAGGCCTCCTCTCTGTGAGAGGGAGTGGGCCATAATCCACCACGCGGGCCAAGTGTGAGTTGGTAGATGTCACATGTCTTGAGAATTTTTGGTTCTAGGACATACCGGTTTCCGCAAGATGTTTTCCTTCACCATTTTGAGAGCAGTGTTGATGAAATTAATTACACAAAGTAATGCGCCTGGCTGGGTTAAAACTCTGCTTTAATATATTAAGATCAGAAAAAAATCTATGCAATCCGACATTTATTATACGCGCTGACACCCGGGTGTGGCCCATGATCGGACAGCTAGTCGCCCATTACTCGCCATCCGCATGCCCGCGCCTATGGTGGTCGGAGATCGTTCTTCGGTCACCTTTAACCTAGACTAGAGTCAAGAATTCACCCAAAAAAGAAAAACACAAAAATTAAAACAGTTTCAATTATTTTTTCCAGAAGAATACGGCATTTTACAACCAGAAGAGCAACCTCAAGAAATGCAGTACCAATATGACTATAGCTTTGAAACAACGACCGCTGATACACAAGAGAATGACACAGGAACACAGGAGAATGAATATTATGGAGAAGAAGAAGACACGTCTTATTTTTATAACAACGAGATTATATTAGGTAAGTTTATATACAACACCAGCTCTTGTCAGCAGTTTCACCTGCTACAACTCAAAAATTATCCCATGGGAACATAAATCGGGATAAAAACTATCCTATGTGTTAATCCAGGTCCCGGGGTCGCTGGACTCACGAATTACCGTGACTCCAGAACGTAAAGGGCTATTGAAGGACACCGTGGATTTTAGTCAGTACGAGTCTGACATTCCCTCCCGCTTTGCCCTGGGTGGGAGGACTCATTTGATGATTTTACCAGGCTAAAAAAAAAGACGTGTTAATCCAGGTTATAAACTATCTGTGTAAGAAATTCCGTCCATATCCATTCAGTAGTTTTTGCGTAAAAGAGTAACGAACATCCATCCATCCAATCCGGCCATTGCTGAACGTAAGCCTACCCCAAATAGCGCCAACCATCCCGGTCTTGGGCAGTCCGTATTCATCCATCGTGTCATCCATCAAAGCAGGGCTCCACTTTAACACACCTATGTTCCATCCACCGTCTATCCGTCTGCAGACATATCCGGCCCACTTCCACTTCCGCATGCTGACTTTAGTTCTCCGGCGAATGATTTCCATGCAAAATCTATCCACCAGGGAAACTCCGAGCATTGCTCTCTGAGCGACCTTGAATTCGTGGACCAGTCGCATGGTGAGTGTCCATGTTTCGGCTTCGTAGTTCATTATAATCATCTTCAGCCGGAAGACGTCCACTGCTGAACATAGGCCTCCGCCTTAGACCACCACGCCGAACGACAATTCGTCACTTGCATCCATCGGCTGTCCGCAACTCTCACGATGACGTCGGTCCACCTAGTGGGAGGTCTACGCTGCGACTTCCGGTCCTTGGTCCGTAGTTCATCATAGGTAGAACGATTGAAGATTCAAAGATTTCAAGCAACTTTCCGAATGCCGCCAAGCCTTAGGGTATACTTCTCTGGTCGCCTCAGTCTCAATGTGCAGTAGGTAGTACTTGCATCTATCAAAGTCATTATCTGCCTGCATTTTCCCAACTATATTGGGGTCGGCTTCCAGTCGAACCAGATACAGCTGAATATCAGTATTTTACATGGAGCGACAGACTATCGGACCTCCACAACCCAATAACTGGGCAATAAGATTACCCATGGCAAGACTGGTTGTCAGACTTATGAGCTTCTGACTAACAGTTACGACTGTTAACGATGGGTAATACTAAACTCCTTTAGCAAGACTGGTTTCTTCTACCTTGAAACGTCTGTCATAGATCTACAAATAAAATTATCAGCCGACTTGCTAGATGTAACGACTGTCAAAAGATCAAGAAATGACAGCCGGGACCAATAATTTACCTACCCTCTTAAAAAATAAATTTTCCTTTTCAGGTTCCAAACCACCATTAGATCTGAATGTATTATACGAAGAAGCTTTGCACTCCCATCCAATAGTCTACCTTGAGGACTGGGAACAGAGACTAAAATCCAGCCCCTGCTTTTGCGAAACATGTGAGATTTTATTCCCTACCGTCAACGCTTTAGATGCACATAAAATGATCAGTCATTCGTATTTAGTAGCTATGGATTCGCCTCCCAAAAATACGGCTAGAAAGAGTACTTCGACTTCTAAATACTGTAACCATTGTTCAAAGACTTTCCCTGATGATACGTCTTTAATTAAACATTTATACGAGCTGTTGCCATTGAACAATTTCCCAAAAGTTAAAGAGGAAATACCAGAACCGAAGGTGACAAAACCGCAGGTGCTACCTTGGCCGAAAAAAGTTAAAAGCACCTCCCAAATGATAACAAAGATACATCCGAAAAAAGAGCCTAAGGATATCAAAGTTGAAGATTTGAAAGAGAAATTAAAAACTAAATTGACCAAGGATGGGAATTTTTTTACTTCTTCGTCTTTAGTGCCTAAAAGTACGCTTTTTCAATGCAACGTTTGCCAGATTTGCTTCCTGTCGTGCTTCAGTGCATCGAAACATGCGAAATTATGTAAAAAAGTACTGACTTCTCAAAAGTGCGGCATCTGTAAGCGGAAAATTAAGACTCAAGATGTGAAAATTCATGAATTACAACATAGTTACAATGACAAGTTAAAAATTTACACGGTAAACAAGAGCATATACGAGCGAGTGCTTAGTAAATGTCCAAAATGCTCATCTTGCTTCGACGAACTAGGATTTTGGGCACATTACCAGAATTGCAAGAAATCTGTTAAAAATTTTCTTCACTGTCCGGATTGTGACATCAATATTGCTTTGTCGCGTTACAATGGTCACAGACTAAAGCATACTTCAAAGAAATTGACTAAAAGGGACTTTATTATCATAGAGTTTCACAATCAAAATGCCATGAAAGTCAATGAGACCCGAGTAGAAATAACGGAGGAACGAAAAAAACAAATTCAGTTGTTGTATAAAGAGAAACGTCGACAGAAAATGCTGCAAAATGATTCAAATGAAATTACATTGTATTATTGCGATATTTGTGGTTGTTGCCAATATATCCAAAAATACAAAGGACATAGTGACGGTGTATGCAATTTTAACAACGCCGCTAAAAAGTTTTGTGAAAAATGTGGGCTATGTTTCACAGCAAAAAGTTATTCAAGTCATTTGGTTCTACACGAGAAAAAAACATTCTCTCTAAAAGACATTACAATCATATCTTTACGAACAGGAAAATCAATTGACCCACCAATGTCTGAATTCTTTGAATGCAAGAAATGTTTCAAACACTTTTTAGACTCAAGAACGCTACTGCTACATAACTGCAAAACAGAAAAAAGCGTAACATGCAAGATATGCACGAAGAAATTCAACGTTCAAGCGTACAAAATCCACAAAATCTTTCATTCCGTTGACAAATTGATGCCGGAATTGATGAAAAAGTACAACTCTTTGAATAGCACCTGGAATATAATGTTCATGTGTTTATCTTGTGAATTAGTTACCATGACTTACGACTCAGCTGTTACCCATGCCCAAGGTCATCTGAACTATATAATAAGTGATTTTCATAAACAATGCGTCATTTGTGACTTGAAAATAGCAGAGAAAGAGTTCCAACTCCACGAGAAGCTTCACACGGATAATGATGCGATTGTACGGGAGTCGTTCAAGATCTTGAAGTATGAATATGAGAATTTATTCAAGAAGGAATGGTTGCAGCTGTTTAAGGAGTTGCCGATGGAACTTAGGCAACAGATATTGTCGAAGAGTATTTACAGGTGAGTTTTTATTTATTTATTTATCATTATCTCCGCGGACGGCGAGTATTGGGCGACTCGTCCATGCCCGGGTCGACGGGGTGCCACATCACCTTTTCTTCTTCAGCATCATCATTCCTTTTAAAATTTGGTACCCCAACATAAAAATTGAACCCTTATTATGATAACGTAGTGGCCCGTCTGTATGTCTGTCTGTCAAGACCCTTTTTCTCAAGAACTCAGAAAAGAGAGAAAGCAGCGCAGTGTGTCGTGGGTTCGATCCCCGCACCGAACAAATATTTGTATGATCTACAAGTACTTGTTCCGGGTCTGGGTGTTTGTGTATGTGAGTTTATATGTTTGTAAACGCACCCACGATACAGAAAGAAATTCTTAGTGTGGGGCATTTTTTTTTAAATAACAAAAATGAGTGTACACTCTCAGATTTTCAAGCCTCTCTTTAATATTTACAGTTGAAACCAAGTAATGTTCGAGTTGTAACTTAATTTTCTTTCAATTTTCCAGGTTTACAAGAAGCGTAAAAATGCAGATAGAAATAACTGCCCCCACAGATGATACCAAATATTTTTGTATGAACTGCAATAATTTTATCTACGGACCTCAAATTCGACAACATATCCTATCAAAATGTTCGCGAAACACCAAATTAGTTTGCAACATCTGCCACGAAATTTTCAAATCACTAAATCTATTTTTATCACACGAGGGTAGTCACGAAAAAACACCGAAACGTCAAACTATAGTTTCGTTCAACAATGAATGTGACAAGGAATTCAATAACCATTTATGTTTGGTCGAATCTAAGTCGAAAAAAACGACGAATGAGATTCCTTCGTCGAAATTGAGGGAGCTATTGACGACTGATACTACCAAAGCGACTTATAAGTTGTATAAATGTGCTCAATGTGAGACTTGTATGACTTTGAAGAGCAGTTGTCGACGTCATAGATGCGTAGTTGGTAATGATCGAAATTACTGCACTATTTGCGAACAATTTTACTGTGTGAAGCAAAAAGCTACACATACTGAGGCACATAGAAAGAAGCCATATATAAACAAAGACAGTTTTCATGTCATTTACTTCAACGGTGGCTCAAACCCGAAATCTACATCGAGAAAAGATGAACCATGGAAATCGCTTAAAAGAGACGTTACTGGAAAATTTATACGCAAAAAAGACGTAAAAATTTCGCCGAAAAATGAAATTAAACCAAAAATTTTGCCGAAAAAGGACGTTACACCGAAAACTTCGCCGAAAAAAGACGTTACACCGAAAATTTCGCCGAAAAAGATTGTTATAGCGAAAATTTTTCAGTGTACATGTGGGTTACATTTTACGTCTTTGAAAACTGTTGAGAAACATTTGGATCAATGCTCTCCTGACTTAGAAGTGTCAAAGGAAATGTGTAGCAAATGCAATTTAGTGTTTCCTACTGAAGTTTTAGTAACTCATTTAATTAATCATCACCACAAAGAAACTAAAATCGTCATAGAAAAGGTCGCTAAAAGTAACATAATCAAATGCCCCATTTGTGCGGTATTTTTCACAAACATGGCCTTTTATAACTCGCATAGAAATCATTGTGATCCCAAAAATGGATTCCAATGCAAGAATTGTCTCCTAACTTTTGGTAAAAAATGCTTTAGTACACATTTATGTAGTTCAGAAGACACTACATATATAAATAAAATAACTATTGTGAAGAAAAACACTGTGAAAGATGGTTTAGTTTACAAGTGTGCAACTTGTAATATATGCTATGTGAAAAGAGAATCACTAAAATACCACATTACGGAAGCCAAACATTCTCTAAAAAATGAACCAAATACATGTAAAATATGTGGTTTAAGATTCACCAACTATTCGTTCAAAACTCACTTGAATATACACAGTTTTCCGAACGAAGATTATCGCATCAAAGTCATCAATCCGGATAGTGACACTTTTGAATTAATTACTGGCAATAATCGCGGCAAGAAGGATGATGGCAATACTGAGTCTAAATCATCAACTAGGAAGCGTAGAGGTGATAATGTTGAAGAATTACAGAGTACCTCAGTCAAAAAAGCGAAAGAAAATCCGATTGAGCTAGACACGTCAGTAAGAAAGAGTTATCGAAGAGGTTTAGATAGACCTTCTACGTCTAGAAATTCTGATATAATCAATCAAAGTTCAGAAATGATTGTATCAGATGAAATATCAATACATACAGCCGAAAATACCACTGAAATTGATCTTGACACTTCAGAATTCACGTCACCTGACAAAATGGACGACAGCCTCGATAAAAATGGTCTTTCAAATAAATTGAAGTCGCGAATTCTTGTAAAAGGTTATAGTAATAAACTATATAAGTGCGTTTATTGTCTACAACATTTTTTGAAAGAGGCTTCATTTGATTCCCACGCGAAAGTTCACAAACTCCAAGATGCGTCTGAGAATCATAAATGTGATATTTGCGGGCTTGATTTTTCGAAATATACGCTTCCAAGGCATAAATATGTACATCATGACAATATGGGGTTGACTAAAGACGATTTTGTAATTCTAACAGAGACTGCTTATAGCAAAGAAAGAGAAATTTTACAAAGAATTAAAAGTCTAAAACCCACAGAGGCAGATTTACAAAGAATTAAGAAACTAATGGGCGAAAATGAGACAGAAGACACGGTTAGCGACACTGAAACTGGGAGTTATAGTGAACCTAAACTCAGTGATGTCAGTGACACTAATCTACTCAGTGATCATTGTGACGTCAACCCACTCAGTGATTTAAATGACATTAGTGACGCGAATACACTTAGTGAAGTTAATATTAGTGATATAAGTAACGCGAACACACTCAGTGAAGTTAATATTAGTGACGTAAGCGTTAATAACCCAATCAGTGATGTAAATATCAATAAAGATAGTGAAACTAACTCACTCAGTGATGTCAAAGTCAGTGATATTGACATTAATAGTGAAACACAAAATAATGTCAGTGACACTGAAAAAATATTTTACTACAAATGTTCAGATTGTAATGTATGCTTCATAGATGAAAAAATGTGCCTTGAACATACTTTGAAACATGAAATTTTGGATCCAAAAACGTATATACAGTGTAAAATATGCGATTTTCAGTTTTTAATAGATTCTTTGAAAGAGCATATGATTTTACACCACACTGCTGATTTTAGAATAGAAACTTTAACTATACATGAATATAAACCTAGCGGGATAGATTTAGACCCAAAAATAGACATTTATCAGGCTGTAGACAAACTACAGTCAAAATTAGTTAGTACTACAACCGATGTTGGTGTGGTATGATATACAATTATAGATTCTATGTGTTATCCATTAAAGCTTGAAATTGAGGTGGTAATGCTAGAGCTTCGTAATTCTTACGTTCGCTTTTGAAATGTAACAGAGGAATTATCTAAACGGATTTTGTAAGGGCCAATTTACTTTTCAATAGCGACTCAAAAATCAGGTAGTTGTTCAATTGTGGGCAGGGGCGTAACTACCGCTGTATCTGCCGTATCAATTATACGGGGCCCCCAACGTGCGTAAACAAAAATTGATAAAAACTGAATGATTTATTCTGAGATCAAAGAAATAGGCAGATAGAACGCTCAGAACACGCGAGTGTCACCACCAAAGCAAATACAAAATCAAATCGAATTATATTCCATATTGTTTTCTTTGTTTTTGAGAACAACTTTAACAGTGTTTAAAGACACGAGACGGCAGATTTTGGCAAACAACAACAACGACGCGTAGCTTGGTACGACCCGTAGCTTGGTACTGTCGCGAGTTTGTATTAGATTTTGATTTTGTATTTGCTTTGGTGGACACACTCGCGTGTTCTGAGCGCTCTATCTACCTATTTCTTTGATCTGAGGATTTATTAAATAAGTTAGTTGTTTACTTTTACACAATTTTTTTGTCTAATCTATCTCTGGTGTTTTAACTATTATTATTTATATATAATATTGTTTTAATTTTTTAAACACGAGATTGTCTATTAGAAATCCCGGGAAGATCCATATTAATATCAACATTTTGATGCAAGTACTAAAATAACTCTACTTGATTCTGACTTCTGGACTGATCAGTCGCATCTTGAATGTTTTTAATGATCTTTATCCAATGGGGAAGGCCGGTCAAAGCTAATAGCCCAAGAGCCCGTGAACCCCAGACCTACGTTATTTTATAAAGGCTGATAGTTTGTCAGCGGATGCTCCCAACACTGGTAAGAACGATGACCATTTATGGAGTTTGGGTTATGGTGGCTTTGGCAGGTAAACGGTACTAAAGATGCGTAAAATATAAGTTTACTTACGTCATAGTATAAAAGCTGATTTTTATATATAATACTCGGGTAATGAGTAGATGATGTTTCCTCATCAGCCAGACACTTCTCATGGTGGCAACCCCTTGCCAGACACCCTTAATGTTCACGAAATTATAAGTTTGACTTACGTTATAGTATAAAAGCTGATTTGTTTAAATAATACTTGGGTAATAATATGTAGATGATGTTTCTTCATTAGCCAGACACTTTTGATAGTTCCAACCCCTTGCCAGACAAACATTGTAAATAGCCCAGTCAACGGATGTTCAAAACAAGGTATAGAGGGAAAGTCTTGGAACACAATTTTTGACTACGCAACTTTGTTTCGACTAGTTAAGAGGAGAACATATTATCGAAAATCCCCATCCCTAGCCCTTGAGCTAAGGGGGAGGGAGGGGTTCGTAGGTACCACTTTTTGGTTTTTCGCTTATATCTCGGAAAGTCGGAAACTATGGGTCCTAGCGACATAATACACATGAACAAAATAAAGCTGAATAAATTCTCTATAAGTTTAATCCAGTAAACATTTCCAGGTCTTGTTTAGTTTCCGAGATATCTGCTCTTGAAAGTTTGTAAAATTGGTTAAAATCATTTTTATCTCTTTGCACGTGGAAAGTTGTATTTGATGTCGCCAAAGATCCAGAAAACAGCATCAGTGTTTCAGACCCTCCAAGTTGCGCAGAATTTCATTTTAATTTATATTAGGTACATTACAACTTAAGTCGTAGTTCGTTACACTCGAGTCGTTTTATAAGATTTGACCCAATTCTGTTGCCCAAATATTTATTATCCTTCTTATACAATGAAATTATCCTAACATGACACTAAACCAAATAGCATCATAAAAAAATAAATTATTTTTTTATTCATACTCATTTTACACACATTTAGGAGTACTTTGGATCGAAGAGCGAGCGAAGCGAGTTTGGGACTTCGGGCACCCCGACTCGGACAGGTTAGGTTCGAAGGGGATGGCGGGGTCTACATACTAATTTTTATGGACACCTCGCACTTGATTAAAAATTAATTATGCTAATATTGTTTACATTATAAAAAGCTAAAGGTTCCTAAGATCGTTTTTCTGTAGCTCTTATGGAAGCGGATTTCTCCGTATTGTTCAACTTAGAATCAAAACCCTGTACATGTACCTACCTAATATGTAATTGTAATCTAGAATGAGTTTCTGAGCTATTTTTACTGCTCCATCGGTGGAAGAAAAACAAAAAAAAATCAAGCTTGATGGTGGCTACCGCGAATTCAATAATTTGTTATAACTTTGTGAGCACTGTAAGGGTTGAACCATATCTGGCAGCACGGAATCGCCTTTTTCCGTTGCCCTTTCTCTTTCTGTCCCTTAGAACTGCCATTTGCTAGACCGAGACAATGCGACAGCAGCCGGCCGCCTCACGGATTCCGCCGCGTGCTATCGCATTATGCATTCTGTCTCGGTCTAGCAAATGGCAGTTCTAAGCGACAGAAAGAGAAAGGGCGACGGAAAAAGGCGATTCCGTGCTGCCAGATGTGGTGTAGCCCTAAATGACCCTTTTAGCTGGAGGCTCATATCGCCTCAAGATGCAGGTTTCACTTGGCTTAGTTCATTGTAGGTGATAAAGGGAGGGTCTGAAAAGACTGCTCATGCTTTCTGGACTTTTAAATTGGCGATATGAAATACAACTTTCCAAATGCAAAAAGATAAAAATAATTTTCACAATATTACAGACTTTCAAGAGCAGATAGCTCGAAAACTAAACAAAACCTGGAAACATTTATTGAATAAAACTTATGGGGAATTTATTCAGCTTTTATTTTTTTCATAATAATATATATATATTATGCCGCTAGGACCCATGGTTTCCGACTTTCCGAGATATAAGCGAAAAACCAAAAAGTGGTACCTACGAACCCCTCCCTCCCCCTTAGCTCAAGGGCTAGGGATGGGGACTTTCGATATGTTCTCCTCCTAACTAGTCGAAACAAAGTTGCGTAGTCAAAAATTGTGTTCCAAGACTTTCCCTCTATACCTTGTATTGAACATCAGTTGACTGGGCTATTTACAATGTTTGTCTGGCAAGGGGTTGGAACTATCAAAAGTGTCTGGCTAATGAGGAAACATCATCTACATATTATTACCCAAGTATTATTTAAACAAATCAGCTTTTATACTATAACGTAAGTCAAACTTATAATTTCGTGAACATTAAGGGTGTCTGGCAAGGGGTTGCCACCATGAGAAGTGTCTGGCTGATGAGGAAACATCATCTACTTATTACCCGAGTATTATATATAAAAATCAGCTTTTATACTATGACGTAAGTAAACTTATATTTTACGCATCTTTAGTACCGTTTACCTGCCAAAGCCACCATAACCCAAACTCCATAAATGGTCATCGTTCTTACCAGTGTTGGGAGCATCCGCTGACAAACTTTCAGCCTTTATAAAATAACGTAGGTCTGGGGTTCACGGGCTCTTGCTCTATAATTGTAGATGGCGCCACCATAGCTAAGTCCTAATCCGACCAATGAGGTAGTACTATTTTGAAGTACCTATAAGATTTGAACCAATGACGATGCTTGGAACTAGCTATACTAGCGCCATTCGTTTCCCAGTTGCCATCCCTATTTCTTGTTTATATTTCGGCGTAGATACAGAGAAATGCATTTTTTTTCTTGAGTGATAAATCTTTACCCTACCTAAGGGCCCCCAAACAAATTTTTATACGGGGCCCCGCCAAAGCACGCTACGCCTCTGGCTGTGGGAAATGGGAAAGTGACAGAGCTATACAAGTCCGCTAGCGCCATCTCGTTCACTCACTGGAACAAGCCTGGGTTTAAGACGTTGTAATACCCCCCCTGGTGACCTGGTGTGGGAAAGTGACAGAGCTATACAAGTCGTCTAGCGCCATCTCGTTCACATAGTGGAACTACTCTTGCTTTAAGACGTCGTGTTAGGTCGCCTGATCTTTATTTAAAACATGAAAAGATACACATTTTTAAGTATCGTTGCGTCGCGTCGTGAAATGAACTGGCTATAATGCTCATGCGACGCATTTTTATGATTATAACTTTGTAAATATACTGTTACTGTGTGTATATTTTGATTTACATATAATTACAAATTTAAACGGATCTGCAATACCTAGGTTATTAAATTGAAAATGTGGTTAGAACCGTCAGTTATATCATAAAAAAATATTTGACACGTTTTTTTTCTGTTGTTACGTTACCCAAAATTGACGAAGATACGACACTTTTAAAATTGGCAATACGTCACAATTTTTACTTGCTTATGACGACACAAGCTGACTCGAGTTTTGTTGCATTATAATATTATATCTTTGTATATATCCATTTATCTAACAAAATATAAAATACGTGTTCATTATTTTTCAAAACTCTCAATGACGGACGAATAAGAGCCTATTCACACCACGTTTTAGAAACGCGTGTCGAGCGCGCGTTTTCATCAGAGCAGTTTGTTTTAGGCTGCGTCTGACTTGCGCGCGTATCGCGTCTGTATCGCGTCAAACGCGCTGCACACGACGTTTTTTAAACGCGCCGCGTTTAAAAAACGTCGTGTGCATAGGCTCTATGATTTGTAATTAATTGATGTCAAAATGGCTATTTTATGTAAATACACATTTGTTACTATCACAGTTCTTATTTTTTGTACATAATTATAATCTGAAACGGATCTGCAATTCGCAAAAACGTAAGAAAATAAGAATTTTATGGGCTACCTCAGTACATCCCTGTTATAAAATGCTCACCGGGAGCATTCGCGTGTTATGTAACATTATAGATTCGACTTTGAGCATTACATTACAATACCACCTCCCTGACTGACGAGCATTCGCGTACATTTAGTATAGATTTGATACAAGGTGCGCATTGTGATGCTCGATTGTCTTCCGTCGCTGATGAAATGTTCGAATCTGTTACGTTACATTACAGGTGAATGCTCGCGGTGAGGGAGCGCCTTTAGTTTATTTGATTATTCTAGAAAAGTCTAGAATGTTTTATTAAGACTTTATAATTGAATAAGAACAACACTTTTGAATATCAAAAGATGTTTGAAAAATGTAAAGTATAAGCATAATCCTATAATGTTCCCACTGTTGGGACACAGGCCTCCTCTCTGTGAGAGGGTGTGGGCCGTAATCCACCACGCAGGCCCAGTGCGGATTGGTAGATGTCACATGTCTAGTACTGTTAAAGACACTAGTACTGTTAAATTGACGTTTTAATAATTCTTTCAAACCCGTTACTGTATTTCTTAAAACAAGGCTAGTTTCAGCTTCGGTTTTCTGTCTCTGTCGCACACTATGTGTGTGTACTTCGTGCGACAGAGATAGCGTTCTACGAGGTCGAAAATAGTCTGTCACCTCTTTATATTCGGCAGGTTGTCAGTATATGTCGTGCAGGTAAAATTAGAACTACAGCTTGGCAAATTAGAGTAGAAAACCGGAAGTCGCCACTGTGCTCTCGCTACCAGCACTTTGATTTTATTTTATTTTTTCACTTATTACATTAGTTTTATGGCACAATAATAAATCTAACAAACCTGCGTTCTTTGTTTACATCAAATGTCAAAGATTTTAAAACATTGTCAGCAAACAAAAAGATTAGTTTCGTTTCAAGACGTTCTGGCCAAGCTGAATGTTATCTTATAATCTCGTACATACAGAGGCATTATCAAAAGATTTCTGTATTTTATTAAATGATAATGATCTTTATTTAGCAAATTGGTCTTGGCAAACTCTTTTACACGTTAAAATGACACTATTTTTAAACTAGATGAGGCCTGTGTTTCGTACCTGACTACTCTGAGAAGAAACATCCGAAACAAACTCAGAGGTCACAGTCTTTATAAAGTCCATACAATTTTGTTTTGGTAAAGTTATATGAGAACCATGTGGGTGTCTGAGATGGTCTTTTGAAGAAAGAACCACACAGATTTGAATGGACATGTCCAGTCAGTGCAAGCATATTGTGTCAGTTACCGTGTAGCTCGACTCAGAACACAAGGAGCTCAACGATACGACGAACAATACCAAAGAAAGGACATTTGGTTAGGCCGCATAAATAACTCAAACTGTCAGACAATATGAATATTTACAGCGTACTTGAAGTTTTTACTGCGTTTATTGTATAGAAAAACGTTTACGTGCCTCTAGTGTACGAACGAGAATCAAATTTTTGCAGTCAAAGTTCCAATTTACTTTACATAAATGGGAAAGCAGTAATAGAGCCTCAGGTTTTAGACTTGGCAGATTTCCAGGGTCGCGGGACTATCTCATCAGATAACCTGGAACGCTAAGGGCTATTGAAGGACACCGTGGATTTTAGTCAGTACGAGTCTGACAGTCCCTCCTCGTCCCACCCTGGGTGGGAGGACTCATTTGATGATTTCGCCACAAATAAAGTTGCTCCCCGCTGTCTGTCTGTCTCTATGATGTATGCTTAGATCTTTAAAACTGCGCAACGGAATTTGATGCGGCTTATTTTAAAAGACAGAGTGATTCAAGAGGAAGGTATATAAGTATGTAACATGCATAATATTGTAGAGAATGTGCTCCCGCGCGGAGTCGGGACTGGTCGTAAGTTATAATAAAAGATTTGGCACATGCGCCGGATTCTTTACATTTTACCTGCACGAATCAATACTTACCCGTACCGCGGCTTCTGAAAGATATTATACTCTGTATCTTGTATAAGAATCAAATTAAATGAACTTGTACCTTTTATAAACCGTTTTTATGTATCTGAACCGTTTTCAAGTGATTCCCACCAAATATTTTTAAATATTAGACGTGCCTTAGCTATTTGGCATTATTAAAGATTGATTAATGCTCTGGATATATTAAGTGCATTGGATAAACGCTCAATACATAGGTAAGGGTGAATTTTTCAACTGGGATTGGATCGCATATACGAAAACTTAAAGAAAATTATATTTTAGTTTGCCGTACCTATATCATTACTTCCCAGAATTTGATCCTTATTAGCAATGATATTATAAGTAAAAAGGTGTAGATACGTCATACGCGCTCAATAACGTATGCGCTCAAATGAGGCTGATTCACACATCTTGATCTCAGTGCGACGTTGCCAGCGGCACTTCACGTACCACAGACTGAATCAAAAGTAAAAGTGACTCAAAACTACCGAAAATGCCGTCGTGTGTGATGAGATATTGTACAAATTAAACATGCAAGACTTCTAAAAGTCAAGGAATCACATAACATTCGTAAATATACTATTTATCTTTAATATTTTCACAATTATAACATTACGTTTTTATAAATATGGCGTCGTAAAAGAAAGAGTGCGAGCACGGGTGCGAGTGAGAGGAGACGCTGACGTGCGGGGGGATTGATGACGCGTGGCGATCTAGCTGTCACTTTTTTTCTTATTGGTTTTATCAAGCTATCCTTTTTACTTGTCGTGAAATGTAATGTGTGTAAATAAAAAGTGTGTATGTGTGCTCGGAACACTTTTTTCCGTTGTTTTTGTACGTGATAACATATCTATGACTTTATAATATCATTGCTTATTAGCGACACTATCGAATGGTGTAATACAGGGTGTGAATATTTTTCCAAAATCATCGAGTTCGATTTCTGGCCAGGATTATTGGATTTTCTAAAATCCAATGATGCAGTTTTAGTTTTCGTCAAAATCGGCCTCGACACTCCTTTCAACGATTTTTGATATTTCTCATAGTTTTGAATAAAGCCATCCACGCCCAATTAAAAAAACATTCTGTATTACGAGTATATCCCGTAAACGCCAAAATGCTATTTGCTGGAGTTGTTTGCCCAGTTAAGTTTCTGCATAATTTTTTACTATAAACAATTTGTTTACATTTTATCCCCAGTGAACGGGCATTGTGCGTAAACTCATTTGTGCCCGATATTCCAAGTTTACAAACAAACATACATACATATTGTTTGAACAGAAAACCTCAATTTGTTTAAGTCTGTTACAAATGAAAATCATTCTTATTACCACGACATAAAGGCGCTGCTGCGACATAAACGTGCGGTTCTGTGGGTAGACAAAAAAATCAAGCTTCCCACGACGATTTAAGTCAATCGAATTGTATCATTATGTCTTAGTAGTAAGGATGATTTTCATTTGTCGTTGGTTGGCTGTATGGTTGCTAAGACTTCTAAGTACCTACCTATCTACCATTTTTGCAGTTATATTAAACCGCTATAAGAATAATTTAGGCTTAAGAATTTTTTGATTTATTTAATTATAAGGTTATTTTTTTTTCATTCTTGTTGTTCCAATGTGTTGAAAATGTAAATAAATGATGTGATTTTTGTATTTAAGTATTTGTTTTATTATTTTACTAGCATTCGCCCGCGGGAAAAATAGAATTTGACATTCAATTCGGATCATAGGTACATGTGGCGCCATCTATTTTCATATGAATGTTAATAGTAATAAATGAAAGGTACAGTCAACAGCAGAATTATATGATCAAAATCAGAAATTTAACAACTAATGAACGGAGTTTGCGTCAGAATTACTGCACCCTTAGCACGAGTTTTCACTCTTTTACTTTACAGCGTCTTTCCAGTATTTACAACGTTTCTTGTATGAAAAAATGGAACAGTGCCTCTGGTGTGCGAAGAAGGAACTAATTTTTTCCTTGAAAATTGTCGGTTTGAAATTGTCAAAGTTCCAGTTTACGTCTCAAGTACTGAAAACTCGTGCTAAGGGTACTGTGTGTGGCGTCAAAGTGATTCAAAAGTATGTGATTGTAATTTACCAAACATTTAATAACGTGGTCACTGAGTCTCTGCCATTGTGCAAACAGAGCCTTGAAAACAACCAAATATTGACAAAAGCAGATAATATTTCAATGACAAGAGAATGCAGTCATTTTTTATTATTTAATCCTCTTCTTTATCTCACTTTACTGACTTGTTGTCGTTGGGTACTATAATCATCATAACTTCAGTTCTCTTCGCGGCAAAAACTCATTCCCGCTCATTTCTGTTTCCGAACAATTTTATTCTTCTTAAATCAAAAACCGGTGCCCCAGTTCAGAAATGTCTCCTGCATCGTGGGTGCATTTATAGATATTTTAAGACATACAGTCAGATCTGAAAAAAATACCTAAAAATATTTATTTCGTACTGGAATCAAAACTTCGACACATAAAATCGGTGTGCCGACCGTACCTCCAAGAGAATAATTATTGTCTTTGATTCTGCTGATATTCTCGTTAATGTTAAAAATAACTTTGCAGTGAAAACAGACGAAGATGTTTCGAAAATTATTATTGCTATTTTGTTTTATAATAACGCAAAATGTGAGCGTTTCTACAGCAATAACTGTGGCGGTAAATAGCACGGTGGGGCAAGTAATTGGGCGAGATATGGACTATTTTGAAATGTTTCTGAGCATTCCTTATGGAGTTGTTGATGAGAAGAATCCATTTGGGGTAGGTAAATTTTTTTTTTATGTGAGTTTGCTCTTGACCTTATTCTCCAGGCCAAAGGCGACAGAGTCTACAATGGAATGAGCTTACCCAGAATAATATTCCCTGGTACACATAGCATAGCACTGGTGGAAACGGGTTCAACTAAGCTAGAGTCCTACCACCCAGAACAGGACCGGAGGGACTGTTAGACTTGTACTGACTAAAATCCACGCTGATCCTTCAAGCCTTTTACGTTCCAGTGTTACGGTTACCTAAGATAGTACCGCGACCCCAACAGTCTGGCCCTCTAAGGGGCTGCTGTCAGTTCTTTGAGGCACGCGAACACGACGCGCTGTCGACCCTGGTATGATCCATGAACGTACGGCAAGTTAAACGGGTTCAACATTGACCCCCTACCTAATAAGTCCTCGTATAATGACATAAGCTCAGAATTAGCATTTTTATAAAATACCGAATAAATTAGTAAGTATATTGTGAGGATATAAGTATCTTATAATTCATAAGATATCAAAATGGTAAAAATATTTCACCTTTATCTAAGATTTTATATTATTTTTATACTAGCTTCTGCCAGCGACTTCGTACGCGGATCCTGTTACTTATGCCAGCGACAATGGGGTCGTCAAAATAGAAGATCTGAAACGTCTGATGTCGAATTCTTAGAGTCTGGGGACGGGAAAACAACGGGACGCGTATGACGATTCCAGACGTTCTAAATCTTTCATTTTTGTAAGTCAACAGGAAATGCCCATCAGACTAAACAACTCTTGCTAAGATGTTATTCATATATATGTTATAGTGTAGCTGGGCTCTTGGAGTTCCACATCAGGTGTTCCAGATCTTCAATTTTTATACGACAACAGGGAGTGCTCATCAGGCTGAACAACTCTTGCTAAGACGTCATTACTGTATATGTAATAGTGTAGCTGGGCTCTTGGAGTTCCACATCAGGTGTTCCATATCTTCAAATTTATTTTCTCAGCAGAAATTGCTCATCACGCGGAACAATTTCTATGGCGCTATTTTTGTATCTCTTATAGTTTAGCTGATCTATTGCAGTTCTGCATCAGGTGTTCAAGTTTCCAAGATAAATTATAGCCTATATGTTGCCCTGACTTAATAGCTATACAACAAAAAAAAAAACAATCAAATCCGTCCAGTAGTTCCGAAGATTAGCGTGTATGGAGTAACTTCTCCCGTTTTCCTAACAATTCCCTTCACTGCTCTGCTCCTATTGATTGTAGCGTGATGAAAAGTATACTATAACCAGCGCAGGAGCATGAAAAATAATTGTACCAAGTTTCGTCAAAATCCGTCGAGTAGTTTTTGTTTCTATAACGGTTATACAGACAGACAGACAGACAGACAATAATTTTATTAATTGCATTTTTGGCATCAGTATCGATCCCTAATCACCCCCTGATAGTTATTTTGGAAATATATTTCATGTACAGAATTGACCTCTCTACAGATTTATTATAAGTAGGTATAGATTTAAGACTCACAAGTAAACACTATCATTTCACAGAAAAATGCTAATTCTGATCTTATGTCATTATACGAGGACTTATTAGGTAAAGGTCAATGACCGCTATTGCCATCTTAACTGGCACCAACTATAGTTGGAATCGGTTGGATTGCGTCGCATCGCGTCATCGACAAGTTCCCTTACTCGTACTGCTACAAAGCTTCGCAACAATGGAAACAGTCATTATAGTTTCGTTATGGGGGATATACAAGATTAATAAAACAACGGAAACATGATCATAATCATAATTTTGCTTGTTTTGAGCACCTAAGTCTAAACAAACCTACCTAGCTAATTCTGATACCACTCAGATTGTCTGCGTTATCAAGTTCAAACAAGATGATTATCCAGTGGCGGCCTTAGGGGGGGGCGAACAGGGCACCCGCCCGGGGCCTCGCGCTTGCAGGGGGCCTCGCGCAACGAAGCAAGCAAAAGAAAAAACTAGTAATTTTTATTAATTAAAAACTTTTGATTTTGATTAATTAGTTAATTTTGATTAATTAGTTAATTCCAATCATAGCGGCAAAATTAAATAAGATTTTAGTTTTAGAAAAAATCAAACCATCTATTTTTTTTTATTTATCATCTCAGAGTTGGTTAATTTTGTAAATATTTATTTCTAGTACAATAATTTTGTCGCCTGAACGTACGGCTATTTTAGGTTAAATCTGGTAGTTCAGACTTGTTTATGATGTTGGCCCAATCAGTGACGTAGCGAGATCGAATCTTGGAGGGGGCAAGACTCATTTGCGAGGCCCTTTTCGTTGATGGAGGATGAAAAATATCGCGCGGATGTCTGATTTTTTTTAACCCGTCGTGTGGATCACCGCGTGAGAGGCCTCCTTTTTTTTGATGACTTGATGATAAGATCGCTTTGCGAGGCCTCTTTGCCTCTTTTTGTTCACAGTTAGAAATAAAAAGTAAACAAGTTGTCATGCAACTACGGGGCCTCGCGCGAGAAGCGGAATTGCTAGACCTAAATATGATCGTCGGCGCCATCAGCTTTGGCTCTATCAGTTCTCAGTTAGAAATAGTAGTAGAAGTTAAATTATACTGCTTTACTGAGTGGTAACAAAGTTGAGAATGCCGTTGTCAATTTTATTTTATTAAATCTCTAAGCGCGAGGCCCCATCATGAGCGAGGCTAGCTAGGGTCCGCTAAGCCCGCGCCTAGCTTCGCTACTGGGTCCAATGAATAATCAAAGTTTGAGACCTCAAACACCGAACGCTATTTTGTAAAAAAAATTAAAAAAACCTCGAAAAATTTCGTTCTTTTTTGAAAGTTTTGCGTTTATGACCGTAAAGGACTAGTTGTTGATAATAACTTCTCAGAACGATTTCAAAGATGCCTTTTGCTACAATATGAGAACCGATTTATATCTGTAGACCCAGTAGTTTAAGAGTTGAGCTCGTCGGAAGTTTCGGGAGGTTCCTGTGTCTGATAGGGAGGGAAGAAACGCCCGGGTGTCACCACTGCGAAGATCGCCCGGAGGACACAGTAGAGCATACGGTGCAAGACTGCCCCGCTTGGGCAGAGCACCGACGCGGACGTGTCGTCACGGTGGCGATAGGCGGAGACCTCTCGCGCTCGGCATTGGTTGCGGCCATGCTGCGGGGCGAGACGGAGTGGGAAGCGGTCGCTTCCTTCTGCGAAGCAGTAATGTTCGTGAAGGCGGGCCGTGAGAGAGGGAGGACAGCGTCCTCCCTCCGCCCCAACCGCAGTGGAAGATGCCCGCGGCGTCGGACCTCGGCAGACGATCTCCGGCCACCGTAGGCGCGGGCATGCGGACAGCGAGTAAAGGGCAACTCGCTGTCCGACCATGGACCATGCCCGGGTCGACGGCGCGTCGTGTTCCACGCGCGCCTCAAAGAGCGTCAGCAAAAATGACGGGGCCCCCTCTGAAAGGGCCAAAGCCTGCCGGGGTCGCGGGATTTATTTCCTCACCGTGACCCCGGAACATAAAGGGCTATTGAAGGACACCGTGGATTTTAGTCGGTACAAGTCTGACAGTCCCTCCCGCCCTGCCCGGGGTGGGAGGACTCATTTGATGATTTTACCATGCTAAAAAAAAGGGGCACAAAATCATGCCATTAAAAAAAAACAGCGGTTTAACCGTAGTGCGGCCTAAACCCCTTCAAAGTTCTTTTTCGAAAAAAGTTATAAAATTGGAAAACATTCCAATTGAAGACATGATATCAGATGCCTCTTTCACATTTGTTGTAAAAAAACGTTGATTGCAGATACTTTTGAAAAGCGCTAACTCGGAAGCTTTTGGGTTTACAGAAACCATTTTAGTCTCATATTGTAGTAAATTTATTCTACTTCAAAAAAACGTCGTGCTTAAGTTTCATCAATGTAGTAAACTAAGACTTTAAGGTAATAATCGCCAAAAAGGCAAACAAAGCCTGCAAAAATCAGAACTACTCCATTTTACGCAAACACGGATGTTCAAAGTTCCTGTATGAACTGTAGAATGTTTTAAAACTCAAATTACATTTATTTTATTGTATAACTTTAGCATTTGTCCTGAAACATGACAACCAAACCCACTTTCGCATCACATACTTTTTATAAAGGGCAAGGGGCCTCGCAAAGACTTGCCGCCCGGGGCCTCGCAATGGGTAAGGCCGCCTCTGTGATTATCTATACTTATAACTAGCTTCTGCCCGCGACTTCGTACGCGGATCCTGTTGCTTATGCCAGCAGTCGGGGTCGTCAAAATCGAAGATCTGAAACGTCTGATGTCGAATTCTAGGAGCCTGGGGACGGGAAAACAACGGGATGCGCGAGACGATTCCAGACGTTCCAGATCTTTCATTTTTGTAAGACAACTGGAAATGCCCATCAGACTAAACAACTCTTGCTAAGACGTCATTCTTGTATAATATATATTATAGTGTAGCTGGGCTCTTAGAGTTCCGCATCAGGTGTTCCAGATCTTCAATGTTTATACGATGACAGAAAGTACTCATCAGGCTGAATAACTCTTGCTAAGACGTCATTCCCTTATATGTTATAGTGTAGCTAGGCTCTTGGAGTTCCACATCAGGTGTTCCAGATCTTCAATTTTTATACATCAATAGAAGGTGCTCATCAGGTTGAACAACTCTTGCTAAGACGTCATTCCTGTATATGTTATAGTATAGCTGGGCTCAAGTTCCACATCAGGTGTTCCAGATCTTCAATTTTTATACATCAACAGAAGGTGCTCATCAGGCTGAACAACTCTTGCTAAGACGTCATTCCTGTATATGTTATAGTGTAGCTGGGCTCTTGAAGTTCCACATCAGGTGTCCAGGATCTTCAATTTTATTCTCTCAACAGAAAATGCTCATCACGTGGAACAATTTTTGCTATGGCATCATTTTTGTATCTCTTATAGTTTAGCAGGTCTGTTGCAGTTCTGCATCAGGTGTTCAAGTTTCCAAGATAAATTATAGCCTATAAGTTAATCGAACTTAATACGTATACAACAAAAGAAAAATGATTCAAATCCGTCCAGTAGTTCCGAAGATTAGCGTGCACAAACACACAGACAAACAGACAAACAGACAAACCGACAAACAGACAAACAGACAAAAAAATATTTAATTACAGTTTCGGGTTCGGCATCGATAAAATAACAACCGCTGCTACTTTTTTTTTGTATATTTCCATTGTACAGACACCACTTTTCTACAAATTTATTATATGTATAGATAAATCTGTAGAGAGGTCAATTCTGTACATGAAATATATTTCCAAAATAACTATCAGGGGGTGATTAGGGATCGATACTGATGCCAAAAATGCAATTAGTAAAATTATTGTCTGTCTGTCTGTCTGTCGGTCTGTCTGTCTGTCTGTCTGTATAACCGTTATAGAAACAAAAACTACTCGACGGATTTTGACGAAACTTGGTACAATTATTTTTCATACTCCTGCGCTGGTTATAGTATACTTTTCATCACGCTACAATCAATAGGAGCAGAGCAGTGAAGGGAAATGGGAGAAGTTACTCCATACACGCTAATCTTCGGAACTACTGGACGGATTTGATTGTTTTTTTTTTTGTATAGCTATTAAGTCTGGGCAACATATAGGCTATAATTTATCTTGGAAACTTGAACACCTGATGCAGAACTGCAATAGATCAGCTTAACTATAAGAGATACAAAAATAGCGCCATAGCAAAAATTGTTCCGCGTGATGAGCATTTTCTGCTGAGAAAATAAATTTGAAGATATGGAACACCTGATGTGGAACTACAAGAGCCCAGCTACACTATTACATATACAGTAATGACGTCTTAGCAAGAGTTGTTCAGCCTGATGAGCACTCCCTGTTGTCGTATAAAAACTGAAGATCTGGAGCACCTGATGTGGAACTCCAAGAGCCCAGCTACACTATAACATTTATAGGAATGACGTCTTAGCAAGAGTTGTTCAGCCTAATGAGCACTCTCTGTTGACGTATGAGAGATGAGATCTGGAACAAATGATGCGGAATTCCAAGAGCCCAGTTACTCTATAACATAATTATATATGAATAACATCTTAGCAAGAGTTGCTTAGTCTGATGGGCATTTCGTGTTGACTTACAAAAATGAAAGGTCTGGAATCGTCATGCGCGTCCCGTTGTTTTCCCGTCCCCAGGCTCTAAGAATTCGACATCAGACGTTTCAGATCTTCGATTTTGACGACCCCATTGTCGCTGGCATAAGCAACAGGATCCGCGTACGAAGTCGCTGGCAGAAGCTAGTCCTTACTAATTTTACAATTGCGAAAGTCTTTATATTTGTGTGGCTGCATAAATGTTTTGTTACTTAATTAAAACAGAATAAAATGAACAGATTTTGATGTGGGATACAGAGATAGATAGATAGGCACATTTAACTCTTTTTAACCCGGTTCCGTAAACCGTCCAAACAGATAACCGGGACCCTAGAACGTAAAGGACAATTGTGGAAAACAGTGGAAGTTAGTCAGTGCAAGTCTGACCTCCCCAATTAGGGAAAGAGGACTTATTTGATGATTTTACTACCTAGGGCAAATCAAAACCCGGGCGAACCGCTAGCATAAGCTAGTTAAACAATAAAAAATGAATAATCTGATAGCTTTATCTTGTATGTTCAGTACAATCTCTTGTGTAATACTATTATTTTATGACAAGTCTGTATGAATTTTATAGTAGGTATATATTTAGATTGACTTGTTGGTTTTTAGTGGTCGCAAGCACGACTGATGAGCAAGAGATCCTGTTCCTGGGATTGATTTCAAGTGTTTTTGGGTTTTTCCATCAGATTCTTCAGTAGCGGTCAGTTTGGATCTGTGCCCGGTTGATGGCAATCGCCGTAGCCAGTTAGTTCCATTATGGGACTACTGGGAGCCTCTAAGAAAACCACTTTCCGGGTTTTTTGTCCCAATAGCTACTGGGAGAAAAAACCCCCAAACATATCTAATGCCAGATAGGTACATGGAATTGGGGTTCTGTTCATGCCATTCTTTAGTTTCATTATGGGACTATTTAGGTTTGCCCGCTATTACATAGGTCGTGAACAAAACTGGCGAAAAGTGGGTGTGCTATTAGGAACACTTCTGCTTAACTCCTTGTGGGCCGAAGTTGCTATAGGCTACATAGCACGCAGAATTGATGGTCGATGAGGCCGTAAGGTTCTCGAATGGAAACTACGCACCAGCAATCGCAGCGTAGGATGTCCACTTATAAGGTGGACAGATGATCTTATGAAGATCTCAGAATCGCGCTGGACGTAAACCACTTGTAACAAAACAGGTCCTATTAGAAAGTGGGAGAAGCCTAAGTTCAGCAGTGGACGTCCTGCAGCTGATATGATGATAATGATAATATCAATCAGATCAGTGCTAATCTGCCAATCATTTTCTTTTCAGAATGCAGCGCCTGCCCCCAACTTCGACACTCCACATAATGCGACATATGACTCGGGGCCTGTATGTCCTCAATTCGACGAAGGTACAATTAAAGGAAACATCCAATGCTTGGTCCTCAACGTTTATCGATCAAAGGTTACAACCTCTGGAAAAACATTACCCGTAATGGTCTACATCCATGGCGGAGCGTTCGCTCGGGGCAATGCAAGATACGTCACCTACTCGCCGTCATTCTTACTAAAACATGATGTTGTATTCGTCTCAATGAACTACAGAGTAGGCCCTTACGGTTATCTGTGCTTGCCGAACACTGAGTACAGTAACCAAGCCTTCAAAGATCAGAACCTTGCTTTAAAATGGGTTAAGAATAATATTGCAAGCTTTGGAGGAGATATTAATAATATCATGCTGTTCGGACACAGTTCTGGCTCCATTTCTGTGCATTATCACTTGTTGTTTAACAAGGAATTATATGTCAACAAAATAATTTTGCAAAGCGGTGTAGCTGTGACTCCTTTAGTCAATCAAATGACAGAAACACTTGTCAAAGATGTCGGTTTTGATGTCGAGAATACCAGCTCTGAATATTTCATTAAAACTATATCGACCATAGACACGAACACAATAATCAACATCACTAAATTCTACGACTTCCGACCTTGCGTTGATGGCGAATTTGTCACAAGAAAAATACCGAATTTGAGAAATCTAAAGAATTTAAAACTTATAATCGGTGTGACAGCAAAAGAAATGCTTTACACTTATCCAACACAAGATAAAATCGACAAATTCAACTTTACAGCAGAATTAGGCAAAGCTTTTTCAATTTCTAAGATGGCGGATTTAACTGACGCCATTGATGTAATAAAACGCTTCTATCTTAATGATACTAAGGTTAATGTAATTGATTTTGCATCAGACATAGATTTTAACTATCCAACTGAAAGGACTATTAATTATTACGTACGCAATAACAGTACAGTGTACAGTTATTTATTTTCTTACGATGGCGGGCGAAACTTTTTGAAACTTCGAGACAATATAACAGCTGCTGGTGCGACACATGGCGATGAGCTGGGTTACTTATTTGACATGCCAAGATACGAAATGATGTTGAAGGAGAATTCGACGCCAACTGATTACGTCATCGTCAATAGAATCAGTGAAATGTGGACGAATTTCGCTAAATACGGGTAAGATTTTAGACATTAGAGGACGACTAAGGGAGCTTTACCCATGGCGCGACGCGATTGCAATATGACCGATTCCAACTAAGTAGAAGTGAAAATCATTCTTACCACGACGACATCTATACAACATGTACCGCACGCACATCCTGAAATTAGTTTGTTCAGAATCGTTTATTGAATCGATTTCTATCATTTTTAATATAGGTAATTTTTTTTTTCAAAAATAAGTAAAACTACGGAAATTCCCCATAGACCTCTGTACAGTCAAAACAAACTAAGATAGACCGTAAATCAAGGCAACAAGACTTAAAAGTGCAATTTTATTTGTTTTAATACAAATTCCGTCATTCAATACAAAAAAAAAAGAAAAATAAACCTTACTGCAAAATAACTAATTTAGTTAAATAACAATGCATTTACATGTTAAATTAAAAATTCAATATAATGTATTGTGATTTTAACATAATATTCTAATTGGGGTGTCTGAGGGTGTGCGTTAATTACGTTACATGTTGTATATATCTAGATCTATACATATATAGGGTGACTGGTAATTAGTGTACGATACTTATTTACTTAAACACGTGATTGTGCTCATGATAACCAACAACTTTAATTATGGGAACAAACTTGAAATCGAGAAAAAAATATCAGCTGTTCAGTACATTAAGCAAACATAAATGTACTGAACAGCTGATTTTTTTTTCGCGTTTTCAGGTTTGTTCCCATAGTAAAAGTTGTTGGTTATCATGAGCACAATCACGTGTTTAAGTATCGTACACTAATTACCAGCCACCCTATATACATATAAAAATCATTTCCACTTTTCGTTGTAATTTTATAACTCAAGAACGGGCTCACCTATCCAAAACAAATTTTGAGGCTTTGTTTGGACTATTTAGTAAATGGTTTATGTGAAGTTTGCACAAAATCCGTCGAGCGTCCTTCAATATCCCTTTACGTTCAGGAGCCACGGTTACCCAATAGTCTCGCGACTCCGGCAGGCTTTGGCCCTCTAAGAGGGCCCCGTCATTTTACTGCAAGCTCTTTGAGGCGCGTGGAACACAACGCGCCGTCGACCTGTGCAGGGTCCATGATCGAGCAGCGAGTCGCCCATTATTACTCAGCAGCTGGTTCGTGAGGTGCTCCGACAAACGTTTCTCCGCTTAACGATTCGCCGACACAACGATTCATTCCTGGACGGTTCGACGACAGAACCTTTCCTCGACGAACGTTTCGCCGACAGAACGATTAAGTCATGAGTATTGTGTTTCATGAAGTATTGTATAAATGAAGCCATTTAGACGAAGCCCCGCGTGCGAGGCTTCTATTTCTGTGTTCAGGGTTTAAAGGAACCTAACTAACCGAACTTCGGGGTGCCCCTGATGTCGGATTTAGTTACTAGTATTATAATGTCAAACCATGTCTTTGTCGACGAATCGTTCTGCGGTGAAAGGTTCTGTCGTCGAACCGTCCAGGAATGAATCGTTGTGTCGGCGAATCGTTAAGCGGAGAAACGTTTGTCGGAGTTATGTTTCAGAGTGGGGAGAAATTCCTAATGTGGGGCAAAGTTAAAAAAATATCGTTTTCTTTTTCAGTGACCCCACACCAATGACATCAAATCTTGTGCCAGTGAAATGGATACCAGTTACAGCGGGGGCAAAGCCCTATCTTCAGATAGACGAGAACCTGGAGCTTCACAGCCATATTTTTGCAAAACGTATGGCTTTTTGGGACGCGTTCTATGCCAAATATGGAAAGTTTGCCAAAGGATTCAGTTTAGGGGAGAAATACTTTGGCAATAATGCTTGTGATGTAGATTTAAGTAAATTATTGTTGTTTGTAAGTGTTTCTCTTATGTTTGTATGGCAATAATACGAGTAAAAGTGTTTTGTATTTTTGAGGGCTTCCCTTTCCCCATAAAACTAAAGGCGCTCCCTCACCGGGAGCATTCGCGTGTAATCTACAGGGTGCAATTGAAGTCTTGGGCATTATTTCAAACTAAGGCACTACTCATGATACTAATTGCATTAGGCCTAATCATAAGCAAATCAAAAATATTATTAATGCGAGTATGGAAAACTAAAAATGTAGTAAGTCATATTACATACATAGCAAAAGGCTTATTAATGCAAATAAACACTAAAAGCAATAAAAAAAAATTACGTCTTAAACCCCAATAAGTTTTCAAGTATCAAAATCTCGAGCGCAGTACAGCGCGTTACGAAAAGTAAACAAACATCAATTAATGATACTAACTTGCATTTATAACATTTTTGATTTGCGTAATGCAATTAGTATCATGAGTAGTGTCTTGGTTTAAAATAATGCCCATTAATTAAATTGCACATTTGCACCCTATACAGGTACTTATAATAAATCTGTAGAGAGGTCATTTCTGTACATGAAATATATTTCCAAAATAACTAGGTATCAGGGGGTGATTAGGGATCGATACTGATGCCAAAAATGCAATTAATAAAATTATTGTCTGTCTGTCCGTCTGTCTGTCTGTCTGTATAACCGTTATAGAAACAAAAACAACTCGACGTATTTTGACGAAACTTGGCACAATTATTTTTCATACTCCTGAGCTGGTTATAGTATAATATACACCGGAGTGTTCAGCATGGCAGCACGATAGTGTAGGGCTCCGCACGCAGGCACGCAGGAGCCTTGCCGCAGCGGTTCTTGTTGGATCGCTGACGGCGCTTCCTCCTTTGCACCGTTACGAAACCATCATCATCAACTGCCCGTTTCGGTGCCTTTTTAAGCACGGGCTTACGAGGAGCGCCAGGCGCACTTGCGGTGACGCTAGCAAATTCCTTTGAGGACTTGAAAACTTTCTTTTCACAACTCGTTTAAAGAACTAAATAATATTATCATTTATGATTCAAGTTGTGTTTAAAAGTAACGAGAATTAACCCAAAAATATGATAATTCATCTCGTACTCGTCATTTCAATCTTCAAGAGTTATTCCTGCAAGTGACGTGTATTGTAACCGTTGATTGTAACTAACTCACCCACTTGGAGAGATATTTGAGGTGGCCGAATCAGAACATAGTTATTATTAATCTTACGTGAAGAATGTGGTGAGTGTTTTAAATTAGAAGTTTTGAAGTGGCTCGAAGCTTTCTTTTATTCACATCGTCAGTATTGAATAATGTATACTTACCTAGTTAGTTTTTTTTGGCTGGCCTATCCTGACTCAGGAGCCATGGCACGCTACTGGTTCGAACTGTAATGCTCGCGTGTAACTGTAATGAATTATCCAAAAAGTTGTCAACGTCGCAAATAGCTGTCAAATTATTTACATGTTTTATTTAATTTTGGCAATTTTACTGTATGGAAATAAGAAATATGGCTATAATAGCGGCCCCCATCCAACAAACATGATATTTTTGCCGTTTTTTTTATAATATAGTGGTCGTGCACGAGTCCGAATCCGAGTTGATGATTTTACCACCCATTTTAAAATAAAACATTTATATAATAAATTGTGTAAATTATTTTAATTAAAATAATATAACCCGCCGTCTTAGATTTACGGTAAGACTAAATTTTTTTGAAGTATTTTCCTTATTTGTATTTGTGTTTTATTTCTCTTCTTTCTCAACCTCTGGAGAATGGAGGGGAAGCGTTAGTTTCCAAATAGTAGATACCGGATTGTCTGAAAAAAAATGAATAAAAATTAGTGCCAGTTATGTAGTTATGTAGCCAGCCATCATTAGAGTTGGCGAATGTGTAGTTCTAATAGGAGTGTAACGGTCGTTAAGCGAGTATCGCTGAGCTAGTATCGTTGAGTGAGTATCACTGAGCGAGTATCGCTGAGCAAGTATCGCTCAGCGAGTAATGCTGAGCAAGTGTCACTGAGGGAGTATCTGTGAGCGAATATCGCTGAGTGAGTATCGTTGAGTGAGTATCGCTGAGTGAGTATCGCTGAGCGAGTATCACTGAGCAAGTATTATCTTTTCACGCCCTCGCCCCGGTTGGTTCGAACACACAGTCATACACGCACATATGCCTAAGAAGCATAACCTCTATGCCACAACTGTTACCTAAAATCTCGTCTGCCCTAGGTCTCTATGGCTGAAAAACCCTCAGAATGAGCTTTGAAACTCATGTAATTTATTTCATCACCACTGTTCTCAAAACGGTGAAGGAAAACATCGTGAGGAAACCGGCATGTCCTAAGACCAAAAATTCGAAGACATGTGACATCCACCAACCCGCACTGGGCCCGCGTAGTGGATTATGGCAAACTGCCTCTCTCAGAGAGGAGGCCTGTGTCCCAGCAGTGGGAACATTTATAGGATGATGATGATAAGGTACTTAACTGGCGGACAAAACAGATTTTCACTTTATTTATGCAGTAATCTACCCTCTTCTTACCCAGTCTTCGGCACAAGTCCTCCCATACGCAGATTGCCCCATAGCTGACAGTTGCCTGTCATGGCGGTCACGTAGGAGAGGCAGCGCTGGCCGGTGAAGCCTCCTCTTGTTAGGGACTCCGCCATGTAGTGGAAAGACCTGGGAAATGAAGAACAATGGCATTTTGAGAAGCGGATTCTTCACTGCCTTTTCCCAACTATATTGTGGTCTGCTTCCAGTCGAACCAGATGCAGCTGAATGTATTTTACATGAAGCGACTGTCTATCGGACCTCCACAAATCAAATAAAATCAAATCAAAAGCATTTATTTCAAGTAGACCAGTTACAGGCACTTTTGAATTGTCAAAGACATAAAAAATATAAGTAAGTAATTAAATAATACAAAGTTATGGTGCTACAGTCCCAGTCACAAGACATAAAAACTGTGAAAGTACCGTAGATGCCCACAACACAGTAACTGGGTAATACATTACCCCATGGTAAGATTAGTTGTCAGACTTTAGAGCTTCTGACTAACAGTTACGATTATCAAAGATCTGAAAATGCCTGCGGGGACCAACGGCTTTACGTGCTTTCTGAAGCACGGAGGAAGCTCGCTATGACAGATGGCCACCCATCTATAGACCAACCTCGGCAAGCGCGGCTTAACTCGAAGGATCGATCTGTGCAGCTGTAATTATTTAGCCTTGAGCTTCTTTGTGTGCAGACCTAACCTGAAATAGTAAAAAACTTCCTTTAGTTAAAATCAAAACCTTACCTTGAATGATCACAATCGTTAGAACTACATCCCGGCATGCCAATGCCCCCGTTGGGGTAGAAGTCAGCGTCCCCTAAAGTGGCCAAGTAACCTAGGAAGCCGGCGTTAGTGTGGATGACTTCGGTGTAGACTCCGTCACTGGAGCGGAACTTGTCGTTATTCTGACCCGTCCAGCCTGGAAGTGCTGGATCTAGAGCTGAAATTGAAGAAATTATGGTCTTATTAAAGTCTGACTGGCGATAAACCTACAAAGGCCTTAGCACTAGATTTCTGTATTTTAAAGAGACGAAGTGGGAAGCTGTCGCCTCCTTCTGTGAAGCAGTCATGGCGGGATGCGTGAGGGAGAGGACTGCGTCCCCCTCACGACCCAGCCGGAGTGGTAGATGCCCGTATTGACAGACATCGCAAGACAATCTCCGGCCACCGTAGGCGAGGGCATGCGGGCGGTCTGTAATGGGCGAATCGCTGTCCGATCATGGACCATGCCCGAGTCGACGGCGCGTTTTGAAACAGCTGTCAGCACAATTTCAGGCACCTTTAGAGGCCAAAAGCCTGCCAGGGTCGCGGGACTAACGAGCTACCGTGACTCCGGAACGTAAAGGGCTGTTGAAGGACACCGTGGATTTTAGTTAGTACAAGTCTGACAGTCCCTCTTGCTCTGCCCTGGGTGAGAGAGGACTTATTTGAATGATTTTACCACGATAAAAAAAGATGTATTTTTTGAACTCACCTGTGACGTATGCGATGTTTCCAGCGACGTTCCTGCCAGCGATGCCGACCTGATGTCCCCCAAGACTGTGTCCCACGAGGTGGTACATGCCGGGAACTGCTCCAGTGGCTGAGTTCAGCCAGTTTATAAATCTGGCTACACTTTCACCTGGAATTAATTAGAAATTATGTTGTACTTGGCGGATTCGGAGAGAAATTGTTATTTTATTGTACCTAGTTGTTGTTAACCCTTTAGTTCGCAAGGAAACAAAATCTGTATTTTTGTGTTTTTTTTTAGTTTATATGTATATAAATAGTGTATATATGTACCGAAAAATGTGTTAAAAAATCTAGCTTGTGTAGTCTTTGGAAAAACCTACGTTAAAAATACTCAACGTTGCGATGTATTGAAGAAATAAGGTGGTAAAATGAACGTTGAGTATTTTCGACATCGCGATGTATGTAGGTTTTTATGAATTTAATAAAATAAACCCTTATTCACAATTATCACGCATTTTAAATAAAAAATACAATTGAAAAAGACATAAAAAGAACAATCAGTCATGACAATTATAAAAATGAACGATAAATCACCTTAGGTATCTACTGTAAAACATGATAGTTATAAGAACTGTTCCTTTTTGATACAAAAAAAATTCGTAAGATAATATTTTTTCTGATTTTTTCGTACATTTTGACCGGCATGATATCTGCAATCGGAAGATATTTTAATTCACGACTCCAATAATAATTAATATTTTCTACTACGCCCATCATAAGAATTATGGCTAAAAAGTCCCGATAGAGATATTTGGAGAGATATTTGTCCCCATTAGAGATATTTGGCAGCATCATTTTGTACAGAATTTAAGTATGTATGTTGTATGATCTTTAATCAATTATTGCAAACATCTTCTGAAAAAAAAACCTGTAAATGTAGTCTAAAGGGGACATCGCTCTTGAATCCAGCGGAACTTCAAGTACACTGTTAGTTCTAAATATGCTGCATGTCTTAATTTTTCAGCAGTTTTCCATTTACCCGTTTTCCACGACAGTTTTCTCGCTTACTTGTTGTTTTATAAGCTTCAATTTTAGGTATTGTATTCGTTCGCCTTTTGGAGCGATGTATTTGTAGAAACTTGTGGCGATAAGACAGATGAAACTTAGGTGACAAAATAGATGAAACATGGGGTGATCAAATAGGCGAAACTGACTGGAGAACTGGAAAGTGATGTGAAGGTTTATATGGAGGGAACATGTTATTCATGACGAGTCTTATCCGATGAAAAAACTGTTCCAATGACCAGTTTTTTCATCGGATAAGACAGGCGGGAGAGACTCATTTGTAGAACTATCAAGGTCCAAGTTATTTAGTGACTAAGGCTATGACCAGGGTTTGGAGCTGGAATAAGAGGTTTCAGGTTCTTTCGTCCCGTCTTCAAATAACTTCATCGTCAGTACTAGTAGGTACTGCTACTTTCTGATGGGGCATTCTTTGGCGAAAATAGTGACATAACTTTCAGCGTTCTTTGCCATATTGGCTTAAGTCTGAAGCTAGCAGAACAAAAAAATATGAAAACACATTCATAGCATGTCAGTAAATAAAATATATTGGACAAAACACCAATATATATATTTTTTTAAATATATATTCATGCTAAGTAAATCATTAGCAAAGCCGCAATGTTGAACATGCTCAACATGCATATTACGAAGTTCTTTTCCGGTTAAGGCGCAACGTTGAGAATATTCAACATATCACTTTATGAACTCTGTGCTCGCAAGTTAGTCAATATAATGTAGTAATTTGTAATTATAATAATACAATAGCCTTCTAGAAATAAAATACCGGTGTCCACTATCAGAAAAAACTCTCAAAAATATTTTTTATGCAATTAAATTATTTGTAATCCGCGGTGTCACTGCGACCGTGATGCCATTTTGCAAAAACCTGACGTAAAATGTCTACAGAAATGTCAAACTATTTTCTTTTTACAATTGCTTTTAGTTATTAATTGTGGGCATCAAATAAAAACTTATAAAAAGTGTCTAATTTTTTATCACCTTTTTTTTAAAGTGAGCGTTGAGCCGGCTTGTCGTTGCGAGCTAAAGGGTTAAAGGCAGACCGTATGAAAATACAGCAGTGAAGTAATAATATAGTAGTTGGGGAGCCCAGGAAGGGATTTTTCTGTGACTCCAGCGCGTCAGATTATTATAAGGGAGAATCCTTGCACCCTTTAATGTACCTGTACCAAGTATCAACCCTTCATCTGGTGGGGTTTGTTTGGGAGAACCCAACGACGTTATAATACTAGACTACGCATGCACGATCTAAGGAACAAAAATTATTCTGCCAACTCGCTGAGGTACTACGTAAGCGAGGGGGACGGGGTACTGCGTTGTGATTGGCTAACTCAAGGTCTGTTCTGTCTCAACGTATGTTTACG
This sequence comes from Agrotis clavis, assembly GCA_954870645.1. Taxonomy (NCBI): domain Eukaryota; kingdom Metazoa; phylum Arthropoda; class Insecta; order Lepidoptera; family Noctuidae; genus Agrotis; species Agrotis clavis. Next base: position 12,424,960 of record OX940944.1, on the reverse strand, counting down.
GCTCACAGGATTGGTCGAAATTCGACGAATTTAAGACTTTTTTGCCTAATGTGTTGGCAGACATCGGTCGCCTGTTATTAGGAGTCTAGTATTATATCGTCGTTGGGAGAACCCATCAAATTATTAAAAAAAAATCGATCCGCAGAAATATATAGTTTTTCTGACCGAGTTCGGCCACGGCGGCCTATCTCAATAGCCATCTGCACGGAAGATATTTTAGTGAAGAGCGTGTGTGCGCAGGCACAGATGCACTCTCTGTTCCTTTTACAGATTTTACCCATGGCGCGACGCGATTTCAAATCGACCGATTCCAACTACAAGTAAAATCAAACTTACCACTACGACTTATGACATAAAACACGTTGTTATCTACGGGTAAATGAAAAACAAAACACGATCGCCACGACGACGACGCGACGTCAAGTCATTGCATCATTATTTCTTAAGACAATCGTCTACCGAGCGCTCGTACTTACATACTAAAAGAGAAAACGTTTTCCTGCCTCTAAATGTTATTCTATTATCTCAATGATATTTTAGAATGCTTCTGACATAGTAAAAAACTAGGTTTATAGGTTTTCTTTTTTTCAAAAGTAACTCTTAGGCGCCTGTAACTTTCAAACTACTATAAATTTTGAAAAAAAGAAAACCTGTACCTAAACCTAGTTTTTTACTGTGTCAGAAGCATTCTAAAAATCATTGAGATAGGATAACATTTAGGGGCAGGAAAACGTTTTCTCTTTTAGTATGGACGAGCGCTCGGTAGACGATCGTCTTAATGGCAAGGTTGATTTTCACTTGTTAGTGTGGCTAAATAATTACAGCCGCACAGGCCGATCTCCCGGGTTAAGCCGCGCTTGCCGAGGTTGGTCTGTGGATGGGTGACCATCTGTCATAGCGAGTTTCCTCCGTGCCTCGGAAAGCACGTAAAGCCGTTGGTCCCGGCTGTCATTTGTAGATCTTTGACAGTCGTTACTGTTAGCCAGAAGCTCTAAAGTCTGACAACCAGTCTTACCATGGGGTATCGTATTACCCAGTTACTGGGTTGTGGAGGTCCGACAGGCAGTCGCTTCATGTAAAATACTGATATTCAGCTGCATCTGGTTTGACTGGAAGCCGACCCTAATATAGTTGGGAAAAAGGCAGGCAGATGATGAGTTGGAACCTGTTGAATTGCGTCGCATCGCGCCATAGATAAAGTCCCTTTCTCACATATTTCATCCAAATCCGTTTTTTGAGGGGTACCAATGCACAGATCTTAAGACCACTAAACCGATGAAATAGCTAAGTGTACACCATCTCCAATCAAATTCTTTTACTTACCAGAAGGTACAGTGTTAGCAAGAGCAGTGAAGTAGTTGATGGAGCCAGCACCAGCGCTCCAGTCCACCACGATAACGTTCACGTCTTCAGCCGACAGGAACGCTGAGGAGAAGCAAGAAAATTAGTGGCATCCACATTTTGAGAAGAAGCATATTGTGTAGCAGCAGCCATGGGGCATGCAAGGGCGAGCAGAGAGTAAGGGGTAGCTCGCCGTTCGATCAAGGAACAGGCGGGCAGATAGTAATCCACGTGCGCCTCTTTTTTTTTATCGTGGCAAAATCATCAAATGAGTCCTCCCGCCCACGGCGGGACAGGAGGGACTGTCAGACTTGTACTGACTAAAATCCACAGTGTTCCTTCAATAGCCTTTTATGTACCAGGGTCACGGTCACCAGGTGGGACAGTCTCGCGACCCCGTCAGGCTTTGGCCCTCTAGGGGCCCCGTCAGATTGCTGAAAGCTCGCTTTCAGGCGCGCGTGTAACACAACGTCGACCCGGGCACGGTCCATGGTCGGACAGCGAGTCGCCCATTACTCGCCGCCCGCATGCCCGCGCCTACGGTGGCCGGAGATCCGTCCGATCCGTCCGTTGCCGTGGGCGTCTCCCGCGGCGTCTGGGATGGAGGGTGGACGCAACTCTCCCTCACGCGGCCCGCCTCCCCCTTCGCAAGCATGACTGCTTCGCAGGAGGCATGGAGACTACGAAGGGCTTATTGACAGATTTTCTACTTTATTTCCTGGAGCATAATCTTTAAAATACACAGACAAGCAGCACCTTCAGCGCTGTCGTCGCTGAGTCTATAAAGAATAGCAGTATACAGCCCCCCTAGCCAAGTCACAACAAGTCGCAAACGATAATCGTAAACGCTCGTTATTCCCCAATAGATTTTCAACTTTATAGCCTAGAGCCTAAAGTTGAAAATCTATTTAAGATTTCTGAGCGTTAGCGAAAGGCAAGATCGAAAACGATAAGCAATCTTCATTAGATCTTCAACGTTATACCCAAGCACATAAAGTTGAATATCTACTAAAGCCTACTCAGCGTTTGCGTTTATCGTTTGGCTACAAGGCCAGGTTCCAAACCCCAACTCACCAGGTACCAACACAGTGTTGAAGTCAGCAGTGACAGAGTCCAGCCATCCATGGATGAGGACGATGGTCCGCCTGTTGGGATTGTAGTTCGTGATGCCCAGCAGACCCGTGCTGCCGATAAGGAGTGGTTGGCTTACTGTGGGGTTCTGTCTGAAAGATGAATTGAGTTTATTTTAGGGCGACCTGATGGAATTGTAAAACTGGTAATAGGTAGGCTATTTTATTCAAAAGTTAGAAAGTTAGTGTTAGGGGCAGGCGAACTCAGCGGGGCCGTGCCTCCTAACCTTGAAGAACTGTATAGGATGATCGTGTCCAGGGCAGCAAAATGAAAGACTCGGTTGAAGAAAATCTGCATGTGCGGAGCGAAGGCGGTGGTGTATAGTGGCGTCTTGAGTTGGCCGTGGTCGTCAGTGGAGTGTCCTTTTTGCGTAAAGTTGTGCAATATTTATAGCCGGCGACAGTGGCGCCGGCAATCGTGGGCGGCGGAAGGCCTTAAATCTCTTAGCCAATCAGAAGGCTTGTGCACGCCTGGGCGTGTGTGTGTGTTATTTGTATTGTGTACCTCATGCAGTTGCTTTATTTATAAAGTACATGGTTTCTTATATCTAATACACATTATATACACAATAAAAGGCTTAAAAAAGGTAAGTACAATGGGTAAAGAATAAAAACTTAAATAACTACATAAAAAAGGTACAAAGTAAACAAATTTAGATATGTAAAAGACTTATTTTCTATGTGTATCCTAACTTAAAACTAAGCTGTTATTTACAGTTAGATTTTCAAAACAATATTTGACCCGTTTTTTTTTCCTTTTGTTTCGTAATCAAAAATTGACGAAGATTTACAACGCTTCTAATAATCACAAAACGTCACGCGGTCGGTATAATTTTACAAGCGTGACGTTTATGACGTTACAAAGCTCCCACTCCTGAATTTCGAAGCGTTTTACCTATTTTTGTCAATATTAATCGAGTAAAAAAAAACACAAAAAAACGTGTTTATTATTTTTTAATACACCAACTGGCGGACTTAAATGTGCGTGGAACAGTGGTATCTGCCCAAAATCTGACTAAAATCCACGGTGGCCTTCAATAGCCTTTTACGTTCCGGGGTCACGGTAATTCGTTCGTCCCGCAACCAAAAGAAAAAAATCAGGAAAAATATTAAGGTAGAGGTTTTTTTTTTAAAAAAAAACTAGGAATTTCTCTTGTGTCGTGGGTGCGTTTACAAACATACAAATAACTCACTACTAGGTACTTGTAGATCATACAAATATTTGCTCCGTGCGGGAATCGAACCTGCGACTCACAGCGCAACAGTCTAATCGCTCACCCACTGCGCTAACCGTGCCGTCAAGTCAGGTTTCTTACCTTGTGAACAAATGGTAGACATTCTGCCGATCAGGGTCATATCTTGCGGCCCCAGCAACATCGCTGACTGTTCCCCATAAGTCTACCAGGTGGAGTTCTTTCGGACCCTGGACGTATTGGTACCGAAGACCATCGTCCAGCTTCCTGATTACTGGGTCGTAGGGTAAGGCTGCAAGAAGAAGCATGAACATGATCAGCCAATATGCTGGGTGCGAGAGGATAGCGTCTTCAAATGGTCATATTACTGGGGCCATAAGATCTGTAAATAGGGTCTTTGACTTTTAAAATCTAATTAAGTATTCTATAATTTTGATTTAAAAAAAAATTCGAAGTTGGACCTAGTTAACTGAACAATCTGACCAAGGTAAGTATAATGGTCTACAACTTCGCCCCAAGCAACCTTGTCTTGAGACACTGTGCTATGGGATTCTCGATGAGAAGATATCACGTAGCTTCCCAAACGCTGCCCATCCGAGTTGGTTTCTTTGGGCGACCTCTTTCTCGAAGTTGGACCTACTTAACTGAACAATCTGTCCAAGGTCCAAAGTCTACAACTTCGAGAGTATCATTCCCAACAACAACCGGTACGTGTGCCACAGGACATTCGACATGACTTTCGTCTTGTCCATGTTCATTTTAAGGCCGACCCGTTGGGAAACGACACTGAGGTCGCTGAGCATAGCATTGAGGTACTCCAACGATTCTGCCATGATGACTATATCATCGGCAAAACGAAGGTGAGTGATGTATTCACCATTGATATTGAACAAGGGATACCTTTTTTTTCCTGGTAAAATCATCGAATGAGTCGAGGGAAGAGCTGGAGGGACTGTCAGACTTGTACCGACTAAAATCCACGGTGTCTTTCAATAGCCCTTTACGTACTAGGGTCACGGTTACCTGATGAGACAGTCCCGCGACCCCGGCAGGCGTAGATGGAAAAAGGCAGGCAGATGATAATTTGATCGTCTTAATATGATAGTATTTCCTATTTTATACTTATGCGCTTTATCATCAATTCCGTGTTATTATCTTACATAAAATGCAAATGATAAGATTGTGATTTTAAATCTCTTTTTTATTGGATTAAGACTAAAATGTACCACACAGCAAGATTAGGCGAAGTTATGGAAACCGTAGAGAGAAAGAAAAAATAATATCATGACTGTCCATCAGTCAGTACTCAATTTTTATTGCATTCCATATGTTACACAGATGCTAGATGGTAAAAACCAGTTAATGGTACAATATGGACCCTGTCGAGCTACAAAAATTAGGAATAGCAATTCAGCCCTCTTCCTCAGCATCTCTTTTGATCTGACGAATAGTTATAATAATTACGAGTACGTCCACGTAAGAACCAATTACGCTCTGGTGTCATCATTGTGTGGTCCACCAGGAGGACACGGTTTAGCATACAGTGTAGGTACTACTCCGCTTAGACGGAGTACGGACACGGTCCTCGTACAAGCGTCCGGCGATGGCGACCGCTCACATTCGGCACCCAGTCAGGCCATGTTACGGAGCGAGGGGAATGCGAAGTAGTCACCTCCTTCTACAAAGCGGTAAAGCTAGCGAAGGAGGAAGAGGAATGTATGAAGTGAGAGTAAATTCCCCTCCGCAAGCCCCGGCCGTTGTGGGAGACGTTCTGGGTGACAGGAATCGCGGGATGATCAGCACCCACCATTGTGGGCTCGAGATTGCGGACGGCGAGCAATAGGTAGGTAACTCTCCGTCCGTCCCCAACCAAAAATGTTTAAAATACGTCACAAGGCGCTGCCAATGTTGAATTCGCGTACTTACAAAGTATGCACACGCGTACGTACCTCTGGGTTAAGCTGCACTTGCCGAGGTTGGTCTGTGGATGAGTTACCATCCATCATAGCGAGTTTCCTCCGTGCCTTGCAAAGCACGTAAAGCCGTTGGTATCGGCTGTCATTTGTAGATCTTCGACAGTCGTTACTGTTAGTCAGAAGCTCGCAAGTCTGACCACCAGTCTTACCATGGAGTATCGTATTACCCAGTTACTGGGTTGTGGAGATTCGATAGGCAGTCGCTCCAATTAAAATATTGATATTCAGCTGCATCACCAGAAATAAATAAATATCTCACCTGCAACTGCCGCCAAGCTGAATAAAACCAATGCTACAACTTTGCCCATGATTGATGATTGAATGTTACATTAAATTACAACAATTAACATGGTCAATTAATCGCGGACCCTGCGCGAAATTGTTATCTTTAAGATATGATTTAATTAAGTAGGTAATTAGTGTTAAAAGATTAAATAAAACTAGCTAACAGTCCAGGGTTTTCTTATTGCGCGGGCGGTTGGTTTCCAGTCAAACCAGATGCAGCTGAATATCAGTATTTTACATGGAGCGACTGCCTATCAGACCTCCACATCACAGTAACTGGGCAATACGATACCCCATGGTAAGACTGGTTGTAAGACTAGAGCTTCTGACTAACAGTAAGGACTGTCAAAGATCTACAAATGACAGCCGGGAGCAACGGCTAGCGACTTTACGTGCTTTCTGCACGGAGGAAACTCGCTATAACAGATGGTCACCCATCCACAGACCAGCCTTGGCCGACAAATCTTCTAGAAGATCAGCCTGTGCGGCTGTATTATTATTTAGCTACGAACTTCTTTTTAAGATTTTTATGTATAGATTTTATATGAACTTAAGGCCACTGATTACAAACTACTATCAAATTAACACTCTTACTATAAATGATGAATTATTACAAGATTATGATAACACTCTTATCAGTTATCTTTTGACAGGTGTGAGTAATCTGAAATTGTTGTTAAGGACTATAATTATCAGCTTATAATATTCCCACTGTTGGGACACATGGCCTCCTCTAGATTGAGGACGGCGAGTAAGGAAGCTCGCCGTCTAATCAAGACCCAAGATGACCCCGCGTCATGTTCCCGCGTCAAAGCAGCTTTCAGAAATCTGATGGAGCCAAAGTCGCGTGAATGTCTAAACAGTTAAATGTGGCCATGCAACGTAAAGAGCTATTGAAGGAATACCGTGGCCTTTTTTCAGTACGAGTCTTCCGTTCTGTCGACCAAAAAATTAGCCAAAGGTTCAAAGATTTTCTTTGGAAAGAAAAATTCGAACCACGGGCAGGATTCGAACCTGCGACCTTCGGATTCAGTACATCTGAAGGTTTAGCCAAAGGTTTTTTTTTTTAATTTGATGATTGTACATTCGACCCATTTTTTTTCCGCACGTGAATAGCAGAACTAGATTACAAAATCTAGCACAAAACTACAAAAAACGAGGACACAATGATGAATCTAAACAGAAAGTACTAGGAGAACAGGATCAAAACTTGTTTACGAGGGAAATAATCTCTTAGGTGAACTTTACAATAACCCGGAGGAATGTGTATGAACAAAACGGCTCTTTGTCAATAAGAGTCTAACAGTCCCGTAAACTCCACCCAGGGTTCATCAGCCTATAATGTTCCCACCTGGGACACAGGCCTCCTCTCTGTGAGAGGGAGAGGACCACAATCCACCACGAGGGCCCAGTGCGGGTTGGTAGATGTCACATGTCTTTGAATGTTTGGTTCTAAGACATGCCGGTTTCCTCAAGATGTTTTCCTTCACCGTTTTGAGAGCAGTGGTGATGAAAAAGCTGCTACATTGTTACGTGCTCAAAATTCTCTTTTGTCTCACAACAATTTTAGTTTCTTTTTTGGGTCGGCAGAACAAATAAAAAATCGTAATTTAAATGATAATTTTATTATTTCATCCACGAGAGAACGGTGAGTTTGCATTGGTTTCCAAGTAGTAGATGCCTGAAGATCTGAAAAGAAAAGAAAATGGTGATCATCATATGCCTGTCTTTTCCCAACTATATTGTGGTCTGCTTCCAGTCGAACCAGATGCAGCTGAATATCAGTATGCTACATGGAGCGACTGACTATCGGACCTCCACAACCTATTGACTATGCGACCGCCTTTTGAAGCAAACAGAATCAAACGCGGCACGGTTGGCGAGTGATTGTTATTGATGGGTAGTTCTTCGAAATTTGATTCTTTGACTGATTCATATGGTCAAATTTAAATTTCACTTTCAGCTCAGTAACACATGTTCATATGAAAATAGATATTCCAAATAACATTTATTTGTTTGAGGGACTCCTTTTTACAAAGTAGTTTTTAAGATATCGACGTTTAAAAATTTTGTGCCCAGATGAATCAGAAATTTTTACAGATGAATCAGGAACAGAAATAAAAATGGAAAACTTTAAATAAAAATGGGCTTTGTATTAAGAAAATAATCACAATATTTTAATAACAATAATATTTTTTTATAAAACAATTAATTATCAGTGATCATATCAAGGAAAAATTTGGTCAATTCAACAATAAAATTCTTTTTTTTCAATATAACATTCATAGAAATAAATACTTACAGAAAAGCGAGAATTTTGTTATAAATAGGTACCTACTAGATAGTTATTTTAATGCTACGTTATAATATTCTCCCTGTTTCCTTTTGTTTTTTTTTTCTCTTTCTGTTCAAATATAATTCTTTCATTTTTAATTTCCACGCAGCATAGATACTTGTCTGGATCTTTACTTATTTTCCATCTTAGAAGGATGAAAAATTCGTACGTTCTGTGAGTCTCTTTTTCTCATACATTCATTTTTTTCCATCTTTTCTACTATTGATAGTGGCATTGTTGTGAACAGCAATATAAAATAAAATAAAATAGATAGAGTTTGACTTATGAATAAATACCGAAGAATAATGTCAAAATTATCTCACACACACTCTACTGACATTTTTTTTTTTTTTTTTTTAGTGTGGTAAAATCATCAAATGAGTCCTCCAACCCCGGGCAGGGCGGGAGGGACTGTCAGACTTCTACTGACTAAAATCCACGGTGTCCTTCATAGCCTGTTACGTTCCGGGGTTACGGTAAGGGAATAATCCCGCGACCCCGGCAGGCTTTGGCCCTCTGAGAGGGGGGCCCCGTCATTATGCTGACGCTCTTTGAGGCGCGCGTGGGACACAACGCGCCGTCGACCCGGGCATGGTCCTTGGTCGGGCAGCGAGTTGCCCTTTACTCGCTGCCCGCATGCCCGCGCCTACGGTGGCCGGAGATCGTCTCGCGACGTCCGTCGCCGTGGGCGTCCTTCACCGCGGTTGGGGCGGAGGGAGGACTCTGTCCTCTCTCGCTCGCGGCGCGCCTCCTCCTTCGCGAGCATTACTGCTTCGCAGAAGGAGGCGACCGCTTCCCACTCCGTCTCGCCCCGCAGCATGGCCGAAACCAATGCCGGGCGCGAGAGGTCTCCGCCTATCGCAGCCGTGAGGACACGTCGGTGCACCGCCCAAGCTGGGCAGTCCTGCACCGTATGCTCCACCGTGTCCTCCGGGCGATCTTCGCAGTGATGACACCCAGACGTTTCCTCCTTCCGCATTAGACACAGGTACCTCCCGAAGCACCCGTGCCCGGTGAGGACCTGCGTCAGGCGGAAGGTAAGGACGCCATGACTTCTCTCCAACCACTCCTCAAAGAGGGGTCTTACCGCCGCAATTGCGGCGTGCCCGGCCGTCGGTCGCGACAGTCGTTCCTTCCATACTGCCCTGAGATCGCGCCGGAGGTCTTCGCGCCGCGCCTCGACTTCGCGAGGCAGCGGGGTCACGCCCCGGCGCTGCGCCTCCACGCGCCACTCATAGACGCGTTGGAGGGCAGTCGCCTCCAGATCCCAAGGCAGCAATCCGGCAAGCAGGTTGGCCGATTCGCCGGCAATCGTGCGGTATCCCCGGATCATTCGGATAGCCATGACCCTCTGGCATGCGACCAGCTTCTGTGGTCGCGTCCGGATGCTCAGGGCCCACACAGGGGCCCCGTAGAGGGCCATGGACCGCACGACGCCAGCGTACAGCCTACGGCAGGAAGCGTTTGGCCCGCTGAGATTGGGCAGCAGTCGCCTGAGGGCGGCCGCTGCACGGTTCAGCCTTGGGGCCAAACTCAGGAAATGCTCCCTGAAGTTCCACCGGCTATCGAGGACGAGTCCCAGGTACTTCATCGTCCCCTGTACGCCGATTGGAACTCCTTCCACCGTAATGCTGTAACTCGACGGTGGCGCGTTACGGCAGCCATGAAAACACATGGCCTCCGTCTTGTGCAGCGCCACCTCGAGTCCCAACCGCCGGATCCTGTCGACAACTGTCGCGACCGCTTCCGTCGCCACGTCGGCCGCCGCCTGGTGCGATTCTCCCTGTGCAAGGACGAGCGTGTCGTCAGCGTAACAAATTACGCTGACGCCGTCAGGGAGGTCGCTGCGCAGCACCCAGTCGTATCCGATGTTCCACAAGGGCGGTCCCAGGACCGAACCCTGTGGAACACCGCACGACATCTCTCGCCGGTTCCACTCTCCCCGGTGACCGGGGTAGATGACGGCTCTGTCCGTCAGGTAATCCTCGACTATTCGGCGGAGGTAGGGCGGCACCCGGTGATACCGGAGTGCCTCCCTGATGCAACTCCAGGGCAGGGTGTTGAAGGCATTGGTGATGTCCAGAGACACCGCCAAGACGACCCTGCCCCGGGCCACTGCATCCCCCGTCGTGAGGGCTCTCACGCGCATGATTGCGTCCACCGTCGAGCGCCCCCTGCGGAAGCCGAACTGGCTCTCCGACGGGTTCGGACCCACCCGATTCAGGTGCCCGGCGAGGCGGTCTGCAATGACTCTCTCAAAGAGCTTGCCCACCTCGTCGAGCAGCACGATGGGCCGGAATGCGGACGGAGAGTCCGCAGGGCGCCCGGACTTCTGGATCAGGACCAGTTTCCCCGTCTTCCAACGAAGCGGGAACCGGCCCCTCTCCAGGCACGCGCTTAAGAGCCCCCCTAGTCGAGGCCCGAGAGTCCCGAAGGCCAGGACCCAGGCTTTTCCTGGCAGGCCGTCGGGTCCTGGGGCGGTATTTTTGGCTTTGAGCCGTTGTACCGCCACTCTTAGGTCTACCTCGGTCACCTCTGGAGCGTCGTAGACGTCGTCGTCGCTAACGCGGTCCGCGTTTGCGTCAGCTTCCTCCTCAGATTCCGTCGGAGACGGAGCCATGGGCGGGGGAGCATACTCCTCCCCTCTCGAAGGGAACAGGGCGCTCACCACGTCCTCCACGAACTGAGGCCGGAGACTCTGCGTCAACGGGGGAGCCCAGGGGCGGAGCTTTTCTCGCACCCACTTGTAGGGGCGGCCCCATGGGTCCCCGTCCAGAGTCCCCAGCATCTCCTCGCGGGCCAATTCCTTGGCCCGCCAGATCGCGTCGCGGAGGGCGGTCTTCGCTGCCCTGTAGCCCTCGTGCAGCTCCGCCTCTACAGTCGCCGCATCCGGAGGTCGGGTGCGGCGCCTGCGGAATCTGGTGTACCGGCGGCGCGCAGCAACGCACGCTTCGCGCAGCGCTGCCAACTCGCTTGACCACCAGTACAGCTGACGCCGGGCGCGTCCTTGCCGGACCCGGGGCATGGCCACGTCGCAGATCTCCGACATGGCCTCCCGGAACCACTCAGCCTCGTCGTCTACGTCGGCAGGCCTGTCCGGTGGTGACACCCAGGCCTGCACGATCGAGGCTTCCAGGAATAGCTCCCGGTCCAGCTGCTTCAGCGCCCATCGCGGACCACTTAGGTTCCGTCCACTTGAGACCGGCGCGTCTGAGGTCTGGGTGGAGACGTCGAACCGGATATACCGGTGGTCGGAATAGGTCTCCACCTCCTCCACAACACGCCAGTCGGTGACGCGCGGCGACAGGGCGGCGCTGGCAAACGTTACGTCTACCACCGACTCGCCCGTCCACCGCACGCACGTGGGGACGGAACCCCGGTTCTCGATCACCAGGCCATGCGCACGGGCCCAGCGCTCGAGCCTCTTGCCCCGCGAATAGTCCGTGCTCCGGGAACCCCAAGCCGGACTTTTGGCATTGAAGTCCCCCAGGACGAGCGCGGGGAGGGAACCGAGGGCGACGACGACGTCTCCCAGCTCCTCTAGGGAGTCTTGGAACTCGGCGATAGATCGGTTCGGGGAGAAGTAAACGCGATCTCCCCGAACCGGGCTGCGACAATCCCGTGCCCTCTCTCGACACGATCAAGGGGCGGGGTACCGGCGGCGGCCGACGAAATTAGGGTCACCGAGCCGTCCAGGTCTGCTACCCAGTCATTCCTGGGCAGGACAAAGTACGGCTCGGCGACCACGGCGACGTTAATCAACCACTGCGCCATGCTCTGGAGCAAAAGATCCTGAGCAGCGGCGCAGTGGTTGATGTTCGCCTGGAGGAAGCGCAATGGAGACATTAATCTGAATCCATTGCGGCCTCCTCCAGGGCCCTCCTCGAGGGCGTGGCCACGGCGGCGGCGGCGGCGACGGCGGCGGCGGCGGCGGTGGCGGCGGCGGCGGCGGCAGCAGGAGCTGCGGCGGCGGCGGCAGTAGCGGGGACAGCGGCGGCAGAGGGCCTACCTCTGCTCTTGGTCTTGGCGGGCGGGGCGCAGGACTTGCCCCCTGCCCGATGATCGGCCGGCTTGCCAGCCGCCGCACATAGGAAGCAGTGCGGCGGGGCGTTGCACGAGCCGGCCTTATGACCGGGCCGACCGCAGCGGAAGCAATCGCCGCTGCGGTCCACCTCCGAGGTGCACTTGCATGCCGCATGGTTACCCACTTGGCAGCGGAAGCACCTCAGAGGCCTGGGTTCCAGACACCCAGCCGACCAAGAGCCTTCGGCCCTCCCCAATCTTTTTCGCCGCGGGCACGGGGCAGCTCACTGTCACTGACAGCAGCCCCGCGAAGTCCGGGCGAAGGGTGCCAGCCTTAACCTGGTCGACAGGGCATTCCCCAGCCCTGGCGACGGCGGCCACCACGTCCCCCTCCGAAATCGAGTCGTCCAGGCCCATTATGCGCAGATCTGCGCGCTTTACGGGCCTGGACACCCGAGCCTCCTCCGCATCTAAGGACGCTCTTAGCCGTTCGGCCAGAGCGTCAGCGGTAGGACCACTGGAGGCGCCGGGAATTGACAGCAGCCTGGCCCCCGTCGCGGTGACTTGCACCCGGAGGCCCCCGTCGATTCCCAGCTCCCGGAGGTTCACCGCCTCCTTCGCCTTCGCGAACACGTCGCGGTATGTCACGCCCCTCTTGACCGCGTCCGGCTGTAGAGTGATTACTACAGCCGCGGTCTTGGGGGCGCGAAGTCTCGCCGCGACGGTTCGCTTTCGCTGCCGTCGTCTCTGTCGCCGCCTTTGTTTTTTAGCGGCCCTGCTCTCTCCCGCCACCTGCCATTCGGCATCGGTTGGGGGAGGACGCGAGGGCTGCGTAGGCGGGACAGGTCGGGACGGCTGGCTCACCGCCGCCGCCGCCGCCGCCGCCGGAACTCCTTTCTTTTTCGCCGGTTTCTGCGGGGCCGCCTTCGCCCCAGCCGGTGCCGCCGCCGCCGGAGCAGCTCTCCCTGTGGCCTGTTTGGGAGGCGCCGGCGGTTTCGCCGCGGCCCGCTTTTCCGGAGCTGACCTGGGCGGCGTGGAAGCCGCTACGGCCGCGTACGATGCCGCGAGCGGGGGACGCAGGATGCGGCTTTCAAGAGCCGCGAACCGCTGGTTGAAAGCCGCCAGCTCCTGTCGCACCAGACTTAAGACATTGCTGTCATCTGTTGGTGCGGGCTTCGCCGGCGGCTCCTTCCTCCGCGTCTGCGGGATCTCCTCCCCGCGGGTCCCCTTTTTTAGCCCGGCCAGCTCCGTTTTAAGATGGATGTTCTCCTTTCGGAGAACATCCATCGCTGCCGTCAATTTGGCGACCTCCTCCCGCAACTGGGACACTTCGTCCGATGGGCTCGATGCGGGTGGAGGCCGTCCGATGCCGCCCGACACCGCCGCCATTATAGTGGCCGTGGCCTTACTTATGGCCAAGTCCTTTGTGGCCTTTTTACCGGGCCTGCCAGGCTTGGCCTTAATAGTGCGGATGGCGTCCTCCACCAATTTTTCTAGGGAGGGCTCGGCTTCCCGCACGTCCCGCCTCGGCCTTTACCCCGCACACTGGTGGGGATCTTCCGGCTCGAGGCAGCATCCTCCTCGGATGAAGAGACGTCGTCCCGGGAGCGCTTGAGGAATTCCTTCCTCCTGCTGGCGGCGCTCCCCTCGTCCCTCCTTGTCGTGCTTCCAGAGCATACGCTCTGGAAGCTCACGGCGTCTGATGCCGAGTCGGACTCCGACTCGAGCACCAACGCCCCCTTCCTTGTCGGAGCGGCACTCTGTGCCCGCTCGATGTTCGGTGCCGGTGAGTCGGACGTACTGGACAAGTCCAGTGACTCCTCCTCACGGGCACGTGAGCCTCCCTGGCTCGCTGCGGCGACTGCCGGTTGTTGGGGGGGTTTTTTAGAAAAATTCTGCATTTTTGGTCCCACGAGTAAAAACAATATCCAACCATCCATCCAATAAGTGCGGTTCGCACTAACGACTAATTATGCTACCCATTAGCCAAGCATACAACCTCCCTCGCGGTGCGCCGCCGCTTGGAGGTTTGGGGTAATTTTTTAAAGAGGTTGTCTTCCTCGCGGCCCGGGCGGTTAAGCCAAGGCCCTCGACCCCCGTCGAAAGTCATAGACATGATCATGACAATCTTCGGGGCTACGAGAATAGCGGTGGCAAGAGGAGGCGGAAGTGCAAGTCCTCCTCCTGCCTGCCCGACGGCAGGGTAAGTGCACGCCGAGCCCGCTCTTACTCCAAAACCACTGTGCCCTCTGCTACTCAGAGGGACACGTGGTGGAGCGGTGTATCCCTCTTGGTTTGGTTTCTCCCTCTGAGCGCAGAGGCCCAGAGATCATTGAAACCACAAGCCCCACCACGACGACAACGTGGAGATACGACGGTGGGGACACTCTACTGACATGGAAAAGTAAAATAACGTAACAAAACTGCTCCTTTCTGGCTGGAAAAGGGGAAAACTAATTTATTTTCAGATTCATATGGGTTTTTGAACATATGAATCAGGCACAGATGAATCATGATTTTGCCTAAAATCATGCTTAACTCATCATTTATACAGACTTCAGTATTATCATTTTTCTACACGAATCTGTAACCCAAAATCATCACACGAAACTCAGAATAAAGTCTTAAAACAGCAAAATAAAATTAATAAATTAGGCATTGTAATCAGCAAGGTACCTAAACCAAGCACAGATGAATCAGACATTTACCTTTGTTTCACCAGGTTCTAAGCCAACCAGCCTCACGTCCGCCTTATAGCACGTCCGTTGTACGACAGGTTTCCCCCCACGTGGGATCCCAGACTCTCATCATTATTCCTCGACCAAGTACAGTCAAGCAAAGCTTACTCCACATGAATCAGTATTATACGCCGGACACTTCTTATTTACTTAATTAAAAACACACTAAAGTAGTTATATCTAATACATATTTTTTTTGTAAGAGGTCTATTAATTACCTATCGATATAACTTTAATTTATATTGATGAATCAAAGGGAAAATGCGACATCGACCATTTTGTTCCGGAAAATGGGAAACGGACGCCCTATATGAATCAGGAGAACAGACTTTAAATTTTTTTTATTTTGTATCTAGATAGTTACTATTAAAAAAATATAATTTGTCCCAGGTAGAGCTAAAGCTAAACTGTACAGAAAAAAATATTACATGCCGTTTTGTTAGTTGGTTACAGAAATATACCCACAGACATCGAAAATTTTGTCTCTGAAGAACTACCCTGATACAAATATTTATTTTGAATGACGTACAAGTACTTGTTTCAGGTCTGGGTGTTTGTGTATGTCAGTTTATATGTTTGTAAACGTACCCACGATACAGGAGAAAATACTAGTGAGGGCAAAGTGTAAAAAAATAAAAGAAAACAGAAACTGTCACCTGAAAATTGGTTGACTCATAAAATGCATTTTTACTTTTTATATGGGTTTGCTTTTGACTCAACTCAAAGATGACAGAAACAAAGTCAACGATGGAGAGAGCTTCCCCGAAGAAGACTGTTCACTTTACGGACTTTAGTCATGGCGCGATGCGACGCAATGCGACGCGATTCGAACGAATTCCAACTACAAGTGAAAATCAACCTTGCCACTATGACATAAGACATAAAACACGTTGTTATCTATGAATAGATGAAAAACAAAACACGATGGCCATGACAACGTCAAGTCAATCGAATTGCATCTTTATTTCTTAGTGGCACGGTTGATTTTCACTTGCAGTTGGAATTCGTTCGAATCGCGTCGTATTGCGTCGCATCGCGCCTTGAGTAAAGTCCCTTACTTTAAAGAGATTCGGATTGTAGACACGTTCGGGAACAAGTTCCATTCTTTATCTTACCCAGTTTTAGCTGTAGTGCCACCCATCTTCAGCGTATCATCCGAGGTACAGTTGCTTGTCAGAGCTGCTGACAAGGAATCACATCTTGTTCCAGTGAATCCTCCAGTAGTTAGAGATTCGGCCATGTAGAATATACATCTGGAAATGTAAAAAACAGATTAAAGAAAGTCTAAATCTTTATTAAAAGGCAAAGATTATAATAATAATATAATAATATTCCACAACTATCACACAACGCATCTAGTCCCAAGCTAAGCAGAGCTTGTGTTATGGGTACTAGAAAACTGATAAAATAATATACTTATAATCTAAATACAAACATATTATAGATAAATTCCACCCAGACACAGAACAATTAATGATCGTGCTCATCACACAAACATTTGTCCTGGGTGGGAATCGAACCCACGACCTCCGGCATAGCAGTCAGGGTCACTAATCACTAGACCAACAGGCCTGTCAATGTAACCTCTCAACCGGTAGGTCAAACTGCGGTGCAAGGAGGAATAGGAAGCAATAATCTCCTTCGAAAGAGGAGGCGGAAGGCTGGAGGAAGAGGATATCCTATCCTCACGAGTTAACCTTCGCTACCAAACAAGGGTGAACCTTTAAAAACCACCTCAAAAAAGTGTTAAATAACTTTCTTTCGGAAGTCGGTGGCAATGGTTTAAAAAAAAACAAAGTCATCGACTTCCGAAAGAAAGTTATTTAACATTTTTTTGAAGACAGTTTTTTCCAAGATAACTAATAAGTTAATTACCTGTGATGCCCACAATTTCTATCATGACATCCAGGCATATCACTCCCACCATTGGGATAGAAGTCCACATCTCCCACAGGAGTGATAAGTCCCGAGTAACCAGCATCCGTGTGGATCACCTCTGTGTATACTCCGTCTGATGATCTGAATGATGAGGGGTTCGTGATCCATCCGGGGAGAGCTGGGTCCAACGCTGGGGAACAGAATTGGCATGTTGACAGCATCAATAAATTGCAAAAAGTAGTCGGAAGCGGTCGCCTCCTTCTGCGAAGCAGTCATGCTAGCAAAGGAGGAGGCGCGCAGCGTGAGGGTGACGACAGCGTCCTCCCTTCACCCCGAACGGGCAGTGACGATCTCCGGCCACCGAAGGCGCGGGCGGCGAGTAATGGGCGACTCGCTGTCCGACCATGGACCATGACGGCGCGTTGTGTACCACGCGCGCCTTAAAGAGCGTCAGCATTATGACGGGGCCCCCCTTTTGAGAGCCACAGCCTGCCGGGGTAAGGGAGACACAAATTACCGTGACCCCGGAACGTAAAGGGCCATTGAAGGACACCGTGGATTTTATTCAGTACGAGTCTGACAGTCCCTCCCGCTCTGCCCTGGGGAGAGGACTCAATCATATAACACGCAAAAAAATACCCAATGAGCTGTGGGCCCTATAAACAGTCTGTGGAGCCCTGACACACCTAGAAGATGGCGAGATGAGCTTGACAAAACCAATGATCAGTGGTCCACTTTGGCCCTGGATCGTGAAATCTGGAGGTCATATATGGAGAGAGGTCTCTGCCCAGCAGCGGGATTAAGTAGGCTAGCAGTATTATGGACAAACCCACCAGAGATATAAGCTACTTCTCCACCAAGATGTCGACCGATGATGCCAGCTTGGTGGGCACCGAGACTGTGGCCTATGATGTGGTAGTTATCCAGACTGGCGCCGCTCGCAGAGTTCAACCAGCTGATGAATCTGGCGACGTGTTCACCTGTTGTAAAGAAGTGTGGGATATAGGGTTCTTGTAATAAAATCCGTCTTCACAATTATTTGCTTTTATTTCGTAACGTTAGGTGGATCCAGACTTGGCGAGGCATGCGCTCCGCACAGCGCACAACGCATGCCTCCTCGAGGACGAGCCAACGTGTGTCGGCAAATGCTTCAAGAACAAAGTGCCTCAGTGCGAGCATTACATTAGTTGTGGACGTAGCCGCGCATGCGTTGTGCGCCGTGCGGAGCGCATGCCTCGCCAAGTCTGGATCCAGCGGCACACCTCGCACACACAGTCCTTGCATATCCTTCCTTCCTTCCGTCCCCCGTCATCGCGCCTTTCACTCACATATGTATAGCACTCTGTCTCTTTCTTCCAATTGCGTTCCGTTTCCCACAGAAGTTTTAGAAGATCTAAATTAGATATTATCATAAAGGGCTTTACTTACAAAAGTAGTCGGTAATACAGGTGAGTTTTCGAGGTTAGGCTTTGCGGACGGCAAGTGATGGGTAGCTTGCTGTCCGATCAAGAATCAGGGGGTTTACTTTCCAAGTCAGTTACGAATGCGCACGAATAATTTATTAATACTGAACTATCAACCGCCAAGCAATAACAGAATTACGTAACAAACTGACCAGATCTGATAGAGTTGCTGAGTGCTACCATGTAACTCGTGAGGGCGCCGATACTCCAGTCCACCATTATGAGGTTCACGTCCTCAGCAGTCAAGTAAGCTGGAAGAAGCAGGAGAAATATGTGAAACTACCGTCCTTGAAGAAGTCCAGCACCAAACAGCTATGCTATGTCAAGGAGTTTAAAATATAGGGAGCGAGTGCTTGTAACATTAAAACCGTGCCTATTTTTTTTAGAAAGAGAGGCACACACGCAGGTTTCTTTCTCCTTCCTTCTATTGTTGTTTGTAGGGTGACCAATATAATGGATATTAAATACTGACCTCGGAAATGATTAACAGTCTATTAATAAAAAGTAATTTTAATTAACATATTAAAGAAATAGTTTTAGTTTGTCCCGGCTTTCTACTCAGAAGCTCAGAAGTCCACCAGTGTTACCAAGGGATATCGTATAAGGTACCCAATTATTTAAATTCCGTGGCGGAGTAATTTAGTAATCAAAATAATAAACTGAGTTTAAAACATTGTCAGCCCATATTTAAAGGAAAAAGCCCATTTTGTAATACTAAAACTACTTTCAGTATAATAATAATATAGGTTATCCTCAAAATACTGTATCATGGACACTCTATTAGAACGAAACAACCTACTAAGTAGGTACCTCTCAAACATTTCAAGGTCACCGATTTGGGATCGTTTTTCTAGCACGCACTCCCTATATTTTTAAACTCTTTGTGCTATGCTCAATATGAAATCACATCGCTGGACTCTACGATGTGGTCAACTTTGAGGTCGTCGTTAGTGTCGCTGTCAGTAGCTTAGTGCATAGCAAACTTTATATAAGGTGCTTTATTAATATCTGCCAGGGCTTTAATGGGGGGTAGTATTGTGTTTATAGATTACAATAGTGAAGAAATTTCGTACCCCGGAGTAAACAAGTAAACAAGTTAAATTAACATTGGCTCTACTCTGCATAACGTGGTTCACAAAATACGCGCGATGTGTCGCTTCGTCAATGAAAATAACTGCTATCTCTTTCTATCTGTTCTGAGAATGAAAACTGAAATCAGCTGACTAGATTTGTATTTTTATTATACGTATTTTTTTTTGTATGAAAAAAAAATGAGAAATAATCAATTAATTATCTTTACTATTGTAATCTATAAACGCAATACTATCTCCCATTGCAGCCGTGGCAGATAATAATAAAGCACCTTATATAGTCTTAGCGTGGTGTGAGCGCTGCGGCCGCGCGGTCACAAGGCTGTGTTAAAGAGAATATCACTCATGTTACTGCAGTTTGTGAACACTTTTACACGTCGTCTTTCACAAACTAGATGAGGCCGGTGTTTCGTACCTGGCTACTGAGAAGAAACAGCCGAAACAAACTAAGAGGTGGTAGGTATTGGTCAAGTCATACGAGGTCCATGTAGGTTAATGTCTGAGATGGTCGTTTGAAGAAAGAACCACACAGATTTGAGTGGACATGTCCGCAGTCCAGTCAGTGCAAGCATTTGTCAGTTATCGTGTAGCTCGACTCGTAACTCAAGTTGCTCAAAGACACGACGAACTATATATCAAATAAAAGATATAATATGACACTTTTAAATAGGTACCACATACCATGTATCAATTGCACATTGAAGTTAGAAAGTGGAGTGTTTCTCCAACCGTGGACGAGGAACACAGTCTTCCTGGAAGCATCGAAGTTGGAAGACTTTAGGACGCTGTCATCGCCCAGGATTAGTGGCTGGCATGTGCATCTGGACTGAGAGCCCGTTTTTTTTTTATTGTTGGATCAACTTGAAACTTACAGGGGTTTTAGTTAAAAATAGTAAAAATTCGATGCCGCAAAGCATAAATTTCTTAAACGTGAAACAAAGCTGTTATAGGCAAATATCTATGGCCCTCAGTTCAGACGCTCGCTAAAAATGGCTTAACATATATCTCAGAAAGTACTACCTCTGTGATAATAATTTTTATTTTAAATTTTAGTAAAGAATTTCTTAAAGATTTTAAGAAATTTTCAAATTCCTAGAATATGGCATTACTGATTTATAGCAGTTTTACTTAGGGCTCTCAGTCCAGACGTTTATGAACTGAGAGCCCCACTGAAACATGGCTTTAAATGAAGAAATACATACATTTGCTTCTTTTACCATATAGTTAAACATCCCAATGAATTTCTTAAAAAGAAATAACGACATAGAAAGTAACGGTTGAAAGGTAAATTGCAATCGAATTTTCGGATAACGTCTGAACTGAGAGCCCTTATATTTTCGGTTTTATCGGCTATGTGCGGGCTCCGAGTTTGAAATAAAATAGCTGAAAAGTTTTAAGAAATTTTTAAGTAAAACTTAACATACGGTTTTTTCTTCAAAATGCTGTACTTTACGAGAAAAACCATTTTTTAGTTTTTCATGCGAACAAGTTTTGTAGGGTAACCATGATTCAAAAATCTCAAACGTCAGTTAGTTTTAAAGATGGCAGCACATGTGGGGTTGCGTTCGGAAATTTAATCTTTATAAAATTATGTGTGACGTCTTAGACTAAAACCGAGACTACAAATATATTTTCCTAATCATCTTCTGACAATGCAACAACAAGAACAATATTACAGTCGAACTTCAGTTACAGTTAAGGTCGATTGAGTATTCAGATTATGTTACGACTCTACTACATGATTCGAGCCTATTCTTGTCATAACCCCTTTATTTTTTTTACTTGGTAATAATCATCAAATGAGTCCTCCCACCCAGGGAGAGACTGTCAGACTTGTACTGACTTAATCCACGTTGTCTTTCATTAGCCCTTTTCGTTCCGGGGCTACGGTTACCCAATAAGACAGTCCCGCGACCCCGGTAGGCAGTAATGGGATCAATGTACGATCATGGACCATATTTATTAGGGTATCGAGAACCGGTCCTTGTTGGAAGTCCCGGGAATGTTTTAAACAAGCGTTTAATTGTTTTTTTTTTGTTTCTGGTTTTTTTTTCAAATTAATTCCACCTTGTTTGTTGATGTCTAAACGTATAAATCAATTATGTTTAATTTCTAGACTACATCTTTTCAAATTCGCCCTTTGTAATGAAATTATTACGAAAAATGATCAATGGAAAAAAAAACATGTGATGTTTTTTTTTCTAATAATTTTATGCATTGTTTCATTACAATGCCAATAAAAGTTAAAAATATGACATAAAAATGGCATTAGACTCAAAAGGTTTTATGTCAAACTATTTAGACTCCTGAATATTAATTTATTTTCATTTTATAGGTATGCATCCATCTGCCTTGAAAAGTAGTTGAAACGGGTAATAAAAAACACTGTTTAATTTCAAACTGTTTTAAACACTGTTTTAAACAGATGTTTTAAAAAAACTTGTTTTAATCATGCATCGTCATCTTTTCTATTCAGAGGTGGCAAATCTATTCACTCTAACTGTACTAACTATAATAATTTAAATGGATGGAAACTTGCAGTTAATCTAGATGTCCAATACTGGACATTAGATGTAATGCAAGTAGGCCGGTGGAAAGAGGTTGTAGAATTCATGAGTTCGACCTATTTTAGGTCTCATCTTAGCCACGAGCGAACCCAATAAAAAAAACGAAGAGGGTAAGCTTGCGTCGATGAGATGAGCTAAGCTGTAGAGTAACCATCCACCAGTTTCACGTTGCCAATTAGTCTAAGGAGCTCTGCGTTCCACTGGGTCTAGTGCAGTAAGTTGTATTTATCTGAGCCATCCCAATGATTAAGTTGAGTAAGGTTGCTGCAATACTCCGTAAGAAAAAACATAAGAAACTTTGAATTTCGCGGGCTACTACGACGCAATCACCTTATGCAGAAATGGGCTTGCACATAGACTATCCAGGTGTAAGGTATCGCTTCACTCTATTTAGGATGCCCACGTCAAAGTTGACACTAGATGTCAGCTCCATGCCCAGAAGCTCAAGGTCATCAGTTACAGAAACAGGAAAAATAGGAGTTGGTCCAAATTACTCTATAAAAGATGTAGTTTCGATTTACTCCTACTTCACTAAGGAAATATACGCCTGTATGTTGGTGGCGTTAAAAGAGAGGTTTCTTGTTCGATCACTGGGATACTAAGTATCAAATCTGTTCGCTCTACCATGGTCTCTCTGAAGCAATGAACTTCATCCCCACTGGATTTTGCAGTGGGCAAGTATGTCACTGAAACAGTACTGTTATCTACCTATCCAACAATACCAGACTGAAGTGGGTAAGAAATGTGCAGCAAAATAAGAGTTGCAAAGAAAACATAACTGTTGAACTCCAGAGTCAATAACCAAAAGCTCAAAGGATCAGTCATCAACGACAACTTTGATTGATCGTTCACTAAGAAAGTCTGAGATATCCAGCTACAAAACTGTCAAAATCAACTGGGATACATAAAGCAAGGAAGCTTTTTGTCTCGAGACCCTGTCAAAGACTTTCGAGATATAACCAGTACTACATTATCAACTTTTCTCACCTGTATCTGAACATGTTATTCCGTATATAACGACGAAGTGAATAAATACCTTACATCCAATTTGATTCTTTTGTTCTATAAAAGAATTAACAAGTTTAAACAAATTATTTGTACTGTTTTTCTGAGTCCCGAAAATCCCGAATTTCCCTGTTCTCAGTCGCTTGTCCCGGGTTTTAAAATATACTTCAAGAACCGGGAAATCCCGGGATTTTCGGGACCGGGATTTCCCGGTTCGATACCCTAATATTTATGCATGGCCGGGTCGATGACACGTCGTGTTCCACGCGCGCTTCAAATAACTGTCAGCAATATGACAGGGCCTCCCTTGGAGGGCCCATTCCTGTAGTACTGGACCCGGTTACACAGCAGCGGCTCCAATGACCTTTGCTAATCAACGAACAAATATTTTACTAGGTATTTTGATTATTATTTGTAAGTATATAATGTTATCAACTATCAAAATAATTATGTAATTACTTTTATTAATCTGACATTATAAATTTTATGTAAGGTTACTAACATAGATATAAGTACATATTATATTACTCCGGTCCGAAATGAATAATTAATAATAATAAAACCCGGCCGGAGTCGCGGGACTGTCTTATTAGGTAACAGTGAACCTGGAACGTAAAGGGCTATTGAAGGACACCGTGGGTTTTTGTCAGTACAAGTCTGAAACAGACTTTTGAGATTTTTAAATCATGGTTACCCTACAAAACTTGTTCGAATGAAAAATTAAATAATGGTTTTTCTCGGTAAGTATAGCATTTAGAAGAAAAAGCTGTACGTTAAGTTTTACTTAAAAATTTCTTAAAACTTTTCAGATAATTTATTTCAAACTCGGAGTCCGCACATAGCCGATAAAACCGAAAATATAAGGGCTCTCAGTTCAGACGTTATCCGAAAATTCGATTGCAATTTACCTTTCAACCGTTACTTCCTATGTCGTTATTTCTTTTTAAGAAATTCATTGGGATGTTTAACTATATGGTAAAAGAAGCAAATGTATGTATTTCTTCATTTAAAGCCATGTTTCAGTGGGGCTCTCAGTTCATAAACGTCTGGACTGAGAGCCCTAAGTAAAACTGCTATAAATCAGTAATGCCATATTCTAGGAATTTGAAAATTTCTTAAAATCTTTAAGAAATTCTTTACTAAAATTTAAAATAAAAATTATTATCACAGAGGTAGTACTTTCTGAGATATATGTTAAGCCGTTTTTAGCGAGCGTCTGAACTGAGGGCCATAGATATTTGCCTATAACAGCTTTGTTTCACGTTTAAGAAATTTATGCTTTGCGGCATCGAATTTTTACTATTTTTAACTAAAACCCCTGTAAGTTTCAAGTTGATCCAACAATAAAAAAAAAACGGGCTCTCAGTCCAGATGCACATGTGGCTGGCTGGTAGCTAGGTTGGCTCTGAAACGGAACAGTAATGATTTTCACCTCAGCAGAATCAGGCACGCCGCAATCGGTTAGGACCCTTTTTGAGGAGATGCTGGAGAGGCGCCACGGCGTCCTCACCTTCCGTATCACACGTCCGGTGAGGAACCGGACACTGGTGTTTTGGGAGCTTTCTGTATCTGATTGGGCGGGAAGAATCGCCTTTAGGTCAAAGAGGTCTACCCCACTTGGGGGGTGCGTCTCATTTCATATAAACTTATTTAATACTAGCTGTTGCCCGCGACTTCGTCCGCATTGTATTTGGTTTTATCGAACTTACACCAATATTCTCTTTTTAATTTGTTGAGAAAGTGAGGGTACCTGATGTCCCACTTTAAAGTTTGTTATAGAATCTATAACAAACTTTAAAGCAAATGAAATGAAAACTTCCAGACACAACACTTTACATACGACATTGGTAGTTTTAACCTCTGGTGCTAAAATAAAAAGGTGGTCAGCATTACTGACAGGCAAGCATGTGATATATAGTTGGCCGTGTGAAAAACAGTTGGACCTTAGGTCGACATCAGCTTCCTTCAGGGTCTGTCCTTGGGACTTATTTATGGTCATCGCGAAGTAAGCGGCTACCGGGAATTGTGTGAGTTTGAACTGGAAAGGGAAATTGTTGGAGATGAGTGGTATTCACGGTATCAATGCAGTTTCCCCTGAGCCACATCCGGTGAGAATTTCAGCTTCGCTTAAATTTCTGTGTAATGCAGTAACTCTTAGTCGCGTTCCATTGCATAATTTTGGTGGAGTTAGATTTCTTAGAAGCATTATTATTACTTTTAGGTTATTTTATGAGCTCGAGGACCACAGGCAGTTAATGAATTTACTCGTAAAATCTCGATTGGGTAGTTGCTGGCATCATCCTGATTGACGACGTTATTGTATGAATCGGCTAATTATGTTTTCATTTATTGCAGCGGTTCGGTATTTTTTTTTAGTATCGCACGATCACATAGCCAAGAATTTTCCTCAAGTGTTATACTTGACGGGACTCCGAATACGTAACTTATCAATTCTTGTTACAACAGGCAGTGTCTGCCGGAATTTTCCAGAGAACAGTACCTACCGTGATATTGTCCATGGGTCTATCATCATGGCGAACGTCTCAATGTGTTCTGTCCACGGCCTCGACGGCTTTTTTTTTCGACATGGTACATTCAGACGTTTACATTTTTTTTAGCGTGGTGATACATCACGTGGAACACAACGTGCAATCTTACTCGCCGCCCGCATGGTCGCGCCTACAGTGGCTGGAGATCGTGTAGCGACGTCTGTCGCCATCGGCGTCTACCGCTGCGGCTGGGCTGGAGGTGCACATTGTCCTCTCCCTCATGCATCCCGCCTCCTCCTTCGCTAGCATGACTGCTTCGCAGAAGGAGGCGACTGCTCCCCATTCTGTCTCGCCCCGCAGCATGGCCTCGACCAATACTAAGCACGAGAGGTCACTGATTATCGTCGTAGTGAGGACACGGCGATGCTCTGCCCAAGCGGGTAGTCCTGCACCGTATGCTCCACCGTGTCCTCCAGGCGATCCACGCAGTGGTGACACCCAGGCGATTCTTCCTTCCCTATCCGACACAGGTACTGTAACAGTTTAATAAGCTAGGATACACTTTATTTAAAATATAAAATACATGAACGATATAAAAACACAGTCCACAACACAGTCAGCAACACAGTCAACACAATGCACAGTACAGCACTAGACCACTGGGTAAGGCCACAATAGCCTCAGCAGGCAGGAACCGCAGCAGGAAGGGGCCTCAGACAGGCAGGACCGCAGCAGGCAGGGGCCTCGGAAGGCGCAGTCCTCAGCAGCAGGGAGTCTCCGAGGGCAAGATCCTCCTCAGAGTGTAAGAGCCTCAGCCTCTTCAGTAGCCCTCAACAGCAGAGAGTCCGAGAGGGCAAGATCCTCAGAGTGAAGAGCCTCGGAGGGTAAAAGCTTCCTCCGTTAGTTCAGAGGGTAAGAGTTCCCTCAGATTAGTGCCTCAGAGGGAAGCTTCCTCGTAAGACTGGATAGAAGTCTGGGATCGAAAGCACCCAGAGTCCGGGATAGAATGAACCCAGGTCCTGGATAGAATCTCCTAAGGTCCTGGATAGTCCTCTATAGAATGAACCCGATTCCTTTGACGGCCTCGGCTTTTATAGGTGTCAGCTTGTTTTGAAAATCATCCTTCATTTCTGTTTTCAAATAGTTTCTTCGGATTCCGACAGATCAGACGAAGGAGGAAGGAGGTCTGCGTGCGTTTACATTATGTAAAATTTTGAATTGAGTAATTTAGTATAAACATTATTATAATAATCAAATTAGACTTTGTACAATATTTCAATGAAATCAAATAGATAAATTAAATTATATAAACCAAAATGTAGCATCATAGATCAATAAGCTTTAAGCTAAAACAGAAAGTAAAAATAAAAAGAAACTGACAGTTTGGCATTTGACATAAGTGTCGTATGAAAATTATCAAGTTAGTAAACAATAATTATATAAACGATTATAAAAGGGATGATAAACAAGATGAATAGTATGATGAATGCCGTAAGTATTCATAAATACTATATTTCCCCAACGACCCCGAGAAAATTTTTGGCCTAGGACAAAAATTTTGTAAAGGTTAAAATATTACCACATTCACAAAACTTGCATAACTCAATCAAACACACCGACATCTTACATAAAGTGTCAGGTAGGATTCACACTCAATGATCACTACTCAACCGATAAATCAATAACTTTAAGGCTTATTTTCGGAGTTGTAATCCGCTCGCGTCTAAAACCAATGATGAGATGAGATTTTAACAATGGCTTGTTTATGGAGTTGTCATCCGCTCCAAAAGACAGCTATGGTTTAGAGCCACAGTTATCGGACATGATGGGGTAGGCCATCATGCCGTAGTTACCATTGGGGTAGACCAACAGTAGAGAAGTTAACAAGGGCTTATTTAAGGAGTTGTCAGCCGCTCCAAACGATACCTATGGTTTAGAGCCATGGGTGTCGGTAATGATGGGGTAGGCCATCATACCGTAGAGACTATTGGGGTAGACCAATAGTGAAGAAGTTAACAAGGGCTTATTTTTAACGGAGTTGTTAGCCGCTCCAAAAGATACCTATGGTTTAGAGCCATAGATATCGGTAATGATGGGGTAGGCCATCATACCGTTGAGACTATTGGGGTAGACCAATAGAAAAAAAGTAATCGAAAAATGAACCGATGAATGATTTAAAAAAATAATAGAGTTTTAGAGTATGCCGAAAAGAACTCTATTAAAGAAGAAAGGAAAGAGTCGTAAGTATGAAGAAAAAAAAAAATAATAAAATAGTTGTAAAAATTAACTATAAAAAATTATGTGCATCTGGACTGAGAGCCCGTTTTTTTTTTATTGTTGGATCAACTTGAAACTTACAGGGGTTTTAGTTAAAAATAGTAAAAATTCGATGCCGCAAAGCATAAATTTCTTAAACGTGAAACAAAGCTGTTATAGGCAAATATCTATGGCCCTCAGTTCAGACGCTCGCTAAAAACGGCTTAACATAAATCTCAGAAAGTACTACCTCTGTGATAATAATTTTTATTTTAAATTTTAGTAAAGAATTTCTTAAAGATTTTAAGAAATTTACAAATTCCTAGAATATAGCATTACTGATTTATAGCAGTTTTACTTAGGGCTCTCAGTTCAGACGTTTATGAACTGAGAGCCCCACTGAAACATAGCTTTAAATGAAGAAATACATACATTTGCTTCTTTTACCATATAGTTAAACACCCCAATGAATTTCTTAAAAAGAAATAACGATATAGGAAGTAACGGTTGAAAGGTAAATTGCAATCGAATTTTCGGAAAACGTCTGGACTGAGAGCCCTTATATTTTCGGTTTTATCGGCTATGTGCGGGCTCCGAGTTTGAAATAAATTAGCTGAAAAGTTTTAAGAAATTTTTAAGTAAAACTTAACATACGGCTTTTTCTTCTAAATGCTATACTTACCGAGAAAAACCATTTTTTAATTTTTTATTCGAACAAGTTTTGTAGGGTAACCATGATTTAAAAATCTCAAAAGTCTGTTTCAGACTTGTACTAACAAAAACCCACGGTGTCCTTCAATAGCCCTTTACGTTCTGGGTCCACGGTTACCTGATAAGACAGTCCCGCGACTCCGGCAGGGTTTCATTATTATTAATTATATATTTCGGGCCGGAGTAATATAATATTATGTACTTATATCTATGTTAGTAACATTACATAAAATTAATAATGTCAGATTAATAAAAGTAATTACATATTTTGATAGTTGATAACATTATATACTTACAAATAATAATCAAAATAGTAAAATATTTGTTCGTTGATTTTGTCATTTACAAAATCCACGAGGTCAATTTCAGATAGCATAGGTCATTGGAGCCGCTGCTGTGTAACCGGGTCCAGTACCACAGGAAAGGGCCCTCTAAGGGAGGCCCTGTCATATTGCTGACAGTTATTTGAAGCGCGCGTGAAACACGACGTGTCATCGACCCGGCCATGCATATAGTCCATGATCGTACATTGATCCCATTACTGCCTACCGGAGTCGCGGGAATGTCTTATTAGGTAACCGTAGCCCCGGAACGTAAAGGGCTAATGAAAGATAACGTGGATTAAGTCAGTACAAGTCTGACAGTCTCTCCCGTCCCTCCCTGGGACTCATTTGATGATTATTACCAAGTAAAAAAAATAAAGGGGTTATGACAAGAATAGGCTCGAATCATGTAGTAGAGTCGTAACATAATCTGAACACTCAGTCGACCTTAACCGTAACTGAAGTTCGACTGTAATATTAGTCTTGTCGTTGCATTGTCAGAAGATGATTAGGAAACCATATTTGTAGTCTCGGTTTTAGTCTAAGACGTCACACATAATTTTATAAAGATTAAATTTCCGAACGCAACCCCACATGTGCTGCCATCTATGAAACTGACGTTTGAGATTTTCGAATCATGGTTACCCTACAAAACTTGTTTGCATGAAAAACTAAAAAATGGTTTTTCTCGTAAAGTACAGCATTTTAAAGAAAAAACCGTATGTTAAGTTTTACTTAAAAATTTCTTAAAACTTTTCAGCTAATTTATTTCAAACTCGGAGCCCGCACATAGCCGATAAAACCGAAAATATAAGGGCCCTCAGTCCAGACGTTATCCGAAAATTCGATTGCAATTTACCTTTCAACCGTTACTTCCTATGTCGTTATTTCTTTTTAAGAAATTCTTTGGGGTGTTTAACTATATGGTAAAAGAAGCAAATGTATGTATTTCTTCATTTAAAGCTATGTTTTAGTGGGGCTCTCAGTTCATAAACGTCTGGACTGAGAGCCCTAAGTAAAACTGCTATAAATCAGTAATGCTATATTCTAGGAATTTGTAAATTTCTTAAAATCTTTAAGAAATTCTTTACTAAAATTAAAATAAAAATTATTATCACAGAGGTAGTACTTTCTGAGATTTATGTGAAGCTGTTTTTAGCGAGCGTCTGAACTGAGGGCCATAGATATTTGCCTATAACAGCTTTGTTTCACGTTTAAGAAATTTATGCTTTGCGGCATCGAATTTTTACTATTTTTAACTAAAACCCCTGTAAGTTTCAAGTTGATCCAACAATAAAAAAAAAACGGGCCCTCAGTCCAGATGCACATTAAAAAATTCTATCGAGGACTCGAAAGGGAAAGATTTTAAAAAGAGCACGAGGACGGTGAGGATTTGAAAGAGTGGTTTAGGTGACAGTAAAGGACAGTTTAGAAAACTCGAAAGAGTTTTTAAAGCGAGAGTTAAATTAATACTTTATTTTGCCATGCAAAAACTTCCATAGCAAAAAGTCAACTCTATGGGCCTGTTGCCTGGCAACCAATGTCGATTAATAAATACCTAAGTCAGAAAAATAAGAAAAATATTTCTCCACGATAAGTTTTAGTATGAATCCCCAGATGATGAATACACATAAATAAATATAAGAATATTTGTAATAGGAGTAATGTAGATGAATAGGTTTTGTAAAAACGTCCACAGGATACTCTCCTGTTTCAGTCGTGAAGTGTCTCAACAACCAACTTGGGAGTGCCCACGAATGGATTAACACACCAAGCGGCCGTTGAGTACGAATACCCGAGGGTAAACGTTGTGGTGTGCAAGTCTGTGGGGATGTAGTGTAAAAATGTTTTTGTTAGGAGTTAAGTAGATATGTGAGAATGAGCGACTACAGGATATTGTCCAATAGCCGCCGTAGAGTAACCAATCTCCAACCTTGGTTGTGCCCACAAGTGGGTTAACACGCCCAAGAGGCCGAAAGGGTGCCAATTATCTTACGATAACGGAATGTGTGAGGGGTGTAGTAGTATAATATAATAAGTAAATAGATAAGTAAAGTATGAGGTGGATGAAATGATGAAAAATACGCTTGCCAAATATTTACTCACTTGTGGAAGTGGAATTTAGAATTTAGGGAGGGGTGGGTTAGTACCTAAGGGCGCCAATCTGTAACAGTTTATTTAGGTAGGATGAAACACTTTATTTAGAATAGAAAATACATAAGCGATATAAAAACACAGTCCACAACACAGTCAGCAACACAGTCAACACAATGCACAGTACAGCACTAGACCACTGGGTAAGGCCACAATAGCCTCAGCAGGCAGGAACCGCAGCAGGAAGGGGCCTCAGACAGGCAGGACCGCAGCAGGCAGGGGCCTCGGAAGGCGCAGTCCTCAGCAGCAGGGAGTCTCCGAGGGCAAGATCCTCCTCAGAGTGTAAGAGCCTCAGCCTCTTCAGTAGCCCTCAACAGCAGAGAGTCCGAGAGGGCAAGATCCTCAGAGTGAAGAGCCTCGGAGGGTAAAAGCTTCCTCCGTTAGTTCAGAGGGTAAGAGTTCCCTCAGATTAGTGCCTCAGAGGGAAGCTTCCTCGTAAGACTGGATAGAAGTCTGGGATCGAAAGCACCCAGAGTCCGGGATAGAATGAACCCAGGTCCTGGATAGAATCTCCTAAGGTCCTGGATAGTCCTCTATAGAATGAACCCGATTCCTTTGACGGCCTCGGCTTTTATAGGTGTCAGCTTGTTTTGAAAATCATCCTTCATTTCTGTTTTCAAATAGTTTCTTCGGATTCCGACAGATCAGACGAAGGAGGAAGGAGGTCTGCGTGCGTTTACATTATGTAAAATTTTGAATTGAGTAATTTAGTATAAACATTATTATAATAATCAAATTAGACTTTGTACAATATTTCAATGAAATCAAATAGATAAATTAAATTATATAAACCAAAATGTAGCATCATAGATCAATAAGCTTTAAGCTAAAACAGAAAGTAAAAATAAAAAGAAACTGACAGTTTGGCATTTGACATAAGTGTCGTATGAAAATTATCAAGTTAGTAAACAATAATTATATAAACGATTATAAAAGGGATGATAAACAAGATGAATAGTATGATGAATGCCGTAAGTATTCATAAATACTATAGTACCTCCCGAAACTTTCGTGTCCGGTGAGGACCTACGTCACTCCTTAAAGAAGGGTCTTACCGCCGCGGTTGGGGCGTGCCCGGAACTCTGTTGCGACTGTCGCTCTCTCCATATTGCCCTGTGATCGCGCCGGAGCTCTTTCCGGGGATTCATCCTGGCGATTATATTCTATTGTATAGCGGGCTGGTATCCGCAACTCCACGTCATGCGCGTATTTTACGTGCGGATGAGATGATCATTCTCCTTGCGATGCGCCTCGATAGACGCGGTGGAGAGCCGTCGCCTCCAGGGGAAGACGACTACATTACAATCCTGAAACACCATTGCTATGTCACAGTTTCATGACTACGAACACGTTGAGTGTTGCAGTGTTGTCTTAGTCAAATGGGATTTTAAACAACAAAAAAAAAAAAATACGTATCTTACTTTGTTAGTGACGTACAACAGAGACTGCTCATCAGGCTGAACAACTTTGCTAAGACGTCATTCCTTTATATGTTATAGTGTAGCTGGGCTCTTGGAGTTCCACAACAGGTGTCCCAGATCTTCAATTTTTATACGTCAAC
The DNA here is from genome assembly GCA_954870645.1 of Agrotis clavis. Taxonomy (NCBI): domain Eukaryota; kingdom Metazoa; phylum Arthropoda; class Insecta; order Lepidoptera; family Noctuidae; genus Agrotis; species Agrotis clavis. The sequence goes on along the minus strand of OX940944.1, from coordinate 12,392,441 downwards.
AGAGAGTGCTCATCAGGCTGAGCAACTCTTGCTAAGACGTCATTCCTATATATTTTATAGTTCAGCTGGGCTCTTGGAGTTCCACAACAGGTGTTCCAGATCTTCAATTTTTAAACGTCAACAGAGAGTGCTTATCAGGCTGAGCAACTCTTGTTAAGACGTCATTCCTATATATGTTATAGTTTAGCTGGGCTTTTGGTGTTCCAGATCTTCAATTTTTATATGTCAACAGAGAGTGCTCATCAGTTTGAACAACTTTGCAAAGAGGTCATTCCCGAATATGTTATAGTGTAGCTGGGCTCTTGGTGTTCCACATCAGGTGTTCAAGATTTTCAATTTTTATACGTCAACAGAGACTGCTCATCAGGCTGAACAACTTTGCTAAAACGTCATTCCTTTATAATTTTATATGTTATAGTGTAGCTGGGCTTTTGGTGTTCCATATCAGGTGTGCCAGATCTTAATAATAATAATAATAATAATAATTTATTTCATAAATTAACAGGTTTTAACATAAAACATTGTAGAGATCTTCTTTTAAGTATGAAGATACCTGTGCCAGAAGACCTCACTCTTCCATATTTCTTATATAAAATACAAAGCCTGTTAATAAAATTACTTAAAACTAAAATACAGTTTGACTTTGAACTAAAAATAAAATAAAATAAGATAATGTATGTAAAAGTAAATGTGGGAATAAATGAGTGCATGGGATGAGTAAAGGGTTTGAGTGAATTGAGGAGTGTAGTGAGTGAGTGACCGTGTGTGTGTGTGTGTGTGTGTGTGTGTGTGTGTGTGTGTGAGTGAGTGTATGAGGGGTTGTGCGTGTGTTTATGAGTAGTAAATGTAGTTAATGAACCACGTAGACTAGAAATTTGGTAAATATATTATATTATAGGATGTAGAAGTGTTTCTGTCTCTTCATAACTGAGAGCCTTTAGCCACGTAGTTAATATGTTTTTACAGTCACTGTATGTCCTTCGGTAAATCGATAGCTTTTTGTTTATTGCGTTATAGAGAAAAGTAGTTTGTGCGACATACTGTCGTCTAGCAAATGCAGTGCGTACTCTAGCCACAGTTACACCTCCATAGTTCCTACGTTTCGATAATACGCTAGGGTTGAACTCTGTTGATTTATGCATTTTTAAGGTGGACACTAAAATGAACAATTTTCTGACAGTTAGTAGGTCACAAAGTTTATAGAGGTCTTTCGTAGGAAAACGGTATGGTTTGAAATACATAGTCTTTAGAAGGGATCGCTGTGCCCGTTCTACACCTAAAAATTTTGTTTTGGAGGCTCCCCCCCAGACGGGAATACAATAAGTTAGAACAGATTGAGCAAGAGCAGTGTAAATTTGTTTTATTAATTTAGATGACGCTACATGTCTTAATTGTTTAAAAATCCAAATTAATTTCTTGCATCGGTCACCAACCAACTGTATTTGGTCATGCCAACAGAGCCGCTGGTCGAGTATAATACCCAAGTATTTGGTTTTTTCGACCCTCTCAATAACCGGACAAGAGCAGTCGCAGCCCTGAGTGCTATCGCACTGGTGTACCTTAACACGGAAGTTGGAATCAGGCTGGGTCTTTCTGGTTAGGGTGAAACACATATATACTGTCTTTTGGCTATTTAATGTTAGTTGATTTGTTCTTAGCCAAGACGCAACTCTAGAGAGTCCCACTTCCGTTTCTCTACGAACCATTTCCCAACTCTCGCCACAGAATACCAATGCAGTATCGTCAGCATACGAGAAAACCTGGGCGCCACCTGCCTCTAATCCGTACAGATCATTTATGTATATAAGAAATAAGGTGGGCCCAAGTACGCTGCCCTGTGGTACACCGAAGGTTACATCAGCGTCCCTGCTTACATGCTGTCCGATTTTAACACTTTGTGTTCGATCTGTTAAGTAGCTTTTAAATATTTCTAAGGGAGTGCCTCTGATTCCTATGTGTTCTAACTTGCGTACAAGGATGGGGATAGATACTGTGTCGAAAGCCTTTCTTAAATCAAGAAAGACTGAAAGACATTTCTTACCTCTATCAAGATTTTCAGTAATGTGAGATGTGATAGCTATCACAGCATCTTCGGTTGATTTACCCTGTCTAAATCCAAATTGTGACTCAGATAATATATGATATTTATTTAAGTATTCTATTAGTCGTTTGTTTAGGAGTTTCTCTAGGACTTTTGATAGTGCAGGCAATACCGATATAGGTCTGTAGTTACCAATATCATCTCTTGCCCCATTCTTGTGCACTGGCGTTATAGTAGATTTCTTCAGTACTTTGGGAAATATACCTTTCTCAAAGCACAAGTTGGCTAGGTGAACAATGATTGGAACTATCTCGTGTTTGGCTAATTTTAAGAAACTTGTTGGAATGCTATCACAACCTGGAGCGCAATTTGATTTTAAGTTCATAAGTAAATGGTACACTTCGTCTAAGTCGGTATCCAAAAGTACAAATGATGATAATTGTGCATTATGAGCACCCAAGGTAGATCTAGCATTTGTTTTAGAATCTGACAAGATCTTTTCTGCAAGTTGTTTCCCTACTCCTACAAAGTAATCATTGGCATGATTGACCGCATCTATTGGAGAGGGCTGTCCATCTAAGAGTTTAGAATTATCTGTGTTAGCTTGCTTCATGTGCGTTATGGTTTTAATATTTTTCCAAAGTCTTTTATTGTTTTTAGTAGAATTTAGTAATAGATCCTTCTCATATTTACGCTTTAATTTTTTAATTAACTGATTACAATAGTTACGATACCTTTTGTAACTAATTTTTAATATTTCATTATGTGGTTCAAGTCTCAATTTATTTTGCATTCGGTTTCTATTTGTGATACACCGTAATATGCCTGGAGTTATCCAGGGCTTTATAGTTCGTCTAGATTTAGGGATTCTAGTCTTAATAGTATTTTCCTCTAAAACTTCCGTTATTTTTTTAATTAAAAGATCGACTATGTATTCTGGGTCATTAGAAAACAAAAGTTCTCTAAGATTTTTATGTCGTAAGGATTCCAGTGCACTGTCAAAATCTGTTGTTATTTTGGTTTTTTGAATTTTATTCCTTATTTTTGCTTTCGATAAATTTAGAAATAATAGCGAATGATCAGTGATAGATGTATTAAGAATAGCAATATGGGCACATGATTTCTCTTTATTAAGCTTTATCATAAAATGGTCTAGACAATTGTTGAGTCTAGTAGGAAAAGTATGTCCTGTCATCAGCCCATGCATTGTTAACATTGCTAAATACTTTTCCCTATTTGTTCGGTCCTGGGCCTGCTCAGTTTGTGTTGATATAAGGTTTATATTTATATCCCCAGTCAAAGTAATGCAATTATGAGATTTTATAGAGTCTAGATATGAGTCGAGCGAGTTAATAAACGTTTCCGCGTTGGCAATTGAAGGGGAACGATATACACCCAATATGATATTGTTGTTAACTTTAATTTCCATAGCGGAAGAATTATTTAATTTAATTTCCCTAACACAGGCTCGAGTATTATGATTGGTATAAACAACTACACCATCATTTTTGTTCAAATGATTTGTAGTGTGGAACACTGAATAATTTGAAATAATAGGTATAGGTTTATTAGGGTTTAGTTGTCCCTCAGTCAATATCAATATATCAGGCTCAAATTTTAAAGACGATAGTGTCAACTGCAAGTCATCAAGGTTGCTATACACGCTTCTTATATTTTGGCAGAATATTTTGAGGTCTTTCTTTTGTATATTAATGTGTTTAGTTAAGTCTTCAATATCACATTGAACAGCCTGAGCAATGTTAGTATTGTCTATTTCATTTAGTGTGAGGAGAGAACTATCCATTTAAACGACAAATTATGAATATAGGAGTGAGCTTCGAATAGTATTTGAATTCATACACATGAACTGATATACGTATAGCTAAATAGTTCTGAAAACTTGCGGTATAATTTGCTAGCTGTAAGATTTCTAGATATGCGGGAGTGAAGACAGGGAGTGTGTAATACCTTGAGTATGGGGTGTAAGCAAAGAGAATTAAACCACTTGAGAGCTCATAGACCGATTTCGCCTAGGCACACGACTCACCACTGCGGGTCGGGGGACGAAGAAAAAACAGCGGTTGTGATTGGCCGATGCAACAATGTCAGGACGAATGTTCCAAACATAGTGATGCACAAGTCAGTTTTGCTACAATACCTAATTATCGATAAAATCGAACATAACGATGTCTGCTTATTCTTTTTTTTTATTAACTATAATGATTGGGCGTTAACTGGGTGCAAATAAAACACTTACGTAACTCTGTTTTAACTTTATTTAAATTAATGCTAAAATTAAATCAAGGTTATTAAATCGGAAAAAAAAAAAACAAAACAAAAAATTTTGCGCCTGGGTTGGACGATCCTCCTGTACGAGACAATTATTTTAAAATTAACTTACAACGAGGACATTATCATAGGAAGTTCCAGCTTACGTTATGATCATCAAATTTGCATTTCTGGGAGGGTATTTGATCGTAAGTTTGTCCTATTTATTGATACTAAATCCTGTAATTATACATCAGGCATTAAATATTGTAACAATACGGCTTAGGATCACGAATCACGTCGTTAGAATAAATTAACTTACTTGTGAGATATTTAGATGGGAAGGCCCGGGTAAATTTTCTAATTTACCCGGGCCTTCCCATCTAAATATCTCATGGTTCTTCATGTATACATAGATCAGCCGTCTTATTTGGTAAAGCCTGTAAATCATAAAGTTTTTATTTTACATGTAGGTACTTCTTATTTTTTTTTCTAAAAACATACAAAATTTAACTGAAATACATAACATATAAACTAAAACATACCAAAACAGGCAAAAACAGAGTCGGTGTTGCTGAACTAAATAAATGGCGTCGGTTCTTTAAGGTTTCAAAGCAATCTTCCGTGAAATGCCTTGAACAAACAACGCTACATTTTTTTGGAAACCAATTTTCCTTGTTGACAGCATTGATCCACTTTTCTTTCACTTCTGGAATATTTGGAAATCTAAAATGTAAACATTAAGTAGGTAACGTTACTTTTTTAGTTAGGGAACATCGTTATTTTTATCGACAATATTTTAAAGACTTAGTTTCGAAGTTGTCACAACACTACAGCAATGCATCTGTCTCTTTCTATTTATGCCTACAGATAGAAAGGGACACACTTATTGAAAATACCTAGTGAGAGTAAGGGACTTTTCAAAAAGACATCAACGCGGTGTACATTTTGTGTGCCTTAAACGTAAACAACCAGTTTAGCTTGAGCCCTGCAATTATTCATAATATTATCAAATTATAAATATATTTTACTTACCGATGAAAAGTTATGCCATCCTTTTTATAGAGGGATGTTCTAGACGATTCCCCACATCATTTAATTGAACAAGAACTCATAATTAATTTGATATTAAGCAGAAATATTCAAAAATGTTCTCAAAATAATCGCGTGTGGAGAGATCCATTAACTGGTCAAAACTAAAATGGTCAGTCATATTTTCATCTAATATAAGTGCAATTTCACTGATGTGTCGTGAGCCTGAGTCGCCCGTATGAGCAGTCAAGAGGCTTTATTGTCATTGGGTGTAAGTGTACGTTAATGTTGTGGTATAGCTTGTGAGAGTAAAGCTGTATGTTGATGTGTTATGTTTAAGAGTGGCAGTGTTATTGTGTGTAAGAAACATAATAATAACATTTTTAGAGATCTGCGAAAAAAATACTAAGAAAACAAATGAAAAAAGGAATAAATCATTCAAAATAGGCAAAAATAGGCATAAATAGGCGTAACCAGAGTTCCGTACATAAAGTTTTAATTCTAGTCAATTTTCCTGTGACAGCTGGTGGATCTGGGCTTCAGACATGACTGTAATTCTTTGTGATGTTTCATTTCGCTTCAGATATACTCTGCCGTAAGCCGTCCAGCAAAATTTGAACTTCTTAGACCTAACCAGGTCACGTGCTAAAAAGTGCAGACGAGAGCCTTTAGCAGTTAGCTGCTCTGACACAAAAATGGGAGCATCTGAATTGGTGCGGCATCCTACATGTTTAGCAGCAAGCTTGCATTTCTGTCCAGTGTTAAAAGATTTACAGCATTTAAGGAAATCGGTCTTTAAGAGTGTAGAGGACGTTTCCACAATAATAGGGTTATTAAGTTCATCCTTCTTGCTACTCACTCTGTAGATGTCCTTGATGTCCTTTTTTTCAAATTTACAATCAACAGTGTTCGCCAGACAGAGTACCATCCCAATCAGGTCTTCTTTTGTTTCTCCACTCGTCCTCGGCACGCTTTTTAGTTGAAAATTAGCCTTTCGATTAGATATCTGCAGGTCTTCGATTTTATTCTCTAACACCATAATATAGTCTTTGTCTTTGGTAGACTGTTTTTCCAATTGCTCAATTTTGTTTTGCATGTCTTTATTTTGAGCTGCGAGAAAGGCAATCGAACTCTCAATACTTGTGTTCGTTTGTTGAATGTTAGACAATAACAAGCTAATCTTTTTAATTTCCAGCTGTTGTTCAGTCATAAGAGAGGATATAAAACTCTTAATGTCGGTTGTTCCTTCATCCTCCTCTCTCCTCCTTTTAGCGCGAATAAATTCATAGTTGGGGGGAGTTTTATCTTGACATAATTGGTCTAAGTCAGATTCCGACATTGATTTATCCATAATAGTATAATAAGAGAACAGTGCTTACTCAAATAGTCAGAAAAATGGAGGTATGCGCCAGCGGCTATCGGTACGCGGGCCGTCCGTGTCCTTCCACAGTAGCCCGATGTCACCCGACGATAGCCGAGTGCGTCCTCGAAGCGCCGCCGAAGGCCGGTCGTTGACCACGATGTGTAGATCGGCCAGCTGACGACCCGATGATTCACACACTCCGTATTTTAGATTTGGAAATTTTTGCAACCGTTTTTAGTTAATATTGTTATTATGCAGTTACTAACAGAGATAGAAGGGCTGCTTTTCTTACGATGTATAGTTTATGTATTGTGCTACACAACCGTATACAATTTATTGATAAATATTCGTTAAATTAAGCACTTTTCAATTCTAAGTACGAGCGCACAGATAGTACGTGTTTACGCTGAGGTCAAGCGATATTATCAAATAAATCTTCAATTTTTATATGTCAACAGAACAACTTTGCAAAGACGTCATTCCTGTATTTGTTATAGTGTAGCTGGGCTCTTGGTGTTCCACATCAGGACGTGTTCTAGCTCTTCAATTTTTATACGTCAACAGAGACTGCTCATCAGACTGAACAACTTTGCTAAGACGTCATTTCTTTACTTGTTTATAGTGTAGCTGGGCTCTTGGAGTTCCACAACAGATGTTCCAGATCTTCAATTTTTATACGTCATCAGAGACTGCTCATCAGGCTGAACAACTTTACTAAAACGTCATTCCTTTATATGTTATAGTGTAGCTAGGCTCTTGGTGTTCCACATCAGGGGTTCCAGATCTTCAATTTTTATATGTCAACAGAAAGTGCTCATCACGCGGAACAATTTTTGCTATCGCACCATTTTTGTGGGTGCGTCTCATTTCATATAAAGTTATTTGATATATTTTCATTTCAATAACGTTCACATGATATAATCAACGTGAGATATACCAACGGTTGATATAATTTGTTTACACATAATGTTTGTGTTACTCTAAAACTCATTTCATATAATTTTATTTGATGTAACGTTTATTTAAGCGAAAATCATTACATATAACGTTTGAAACATATAATTTAACGTTTAAACATTTTCTTTGATGACTTTGGCTTATCCTTTGAACTTTGATTGTTTGCCTTCACGATTGCTATTGTTATTAGAAATATTTTGGTATCCAAGAGCGAGCGAAGCGAGCTCAGGATTTGGGACACCCCGACACGGACAGGTTAGGTTCGAAGGGGATGGCGGGGTCTGAAAGACCCCACCATCCCCTTCGTTTTAGGTTACTTTAAACCTGGCACCCAGAAATAGGAGCCCCGCAAAGCGGGGCTCCGTCGAGCCAGCATGACAGGTAGTCATCAGTTATTTAACCTAGGATGCAAGAGCGAGCGAAGCGAGCTCGGGACTTGGGGCACCCCGACACGGACAGGTTAGGTTCGAAGGGGATGGCGGGGTCTGAAAGACCCCGCCATCCCCCTCCTGTTAGGTTACTTTAAACCCTGTACGCAGAAATAGGAGCCCCGCGAAGCGGGGCTCCGTCCAACATTCATGGCAGGTGGTACTATTACTAGGCACATCAGTGTTAGATTACTTTCCAGGAAGAAAAAAAATTAGAGCAAATAAGTTTTATGTCTTTTGAGTGGTATTCAAAACGAATTTATATTCATTGATTGTTATGCTTAAAGAAATTAGTCATAATAAAATTATGTCAATCGTTTATTATGTTAACAGATCGTTATATCAAATAAAATTATATATTCAGTTGTTATCTCTTGTAAATTTTAGAGATTTTGTAGTTATATCATATATTACTTACCCCATTTTTGTATCTCTTATAGTTTAGCTGGTCCGTTGCGGTTCTGCACCAGGTGTTCAAGTTTCAAAGATAAATTATAGCCTATGTGTTGGCCAGACTTAATACCTATACAACAAAAAAAAAATATTCAAATCCGTCCAGTACTTTTTGAGTTTATCCCGGACATACATACAGACAAACAGACAAACAGACAAAAATTCTAAAAACTATATTTTTGGCTTCGGTATCGATTGTAGATCACACCCCAAGTATTCTTTTAAAAAAATATTCAATGTACAGTTTTGACTTTCCTACTATTTTATTATATGTATAGATATTTTCATTTCAATAACGTTCACATGATATAATCAACGTGAGATATACCAACGATTGATATAATTTCTTTACACATAATGTTTGTGTTACTCTAAAACTCATTTCATATAATTTTATTTGATATAACGTTTATTTAAGCGAAAATCATTACGTTAACGTTTGAAACATATGATTTAACGTTTAAACTATTGCCTTCACGATTGCTACTGTTATTAGAAAAAAATTGTATCCAAGAGCGAGCGAAGCGAGCTCTGGACTTGGGACACCCCGACACGGACAGGTTAGGTTCGAAGAGGATGGCGGGGTCTGAAAGACCCCGCCATCCCCTTCGTGTTAGGTTACTTTAAACTTTGCATTCAGAAATAGGAGCCCCGCGAAGCGGGGCTCCGTCGAGGTACCATGACAGGGAAAATTTGTGTTCCCTGGATTTTCACGCAAGAATGAAAATACGGTTGACGCTTAGGTAGACTGCATAACAGACTTTCGAGCTTCTGAAAACAGTAACGACTGAAAATTATCTCACCTAGTAAACAGATGATAGCTATTATTCTCATCAGGGTTGTATCTGGCAGCGGCGAGTATATCGCTGGTCTTCAGCCACAGATCCACCAGCTCAGCACCCTCAGGGCTGTTCATATACTGGTAGCGAGGACCTGAAGCTCTGGAGATGATGTGGTCTGCTGGTAGAGCTAGAAGCAGAATAGATTTTATAGACATGAAGTTCTGTATTACAAAATGACCAGTACCCTTAGCACGAGTTTTTAACCGACTTCAAAAAAAGGAGGAGGTTATCAACTAGTCTTGGGCATTCTAATTCACTACCGAGAGCGCTCAATTTAGTTCTCCGCTCTTCAACGAACTAGTTCGTTCTTCTAGTTCGTTAGTTCCTAGCTCGTAATAGAGACCGACCGATCAAGAGCGATCAAATCGTTCGCTCGCAAAGAGATTTCAGATTTAGTTTGTCTTTGTTCGCCTTCGCTCGTTTCTGCATGCGACAATTTGTGTAAAGTGTACGAAACGGGATGCGCGTATTAGATTTAAGGATGTGTGTGTGATGAATAAAATGTGTATTTCTGGTTTTTATTGACATTAATATCGGCTTTATTATCAAGTTTTAGATATCAGGATGGTTAATGTTATTTATTTACTGTATGTAAAGTATCTCTTAGGATTTTTGTACAGGAATGGGTTTATAAAGAAAAGCACAAAATCAAGACTAGGTATTTATTACCAAGCTACCTCCGTTCGCAAACCCTAGGTCCTCGTGGAGAAGAACGGAGAAAGAAACTCCACGGCAACATATTTTATCAGTACACAGTCACACATTTATAAAATACATCAATATTCTCATCATAATAAATATCAATTAACTTACATTTTCATTGTAGAACATTATTACACAAATTAAAACTTTCAGCAACACTTTCTTGGATTCTCAAGTATTAAATCACATTAATTAAACAGAACACCACTCAGAGCACAGCTTTTACCTTATAAAACGATTGGATAATACTGACTACCAATTTGACGGTACATCTGTTTTTATAAACATAGAATTGTACCACTTCCAACAAAATTGCCGCCATTATTGACGAATCACAGATTGTCATACATTTTAGCTAAATAACTTATAAAATAAGCAATAATAAACAAATCTTATGTAGTAGAACCTTTTTAAAACTTGATTACTTAATTTAGAAATTTAGTTTTGATTTATTTGCAACCTTTATTAATTTCGATACAATATTTGACTATCAACTGATTTCGTTCGGAAATCAAATCATTTTTGTTTTAAATATATTACTATTTTTAATTAAATAAGGGCTATGTATCATAAATAAATCCGACACGCGCATGATCGGTGAGCGAACGGGAGTATTATAGTGTAGTTCTGTCCCGCTCCCGTGCAACGATCTTAGAGTCGATCTCTTTCATTCTGTCCGAACTACTGAACTACGGAGCGGAAAATGTGGGAGCAGTTCTTTTGAACTAGTTCGTTCGCGAATTAAACAAGACTATTATCAACTGATTTAGTAAATTATGTTTGTGTTCGCATATCTCCGGAACTACAAGTCCGATTTAAGTAATTCTTTTTTTGTTGTACTACGTATCGTTCAACTTGGGGAATATTGCAAGAATATTATATTGAGAAAAGTTTTGTAGGTTATTTTACCCTTTTTTAGGGTTCCGTAGTCAACAAGGAACCCTTATAGTTTCGCCATGTCCGTCCGTCCGTCCGTCCGTCCGTCCGTCCGTCTGTCCGCAGTTTAGCTCAGAGACGCCCAGTACTAGAAAGCTGTAATTTGGTGTAAATATACGGATTTGTTGTGCCGAAAAAGTGGTAAAATAAAATCTCGAAAAATATTTTTTTTTAGGGTACCTCCTGTACACGTAAAGTGGGGATGTTTTTTTTATTTCTCGCGTACCCCTTAGTGTGGGGTATCATTAAATAGGTCTTTAAAAAATATTGATAGTTTCCATTAACAATTTTTTGATAAAAAGATTCGTTTGTGAAATATTAAGCTTTATAGTGCTAATTTTTGCTCGACTCGAGTGTCCCCCCCCTCTACCAGCTAAACGGTTATGTTTGGGGGTGTGAAAAAATTCACAATAGTAGTATTTATAACGAAGTTTGAAGGAAAATTATCATGACTAAGTAGGCTTTACAAGTTTACGAGTAATAGTCGACCAACTTATAAAACGTACTTGGATAGCATATTTTCCTAAACAAAATGTATCGCAGAACATGTTCTTCAACTGCAAATGTAAGTTTGTAAACTTTATTTTTACAGCTATAATAGGTGGGGGTATGTTTTGGGGATAGGTAGGTTTTTATTGTCAACTATTTTTAACTAACTTCAAAAAAAGGAGGAGGTTCTCAATTCGTCGTAATCTTTTTTTTATGTATTTTCCCCGATTTCTCAAAGACGCCTGGACCGATTTTGAAAATTCGTCTTTTTAAAATTAAATTCAGCGAATCAGTTTAATTAGTTCGCATAAGTATTTTGATGGGCAACTACGGAACCCTACACTGTGCGTGGCCCGACACGCACTTGGCCGGTTTTTGTGGTTGTTTTTGAAGGCGGTCACATTTTTTTAGAAAAAGTTTTTATTAGTATTTGAGACGTAAAGTAAACTGGAACTTTGACAATTTCAAATTGACAATTTTCAAGGAAAAAATTAGTTCTTTCTTCGCACACCAGAGGCGCTGTTCCGTTTTTAGGGTTCCGTAGTCAACAAGGAACCCTTATAGTTTCGCCATGTCCGTCCGTCCGTCCGTCCGTCCGTCCGTCCGTCCGTCTGTCCGCAGTTTAGCTCAGAGACGCACAGTACTAGAGAGCTGTAATTTGGTGTAAATATATGGATTTGTTGTGCCGAAAAAGTGGTAAAATAAAATCTCGTAAAATATTTTTTTTTAGGGTATCTCCTGTACACGTAAAGTGGGGATGTTATTTTTTTTTCTCGCGTACCCCATAGTGTGGGATATCATTAAATAGGTCTTTAAAAAATATTGATAGTTTCCATTAACAATTTTTTGATAAAAAAATTGGTTTGTGAAATATTAAGCTTTAAAGTGCTAAATTTTGCTCGACTCGAGTGTCCCCCCCCTCTACCAGCTAAACGGTTATGTTTGGGGGTGTGAAAAAATTCACAATAGTAGTATATATAACGAAGTTTAAAAGAAAATTGTCATGACTTAGTAGGCTTTACAACTTTACGAGTAATAGTCGACCAACTTATAAAATGTACTTGGATAATATTTTTCTTAAACAAAATGTATCGGAGAACATGTTATTCAACTGCAAATGTAAGTTTGTCAACTTTATTTTTACAGCTTTAATAGGTATGTTTTACGGTATGTTTTTTGGGGATAGGTAGGTTTTTATCGTCAACTATTTTTAACTAACTTCAAAAAAAGGAGGAGGTTCTAAATTCGTCGTAATCTTTTTTTTAAATGTATTTTGCCCGATTTCTCAAAGACTCCTGAACCGATTTTGAAAATTCTTCTTTTTAAAATTAAATTCAGCGAATCAGTTTAGTTAGTTCGCATAAGTATTTTGATGGGCAACTACGGAACCCTACACTGTGCGTGGCCCGACACGCACTTGGCCGGTTTTTTTTTTCATATAAAAACGCTGCAAATACTGGAAAAACGCTGTAAAGCAGCTGTAAAGTAAAAGAGTGAAAATTCGTGCTAAGGGTACTGATTCTGGGGTGCTAAGACAGGAAACCTCCACGTGCGCCCGTGGACTGGAGTTCCCTCTCGGATACGTCCGGGGGGAAGACCAGTTTTTCGGGCCGGTGCACCCTGGGATGCGGGCAAAAACTCTTCCTTAGGCACTGTGTGCCTAAGGGGTCTCTTTGCCCGTATGCAAATAGCCTGTCAGGTGGACGCTCCAACGCGTGTCCCTCTGAATAGCAGAGGGCACAGCGGCGGAGCGGGCTTGCGGACGGTGAGTAATGGGTAGCTCGCCGTCCGACCAAGGACCAAGCCCGGGTCGGTGGCGCGTCGTGTTCGCGCCAAATGCCTGCTGGGGTCACGGGTTTTTTCTTAACCCAGGATACCGTGGCCCCGGAACGTAAAGGGCGTCCGAAGGAACACGGGTGGATTTTAGTCAGTAAGAGTCTGACAGTCCCTTTCGCCCCACCCAGGGCGGGAGGACTCATTTGATGATTTTACCACCTAAAAAAAAAAAAAAAAAAAAAAGGGTACTGATTCTGTGTCCGAAACAAATTGTAAAGTTTTTAGTGCAGCCACGTTGAAGGACTTTGGAAGGCGTTTCCGGCCACCACAGGCGCGGGCTTACGGACGGCGAGTAATGGGTTGCTTGCCGTCCGTTCAATGGCGTCAAAGAGCTGTCAGCAATCTGATGGGGTCAAACACCTGCCGGATCGCGAAATATCTCAAACCTTGAAACCTGACCATTCCTTTGTGAATGGAACGGGCACGGCAGTGCCCCCGCCAAGACCTTCCTTTTCTCGAAGTGTTTCGTCGTTTTTTTGAATCCTCGTAGAGTCCAGTTTCCGATGTACCAGATAGCTCATATTCACAGGATATGATGCCAATAGTAGACTTGTTAAGCATACAAAGTCTCAATAGAATAGCTATAAGACTAGATTTTATTGTTTTCTACTTCTGGCTATAAATATCTAACAAATATGTATGCTTTACTTGTAATAGGAAGGTTCATAACTATCAACCCAAAAAAAACCCAGGTTTTGAATTTATCAAAATGTGTCTTAGTGAGCACCTACGTCCTTAAAAGAACCCCTATGCAAAAACTCCTGGCACTAAATGGCACTGGTAGTTTCTAAGATTTCATCAATGAGTGAGAGAATGACCTTTAGCTTTTATATTTATGTAGATTTTTATAATATGCTTACCTGATGCTGCAGCCAAGATCATCAGAACTGCTCCAACTCTTCGTGCCGCCATTTTTACAAAAATACAAATAATTTATGAACAGTAATGATTACTTGTTTAGATATGTTTTAATCTGAGTATTATCTTGTAATCTAGCAAAAACAATACGTTGATTATAGATACAGCGTGTTCCATTCTTGGTATCATATTTTTATTTAAATACTCTAAATATACAAGAAAGCATCTATTTTCTAAAGGCGCTCCCTCTATTCCACTTTGAGCATTACATTACAATACTACCTCCCTGACTGACGAGCATTCGCGTACATCTATATACGTACATAAATAAAAATCAATGCCACTTTTTGTTGTAACCACAGGCTAAATAGTTAGGTTGTTGTAACTTTATAACTCAAGAACGGACTCACCTATCCAAACCAAATGTTTAGGCTTTGTCTGGACTATTTAATAGATTATTTATGTGAAGTTTGCACAAAATCGATCGAGCGGTTCTTCATTTATCACATTTTTTGTAACAAATAAATAAATCAATAAATGGCGAATCATTTTGCTCATAAGGATTTTGCTGTCAAATTGAATTATTTTCAGTGTCAGTTGCATGTTGTAATGTCATTCATGCGGTCATTTCATTTTGGCGTTGCGAAGCACATAGCGGGCCACTTGTTTAGTAGGTATAGATTTGATACAAGCTGCGCATTGTGATGTTCGATTGTCTTCCGTCACTGATGAAATGTTCGAATCCGTAACGTTACATTATAGGTGAATGCTCGCGGTGAGGGAGCGCCATAATAAAACTTAAAGTTTTTCACATCTATAGGTATACATATATTATAATAAATCTGTAGAAAAGTAGTGTCTGTACAATGGAAATAGGTATATAAAAAAAAAGTATCAGAAATTGTTATCATATCGATGCCGAACCCGAAAATGTAGTTAAAATTTTTTTTGTCTGTTTGTCTGTTTGTCGGTTTGTCTGTTTGTCTGTTTGTCTGTGTGTTTGTGCACGCTAATCTTCGGAACTACTGGACGGATTTGAATAATTTTTTTTTCTTTGTATAGGTATTAAGTCCCGTTAACATATAGGCTATAATTTATCTTGGAAACTTGAACACCTGATGCAGAACCGCAACAGACCTGCTTAACTATAAGAGATACAGAAATGGTGCCATAGCAAAAATAGTTCCACGTGATGAGCATTTTCTGCTGAGAGAATAAATTTGAAGATCCTGGACACCTGATGTGGAACACCAAGAACCCAGCTACACTATGACATATACAGGAACGACGTCTTAGCAAGAGTTGTTCAGCCTGATAAGCACTCTCTGTTGCTGTATAAAACTTTGAAGATCTGGAACACCTGGTGTGGAACTCCAAGAGCCTAGATACTCTATAACATATACAGTAAAGACGTCTTAGCAAGAGTTGTTGAGCCTGATGAGCAACCTCTGTTGTCGTATAAAAATTGGAGATCTGGTACATCTGATGTGGAACTTCCAACAGCCCAGCTACTTTATAACATATATAGGAATGACGTCTTAGCAAGAGTTGTCCAATGTCCAGCCTAATGAGCACTCTCTGTTGACGTATGAAAATTGAGATTTGGAACACCTGGTGTGGAACTCCAAGAGCCTAGATAGTAGATACTCTATAACATATACAGTAAAGACGTCTTAGCAAGAGTTGTTGAGCCTGATGAGCAACCTCTGTTGTCGTATAAAAATTGGAGATCTGGTACATCTGATGTAGAACTTCCAACAGCCCAGCTACTTTATAACATATATAGGAATGACGTCTTAGCAAGAGTTGTCCAGCCTTATGAGCACTCTCTGTTGACGTATGAAAATTGAGATCTGGAACACCTGATGTGGAACTCCAAGACCCCAGCAACACTATAACATATATAGGAATGACGTCTTGGCAAGAGTTGTTCAGCCTGGCTCTTAGAATTCGACGTTTCAGATCTTCGATTTTGACGACCCCGTCGTCGCCGGCATAAGCAACAGGATCCGCGTACGAAGTCGCGGGCAGAAGCTAGTAATTTTACTACTAGCTTCCGCCCGGGTTTTCACCCGTTTTATCTTAGGGGTCTGGTATGGACTATGGAGGCCCTGTCGGTTTCCTTGGGGAACGCGTCAAACACAAAGCGCCGTCGTCTCGGGCCTTGTCCTTGGTCGGACGGTGAGCTACCCACCACTCCTACTTATTACTCGCCGTCCAGAAGCCAGTGCCCGGGCCGTGTCCAGAACAACTGTTAACGAGCTCGTTGCCACTATGAGGAGTGACTTAGGCGGTGCCCTGCGTGAGCTACAAATGCGACACGACGCGACGTGATGCAACACGAAGTATAATAGGGTAGTTTCCAGGGTCAAAATAGTTACATTCTATTTAGTCCGTATGTTAGATTATTCTTTTTTCGATTAAACCAAAAAGAACAAAGATAATAGCCTATTTAAGTTACCTGTGACGTCACTCTGCGCGAAAAATGCCACGCATCCTGACGTCACACGTAACTTTAGTAGGCTATATCTTTGTCATTTTTGGTCTAATTTACAAATAAAAAAATACGTGTCCCTTATTTTTGAATAATCTAAAAGACGGACTAATTACATTTTTTTAGGCAACTAGCCTATTATGTATAGGTATCATAATAAAATTTTAATAATATGTAGTTGAATTAGTTCGGATCGCGTCGCGTTGTAAAACTTATGAGTCAGTTCGGTATCATTTATTTGCAAGTTCAAATAAACATAACCATCAGAATAAATGTTCCCACCAATACCTCTGACACAAATTCTCTTTAAATGAAATGGAATGTCTTGAGAAACTAATTTCTCGTATTTCACGGCGGACAATGAAGCACCGGTGTCAACTAACCAATTCCGAGCAACGCCGCATACACTCATGGGAACCGAATTTATGCTGTCACATGTGTTTGACATGTTATTCACGAAAAAAACTATGCACCGACTCTATTTTCTCCGAACTTTTCTGCTGATTTTCGCGAGAATTTTCTGATGTCGGTTGAGCCGTATTGATTTGAGCATTTCTATTATTTTGGAATCTATTCCCTCGAGAATAATATGTACTTTGGTATCCACGGTTACCACGGTTATAATAATTAGACCTACCTCTGTTATTCGTAGAATAGTTGGGCTTTTCCGTACGTGCACCTCTACCACGCACCGGTTGCGCCATAGGCCTTCTCATGTAATTAGACCTTTTCTGATAACCATATACACGATTATTATAAGACTTACCTCTAAGGTGCCCGTAACTCATGATTGAACTCTCCGGTTGAGACGACAGCTCCTCATCCATTGCTCCCCTGATAGCATCTTTCAGCGTGCTATAATTACGCGCCGCTACAATTGTGCTAACACGACTATTTCTCAGGCCGTCAGAAAATCTTTTAATAGCATTTTTCTCGTTTACGGTTTTTAAAATTTCGTACTTCTGGGAATCCCCATCGGCCTGTGAAATGGTCAAGTCGACAAACATAGTCTCTATATCCTTACCGAAATCTTCTATTGTTTTTCCACCTTGTTTTGCGCGCTGTAATTGGCTTTGGATTGCCGTATCAGACTTTTTAGACAGTAGGAAACATTTCATATCTCTTATTAATTCTGTAATAGAAGAATAGTTTTGAGACATGCGCAATTTTGCATTTTCGGACAACCTTGATTTTAAAATAAAATTAATTAGGGATTTTTTACTTGTGTCGTCTAACATAGCTTCGTACATTTCTATATTTGCTATCAATTGTTTGGTCACATTTTCGTCACCAGTCATAACGGGTAGCAAAGAAATTGCCGTTTTTAAATCAAATTTTTCCATGTTGGTGTTGATGTTTTCCGATTCCACAACAGAGCAAAGTGACTTTATCTTATAGAAACTAACTTTTATCTTTTCATATAAAATTTCTAAATCTTTAAGATCAGATGATTTAATTTCTCCACTTGATATCTTATCTTCTATGTTCGTACTAATATCATTGAACTTATCATATAACTCGCAAGCTTGTGTATATTTTACACTTAAATCTTGTACAGCTCTTCTGGCTGGTCCTAACTTCGTTAGATATTCTTGGATACACTTTAACTGTGTTAAAATATTATTTAGATCATCAGCCATAACACTTTTTACATTTAATTATCAGTACATAAGTACCAAAATCATACTCTATTATTAAAATTAATTCTAGCTTCTTATACATGTAGGACTACATCTAGGAACATTAGTTATTTGAGACAGAAACAATAAAAGAAAAGTAATTAATATGAAATTAGAGCTACCTTAGTTTAGACCTTTAGTATGGAGAGGTTACACCAAACACTTAATGCACCATCACATTGTGGCTATCGTACGCACACTTGACATTTCACTTCACTTTACACATTCACTTTCCTGAAGACTCTCCTGCACCCACTGTACGCTCAGCAGCAATTGGTACAGATGTCCCGCGTCTCGATGAACCTCGGAAGCTCCGGAACGTAGCGTGGAACACTTCTTGCCGTATCCACCGTTTATGACATTTCTCGTAGAACTTATATGCCATGTATAGGAAAACAATCAGACCCATAAAAGCCAAGATAGAAAGAATCAGGCTATTCATGCCCAGATGCCAGCCTAGGTCTTGTTGCGCATTTCCATTATTGTTGCCAGCTGCATTTTGGTTAAGAAAAACCTCCTCCTTATTTTGCGTTGATTGACACATTATTTCACAATTAGTCGTCCGTTCTTGTTAAGATCGCGTTCACAAGTAAAGTTATTTCACACATTGTCACTGATGTTATTTTAAAATTCCGAATAAATCGCGGTTGGTGGTCGGAGTTGCGCCATCACCAGTCAAAGGCAGGGTCGCCATGTACTGTTAGGAGTTCGAGGGAACAATCAAACAACCATCTTGCTTAAAGTATTAACCTTTAATGGCTCACTTACATACTAAGTTACATTTATATAGGGAGAAGTCGTACACACACTACAGCGTCGTAGCTGGTATTCGTCGCTCACGCAGGACATCTTGGGTTTCCTAGGAAAGCGGTGCCGTCATGTAGCGGCCGTAACATTACGTACGCACAAAAGCGGTCGGCCGTCTATACGGTGACAGCATGTGCAAAGTTCCACGGCCGCGCCGTCATTTTTGTAAAACAAACGAAACGAAACCATCTCGCTACCCCCACCGAATAATATCGTAATCGATAAATTCAAATTTTACAGGAAAAATAAAACAGTGTTTTTTATGATTATTGTAAAAATTATCCAACATAAGAGAATGATTTATATATCAAATGAAAGTTAATTTTTTATAGAATCATTCTAAATAAACATATTAAATTTTTATTTTATTAGGACCGAGTTATTAAAGAAAATATATTTTACTGGATATGTTAGAAAAACATTATTTCGCAACAAAACATAACGATATTATTCGCGTAAAAACAAAAAGATAGCGTGCACAATAATAGTATACTACAATGTTATTCGTCAAAAAATGACATCCAAACATAAACGGTAATTGACTGTTACTGGGATTTTCGCCTATAAAATATACATTTTAATTTATATTATTGTTTGAATACTATTTTATTCTTAAATTGCCTGTTAAGTAATATCCATTATTAGAAATATAACTTTCAATAAAACTATGGGTTTCTGATAAAAGAACACTCATCATCATCATCATCAGCCGGAAGACGTCCACTGTTGAACATAGGCCTCCCCTTAGACTGCCCCGCCAAACGACAATTCGCTACTTGCATCCATCGGTTGCCCGCAACCCTCACGATGTAGTCGGTCCACCTAGTGGGAGGCCTACGCTGCGTCTTCCGGTCCGTGGTCGCCACTCGAGAACTTTTGTTCCCCATCAGTCGTCAGTTCAACGAGCGATGTGGCCTGCCCATTGTGTCACTTCAACTTGTAAATTGTATGAGCTACGGTGGGTGACTCTGGTTCTTCGCCGAATATCCATGTTCCGGATTTTTATCCCGCAAAGAAACTCCGAGTGTCTAAAAAGCCAGCAGTGAAAGACCACGTTTCGGAGCCCTACGTATTCACTGGGAACACACGCTGGTTAAATACCTTTGTCTTGAGACAGTGTGGGAATCTGATGAGAAGATATCACGTAGCTTCCCAAACGCTGCCCATCCGAGTTGGATTCTTTGGGTGATCTCATTACAGTATAACTGTATAACTGAACAATGTGTCCAAGGTAAGTATAATGGTCTACAACTTCGAGGGTATCATTCCCAACAACCGATACGGGTGCCACATGGACGTTCGACATGATTTTCGTCTTGCCCATGTTCATTTTAAGGCTGAACCGTTGGAAAACGATACCTGAGTTCGCTGAGCATAGCATTGAGGTGCTCCAACGATTCTGCTATGATGACTGTAATCATCGGTAAAACGAAGGTGACAGTGACTGATATATTCGCCATTGATGTTGATGCCGAGTCCGTTCCATTCCAAGAGCTTGAAAACGACCTCCAACGCGGTCGTGAACAGTTTCGGAGAAGTAACGTCTCCCTGTCTCACGCTTTACTGCAATTGCTCTCTTCTTGAAGTCGGATGGACATGGTGGCGTTTCTGGAGGACTAAAAGTACCGGTTTTCCACGCGCTCTCAGAAGTTTAGTTGTGATTCCGTCCTCACCCGGCGGCGCCTTGTTATTCTAGAGCTGATTAAGAGCCATTCTAATCTCATACAGGCTGATGTCCGGGATATCCTCAGTGCAGTGTCGAGTTAGTTTAGCTTTTGCGTATCGAGCTGTACCGACACTGGGTGTTGTTGTGTATAAATGTCCGTAAAACCTCTCAACCTCTCTCTTTCGTCGAAATGATGCTGCCGTCATTAATCTTCAGCTTCGTCATTAAAATTTGGCTTTGCCCAATAGACGAATTTTTTGCGAAGACTTTTGAGCCCTGGTTCCGCTCGATTACCTCTTTGATCCGTGCCGCACTGTTGGCACGCAGGTCACGTCGCATTGATTTAGAGATTCGTCTATTGAGTTTGCATATTCCGACATATCAGCTGAAGATTGCAGCCTCATCTCGATTCGGTCCTGCATCAACCTGATGGTTCCGTTCGAGAGCTTTTGAGGCTTATTGCGGCGCGGGGTCTTAAAGAACTTGGACCCCACAGCTTGGACAGTTTCCACCAACCCATTGTTAATCTCGTCCCCAGTTTCGCATTCGGTTAGGCACTGGAAGCGATTGTGCAGTTCGAGTTGAAAATCTTCGGGTTTCTGGATGTGGGCAGGACCAGGTTGGAGCGTGGACTTTACCAGACGAGACCTTTCAAGTTTCACATTAATATTGTGATCGCTAGCGGTTTTTACCTTGGGGATCACAGAGACATCACTGAATATTCGCTTCTTGGTCTTCATGATGAAGTCGATCTCATTTCTGATAGTACCATCGGGGCTCATCCACATCTACCTCCTGGAAGGCCGCTTCTGGAAGTAGGAGTTCATTAAATGAAGTTCTGCCTTTTCCATGAAGTCGACCAGTCGCTGGCCCCTATGGTTTCGCTGCCCATACCCAAATGGCCCCACTCTCAACTCATTGCCATTCCGTGCGCCCTTCACGTTGAAGTCCCCCATAACAACGGTGAAGTATGTTTCGAAGGTATGTATGGCCTCGGATATCTCCTGATACAATGCCTCTACTTCATCATGAAAATGTGTCGAGGTCGGCGCATATACCTCTATGACCTTAACGAATACCGGTTGATTATTGTAAGTATAAGGTGTGTGTTACCCTACTCGACAAACTGTCGACTTTCATAACGTTGTTGATGAGGGACCCGCGGACGAGAAATCCAACACTACCCTGGGATTAACGGTCTCCTTCCCGGTAGAAGAGCATGTTGCCGGAATCTAGAACTATCGTATCCTGACCCTCTCTTCGGATTTCATTGCATTTTGCTCAATTCTTCCTCCAGCTCGGTAATCTTCTCATCGGTCGTCAGTGTGCGGATTTTGTGTGTTACCAGGGCCAATGTCCGTTGGGGGGTTACCACCCCCCAACGCCACATACTCGATATTATTCTATCTCTTTGTTTATCATTAGGAAAAAAGAAAGCGATGCGTAATGCATAATAGATAATACAGCAATCGTAGATTGAGTGTAGATATCACCTCGGTAAACTATTGCAAAAGTAATTGCTATTTTTTTAAAAATACATTATTAAACAGTAACCAGCATTACCGTACTTTTGAAATAAAATCTCTACAGGAATAGTATTGTTAAATAACTTTACTATAGATCGAGTTTGCTGTTCTTACTCGAATAATATCGTTATCGTAACATATTGAAATTCTTATTAGCAGTGCTATCCGTAATCACTAGAAGCGATGTTATTCACGTAAATAAGTACAATAAATCTGTAACGGAATATTAGGGCTATGGTTATTAAAAAAATACTAATTTGTAAAGTACTCGTAGGAAAAATGTGAAAAAAATTGACAAGGTGTAAGAGAGTACCTACATGATGAATATGCAATAAAACGCAAAGTATCGTTATATCACATTACGATATTATTCGGTGGGGGTAGCGTTCTGACACCAACAAGACGGTCGTCATGCAAATGGCGGCGCCGCTTTTTGACGTTACGGTGTCAATTACCACTCTCTAGGAAACCGCGCCATTTTGTGTACATAGACAACGTTCTAGTGACGTCATTCACCGCTCTATTACGGTCGCTTTACGACGGCACCGCTTTCCTAGGAAACACAAGCTTTAGCGCGGAGCAGCCAGGCAACGGTAAGATCAAATGTGTGGAAATGTTTGAGACACGCCACGAAGCGTCGCCAGTGGCGAATTCACGTAGTTAATCGCCCTTCGCACTGCTTATCGCTTAGTCTGACAAGTAGAAGTAAAGGAACAACCTGTATCATCATTATGAATTCTAAAGTGATTCTCACGACTCAGTAATCAATCAAACGATTAGAATCACTAGTGAAACACGCGCTTGACGTTTTGTTTTCTATCAGTAGCACTATGAAGGGCTTCAGACACAGCAGCTATAATGTAAAGATGTACATTAAAGCACGATACATCTCATTACATCTTTCCATAGAAATCGTCAGGAGACCACACACGACAGCTGTAATGTATATTTATAACACATTTGCTCGTAAAAGGTCTCTTACTGCACCTATTTCAGTATCGTAATGTATCATATTACGCACTAGTGCGTAATGGTAATGTAAAACGCACGGTTTATCAAGATGTTCCGTCTAAAACGAACGGTACTTTTTTAAATCTTAGCAAAGAGTTTTTATGTCAGAAAAGTCGTCAACATTATAACAATAAAATTAACTTTGGGAGATGAAATACAATAAATAAACATTTTATTCTTTAATTTAATTAATTTTGACAATTTATTACAACCATTTATCTGTAATAAAAACACAAAAGTATGAATTTACTTTATTAGTAATACTGGCTGTTTTGTGTGCCTTTTGCCATAAACAAAAGACGCTGTTGCGCGCGCATCGCTAATTTGTGAAAAAGTAAAAAGTATTCCGCGTGCTTTTTCTTTTCGCTGTAATGATTTTATTATTTCCTTGCAAATGTGTTATAAAACGTCGTATGACATACGTGCGGTTTGATAATTACAGCCTCTGCTTTCTTATAGCCCTCCCCTGCGGGTCGGGCTTCAATATCGCCTCAGCTGTAATTATCAACTTACCGCACTTATATAATAATGTACTATTATAACACATTTGCTCGTAAAAGGTCTCTTACTGCACCAATTTCAATATCGTAATGTATCTTATTACGCACTAGTGCGTAATGGTAATGTAAAACGCACGGTTTATCAATATGCTCCGTCTATAACGAACGGTACTTTTTTAGGGTTCCGTAGTCAACAAGGAACCCTTATAGTTTCGCCATGTCCGTCCGTCCGTCCGTCCGTCCGTCTGTCCGCAGTTTAGCTCAGAGACGCACAGTACTAGAGAGCTGTAATTTGGTGTAAATATACGGATTTTTTGTGCCGAAAAAGTGGTAAAATAAAATCTCGTAAAATATTTTTTTTTAGGGTACCTCATGTACACGTAAAGTGGGGATGTTTTTTTTTTTCTCGCGTACCCCTTAGTGTGGGGTATCATTAAAAAGGTCTTTAAAAAATATTGATAGTTTCCATTAACAATTTTTTGATAAAAAAATTCGTTTGTGAAATCATCATCATCATCAATCATCATCATCAGCCGGAAGACGTCCACTGCTGAACATAGGCCTCCCCCTTAGACCGCCACGCCGAACGACAATTCGCCACTTGCATCCATCGGCTGCCCGCGACCCTCACGATGTCGTCGGTCCACCTAGTGGGAGGCCTGCCTACGCTGCGTTTTCCGGTCCGTGGTCGCCACTCGAGAACTTTTCTTCCCCATCGGTTGTCAGTTCTACGAGCGATGTGGCCTGCCCATTGCCACTTCAACTTGCAAATTTTATGAGCTATGTCGGTGACTCTGGTTCTGGGTGAATCTTGAGAGGCTCATTTTACGTTGTCCGAAGAAAAAAACTACCCGTAGTATTTAAATTAGAAGCCCAAATATTTTTTTTATGCCACTATATTGTATGATCTTACTGTTGCACGATAGTTTTTGTGTCTAATTTGGAACTAAATAGTCGAAAAAAAATCCAAAAGGCCTAAAAATTGATACCCCTGGCGCGTCCGCAGCACATTTTGCAAACAAAAAACCAACAAAACTCATACTTACGAACGTAAACAAAATAAACAGTGCGATCTAATCGCTTCCAAGATTGTTGTAGATATATTTAAAAAAGATACATCATGTATATTTATGTTAGTTTTTTTTTAAATTACAATATAAAGTTTGTCCGAGACTAAACAGTGATTCCCCTGGCGCGTCAGAAATCTTCGTTTATCTTAGTAGAATTTTATAGAAGATTGTCTCCATGCCGTCGCATGTGCGCTGCTGGTGGAGCTTCGTACGTCTTTGTGAAAGATTACTCCGCTCGTTGGTCCAGGACGAAATTATGAACAAAAGTATTTGATTCCCCTGGTTTTGGTTTCGCTAGCTCGTTGATTACCCTGACCACGTTTTCAAATTCAATTTGTGATTTAACGATTTGTGGTCGGGTATTGAAAGTGATAAATTGTTAACGAGACTGATAAGTATTTTATAGAGGCTACTTTAAAATAGTAATAAAACTTGATTTTCTTCTACCTTTTTTTGATTCCCCTGGTCAAAAAAAATTAAAACGCAATATATTGGGAACCATCCGGCCAAAAGTGATGCCAATTCGTTAAATGTGTTTTTAATGAAGTTAAATTTCATATTAAATTATTACTTATAAAAAATCTGTTTAAATAAATTTCGCCAAGGGAATCACCTAAATATTCCGAATCTCAGGATTCACCCTTCTTCGCCGAATATCCATGTTCCGGATTTTATCCCGCAAAGAAACTCCAAGCATAGCTCTTTCCATTGCTCGTTGAGTGACTTTTAGTCTCTCTAAAAGGCCAGCAGTCAAAGACCACGTTTCAGAGCCATATGTCATCACTGGCAACACACACTGGTTAAACACCCTTGTCTTGAGACACTGTGGGATTCTCGATGAGAAGATATCACGTAACTTCCCGAACGCTGCCCATCCGAGTTGGATTCTTCGGGCGACCTCTTTCTCGAAGTTGGACCTACCTAACTGAACAATCTGTCCAAGGTAAGTATAATGGTCTACAACTTCGAGAGTATCATTCCCAACAACAACCGGTACGGGTGCCACATGGACATTCGACATGACTTTCGTCTTGTCCATGTTCATTTTAAGGCCGACTCGTTGGGAAACGATACTAAGGTCGCTGAGCATAGCATTGAGGTGCTCCAACGATTCTGCCATGATGACTATATCATCGGCAAAACGAAGGTGAGTGATGTATTCGCCATTGATATTGATGCCGAGTCCGTTCCATTCCAAGAGCTTGAAAACGTCCTCCAACGCGTTCGTGAACAGTTTCGGAGAAATAACGTCTCCCGTTTGTGAAATATTAAGCTTTAAAGTGCTAAATTTTGCTCGACTCGAGTGTCCCCCCCTCTACCAGCTAAACGGTTATGTTTGGGGGTGTGAAAAAATTCACAATAGTAGTATATATAACGAAGTTTAAAAGAAAATTATCATGACTAAGTAGGCTTTACAACTTTACGAGTAATAGTCGACCAACTTATAAAATGTACTTGGATAACATATTTTCTTAAACAAAATGTATCGGAGAACATGTTCTTCAACTGCAAATGTAAGTTTGTCAACTTTATTTTTACAGCTGTAATAGGTATGTTTTTACGGTATGTTTTTTGGGGATAGGTAGGTTTTTATCGTCAACTATTTTTAACTAACTTCAAAAAAAGGAGGAGGTTCTAAATTCGTCGTATTCTTTTTTTTATGTATTTTCCCCGATTTCTCAGACTCCTGGACCGATTTTGAAAATTATTCTTTTTAAAATTAAATTCAGCGAATCAGTTTAGTTATTTCGCATAAGTATTTTGATGGGCAACTACGGAACCCTACACTGTGCGTGGCCCGACACGCACTTGGCCGGTTTTTAAATCTTAGCAAAGAGTTTTTATGTCAGTTAAGCGGTCAACATTTTATAAATAAAATTAAATTTGGGAGATGAGATCAGGATGAGATATAATAAATAAACATTTTATTCTTTAATTTAATTAATTTTGACAATTTATTACAACCATTTATCTGTAATAAAAACACAAAAGTATGAATTTACTTTATTAGTAATACTGGCTGTTTTGTGTGCCTTTTGCCATAAACAAAAGACGCTGATGCGCGCGCATCGCTAATTTGTGAAAAAGTAAAAATTATTCCGCGTGCTTTTTCTTTTCGCTGTAATGATTTTATTATTTGACTGGCCTGTTGGTCTAGTGGTTAGTGACCCTGACTGCTATGCCGGAGGTCGTGGGTTCGATTCCCACCCAGGACAAATGTTTGTGTGATGAGCACGATCATTTGTTCTGTGTCTGGGTGTAATTTATCTATAATATGTATGTATTTAGAAATATATAAGTATGTTTATCAGTTGTCTAGTACCCATAACACAAGCTCTGCTTAGCTTGGGACTAGATGGCGTTGTGTGATAGTTGTGGAATATTATATTATTATTATTTCCTTGCAAATGTGTTATAAAACGTCGTATGACATACGTGCGGTTTGATAATTACAGCCTCTGCTTTCTTAAAGCCCTCCCCTGCGGGTCGGGCTTCAATATCGCCTCAGCTGTAATTATCAACTTACCGCACTTATATCATAATGTACTATTATAACACATTTGCTCGTAAAAGGTCTCTTACTGCACCAATTTCAATATCGTAATGTATCTTATTACGCACTAGTGCGTAATGGTAATGTAAAACGCACGGTTTATCAATATGCTCCGTCTATAACGAACGGTACTTTTTTAGGGTTCCGTAGTCAACAAGGAACCCTTATAGTTTCGCCATGTCCGTCCGTCCGTCCGTCCGTCCGTCCGTCTGTCCGCAGTTTAGCTCAGAGACGCACTGTACTAGAGAGCTGTAATTTGGTGTAAATATACGGATTTTTTGTGCCGAAAAAGTGGTAAAATAAAATCTCGTAAAATATTTTTTTTTAGGGTACCTCATGTACACGTAAAGTGGGGATGTTTTTTTTTTTTATCGCGTACCCCTTAGTGTATCATTATATTTTTTTCATTAGGGGTATCATTAAAAAGGTCTTTAAAAAATATTGATAGTTTCCATTAACAATTTTTTGATAAAAAAATTCGTTTGTGAAATATTAAGCTTTAAAGTGCTAAATTTTGCTCGACTCGAGTGTCCCCCCCCTCTACCAGCTAAACGGTTATGTTTGGGGGTGTGAAAAAATTCACAATAGTAGTATATATAACGAAGTTTAAAAGAAAATTATCATGACTAAGTAGGCTTTACAACTTTACGAGTAATAGTCGACCAGCTTATAAAATGTACTTGGATAACATATTTTCTTAAA
The DNA here is from genome assembly GCA_954870645.1 of Agrotis clavis. Classification (NCBI taxonomy): domain Eukaryota; kingdom Metazoa; phylum Arthropoda; class Insecta; order Lepidoptera; family Noctuidae; genus Agrotis; species Agrotis clavis. The sequence continues at coordinate 12,364,227 of OX940944.1, read as the reverse complement.
CAAAATGTATCGGAGAACATGTTCTTCAACTGCAAATGTAAGTTTGTCAACTTTATTTTTACAGCTGTAATAGGTATGTTTTTACGGTAGGTATGTTTTTTAGGGATAGGTAGGTTTTTATCGTCAACTATTTTTAACTAACTTCAAAAAAAGGAGGAGGTTCTAAATTCGTCGTATTCTTTTTTTTATGTATTTTCCCCGATTTCTCAGACTCCTGGACCGATTTTGAAAATTATTCTTTTTAAAATTAAATTCAGCGAATCAGTTTAGTTAGTTCGCATAAGTATTTTGATGGGCAACTACGGAACCCTACACTGTGCGTGGCCCGACACGCACTTGGCCGGTTTTTAGGGTTCCGTAGTCAACAAGGAACCCTTATAGTTTCGCCATGTCCGTCCGTCCGTCCGTCCGTCCGTCCGTCCGTCCGTCCGTCCGTCTGTCCGTCCGTCCGTCCGTCTGTCCGCAGCTTAGCTCAGAGACGCCCAGTACTAGAAAGCTGTAATTTGGTGTAAATATACGGATTTGTTGGGCCGAAAAAGTGGTAAAATAAAATCTCGTAAAATATTTTTTTTTAGGGTACCTCCTGTACTTACACGTAAAGTGGGGATTTTTTTTTTCTCGCGTACCCCTTAATGTGGGGTATCATTAATTAGGTCTTTAAAAAATATTGATAGTTTCCATTAACAATTTTTTGATAAAAAGATTCGTTTGTGAAATATTAAGCTTTAAAGTGCAAATTTTTGCTCGACTCGAGTGTCCCCCCCCTCTACCAGCTAAACGGTTATGTTTGGGGGTGTGAAAAAATTCACGATAGTAGTATTTATAACGAAATTTAAAAGAAAATTATCATGACTAAGTAGGCTTTATAAGTTTACGAGTAATAGTCGACCAACTTATAAAACGTACTTGGATAACATATTTTCTTAAACAAAATGTATCGGAGAACATGTTCTTCAACTGGAAATGTAAGTTTGTCAAATTTATTTTTACAGCTATAATAGGTGGGTATGTTTTGGGGATAGGTAGGTTTTTATTGTCAACTATTTATAACTAACTTCAAAAAAAGGAGGAGGTTCTCAATTCGTCGTAATCTTTTTTTTTATGTATTTTCCCCGATTTCTCAAAGACGCCTGGACCGATTTTGAAAATTCTTCTTTTCATTGAAAGAGTACACCTTCCAATCGGTCCCATGATCAAGTCAGGATCTGATGATGGAATCCTGGAGAAGTCGTGGGAACTGTTTAAATTTTAAATCATTCTTGAAGCGATTTGATAACAACTCAATCCCGTCGAGTTTCGGCTCACTAGAGTCGTCTTTATTAAATAGACATTGATGCTGGATGATGTCCATGGTCTGATGATAGAGCTGGAAGGTAACCATGAGTTCTTTCTTATACAACAACTCAATCTTACTGAGCTTAGGGTCATTTGATTCGTCTTTACATAAGCTTTTGTACTGGATGTTTTCCAGGCTCTTATGATGGAGCTGGAAGGTAGCCATGGGATCTTTGTAATACAATAACGCAATCCCATCGAGTTTGGGCTCATTTGATTCGTCTTTACATAGACTTTGGTGCTGGATATTATTAAAGGTTTTGATGATGGAGCTGGAAGGTGGCCATGGGATCTTTGTAATACAATAACACAATCCCTTCGAGTTTAGGGTCATTTGATTTTTCTTCGCATGGACTTTGGCACTCGATGTTTTCCAGGGTCTAATGATGGAGCTGGAAGGTGGCCATGGTGGCAACTACGGAACCCTACACTGTGCGTGGCCCGACACGCACTTGGCCGGTTTTTTAAATCTTAGCAAAGAGTTTTTATGTCAGTTAAGAGGTCAACATTTTATAAATAAAATTAAATTTGGGAGATGAGATATAATAAATAAACATTTTATTCTTTAATTAAATTAATTTTGACAATTAATTACAACCATTTATCTGTAATAAAAACACAAAAGTATTAATTTACTTTATTATTAATACTGGCTGTTTTTTGTGCCTTTGCCATAAACAAAAGACACTGTTGCGCGCGCATCGCTATTTGTGAAAAAGTAAAAATTATTCCGCGTGCTTTTTCTTTTCGCTGTAATGATTTTATTATTTCCTTGCAAATGTGTTATAAAACGTCGTATGACATACGTGCGGTTTGATAATTACAGCCTCTGCTTTCTTATAGTCCTCCCCTGCGGGTCGGGCTTCAATATCGCCTCAGCTGTAATCTGGGGGCACGGCAGTGCCCCGCCAAGTCTCGAGCAAAACGGGCACGGCCGTACCATCTTTTCTCGAAGCGATTCGCGGCTGTTTCGCCCCCCCTATATCTTCGACGTGGACAAAGCTAGGAGTTTAGGTTTTCGGTGAATAATAGTAGGCATTAGATCAAGCTTAAGTTTGAAATTACATGCCAATTGAATTAATAGTTTAGGAGTTACGGTCGATCAAAGTTACACCATTTTGTCACTCACTGACTGACTCACTGACCGATCATCAAAAATCTAAGGTACTTCTAGCAGACTTAGAAACTTAAAATTTTGCACCAAGATAGGTCATTAGCCACATATAAAGGAAAAATTATAAAAACATTAAAAAATAATATACCATAGAAAACAATTTTATATTTGCGGTTTGGCAAGAACATTGTGTATGGATTTTGACTGCATTGTTAACTTTGTTCGTTGTTTAAGTATTCAATTGGATGAATACATACATAGAATAGAAAAGAATTATATAAATGTAATACGTAGACTATAACTAATACATAAAGTTCATAATTCATTAAATTAATAAAGCTAAAACTCCATTGTATTGCGATAAATATTGCATGCGCGCTCGATAGATGGCGTTGTACCTGTCTGAATCGCGCTATGGTTTCGTTACAGAGCGCAGTCTAAGTAGTACTTTAAAATAATTCGATAATTTTCATTTCACATCTAATTATGATTGTTCATTTCGAAACTAAAAAAATATTGTAGCGAATAGCGATATTCGGAGAACTTAAGTTAGCCGGATTAGATAGTAGATTTATTATTGTTACTAAAACAGTTATTTAGGAAAATAGTTTATTAATATAACATAGACATAGTTACATATCTAGTTGTTTACGTGTTATTTAGTTTAGTTACATTTAGTTTGTAAGTTAGTAGATATATATTTATTTAGTTATTTGTTAGTTAGTTTAGTTCTATTTCGTTTGTTAGATAGAGAATGGGTCTTAAGCAAAAAAGTAGCTGAAGTCCAAGAAATTATGAGGCCACCTAAAAAAAAGAAAGAAATACACTTACAAAAATGAATGAGATCCCACCAAAAACATTAAATGTAAAAAAATGCCAAGTCTCTCGATGCAGTCTTTCCATCGTAAAAAGTTTTGAGACCTCATAGAAGCCAAGTCCTATTCAAATTATTTTGTAGTTATAAATCAACATTTAGTAATTATATCAATAGTTTTCTTTATATTATAAATATAGTGACTTGGCAATGAGCACAAATTAAAAGCTGCTTGCTGCCTGGAATTATGAGCAAATGTTACTGATGAGACCTGTGATCAGATTATTTGTTATGTGTGAATCATGATGGTCACTACCGACTACATGTTCCGATACAATTATTAAGAATACCTTACGGGCCATCGCTTTATGAAAGTAAATGATGAATGTTAAGAGAATATATAAAGTAAAAGAGAATGTTTACGCATGCGGTGTGTGTAACTTTCAACTCCTCCAAATATGCCGTTTTATTTGTTTTTACTTGTGCTCATTGCCAAGTCACTATAATTATAATATAAAGAAAACTATTGATATAATTACTAAATGTTGATTTATAACTACAAAATAATTTGAATAGGACTTGGCTTCTATGAGGTCTCAAAACTTTTTACGATGGAAAGACTGCATCGAGAGACTTGGCATTTTTTTACATTTAATGTTTTTGGTGGGGTTATCAACTTACCGCACTTATATCATAATGTACTATTTTACATCTTCAAATCTCTATGGAAAGATGTAATGAGATGTATCGTGCTATAATGAACATCTTTACATTATAGCTGCTGTGTGTGAAGCCCTTTAGCCCAGTCAACGGACAGTTTTCAATAGACGACACGGGGGGCTCAGTGGCTGAGCGATCGACTGTCGCGGGTTCGATTCCCGCACGGAACAAATATTTGTATCACCTACAAGTAGTTGTTCCGGGTCTGGGTGTTTGTGTATGTGAGTTTATGTTTGTAAACGAACCCACGATACAGGGAAGAAATACCAAGTGTAGCAGCAGTCTTTAAAAAAAAAGTAGTTACATATATAGGGAAATTCTTGGAACACAATTTTTGACATTGTAACTTTGTTTGGATTAGTTAGGAGGTGAACATATAAAAAAATCCCCGCCCCTAGGCCTTTACTTGTGGGGGAGAGGTGGTTTAAAAGTATCGAGCCTGCCAGGGTCGCGGGACTGTCTTATCTGGTAACCGTGGCCCCGGAACGTAAAGGGATATCGAATGACCGTGGATTTTAGTCAGTACAAGTCTGGCAGTCCCTCCCATTCTGCCTTTAGTGGGAGGACGCTGGTTACGCCAACACGGTGTTTGCGTGTAATAAATAAATATAATGCTTGACGTTGGACATTTGAACTGACTGGGTACCGTGGAATGGGGTTAGTTTGATTCACGGGGTAACATTGATAAAAACTTTATATTTTTTTAAAACAGGAATTGTTTAATTTCTGAACGCAACCGAAAAATTTCGTCTTTTGCATTGGCAGCACTGTGTGTCACTCTTTGACATTGCCCAAGCGCTGCACGTACAAACAGATCACTACCGGAGATTTTCATTAAAAACTGGGAGTATTGTGTTTAAAGTATTTTAGGGGTTAAAATAACTTCCAGGGTACCAGATTGGATATGCAAGTTGCTAGAAAAAATGATAGTTTATGTTGTTATGTGTTTAATTAGCTTGAGAAAGAAGTTGTTTTTGTATTTTAACCTCCAAAATTTCATTCAGTGGTGGTTTATTTTCTATACGGGGTGTCATTGATCACAGGCATGGGGTTACTTTGGTCATTGATCAATCTCACCCCATGACATTTTTAACATATATTATCAATATATTTGCAATGATGGCTGCTTTATATGATTTTTTTTTACTTTCAGCGCTATGCCAAGAACATATATGAAGCGTTTAGGCGCTCGCGCCTATCGGAATTCTAATGAAGATGTGTTAGAACGAGCAGTAGCTAGTAGTGATTTTTTTCTATTTTTACTTAACATTTAAGATTTTGACTGATTAATGTTCCTAATTATGTTTTTACAATTAATATATCTCAATGAAACGTTAAAATAAAGGTGATTTTTCAAAAAGTTTTTTTTGCCTTGATCAATGTCACCCCTAAACTTTAAAAAAATTAATATCTTTTTTTGCACTTAGCCGATTTTTTTTGTTCTTTCGAAATAATAACGTTTAAAGGGGTTACTATCATTTGCCGTGAAAATATTAGGGGGTATCAAAGTAACCCCACTTACGGTTTAACATTGACCACTCACATTTATATTTTTCATCGACATATTATTTATTTAAAATAGAATCTAATTCATTGTATCGATTTTATAGTAAAAACCGATATTCCAATTTTTTTTTTTCGTCTTCGGTACCTTTGTATTTTAGAAAATACAGCCCTTTGAATTTTTAAATTGATCAATGACACCCCATTCCACGGTACGCCAGGTTGGCTTTGCCGTGTTGAAAATGTCCTGCAATCGCTTCTTGGACTTGGCTCCTACCGCGGCTAAGGAAACTCAACCAGTATGAAGTTCCACTGGTCGCTGCGCATCTCGTGACTATGTTCATGTGATGAAAAAGGAAGGAAAAAAAATAAGACCAAGATGGCGACTCCGTTGAATTTCGCCTAGCGTGCGTGCGGTCCGTTGACAACTCTTCGGAAAAGATCATCTTTGATCGTCTGTGCGCCGCGTCATCGCCTTTCCAGCTAAGTTAGTGCTGAGATTGTCCATATTTTCGCCATAAATAAAACCCCCGGGGTCGCGGGATTATTTCCTTACCGTGACCCCGGAACATAACAGGCTACTGAAGGACACCGTGGATTTTAGTCAGTAGAAGTCTGACAGTCCCTCCCGCCCTGCCCGGGGTGGGAGGACTCATTTGATGATTTTACCACGCAAAAAAAAAAAAAAAAAAAAATAAATAAAACCCGCGGGTTCATTGGCCCACCGCATTTGGACTAAAATTTTGAACTATGAACTTCTGTGTGTGAAGTGAACTTTGAGTGCAGTTGAAGCAGTCCCTCTGGAGCTGATCGCAGACGTGGACAGCAAGGTAAGCCTTCCTGAGAGCCTATAGCTATAGGTTTTCTAACTGTTCACCGTCAGGCTGTTGCAATTTCTAGAATATATTTCGAATCAGCGCCCCTCCATTTTGAGGCTACCGAAACGTACCTACTTATAGTTTTTTGACCAGTAATTTTAAATTATAAAAATTCGAACGTCGAACTATACGTACCAGAGGCATTTGATGATTTTTACCAGGGTAGAAAAAAAACATTTGGAATAACAAATATATCTACTCGTGTTTAAGTTTATTTAATAAAATTCTTTGTAACAATACAATTGAAACTCATACTAATACATTTATGGCATTCAATGTGACATTACATTACCTTTACCTTCAAACTTAACACAATACTAACGTAGCGCAAGCGCCAACAGGACGCCATTTGTTAATGGCCGCTTGCAAATTACCTCCTGTTGGCGCTTGCGCTACGTTTGTTTTGTGTTAAGTTTGCCTTAAGGACGCGAGGTATAATGAGGACGTATACCCCCCTTATACCTCGCACCCTCGTATTAGGTATACACTTTTCCTTTATCAGTCAATTTTGTCATGATCCCTGTACGGGAGCACCGTGACTTTAACGGAACTTAGAAGTTATTACAATATACAAGACAAGTATTGAATATTAAAACAATAAAAATTATAATAATACAGTAATTTTTGTACCTAACTTTTACAATAGGCATTGACAGCATGGATCAATTGATAATTAGTCGGTCAGCTAAAATTTTGAAAAATAATGGATACTTATTTTTTCTTTTGTTAAATAAATGCATAATTATTAACAAAGATATCGCATCGATCGTGGGGTGAAAACTTCACTTGGTTGTGACGTATTTGGCAATTTTAGAAGTGTCGTAGTACTCGTATATGTTCGTCGATTTTGATTTACTTAACTAATTAAAGAAAAAACACGTGTTCAATATTGTTTGATAATAATCTAATCATCGGACTTATTTATATTAATATTAGAAAATTATATATTTAAGATTAGTAGTAATATAAAAAAATATTAAAACTATACTAATATATTTAGGTATACAATTGGGAAATAATTATTTAAAGAAGTACAGATTAAACTTGTTCATAGTGACAAGAGCGCATTTGTTTTTGCGATTTCAGGTGTTGTGAACCATACTAAAGTGACATTAGGACTTTACCAATGGCGCGACGCGATTGCAATACCAACTTTGAAGTGAAAATAAACCTTACCACTACGATATATGACATAAACACGTTGATATCTACGTCAAATCAATCGAATCGCATCTTTATTTTTAGTAGCGCGATTCTGTGAGCGATATCGTCAATACGTGAGACTCCATTAGCAAACACTAGCATACATTTTGTTTGGCTGAACGTTTGTGTGATATTGACGATATCGTCAATCGATGCAATTCTGTATCACGTCACGCCATGGGTTCGCTCCCTTAGTCCGACATACGGCTTAGTACGGCTGATTCAAGACGGGTTCCAGAATCAGTTGCTGTCCACGGCTCAAAAAACCCTTTCCTGGAAAGAAAGTCAAATTCAAATCATTTACTTCAATTAGGCCATCTAAGAGGCACTTTTGAACGTCGATTATTAAATTTAAAGGAAATAGGAAGGGATGGAATTGATTCTACACTCATTCGCAAAAGTAGGTGTACGTACACAAGCCGTCACCGATCCGTTGTCGGTGACGCGGACGTGACGGTGACTGGTGTGTGTGAATGCACCTTTAAACGAGACATAACAGAGAGCTGTTTATTGAATACATTATTTTTATGATATTTTTTCCACTAATGGAATTTTCTCACTCAGTCATACATAACTCTTGAGGAGATCAAGTTAGGGCTCTGTTAACGAAATATACATATTTAAGAACCCCCCTTAGAGGGCCAAAGCCTGTAGGGGTCGCGGAATTGTCTCATCAGGTACCTAACCGTGACCCTGGAACGTAAAGGGCCATTAAAGGATCACCGTGGATTTTAGTCAGTACAAGTCAAACGGTAGCTCCCGTCCCACACAGGGTGGGAGGACTCATTTGATGATTTTACCACAGTAAAAAATAAAAACACCCACGCTACCCTAGCTCCCTGTTTGGCAAAGCCTTTTATATGCTCCTGATTATATTTTAAGGGCTATTTTTGCCCGACTGCGCGACGCAAAGGAGGGTAATGTGTTTATCAGTCTATGTGTTTATGTAGGTATGTATGTTTGTTTCTACTAGGGGTGATCAAAAAGTAATGATAATGAATATAAAACACGGTATTTAAAGTTAAAATAATAATTTATTTTTCATCCCCCCATCTCGGAAAGGCTACTTTTTCTCTTCGATATCTGAGCGTAAAAGCCGTTTTTATCCTCTAGTGGATAAAGTAAATTGAATTTAGAACATGCACGTGCACTAAAGAGTTGTACCAGTAATGGCGGCTGCTGACCCCAACAGCTGATCGCTTGCTGTGGTGCCAACTGGACGTTCGAACTGTTCGAAGGTTGTCGTACCACATCAAATTTCAAAAATAGAATTAGGTGCCCCGCATGAGGTGTGAAAAGCAGAGTACCTACGGACCTCGGGAGTAAAGCTGCGTTGCCTTGGGCTAAATTGAATCCCGAAACAGAATCCTTTGGTGCGTATGCGTATCTAGGTACTATTATTTTGTTACAATCTCAGACTCGGAACCTTCTTGACTCAGAACTTTTTTTAACCTTCTTTTTTATTTGCCAAATTTGACAAACCAAGATAAAATAAGAAACTTGAAAACTACTACCTATACCATAACTATATTTGTTTTAATTTAAAAATTATTCTGTAATACTTACATTTAATAATGTAGTAGTCAATACCTAAACTGAAATAAAAGTATCTTGTGTCGTACAATGTACATCTTTTTTTTGCGTTTAGTCATTTCCTCGCTGAGGTGGGATGAAAAGTTACGTGTTGCACTCGAGTGCAAAGATTTTTCACCTTGTGCTCTTTTGATTCCGTCGCTACGCCTCATGATTCTAATTTTTGAATCACTCGTTGCACTCGTGATTCAATTTTAGAATCATTCGCTTGCTCGGTCATCAAAATTGAGCACGCGCGGTTAAAAAGCAACTTTGCACTCTTGTATAACAAATAACTATTTCTACATAGTCTCTTAACAAATCAATTCATTTAGTCCATCTTTTTTCTAAAACCAGGATTCCCTTTGAAAAAAAATATTTCCAAAACCCTCCCAAAACTCCTTAACAGCGGCCATCACTTCACTATCGTCTTCAAATTTCTGGCCTCGGAGGTGTTCCTTGAGCCGAGGAAAGAGGTAGAAGTTACTAAGAGCTAGAATTCTAACGAATGGGGAGGGTTTTCGAGCAGTTTGAATCCCGTTTCTTGAATGGTAGCTCTCGGAACTGCGGCTTTGTGAACCGGTGCGTTGTCTTGATGAAACGCACTCCAACTCGCAGTTTGCCGCGTCTTTTTTCCTTAATGACCTCCCGTAATCTTCTTATTTAGTCTGCGTAGTAAGAGCCCGTAATAGTGGCTCCCTTTTCCAAATATTCCACCATAATTATGCCTTTAGCGTCCCAAAAAACAGATGCCAGAACCTTTCCCGCCGAACTTGACACTGAATTTCATTGATGTCGGTGAGGAGGCTCGATTCCAAGTCATTGATTGTTGTTTCGTTTCAGGATCAAAATGGTAGATCCAGATCTCGTCCATAGTCACAAAACGTAACAAAAAAAAATCTTGATCTGCTTGGAACTTTTCGAGATTGACCCTCGAAATGTCAACTCGTTTTTTCTTTTGCTCGTCGGTTAACATTCTCGGTACCCAACGCGCAGAGACCTTTTTCATATGGATTCGCAAGGATTTTTTAAACACTGCCACATGAGATACCTGTGACCTCAGCTACATGCCTGATGGTCACTCTTCGATCTGCCAACACAAATTCTTCGACTTTTTTCACGTTGTTTTCAGTGAGGGACGTGAATGGGCGTCCTTCGCGATGTTCATCTTTTGTGGATGTTCCGCCCAGTTTTAACTCCTTGGCACAGCGTACAACTGTAGAATATGGAGGAGCAGAGTCCCCCAATGTTTCCACCAAGTCACTGTGTATGTATTTGTACACATTTTTTATCAAACAGAGGTACTTGAAGACAGCTCTAATTTCGTTTTTCTCCATGTTGATGTTATCTCTTCGACAGTTCATACTCAAATTAATGTATCTTCTGGAAATCGTGATCTATTCATATGATTTTTTTTAGGCTGACGTAGTGAGTGTATAAGCAAGCAAAAAACTTTTTTTTTTGATTTTTATGTGGACCTAGAGTAACCGATTATCATTACTTTTTGATCACCCCTCGTATGTGGCGTTCTAGAGACCAAATGCGTGGGCCGATTTTCATAATTCTTACGTCAATCGATTCGTCTTAACCTTGCGAGTGTCACTAAATAAAAACTAAAAAGAAAGAAACAAGCCCAGTAGTTTAGAATTCACTCATTCACACTCACAGTCGGGGCCCATTCAAATTATACCAATCAAATCTTCCTAAGGTGACTATGAGTGTGAATGAGTGAATTTGAAACTACTGGGCTTGTTTCTTTCTTTTTAGTTTATATTTAAGTTATTTTTTTCACGTATTTTTAAATTTACGCAGTCGGGTTTTTTGTTGTTCATTAAATTATTTTTTTTAACTTATGAATGCACCAACCTACCAGTGATAGGATCTTTTTTTCCTCCGACGACATCATTTTTCCGACTGGCGATGGCGGCTTCACCTGGAATTTGAGTAAAGAAAATTTTCATAAGGTCACAGAAATTCACTTTACATTTAATTTTTATAAAAGTTGCCCCACACTACCTTTATGTACAATCGACAAATAGTTATTTTTTATGCAAGGCTGCAAAGTTGATTTTTGACGCGAGTACTTGAATTGAAAACTGAGGGAGCGAAGGATTCTATATTTGAACCGCTCGTTTCTCTCGCGGTTCAATGTTAGAATCCTGAGCGATTCGAAGTTTTCAAAGGTACGAGACGCAGAAAAACTTTGCTGCCGAGTGCAACACACAACTTTTCACCTCACACAGCGAGGAAATGTAGTGGGGGCGGCTCGCCTGGCAGTGTAGAAAACAATTGAATACAAGACGTGTTCGAATTTTGAACAACACTTTGTGCTCTAGAGCACTAAATGGAGTTTTGCGCTCAGATTTTGAATGAGAAATAGAATCTTTCCGAGCGCGTGAGGTGAAATAGTTATTTGTTATGCAAGGCTGCAAAGTTGATTTTTGGCGCGAGTACTTGAATTGAAAACTGAGCGAGCGAAGGATTCTAAGATTGAACCGCGAGAGAAACGAGCGGTTCAAATATAGAATCCTGAGTGATGCGAAGTTTTCAAAGGTACGAGACGCAGAAAAACTTTGCTGCCGAGTGCAACACACAACTTTTCACCTCACACAGCGAGGAAATGAAGTGGGGGCATTGACCTATACAGGGGGCGGCTCGCCAGGCAGTGTAGAAAACAATTGAATACAAGACGTGTTCGAATTTTAAACAACACTTTGTGCTCTAGAGCACAAAATGGAGTTTTGCGCTCAGATTTTGAATGAGAAATAGAATCTTTCCGAGCGTAATAATAATAATAATAATAATAAGCCTTTATTTCCCAAATTATTAATTATACATAATTCCAACAGTTTTCATGCACATAACAATACTAATTCTTATTTAATATTACATTTTACACATTTACATTTCTATCACAGTTAGGTACATTAAAAATTTCAATTAGATTTGATTTTCGTACAATACTATTTTTAAATTATTTATTTGTATATAAGGTTATTTAGACATATTTTTTTATTAATAATTTATGATTTCATTTAATTATATAATTTTCATATTAATTCATTATTTAATTTAAAACTAACCAATTTTTCAATTACTTAAATTACATTTTTGAGTGATAGATATTTAATAAGTGATACATTTGTATAATTCGATTTTCGGAATACTTTGTTATATTATTATTGATACAAGTATATCATTGGGCTACCCATTTCTGGGCGTAGGCCTCCTCCAACTCTTTCCAGTGCTGTCTATCTTGTGCTTGGCGAGTCCATGTAGATCCGGCTACTTGGTAGATGTCATCACTCCAGCGTCGTCTAGGTCGGCCGCGTGGGCGTTTGTCTTCATAGGGATACCAATGTAGTATCCTTTCGCTCCATCTATTATCGGTAGCTCTTGCTGTATGTCCAGCCCATCGCCATTTCAGTCTGCTTGCTAGCTCGACGGCGTCTGTTACCTTTGTTATGGATCTAATGTATGTGTTTTTCTTCCTATCTTTTAGCTTTAAGCCCAGCATACTTCGTTCTGCAGCTCTTTGGAACACGTTGATCTTTTGTACGATGTCTTTTGTAAACGACCAAGTTTGACATCCGTACAATAGTGTCGGCATAACAACGGAGTCCATCGCTTTCCTTTTTAGATGCATTGGTAATTTACTTTTAAATATTTCCTTCAGCGACCAGTATTTATTCCAGGCTTTCTTTATGCGGCGCTCTACTTCACGAGATGTTTGGTTTAGGAATGATATGTTTTGTCCTAAGTATACATACTCATCTACATAGCATATATCGATACCTTTAGACTCAAAGGGCGTAAACGCCATTTTGGCCAAAATGACTTTTTGATGCAGTTATGTTCAGTTTTTTTTTCTCTATCGATCTGTATACTTAAAACTACTAAATTCGCAAAATTAAGGCAAATAGGGCCCACGGGATTTTTTGAAACTTTTTGAAAACATGAGGCGTATTTCATATACATTTTGATTTTATTGGTTTTTTAGGTAACATGCGCAATTAATAAAAAAACTTAAAGGTCGTATAACAAATTCTTTAACCAAAACTTCAGCATACGCTTCAAATTCTCGTTTAAAAATAAAGTTGACTCATACGACTTAACGCTGATCCCGCTAAATAGGGGTGTATGCGCCATATTTGGCTTAAAAGCGATAATATGACCTAAATATTTTATCGCTCTTAAGCCAAATATGGTGCATACACCCCTATTATTCCACTATAAAATAAAACAGACATTATAGATAGTAGAGGTGTAAAAACCTCTCTTTAAGAATTTATTCTGAGGACGCAGATGAAATTCGAGTAACACTGCATGAAACTGATCTAAAAACTGTAGGAGGAAAAGGTAAAGGAACAGAAAAGAAGGCTAAGTTGAAGGGTAAGGGAAAGGGGAAGTCAAAGGCAAGAAAAGAGAACACATATGATACTGTTGAAGTTGTTGATTACTCCAGACAAGAAATTCCAGACCCTATGACAAAGCCTGCCTACAATGCCAGATTGCCTATATCCTAGGCCAAATACAAAGAAGAAATTAATGAAGATTAGTCTACTGTCAATTAATGTTCATAAAATTAATATTATTTTTTTTTCTGTGCTCATTTAATAACCAAGTTATATTTTTTTTATTTAATTGTATAAACCCATTGATCCGCAATTACCTTTGGTCAGACAGATCAATCTTTCGACTTTCCTAAAATATTATAGGCACATTTTTAGAAACATAAATATTTAAAATATATATTGATAGTTAAAAGCGTTATGTCTTAGATAGGGCTTTTTGTCTTTTCTCATGATTCAATTGAGCAATTAGAATAATTGTGATTATTAAGAATGTTGTAACGATACCAAAGAATATTAGGTATACCTAATTAAAGTAAGGTCGAGAAAAAGAGACTACAGTAGAAGTGCCCCAAGTCTAATTAATGTCATAATGTTAATAAAGATTTTGTTTTTAGTTGATTTTTTTTTTTGTTATACTGATCCATATCGAGCTTTTATCTGGGTTTTAGTTCTAGTAAATCTAAGTTCTGTTTTTTCATGAGTAGTTTGCGTAACCTTAAGGCAAAAATTCGAGATAACGATGGCCAACTTTTTAGTAGAGGTTTTAATAAATATATATAATAGCAAGGACATGACTGTGATTTAAATAACAGTTGAGAAGTGACAAGTATTTTGAATTGTGCATTGTGAATGTACTCTGGTGACTGTCTTATACACTCCTTCTTGACAAAAAAAGATGCTTGTAGTGACGTTTAAACCCTAACGTTTATTACAATAGTGTGCATTTATGAACACACTTCTCCGTTGTCTGCCATATACACCCCGCTTCAAACAGAAAATGCGCTTTTAGCGACCTATACACCCTACCTACCTATAAGTATTGCACAAACAATGTGAAATTTAGGGTTGTAAGCAACATTTTTTTTTATTTTTTAGGGCGTATAACAATTCTATTTTCTTTATTTATTAATTTATCCTAAATATTATATAACCACACTGTTTATATTCAAAATATAAGAATTTGGGCAAGAAATGAACTTGCTCAGCCTTGAAACAAAAAAGTTATGAATTTTTTCTTAAAATATTTTTTGTTTTTTGCTTTTCCTGAAAAGTAGCATTTTGGCGTTTACGCCTTTTGAGTCTAAAGGTATCGATATAATGAGATTCAGTTTGGATTGGTGTTTTTTCGCTATTCGTCATGGCAAATGTCTTCTGTGTGTTCATTTGTAGCCCACACTTTCTACTCTCTATGTCTAGGGTGTTTAACATGTATTCTAAGTCCTTGTGATTTTCAGATATTAAAACAATATCATCAGCGAAGCGTAAGTTATTTAGATATTCGCCGTTTAAATTGATGCCTTTATTTTCCCAGTCTAATTGTCTGAAGATATATTCTAATAGAGCAGTAAATAAATTAGGTGAGATCGGATCGCCCTGTTTCACGCCTCTTCGGATATCAAATGGCTCTCCTTTGCCTTCTAGCTTAACCACCGCTTTGCTGTTTTTATAGATCTCTTTCAGTATCTCTATATATCGGTCGTCGACTCCTTGCGTTTGCAGTGCTAACCACAAAGGTTCGTGTTGTATGGAATCAAACGCTTTGCAGTAGTCTATAAACGCTACATAGAGTTTCTTGCCGTATTCAGAATACTTCTCGATCAGTTGTGTCAAGGTGAAGATGTGGTCTATGGTTGAGTATGTTCTTCTGAAGCCGGCTTGTTCTCGGGGTTGGTTGCTGTCTAATATTCTTGAGATTCGATTCATTATTACTTTGGCAAACACCTTGTATACTGTTTGTTGTAAACTTATTGGTCTGTAATTTCCTAAGTCTGTAGGGTCGCCTTTTTTATATAATAGGGTTATAATCGATATTCCCCATTCTTTTGGTACTTTGTTGAGCGTCAGTATGTCATTGAAAAGAGATGTCAATATTGGTACTAGCGGGTCAATAATTGCTTTTAAAATATCATTTGTTATTCCATCATCGCCTGGGCTTTTATCAGATTTCAGGTTTTGGATTGCACAGCGCACTTCACTGTCTATGATGGATGGTACGACGCTCAGTGGTGTGGGTGGTTTTAGTCTAGTACGCTGATGGCTTTCCTCGTTTCCATAGAGCTCCCTGTAGAACTGTGTGGCAGTTCCGATGAGGCAATTCCTATTAGATGTTGTTTTGTTTTCTTTGTTTTTCAGAGACATAATCCATGGTTTAGTTGTGTTCAATCTTACTTGTGCCCTTTTGACTGATGCTCTCTTTTGCAGCTCTTCCTCTATTATATTATATCGGTGTGCCTTGTAATCTCGTTGTATCTGTTTATTTATAAGTCTATAGAGTGCGCTGAGTTGTTTCTTCTCAGGACGTGTTTTGTTTTCTTTATTCTTCAGTCTGTTCCTTTCATTGATAAGTTTCTCCACATACGCTGACAGTGGAGCTATGTCTTTGTTCTTTATTTTAGGTAGTTCTTTTACCGATTCCTTTATTATTTTTATTAGTTTTCTATACGCTAGTTCCATATCATCGCACTGGAAGTTACCTATATGGTCCGCAAATATATTTTTCAAAGACTCTAACTCTAGGGGGTTTAGTCTAGAAACTTTGCACCTGTAGTCTCTCCGTGACTTATTTTTATTGCAGTGTTGTAAATGGTCACTCTAATTAATCTGTGATCTGTTGGAAAAGTGGTGTTTATTACCTGTACATTAGAGACATCTTTAATATTTTTAACTAGGATAAAGTCTATTTCATTTCGCACTTTTCCGTTTGGTGATATCCAAGTCCATTTCTGTTTAGGATTTTTCTTAAAGTGTGAGTTTGCTATGTAGAGCTGGTTTTCAAAACAGAATTGTAACAATGTATCTCCTCGTTTATTTCTGTCTCCGAAACCCCATGGACCCATAACTTTCTTATCTTCCTCTGTGGATTTACCAATTTTGGAGTTAAAATCTCCCATAACTATTGTATCGTTTCCTGTATCTTCTAATGCAAACTGTAGATGTTTATAAAATATTTCTAGGTCTTGTGAAGTAGCGCTTTCTGTTGGTGCATAGCATTGTATCAGATGCATTGTCCTATTATTGAGGAATATATCTAAGCGTATGACTCTATCCGATATGCTTCTGATATCTATTATATTAGTTTTCAGATCTTTATTAACTAGAAAACCGACGCCGTTTCTTCCACTTTTTTCGCCATAATATATCATGATGTAGCTTTCGGTTTCTAGTATTTCTTTTCCTTCTTTCTTCACTTCTGATAAGCCAATAACATCCCATTTGAACTTTGTTAAGCTATGACGCAATTCTATAAGTCTTGTCTCATTTACCAGTGATCTTACGTTCCATGAGCAAATGTAAGTAATATTTTGCACTGATCTTGATTTGTTATTATAAAATGTTTGGTTTTGATTTTTGTATGTTTGATTTTGATTCTTTAATCGGTTGGAGGGTTCTAGTCTAATCTTCCCGCGGGGACCAGCCGTATTGGGAGATACTGATATTTTTTTAGGTTCATGATAGTTGATGAAAGAGTTTTCTTGGATGATACTTGAAAGAGAAGGAGAGGCACGACTCAGTTTTTTGGGGATTCCTGGAGATTACTCGTTGAAGCCTGAGCGATGGGGTTCAACTGTGATGGACGCAAGTAGCTTATTATGTTTTGCGATTTATTTTTCTTCTGTACTTGGGTAATTTTTTGTTGACTAGCGCTGACCTCTGAAGCTTCTTTTGACTCAGGTGACTCAGACATAAATCTCTTATTTGAGTTTTTCTCTGCAGATGCTTGATTTATGACGTTTTTAGGACGTAATGTGACAATTTTATCATAATGTATAGCTACTTTTTTCCCGGACTCCCACTCACGATTGCATTCTTCTTGAAGTTCTTTCCGTTTTTGAAGAACTGCGGGAGAGTAGTCCTCTTTAATATAAATATTTGTACTTTGTAGTGATTTTTTCTTGCGGAGAAGCTCTATTTTTCTACTTGTTGTTGTGATTGTTACCACCACTGGTCTAATTTGTCCGTTTTTCTTTCCTCTTCTAGTTACAGTTTCTATTTCCCATTTCTGGCATTGTACTCCCATTTTAGTATTAATTATGTCCAGGATCACATTAAGTAGGTCTTCATAGTATCTTTCTCTTTCTTCAATACCAAAGAATAATACATTTTTCTTCCTTAATTGTCTATCAATGAAGTCTATTTGTTTTTGTTGCTGTTCAATTTTATTTTCTAACATGTTTGTTTTTACTTCTATGCGATTGAATTTCTCATCTATATTTTTATTTATGGCTTCCTTAATATTTTCTTCCATATTTTTAATGTCGCGCTTTTGTTGTGCTAAGTCACTTTGTATATTTTGTAGTTCTTTCATGACTTCTTCCATTTTTTAGTACAGCGCCCTCTATTAGTGTGTAGTGTAATTACTTGGTCAAACCTATCTGTAGATCTTCTGATAGTTCGGCCCTTCAAAGTTAGATGGCGCTATTGTATCTCAATTTTTTCTACGATGTCTTTGGTATAATTTATTATTCAATTTTAGGTTATATTTCGCAAACTTGGTCCAAATTGTCACTTATAGCACTTTTGAGTGTGTGTTTATGCTAACTGACCTTTTTTCCTGTGGTGTTTGAGTATTCTCTTCTTCCGTATTTTTGTAAAATTTTGTTTGCCGGTAGAAAACCGTTACCAACTTTTTGTCTGAATTTCACTCTAACTATTGCGGTTCTTGAGCTGATAACAATTCTTCAGGTGTTTCACAAGTCACTTTCAAGAATTAGCACTGTTTTTGGACGGAATAAGCTGTTATAGTATTTTTATTTGCACAAAGATCACAGAGTCGATGTAAACATTAGCACACCAGCGCCACGCGCCTTTCCGAGCGTGTGAGGTGAAAATTAAATTATGACCCACCATAAGCTTATTTTCTAATAGACATTCAAATACAATTAGGTCCACATTCGCATAAAGATACATTTCCATGGTAACGACTTTGATCTTTGTCAATGGGGATGGCAACTCAAAGCTAATCGTAGAGTGCGCTGCGATAGTTGGTCTTACGTCAGATTACTGTCTACCTTGTACAAAAAACAAACAAGATTTATTATTATAAAAATTGAGTGAAATATGGATAATTATTCGTCAATGCAAGTGCACATACTAAAAGAAGAATTAAGACGCCGCGGTGCATCTACAAGAGGAAAAAAAGTGATTTAGGTAATTGAGTGGTAATATATTTGATTTTACCGTAATAAATCCACAATTACTTGTAGTTGAGGTTTAAATTTTTGAGTTCAGGTATGTTTTACCTGTCCTCTCCTATAACAAGAATATAATGCTGTTTCTGACTTTCTATTTTGATAAAATATCATAATGTTTTAAGTCAGTAATTTTACCCCTTTTTTCTATTTAGATTCGAGAAATATCACAATTTATTTAATTTCTTAACACCACAACCATCACAAAACTCATTCCAGGTGATAATTCTTCCGCCAGATGAACCATTTCATGATTTATAGAGCGATGCAATACTGGTACTTAACCTCCAATAGAAAAGTAGATATTATTTTGAAAAGTGTATTCGATTGTTTAGTTATGGTATAATTATAGAATTTCATTAATAAACTCAACTAACGGCCTGTCTCGGCTTCGCAAGGCTGGATATTTGTTTATTATATAAGGTGCTTTATTATTATCTGCCACGGCTGCAATGGGAGATAGTATTGCGTTTATAGATTACAATAGTAAAGATAATTAATTGAAAATTTGTCATTTTTTTTCATACAAAAAAAAATACGTATAATAAAAATACAAATCTAGTCAGCTGATTTCAGTTTTCATTCTCAGAACAGATAGAGAGAGATAGCAGTTGTTTTCATTGACGAAGCGACACATCGCGCGTATTTTGTGAACCACGTTATGCAGAGTAGAGCCAATGTTAATTTAACTTGTTTACTGTCTCAAATTGAATTGACTGTTCCGGGGTACGAAATTTCTTCACTATTGTAATCTATAAACACAATACTACCCCCCATTAAAGCCCTGGCAGATATTAATAAAGCACCTTATATAGCTTTTCCTTAGTTATAATTCAATTTTTGTTCTCAAGGCAGTCACCCATTATTTCTTGATAGTGTGAATTGTCGGAAAGGGGTTTGAAGATTTGTGGCATACCTGCTGCCGCCATTTTGATTTTTTTTCAAAATCACGGCCAGCTATGAAACCTTTAAAAATCGATAGCTGACATCAATAACAATAAAAAATATTATGACACCAACCCTCATAAAGTGACCGGTTTCTGAGATATAAAGTGTTAAAGTTGGGTTACCTATCATAAGATCGAAAAACGTTTGACCGAATTTCATTTGACTGAAAACTTTTCAACTATTATCATTTGTTTTTTTTTTTTACTTCATCGAAGTCACGTTTGCCACTGTTTCAGTTAACCTATTCTCTATTCGTTTTTTTTCGTTACTCCAACACTTCATTTGGCCGAAAAACTTTTTACCGATGTTACACTTACTCGAAACGACGGTTACTCGAAGTATTATGTTTCCAAACATTCAGTATACCACTGTTTTAATTGCCATATTTTCATTTCACCAAATGCCTAGAAATTTGTAGACGCCATTGAAATGTAGGTAGACAATACAAAATAATTGTGCAAATATCATATACTATAATATAACTCTGACGGGTATTGTATTATCATTAATGACATTTACTGTTAATTACATAGTTGGACTATTAGGGGCGTTCTGGCTAGCGTGTGTTCGAATCTTTTTGCGCATTTTGTGTGATTCTTGATAATATTTTGTGACTTGTTGTTTTATTTTGTGTTGCTCTTGTGTTTGTAAAAAGGTTTATATTGTGATACACTTGCATACAGCATTCAAACAGACATGCAACATACAAACAAGCACCACAAAATCATGCAAGCAAGCATGCAGCATGCAAGCAAGCATGCAGCATGCAACAAGCAGTAAGCACGCAGCATGCAACATGCAGCAAACACGCAGCATTCAAGCAAGCATGCAACATGCAACAAGCATTGTTTCTGTCATGGCTCCGGCGCTGCGGGGTTTTGGGTGGCCCCACGCGAGCTTATCGTCGCAGATGATTTCAACGCTCACCACCTGCTCCTCAGCTCGCGGGCCACCCCACCCCTCCGCGCCTACGCGATTTTAAATTACACTCTAGGGGTAGGGCAGACAAGACTACGTAAAGTCGGCTTTTTAAGTTTTGTAGCACAATATATTGAATTTTTATGACAATAATTAAATTTTCTGTCAAACGTTGTTTCGAAATGGTGAAAATATGGCAAATAAATCATTTGGCAACTGAAAAAAGTTTAAAAGAGGCTTCGGTCAATAGTAAAAAGTTATTTTGTTAATCGGCGGAACATACTTCGGTAAAATAATACTAATGGCTAATGATACTTCGATGTTCTGAAAATATGTCAAATAATGCATAATATAGCAAAAGAGATGTTGGTCAATAGTTTTCGGTATAATGAAATTCGAACAAACAAAATTCGGTAAATTGATCGGTTCCCATCTTGTGTGTTTAAACACTGCAAAAGTTGTTCACAAAAAGTAAGAAAACAAGATGGAATATCTTTTCCCAGGTAACTCTTGTTATTTTTATTGTTTTGGTATTTATTTTACATAAAATATTTTCGGCTCACTTGAAACACAAAACCTTAACAGTAAATCGTCTGTGTTGCTAGTTTATGACGGGAAAATTACCCTGAATTAGGGGAATGTGTATTGTGCATAAAAAATATCGGTGAATTATGTTAAGTAATTACGCATCTCTAACTTTTATTCCCTTATTATTATTCTGTTTAAATATTACGCGCTTTTGCTATCTGGGTAAAACCATAAAGCAAAATCGCGTTTCCAATTTTAAACATTAATAGTATGTATGTACAATAATTAGTGCAGAACAAAGGCTGTTAAGGTTTAATGTGTGTAAAAAAATAAAAATTATTTTAATAAATATTATGTTGATTGTTATAACAAATTGTTTATCTTTTAAAATTAAAATACCTATTCTTAAATAGTTAATTAAACAAATTACCAAAAAGCGTTAAAAAGTGTTATCTGGTCTGATATAAATTAATTAAATAGGTAGTAAGTAATTATGCATATTAACTTTTATTCCTTATTATTATTCTGTGAAATAATAAATACTACACGCTTTTGCTATCTCGGTATAACCATAAAGCAAAACCGTGTTTCTAATTGAAAAAAAATATTAGTACAATATTTGAGAACAATTCAACTGAACAAAAATATGGGAGTATTTCTCAATATCTGGCAATCGTAAACGCACACAGATGCACGTGTCCGTACACGGCGCCACTTATCTGCCGCGCACACATAATTAACGACTGGCACCACGTTGTTGTTCGCGCATGTTCTATCTGCCTATTTCTTTGATCTGAGATCCAAGGGGTGAAAGTTACTTATTTAGTCCCGAGACGAGGTTTTGCATCCATAACGTAGTGAGGGCGCTAATAGTTCGAGGAACTAAATAAGTAATTTACCCGAGGTAAACACTGTGCTTTTCATTACAAATACAGTAGAATCCGTTTATTATGATTCCGCTTATAATGACCAATCGCTTATTATGACGTATCACACAGAGAAGTTTGGTTTTCACACAATTTTTTTTAATCAAAGTCGGATAGGTATATCTAATAACTTCGCATTTAGAGACAATCCGCTTATTATGACCCATCTTTAATAAATTGTGTCTACTTGATGCAGGTACCGACGTGATTCATAACACCTTCGACAAAGTTTTCGGCAGCATCACGTGCTACCCAACGATGTTCGGTGCATGCATGGTTTTTGGAGTCCCAGTGGGTAATAGATAGTTAAATTATTAGATAATACATATAGACTTAGTTCTATTTTGTCTCTCTCTATACTAAATACTGACTAAAACAGGAGGTTGTTTATTTTGTACAAAATGCTTTGTATGACGTCCGCTTAGTATGACGTGTTTGTCATTTCCCTTCGATGTCATAATAAACGGATTTAACTGTACGAGGAAAGTAAAAATAAGAATATAAATTATTAGTTATTGGAAAAAATGATTGTTAATCGGTCTGTAGCTTTACCGCTTATTTTCTTTTTTTTCCTGTAGTTGTTAAAAGATGGCAAAGATATTGTCCAAACCTATGTTATTTTAGAGAAATAGTTGAAACTAAATTAAGTAAGTCATCATTTATATTCTTAAAACATTTATGTCATTGTAATTTTGAATTGCGCTGTAATTTACTGTCTGTATAAATAAAAAGTTACAACATAGTTCAGTTAATGGAATTTTGATCCGCACGGGCTAGCAGAACAATTAAATGATAAAATCCAGCACAAAACTAAATAACTATACGTTTTGTCGCTGAGCGACGAGTTTTCAAAAATAAACTCGTTCAGCGATACTCGTTCAGCGATGCTCGCTCGGCTCGCTTGATCATTTCTTTACAGAGAGGACTGAGCGACCGCGAGCGAGTGGCGCGAGTAATCGCTCGTCGCACTTGCACACCGGCGAAAAAACTACACTCGCTTCCTGCTGATCGCCAACTCTTTTAGAGTGTCTAGTTCTACTCGTTACTCGTTCATCGTCGGCGGTCGGACCACTGCCTAACAGTACCTAGGTCCCATCCCAAATGAATTTACCACAGTAAAAAATAAAAGCACTCACGCTTACTCTAGCTCCCTGCTTGGCAAAGCCTTTTACGAATATATGCTCATTAATTATATTATAAGGGCTATAATTTATGCACCAACCTACCAGTGATAGGATCGTTTTTTCCTCCGACGATATCATTTTTCAGATCGCCATCACCTGTAATTAGAGTAAAGAAGATTTTTTAGAGTTCACGAAATTCAAGTAACATTTTATTTTTTATAAAAGTAGCCCCACACTACCGTCATATTTATCATGCATGCGTTTACACATATAGATATTAATACTTGTGGATCATTCAAATATTTGATCCGTGCGGTGATCGACTGCAGGAGTAGCGCAGGAGTCGTTAGCTCATTTTCTACATGTTTAGGACGATAAAAATCTTTCTACATGTTGTCTAAAACCCGTTTTTACGGTGTTCTTCTCATATTTAATATTTACTTAACATTTACAAGTTTTACTAATATGGCTCTGTAGTGCACATCATCATCATCATCATCATCTCAGCCGTAGGACGTTCACTGCTGAACATAGGCCTCCCCTTTTGATTTCCACTTATACCGGTTGGAAGCGACCTGCATCCAGCGTCTTCCGGCGACCTTTATAAGGTCGTCTGTCCACCTTGCTGGTGGACGTCCTACGCTGCGCTTGCTGGTCCGTGGTCTCCACTCTAGTACTTTTCGACCCCATCGGCCATCCGCTCTGCGAGCAATATGGCCTGCCCATTGCCACTTCAGCTTGCTAATCCGGTGGGCTATATCGGTGACTTTAGTTCGTCTACGGATCTCCTCATTTCGGATTCGATCACGTAGAGAAACACCGAGCATAGCCCTCTCCAGAGCTCGTTGAGCGACTTTGAGCTTTGAGATGAGGCCGATAGTGAAAGACCACGTTTCGGTGCCGTAACTCATCACTGGTAACACACATTGGTTGAAGACTTTCGTCTTGAGGCACTGAGGTATGTCGGACGAAAAGACATTGCGCAGTTTCCCGAACGCTGCCCAACCGAGTTGGATTCGGCGGTTGACCTCTTTCTCGAAGTTGGACCTACCTAACTGGACTACTTGTCCTAAGTAGATATATGAGTCAACAACTTCGAGTACCGAGTTTCCAACAGAGACTGGGGTGGGCACAACATTGGCATTTGACATAATTTTCGTCTTGTCCATGTTCATTTTTAAGCCCACCCGTTGTGAAACTCGGTCGAGGCCATCGAGCATCATGCTGAGTTCCTCCATCGACTTTGCCATGACTACGATGTCGTCGGCAAACCGAAGGTGAGTGATGTATTCGCCATTGATGTTGATGCCAAGTCCTTGCCATTCCAGGAGCTTGAAGGCGTCTTCCATTGCGGCAGTAAACAGTTTCGGAGAGATAACGTCCCCCTGTCTTACGCCTCTTCTCACTGGAATCGCCTTCGTGCTCTGCTCCTGTACTCGGACCGACATGGTGGCGTTATTATACAAGCACTTCAACACCTCGATGTACCGATAGTCAATACGGCATCGCTGGAGTGACTCGAATACCGCCCATGTTTCCACCGAATCAAAGGCTTTCTCATAGTCCACAAACGCTAAGCATAATGGCAAGTTATATTCTTCGGTCTTCTGTATAACTTGCCGCAGCATATGGATGTGGTCTATGGTACTCGTACTATAGCCTCTTCGGAAACCGGCTTGTTCGGGAGGCTGGAAGTCATCAAGTCTGTGTTCGAGACGGTTCGTGATAACCCTTGAAAACAGCTTATAAACATGACTTAGAAGCGTGATGGGTCTGTAGTTCTTCAATAGGCTATTATCACCTTTTTTGAAGAACAGCACCACCTCACCTCTACTCCATGTTTCAGGCGTTTTGCCCTCAAAGAGGACGGAATTAAAGAGTTTCTGGAGGACTTTAAGTACCGGTGTTCCACCCGCTCTCAGAAGCTCTGAAGTGATTCCGTCCTCGCCCGGCGCCTTGTTGTTCTTAAGCTGCTTCAGGGCCATCCTAATCTCGTACAGACTGATGTCCGGGATATCTTCGGTATAATGTCGGGACAGCTTGGCTCTTGGATCTCCTACCAAGCGGTCAACGGGCTTTGCGACCGAAGTGTATAACTGTCCATAGAACCTCTCGATCTCGCCTAAAACCTCTGCTTTGGTCGACGCTATGCTGCCATCCTCCCGTTTCAGCTTTGTCATCTGGCTCTGCCCAATAGACTTGTCCTTTGCGAACACTTTAGAGCCTTGGTTTCGCTGTATGGTCTCTTTAACACGATTCGTATTAAAGAGACGCAGATCATGTCGCAAGGACTTAGATATCCGTCTATTGAGCTGCCTATATGACTTCGCGTCATCGGAAGACTGCAACTGTAGCAAACGTCGTTCAGCCATGAGGTTTAGGGTTTGCTCGGTCAATTTCTGGGATCTATCTTTACGACAGGGTCTAAAAAACTTAGACCCTACCGTGCGGACAGTTTCCACTAGCCCGTCGTTGATCTCGTCCACTGACACTAAGTTCTCAAGGCAAGCAAAGCGATTAGAGAGCTCGAGTTGAAAGCTTTCGGGGTTTTGAATATGGGGCCGAGTAGGTCGGAGCGTAGACTTCATCAGGCTGGACCTTTCAAGTTTAACATTGATATTCAGCGAGCCTCTTACGATTCGGTGATCGCTACCGGTTTTTACCCTGTTGATCACAGAGACATCGCTGAATATCCGTTTCTTGTCGGTCATGAAGAAGTCTATCTCGTTTCTCGTGAAACCATCGGGACTCAGCCAGGTCCATTTCCTGTGAGGCGGCTTCTGGAAGAAAGAGTTCATCATAAAGAGTTCCTCTTTCTCCAGAAAGTCGGCCAGCCTCTGTCCCCTAGGGTTCCGTTGCCCATACCCAAATTGCCCCACTCTCAACTCATCACCGCTTTTCTTACCCAACTTTGCGTTAAAGTCCCCCATAACAACAGTGAAGTGGGTTTTGGAGCTATGTATGGCCCTACTTACGTCCTCATACATAGTCTCCACTTCATCATCGGAGTGTGACGAGGTCGGTGCGTATACCTGAATGACCTTCAGCGAATATCTTTTGGATATTCTGAGTATTAGGTATACCACCCTGCTCGACACACTGTCGATGGTTATTATACTGTTTACGAGGGACTTGTGAACGAGAAACCCGACACCACCTTGGGGCTGTTGGTCGCCCTCCCGGTAGTAGAGCAAGTTACCAGACTTCAGGGTTACGGTGTCCTCCCCCTCTCTACGGACTTCGCATAACCCCATAATGTCCCAGTGTAACTTGCTCAGCTCCTCTTCCAGCTCGCAGATCTTTTCGTCAGTCCTCAATGTGCGTATGTTGTGTGTTACCAGGGCCAGTCGTCGTGGGGGTGGGTAGCCGGATCTCTTCCGGAGATTCTTAGCAACCCCTGCTCCGCCGTTACCTTGACCGCTACCCGCGCCAGGGATAGCGGAACTGCCGGGGACTGGGGGCCTGGTTTCTGTGGTTGTCATGTGGGGGTAATTTGCCTTAATCGCCACGCTTGGCAGGCGGGTTGGCGATCGCAGTTAGGATGTGCAGTACACGGAGGACGCTGCTGCCCGACCTCCGGTTTGTCCCTTTGTCGCCTCTTACGACACCCACGGGATGATTTGGGGGAGCGCAATTCTAAGCCGGCGCCCTACGGCAAACGGCTCACGGTAGTGCACATAAAGGAATGCAATTAAAACACTGAATTTGATGTTGTAACCGTTTCAGGTGTTTAAGGCATTTGGAATGTTTCCAAATTCTTTTTTTTTCGTCTAAAACTAACCTATGTATTCGGGTGTTACGATATTAATTATTGCATTCCCTAATCAATTGTTTAGTGCACTACAGAGCCATAATTATTTCTTATTTTCATACTGCAAAATTAATTAAAATTTTACTTTAGGTAGTGTATATGCAAAATTATCACGTTTTTTTGTAGAAAAATGACTACCACGTGTCCAAAAGATTTTATAAGGTCACAGAAAATCACTTCACATTGACATTTTATTGTTTGTGATAAGTCAGAAAACGAATTTTAAAATACCGATGGAAGAAATCCCGAAAATTGAAACGCCGCATGGTTGTTCTTGTTTGGTCGAAAGTTCAAAATTCCGGAAGAACATTTGCCCGAAGTTTAAAATCCCGAAGTTCAAAATTTCACCGTTTCCGAGAAAAACGTTTTTTTTTTGTAAATCTAACCTCAAACCACTTAAAACTCGACTGAATAGCGTAGGGAGCCCTGCGAGGTGCTTCCTCCCTCCGCCCCAGCCGCATTGGACGCCCACAGCGACGGATGTCGCGGGACGATCTCCGGCCACCGTAGGCGCGGGCATGCGGACAGAGAGTAAAGGGCAACTCGCTGTCCGACCATGGACTATGCCCGGGTCGACGGCGCGTTGTGTTCCACGCGCGCCTCAAGGAGCTCAGCATAATGACGGGGCCCCCCTATAAAGGGCCACAGCCCTGCCGGGGTTCCGGGACATACGCGTATACCGCGACTCCGGTACACAAAGGGCTACCACCGAAGGACACCGTGGATTTTAGTCAGTACAAGTCTGACAGTCCCTCCCGTCCTGCCCGGAGACGGAGGACTCATTTTTGATGATTTTACAACAAAAAAAAATGAACGGTGTGGAGTCTGTGATCGCTCGCTCACTAAAATCCCCCATTCTTCTAACCTAAGAGCGGGGGCACACGATGCGTTGCGGCGCGGTGCGGCGCCGGAGCGGTGTCGCTGCGTCGTCTTACATAGAAATATCTGTGGCATGTCATATGATGCGCTCCGGCCCCGCAACGGACTTGTAACCACCGAGATGGGGCGGGGAGGGGTAGCGACGTCGGAGCGGCATGCGGCTCCGCTCAGTTGTTGTTTATTAAACAGACTGTCCAACGCTGCTGGGGCGCAGGCGGCAACGCTGTGACATAACAACGTTGCGGCGCCGCACCGCTCGTACCTATGCCCACTTCTGCGTAATCTTTGCGGTGCGGCGCCGCAACGCGTCGTGTGCGGGCCCGTTCTAACCTGTCTGTTAGAAGCTCGGTTTGATTCGAGATTTCGTTCAATTGGGGATTTTGAACATCGATAAAACGGCTATCGGGAATTTCGAACTTCCGGTATTTTGAATTTCGTAGTTTTGGACGTCGGTATTACAGTTAGCTTCCTTTTGGCAAAGCCTTTTATTTACTTACTCAAAATTATATTTTAAGGGCAATTTTTTAACTTCTTAATGCATCAACCTACCAGTCATAAAATGTTCATTTCTAAGATCTGTTGAACACCCAGTTAAGAACTCACTGCAGGTAATTATTTTCGGACTGTGGTTGCCACCTGCAATTTGAGTAAAAAAGATTTTATAAGGTCACAGAAATTCAAAATCAAAATATTTTATTTTATATGGGCTTCAATGGGCACTTATAGGATTAATACTAACACAATTATGGGGGATCAACAGCCATAATATCAACAGTTAAAACATCAACACCGTAAGACCAACGATTCAAAATCTCAACAATTCAGAATGTAAACAGTTAAGGAAGTCAACAGTTCAATAGATCAACGACTAAAAATGGCAATACTTCAGAATGCCAACAGTTATGTGAGTCAACAGCTCACCAGGCCAAAGTTTAAAATCTAAGTAAGTTAATTTTGAATTGCGCTGTAATTTACTGTCTGTATAAATAAAAAGTTACAACATAGTTCAGTTAATGGAATTTTGATCTATTTTTTTTTCCGCACGGGCTAGCAGAACAATTAAATGATAAAATCCAGCACAAAACTAAATAACTATACGTTTTGTCGCTGAGCGACAAGTTTTCAAAAATAAACTCGCTCAGCGATACTCGTTCAGCGATGCTCGCTCGGCTCGCTTGATCATTTCTTTACAGAGGACTGAGCGACCGCGAGCGAGTGGTGGCGTGAGTAATCGCTCGTCGCACTTGCACACCGGCGAAAAAACTACACTCGCTTCCTGCTGATCGCCAACTCTTTTAGAGTGTCTAGTTCTACTCGTTACTCGTTCATCGTCGGCGGTCGGACCACTGCCTAACAGTACCTAGGTCCCATCCCACCCTGGGTTGGAACCTCATTTGATGAATTTACCACAGTAAAAAATAAAAGCACTCACGCTTACTCTAGCTCCCTGCTTGGCAAAGCCTTTTATATGCTCATAATTATATTTTAAGGGCTATAATTTATGCACCAACCTACCAGTGATAGGATCGTTTTTTCCTCCGACGATATCATTTTTCAGATCGCCATCTCAACTTGGAAAGTATCAGCTAAATAAAATAATAACGAATGTATTATGATAATATATTTTACATTGGACACCACTTATCTATACATTTAGATAAATTGGAGTGTCTGTTTGTAGAAAAACATGTAACAATGAGTTTATACATAAAGATACGTTTATAGACGTAATCAAACGCACCCATAATTGGAAATCACCTGGTACTGATAACATTCACAACTATTGGTATAAGAAATTTTCTAGCATACATCCTTACTTACATAACCATTTAAATACATTTATTCAATCCCCACATTTACTTCCACAATACATAACACACGGCGTGTCTTATATGATACCTAAAGACATGAATGAAACCATGAACCCAGCGAAATACCGACCAATCACTTGTCTGCAAACCTTATATAAAATCTTAACTGCCTGCATAAGCGAAGTAGTATACGAGCATTTAACTAAAAATAGTATTTTAGCTGAGCAACAAAAGGGCTGTCGTAAAAACAGTCAGGGATGTAAGGCGCAACTTACTATTGACGCCATTGCTATGAACAGTGCAGTCAAAAGCAGAAAGGATATCCACACAATGTTCATTGATTATCAAAAAGCTTTTGATTCAGTTCCACACAGCTGGCTATTGCACGTACTATCCCTGTATAAAATTCACCCAACAATAAAACAATTTTTAGAAATTTCCATGCAGAATTGGCAAACAGTTCTTAAAATCAATACTACCTCCTCAAATATAACTACTGAACCAATATGTATAAAACGAGGAATTTTTCAAGGAGATGCTTTAAGTCCCTTATGGTTTTGTATGGCACTCAATCCACTTTCACACCTACTAAACAAAACAGACGCGGGATTCACATTAGAAAACAATCACACACAATATACACTAACACACCTTATGTACATGGATGACATAAAATTATATGCAGATGACAAAGACTCGCTCTTCCAATTAGCTGATATTACACAAACATTCTCAGACGATATTTGTATGTCATTCGGAGTAGATAAGTGTACAATTTTGTCCATCGTTAAAGGAAAAACCCAAAGCAATAATTATACACTCTCATCAGGAGAATTAATCGAGCCAATGGACGAACAAAGTACATATAAATACCTGGGGTTTAAGCAGTCTAGACAAATACAACAAAAAATGTCAAAACAAGAATTGCTCAAAAAATTCACACACC
Source organism: Agrotis clavis (assembly GCA_954870645.1). NCBI lineage: Eukaryota > Metazoa > Arthropoda > Insecta > Lepidoptera > Noctuidae > Agrotis > Agrotis clavis. The sequence continues at coordinate 12,333,434 of OX940944.1, read as the reverse complement.
GCCTCAACCTTATCTTGAAAAGTAATCTCAATTCCAGAAACACAATAAAAGCCATCAACACCTTTGCAGTACCCATTCTTACGTATTCTTTCGGAATTATACGATGGTCGAAGACTGATATTAAAAAACTACAGCGCACCGTTCATACACTCTTAACTAAATACAGAAAACATCATCCAAAATCATGTATACAACGACTAACATTACCACGCCAGGAAGGAGGAAGAGGATTAATAGACATTCACAACTTACACAATAAACAAATACACGCACTCCGATCATATTTTCATAACAAATCAGAAAATTCACCACTACACAAGCAAATAACCGAGACAGATAAGAAACTAACACCATTAAATCTACAAGACCGAAACACACAAATAAATGAAGGCATCATAACTACACAGCAAAAAATTGCACAATGGTCAGAAAAAGCTCTACACGGAAGACACCGAGCCTACCTGAGCCAGCCACACGTCGATAAAGTAAAGTCGAACGAATGGCTCAAACGAGGCGAATTGTTTCCCGAAACCGAGGGTTTTATGCTGGCCATACAAGATCAAATAGTAGCCACTCGTAATTACATAAAATATATTATAAAAGACCAAAATCAGCCGACTGACTTGTGCAGACATTGCAATAATGCCTCCGAGACTATACAACATATTACTGGAGCATGTAAGTCACTAGCACAAACTGACTATAAACACCGTCATGACCAAGTAGCGGCCATCATACACCAACAGCTAGCATTTAAATTTAAACTTGTAAACGAAATGATCCCGTATTATAAATATAAACCAGAGATGTTATTAGAAAACAACGATCAAAAAATTTATTGGGACAGAACAATAGTAACAGATAAAACAATTCATTTTAACAGACCCGATATTACAGTTCATGACAAAACAAATAAAATAGTATATTTAATAGATATTGCTATACCTAACTCACATAACATTCAATCTACAATTTCAGAAAAACTAAGTAAGTATCAAGATCTTGCAATAGAAATAAAAACTCAGTGGAAAGCACAAACTGTCCATATTGTCCCAATAGTACTTTCATCTACCGGTATAATACCAAAATCACTCATACAAAGCCTTAACACCCTACACATGCCTTCGAACACATTATACATGCTCCAAAAGGCCACAATTCTCAACACCTGCCGAATCACCCGCAAGTTTCTGACTTCCACTACATTATCATCTACTTTTCCTATTTAAATTGACCCCCCTTACATCCTTGGCTCCGGCCCGCGTGTAAAGGTCACATTCTCTCGAAAGAGAAGGAAAACAAAGAACACCAATTAATAATAATAATAAGGTAAGTAGCCAGTGCAACGAACGGTTGAGGAGCGCACTGGAGGATGCGCTTCGTGAGTACCGCTCAATTCCCATTACACTTAGACCCCGATTGCCACGGTTACCCATGCACAGAAGAAATAGGGCGCTGGTGGGTGCCTTGAACTCGCTGCTTAAGAATCTTTTCGAAAGCAGCGAGGATCTTGCCGATGCACATTCAATCCTGTTTTGCGGGGCTGTTGCGGCATGTCGATTGGCTAATGTCAAGTTTCCGAACAGTGACAGAGCTAATCGACCAAAACCCGCTGTACCAGCCTGGCAATGCAGGATTGAGCGTCGTATCGGCGAGGCCAGGGTACTCATCGGCAAACTATATTGCTTCAGGGAGGGAAATACACGACCACGTGTGATGCGCTTTGTGAGACGGGCATTCTCGGGGACTGGTATTGGCCCTCAGGAATACATGTCCCGTGTCACAGAGCGCATCGACTTCCTGAAGCAAAAAGTTTGTGCATGGGCAAGCCGTATTCGGCGGTATAAGCGACGAGTTGATCGGTACTCACAGAATCGCATGTTCCGGAGCGATGAGAGGTGGGTATATAGAGGTTGGGAGCGACCTGAACAAAGCGTGACTGACCTGTGCCGTCCGGATGACGGCGCCACGAGTACATTCTGGCGCGGCATCTGGTCGGTACCGGTCAGTCACGCTGAGGCTGACTGGATGCGTGATGTCGAGCAAGTATGTGAAACGATTCCAGAAATGGAAAAAGTTATAATAACGCCACTGGATGTAGCCAAAGCAGTCCGTCCGTTACCGAATTGGAAATCTCCGGGACCGGACGGACTGCATAATTTTTGGCTTAAGTGGCTAACTAGTTCACATACTTGCCTGGCATCTCAATTCCAGTCATCCTTAGAGTCTGGGTCGCTACCCCAGTTTCTAACAACTGGTATTACCCACCTGCTCTACAAATCAGGTAGTACCACGGAACCCAAGAACTATAGACCGATCACTTGTTTGTCGACGGTCTATAAACTTCTTACATCCATTTTGAGAATGAAAATTAACACACATATTGAAAGTAACTCCATTATGTCTGCCTCTCAAAATGGATGTAGGAATGGGTCCCGTGGTACTAAGGAGCTGCTCCTCATTGACATGGCTATTAGCCAACAGGTTCGTCGATCTCGCAGGGATCTGTCCACATGCTGGATAGATTATAAGAAGGCTTACGACTCGGTGCCACATACATGGCTCATGAGGGTGCTGGAGTTGTACAAGATAGATGCAACTCTACGCGCCTTCCTTGAGTCATGTATGGGCCAATGGAGAACGGTCCTTTGCTATCCCGGGTGTCGACAGATCCAGGCGAACGATGAACCTGTATGGATCAAGCGGGGAATATTCCAGGGCGACAGTTTGAGTCCGCTTTGGTTCTGCTTAGCCCTGAATCCTCTAAGCACTTTGCTGGAGGACTCAGGTCTAGGCTTTCGGTTGAGGAGAGGTGGTCAGGTCATATCTCACCTTCTATACATGGATGATCTGAAACTCTTTGCCCCCAACAAATTGCAACTGATGAAGCTACTAAAGGTAACTGAAACGTTTAGTAGTGCCATCAGGATGGAATTTGGTGTGGACAAATGTGCAGTCATGCATGTAAAGCGAGGAGAGATTATGGAATCTGAAGGGATTCAGCTTTCAGATTCCATACACCTTAGATCACTCTCTTCATCCGAGACATACAAGTATTTGGGTATGTCGGAAGCGTTAGGCATTGCTGTACCGGACGTGAAACAATCGTTGAGGGAGCGCTTCTTTGGACGCCTGAAAAGGGTTTTAAATAGCCTTCTTTCGGGCGGAAACAAGGTGCGCGCCTTCAACGGTTGGGTCATGCCGGTGCTAATGTACTCTTTCGGCATACTCAAATGGACTCAAACTGAACTCGACGCCTTGGATAGGCGGGTCCGTACTCTGTTGACCGCAAACCGGATGCATCACCCACGTTCATCGGTAATGAGGCTGTACATCCCGCGGAAGTGCGGGGGTCGAGGCTTTTTAAATGCTAAGACCCTCCACAACCGCGAGGTATGCAGCCTCAGAGAATATTTTTTGAAAATGGAAGTGGGTATGCACCGAGATGTGGTCACAGTAGACAAGGGACTCACCCCGCTGTCCATGGCTAAAGAGAACTGGCACAAACCTGTAGTACTCAGTGCCGAAGACCGCAAGGAGGTATGGCAAGGCAAGGAGCTACACGGACGCTTCTACCGGGCCCTTCATGGGCCCGATGTAGATTTTCTAGCGTCTGTGTCCTGGCTACGTTTCGGTGACCTCTTCGGGGAAACTGAAGGTTTTGTCTGTGCGATTATGGACGAAGTTATCTTGACGAACAACTACCGGAGACATATTATAAAGGATGGGACGATTGACGTGTGTCGGGCATGCCATCGTCCAGGTGAATCCATCCGACATATTATCTCTGGTTGTTCTCGTCTTGCTAACGGCGAGTACTTGCACAGGCACAACCTAGTAGCCAGAATCATCCACCAGCAACTTGCGTTGAAATACAAACTTGTGGAATCTGAGGTACCGTATTACAGGTATGTGCCCGACCCAGTTCTCGAGAAAGACCATGTCACGTTGTACTGGGATCTGCCTATCATTACTGACAGGACTATTGTCGCCAATAAGCCTGACATAGTAGTGATAGACAGATCAGTGCGCCGCGCAATGATAATCGATGTTACCATCCCGCATGACGAGAACCTCGTGAAGGCAGAGAAAGATAAACAAATCAAATATCTCGATCTGGCACGCGAGGTTGTCGACATGTGGAATGTGAGCTCGGCTATCATTGTGCCGATCGTCGTGACTGCCAATGGCCTGATGGCAAAGAGCCTCGACGAACACCTTTCGAGGCTCTCCTTAGGGGGTTGGATCAAGGGCCAGATTCAGAAGGCAGTACTTCTTGATACGGCTCGTATTGTGAGGAGGTTCCTGTCTCTGGAACCCTAACCACCGGTAGCTTGGACCCTGCTCCCACACCGGCGGACTACTATTTTTATATTTTGAAATGTTTTTTTATGCGTTTGTTTTTTAAAATATTTAAAAATGTATAAATATGTATAGCAAATAAATGGACGTCATAATAATAAACTGCACTGTTGGTCTAGTGGTTAGTGACCCTGACTGCTATGCCGGAGGTCGTGGGTTCGATTCCCACCCAGGACAAATGAATGTGTGATGAGCACGAACATTTGTTCTGTGTCTGGGTGTAATTTATCTATAATATGTATGTATTTAGAAATATATAAGTATGTTTATCAGTTGTCTAGTACCCATAACACAAGCTCTGCTTAGCTTGGGACTAGATGGCGTTGTGTGATAGTTGTGGAATATTATTATTAATTCATTTATTTTCTCACCACAATATTTAAGAGATAACATGGAAATATTGTTTAATAATGATATTAATTGCAAATACTCTAATATTGTGGGAGACTGGTGCCTAAGCTAGGCTAATAGCCTGTGTTATAGGACACCAGGTCCCCACCCCTAGTAACAATGTCAGGTCGTACTAAAGCGATACACCTTTAGATTGCAAGTTCAGTGTTATGGGAGATACCTAAGTAATATAAGGGTGTGTATTAGGTGTAAGTGAAGTGTGTGTGTGTGTGTGTGTGTGTATGTGTGTGTGTTTGTTTGTGTGGTGCTAGATTGTCGTACGCGTAGAAGTTGGTGTTATAAAGAATAGTTGTAAGAGGTACAATTGTATCTTAAGGGACTATGAGTTAACTATAAGGACACGTTCGGTACTATCGTAAGATAGGTCCTGAAGCCAATTGGTAAGTTTGGTCTTCAATGTACTTCTGGTGAGAGGATAAATATGGAGAAGACGATGGATTTTATTATAAATTCTTATACTGAGTACGCCGAAGTGGTGGCCCGCGAATGAAGTACGATATTGGGTAGGATTGCAGACTGGATGTCCTTTGCGTTTCCTTAAAATTTTGTCATCAAGAGGAAGCAAAGAGTGTCGGCGTATAACAGCACGCAGTATGTATAGTTGGCGCACTGTTAGGACCTTTGACTCGGAGTAGAGCAGAGCGGTTGGATAATCTCTGCGTTTGAACTGCATAACTTTTAGGACTGCCCTTTGGGCTCGTTCAACCTGAATTAGGTGAGTTTTGCAGGTTCCTCCCCATGCAGAAATGCAGTAAGTAAGAACAGAGACACACAGGCTCTGGTACACCAGGAAAAGAGTTTCTCGATCAGCTGAGTGTCTGAGTTCTTTGAAAATATATAAAAATTTTCTAATTCGCGAGCAGAGTGCTTCAGTATGGGGACGCCAGCTAAGGTGCTTGTCAATTTGAACTCCGAGATATTTGGTACTTGGAACCAGTGATAGGGTTAGGCAAGTGCAGGTATTTGAACTGTGATCAAAAGAGCTCTGGCAAGTGTGGGCTTTGACAATATCAGTCCCCACAGGAGGTGTCATTGTATGAGGGAGAGTGAAGCGAACAACCTTGGTTTTCTCGATGTTAAGGGTTAACAAATTCCCGGAGAGCCATATCATCACTCGTTGAACCGACCGTTCCGCCCTCAATCTGCAGTCATCCCAGTTATCATCATAAATGATCAGTGCCGTGTCATCCGCATAAGTGAATATATCGCAGTTACGTATTGATAGACGGCACAAATCATTTATGTAGAGTAAAAAGAGGGTAGGTCCCAAAATACTGCCCTGTGGCACACCGAAATTGATGCTTTCATAGTCACTATACAATGAGTCGATTTTACTAACATTAGTTAGTATTTAGCTAATGCTTTCTAAGTTGAGATTTTAAACTTTGGCCTGGTGAGCTGTTGAGTCTCATAACTGTTGGCATTCTGAAGTATTGACATTTTGAATCGGTCTATTGAACGGTTGACTTCCTTAACTGTTGACATTATGAATTGTTGAGATTTTGAATCGTTGGTCTTACGGTGTTGATGTTTTAACTGTTGATTTATTATGGCTGTTGATCTTACGTATGTATCCCCAATTATGGATACTTGTGTCTGAGACAAATAAATCTATTATCTATTATTACATATAATAAAACTGTAGAAAAAATAATTTTTGTTAAATTAAATAAAAACTCAAAAAATATAGCCAGCGTGTTAAAGGACAATCAATAGAACCCATTATTAGCACTTTTAGAATTTTTGTCTGTATGTCTATTTATTTGTTCGGGCATCACGTACAATGTATGAAAGCTATGTAGATAACTTTAATACATAACGACTGACCGTAACTTGAAGTAACATTTAGTTTTTGTTTCATTGAAATCGGATCAGTCTATCAAAAGATATTTGAATTTAAAGTGCTCCAGAAGTAAAATTACGGTCAGTTTACACCGAGACACGCAGCTCGCAGTTCAGTAGCGCGATCTAGCTTGGAATAGAAAAACAAGTGGTTTGGAGTGGAGTGGAGTAGAGTAGAGTAGAGTAGAGTAGAGTGGAATAGAATAGAATGGGATGGAATGGAATGAAAGAAAAGGTTTTTATTTGACTCACACTAGAATGGGATGGAGTGGGATGGAGTGGGTTGGAGTGGGATGGAGTGGGATGGAGTAGGATGGAGTGGGATGGAGTGGGATGGAGGAGGATGGAGAGGGATGGAGTAGGATGGAGTGGGATGGAGTGGGATGGACCACTCCATCCCACGGTGGACATCCCACTCCACCCCACGGTGGAGTGGGGTGGAGTAGGATGGTGTGGGATGGAGCGGGATGGAGTGGGATGGAGTGGGATGGAGAGAGATGGAGTAGGATGGAGTGAGATGGAGTGGGATGAAGTGGGATGGAGTAGGATAGAGCGGGATGGAGTGGGATGGAGTGAGATGGAGTGGGATTGGGTGGGATGGAGTGGGATGTAGTGGTATGGAGTCGGATGGAGTGGGATGGAATGGGATGGAGTGGGATGGAGTGGGATGGAGTGGGATGGAATGGGATGGAGTGGGATGGAGTGGATGGAGTGGGATGAAATGGGATCGAGTGGGAGGGAGTGGGATGGAGTGGTATGGAGAGGGATGGAGTGGTATGGAGTGGGATGGAGTGGGATGGAGTGGGATGGAGTGGGATGGAATGGGATGGAATGAGATGGAATGGGTGCTCTAATCCAGTAGCAATTGAATAGTACTGCCTTTGAACAACAGAGGGCGTTTATTACAAACACGTCAAATATTCTTAAAAAATCTAAATAAATTCTAAATATAGTGTTATACAACATTATTTTTAGTATATGCGAAACCTGAATAAAGTTCGTTCAGAATCAGTAACTGATTCGATTCCAATAATTTTTACACCATGATATATTTTTTTTTCAAAAATATTTTAATCAAATTTTATTACCAGTTAATTACAATACAATCACCGTACGGTTAGGTACCTTTTGCCAAACTATTATCACGAGTGTTGTTATACACTCGTGATAATAGTTTGGCAAACAGGAGACGCCGCCGTTTACGCGGGTGTACCGCGAAATGAGTATGTTTTTGAACGGACAACCAGGTAATATACAAGCTTATAACTTTGTGATTTTTCATGATAAGGTTTTAACATTTTGTACATAAATTCTTTACACAAAAATATTGGACAGGTGTATCGGGTTTCGCATAAACAAAAAATAATGTTGTATATGAAAACGATATGATTTATAAAAAACCTGGTGAGAAGGTGGAAGGAATAGGAATATCCGTCGGGGGCTGTCATTAAACCAGTTAAAATTTTTCTACAGTTTGTTTTTTAATCTCGTAGACCAAATTGACAAATGATAACAAATTAAAACTGACGTAAATACTATTGAAATTGATGTCAGTTTGCCATTTGCACCTGTCAATTCAGTCTACGAGATTAAAAAACGGACTTTAGTGAAGTGAATACAATTATTATGCACTTAAGAGGATGATTAAATTTTTGTTGAAATTTCATATAGAAATGGCAGCCCTCGACGGATATTCCTCGGTTACCTACTTTTACGTCTATCATAATAAATTTTGTTACATAATAATTGGGTTAAGTTGGGGGTTTCGAGATTTACCGTCATGGGTCTTTTCAAAAAATTTAATTTTGTTAATTTTATTGCAGACTTTTAGAGAGAATAGACGAATTATAATCTATATAATACGTTTTAATTTTTAAAATATTTCAACATAATCGTTTCACACTAACACCTTTAACAGCGCCCGCTAGCGAGTTAATAATCATTTAATAAGACTCATCTTAAACCATGCACCAATTAACTACGAAACCATTGCTGAAAACCTCATTGAAATCGGACAATCCGTTTTAATATTATTGCAATATTATTTTGCCCTAATATTGAAGCACCCTCTAATGAGTTACAGACGTATTTTTTATTGTTTGGGAACATGCATTAAGCTACAATATAACAGAATTGTAATCGGACATTTCGTTTTGATTTATATTGCAACATTATTTTACACTAATATTGTGGCGCCCCCTAGTGAGTTACAGCGATGACACCTATCTAAGAACATGAACTAATCGAACACAAACCCGTTATTGAAAACCGCATCAAAATCGGATCATTATTTTAGTTAGAAGATAGGTGGGAACATTACTTTGCACAAACATCTCTCACACTAAACGCATATACATACTCCGTTCCGTCGTGGGTAAAAAGAAAAGGGCCGAGAATAGACCCTTGAGGCACGCCCATCTTCACTAAAGACCCAGAGGACGTCGCCCCACTCACATTTACTTTGGGATCGAATCCGCGATACGCAGAGTTCCAGTCTAAATAAATGTATCTTTTTTTTTAATAGAGCAGGTACGCTAATGCAGTAGGTAACTGCCGATCTAATACTGGCCATCGTTCACTAATCCGGTGAATGGCAGCATCTTTTATTGAACAATTCGAACACTATACATATTTAAGTGCTCCATGAAATTGTTTAGAAGCCTTTTTACCCACGACGGAACGGAGCAGGTATATGCGTTAGGGCGAGAGATGTTTGTGTGTGCGTTTGTGTGTTTGTGCGTTTGTGCAAAGTAATGTTTCCACCTATCTTCTAAACTAATGATCCGATTTTGATGCGGTTTTCAATAGCGGGTTCGTGTTCGATGAGTTCATGTTCTGTTATGGCTGCAACTCACTAGGGGGCGCCACAATATTAGTGCAAAACAATGTTGCAATCAAATCTTTTTAACTTCTTAAAGCATCAACCTACCAGTCAAAGGAGTTTCTATTTGCGGAAAAGTTGAACTTATGGACCGACCTTTCGGACTGGCGCCGCCACCTGCAATTTGAGTAAAGAAGATTTTATTAAAGTCACAGAAATTCTTTTCACATTTTTTTTATTTTTAAACGTTACCTCACCACACTACTTTCTTCATGTATCGTGGATACGTTTACAAACATATGTAGAAACTCAAAGACACCCAGACCCGGAACAACTACTTATAGTAGATCATACAATTATTTGTTCCAGTGCCGGTTTTAGCACTACCAGCGCCCTTGGGCGAGATTTTCTACGGCGGCGCCCCCTAACTGCAAGGAGGATCCAGCTTTTACATCAGGGGGGGGGGGGGTCACCATAATTATGGCAGGCAGCTTGTCTCCGTAGTCTAGTTCGGAATTTCGGATAGATATAGCTGTACTGCAATCTGCGTTGTTTACTTACCCCCACCTGTCAAGCTGGATGCTCTATCAAGGTTTCTTGAAGGGGTGGACAACGTCGCTGGTCACGCGGATGACTTGCTTATTTTGGGTGACTTTAACCTGGGCTCTATTACTTGGAACGCCAAGGTGGACTGTAACTATTTGATTCCAACCAATTACGAAAATCCTCTTGGACTTTCTCTTGTTGACTTCTTAAGCATGAACAATCTGTATCAAGTAAATTGTATTAAGAACTGTGACAACAAATTATTGGATTTAACAATTATAAGCTTGTCTGATGCTTATGTTACAAAACCACTAAATGTTCTTAGCAAATGTTACCCAAACCATCCAAATCTATTGCTTACTATTCCCTATAACAATTTAACTTACCTGCTGCGTTCTAAACCTGACAAAAAATATAATTTCTTCCAAGCGAAATATAAGGAAATAATTAATGAGTTAAGAGGTATAGAATGGCAAGATAGATTACTTAATTGTACTGATGTAGATGATATGGTCGCGGAATATTATGACATTCTCGGAACTGTAATCTAAAATTCCGTTCCTAAAACAGCAACTGTTAGGGCTAAATTCCCCGGGTGGTTCAGTAATTCGTTAATCAGGCTTATGTCTGAAAAGGAAAAAATACGAAAGAAATATAAGAAATTTGGTAATCCCAGAGACGAAAATGAATATCGATTGCTACGCTCTCGCTGTCACAAACTATACGATGAATGTTACTCTAAGTATACAACAAAAATAGAGAAAAGTATCCCTAAAAACCCAAAAAAAAGCCTTTTGGAGCTTTATGAAAAACAAGCGCGGCGGTAAATCGGCTATTCCTGCTAGATTGACTCTCGGTGACAAAGTCGCAACAACTGGACCAGAAATTGCCAACTTACTTGCAGACCAATTTTGCTCGACTAACTCGACACATATTACCACACAATCTGCACAAGCCCCTGTTCATTGTTCACAATCATTTGCTAACCAACCCCATTATGAGACTTCAAATTTCATTTCAAGTATAAAATTTAATGAATCCGACGTTTTAAAGGCAATCAGAAAAATTGATCCAACAAAAGGGGCTGGACCCGACCTAATTCCGCCAGTTTTTATCAAACGATGCAGTTCAGCTCTTGCACTTCCTTTAATGCTTATATTCAACCGCTCCCTGCGGGACGGCAAATTCCCTGCGGAATGGAAGAGGGCTCGAATAGTGCCCATATTTAAGAAAGGTGATCCAGCAAGCGCAGTGAATTATCGCCCCATATCGATTCTCTCATGTTTTTCTAAACTGTTTGAATCAATGTTATGTCCCATCATTTCACAAATGGTCGATTCGGGCATTTCAGACCACCAACATGGCTTCCGACGGGGACGCTCAACGGTAACAAATTTGGTACCCTTTGTTTCTGAAGTTTCCCGTGAAGTTGACAGAGGGATGCAAATGGATGCAGTTTATACCGACTTCAGCAGTGCCTTTGATAAGGTAAATCATCTAATATTAACAAAAAAACTAAGATGGTTTGGCATTGGTGGGGAGCTGCTGGAGTGGTTTAAATCTTATTTGTCCAAAAGACCACAGTCAGTGGTGATTGGTGGCTTCAGATCTGAGGTGTATTATGCGCATTCAGGTGTCCCGCAGGGATCTCATCTGGGGCCACTTCTGTTCCTCATTTTTATCAATGATATTACCAAACACATACGACATTGTAGGATTTCCCTGTTTGCTGACGATCTTAAAATATACAAAGTGGTGAATTCCCATACTGACGCTGACTTAATTCAAACTGACATAAATAATATCCAACACTGGTGCAACATCAATAGTATGAGCCTAAATGCTAGTAAATGTCACCATATTAAATTTACTAGGAAAAAAACACCTATCCAAACGCAGTATCACATTAGTGGTACGATACTTCAGGAGGTGAGCGAAATTCGAGACCTGGGTGTGATCGTGTGATAGCAGGCTAAAGTTTACCTCGCACATTGACAAGTCAGTGACGAAAGCCGCCCAGATGCTTGGATTTTTGAAGCGCAACTGCAAAGGTTTTAAGCACCAAAAAACTAAAGTGCTACTGTATAATGCCCTAGTGCGAAACAATCTGGAGTATGCAAGCAGTGTATGGAGTCCTTTTTATGCAGTCCACTCCCAACGAGTGGAAAGCATACAGAGAGCCTTCACGAGGCATCTTGCCTTCTCCTCAAGTGGTTTCTCACACAGAAGGCCTTATATAGAGCGCCTAGCCCACTTTAAAATGATTACTCTTTGTGATCGTAGACGTCTCTTAGATTTATGTTTTCTCCATAAGATCATTAATGGAAAAACCCAATGCAGTTGCCTCCTACAGAACGTCTCCTTGGCAGTTCCAAGAACTTACCCACGGACCAAAAAAACTAACAAAACATTTGAGATCCCTTTCACCAAAACCAATCTAGGTCTTCAGTCTCCCATTGTTGTGAGCAACGAATATATAATGCAGTCGTGAAAGTGACAGAATTAGATATATTTAACGACAAGCTACCGAGGTTTAGACAAAAAATCATACTGTCCATGTCCCTGCCAAATAAAATATTGTAATGTTATTTTGTAATTATATATTATTTTTGATTTCTTATTCTTTCCGTTTATTATTCATCATCATCATCATCATATCAGCCGTAAGACGTCCACTGCTGAACATAGGCCTCCCCTTTAGACTTCCAGTAGGACCGGTTGTAAGCGGCCTGCATCCAGCGTGATCCTGTGGCCTTCATAAGATCGTCTGCCCACCTAGTGGGTGGAAGTCCTACGCTGCGCTTGCCGGTGCGTGGTTTCCATTCGAGAACCTTACGGCCCCATCGGCCATCAGTTCTGCGTGCTATATGGCCTGCCCACTGCCATTTCAACTTGCTAATTCGTTGGGCTATGTCGGTTACTTTGGTTCGTCTACGAATCTCCTCATTTCTGAGTCGATCGCGCAGAGAGACTCCGAGCATAGCCCTCTCCATAGCTCGTTGGACTATACTGAGCTTACTAATGAGGCCCATAGTAAAGGACCACGTTTCGGCGCCATATGTTATCACTGGTAACACACATTGGTCGAAAACTTTCGACTTGAGGCACTGAGGTATTTTGGACGAGAAAACGTTACGCAATTTCCCGAACGCTGCCCAGCCGAGTTGGATTCGGCGGTTGACCTCTTTCTTGAAGTTGGACCTACCTAGCGCGATGGTTTGTCCCAGGTAGACATACGAGTCAACAACTTCTAGAACCGAGTTCCCAACTGACAATGGGATGGGCACAACATGGCCATTACACATTACTTTTGTCTTGTCCATATTCATTTTAAGACCCACCTGTTGGGAAACTCTATTGAGGTCGCCGAGCATCGTGCTGAGATCTTCCATCGATTTTGCCATGACAACAATATCGTCGGCAAATCGAAGGTGGGTGATGTACTCGCCATTAATATTGATGCCGAGTCCTTGCCATTCCAGGAGCTTGAAGGCGTTTTCCAAAGTGGTAGTAAACAGTTTCGGAGATATCACATCTCCCTGTCTTACGCCTCTTTTCAAAGGAATCGCCTTCGAACTCTGCTCCTGTACTCGGACCGACATAGTGGCATTATTGTACAAGCACCTAAGCACTTCGATGTACCGATAATCAATACGGCATCGTTGGAGAGATTCAAGCACTGCCCATGTCTCCACCGAATCGAAGGCTTTTTCATAGTCCACAAACGCTAAACATAAAGGCAAGTTATACTCTTCGGCCTTCTGTATAACTTGACGCAGCGTATGTATGTGGTCTATGGTACTGTAGCCTTTTCGGAAACCGGCTTGTTCGGGAGGCTGGAAGTCATCAAACCGTTTATTATTGTTTGGTTTAATTTCTGATTTTAATATTTTGATAATTTTCGACGACATTGATTTGGAACATTTATTTGTGACGATTATTACTTTGATTATTGAGTTTATTTTTTTTATTTGTATAACTTTTTTTTATTATTTAGGTTTTGTACTTTCTTAGTTAATAATACTTATATATACTTAATACTATTTCATAATTATTTTGTTTTTAAAATTTTTAACCATTTATAATTGTTTATTTGTCGTAATTGTATTTTAGTCTTAATCAATGTATACCAACTTTTGACTTGTATTTAAACTTATTTTACTCGTATATTATCAAAACAATTTCATCACTGGCACCAATGTTATAATGAGTGCTATGTACGCCGAAATTGTCATATGCATTGGTTCTAGTTTTATTCTATGATTATGTAACAGTTCAATGTGTAATGCAAATGATGTGGCTGTGCTATTAAATAAATAAATAAATAAATGTACTTTTTTTTTATCGTGGTAAAATCATCAAATGAGTCCTCCCACTCAAAGCAGGGCGGGAGAGACTGTCCTTCAATAGCCCTTTACGTTCCGGGGTCACGGTAATTGGTGAGTCCCGCGACCGCGGCAGGCTGTGGCCCCGTCATTATGCTGACACTCTTTGAGGCACGCGTGGAACACAACGCGCCGTCGACACGGGCATGGTCCATGGTCGGACAGCGAGTGAACAACGCCCGCATGCCCGCGCCTACTGTGGCCAGAGACCGTCTGCCGACGTCCATCGCCGTGGGCGTCTAACACTGCGTCTGGGGTGGAGGGACGGAGGGAGGACGCTGTCCTCTTCCTTACGCGGCCCGTCTCCTCCTTTGCGAGCATAACTGCTTGGCAGAAGGAGGCGACCGCTTCCCATTCCGTCTCGCCCCGCAGCATGGCCTCGACCAATGCCGGGCACGAGAGGTCTCCACCTATCGCCGTCGTGACGACACGGCGCGCCGTGGCGAGCAGAGCAAAATAATAAATCACATAATTTCGATAAAAAAGAAAACTGGAAGACTTTTACTTCCGTTTGATCAAACAGAATGAAAAAGTTCAAATAGCGTGACTCTCTGTTATGGATTTGTGCATGTTTGCAATGCGTTGCAATAGATGGCGCTTTACTCAATTGAGTGGCGAAAAGCATGTAATTTTGCACAAACGTTCCTTGAATTTATGTAAGTTTGTGTTTTCTTTAGACGGGTTTTGGGTTTATCCCCTAAAAATGGGATGAAAGAAATTGGGTAAGAGAAAGTAGGCCTGCGGCGCCCCTTCGTATTCGGCGCCCTGGGCGGTCGCCTAACCGCGCCTTACCCTAACGCCGGTACTGATTTGTTCCGTGCGGAGATCGAACCCCGGACACACTGCACAGCAGTCGATCGCACCTTAGATATTTTATTGTTTTTGAGAAGTCAGAACTCGAATTACGACTATAATATAGAATTGGCTTAGGGACTTTACTCATGGCGTGATAATAATAATAATAATAAACCCGCAGGGCAGCTTGTGGCGAGCTGTTGGGCAGTTGCGACCCCACGGACCTGATCTCCCGGGAGATATCTTGTTCCTCATCTCTGGCTTGCCTTTATTGGCCGGCCAGAGTGAACACTGACGAGGAACAGACCTCCCACCTCTTTCTTGCCTTAACTGGCTGGCTAGAGTGGAGATTCGCAAGAGCAAACGTGCTCGGAGGAAGGAAGTATTCCAGTAAGTGTTTGTAGGGATCGACCATACTTCCGGGTTCCTGGTCGATTCTGAGAACCGTGGAATACCTCTCCACTCCTCAAGCACCTCAGGATATGTTACCCCCTTGTCGCTACGTCACCTAGTGCTAGCGATATGTTTGGGGGTCCATTTGTTGAGTGTGCAAGTCACCCCCTGCCATCGTATCTATGTATAAAAAACATTGATTAGGCAGGGGCCATAGTTTTTCCATAATCATTATTTCACCAGTCCACCGAACCCACCAAACGCCATTACCCTGTCTTTTGTTTCCATATTCCGCAATAGTCCAACTCCAACCGGGGGTTTTCCTTGGGTATACTAGTATAGTTCAAACAGGGATAACCGCCGGTTAGAGCCTCATTTCATTTAAAAATGCGTAATGGGCCTCTGCAAGATGGCTTCGGCTCCTGGCACGCCCTTCAAAAGTCCGGGATCCCATGATCCCGAGATGTTAAAAGAAATTTAAAATAATAATAATAATAATATTCCACAACTATCACACAACGCCATCTAGTCCCAAGCTAAGCAGAGCTTGTGTTATGGGTACTCGTACTAGACAACTGATATACATACTTATATATTTCTAAATACATACATATTATAGATAAATAACACCCAGACACAGAACAAATGATCGTGCTCATCACACAAACATTTGTCCTGGGTGGGAATCGAAACCACGACCTCCGGTATAGCAGTCAGGGTCACTAACCACTAGACCAACAGGCCAGTCAATCAGTGATGCGACGCATTAATGCTACGCATAAATTTTAATTATCCGAAAGCTGTCCCTGATTGTTTGGTCTTCAGTAGTTCGTTCTGTGTTTTTGTAGTAGATCTATAAGGTTCAAATTCATAATAAATATGAAAAAACGGAATATGTATGTAATTTAGCTCAGATGAAAGAAACAGGCAGATAGAACGTGCGCGAACAACAACGTGGTGCCAGTCGTTATTTATGTGTGCGCGGCAGATAAGTGGCGCCGTGTACGGACACGTGCATCTGTGTGCGTTTACGGTTGCCAGTTATTGAGAAATACTCCCATATTTTTGTTCAGTTAACTTGTTCTCAAATATTGTACTAATATTTTTTTTCAATTAGAAACACGATTTTGCTTTATGGTTATACCTAGATAGCAAAAGCGTGTAGTATTTATTATTTCACAGAATAATAATAAGAAATAAAAGTTAATATGCATAATTACTTACTACCTATTTAATTAATTTATATCAGACCAGAACACTTTTTAACGCTTTTTGGTAATTTGTTTAATTAACTATTTAAGAATAGGTATTTTAATTTAAAAAGATAAACAATTTGTTATAACAATCAACATATTTATTAAAATAATTTTTATTTTACACACATTAAACCTTAACAGCCTTTGTTCTGCACTAATTATTGTACATACATACTATTAATGTTTAAAATTGGAAACGCGATTTTGCTTTATGGTTTTACCCAGATAGCAAAAGCTCGTAATATTTAAACAAAATAATAATAAGGGAATAAAAGTTAAAGATGCGTAATTACTTAACTTAATTCACCGATATTTTTTATGTACAATACACATTCCCCTAATTCAGGGTAATTTTCCCGTCATAAACTAGCAACACAGACGATTTACTGTTAAGGTTTTGTGTTTCAAGTGAGCCGAAAATATTTTATGTAAAATAAATACCAAAACAATAAAAATAACAAGAGTTACCTGGGAAAAGATATTCCATCTTGTTTTCTTACTTTTTGTGAACAACTTTTGCAGTGTTTAAACACACAAGATGGCATATTTTGACTTATAATGACAAATCACTAGTGACGTGTGAGCGAGACGATGCGTAGCTTGGTACTGTCGCGAGTTTGTAGCAACTTTTGATTTTGTAGTAACTTTGGTGGACCCACTCGCGTGTTCTGAGCGCTCTATCTGCCTATTTTTTTAATCTGAGTAATTTAGGTTATATTCGTTGACTAAGGGCTGATTTTTTCATAGTCAGATAACTTTTATCTGAGGAATAAAAACAGCGGTTTGACATATTTTCCATATTTAATAAGCTGTCAAACCGCCATTTTTATTCCTCAGATTAATGTTATCTGACTATTGATGGGTAGTTCTTCAGAGACAAAATTTTCGATGTCTGTGGGTATATTTCTGTAACCAACTAATAAAACGGCATGTAATATTTTTAGGGTTCCGTAGTCAACAAGGAACCCTTATAGTTTCGCCATGTCCGTCCGTCCGTCCGTCCGTCCGTCCGTCCGTCTGTCCGCAGTTTAGCTCAGAGACGCACAGTACTAGAGAGCTGTAATTTGGTGTAAATATACGGATTTGTTGTGCCAAAAAAGTGGTAAAATAAAATCTCGTAAAATATTTTTTTTAAGGGTACCTCCAGTACTTACACGTAAAGTGAGGATTTTTTTTTTCTCGCGTACCCCTTAGTGTGGGGTATCATTAAATAGGCCTTTAAAAAATAATGATAGTCTCCATTAACAGTTTTTTGATAAAAAAATTCGTTTGTGAAATATTAAGCTTTAAAGTGCTAAATTTTGCTCGATTCGAGTGTCCCCCCCCTCTACCAGCTAAACGGTTATGTTTGGGGGTGTGAAAAAATTCACAATAGTAGCATATATAACGAAGTTTAAAAGAAAATTATCATGACTAAGTAGGCTTTACAACTTTACGAGTAATAGTCGACCAACTTATAAAATGTACTTGAATAATATGTTTTCTTAAACAAAATGTATCGGAGAACATGCTCTTCAACTGCAAATGTAAGTTTGTCAACTTTATTTTACAGCTTTAATAGGTATGTTTTTACGGTATGTTTTTTGGGGATAGGTAGGTTTTTATCGTCAACTATTTTTAACTAACTTCAAAAAAAGGAGGAGGTTCTAAATTCGTCGTAATCTTTTTTCTTATGTATTTTTCCTGATTTCTCAAAGACTCCTGGACCGATTTTGAAAATTCTTCTTTTTAAAATTAAATTCAGCGAATCAGTTTAATTAGTTTTTTGATGGGCAACTACGGAACCCTACACTGTGCGTGGCCCGACACGCACTTGGCCGGTTTTTTTCTGTACACTTTAGCTTTAGCTCTACCTGGGACAAATTATATTTTTTTAATAGTAGCTATCTAGATACAAAACAAAAAATTTTGAAGTCTGTTCTCCTGATTCAT
Organism: Agrotis clavis; assembly: GCA_954870645.1. Lineage (NCBI taxonomy): Eukaryota > Metazoa > Arthropoda > Insecta > Lepidoptera > Noctuidae > Agrotis > Agrotis clavis. Next base: position 12,314,691 of record OX940944.1, on the reverse strand, counting down.
ATAGGGCGTCCGTTTCCCATTTTCCGGAACAAAATGGTCGATGTCGCATTTTCCCTTTGATTCATCAATATAAATTAAAGTTATATCGAAAGGTAATTAATTGACCTCTTATAAAAAAAATATGTATTAGATATAACTACGTTAGTGTGTTTTTAATTAAGTAAATAAGAAGTGTCTGGCGTATAATACTGATTCATGTGGAGTAAGCTTTGCTTGACTGTACTTGGTCGAGGAATAATGATGAGAGTCTGAGATCCCACTTGGGGGGAAACCTGTCGTACAACGGACGTGCTAGAAGGCGGACGTGAGGCTGGTTGGCTTAGAACCTGGTGAAACAAAGGTAAATGTCTGATTCATCTGTGCTTGGTTTAAGTACTTTGCTGATTACAATGCCTAATTAATTAATTTTATTTTGCTGTTTTAAGACTTTAATCTGAGTTTCGTGTGATGCTTTTGGGTTACAGATTCGTGTAGAAAAATGATAATACTGAAGTCTGTATGAATGATGAGTTAAGCATGATTTTAGGCAAAATCATGATTCATCTGTGCCTGATTCATATGTTCAAAAACCCATATGAATCTGAAAATAAATTAGTTTTTCCCTTTTCCAGCCAGAAAGGAGCACTTTTGTTACGTTATTTTACTTTTCCATGTCAGTTGAGTATGTGTGAGATATTTTTGACATTATTCTTCGGTATTTATTCATAAGTATTGCTGATCACAACAATGCCACTATCAATAGTAGAAAAGATGGAAAAAAAAATATATCTATGAGAAAAAGAGACTCACAGAACGTACGAATTTTTCATCCTTCTAAGATGGAAAATAAGAAAAGATCCAGACAAGTATGCTGCGTGGAAATTAAAAATGAAAGAATTATAATATTTGAAAAGAAAGAGAGAAAAAACAAAAGTAAAAAGTAACGTAGCATTAAAATACTCGTTACCTATTTATAACAAAATTCTCGCTTTTCTGTAAGTATTTATTTCTGTAAATGTTATTTTGAAAAACAAGAATTTTATTGTTGAATTGACCAGATTTTTTCCTTGATATGATCACTGATAATTAATTGTTTTATAAAAAAATATTATTGTTGTTATAATATTATGATTATTTTCTTAATACAAAGCCCATTTTTATTTAAAGTTTTCCATTTTTATTTCTGTTCCTGATTCATCTGAAAAAATTCTGATCCATCTGGGCACAAAATTTTTAAACGTCGATATCTTAAAAACTACTTTGTAAAAAGGACCCAACCAACATTTTGACGCTAATTTCCACCTCTGTTATAGTTTGTATTGGTTCAACGGGTGTATAAAAGCGCCCAGTAAAACTTTTGTTTATTCAATGGTTATGACTATAACTAAATAACTCATCAAGATGAGTAACAGTAACAAGAATACATAATATGACTAGGGTAGGTATAAAAGAAAAACGCTGAACCACAGTAACACTAGGGGTAGTAACTTCAAGTAACAATAAGTACCTAAGGTAATAGTTAGATTTCTAATAAGTCTCACTATTTTCAAGTGTTCTTAAAGAGTGCTAAGTAAATGTTTTATACCACCTAACTTGCCTAGGAAACGTATTATTACTTAAGGAGGTATAAACGGTACAGTCGCAACCATCATAGCACCTGCTTTTATAAATTCAAGTAACAGAAATGACTAAAAGTAATATTATAGTTTGTTATAACTCTTTCTACCGACAAGAGCTCTTGAAAATAGTTAGCAAAATATTTTTACCACCTACGTTGCTATAAAAGTATTAATTGCAACTTATTTACAGCTACTTAATTGAGTAATCAGAAACCCCTATTTATGATAGCAATTGGTATTATGGAGTTATTTTTAGAGCCCTAATCGTTACAGTGGGGTTCAAATTTACTTTTATGTTATTCTAAGCCATAATAACACGGAATTTAAACATTGTAACTCTTTATTTTCACTTGAAATCATAAAAAATATATAGTATTACTTTTATAGATGCATAATGTTTCTAACCTCTAAATGTTATATTTTCTGATCTGATTACATGCAAATTACAGTGATACATATAGCCAGAATTTTGTGATTTTCGTCATGAGTTCCTGGATAAAACGAAAAAGAAGTGGAGGAGTCAAAAGAAGAATATTAAACGAATACAAAAAAATAATTAGATCGTCTCAACAAGTGTCATCTTGCGATATAATCACCACATTACAAACAGTGCCCATTGATGCAATTCAGCATCACAGTTCTTCGTTAATTAGAAGTATTGATGACGCCAGTCCGGGCTGTAGTAGTATTTGCAACGAATATATTCATCCAGAACAGCCTAAACGCCGAAGAAAATGTTCGTGCTGTTGCAGCGATTCCACCGAAAATGTCGGTCAGGTGCAGGAAATTCAACAAGGTTCCGTACAAGAATGTTTTTGTTTGTTTGTGAATACTTAATACTAGGCGATTATAATAACTAAGATTTTTGTAATTCACAGAACACGAAAATCATAATATGAATGTGAGCAGTAAAAATGGTGAAACGCAAAGTTTTGAACAGGGTTCTGTACAGCGAGAATTTAATTTTACAGAGGAAGGTTCTGTACAGCGAGAATTTTGTTTTACAGAAGATGCCTCTATATCTCCTTATCCGCTAAGTAGTTCTGATAGCTCAGATGAAGAGCAAGAAGGGGAATATATAAAAAATACGAATTTTAAAAACGACTTAAGAATATGGGCTATACAAAAAAATATTAGCCAAGCTGCCTTAAAAGATTTGGTATCGATTTTGAATAAGAGATTTGTAAATATTTTACCATCTGATCCTCGTACGATTCTGCAAACCCCAACAGAAGTTTGTCTAAAAATTTTCGACGGTGGTGAATATTGGCACAATGGAATCATTATTCCACTAACAAAAATACTTCAAAATATGGACGTTGTGCCTGAAAATGTATATTTGAATGTTAATTTAGATGGGTTACCTATTTTTAAAAGCTCTAAATTCGAATTCTGGCCTATATTGGCAAACATGCACGAGATTGGTGATGACCCTTTCATTATTGGTATTTATTATGGGAAAGGAAAACCGAAAGATATTGATCTTTTTTTAGAAGATTTTGTAAATGAGACTATAACAGTTTTAGAGCAAGGCATTAGTGTAAACGGCATTAAAGTAAACATCAAAATAAGATGTTTTATATGCGATTCCCCTGCTCGCGCTTTCATCAAAGGTATGTTCGAATATCGAAAAGTGTGGGTAGCTTTTTTATTATTATCATGAACATAATCAGGTTACAAAAATGTGGTTCTTATTGTAAATACTTATATTTTTTTGTGAAAATTGAAAGCCATCAATTTAAAAAAAAAAAAAAAAAAAGTTTCAACGGAATTGGATTAAACCAATAAGTATTGGTTGGGATGTTTAAGGTTATTGGTTGTTCCCTTGCATGTACATTATTTTTACATTCATGAAAATATTTTTCTAAATCTTACTTTCATCATATTTATAAATATTATTTACAGGTGTCTGCAATTTCAATGGAAAGCACGGTTGTCTGAAATGTACTACCGTAGGAAGTTACTCGCATAATACCCATACAGTTGTTTTTTCATCAAAAATATCTCCTCTAAGAACTGATGAAGATTTCAGGGGATTGAAGTATGGTGCCCATCATAAAATAGATTCACCATTATTAAAACTACCTATTGACATGATTGAACAATTTCCAGTGTCAGATTCATTGCATTTAATTCATTTGGGCATTATGAAAAGATTATTGACGGGATGGAAAGATGGCAATTTCGGCAATTTAAAGACTAAGTGGTGTGCACGAGATATAGATCATGTCAATCTATTTCTCGGCAAATGTAAGTTGCCTTCTGAAATTCATAGAGCAGTAAGAACTCTAGATTGCATTGCATATTGGAAAGCAACCGAACACCGAACGTTCTTGCACTATTTGAGTTTAATAATTTTGCAGGAAGTCCTACCAGTAGACGCATATCAACACTTCTTGAGCCTGTTTTGCGGCGTCACAATATGTTACTCTCCAAATTACAAACATTTACTACGACTAACTAAAGAAATGTTTGGAAATTTTGTAGAAAATTACAAACACTTCTATGGTGCTGATTATATAACGAGCAACGTGCATAATTTACTACATGTCGCAGATGAAGTTGAAAGATTTGGCCCGTTGCCAACATTCGACGCATACCCTTTTGAAAATAAGCTTTATTTAATCAAAAACATGCTGAGACATGGAAACAAACCTCTTTCTCAAATAGCCAAAAGGCTATCAGAACAAAATATAAATTCAAAATCCCTAAAAAGTAAACCCAAGTATGAAAAGCCTTTTTTAACGAGACTTAAGGATTTTGCGGTGCTAAACTTAGAGCATTTCATAATTTCTTGCAAGGAGAGAAATAAATATTTTCTGTCATCAACTAATGATATTATTGAAGTCTTAAATATATCTATCAACGCTAAAAAAATTATTATACAAGGTCAAAAACTTATGGGGAAAATGCTAGTATTTGAAAAACCCATTCGGTCGTCTTTCCTAAACATCTACAAAGTCTGTGAAAGAAGTTTAAGGAAAACTGATGTCGTTCTGAGCCCTGATGATGTAAACTGTAAGCTAGTATGTATTGCCCACGGCGGATTTCTTTATTTTATACCGCTTTTACATACTTTATGAATTAAAAATACGAAGTGTGTTTTAGTACAGTACAAATAAAAACAAGCTTTTACAATCAATTGTGGTTTTATTCAAAATTCCTTACATGATTATCAATCCACTAGTCTGATCAAAAACAGTTTAACAACTAAAACATACAGATGTATGCTTACAAAACATAATACTTATTCAGTCTCATTCACATGACTTTTTTTATATAAATCTAAAACAAAAGGACTTTTGTTAACGGTTTCCTGCCTGCACACGACAGATTTGGGCAACAGAAGAAGAAGAATTATAATGGCTAGCTTAGTCTTATTTACTCAGGTTTTAACAAATTTGTAAAATAATAAAAAAACGCTAAAACTATCATCATAATGACTTGCACAGTACCGTAACTTAATAACAACCTAAATATTAACAAATCTTAAACTTCAAGGAGATCTTTTATACAATCATCAAAATAACAACTCAAACAATTGTTTTACTTAATTCAAACGTTTTCTAAAAAGAAAAAAAAAGATAAACTCTGTATATTCAACAATAAGTTCTAAAGTTAAAATCAAAATAATATTAAAAAAATAAGATTTTCTCATAATCATCTTGCAATTAAAACAAAAACTATTAGTCATGTAATACAAATTATCAGCTCTGTTCACTTGTTCAGTGCTCTGTGATTAGTAGTTTCCGTCAGGGTGTAAAATGATATGAACAAAATTTGTGGAGTTCCCATACTAAATGCGTCAGCTGACCGCGGCGTTTAGGATGAGAGCCAAAAATTTTTGTGGTTTTCTGAACCATGATGGAGAAAGTTGATCAGTTTCTTGGGCAGAACACACCCTTAATTTTTTTATTGTGAATGCAAATTCGCGTTATATACATCCATAGGAATAACGGTAACAGATCACATGTTTTTTTTTCAAGAAATCGCAATGAAAGGAATGTAATTTTAAAAATTGTACTTTAACTAAAAATATTTCTTTGTTTATATTTAAAAAAAATAATCAACTAATCTGCAAAATCTTATTGCTAAAACACCTTCTGAACAGTTAAAGAAAAACTAAAAAAATAATTAAAACCGTAAGAATTTCCAAAATATAAGTCTTATGAGGACAATAATACTTTCTGAAAAGTAAAAGAAAAACTAATAAAATGATTAAAAGAGAGAGAAAGCAATTCAAAAATCAAAATTCTTAGGGGAAACAGGTAGCCTCCTTTCCTTTACAAGTCATGATTGTTTCCTTCTTCTTTTTATTTTCCATGTATTTCTTAGATTTGGAATGTATTCCTCTGTCTCTTTTCTTTTCTTTCTTCTGTTTTTCCACGATATTTTCATTTTCTTTGTTAATGAAATTAGAATCTAATTTAATTATGCCATGTGCTTTTCCATTTTCCTTATCGTTATCTATTTTTTTATTTTCTCCTATTATTGAGTTAAAATTTTCTTCCAATCTAACATTCTTTTTAGCAACTTTTACGTTAATTGAGTTCTTTTCCTTCAACGTATCTTCGTCAATTTCTTTTATTCTCTTTTCTCTTTTTTTATCCATGGTTTCATTTTGATTAATAGTTGAATTTGGACAATTTATCTTTTCATTGTAATTTTTTTGCTCTTCTTCAAATTTACTGTGCGCGATGTCACTATCTTCAAAAGTTCCGTCTGAATCTACTGTACTTTCTTTATCATTTGAAGTGTCTTCCTCCCTTTCGTGATCTTCCTGTTCTTCCTCTGTGTTTTCAATTTCATCAATAATAGAGTCGACATCTCCTGGAATTTCGTTATCGTTTGTTGTTTCTTGATCTTGATCAATAGTGCAGTCATTTTCTTCAATCATAGAGTCTAAAGTCTTTGCGCTTTTTTTTTCATTCTCTTTTTCATCTATTCCTTCTTCAACTACGCCTCTTACGATATTATTTTGCTTAGAAGAACTTTCCTCATTATTTTCGTATTTTTCTGTTTGCTGTTTCTCTATCTTAGCCTTTTTGGCGGATGTTCCTTCTTTTTCAGATTCCATTTCGTCATTTAGAGACCGACTTTTTGATGTTTTTGTGCGTTTCCTTGAGGTAGATGCTCTTTCTTTTTTTGCCATATTCCTCTTTTTGGCATTTTTTAGGATACTTTTGAAAAATTCAACATTATGTGAAACTGTGTATTTGTTGTCCCAAGAGTTCACCATCTGGGGTGCTATGACAGGAAACCTCCACGTGCGCCCGTGGACTGGAGTTCCCTCTCGGATACGTCCGGGGGGAAGACCAGTTTTTCGGGCCGGTGCACCCTGGGATGCGGGCAAAAACTCTTCCTTAGGCACTGTGTGCCTAAGGGGTCTCTTTGCCCGTATGCGAATAGCCTGTCGTGTGGACGCTCCAACGCGTGTCCCTCTGATTAGCAGAGGGCACAGCGGTGGAGCGGGCTTGCGGACGGTGAGTTATGGGTAGCTTGCCGTCCGACCAAGGACCAAGCCCGGGTCGGTGGCGCGTCGTGTTTCGCGCCAAATGCCTGCTGGGGTCGCGGGTTTTTTCTTAACCCAGGTTACCGTGGCCCCGGAACGTAAAGGGTATAGGAAGGAACACGGGTGGATTTTAGTCAGTAAGAGTCTGACAGTCCCTTCCGCCCCACCCAGGGCGGGAGAACTCATTTGATGATTTTACCACCTAAAAAAAAAAAAAAAAAAAAAAGAGTTCACCATCTCCCAGAAAAAAGACAATACGTTTTTGTAAGCTTTCCAGGCTATTTTAGCTTCATTGTTTCCCCGGCTGCCTCCACTCCAAGAGCACTGACAAAGAAACTCTCGCGAAAATAATACATCAGCTAATGTATAAGCACAATCAATACCTTTGCCACCAGCAAAAATTACAGAGTACAGCTGCTTTTTCTGTTGTCTGTTGGCACTGTTTGATAATTCCAGTTCTAATTGATCCAATTGCTGAACAGTTTCAATTGGCTTGATGTTAAAAGCTGTGTTACTTGGGCTAGATTTACAAGCGCTCAATGAAGTGACTTGTAAGTCTCCGTTTTGGAAGTAGTTATTTATTTGCATTAAAGTATCGTCTAATTGAACGGACAATGATGCTATTTTCTGAATCGTAGTAGTTTGCACATTCTGAATAGAGTTAAGTTGTTCCAATATTTTTGTTTGATTTGTTAAGAGTGTATTTTGAACTGTTATAAACGCGTCTAAATTTTCTGCATTCACGTTAGTTTCACTACCAGAGATGGGTAAAATGTACTCGTAAGAAAATCCACAGTTTAAGTCTTCTGCAGCTGGTCCCACTGTTGCAGCATTTTTATTTGGCTGTTTCAGTATTACGTCATGATTATAAGTGACAGAACTTTCTTGAAAAGTGTTGGGATTTCTTACATTTTGTTCGAATTTTGGGTGTAGATTCACCTGCAAGAAAATAAGTGAAGACTTAGTTACAATTTTACCAAAATATGGATGGAGAATTATGTCTTTTATTGATTTTTTATATCTACACCAACAACATAAAATAACTTACAATTTCATCAGCTATGATATTTAAGTTTAGTTCAGGTTTCGACTGCTTACAAGTAGCTGTATTTGTGGTATCATCTTCAGTGTCTGTATGATTAATCATTTCTTGGAGGACGTAATCGGCTGTCTCGTAGCTTGGTAGTTCTCTTCTTTTAACGTCACATTTTATTTGTTTCCAGTCAAGTTCTGGTATTGACGTTCCAATCTTTACATACTTAGCTATGTTTTTTCTCGGATATTTTAGAATATTGTTGTCTTCCCATGTCGATGGTACTGCTAACAATTTATGTTTGTTGTGTTCCCAAGTCTGGACTATTTTATAAGACATTCTGAAATGAATAAAAAATCAAACATGTATTAATTAAATAGGATCCCCCCTCGCGCGAGGCTGCTTGCTTGGTCTGCACCCGCTTGGAAACGTACTTACTACCTAGTGCGAGGCAATAGCTTTGTCAGATAATAGGCTGCCTCGCCCAAACAGCCCGAGCCATATACCGACACCACTTAGCTCGGTTCCGAAGCGCGTTCACACTGAGCGAGCCGCTGCGCGAGGCAGTATAATATACGTTTGCAGCGCGCGGCAGGCTTCGCGCGAGGCAACTCGCTTGGTGTAGACCTGCCTATTCACGTATAAGGCCGTGCGCTGCGTTAAGCGGGCGTCCGTCCGCGTCGTGGGTGTCCGTCGCGGGGACCCGCGACGCACACCCGCTACGGACGCCCGCTTAAGAGATGCTAAGAGATGGAGATACCTACTTCAGCCTACCTCCTACTTACCTCTATCTCCATCTCTTTTATCCAGCAGGATGGATGGTGCGTAGAGTTCTTTATATGTATAGGGTGACTGGTAATTAGTGACCGATACTACGAAACCAAACCTGAAATCGCGAAAGAAAAATCAGCTGTTCAGTACATTTTGACTAGATAGGCGAACATGAACAACTGATTTTTATTTCGCGATTTCAATTTTGGTCCAGTTTGTTATCATGACTGCAATCACGTGTTTAAGTTTCGGTCACTAATTACCTACCAGTCATCCTATACGTCATATATTCTAATATGGCGTAGGTAATCAAATCACACAAGCACAATAAGTAAAAAAAAAAAAATTAAAAAAAAAGTTAAATTACGATCACAATAAGTTCATGTAAGTAATGTATATTATAAATAGATGTATAAGATGTAATACCTTATTTATTTGTTAATTTGGCTTAATATGTATAAAATTGATGAATTTATAACAGTTAAAAACATTCATTCTGTACCATGTTATTTTTAAGCTGAATAATTTTATTTCAGCAATTTGATTTGCAATGTATCACAATATTAACAATTATGAAAATACATCAATTAATAAAAAAAGGCATTTAAAGTATTAAAACAGAAAATGACATAAATATTGATAATTCAATTTTTAAAAATTAAAAACTATCTAGCATTTAATCTCAATTTTACATCTTTATTCCCTTTTTTGATGGAAGGGTTTTATCGATTGAAAAACGTAACCCTAAAATACCACTACTTTTGCATCTAAGTCGAACCATTATAGAACCAAACCTCTTAAACTTGTACTCTTATTACCTTTAAAACCCTATTCTGGTATAACAAGTGCTACAATAGTTCTAACTACAGCCCATCCAGTACTTCTTGTTCATTAATAGTAATAATAGGAACCTAGGATAATAAGGAGTAGACACCATTCTAAATCAAACATAACCTAAAAATAAATAAAAAATAAATTGTTTAAAACCCATATTTTGTTTAATTTTCTCATTTTAAAACGCAACATATTTACTACAATACACAATGAATGTAAAAGACACAGCCAATATCCTGTTTTTATCTAAATTTAGATTGAGTGTATGCCCCGCATGATAAAATGCAATTTATTTTTACTTTAAATATCACTTATTTTTAAGGCCCTGCAAAATTGAGATGCAAAACATATATTATTTTCTCAATAAAGTAACCCTCGCAATAAATTTTAGCCATGTGATAAAGAAATCAAACTTGACTCACCGAGTATTATTGACAATCCGTAACTTGAAGTTCACTTAATTTCACCTCCTTATTACCATCATTTTTGAGAAATAAAGTAACACTTTTGGAACTAATGTATATGCAAAACAATAGAAAAAGAAAACACGCTACAGCCCTGAGTTGCTAGTCAACTCTGATCAAGATACATAAAGCAAATCCAAGAAAAAATGGACCTAAAAAAGAACTAATATGTTACTACATATTTTATACCAGTAGATTTCAGAACTTGTGTACCACCTATAGTTTTTATTATAACCATAATACAGACTTTAAAGTGCTTGAGGTAGCTAGATTTATATTATACCACCATTATAGATACAAGAAATTGTTTGCCACTAACGCCACCCTATAACTATTATGTAACTCTCAGTGTTAAAAGAGTGAGCATTAAAATCATTATATTACTTATAGCGCTATAAGACGTGGGCCCAATCGAGAGTTTGTAAGGGGTTAGAGCGTGCTCTAACTCCAATTGCTAAAACCATTGTATGACTCTTGCTTGCCAAATGCACTTTTAAATAACTCTTTTATCACCAATTCTTATTACCAAAATGCTAGTTGGGGAGTCCCTCAAACAAATAAATGTTATTTGGAATATCTATTTTCATATAAACATGTGTTACTGAGCTGAAAGTGAATTTAAAATTTGACCATATGAATCAGTCAAAGAATCAAATTTCGAAGAACTACCCTGATAATCAGCCCTAAAACTTATTTATTTTTCAAACTTCACTGCTTAGGTTAATCGCAAATTCAGTTTTAATTACGGCGGCGCGGCGCCGGGCACATGACGTCCAACCAATCAGCGCGCAAGATGCTTTCCGTTTTATACCATTTAACAGTCTAATAGACTGAATAAAAAAAGAAAACTTTTTCAGAAATGTAACCAAAGTGCATTACGATTGTATCGGCTCAAGATTGTTTAGTCCGTCTCAACACTAGCGCTACACTGGTTGCGTTGTGTATGTGTGAACAGCTACGCACACATGAACATTGCTCCCGTCTTTTACCTAAAGTCGAGCGTTCGAATTTTGTGAAAGGGCTCAATGCACCAACTTACCTCTGAACAAATCATTACAACTCTTACAAGTTTCTGGTTCACCAAAGGAGATGGCCCATTTTCTTAGGGCACTCTGCCTAGCAAATAAAAAATCATGTACAGTGACCAATTTTGGTTTATTTTAAACATAATATGCTGTAAAATTAACTGTGAAAGTTACGTAATCCAGTAACTTCAGATTTCTTAGTAATTAACAAAAAGCATCAATTGGTCATGAACCTAGTCGGGCTCTTACCTCAATATTATCCAGATTATTTTGCGTGGATATAAAGAGACCCTTGTCACTGGATGGATATCCATTATATTCTACAGTTTAAACCAAGTATTACCAAGTAGAGAGTGTGTGTATAGTATGTTTTATTTGTAGGTTTTCATAATAAGTTTTAAGTACATGCCTGAATTGTTAGTAATTGCACAAGCATCGTTTGGAAAGGCATGTCTAACGAAGATACAACATGTTTTCTTAGCCGTCCCGTAGCTATATCGCAGTTAATACACCTCATTGTTGTATTATTGTTGACAGTGTCCAAAACGTAAGCACAAACAAATCCGTATGAAAAGCACTAGATAATCGTTGGGCAATGGAATCAGTCCGTGTAGAATAGCAATGGTCGGTATAGAGAAAAAATAATCGCACAGTTTACAAACAAAAATAAGCCCCCGCACAAGCTGCGAACACAAATAAAAAAAATTGTATGAATGTCAAACAAAAAATATGACGGATGTCAAGCGATTGTCGAACCTGTCATGTCGTTTCGTTCCGTTGTTGCAGGAAAAAGTTATTATTTCAGTAATTTAAAATAAATGTTTCATAACATTCGAATAACTTACAAAAGTGTTTTTATTATAATTGCAAAAGTGAATAATCATTTTAAGTCAGAATATATAATGTTAAATATTAGTCTGACAAGGCGTTCATATTATAGCTTAACAGGGAATGGAACGTTTATCCGAAATAGCGTGCTGCCCCGATACGCCGGAAACGTAAAACAACTATTTATGTCGAAATATTTTTTCGGAAGTTGTACGGAAACGTAAATCATTTGGTTATTTATATTTTTATTTTTTATGTATTTATAACTAAAATGTACATGTCACTGAGTAACTAGGCAGAAACTGGCCATGTCATTTGCGTCGACAACATTGATAGAATATGTTGTCTTCAATGGCACAGCTAACTGCAATTTGAGTAAAGAACATTTTATAAGGTCACAAAAATTCGTAACACATTTATTTTTATTTTTAAACGTAGGTCTTTACAATTGATGTTAACATCAATTGTAAAAAAATAAATAAGTAGGTACTACGTCTTTTATTGCTTATTTCAGAATCAAATACTTGGTTGTGTTGGTGGAGTTTCGTCGGACCTCGGAAACAAGTAAACTCTGTAGAATTGCCATTCTATAATTAAGTAGAATTGGCTTAGGGACTTTACTCATGACTACCTCGACTCGACTACCTCTACTGAAGATTGGTCTGAATGCTTCTAGACGCGACGCAATGCGACGCGATTCGAACGAATTCCAACTACAAGTGAAAATCAACCTTGCCACTAAGAAATAAATATGCAATTCAATTGACTTAACGTTTCATTTATTTATTTATTTATTTATTAACAAAGGGACACCAACAGCTTCTGTATATAGATTATTAAATAGTTTACATAAGAGTACGGGGCTTATACAGTCGCCAATAATAGGTGAACCAACATTCACACACATAGGTGGTAACTTAAGCTAAAATCTAAATTAAAGTACTAAATAATGAGTGAAAATAAAGAGTGAAAATAAACTATAAATTTAAAATATAGAGTAAAACAAACATGAGGTCAAAATTTTATCAGCGAAATTAAAAATTAGAGTTAGGTATACTAACATAATTCAAAAGGGGTTGCAAAATATATGTATTATCAAGGTACAAACAAACGCATTCAATAGGTAACTAATCCTTTGGAGCTTTACGATTTACAATATGGGTTTTAAAGATATTTATAGAATTGTGGTAAATGTCAACGTCTTGATTTGATTTTACAAAATAATTCATCTCTTTGCTGAGCCTATTGAGAGGTGAGTATTCTCCTATATTTGTGTTGAAAGTCTTAGTATGGAATAAATGAGTCACGGGATATCTGGGTGTTAACAACTAAACTTGGATGTAAGAAGGATCATTGATGAAACCGAACTGGCCGGCTAATTTTTATTATTCCTACTTCGACTCTGACGTTTTGTGAAACAAGACATTATTTTTCTTCTTTGACTGATATAATTTTTAGCTTATGAACATTAAAACATCTCAAGAAAAACTATCTTTATTTGAATACACTTGAAGAGTTAACATTTTGGTGACCCCGACGTGATTTGAACAATCAATTGGAAAATTATTGGAAAATTCTAGAAGAAAAATAAATAAATGAACATCAAGTCTGGCTCATCGGCGGCGAAAATTCGTGACGAATAAAACCCCTTCTACGAGTACACGATCAGACCCGACCGCCTCACAGAGACTGAAGACTTGATACAACGACGAAAGATGATCTGCTCATGCAACAACGGACCTGTGTGGTGGGTGATTTGGTTTGCCCACAGGGAAGTACGCCCAGTTTTAGTCTAACTCTAACTTACTTTACTAAGTCTTACTCTAACTTACTTTACTAAGTTCCACTTACTCTTTGGAGTCAGATTAATGATTATTTTATAGTTAGGCACCTACTTCTTTATGTGACAATACTGTCCTAACTATTTAACTTCTTATTTACTTTACGTGCATTCAACGGACTCAGATTAATGATATTTCTTAGTAGGTTGGTACCTATTTAACGAAAATTATACCTCCTGCCTTGACTACTTTCTACTTGCACCTCGCTTACGGGAACACCCTGGCATTTTCCAGATTCTCCGTGTGCACCTGCTTCTTGGGTTCTGTTGGAATGCGCTGCTAAAGATGTAACTACTTGCTACAGCTTCTGCATGCTGCATGTTGAACGGTGTGACCTGCTTTGTTCGTGTGTATCGCTGACTGAAGATTTGTTGTCGTTGCTAAGGCGCGACAGGCACGGTTTGGCTTTGCTATTTAACTTTTTTTTTTGACGGCCTGTTCAGTTCTTATAAGCTTTCACTATGTCTGCTGAATTAAAGGCTTGTATTCAGCAACGTGGTACAATAAAGGCTAGAATAACTTTATTCTCAAAATACTTAGATAATGTAAACATGCTAGAAACTGATAGCAATCCTAAACAAATACTTGTTGAAACTGAGTTAAAATTATCTAGATTTAAAGAATTGTTCTTGCAGTTTGATGATTTGAAAACTAGAATTGAAAGTTTAGATCCTAATCAGTTGGAAGAACATGATAAGATAGAAAGTGACTTTTGTTCTAACATTGCTAAAGCTCAATTGTTGGTTGAAAATCTTAGTCCTACTAAAGATAATAACGGTAGTTCTATATCTAGCAGTCAAAATAATAAACATGATCTGCGGAACTATAATATTAAATTGCCTACCATTCAGCTGCCTACTTTTGATGGGAACTATTTGAAGTGGATGGAATTTCGAGACACTTTTGATTCTTTAATTAATAATAATGATAGTATTCCAGAAATAAATAAGTTCCATTATCTCCGTTCTTCGTTAGTTTCAGGAGCGTCTAATATCATTAAGTCCATAGACTTTACTGCTACTAATTATAAATTAGCTTGGAATTTACTTACTGAACGCTTTGACAACAAAAGAATACTTACTAATAATCATTTAAAAGCTATTTTGAATTTTGACACTATAACTAAAGAAAGTTACAAATCTATTCGCTACATGATAGATTACTATTCAAAAAATATTCGAGCCCTGTCTTCTATAATTCATCCTGAATCCCGCTGGGATAATTTAATTGTACACATCATGGCGTCGAAACTAGATGGCGCCACAGGTCGCATATGGGAGGAACATAGGAATACTATTGCTGCTGCTCCAACAATTGAGGACTTCTATACCTTTTTAAGAAATCGTGCTGACGTTTTAGAAACCTTGCAGTACAGTACTAGTACTAATACTAATAAATCTGAAAAACGCTCTTATTTAGATATTAAACAAACTAAGTCATTTGTTTCTTCTAACACGAATGATATTAAAGGCTGTGTTGTATGTTCACAAGATCATTTACTATATAAATGTGACAAATTTAAGGACATGTCTGTGGATTCTAGATACAATGAAGTTTCTAAGCATAAACTCTGTCATAATTGTCTGCGTCCTGGTCATTTTTCTACTCACTGCAGACATAACTCTTGTATATTTTGCAATAGAAAACATAATTTACTCCTACATAAATCACAGCCTAATAGTGACAAGACAAACTCAGCTGTTGATAAGACTTCTGCAACATCACTTCCTCAAGAACCAAGTTCTTCCCAGACAACTTCTACAATTGCTATGTTTAATCCTGTGTCACTCACTGCGGCAATGCTTGGGCAGATCTTGCTATGTACTGCTCACGTGAAAATATTTAACAATCTATCTTCTGAAACTCATACTATTAAAGCACTTTTGGATATTGGAAGTCAATCCTCATTTATAACTGAAACAATTCAGAGAAAATTGAATTTGCCCTGTTCTAATGCAAATATATCTATTGCTGGTATAAATAATAAAGTGACTCATACTAGTAAAAAATGTAACGTAAAACTTAAATCGTTGATTAACTTATTTCAGACAAATGTGTCATGTCTTGTAGTCCCTGAGATTTCTGGCATGTTGCCTAGTTCAATGATCAACTCTTCTAATATAAACATTCCTAAATCTATAGATCTAGCAGATCCTACTTACTATATACCGTCTGAAATTGATTTACTGCTAGGTGCTGATATTTACTGGGACATTGTAGAATCTAAACAAATTAAATTAGGGAAAAATAAACCTACTCTACAAAAATCCAAGCTGGGTTGGCTTTTATCAGGCCCAACTGGTATGGGCTCTACTAGTACTACTACTTGTGCTAACTTTTCTCAAGAGATTAAAGATTGTCTGGCTAAATTCTGGGAAGTTGAAGATATTCCCACTCTGCCAAATGAAAATCGCAAATTTTCCCATGAAGAAAAATATTGTGAAAACCATTTTATTGAAAACACGGTCCGTTTGAACGATGGAAGGTTTTGTGTAAAAATGCCTTTACGTGAAGTCCCTAGTGAGGCTCTAGGAGACTCGTATCTTATTGCTAAAAGGCGTTTCTTTAATTTAGAAAGAAAACTGAATAAATCTGGAATGAAAAATGACTATGCTGAATTTCTTAGTGAGTATCAACGATTAGAGCATTTAACTGAAATAATGCGTACGAGCTTCGGATACTACATTCCTCATCATGCTGTGATTCGCGAAAGTAGTGAAACCACTCGCTTAAGAGTAGTATTTGATGCATCTTGTAAAACCTCCTCAAACAAATCGTTAAATGATATCCAATATGTCGGGCCGGTAGTTCAGGACGATTTAATGGCAATTTTACTTAGATTTCGTCAATATACTTATGTGGTGACAGGTGACATTGAAAAAATGTATAGACAGATCATGGTAGATGAATCACAGCGTCATTTACAGCTGATACTCTGGAGGGAAGATGAAAGCCATCCTCTTAAAATCTTACAGCTGAATACGGTTACATACGGAACAGCGTCAGCTCCGTATCTTAGCACGAGGTGTCTCGTTCAACTTGCGGCGGAGTGTACTAATCAAGATGTTGCTAATATTATTAGACATGACTTTTATGTCGACGATCTAAATACTGGATCTGATGACAAAGCGAACTTAAAGGCTAATATTGCAGCAGTGATTAATAAACTTAATGAAGGCTGTTTCCCTTTGCGTAAATTTAGAACAAATTCTCCTGATATTTTGGATGACATACTTACTACTGACCAGTCTCAAGACTTCAGCAAAGAATCGTCTGTTTTAGGATTGAAATGGACACCTAGCCCTGATACTTTGCACTATTCAGTCGAAATTAAATCTAACCCTAAAATAACGAAACGCTCTATATTATCAAACTCGTGTCGTATATTTGATCCTTTAGGTCTTTTATCTGCTTGCACTATCTTTCATAAAATCTTACTACAGAGACTTTGGTTACTGAAAATTGACTGGGATGATGAAATCCCAAAGGATATTGAAAATGAATGGATAGAATTCTATAATGAAACTCAATGTTTTACTCAGATTCAGATACCTAGATACATGTTCTGTAATTCTCCAATTTTTATAGAGGCACATTGCTTTTCTGATGCCTCACAAGATGCATATGGTGCATGTATTTATCTAAAATCAAATAACATCAAAGGTGAGATTAAATGTAACTTGTTATGTGCTAAAACCAAAGTTTCTCCTTTAAAAATTGAAACAATTCCCCGTCTAGAATTACTAAGTGCTTTACTTAGTGCAAAACTATACTCTAAAGTAATTAATTCTCTAAGAATTAAAATTACACGCTCAGTATTTTGGACTGATTCAACTATAGTTTTAGGGTGGTTACACACCCCACCTAAAACTCTCAAAACTTATGTAAGCAACCGGATTGAACAAATTCGAGAACTAACTGATATAAATACTTGGCGTCATGTTCCATCTGAGCATAATCCTGCTGACATGGCGTCCAGGGGCATTCAACCACGTCTTCTCTATAATAATTTTCTTTGGTGGCATGGACCTTCATTTCTAACCAAGTCTGAGACTGAATGGCCGGAACCTAAATCTACTACTTCACCTTTGCCAGAAACAAAAATAAGTTTAAATGTTCTGACAATGTCTACTGATATTGTTCCATTTCATAAATACTCTAAACTATATAAATTGCAAAGAATATTTGCTTATGTACTAAGATTTATAAATAACACTAAAAATATACAAACTAAACTAGATGGTGCTCTTACCTGTTCTGAATTGAACAGCTCTTTGGTACTAATAGCTAAGGCTTCGCAGAGAGAATGTTTTTCAAAGGAAATTCACTCACTTGAGACTTTACACAAACTAAACTCTAAGTCAAAGGTTCTATCTCTGAATCCATTTTTAGATGAGCATGGTGTTTTACGTGTTGGTGGAAGAATTGATAACGCATCTTACTGTCCTTATGGGAAGAGACATCCTATACTAGTAGACTCCAAACACACTTTCTCTAAACTTCTATTTGAGCAAGAGCATCTTCGGCTTCTACACTGTGGCCCTCAGCAGCTTTTAAATACCATCCGTGAGCAATTTTGGCCTACAGGTGGAAAAGTATTAGCTGTAACTACTGTTAGAAAGTGTGTTCGTTGTCAAAGATTTAAGGCTAAGCCCTTAAACCCCATAATGGGTAACTTACCGCATCCTCGTGTAACTCCTGCTCCACCATTTGCGACTTGTGGAACTGACTTTGCTGGACCTTTTTTAATCTTAAACAGAAAGGGTCGCGGCGCTAAAACCTCTAAATGTTATTTATGTATATTTGTTTGTTTTAGCACGAAAGCTGTGCACTTAGAAGTCGTAAGCGATCTAAGTAGTGATGCCTTTATTCTATGCCTACGTAGATTTGTGTCAAGACGAGGTAAACCACACACTATATATTGCGATAACGGTAAAAATTTTGTAGGTGCGAATAATGAACTGAACAGACTGCTCAGGAAAAGTGAACACTTGGTTAGCGACTACGCGAGCAAAGAGGGAATTACCTTTAAATTCTCTCCCGTTTATGCACCGCATTTTGGCGGTATCTGGGAGGCCGGAGTCAAAACGGCTAAATTTCACCTAAAGAGAATTGCGGGAAATTCGAGTTTAACCTTCGAGGAACTATATAATACACACTATTTTCTCAGATTGAGGCTATAATGAACTCGCGGCCGATTACTTCCATGTCGGCAGATCCATCTGATCTGTCGGCACTTACACCTGGGCACTTTCTTGTGGGTAGACCATTGACCTCACTTCCTTCACCCGTGACTGAACGAATTGGTATTAATAGATACCAATTAGTTGAACGCCTAAGGCAGCATTTCTGGTCTCGATGGACTAAGGACTATTTATTAAGTCTACAACAGCGCGTGAAATGGCAGCAACCCCAACACCAACTTCGTGTCGGCGACTTAGTCTACATATTAGATGACCAGCTGCCATCTATGAAGTGGCTTATGGGCCGCATTCTGAAGCTCTATCCGGGAACTGACGGTGTTTGCAGGGTAGTCGACGTCAAGACAGAGAACGGCGTCATTCATAGGCCCGTCTCTAGACTAGCCCCATTAAATTCCCATGAGCTCCTTGGGCAATATGTCCCCAAGGGGGGGGAGAATGTTAACAACTAAACTTGGATGTAAGAAGGATCATTGATGAAACCGAACTGGCCGGCTAATTTTTATTATTCCTACTTCGACTCTGACGTTTTGTGAAACAAGACATTATTTTTCTTCTTTGACTGATATAATTTTTAGCTTATGAACATTAAAACATCTCAAGAAAAACTATCTTTATTTGAATACACTTGAAGAGTTAACACTGGGTATTCTATTGGTTTCATCTACCCATAGATAACAACGTGTTTTATGTCTTATGTCATAGTGGTAAGCAATGATATTATAAAGTCATAGATATGTTATACACGTACAAAACAACGGAAAAAACTGTTCCGCGCCGAGCGGCAGCACAGATACACACTTTTTCATTCACACATTACATTTCACTAAAAGTAAAAAGGATAGCTTGATACAACGCAATAAGAAAAAAAGTGACAGAAGCTAGATAAACAAACAGCGCCACGCGTGATCAATCCCCCCGCACGTCAGCGTCTCCTCTCACTCGCACCCGTGCTCGCACTCTTTCTTTTACGACGCCATATTTATAAAAACGTAATGTTTTATTTGTGAAAATATTAAAGATAAATAGTATATTTACGAATGTTATGTGATTCCTTGACTTTTAGAAGTCTTGCATGTTTTAATTTGTACAATATCTCATCACACACGACGGCATTTTCGGTAGTTTTGAGTCACTTTTACTTTTGATTCAGTCTGTGGTACGTGAAGTGCCGCTGGCAACGTCGCACTGAGATCAAGATGTGTGAATCAGCCTCATTTGAGCGCATACGTTATTGAGCGCGTATGACGTATCTACACCTTTTTTACTTATAATATCATTGTTTGTACGGTCAGCCAAGAAAGTGGTGTACCAGTTTTGATTTAGTTTCCCGGTCATCGAAAATTACAACAAGGTTCGTTATAAAAAGATATTACTGAAAGAGACAACATTATCATGACGTAAACCCATGTATTTAGTATTCATACTTCCTACGTCACATATAAGTACATGAAATTTTAACCTTTAGTATAAATGAAAAGGACATTAGTTTCTACAAAGCAATTGAAATGTTTCCAAACAAAAGTAATAAAAACTATTTAAATAGACAACCGAATTCCATTTGAAAAAGAAAACTGACAATTGACATTTTGTCAAATATATGCAAAAAATCGATATATTTTCCGTGTTATTTTTCAATCAACTGCATATAAAATCATCTCAATGCCTGCCAACTTGACCATTGCCGAAAGAGCACAAATAATTGCCCAATTTAATGAGGGAAGCAGTATCAGTGCGATATCCCGGAATTTGAATATATCGAGGCGTTCTGTCCGCTTTTGGATTCGTCGTGAAGGAGAGGAGGGAAGTTTGTTGGATCACAGAAGAAGTGGTCGCCGGCCTGCACTCTCCAATAACGATAGAGAATTCATGAGACGGGAATATGAAATCAATGGTTTTAAGCCCACAAAACATTTTGCGGAGATGTTCGATGTGAGTGCCCAAACAATAAGGAATCATCTACATTACATGGGGTTGCACCACAGGCATTACGCCAAGAAAATATATTTGACGGATGCTCACAGACTTGCTCGTCTGAACTTCGCCAGAGAGCACTTAGAGTTTGATTGGTCTAATACAGTGTTTTGTGATGAAAAAACGTTTAAATCCAGTCAGCATGGACGTCTTCACCTTTGGCGATATAATTCAACACGGTATAAAGATGATCATGTAATTCCAAATAGAGAATCAGGTCGAATTTCCGTAAATATTTGGGGCTGGATGAGTGCGGATGGTGTAGGAGAATTGTGTTCTCTACCTCCTCGAGCGACGGCTGTAAATTATATCGACGTGCTTCAGAATGCAATGCTACCGACAGTCCGTAATGTTTACCCGGAGAACGAAGTGCCACAATTTGATTTTGTTCAAGATAATTGTTCAATTCATAATGCGAGGATCGTAAGAGCCTGGTTTCGTTCACACACTGACGTAAGGGTAATTCAGTGGCCCTCAAGATCGCCGGACCTCAACCCGATAGAAAATCTTTGGGGCCTTATGGTCCAACGATGGTCGCATCAAAATGAAAGAACCAAACAAGCTCTTATTAGTCACTGTAATTATATTTGGGAGGAAATGCGGGGAACCGATATTTGCTCACGGCTTGTTGGTTCAATGAGGTCTCGTCTTTTAGAGGTTATAGAGGCCAACGGCGGTTACACCCGTTTCTAATTTTTAAAAATTTTCAATATCTTCTAAATATTACTTTAAATGCTATGTTTTTGTTTGTTATAAGTATTTTAAAATTGATTGTAGAAATTTAATAAAAGGATAAATCTATTTTTAGCTTGTTTTGTATTGATATTGTAATTACAAGTTTACAGAAATTGTAGGTTTGTGGATTCGCCTTGTGCCTTTACAATTTTATGTAGGTAACTTGTTGATTACAATTCTGAATTTGTAGATACAATTTTGTCATCAAAATCTACAGCCCCCCGCCGTTGATTTTACGACGTCATTGGTTCCATCAAGTTCAAACTAAGAACAGCTGTCACGTTACAAACAGTAATAGTCGTTATCAATAATCAGATAAAGACAGCAATAGAAGTTGTCAGATCGATCTGCAAGCGAAACTAATCTTTATCACCTATGAATCTGCAAGCGATATTCAACCTTAGGGTGGTACACCACTTTCTTGGCCGACTGTACCTACTTTTGTTCCCACAGCAGGGCTCTGCTGCACAAACATTTTTTACTACAAATAATTTCAACTATCACCCTGTAACCGAGACCCTGGAACGTATAGGGCTATTGGAGGATCACCGTGGATTTAGAAATCCTGAAAGTCTGGAGGGCACTCATTTGATGATATTTTCCCCAATAAAAAACAAAAATACTCACCACGCTACCCTCGCGCCGCGCCTAGCTCCTTACTTGGCAAAGCCTTTTATGCTCATAGTTATATTTTAAGGGTTATTTTTTAATTTCTTAATGCACCAACCTACCAGTAATAGGACTTGATTTTCCAACAACACCTGCACCAGCATACCCACTTGTGTGTCCTCCTAGGCTGCGTCCCAGTCCTACATAGCTGGGGATGCCGCCGCTCGTCGCATCTGGAATTTAAGTAAGAGTGTTTTTAAAGAGGTATTAATAAAAAAAAACCACAACTATCACACAACGCCATCTAGTCCCAAGCTAAGCTGAGCTTGTGTTATGGGTACTAGACAACTGATAAACATACTTATATACACACATCAAAAGTGTCTAGGGATCAACATATATTTTTGCAATAACTTTTCTCCTGATTGATATTAATTAAAATGTTCTTTAAGGATTCATCAAATAAAGTGTTATCGTTTGTCACAGTAACGATAAACCAAGTCACCTTTGCATTCATAAAGAAATTTGCCATTTTCCTAATAAAGGGATTTTTGACATTTGAACCACTAACATTAAAGTTCGAAAAAAAGACTGAAATAACAGTTTTCTTAAAAATTTTATTGGGTAACTTAAACAATTAATAATCCGTGTTTCTACCGCGAACACTAACAACACAAGAACATCGGTTTGGCATACTCAAAATGAGTTCATCCAAATCACGCTGTGGAATGGCCGCCCATGTTCGTTGCAACAACAAAAAAAGGTCTTCTTGCGACTGGATACCCTCCATATTCGGCAGAGCTCTTCTCTGTAGCATATCCCATGCATGCTCAATCGGGTTCAAGTCTGGCGACTGAGCAGGCCAGGGCAGGACATTGATGTTAGCTGCGGCGAGAGTCTGTCTTACAACTCTTGCGGTGTGCGGTCGTGCATTATCATGCATTAACTGAAATAAGGGACCGATTTGCACTTGTAGAGGAACGATGACGTCTGATACAATCGTCTCAGCATAAATTTGAGCGTTGAGGTTGCCTCTGATCCAAATCAACTCAGTTCTTCCGCCGATCCAAATACCCGCCCATACCATGATGGTTCCACCACTATAAGGATGGACTTCCTGGCAGGATTTTAATCGCTGTTGGCGTCCAGGGGTTCTCCAGTGTCGTATACGTCTTGTATCCGGTCTCATACCAAAACGAGACTCATCAGAAAAGCACACGAAACGCCATTGTTCTTCTGCCCAATTTCTGTGTTCAAGAGCCCATTGATATCGAATCCTACGATTGTGCATTGCTATAGGTGGTACCCGTAGCGGTCTTCGGGAATGAAGGTTCACTTCATGCAAGCGGTTTGTGACTGTTTGGTCGCTAATTAAGTTCCCTGAAGAGTGATGAAGCCTCACGGCTAACATCATGGTGGTTATTGTTGGAGCTCTTCGAGTTAAGATTTGAATGTATCGGTCTTGTCTCCGTGTGGTGCAGCGATACCGTCCTCCATGGCGCTCAGCCACGGTACCAGTGCTTCGGTAACGTGTCCAAAGTCGACTGATAACACTCTGACTTTTATTCAGAGCTAAAGCCACAGTACGTTGCCGGGAACCAGCTTCTATCATTCCCACGGCTCTGAGCATTTCTTCCCTGCTTAAATGACGTCGCCGCTCCATAATAACGTTGGTTTTAATCAGTAGTAGGGAAACAGTAGCACTAATAATGTCTTCAATGCGTTGTATGTTTTTATAGGGAAAATATTGACAGCTGATTTTCATCTTTTACTCGAATTCGATTTACAGTTCCTGATTCAAATTATGAAATGCACCAAAAAGGATCCATATAAATTTATAAAATCATAAATTTATTACAAAGCCACATCTCAATCTCAAGAAATCCGCATAAAAATGCTTGATCCCTAGACACTTTTGATGTGTGTATTTAAAAATACATACATATTATAGATAAATTACACCCAGACACAGAACAAATGATCGTGCTCATCACAGAAACATTTGTCCTGGGTGAGAATCGAACCCACGACCTCCGGCATAGCAGTCAGGGTCACTAACCACTAGACAAACAGGCCTGTCAAGAAATTCAAAGAAAAAAGTCAAGGTATCAGAAATTCGCTTCACGTTTAACATTATCATTGTTTGTAACATTATCATTGTCTGTGGCAAGTCAGAACTCAGAAACAAGAAAACTCTGTAGATTGGGATTCTATAGAATTCCCTTAGTCCGTTAGATGGCCTAAGTCAAAACGAGAGCAGTTCCATTGTGTGAACGAGATGGAGCTAGACGACTTGTATAGCTCTTTCCCTTTCCCACAGTGCAACTACTTTCGCTTTAAGACGTGATGGTAGACCCCCAGTTAGATTATCAAAAAACATTTGACACAAAAGCCACGCTACCCTAGCGCCGAGCCTATCTCCTTGTCAAAGCCTAAAAAGTTTTATATGCTTTTATTTATTATATTTTAAGGGCTATTTTTTAACTTCTTACTGCATCAACGTACCAGTGATAGGACCATCTTTTCCAACAAGATCTTCTGGGGCAGCAATGTCCCCTCTAAAGGAACGTCTTTTCCGACTGGCGTCGCCACCTGCAATTTGAGTAAAGAAGATTTTTATAAGGTCACAGAAATTCGTTTTAAATAAATGTTGCCCCACACTGCAAAGTCATAATAGGCACAAAAGTCATAGGCAAGCAGATGACGGAATTAGGAAGAGTTATTTTTATACTTGAATCAAAAAAGTTGATATTGTTACGTCGACCGTATTGCGAGACCAATCTACAAGCTTCTCGAAGGTTCCACAAGGTTCTCGACTACTCTACTGAAGATTGGTCTGAAAGTTTCTAGAAAATTCTACCCTGATCTAGATGTTTCGAGATGGTTTTGAAATGTTCTAGAAGGTATGGGACTGCGTAGAAATCTATGGATGTTTCCAGAACATTCGACCATCATCTAGAAACATCTAGCGGGCGGACCCACTAGATGTTTCTAGAAGATGGTCGGGGTATAAAAAGGGCGCCGATGGGCGACCTGAGTCAGTCTGGTTTTGACTACAATCGAGGCGACTCGAAGTGAACTCGAAGCGATCTCTCAGTGTTTTGTGTGTAAGTATAAGTGTTGAGTAGTGTTAAGTGCTTGTTTTAATAGTTACTTGAATGTCAATAAAGATTATTTGGTTTTAATTGGTGTTAATAAAATTATCCCCATACCCAACTCGTAACAATACTATAACATGGATGAACTATGACTTTTTAATCTTGATTGAATCGTGTTCGTGATTGGACGATATCAAAGATGTCGCGGTGAACAGCGCATCGTATAGTCCAGCAATGTGATTTTTTACACAGAATAGCTATGCAGTAATGCTGCGGACTTATAAATCTTTTAGTTTGATTTATAACCATATGCCCAAAAAACCAAGGAGATTAATGTATTCAGACATAGGTAGCTGTATGTTAGATCTCTATCAGTAGAAAATAATTAAATAATCCATCAATAACGAACATGAATTTTATCAAAAATTGTCTTTCAACGATTCGTCTTTGCTAATTAAAATAAAAAACCCAAGATTATTATCACAATTGTTATTTACCTGTACTATCTAATCACAATTACAAATGTGATGTGTAATCTTTGATCAAAATGATCAACAATTAACTGTTACAATTC
Source organism: Agrotis clavis (assembly GCA_954870645.1). Taxonomy (NCBI): domain Eukaryota; kingdom Metazoa; phylum Arthropoda; class Insecta; order Lepidoptera; family Noctuidae; genus Agrotis; species Agrotis clavis. The sequence goes on along the minus strand of OX940944.1, from coordinate 12,288,594 downwards.
AATCATGATAATACAATCAATATGTCAAAGATTTTGTACTCATATTTTGCCAGTCCAGTTACAAGTCTTACCATGGGGTATCGTATTACCCAGTTACTGTGTTGTGGAGGTCCGATAGGCAGTCGCTCCATGTAAAATACTGATATTCAGCTGCATCTGGTTCGACTGGAAGTGGATCCCAGTATAGTTGGGAAAAGGCTTTTGACTTTCCCCTACATTAAGAATTTCTCCCGTGTCGTGGGTGACGTTTACAAACATATAAACTCACATACACAAACACCCAGACCCGGAACAAGTACTTGTTGATCATACAAATATTCGTACGAGAATTGAACCCGCGATAGAACATCGCCAAGCTTAAGACCAGTGGAGCAGTGGTGGCCCAGTGGTATCGGTCACGAACTCACGACTTACGAATTGTAGGTCGTGGGTTTGAACCCCGCCAGGCGCATTACTTTGTGTAATTTATTTCATCACCACTGCTCTCAAAACGGTGAAGGAAAACGTCGTGAGGAAACCATATATATGTCATAGAACTAAACATTCGAAGACATGTGACAACTACCAACCAGCACTGGGCCCGCGTGGTGGATTCTGGCCCACTCCCTCTCATGGAGAGGAGGCCTGTGTCCCAGCAGCGGGAACATTATAGGCTGATGATGATGATGATGATGAAGCTTAGGACCATAAAAATCTTTCTACATTCTTGCTACATCATTTTCACATAATGAACCATCTCAAAATGAATGATGTAACAAAGGTTCTGTAATAATTTTGGCGATTGAAAAAGAATGTCCATGGAGTTTCTTGCCCATTCTTCTCCATCAATTTCTCCATAGAGATCTACGCTTTGGAATGGGCATCTACGTACTTTCACTGTTATAGCACCATAACTATTTTGGAGCTGTTTTTTTTTGTTTTTTGACAATTCTGAAGTGCCTGTAATTGGCCTACTGGATTTTACATTTTGTGTTTTCTTCTTCAAAATCCGTTTCTACGGTATAATCATTCTTTGCATGGCCCCCAATGCTAGCCAAATCACGTATTAAAGATCAATTTATGATAATAATAATATGAAATTATCAATTGATTGTTTTCATTTTTCTTAAGGTGTGTCTACACAGACGAGCCGAGCATAAGCCGAGAACAAATTCGTGAAATATGGACCGACTTACACAACTTGAACAGGTGTTCAAGTGTTCTCGACTTCGGTTTGAGCGGTACGCGGTGCGGCGGGCAGTGCGGGCACAGCGTTAGGCCCGGTATCCACCAAAGCGGAGAGAAGAGGAGATGTGTTTGAATAACCAATCAGATATCAACAGATATGTCAACTGAAGCTAAGCGGAGAGGAGATGTGGACATCTGATTGGTTATTCAAACACCGTCAGAGAGGGCATGCGGACGACGAGTAATGGGCGACTCGCTGTCCGATCATGGACCATGCCCGGGTCGACGGTGCGTCGTGTTCCACGAGCTTCTCAAAGAGCTGTTTGACGGGCCCCCCTTAGAGGGCCAAGGCCTGCCGGGGTCGCGGGACTAACGAGCTACCGTGGATTTTCATCATCATCATCAGCCTATAAAGTTCCCACTGCTGGGACACAGGCCTCCTCTCTGTGAGAGGGAGTGGGCTGTATCCACCACGCGGGCCCAGTGCGGGTTGGTACATGTCACATGTCTTCGAATGTTTGGTCCTAAGATATGCCGATTTCCTCATGATGTTTTCCTTCACCGTTTTGAGAGCAGTGGTGATGAAATAAATTACACAAAGTAATGCTCGGGGTTTGAAACCACACGACCTACAACTCGTAAGTCGGGACCGATACCACTGGGCCACCACTGCTCCTTACCGTGGTTAGCCAGTACAATTCTGACAGTCCCTCCTGCCCGGCCTAGGGTGGGAGGACTCATTTGAGAAACTTACCTGATGGGTGCGCATGAAGACCGGTGGCAATAACCTGAAAAAAAAAAGATGATTAGCCCACAAAGTTCAATACAAGAGGCAAACAATTATAGTCTCACTGCAAGTGGCCTTCCATGAAATCTTAAAGCGAGAATATATCCAGTGTGGGAGCGAGATGGTGCTAGACGACTTGTATAGCTCTGTATTTTTCCCACACTGGAAATACGGTTTGTTCCGCGTTCAACCCCCAAGATTTTCTACCCTCTTCCGCGTTCGACCCCTAAACGTTTCCACATTCAACCCCTGAGGGTTGAACGTGGAACTCAGTACATTAGTAATATTTTCTTTGTCCAGATTTAACCCCTAGTTTTTATGTCAATTAAAATGACATTCAAGTAATAGTGACTATAGTTGGTGCCAGTTAAGATGGCAATAGCGGACATTGACCCCTACCTAATAAGTCCTCGTATAATGACATAAGCTCAGAATTAGCATTATTATAAAATACCGAATAAATTAGTAAGTATATTGTAAGGATATAAGTATCTTATAATTCATAAAATATCAAAATGGTAAAAATATTTCACCTATAACTAAGATTTTATATTATTTTTATATTTAAGACTCACAAGTAAACACTATCATTTCACAGAAAAATGCTAATTCTGATCTTATGTCATTAAACGAGGACTTATTAGGTAAAGGTCAATGACCGCTATTGCCATCTTAACTGGCACCAACTATATCACTTTTTAGACGTCATGATAGGCCACGCCTCTTTGAAAGGGAATGGTATTTTATACACAGTGGCGTTCGAAAGTGGTTAAGGGCCTTCGCGCCTTTTAAGCCGTAAAAACGTTACATTCTAAAGCATGCTCCTCATTAACGGCTGGGTGTAAAGATTGAAAAAAAATATATGTTTACTGTAGATTCATGTACAACAATGTGAGTAAATTTTATTTTCTTAAGACAAATAGTTGAGCTGTAAAAAAATATTTAACAACACGCTATTTTGTTCAAATAAATGCTCAGAACTTCTAAACGGTTTCGTTTATTTAAAATATTTTTGAATAGATCAATCGGTGTTAAAATTTACTACAAAGTGAGCAACGCTCATGTAAATCAGTCAATATTTTACAAAGAATATGTTAAATATTGAGGTTTCCATACATAAAAACCGGGCGAAGGCGGCCCGCGGCAGTCGTTCCTGCCTCGCTGCATAGTCTATGATATCGTTTTGAGGTATCGCAGTATGCTCGGGACATATTAGTTTATGTGGTGCAGATATGAAAGTGTGCTGAAAGCTCCGCCCTGATGCTCAAGGTCATTGAGGGTACTATGCGCCTTAAGCGTTCTCACAAACCGACCACGCGGGCGGTCCAGTTGGACACATAAAATATACATTAGCTAGACATTGTAATAAAAATGTATTAAGTGAGTCAGATTAATCTTCAACAAATATTTGATTATGTATTTTTCTTTTGTTACATTTATAACCAAAATTGTTCTGCCGTGGTGTCATTTTTAGTGCGCCCTGACGTCACAAGAAGGACAGTTGAGTTTTGATGCGTTTTATATTAAAACTAGCTGACCTACGGTAACTAACATTGTGACACGGAAATTTTATATATAAGATAAAAATTACGTAAACATTATTTTTCAAAACTTTAAACTTTAACTGGCGGACTATTTTTTGAAATTTATTTTTGGCGACCCACCACACTATTCCCAAAACACTGCAACTTCTGAAAGCCAAAATCAACAACCAACCACCAGAAAAGCGCCGAGACAATGAAGCTCGACGTGTCCCGGACAAAGAATTTAATTTACCTGTCCTGGATCCTGCAACGAAATTAACCAGAAAAGAATAGTGGAGGAGTAGATGTTTTAGTTTTCCTCTATACAAGCAGGAGACAGAACAAAACAAGGCCAATAGGCACAAAGGGACATTACAACTGGGAGAAGCCCAGTTGCCTAGCATCACGGGTAAAAAATACTACTAATTTATTTATTGACACTAGAATTTACTGCATTGTTTTAATTGTATAAAAGTACTTACCGCTAGCACAAATAACACTGTCACAGGCTGCATAGTGATGATTGCGTCCCAAAAGTCATGCCTAAGTTTTTATAGTCAGTTGAAACAATGTAGCGTAAGGGTCAGTTCATACCGAGACGCGATGCGACGCGACGATACTGAAAGAGGCCAGTGAGTCTCGCGGCGGATCGGTGGCAACGGGACGTATCTACATAAGTACATATTACGCCTCTTTAGCACGCCGCGTGTACGAATACAGTGTAGAATCAATCCCATCCCATCTCATTTCCTTAAAATTTAATATTATTCCCACGTATTTCGATGTTTAAAAGTGCCTCTTTGATGGCCTAATTGAAATAAATGATTTGAATTAGACATTAATAATAATAGTCGTATAATTAAAACTCCACAACTATCACACAACGCCATCTAGTCCCGAGCTAAGCAGAGCTTGTGTTATGGGTACTAAACAACTGATAAACAATACTTATAGATTTCTAAATACATAAATATTATAGCTCATCACACAAACATTTGTTCTGGGTGGGAATCGAACCCACGACCTCCGGCATATCAGTCAGGGTCACTAACCACTAGACCAACAGGCCTGTCAACATTGCGCTACTGCTGGATGCCGTGAAGCGCAGTGCTGCATGGTAAGTACAACATAATAATATTCTTCTTACTTTATTTAATACCGAAAAGATACACAATCTTTTGAAGTAATAAATAAAGTATGAATATCGTTCTTTTAAAATAAGAGCGCAGCATCGCGTTGCGTCGCGTTTCGGTGTGCATTGACCCTAACAAGTCCTTTAAAAAGAAAAACACCATTTTGGGAAAAACACTTATTTATTGAAATGCAATTTATGACTAATAACATAATTTATAACTAGCAATCCATTTCAGTTTTGCACGGTCATTTCGCTCTGACAGTTATTTATTTCAAAGACAATGATATTATTCTTCATCGTAAAATTGAGATTAATTTTGTATTTAACCTTTTATTCAAATAAAGATAATTTAGTTATATAATTAGGTGGACCGACGACATCGTGAGGGTCGCGGGCAACCGATGGATGCAAGTGACGAATTGTCGTTCGGCGTGGCGGTCTAAGGGGGAGGCCTATGGTCAGCAGTGGACGTCTTCCGGCTGATGATGATGACGATTTATTTCATTTAATTTGAACATGATCGGTACAGGTGATTAACATGGTGGATATACAGGCGTTATGCTATACATGGTTGATACAGCATATCCACGAATATTTATGTCTACAATGAAGAAACACTTAAGTATTAACTCCACACAAAACGTCACCTGCTGCCTGCCTTTTTCCCAACTATATTGTGGTCCGCTTCCAGTCGAATCAGATGCAGCTGAATATTGAATCAGTATTTTACATGGAGCGACTGACTACCGGACCTCCACAACCAGGGTCATCAATCTTCTAACTAAAAGCCTGGCACGACTTAGATCATTATACTAAAAAATTGTGGAGTACCAAATGTAACTTATACATCTTCTTAGAGATGTATTTTTTAATTTAGTAGTATTATAATACGAGAGTTTCGATCTGTTCTATAGAGATGTCGCTATACCAAAAATACTATTATTTATCATGTATTTTATTACGTTCCTAGTTTAATGTTTAATTATCTTTTTAATTGTGTCGTTTTTCAATATTTATATAATATGTTTTTCTATTTCGATATTTTCCCAAATTATTAATAGAATTCTATAATTATTTGGGCTACCTACTGGTAACTTTAATTTTCACACATTCGCACCTTTGGTGCAACAAAGACGTAACAGCTCATTTTGAAATTTTACAGGAGAAGACTTTTAAATTTTTTTTGCATGTTTTTCCTCGGTTCTGGATAACTATCTAAAGAAGGTTTGAAATCTTTACATTTAATTAATTGTTTTTTAGTTGGCTATAGTTATACGTAAAAATCTTGTATTTAATTGCCAAAGAAATCCTAATAAAAGACATAACAAAAAAAAAATGTCCTGAACTGTGTCTTTGTTGCACCAGAAGTTATTTAGTTTTATGACTTAATCCACATCACAATACACACTAAACACTCCAACTCACACCTCACACCCAATACATACCTCACCACACACCCCACATAATATCACCCATCTCATCACACCACGCACATTACACCGCATTCCATGTATGTAGTTTATAATGTAACAATAATAATTGTATGAAAGAGCGGAGTCCTCTAATACAGGAATTGTTTGCCTAAAGGTTGGCTCCAAACACGACTCATGTAAAATTATCTTATTGAGACAATAAACTATTTTGTATTTTTTTTGTATGACTGTTATGTTTTATGCCTTTGTTGCTCCAAGATTTTGAGCGAAAAAAGACCTCAATATAAGGTCGCGGGCGAGGGGGCACTACTTACAATGAAACGGTGTCGGCCCAAAACGCATGGAAAAACCGCCAATAACCACAAAGGCACTTCTGCCATCTAGTGTAGTTTCGAGATACTTTCGCGGATGTCTTTGTTGCCCCAAGTAAATGATTTAGAAACAATTTGGCATACTTAGGTCGATTTTGCAGTTTTGGCTATTAGTGACTTTGTTGCACCGAAGGTGCGATGTCTTTTCAATACGTCAATAAAATGTCAGTGTCACATTGCACCTTGCTGCAAAAATTTGATTCTCGTTTGGTGCGGTTCGTTATTTTCCTGCATTTTCTGCTTTTGGTGCTATTCTAAAGTAGTGTATCCGTGTGTTATTTCCATGCTAATAAAATTCTTACTGGAAAGCAAGATACTATCAGTGACACCGATAAATATCAAGTAATGGCTAGAAATTACTGTAAAAACACTGTAAAAGGCCTCATAGTTGATGAAATACATATAATTACTTAACAAATTTGTTTTATTTGTACTAATGTAGGCATAATATAGTTATTAATAGTCAATCAAAACACTAAAAGGAATGAGCAAGCTTTGTATATACCTATATTTATATAACTATATACAGAAAAGTTTTCGTCGGTGAACACTAGATGTCGCTGTTGTCCATTGCTCGAAAAACCCGTGAAGTTAGATCTCTATGCCCTATTAATAAAAGTACTCTGTGGATTCTCGCCACGGAGTTCTTGGCTGACACGTGTGTTTAGAGGTTTTTTTAATATTTGAGCAGATTTGAGTGATTGTTGAAACTTTTGTGACTTGTTTTGTGTTTAAGTGTTGTCCTTGTGTTCGTAATCAGGTTTGTCTTAACCTAAGCTCAGTTTTAAGCGAGATGGAGAGGAAAAAACCCCCAGACCCTGAACCTCCGGATATCCCTGTCTTGTTAACCCCTTTGTCTCCGAATCCACTATCACAATTAGCGGACGTTGCTTGCAACTTGACAGAAATGGATGTCTCGCAATCACAACATTCCTCACGTAAGCGTTCCGTTAAGCATGAAGACATGATCACTCCCAGCAAACAACCAAAAACCCAAATTGGTCGCACAAAGTACTCGGTACTAGACAAAGCCCCATATGTTGTACATGTCTCTCGAATAGAGACTCAACCAAATGCTGGTTCCACTCTTCATCCCGTTAATTTTGGTAAGTTTCTTATGGCCAATAACATCGCAAACGTTGTTCGTGGAGGCGTGAACAAAGTCGGCAGAAATCGAGTCTCAGTGGAGTTTGCGTCCCCACAGGATGCTAACTCTTTCCTGACAAATAGTCTGTTAACAAAATCAAGTTATACTGCATCAATCCCCACTTTCAACATAACTAGGATGGGTGTTGTTACCGGAGTTCCAACAGACTTAACTGAAGAAGAAGCCATAGTTTATCTCTCTGTGCCTCCAGGCTGTGGGCAAATTTTGAAAGTACGCCGCATTAACAGAAAGACACAAAGAGACGGCATTAATGAGTGGAAGCCAGGGTCATCAATCTTCTAACTAAAAGCCTGGCACGACTTAGATCATTATACTAAAAAATTGTGGAGTACCAAATGTAACTTATACATCTTCTTAGAGATGTATTTTTTAATTTAGTAGTATTATAATACGAGAGTTTCGATCTGTTCTATAGAGATGTCGCTATACCAAAAATACTATTATTTATCATGTATTTTATTACGTTCCTAGTTTAATGTTTAATTATCTTTTTAATTGTGTCGTTTTTCAATATTTATATAATATGTTTTTCTATTTCGATATTTTCCCAAATTATTAATAGAATTCTATAATTATTTGGGCTACCTACTGGTAACTTTAATTTTCACACATTCGCACCTTTGGTGCAACAAAGACGTAACAGCTCATTTTGAAATTTTACAGGAGAAGACTTTTAAATTTTTTTTGCATGTTTTTCCTCGGTTCTGGATAACTATCTAAAGAAGGTTTGAAATCTTTACATTTAATTAATTGTTTTTTAGTTGGCTATAGTTATACGTAAAAATCTTGTATTTAATTGCCAAAAAAATCCTAATAAAAGACATAACAAAAAAAAAATGTCCTGAACTGTGTCTTTGTTGCACCAGAAGTTATTTAGTTTTATGACTTAATCCACATCACAATACACACTAAACACTCCAACTCACACCTCACACCCCATACATACCTCACCACACACACCACATATCACCCATCTCATCACATCACGCACATTACACCGCATTCCATGTATGTAGTTTATAATGTAACAATAATAATTGTATGAAAGAGCGGAGTCCTCTAATACAGGAATTGTTTGCCTAAAGGTGGGCTCCAAACACGACTCATGTAAAATTATCTTATTGAGACAATAAACTATTTTGTATTTTTTTTTTTGTATGACTGTTATGTTTTATGCCTTTGTTGCTCCAAGATTTTGAGCGAAAAAAGACCTCAATATAAGGTCGCGGGCGAGGGGGCACTACTTACAATGAAACGGTGTCGGCCCAAAACGCATGGAAAAACCGCCAATAACCACAAAGGCACTTCTGCCATCTAGTGTAGTTTCGAGATACTTTCGCGGATGTCTTTGTTGCCCCAAGTAAAGGCATGATTTAGAAACAATTTGGCATACTTAGGTCGATTTTGCAGTTTTGGCTATTAGTGACTTTGTTGCACCGAAGGTGCGATGTCTTTTCAATACGTCAATAAAATGTCAGTGTCACATTGCACTTTGCTGAAAAAATTTGATTCTCGTTTGGTGCGGTTCGTTATTTTCCTGCATTTTCTGCTTTTGGTGCTATTCTAAAGTAGTGTATCCGTGTGTTATTTCCATGCTAATAAAATTCTTACTGGAAAGCAAGATACTATCAGTGACACCGATAAATATCAAGTAATGGCTAGAAATTACTGTAAAAACACTGTAAAAGGCCTCATAGTTGATGAAATACATATAATTACTTAACAAAGGACAATGAGCAAATTTGTATAGAAGGTGGTCCATATTACCAATACACGTAGTGGATGTCTTTTTAGGTAGGTCTTGTCATAAGAATCATGAAAATAAATGATTTTTTATTTTAATGAACCGGTTATTAGTACAGTCAAGTTCATAAGACTTAAATGTTATCAAGGGATTTTTTATTCTGGTATATCTATTCTACGTGTTTATTCAGTTATGTATGTGAGCATGTTTACATACGTGCGTTTTAATCGAGAATAGATACAATGGTACAGTCAAAGACATTAATATGTAACCACATACAAATGTATATTATTATATTCCATGTAGCTAGGTGTTTACATCGCAGTGGTAGATGCCTACGGCGACGGAGTCGGCAGACGATCTCCGGCCACCGTAGGCGTGGGCGCATGCGGGCGGCGTGTAATGGACGACTCGCTGTCCGACCATGGACCATGCCCGTGTCGACGGCGCGTTGTATTCTACGCGCGCTTCTAATAATGTCAGCATGACGGGGCCCCCTCTTAGAGAGCCAAGTCTGCTGGGGTCGCGGGACTTACCGACTATCCGTGACCCTGAAACGTAAAAGGCTATTGAAGGATACCGTAGATTTTAGACAATATAAGTCTGATAGTCCCCTACCGCTCTGCTCTGGGTGGGAGGCCGCATTTGATGATTTTAACACGATAAAAAAGTTAGGTGTTTAGATGTTAACATTTCTGACTGTGCAGACAAACAGTTTACAAATCACAAATGTAAGGTGTATCAATCAATATTTCGTTTCCCAACGTACGACTACCGGTCAAACAGCTACAGTAATATTGAACTATAGCTGCGATACCTGTTTTACCTCTGTCTATTAATATATAGCCTTAATATCGGCGTGCTCTAACATATCTGGATTGACACGCTATATAAGGGAGGGGAGGAACGGAGAAGTATGTAGTTTCCCAAATGATTTTTCTTAAACATATATTCGATTCCTGGTCAAGAAATAAGATTTATCAAAAATCCACATGTACTTTTCATCAAAATCGGCCTCGAGATTCCTTTGAACATTTTTCGATATTCTTTGTAGTTTCAGATTTGGACTTCCATGCCCAGTTTAAAAATTCACCCTGTATAATGAAGATAGCTTTGTAAATCTTTTTTTTTATGAGTTGTAAAATCATCAAATAGATCCTCCCACCCAGGACAGAGTGGGAGGGACTGTCAGACTCGTAATACTGACTAAAATTCACGATGTCCTTCAATAGCCCTTAACGTTCCATGTTTATGGTAATGCAATAAGTCCCGCGACCCCGGCAGGCTTTAGCCCTCTAGGGGGGCCCCGTCATTATGCAGACACTCTTTGAGGCGCGCGTGGAACACAGCGCCGTCGACCGGGGTATGGTCCACGGTCGGACAGCGAGCGCATACCCGCGCCTACGGTGGCCGGGAATCGTCTGCCGAAGTCCGTCGCCGTGGGCGTCTTCCACGACAGCTGGGGTGGAGGGAGAACGCTGTTTTCTGCCTGACGCGGCCCGCCTCCTCCTTCGCGAGCATGACTGCTTCGCAAGAGGAGGCGACCGCTTAAAGGTCAAAGGTCGGCTTCGGTAAACTAACAAAACTTTTCTACTACGGGGTTGTGGGGAATGACAAAAGGGTTTTTAGACAGTCAATTGTGACAGTTCCTTCCGCTACGTTCGGAGAGGGAGGATTAACTTGATGGTTCTCCACAAAAAAGGTAATTACGAATAAACTGAAGCATTTAGGGTAACCTACCCTAAATGCTTCAGTTTTTTCGTAATTATGTCAACTTTCGGCTTGTCAGTTCGAAGCACGCCGCTTGTCTCTTAGATATACAGTGCTGGTATGATGTACCTGTGACTCACACTACGTTTTTCTCTATTTATTATTTCGTATACACAAAAATCTATTTAAAAATAATTAAAACTTTTCGACCTGATTGTACATGTTACCCGGTTACTTGGATTTTTTTTAATATTTTTCTATTAACATGTGGGCTATGAACTATCATAAAAAAACTATTTCATGCGTATTGGTTACTTGGACCATTTTGACGCATTGTTTTTTGTTTTATTTTTTACTAATGTAGGCATATAGTTATTAATAGTCAATCAAAACACTAAAAGGAATGAGCAAGCTTTGTATATACCTATATTTATATAACTATATACAGAAAAGTTTTCGTCGGTGAACACTAGATGTCGCTGTTGTCCATTGCTCGAAAAACCCGTGAAGTTAGATCTCTATGCCCTATTAATAAAAGTACTCTGTGTCCACAACACAGTAACTGGATAATACAATAATGGTAAGACTGGTTGTCAGACTTTTAGAGCTTCTGACTAAAAGTAAGGACTGTCAAAGATCTACAAATGACAGCCGTGACCATCGGCTTTACGTGCTTTCCGAGGCACGGAGGAAACTCGCTATGACAGATGGTCACCCATCTACAGACCAACCTCGGCAAGTGCGGCTTATTCACCTCCTTTATTCGCAATCTGAGAAATATAAAGAAAATCCTCTGAAAACATCGCATTTTTAAGTAGTTGACTAGATGTGTATCTAAAATCGTATCAAATAATTTGATCTCGCTTGTACCAATGTATATAAATCCAGTAAGTTTGATAATAATCTTTTATTATTGTTGTAAACATGGTTGTCCTAAGTGTTGGTTTCATTTTGATAATTCTGGCGGTAGCAACAGGTATGAATAATATACGGTACGATTCATCTATACGATCGATCTGATGTGAAATCGTGACGATTGATCGCATCAAAAATGTCGCTCATACACGAAACGACTGGTCGTAACGATCGATCATTTACTTGTTTGAAGCTGAAGGTTAAAGAAGTGTTCATATAATTAATTACATGCCCCATAAAATGGAAAATGAACTTCTTTTCCTTACCTATGTGGCGGTAGCGTTGATTCTGATTCAAAAGAAAAAAAGAAAGCCTAGAAGAGCCATACACTGTCGATTCATCGTTACGATATTCATGATTGCGTGGATTTTTGTTGCGATTTCCGACATCGTCTTCGATTAAATAAATTGTTAACGATCTTGACATACACCATCGATTCGTCGTTTCGATCGGCTTGACGCGACGGATCGTACAGATAAATCTTACCGATGGGGCCGGGGCCCTTTATAGCTGACCCGACAGACGCTGTCCTGTCTATAGAATGAGAAATAGAATAATTTAAAAAAAAAAATCAACTATTTTTTTTTAAATCCTTTTTGATGATATTTGCAGCATAATAAAAAAAACATCTTAAGGTAACAATAAACAGTTTATTTGATCACCCAAGCGCTAAGCTTAGATTAGCAAGAATATTATAAATAGGTACCTACATGTATACCTAGTGGTTTTTTAATATTTTTCTTTCTTAAAATTCTTCGTCTGACGATAACAAACACCACAAAAAAACACTTAGTCAAGGGAAAATTTTTTTTTTTATTTAGAGAGAACTGAGAGAGAGAAGATATTTTATTAGCAGGATTCTTTAAAGAATAAAATTACGAATAAGCGGATAAAACCGGAGCAAACGATAGGCCTGCAGAGTTAGCAAAGTCACCGACGCGCCGTCACTTGCCGAGGTTGGTCTGTGGATGGGTGACCATCTGTCATAGCGAGTTTTCTCCGTGCCTCGGAAAGCATGCCAATCCGTTGGTCCCGGCTGTCATTTGTAGATCTTTGACAGTCGTTACTTTTAATAAGAAGCTCTAAAGTCTGACAACAAGTCTTACCATGGAGTATTGTATTACCCAGTTACTGTGTTGTGGAGGTCCGATAGTCAGTCGCTCCATGTAAAATACTGATATTCAGCTGCATCTGGTTCGACCACAATGTAGTTGGGAACAGGCAGGTAGATGATGAATCTCTTGCATCAATCTTCATTCCATGCCTTTCTTGCAGCTCTGCCAACTGACATCGACGACCAAGTGATCGCCAAGCTGGATCCAGGTCCTCGCTACCAGTACGTGAGCACACCAAACGGAGCCGAGCTGGTGGACCTGTGGCTGAAGACTAGCGACCTACGTGCTGCTGCCAGGTTTAATCCTGATGAGAAGAATCATTATCATCTTTTTACCAGGTATGTGAAATATTCCCGGGTCGACGGCGTGTTGTGTCCCACGCGCGCCTCAAAGAGCGTCAGCATAATGACGGGGCCCCCTCTCAGAGGGCCACAGCCTGCCGTGGTCGCGGGATTATTTCCTTACCGTGACCTCGGGCTATTAAAGGACACCGTGGATTTTAGTCAGTACAAGTCTGACAGTCCCTCCCGCCCTGCCCGGGGTGGGAGGACTCATTTGATGATTTTACCACGCTAAAAAAAAAAAGGTATGTGAAATATCCTTAACTCATTTTTTTAACCGACTTCAAAACAAAAAAAAAAAGTAGGTTCTCAGTTCGACCTGTATGTATGTATGTTTGTCCGCGATTATCTCGCGTTTGGCTGATCCGATTTTGATGCAGTTTTCAGGAAAGTGTTCATTACATTCTGGAGAAGGTTTTAGTATATAACACTAATAGATATCCCGTGACGTTGCCCGCGTGGATCCGATTTGCTTACATGGGTCGTACATTTTAAGGGACGATTGCATGTTTGTCCGCGATTATCTCGCGTTTGGCTAAACGGATTTTGATGCAGTTTACAGGAAAGTGTTCATTACATTCTGGAGAAGGTTTTAGTATATAACACTAATAGATATCCCGTGACGTTGCCCGCGTGGATTCGTTTTGCTTACATGGATAGTAGATTTTCAGGGACGATTGCAAGTTTGTCCGCAATTATCTCGCGTTTGGCTGAACCGATTTTGATGCAGTTTTCAGAAAAGTGTTGTTACATTCTGGGGAAGGTTTTAGTATATAACAATAATGGATATCTCGTGAAGTTGCTTACATAGATCCGTTTTGCTTAATAGGATTGTAAATTTTCAAAGACGCCGATTTTATGAAGATTTTTGTTGTTGATTATCTCAACTAAAAAGGGAAAAATAAAAAACTTTTTGAAAAAAAGGGAACCGACTTCAAAACCAAACACAAAAAAACTATAAAATAACTTTTCTTTCGGAAGTCGGTGGCCATATGTCAATGAAATAAAAAAAAAGCAAAGCCACCGACTTCCGAAAGAAAAGTTATTTTATAGTTTTTTTGTGTTTGGTTTTGAAGTCGGTTCCCTTTTTCCATTTTTTTTATTTTTGAGAATGATAAATAAATAATATTGCATAACTATCACACAACGCCTTCCAGTCCCAAGCTAAGCAGAGTTTGTGTTAAGGGTACTAGACAACTGATAAAAATACTTATATATTTCTAAATACATTCTTAATATAGATAAATTACACCCAGACACAGAACAAAATGATCATGCTCATAACACAAACATTTGTCCTGGGTGGGAATCGAACCCACGACCTCCGGCATAGCAGTCAGGCAGGGTCACTAACCACTAGACCAACAGGCCACCGGTATCGAAAGAAAGAAATAACATTTATTGGTACAGACTACAGACACAGGACATAGCACAATAATAAACATGCAAAAATTAAAATGAAAAAGTGTCTTTTAGGTGATTAGGTAACCAAAAATAAGTTTTTGTACAAAAATTGACTGCCCCACGGCTGCCCCAAACAGGCCCAGTTCAGCATAAATGTCAGGGCCTCAAGTCTGCTAATTTTATTTAACTCACATGCTATTGATATTCAATTGAGACTCAATCACGACTCCATTACGATTAGAACAAATTTGGTATTCTGCAAAAACTTGTATAAGCTCAATAGAGTTGTAATGGAATCGTAGTGTAATTGTAATTGACTCTCAGTTGAACAGATAAAAGTATTGCCATTAGAGAGTAGAATACCGATAAAGTCCGCAATCGATTTACAATTGTAACACGATTGAAGAGCAGATTAGCAAATATTCTGATCGCAGTTCAATGGAATGTCACTGGAAAACCATTGGTCTTAAATTAGTAGCAGAATACCAAATGTAGTTAAAACTGCTACTGAAATCCAATTGATATTCAATTGAGTCATTACTAAATTAGCAGAATTGGGGCCCAGGCAACTGCCTGACGCTGGTTTTGAACTGGATATCGGAAAAAAGGGTCCATGCTACCGAGTCAGCCCATACCCATACCATGCGGGTTGACGGCGCGTCGTGTGCCACGCGTGATTCAGAGCTGTCAGCAATATTACTGGGCCCCCCTTAGAGGGCCAAAGCCTGTCTTTGCCAAGGAACGTAAAGGGCTATTGATGAACACTGTGGATTTTTATCAGTACAAGTCTGACAGTCCCTCCCATCCTGCTATGGGTTGGAGGACTCATTTGACTCTCACTAAAATCCACGGTGACCTTCAATAGCCCTTTACGTTCCGGGGTCATTGTAATTCGTTAGTCCCGCAACCCCAGCAGGGTTTGGCTCACTAAAGGGCCCCGTCATTGTGCAGACACTCTGAGGCACGCGTGGAACACAACACCGTCGCCGTCGACCCGGGCGCCTATTTCCAAAGCCTATACTATTTCAGTCACGAGTCAGCAACGACGATATAATACTAGACTCGTAATAACAGGCGACCGATGTCTGCCAACACATTAGGCAAAAAAGTCTTATATTCGTCTCATTTCGACCAATCCTGTGAGCCGTAAACATACGTTGAGACAGAACAGACCTTGAGTTAGCCAATCACAACGCAGTACCCCGCCCCCCTCGCTTACGTAGTACCTCAGCGAGTTGGCAGAATAGTTTTGTTCGTTAGATCGTGCAATGCGTAGTCTAGTATTATTTCGTCGTTGCGAGTCAGACTATAATCGGTGAGCTTTTGTTTGTGCATATTTCTCAACAATACCTAATCAATCTCAGTAAAAAACTTGACTCAAATAGATGAGCTTTTGTTTTGATATTTTCAAAGAAAATGCACGGGCAAAATCTAGTTCTATATAATTCATATCACTCGAATAGCTAAACTTTTGACGAGGTATTTTTAAACATTACGTACGAACAAAACCTTGTCGAGTAGAGGCTCACTAGCTTTATGAGTAAATTTACCTCGGAATTTAACTTTTCTTAAATTTTATAGTACTTGAATATCGTAAATACGACTGTGGGCACCCCGACTCGGACAGGTTAGGTTAAGAAGGGGATGGCGGGGTCTGAAAGACCCCGCCATCCCCTTCTTGGTTATTTTTCTTTAAACCACCCAGAAGTAGGAGCACCGCGAAGCGGTGCTCCGTCGACGTTTTCTGACATTTTACTTAGTTAAGTGAAATGACATGATCTCTGACTCTATATTAGTATTTTTTGTCATAATTATCACTAGATACTTTTCTTGATAATTGGATTTCGTGAAATCCCTCATTTCCTCATTTCACTGCGACATGCATAAACACAACCTCGTCTTTTACCCTCTTATTAATAAACGTGGACTAAAGTTAAAGTAAAAAAAATTATGATTAATCCGAGGATTATCCTGGTTGTAACTTTAGTCCACGTTTATTAATAAGGGGGTTAGAGTTTGACTCGTGCGTTACTGAAATGGTACTAGATTTTGTCTGTGCATTTTCTTTGAAAATATCAGAACAAAAGCTAATCTATTTGAGTCAAGTTTTTTACTGAGATAGATTAGGTATTGTTGAGAAATATGCACAAACAAAAGCTCATCGATTAGAGTCCGACTCGTGACTGAAATAGTATAGGCTTTGGAAATACGCGACCCGGGCATGGTACATAGTCGGACAGCGAGTCGCCCTTTATTCGCTTTTCTTGGGGAGTTACATGAAGTTTTGAAAAGTTAACGAGCGGTACGTCACTTGTGGTTGCCACTGTTTATTCTTCCTTGCAGGAGGAGTTGCAGTGGTTTGAGAAAAGGGTAGGAAGATTGATCCAAAATATATCGTTATTATATATACGTTGGCCGGAAATCGTACCGCGACGTTTGTTGCCGAGGACGTCTCCCGAGGCTGGGTCGTAAGGTTGATGCTGTCCTCTCTCTCACGCGACCCGCCACTTCCTGCATGACTGCTTCGCAGAAGGAGGCGACCGCTTCCCATTCTGTCTCGCCCCGCAGCATGGCCTTGACCAATGCGGGCGCGAGAGGTCTACGCCTATCACCGTCGTTAAGACACGGCGGTGATCTGCCCAAATGGGGCCGCCCTGCAACGTATGCTCCATCGTATCCTCCGGGCGGTACACCTAGTGGAAGATCTACCTACGCTGCCTCTTCCAATTCGTGGTTGCCACTTGAGAACATTTCTTCTCCATTACAAGAGCATATTGGGGATTAAAACCATGTTTTTCTTCTTCCAGCTTACCCGATCGCTGAGGATGTAAACCTTTTCATGGTTGATTGGAGTGTGGGTGCTGGAGGAACCTATGCCTCCTCCCTCATCAATGTCATCAAATCCGGTAAGTTGGTTCTGGAGGGCAGTAACAGTGCCATAGGCGCCAGAAACGGCAATGTAACCAAAAAATGTCTATGTTTTAACCTAATCCAAGTACATCTTTTGTTGTAGTAAGTAAAGTCACGAGCAATAGTAATGTATACACTAAGCAGTATTGAAAAGCTTTATTCTGCTACCTACCATATTGATTAAACTTTTGCCTTTTCATTAGGTCACTTCTATTTTGGAAGCTATAGTATTACGAAATAGGGTTCAAAGTGGAAAGCAGTATTTTACGAGCAAATTGTGTTTGAATTTTCTTAAGTGTTTACATGTTATTGCTCGTGACTGTACACATCAAACATAAACATTTCAAGAACTCAACTAGGGGAAAACTAGTTAGAAGCGATTCTATTGGTTCTTTACAAACACATCCCTCGCTACGCATCCTCGCACATCTCTGGTGGAAACGCAGCCCTAGCCCAGTTAACGAACAGTAATCATTAGACGACACGTGACGCAGTGGCTGAGCGAACGACTGCCGCAGCGTGTTGCGGGTTCAATTCCCGCACGGAACAAATATTTGTATGATCTCCAAGTAGTTCTTTCGAGTCTGGGTGTTTGTGTATGTGAGTTATTGTTATTGTTAGGGGCTCCCTTTTCCGCATTTGGACTCGTTGGTGGTCCGTTATGCGTGAGGTGGGACGATTGGCTATATGAGCCAACCCAGCTCCTTCCAGAAGCTCAGAAGTCTCCTGGGACGTTCACAGGCTTCTTGGAGCGACCTTGGAATGCCAAGGTTTTGTGCCCGTTGGTTAGCAACGCCCTCGCATTCCAGGATTACGTGGGTTGCCGTTTCATCCGCGTTCAGGCAGCCCCTGCACAACGGGCTGTCTGTCGCGTCGATGGTAAACAGATGTTTGTTGAGTGGGCAGCGACCGGTGAGCATGCCCACCACAACTCGTAGGTCTGTTCGTTGGAGTCTGAGAAGTCTGCTGGTCAGTCGCGGTGTTAGTGCAGGTACCGCCTCTCTAGACTGTCTGCAGTCGGTTGTAGATGCCCATCTGGCATTATGTTTTTTTTGGGTTTGCAGACGTACCCAGGTCCTGAGTTGACCGGATGGGATAGGCAAAAAGGGTGTGGGGCCGGCCACGTCCACATCCGAGCCTCTCCTTGCAAGTTCGTCTGCTGCATCGTTACCCAATGATCCGCTATGTCCTTTTATCCATTGCAAGATGAAGATGTGTATGTGAGTTTATATGTTTGTAAACGCACCCACGATACAGGAGATATTACTAGTGTAGGGCAAAGTTTTTTTTTAAAAAGAAGAAAGGTTATAGAGGGAAATTCTTGGAACACAATTTTTGACTTTGTATAACTTTGTTTGGACTAAGTTAGAAGATGAACATTTCAAAAGTCCCCGCCCCTAGCTCTTGAGCTGTGGGGGAGGGGGGGGTTGAAAGTACCAAGCCTGCCAGGGTCGCGGGACTGTCTTATCAGGTGACCGTGGCCCCGGAACGTAAAGGGCTATTGAAGCACACCGTGGATTTTAATCAGTACAAGTCTGACAGTCCCGCCCTGGATGGGAGGACTCATTTGATGATTTTTGCCAGGGTAAAAAAAAACATTTGAAGTAACGAACATACTTGTATTTAAGTTTATTTAATAAAATTCTTTGTAACAATACAATTGAAACTCAAACTAATACATTTATGGCATTCAATGTGACATTACATTACCTTTACCTTCAAACTTAACACAATACTAACGTAGCGCAAGCGCCAACAGGACGCCATTTGTTAATGGCCGCTTGCAAATTACCTCCTGTTGGCGCTTGCGCTACGTTTGTTTTGTGTTAAGTTTGCCTTAAGGACGCGAGGTGTAATGGGGACGTATACCCCCCTTATACCTCGCACCCTCGTATTAGGTATACACTTTTCCTTTATCAGTCAATTCTGTCATGATTCCTGTACGGGAGCACCGTGACTTTAACGGAACTTAGAAGTTATTACAATATACAAGACAAGTATTGAATATTAAAACAATAAAAATTATAATAATACAGTAATTTTTGTACCTAACTTTTACAATAGGCATTGACAGCATGGATCAATATTGATAATTAGTCGGTCAGCTAAAATTTTGAAAAATAATGGATACTTATTTTTTCTTTTGTTAAATAAATGCATAATTATTAACAAAGATATCGCATCGATCGTGGGGTGAAAACTTCACTTGGTTGTGACTAGTACTCGTATGTTCGTCGATTTTGATTTACTTAACTAATTAAAGAAAAAACACGTGTTCAATATTGTTTGATAATAATCTAATCATCGGACTTATTTATATTAATATTAGAAAATTATATATTTAAGATTAGTAGTAATATAAAAAAAAATATTAAAACTATACTAATATATTTAGGTATGCAATTGGGAAATAATTATTTAAAGAAGTACAGATTAAACTTGTTCATAGTGACAAGAGCGCATTTGTTTTTGTAGCGGCGATTTCAGGTGTTGAACCATACTAAAGTGACATAAGGACTTTACCCATGGCGCGACGCGATTGCAATACCAACTTTGAAGTGAAATTCAACCTTACCACTACGATACATGACATAAACACGTTGATATCTACGTCAAATCAATCGAATCGCATCATTATTTTTAGTAGCGCGATTCTGTGAGCGATATCGTCAATACGTGAAACTCCATTAGCAAACACTAGCGATGGTCCATACATTTTGTTTGGCTGAACGTTTGTGCGATATTGACGATATCGTCAATCGATGCAATTCTGTATCACGTCGCGCCATGGGTTCGCTCCTTAGTCCGACATACGGCTTAGTACGGCTGATTCAAGACGGGTTCCAGAATGAGTTGCTGTCCACGGCTCAAAAAACCCTTTCCTGGAAAGAAAGTCAAATTCAAATCATTTACTTCAATTAGGCCATCAAAGAGGCACTTTTGAACGTCGATTATTAAATTTAAAGGAAATAGGAAGGGATGGAATTGATTCTACACTCATTCGCAAAAGTAGGTGTACGTACACAAGCCGTCACCGACCCGTTGTCGGTGACGCGGCCGTGACGGTGACTGATGCGTGTGAATGCACCTTTAAACTAGACATAACAGAGAGCTGTATAATGAATACATTATTTTTATGATATTTTTTCCACAAATTGAATTTTCTCACTCAGTCATAACTCTTGAGGAGATCAAGTTAGGGCTCTGTCAGCGAAATCTACATATTTAAGAACCCCCCTTAGAGGGCCAAAGCCTGTCGGGATCGCGGAATCTCTCGGTCTTATCAGGTACCTAACCGTGACCCGAACGTAAAGGGCCATTAATGGATCACCGTGGATTTTAGTCAGTACAAGTCAAACAGTAGCTCCCGTCCCACACAGGGTGGGAGGACTCATTTGATGATTTTACCACAGTAAAAAATAAAAGCACCCACGCTACCCTAGCTCCCTGTTTGGCAAAGCCTTATAAATGCTCCTGATTATAATTTTTAAGGGCTATTTTTGCCCGACTGCGCGACGCAAAGGAGGGTAATGTGTTCATAAGTCTATGTATGTATGTATGTATGTATGTTTGTTTCTATGTGGCGTTCTAGAGACCAAATGCGTAAGCCGATTTTCATAATTCTCACGTCAATCGATTCGTCTTAACCTTCCGAGTGTCACTAAATAAAAACTACAAAGAAAGAAACAAGCCTAGTAGTTTAAAATTCACTCATGCACACTCACAGTCGGGGCCCATTCAAATTATACCAATCAAATCTTCCCAATGGGCCCCGACTGTGAGTGTGAATGAGTGATTTATAAACTACTGGGCTTGTTTCTTTCTTTTTAGTTTTTATTTAAGTTATTTTTTTCACGTATTTTTAAAGTTTTTACGCAGTCGGGTTTTTTGTTTTTCAATAAATATTTTTTTTTACTTATGAATGCACCAACCTACCAGTGATAGGATAGTTTTTTCCTCCGACGACATCATTTTTCCGACTGGCGATGGCGGCGGCACCTGGAATTTGAGTAAAAAAGATTTTCATAAGGTCACAGAAATTCACTTTACATTTAATTTTTATAAAAGTTGCCCCACACTACCTTTATGTACAATCGACAAAATTGAATTACGACCCACCTTATGCTTATTTTCTAATAGACATTCAAATACAATTAGGTCCACATTCGCATAAAGATACATTTCCATGGTAACGACTTTGATCTTTGTCAATTTGAAGGATTCAAACGATTTTTTGTCAAAATGGCTCACGATTCAACTTTGTCGATTGTACTTATCATGGATGCATTTACAGACATCGAAAATCACATACACAAACACCCAGGCCCGGAACAATTACTTGTAGAAATGTTTTTTCATTTCTCATACTCGGAAAGTAGTGTTTGTTTGATCAGAGCAGGCAGCGGGTCGAAAACGATGCTTCCCTCTCTTGGGCGGGAAAGACTCATAGTAGTTGCTTCCCTCCCTAGAGCGGGAATGAATTTTAAAAATAGAACTAAAACTGGTTATTTAGTCGGCTATATTTTTTTTTACATAATTAAGAAAAATATCGATTAAAAAAAAATGCTGCGGTCTTGTGAGTGTATACGGCCAATGTGAATTAAAAATACCTATCAAAGTGGGATGGCTCGCGGCGGTGACGCGGGCGGTGTGTTCCATATTTGAAATTTAAATTAAAAAAGACTATTAAATAGGTACTACTCATGTTATTACTATCAATAAATATTTTAGAAAAACTACTATTTTTTACTTTCCTTATAGTTGAAATGAAAAGTAGAGTGTTTAACACGGGTGAAAGTCATCAATTCCCATTCGGACTATAGCCGCCCTCGCTTCGCTCGTGCGTCTTATACCTCGTATGGGAATTGATTTCTTTCCACCCTTGTATAACAATCTACTATTTTCTTCCTTTCTTTTATAGATCTTACAAATATTTATCCGTGCGGGAATCGAACCCACGATACGCAGCGCAGGAGTTGATCGCTAATTTTCTACATGTTTAGGACAATAGAAATCTTTCTACATGTTGTCTATTCTTTCTTCGACAAACCCCGTTTCTACGGTGTTCTTCTACGCATGGCCCCCAGTATGGAAAAGAGCGCATAACCAGAAAGTTGGCAACGTCGCTAATAGCTGTCAAATATTTATAAGTTTTAATTACTTATGGCTCTGTAGTGCACTAGAAAACTGATATAGGAATGCAATTAAAACACTGAATTTGATGTTGTTACCGTTTCAGGTGTTTAAAGGGGTTTTTGGGCATTTGGAATGTTTTCAAATGCTTTTTTTTCGTCTAAAACTATATATTCGGTGTTAATAAAATAATAAATAATAACTACTATACTATAATACTACAGAGCCATATTTCTTACTAGCTGTGCCCGCGACTTCCTTCGCGTGGATGTCGGAATTTAACAATGTATTTTTTAGTGCGAAGCGCTTAATTCTCGCCACGTTTTTTATAAATTATATCGTTTTCATATAATCCCTATATTTAGAATTTATTTTTCAAGAATATTTGAGTTGATTATAATAAACGCCCTCTGTCGTTCAGATTCAGAAGAATTGCTACTGGATTAGAGCACCCATTCTATCTCATTCCATCCCACTCCATCCCATCATATTTATCGTAGATATTTCATCGCAGTCATTCACAGTGTACAGACGTGTGCTCGTTAGCAATATTTAATTAACGCAATAATTGTGACCTTCTTTATTATTTTGCTTACTCCGACTTAAATTCTGAGTAAATTAAAATGGAAACATAGACAAAGTGAACAAGTTTTGATTGAAAATGGATAACAGCCCACGTAGTAGTCCAGTGCAACCATCTACCTCACCAGCAAAAAACCGTCAATCTGACTTCTCTATAGAAGTTGCGTCCACGCCCGAGATACAAAAATGGATGTCGTCTATTGAGCAGCAGTTAAATGAAGTTTGCTCTATTGCCACGGATGGCAAACTCAATTCAGAGCAGAAATTGAAAATATCCAACCTAAGCCGTAAAATAGGATCAGGCGTCTCGCAAATGGCAGTTTTATATCAAGACCTGAAGCAAAAAGCCCACCAAGCCATGAATATCATTGATGAACTGAAAGAAAAGCGCGACCTATCTGAACAAATTTTGGAACTGAAGCAGACGATCAAGACCTCTGGTGTTA
The DNA here is from genome assembly GCA_954870645.1 of Agrotis clavis. NCBI lineage: Eukaryota > Metazoa > Arthropoda > Insecta > Lepidoptera > Noctuidae > Agrotis > Agrotis clavis. The sequence continues at coordinate 12,264,710 of OX940944.1, read as the reverse complement.
CGGGGAATGCTTCATTTGCTGACATGGTGAAGAAAGGATCAAATAGTTTTGTGCGACCGAACAATCTGAGCGCTATTGCTATTTACCCAAAAAACGCATTAAAAACAAGTGACGAGACAAAAGTTCTAGTACAACAGATCATACGCCCTGATGAAATGAAGCTCCATGTACGTGGAGTCCATAAAACAAAAAATGGGGGTGTCATAATCAGCACTGAATCAAAACAGGATATTGATAAAGTCAAGGAAGCAGTTCATCTGACGTTGTCTGCTGGACTCACCGTAGACGAACCTAAAAAGCGCCAACCACGGATTGCAATCGTAGGAGTGCCGACTTCTCTAGCCGATACTGACGTTTTCAAGTGCATTTTCGAGCAGAATGTAGCAGATATGTTTCCAGAGATGTCAATAGAGTCCTTTTTATCAGTTGTAAAGTTCAGCCATAAATCCGGGAAAAAAGATGCATTGACCTGTAACTACATCATCGAAGTTCCAGCCAAGATCCGTAAATCCCTAATAGCTCAAGGAAGGCTTTATATAAATTGGACTTCCTGCCCTGTCAGAGATTTTACGCTAGTTACTAGATGCTACAATTGCCAACAATACGGTCACGCAGCAAAAACATGCAAAGAGGGCAAGTCATCGTGTGGACATTGCGGAGAAGTGGGACATTCCAATACTGAGTGCGCGAAAAAAACCGAAGCTCCTAAATGTGCAAGTTGTTCGCGATTTAATAAGCCCAATAATCATAAAACGGGAGATGCTGAGTGTCCTGCTAAGAAAATAGCAGAATACAGGTATATAAACTCAATTGACTATGAGGGCGCATAGAACGTCATACTCTTGGTCAAACTTATGAGTTGATATAGGTACCTTACCTTGCACAATAGTTGCGTAACAACAACAAGGTGATGTGCTAGCCTACTTAACGATTTGTTGCTGTCTAAGCATGTGACTGTTGCTGGCTATTGAAAGAACAAATTACCAAGTGTATCTAATTTAACCTAGTTTATGTTTCTGCTGACGCTTATAATTTCTGTCATATTACATGTTTAGCTCTAAGTTTTAAGTTAATTATTATTTTAAGTATTTTGTTTTATAATAAATACGTAATCATATTCTAAGGGCTATTAGATATTGTTAACAAAACAACTTTTGTCGTACAAATAGAATTAGAGTTCCATTCGCCTGTGATACAGGTTTATCCTAGTACAGGCATACAAATTTGTGAGATCTTCATCGTAAAATTAAGATTAATTTTGTATTTTACCTTTTATTTCTGAATAAAGATTATTATTATTATTATTATTATTATCCCACTCCATCCCACTCCATCCTACTCCATCCCACTCCATCCCACTCCATCCCACTCCATCCCACTCCATCCGACTCCATCCCATTCCATCCCACTACATCACACTCCATCCCACTCAATCCCACTCCATCCCACTCCATCCCACTCCATCCCACTCCATCCCCCTCCAGCCCATTTCATCCTACTCCATCCCACTCCATCCTAATCCATCCCACTCCATCCCACTGCATCCCACTCCATCTCACTCCATCCCACTCAGTCCCACTCCATCCTAATCCATCCCACTCCATCCCACTCAGTCCCACTCCATACCACTCCAACACATTCCATCCCACTCCAACCCACTCCATCCCACTCCATCCCACTCCAACCCACTCCATCCCACTACATCCCACTCCATCCCACTCCATCCCACTTCATCCCACTACATCCCACTCCGTCCCACTCCATCCCACTCCATCCCTCTCCATCCCACTCCATCCCACTGCATCCCACTCCATCCCACTCCATCCCACTCCATCCCACTCCAACCCACTCCATCCCACTCCAACCCACTCCATCCCACTACATCCCACTCTATCCTAATCCATCCCACTCCATCCGATTCCATCCCACTCCATCCTACTCCATCCCACTCCATCCCACTCCAAACCACTCCATCCCACTCCATCTCACTACATCGCACTCCATTCTAATCCATCCCACTCCATCCGATTCTATCCCACTCCATCCCACTCCATCCTACTCCATCCCACTCCATACCACTCATTCCCATTCTAGTGTGAGTCTAATAAAATCCTTTTCTTTCTTTCCATTCCATCCCAAACCATCCCATTCTATTCCATTACACTCTACTTAACTCTACTCTACTCTACTCTACTCTACTCCACTCCAAACCACTCCACTCCAGTCCACAACATTATTTGAATAGGTATGTAGTTTTTCTATTCCAAGCTAGATCGCGCTACTGAACTGCGCGTCTCGGTGTAAACTGACCGTAATTTTACTTCTGGGTCTGGAACACTTTAAATTCAAATATCTTTTGATAGACTTAGCCGATTGCAATGAAACAAAAACTAAATTAGTCCTCAAGTTACGCTCGATCGTTGTGTATAAAGGTTATCTACATTGCCTTCGTATATTTTACGTGATGGAGCCACAAATAAACAGACAAACCGACAAACCGACAAACCGACAAACAGACAAACAGACAAACAGACAAAAATTCTAAAAATGCTGGAAATGGGTTCTGTTGGTTGTCCTTCAACACCCTAGCTATTTTTTTTGGATTTTATTTTGATGTACAAAAACGATTTTTCTACAGTTTTATTATAAGTATAGATTTTCATACAGTAAAATTTATTAAAATTTTACTCTAGGTAGTATGCAAAATTACCACGTGTTTTTTGCAGAAAAAAAGATTTTATAAGGTCACAGAAAATCACTTCACATTGACATTTTATTTTTTGTGATAAGTCAGAACTCGAATTTTAATAAAATACCGATGGAAGAAATCCCGAAAATTGAAACGCCGAATGGTTGTTCGGTCGAAAGTTCAAAATTCCGGAAGATCATTTGCCCGAAAGATTAAAATCCCGAAGTTTAAAATTCAACCGTTTCCGAGAAAAACGTTTTTTTTTGTAAACCTAACCTCAAAACACTTAAAAGTTGACTCATAAGCGTAGTCGGAGCACTGCGAGGTGGGGTTTTAAATTTTACAGAAAAAATAACTACGAATGGTGTGGAGTAGTTTGTGTTCGCTCGCTCACTAGAATCCGCCACACCATTCTAACCTAACCTGTCTGTTAGTTAGAAGCTCGGTTCGATTCGAGATTTCGTTCAATTGGGGATTTTGAACGAGATTAATATATAACGACCACCATAAAATGCTTTGATACCCTTAGCTACTACACTTCAAATTGCATTTTGAACACCAAATATAGTAAATGATCACCAAATCTTAGCGTTTTGTACACCAAAATGGATAAATGGTCACCAAATCTAAAACTCGCTTTAGCAAGATTTCAGGGACACCCCGAAGTTCGGTTTGGTTAGGTTCCTTTAAACCTTGTGCACAGAAATAGAAGCCCCGCGAAGCGGGGCTTCGTCGACCCTGCTTAGGTAGATTTTACCTCGTTATGACATATTTTAATGAACATATTTTGGTGCACATTCAGTATATTTGGTGGAACACAGGCAATTTTGGTGATCATTTACTACTTTTGGGTTGACAATGATTTATTTGGAGCCATTTTGATTAAATAGGATAGCGAAATGTTAAAACTTTGGTTATAATTTTACATTAAAATGCGGGTTTCATTTTGGTGATCATTTACAATTTTTGTCTGTTATATGTTACTATATCTGGTGGCAAGTTAAACATAAGCCATTTTGAACATCGGTATAACGACTATCGGCATTTCAAACTTCTGATATTTTGAATTACGAATGGCGTCGCCACCGGCAATTTGAGTAAAAAATATTTTTATAAGGTCACAGAAATTTTTAAACGCCATCACGTCATTTGCAAGCGGCCATTAATAAATGGCGTGCTGTTGGCGCTTGCGCTACGTTAGTGTTGTGTTAAATAAGCCTAAAGAGTGTATGTCCCCATCATGTCCCCATTATACCTCGCGCCCCGTCTTAATTATGCTCTTGTTCTCCTGTTTAGATCAATTAGATCATTTAAATTTACCGCCCTGGGCCTCAGACAGGCCTAGTCCACTGCCCACTGGCGTCTCCTGTTCTAAGAACTTCTCACCTGTATGTATCTCCTCCATATTTTCTTCATCTGGTATTCTGAAGTATGGGAAGTCTGAAGGGTCCCCATTTATCCGGCCTGGGAAGTGAGATGGATTAAATAAATATAATGTTTGTTTTTTAATAGAGCAGGTACGCTATTTGCCATAGGCACCTGCCGATCTAATACTGGCCAACGTTCACCAATCCGGCGAATGGCAGCATCTTATAATGAACAATTCGAACGCGACGCGATTTGAACGAATTCCAAGTACAAGTGAAAATCAACCTTGCCACTAAGAAATAAAGATGGCCATTTAATTTTGTTTTTCATCTACCTACCCATAGATAACAACGTGTTTTATGTCTTATGTCATAGTGGTAAGGTTGATTTTGTGTTACATTTGTAGTTGGAATTCGTTCGAATCGTAAAGTCCCTTAGACATATTTACGTGCTCCATGAAATTGTTTAGAAGCCTTTTGTATGAGACACTTTCACGTTCTTAGATAAGTGATTTTACCTTGTATATATTTTTTCCTTTTTCTGTTTTACTATTAAAATATTATCATACATGAATAGCTATTCCCTAGCATTTTAACAAATGTATTCAATCACGGTACCTAGGTAATCTGTGAACAGCTCTGTGGGCTACATTATTATTTAAGTTAATAATTATGTTATTCTGTTGTAAGATCACATAGTATAGCTGTACTGTAAAATAAAATAATAATAATATAATAATATGGTAAAACACAAGCTTGCGGAAGGAGGAAGTTGCTAGATGCGTCGCGCTAGCTTGGCCTACAATTTTGGTCTAAGGCGATTCGCACACGACACCGCGCACCGCCGCGGCGGGCGGGGTGGCGGTAAAGCGGATTTCGTAGCGGTGCCCCGCGCGGTAAGGCGGTTTACGCGCCTGACCGCGCGGTTGGATTTATAACGGTTTTGACCAGTTTGATCACAGACACTGGCAAGAATGGCCGCTGAAGTGGTAGCAGCAATCTGGCCTTTATGGCGTAGAAAGAAAAAAATAAGAGGATATTTTGGTTCATTAATTTTTAAGAAGCAGAACTCTAAATGGGACATTCAACACGTCCTGCACCCATAATGATCCGCGCGGTTATGCGGTGGCGCCCCGTGTGCGAGGCGCCGCACGGTGGGCTGAAAATCGGCTTTCATAGACTTGGCATTTTATTTTTCAAGTGCCAGTTTTTATGCCGGATATCGCTTCTGTTAGTAATAACAATATACAAAAATGACACCAGAATTGATTCTGCACAAAAACGAAGGAATCTGGGGGCACGGCAGTGCCCCGCCAAGTCTCGAGCAAAAGGGCACGGCCGTACCACCTTTTCTCGAAGCGATTCGCGGCTGTTTCGCCCCCCTTATAACTTCGACGTGGACAAAGCTAGGAGTTTAGGTTTTCGGTGAATAATAGTAGGCATTAGAACAAGCTTAAGTTCGAAATTACATGCCAATTGAATGAATAGTTTAGGAGTTACGGTCGATCAAAGTTACACCATTTTGTCACTCACTCACTGACCGATCATCAAAAATCTAAGGTACTTCTAGCAGACTTAGAAACTTCAAATTTTGCACCAAGATAGGTCATTAGCCACATATAAAGGAAAAATTATAAAAACATTAAAAAATAATATACCTTAAAAAACAATTTTATATTTGCGGTTTGGCAAGAACATTGTGTATGGATTTTGACTGCATTGTTAACTTTGTTCGTTGTTTAAGTTAGTATTCAATTGGATGAATATATACATAGAATAGAAAGGAATAAATGTAATACATAGACTATAATTAATATACCTAAATTAATACATAAAGTTCATAATTCATTAAATTAATAAAGCTAAAACTCCATTGTATTGCGATAAATATTTTATGCACGCTCGATACATGGCGTTGTACCTGTCTGAATCGCGCTATGGTTTCGTTACAGAGCGCAGTCTAAGTAGTACTTTAAAATAATTCAATAATTTTCATTTGATAGCCCCATCTATCTATGAACAACCATTTCGAAACTAAAAAATATTGTAGCGATATTCGGAGTAGATTTATTATTGTTACTGAAACAGTTATTTAGGAAAATAGTTTATTAATATAACATAGACATAGTTACCTACATATCTAGTTGTTTACGTGTTATTTAGTTTAGTTATATTTTTAGTTTGTAAGTTAGCAGATATATATTTATTTAGTTATTTGTTAGTTAGTTTAGTTCTATTTAGTTTATTAGATAGAGAATGGGTCCTAAGCAAAAAAGTAGCTGAAGTCCAAGAAATTATGAGGACACCTAAAAAAAAGAAAGAAATACACTTACAAAAAATAAATGAGATCCCACCAAAAACATTAAATGTAAAAAATGCCAAGTCTCTCGATGCAGTTTTTCCATCGTAAAAAGTTTTGAGATCTCACAGAAGCCAAGTCCTATTCAAATTATTTTGTAGTTATAAATCAACATTTAGTAATTATATCAATAGTTTTCTTTATATTATAACTATAGTGACTTGGCAATGAGCACAAATTAACTTGCTGCCTGGAATTATGTGCAAATGTTACTGACGAGACCTGTGATCAGATTATTTGTTATGTGTGAATCATGATGGTCACTACCGACTACATGTTCCAATACAATAATTAAAAATACCTTACGGGCCATCGCTTTATGAAAGTAAATGATGAATGTTAAGAGAATATATAAAGTAAAAGAGAATGTTTACGCATGCGGTGTGTGTAACCTCCAAATATGCCGTTTTATTTGTTTTTACTTGTGCTCATTGCCAAGTCACTATAGTTATAATATAAAGAAAACTATTGATACAATTACTAAATGTTGAGTTATAACTACAAAATAATTTGAATAGGACTTGGCTTCTGTGAGATCTCAAAACTTTTTACGATGGAAAAACTGCATCGAGAGACTTGGCATTTTTTACATTTAATGTTTTTGGTGGGTTATATATTTTTACGAAAATTTTGTATGGAGCTAGTATGAAAAATCAAAATATCTCTAAAACGGCAGGGATAACCGTAATATCCTTATAGAGGGTTATAGTACTAATTATTTATGATTTTTTGACATACGTTACATAATGGTTGTAAATGCAGTTTTTTTTTTTAAATCGAATTCTAAGTATTAATACAAAACTTTTTTACAAACAAACATTACCTGTATTTTCGATTTTTCTAAATAAATTACGCATTTGAAGTTACGAACAGTAATGTAAGTTAGAAATAAATGCAGAAACGCACAGCTGATTTACTTTCGACGGTCAATGACCCGCCCTCCGCGCTAGTTCAAACGCATCGCATGTTCAAACGATCACCGCCGCGCCCGCGCCGCCTACTGGCCCCCGCCCCGCCGTCCCCGCAACCCGCTGCGGCCCCTCCCGCTGCCAGCCGCCACGTGCCGCTTAGTTCTAGTCTTGGGCATTCTGGTTCACTACTGAGAGCGCTCAATTTAGTTCTCCGCTCTTAAACGAATTAGTTCGTTCTTCTAGTTCGTTAGTTCCTAGCTCGTAATAGAGACCGACCGATCAAGAGCGATCAAATCGTTCGCTCGCAAAGAGATTTCAGATTTAGTTTGTCTTTGTTCGCTCGTTTTAATACGGTTCCTGCTGCATGCGACAATTTGTGTACAGCTTGGCCAGAACGGATTGAAACGGAACTAAAATTTTTATTTCTGACAGCGTTTTAAAATCTTTGATATTTGATGTAAACAAAGACCGCAGGTTTGTTAGATTTATTGTTGTGCCATAAAACTAACGTAATAAGTGAAAACAAATAAAAAAAAATCATTCAAAGTGCTGGTAGCGCGAAGACAGTGGCGACTTCCGGTTTTCTACATTTTTATGTCAAGCTGTAAAGTGTACGAAATAGTGCTGTCCCGCTCCCGTGCAACGATCTTAGGTCAGTCGATCTCTTTCATTCTGTCCGAACTACTGAACTACGGAGCGGAAAATGTGGGAGCTAGTTCACTAGTTCATCTGTGGGAGCAGTTCTTTCGAACTAGTTCGTTCGCGAACTACACAAGACTACTTAGTTCGGTTTCTGACACGATCGAATTTACTTCTTGTGTCTTTGTTTCCGAAAAATATTACTTTTGAGTGTTCTGTGACGGTGTACTCGCTATCACACAGTCTGTGTGTTTTTGACTACTTCTGTGTTTGTTTTTGCTAGGCAGTGCGTTTGTGTTTAGTTGCGAAAGTGCCGTTTCATGATTATTCTGCGCGCGACGGCGCGAGTATGTTAGTAGGTATTGGTAAGTGTTTTATGAGTTTTAATTTCAGAACATCATGGGGCGTGGGATTGTTCGAAAGATTTACCACGGCCCTGGAACTTAAAGGGCACACGAAAGAGCAGGTCGATTTTAGTCGGTGAAGTCTGACAGTACCTCTCGCCCCAACCTGGGCGAGGGGTCTCTTTTCATGATTTTACGATCTTAAAAAAAAAAATTAAGAACATCGTGCATCTCAGTAGGATTTTTCTTATTTGTTTTCACGTAAACTTTGTTCATTTCGTTCATCCCCGCAAAATCGAAAGAACGTAGAACTAGAACGTCGTCGCCGATACCTTCTTATCACAGCGCGTTCCAGCGTAAGCAGGCGCGCTCGTGTGCGTCAAGCCCGCCTACGCACACAACGACAAAAACCCGTTTGCATTACATTGCGCGCAATAAAATTATTATTTTTTTTATACCTAAAAATAAAAGTTGGTTCCCAGCGATAATTTTAGTGTAAAGCTACTTAGTTAGATGTACAGTATGCGTAGTTAACGGCTTTGTGATGGGTTCAAATACACCCTGTATGATACTCATGAAAAGTTTAAGTTTTCGATCTCGAGGAGCCACCATCTTAGATTGAAAGGGTCCAAATTCGTTCTTTTTCACATAATGCTTCAACAGTTGACATTATGACGAAAATGTCTAGAGAAGTTTAAAGACAATAAAATTCCACAACAAATAGTATTTATACGTTACGCATATTTCGTTTGTTTAGACTCGTGAAACTTGTTTTACCGAATGCGTATTAGACGTTAAGATGTCTGAAGTAAAAGACAACTGATAAAATAAGTTGTTTTTTGATTAAATCAAGTTCTTTCCACTCAATTCAGTGCAACTGACAATTATTTATCCCTCTAAATTAAGAAAAGAAAATGCTAAATACGAAAATGTATTTTATTCATTAGAACCACAGAAAACAAATATCCGCAATACATAAAAAAAAACCCTGTATAAAACAAAAAAACTATCTGGCTGACTGACTGATGTATTAACGCCCAGCCGAAAACGCTAGGTGTAGAAACATGAAATTTTGCACCAGCTTTCTCCTAGGGCGGATTTTTGAAAATTCATCCCCTAAGAGGTTTAAAAATGGGATTAAAGTTTGCATGAAAATAATTTAATCTTACTCGATTTACTTGAAACTTTCCAATGTCCAATTATCAACAAAATCGATTAAATAAGTGTTAAGAGGCTTTTTGATAATTCTATACCTTAAATACGCATCCTCGTTGACAAAATCGTGGGCAAAATAGGTACTCGTCAAATGTGTAGACAATTTCTTATCAATGTTGAGTTTTCTTTACGTACAAATAAAGTTGTTGTGGAATTTTTCTTTAAACTTCTTTTATATATTTTTGTCATAAAGTTAACTGTTGAAGCATTAAGTGAAAAAAACAAATTTTCCCTTCAATCTAAAATGGCGGCTATGCATTAGCCGACACTTCTCGAGCTCGAAAACTTAAATTTTTCATGAGTAGCTTACACTTAAGCATTACAAATAAAAAAAAACTACACCACATAAAGCAAGGCAAAGCCTCTTGTTGGTCCCCATTGACTGGACTATAATTACTGTTATTTTTCACATATTTCACTCTAGCTCGAAAAGTACCCCTGATTTTTGCTTAGGTTTTCGTGGTAAATTAGAAGAATTCGACTGATTGAGAGAGAGAGTTAGCGACAAATTCTGACTAGAACGCAGTAAAATATGGCATGTAACTGCAGTGAAATTAGTAAAATCGTTCAAGTTACCAATTATAATGCAGTAACAGAGTGTCATATTGCGTTTTAATTAGCATTTAAGTTATTTTAAACTTTTGAAAATACTGACTAAACTGCAGTAAATAATGAACATACTGCTCTTTAGCTAGTTTTCACGATATAAAGTTACTTCAATAACACTAAATAAAATACCACTTTTTAGTACTTTGCTGCATTTTAATCTGTAGTTCATTGTGAAATAAACTAGTGATCAACCATGCAGTGTTAACACTTTTGGTACAAAAACTACTTAGGTACTGCGTTTTATTTTACATTCCTCAATATTTTTTTGGGTGTGGAGTACAGATTTTTTGTGGTAATCTCGATATTTACTGCGTTTAACTTGGTAAAGTGACGGATCGTGGTAGACGTAACTGCTATTACTGTATTTTAGTTGGTATTGTAATGTATTTAGACATGCAAAATTAAGTTACTGCTTTCTTAAATTTGATTTTTTAACTGTTTAGAGCATCCTAACAAATACCTGATTAGATCTACATGTTCCTTATAACGTGTACATTAAGGTTCAATATTTAACATAAAAATGACAAAAAGCCTGTTACTGCGTTTTAGGGTCTGCACGGCAGTATAGACCTGAAGGACTAGACAGAGGTGTGTAGGTAGTATCTTGTTGATCTTGTAAAATTTCCAACAATACCAAATAGTTGAATATCAGTGTCAAAGTGCCCATGCTGTCGCTTCTTTTTGAAAGATAGGGGAATGAAATTGTTAATTTATCATACCCTAAAAGTATGATTACAACATAACCGGACATATAATAATATCGACACAAAAGGAATTTAAAAACCTCCAAATTTTAAAGAGGATCTCAATCTGTTGATTGATATAGTGAAACAAGCCTCGGGAACTACCAATGACGTGAATACCGCAAGGAAGTTTTTCAAGTTTCCCAATGAAACTGCAGCCATTACTGGGTTGGTTCAAAACCTGATCAAAAGATTTGCTGTTATTTTCAAGCAATAACATCTGGTGAGAAGATCGATGTCATTAAATTTAAAGATTTTGCTCGCAAAGCAGCAGAAAAGTACGTAGAATTATACGACTGGTACTAACTGGTACTACATGTCATCAACCGTACATAAACTATTAATACACAGAGCTGACATAATCGAAAAAAAAATATTTTCTCGATTGGGACTCTCTCAGAAGAAGCCTCAGAGTCTCGAAACAAAGATTTTAGGAGGTTCCGGGAACATCATTCGCGGAAAAGAAGCAGGCAATTAGATTCTAATCAAGATATCCTAAATATGTTTGTTGTTTCTTCGGATCCTTTCCTTAGTGCACAAAGGCCGAAGTTAGATGCCAAAAGGAAGCAACCTTTTTTGCTGAAACTTAGGATATCTTGATTAGAATCTAATTGCCTGCTTCTTTTCCGCGAAGGATGTTCCCGGAACCTCCTAAAATTTTTGTTTCGAGACTCTAAGGCTTCTTCCGAGAGAGTCCCAATCGGGACAATATCATTTTTTTCGATTATGTCAGCTCCGTGTATTAATAGTTTATGTACGGTTAATGACATGTAGTACCAGTCGTATAATTCCACGTACTTTTCTGCTGCTTTTGGTTCAGGTTTTGAACCAACCCAGTAATATCTGCAGTTTTATTGGGAAACTCGAAAAACTTCCTTGCGGTATTCACGTCATTGGTAGTTCCCGAGCCTTGTTTCACTATACCAATCATCAGATTGAGGTCCTCTTTAAAATTTGGAGGTTTTTAAGTTTCTTTTGTGTCGTATATTATTATATGTCCGGTTATGTTGTAATCATACTTTTAGGGTATGATAAATTAACAATTTCATTCCCCTATCTTTCAAAAAGAAGCGACAGCATGGGCACTTTGACACTGATATTCAACTATTTGGTATTGTTGGAAATCTTACAAGATCAACAAGATACTACACACCTCTGTCTAGTCCTTCAGGTCTATAGGGGTTAAGCTATTTTATGTTAAAAGTTGTTAAAGCTCTGAATTCTTCAACTTAAACACAAAAAGGAACGTTTCATATGTAAAAATAAATAAAAATACTTTGACGATTTTTTTTAAAAAAAACGACATTTACAACCATTATGTAACGTATGTCAAAAAATCATAAATAATTAGTACTATAACCCCCTATAAGGATATTACGGTTATCCCTGCCGTTTTAGAGATATTTCGATTTTTCATACTAGCTCCATACAAAATTTTCGTAAAAAAATTATAATTCCTTCGTTTTTGTGCAGAATCAATTCTGGTGTCATTTTTGTATATTGTTATTACTAACAGAAGCGATATCCGGCATAAAAACTGGCACTTGAAAAATAAAATGCCTAAGTCTATGAAAGCCGATTTTCAGCCCACCGTGCGGCGCCTCGCACACAGGGCGCCGCATAGTCTTGGGCATTCTAGTTCACTACTGAGAGCGCTCAATTTAGCTCTCCGCTCTTAAACGAACTAGTTCGTTCTTCTAGTTCGTTAGTTCCTAGCTCGTAATAGAGACCGACCGATCAAGAGCGATCAAATCGTTCGCTCGCAAAGAGATTTCAGATTTAGTTTGTCTTTGTTCGCTCGTTTTAATACGGTTCCTGCTGCATGCGACAATTTGTGTAAAGTGTACGAAACGGGATGCGCGCATGATCGCACACGTATACTCTCACCTGTATGTATCTCCTCCATATTTTCTTCATCTGGTGTTCTGAAGTATGGGAGGTGTGGGTCCCCATTTATCAGGCCTGGGAAGAGAGATGGATTAAATAAATATAATGTTTGTTTTTTAATAGAGCAGGTACGCTATTTGCCATAGGCACCTGCCGATCTAATACTGGCCAACGTTCACCAATCCGGCGAATGGCAGCATCTTATAATGAACAATTCGAACACTTAGGGAGTTTACTTTAGATTCGAACGAATTCCAACTACAAGTGAAAATCAACCTTGCCACTAAGAAATAAAGATGCAATTCGATTGACTAGACGTTGTCACGGCCATTTATTTTATTTTTCATTTATTCATATTCATATTCATATCTTTATTTGCATTCCATAATGTTAGTTTTACAGATCTTATAATAGGCTTAAAGCTAGGTTCAATTATGGAACCCGTAGGGCACAGCAAAAGTATAAAAAATTAAATAAAATTTAACATTACTAATAACTTAATAATGTTTGAAAATGTTCTTCATAATAATTATTTTCTTGAATTAAACATAGGTATTTAAAAACAAATTTATTTAATGAAGGGTTAGAAATATATCCTTTTTTAAATACAATAATCAAATTTAAATACGGGTATTGTAGTGTCAGTTCTTCTGAGTTAAATAATTGCTTTGTCATGCATGCACTCGTTTATGGTGTAATAATATGGTGTAATAATTTACCCATAGATAACAACGTGTTTTATGTCTTATGTCATAGTGGTAAGGTTGATGTTGTGTTACATTTGTAGTTGGAATTCGTTCGAATCGCGTCGCATTGCGTCGCATCGCGCCATGAGTAAAGTCCCTTAGACATAATACGTGCTCCATGAAATTGTTTAGAAGCCTTTGTATGAGACACTTTCGATTTTACCTTGTATAATTTTTTTTTCCTTTTTCTGTTTTACTATTAAAATAACTATCATACATGAATAGCTATTCCCTAGAATTTTAACAAATGTATTCAATCAGGGTAATCTGTGAACAGCGCTGTGGGCTACATTATTATTTAAGTTAATATGTTATTCTGTTGTAATAGCACATAGTATAGCTGTACTGTAAAATAAAATAATAATAATATAATAATATGGTAAAACACAAGCTTGAGGAAGGAGGAAGTTGCTAGATGCGTCGCGCTAGCTTGGCCTACAATTTTGGTCTAAGGCGATTCGCACACGAAACCGCGCACCGCCGCGGCGGGCGGTGGCGGTAAAGCGGATTTCGTAGCGGTGCCCCGCGCGGTAAGGCGGTTTACGCGCCTGACGGCGTGGTTGGATTTATAACGGTTTTGACGAGTTTGATCAGACACTGGCAAGAATGGCCGCTGAAGTGGTAGGTAGCAGCAATCTGGCTTTTATGGCGTAGAAAGAAAAAAATAAGAGGATATTTTGGTTCATTAATTTTTAAGAAGCAGAACTCTAAATGGGACATTCAACACGTCCTGCACCCATAATGATCCGCGCGGTTATGCGGTGGCGCCCCGTGTGCGAGGCGCCGCACGGTGGGCTGAAAATCGGCTTTCATAGACTTAGGCATTTTATTTTTCAAGTGCCAGTTTTTATGCCGGATATCGCTTCTGTTAGTAATAACAATATACAAAAATGACACCAGAATTGATTCTGCACAAAAACGAAGGAATTATAATTTTTTTACGAAAATTTTGTATGGAGCTAGTATGAAAAATCGAAATATCTCTAAAACGGCAGGGATAACCGTAATATCCTTATAGGGGTTATAATACTAATTATTTATGATTTTTTGACATACGTTACATAATGGTTGTAAATGCCGTTTTTTTTAAAAAAATCGTCAAAGTATTTTTATTTATTTTTACATATGAAACGTTTCTTTTAGTGTTTAAGTTGAAGAATTCAGAGCTTTAACAACTTTTAACATAAAATAGCATCACCCCTATAGACCTGAAGGACTAGACAGAGGTGTGTAGTATCTGGTTGATCTTGTAAGATTTCCAACAATACCAAATAGTTGAATATCAGTGTCAAAGTGCCCATGCTGTCGCTTCTTTTTGAAAGATAGGGGAATGAAATTGTTAATTTATCATACCCTAAAAGTATGATTACAACATAACCGGACATATAATAATATCGACACAAAAGGAATTTAAAAACCTCCAAATCTGTCTAGTCCTTCAGGTCTATAGGGGTGATGCTATTTTATGTTAAAAGTTGTTAAAGCTCTGAATTCTTCAACTTAAACACTAAAAGGAACGTTTCATATGTAAAAATAAATAAAAATACTTTGACGATTTTTAAAAAAAAAACGACATTTACAACCATTATGTAACGTATGTCAAAAAATCATAAATAATTAGTACTACAACCCCCTATAAGGATATTACGGTTATCCCTGCCGTTTTAGAGATATTTCGATTTTTCATACTAGCTCCATACAAAATTTTCGTAAAAAAATTATAATTCCTTCGTTTTTGTGCAGAATCAATTCTGGTGTCATTTTTGTATATTGTTATTACTAACAGAAGCGATATCCGGCATAAAAACTGGCACTTGAAAAATAAAATGCCTAAGTCTATGAAAGCCGATTTTCAGCCCACCGTGCGGCGCCTCGCACACGGGGCGCCGCATAGTCTTGGGCATTCTAGTTCACTACTGAGAGCGCTCAATTTAGCTCTCCGCTCTTAAACGAACTAGTTCGTTCTTCTAGTTCGTTAGTTCCTAGCTCGTAATAGAGACCGACCGATCAAGAGCGATCAAATCGTTCGCTCGCAAAGAGATTTCAGATTTAGTTTGTCTTTGTTCGCTCGTTTTAATACGGTTCCTGCTGGATGCGACAATTTGTGTAAAGTGTACGAAACGGGATGCGCGCATGATCGCACACGTATACTCTCACCTGGATGTATCTCCTCCATATTTTTTTCATCTGATGTTCTGTAGTATGGGAGGTCTGGGTCTCCATTTATCAGGCCTGGGAAGAGAGATGGATTAAATAAATATAATGTTTGTTTTTTAATAGAGCAGGTACGCTATTTGCCATAGGCACCTGCCGATCTAATACTGGCCAACGTTCACCAATGCGAATGGCAGCATCTTATAATGAACAATTCGAACACTTAGGGAGTTTACTTTAGATTCGAACGAATTCCAACTACAAGTGAAAATCAACCTTGCCACTAAGAAATAAAGATGCAATTCGATTGACTAGACGTTGTCACGGCCATTTAATTTTATTTTTCATTTATTCATATTCATATTCATATCTTTATTTGCATTCCACAATGTTAGTATTACAGATCTTATAATAGGCTTAAAGCTAGGTTCAATTATGGACCCCGTATTTAACATAGAATTAAACATAGGTATTTAAAAACAAATTTATTTAATGAAGGGTTAGAAAATATCCTTTTTTAAATACAATAATCAAATTTAAATTTTGACCTACTTTGGATTTGTACGGGTATTGTAGTGTCAGTTCTTCTGAGTTAAATAATTGCTTTGTCATGCATGTACTCGTTTATGGTGTAATAATATGGTGTAATAATTTACCCATAGATAACAACGTGTTTTATGTCTTGTGTCATAGTGGTAAGGTTGATTTTGTGTTACATTTGTAGTTGGAATTCGTTCGAATTGCGTCGCATTGCGTCGCATCGTGCCATGAGTAAAGTCCCTTAGACATATATTTACGTGCTCCATGAAATTGTTTAGAAGCCTTTTGTATGAGACACTTTCACGTTCTTAAGGTGCGTACAGACTATATAACATAACATGTTATATAACATTCTTATATAACATTGTTGTATAACATGTTTCAGATAATGTGGACACAAAATGTTATATAACATTGCTTTATAACATGTTTCAGATGATGTGGACACAGAATGTTATATAACATTGTTACACTAATGTTTACGGTATTGTTTTATGTTGCAATGTTAAATAACAATGTTACATGGTGTGGACGTGGTACCTATATAACAATGTTATATAACATTGTTACATGGTCTGTACGCACCTTAAGATATGTGATTTTACCTTGTATATTTTTTTTTTCCTTTTTCTGTTTTACTATTAAAATAACTATCATACATGAATAGCTATTCCCTAGCATTTTAACAAAGGTATTCAATCAGGGTAATCTGTGAACAACGCTGTGGGCTACATTATTATTTAAGTTAATGTTATAACATTAACTTAAATAATAATGTATACAGTATAATAATAATATAATAATACAGTATACTGTTGTATATCACATAGTGTAGCTGTACTGTAAAATAAAATAATAATAATATTTAGTAAAACACAAGCTTGAGGAAGGAGGAAGTTGCTAGGTGCGTCGCGCTAGCTTGGCCTGCAATTTTGGTCTAAGGCGATTCACACACGACACCGCGCACCGCCGCGGCGGGCGGTGGCGGTAAAGCGGACTTAGTAGCGGTTTTGAAATCCTGAAAGTCTGGGGGTAATCTTGCTTTATAGTTTGCAAATTAAACTTATAATGGCAAGAAAAGTGCTCCAATAAAGCCAATGCCCTTGTAAGAAACATATAGAAAGCCTTAATAAGGGCGATCACCCTTATACGTGTTTTATTATGGTCCGATACAAGGTTATTTAAACTTATTGCGGCAAATTAGAGGCTCATAAAAATCCGTAGGCTCATAAAGCTATAATATTTAAATTATTTAAATATTATTTAAATAACAATAAGATTTATGTGCTCGTTTATAGTAAAAAGTGTATGGAAATTAAAATGCATATTGAAATGTGGTACGATTTGTGTGTTATGGTATCAACCCGCCTTTGAATTTAGGCTGTTTTTGTGCGATAAATGTTATTAATTATTAAGTCATGGTTATAAACAGTGATATTATAAGAGCAAAACGATTCGCACATCGTCTTCAAGGAGTCTATAAGAGTGAAGACCTTATAATGGCAACATTTCTTACTTATGCTATCGCCATTTTACATATCGTTAGGGTTCCTTTCTTACGAACAAAATCCTAGCTTGTCTTGTTTCCGTAATATGTATAAAATGTATGTTTGACTATGGTTGGGTTGGCTGGAAGAGATCTCTATAAATGGATAATCTGAAATCGTGTTAAAAAAATACAAATATGATATACATAATATTTTATTATAATTACTTGGTATGAAACTCCAAGACTCTCATTTTTCTTAGCACCATAGTTGTTCGGGCACGCCGCAATTGCGGCGGTAAGACCCCTCTTTGAGGAGTGGCTGGAGAGAAGTCATGGCGTCCTGACCTACCGCTTGACGCAGGTCCTCACCGGACACGAAAGTTTCGGGAGGTACCTGTGTCTGATGCGAAAGGAGGAGACGCCTGGGTGTCACCACTGCGAAGATCGCCCGGAGAACACGGTGGAGCATACGGTGCAAGACTGCCCAGCTTGGGCAGAGCACCGACGTGTCCTCACGGCTGCGATAGGCGGAGACCTCTCGCGCCCAGCATTGGTCGCGGCCATGCTGCGGGGCGAGACGGAGTGGGAAGCGGTCGCCTCCTTCTGCGAGGCAGTAATGCTCGTGAAGGAGGAGGCGGGCCGCGAGCGAGAGAGGACAGAGTCCTCCCTCCGCCCCATCCGCGGTGGTAGACGCCCATGGCGACGGACGTCGCTAGATGATCTCCGGCCACCGTAGGCGCGGGCATGCGGGCAGCGAGTAAAGGGCAACTCGCTGCCCGACCAAGGACCATGCCCGGGTCGACGGCGCGTTGTGTCCCACGCGCGCCTCAAAGAGCGTCAGCATAATGACGGGGCCCCCCTCTCAGAGGGCCAAAGCCTGCCGGGGTCGCGGGATTATTTCCTTACCGTGACCCTGGAACAGAAAGGGCTATTGAAGGACACCGTGGATTTAGTCAGTAGAAGTCTGACAGTCCCTCCCGCCCTGCCCGGGGTTGGAGGACTCATTTGATGATTTTAACACGCTAAAAAAAAAAAAAAAAAAAGCACCATAGTTGTTACACTTTCTTATCACACAGCTTGGCATTTTGGGTTTAAATTATTGTTACGCCACGTAAGTTATAGGCACGTTACTTGGCAAGAGTCGTAAGATGCGCATAAGTCGTTTTTAGATCTCTTTGGTGGTCATATTTTGTTGTGTAAGCAATCCGTTATGCCAATAATGCTTATTTCTACTTTATTTGTTTTGAGCAATGTACGGGCATCCAATGGCATTTAATTTGGCATTACATGGTGTAACATTTAAATAAGTTACTTAAAGCGTAATGGTAAATGTTTAATTTCACTACAAATATCAATACTCTGCGATTTTTGATAGAAAGATGTGTCTTTATCCCTGTCACTACCGCTACAATTATACTCTTTCTCAATGGTATCCTTTTCAATCTCATTTTATATAAAATAATCCTCTGCGGAACCAAACACACGCAAATTCCGCTCCGTAATAAATTCATGCAATCTGCTGTACTTTCAATATGGCGAATATAGGTAATGTAAAACATATTAATAAAACCTTTTAGAGAATAATATCCTTATAATTACTATATAAGAGAATACGGATTGCTTTCATCCTTGTAAATATCACACAACATGCTAGAATTCGTTTATTGGATAGACGTCTTATAAAATGCTCCTATAAGTCTAAAATCATTGTAGTTACCTTGTGCATTACTTTTCTAAGAATTATTAACCATATTAAAAGCCTTTATATGACTTTGAATATTATATGGCTAAAAAGGAATGTAACTAGCCTCTATGAGAAAAACACATTTCGACCCCTTATTGTAGCCGTATAAATTGGATTTATTATCGTATATCCAGCAAAAATATAAGAATAAAGGTAATATGTATAAGCCAAATCTTTTAATAATGTGTCACTATAGGGAACATTGGCATAATGAATGCTCTTTTATAACCAGTATAAGGGTTTAGACCTTATAAACTTAATTTTATAAGCTTAGTTTGTTTGTTGGGACTCATTTGATGATTTTTTACCCCAATAAAAAACAAAAATTGTCGCCACGCTACCCTCGCGCCGCGCCTAGCTCCTTATTTGGCAAAGACTTTTATAAGCTCATAGTTATATTTTAAGGGTTATTTTTTTAATTTCTTAATGCACCAACCTACCAGTAATAGGACTTGATTTTCCAACAACACCTGCACCAGCATACGCACTTGTGTGTCCTCCTAGGCTGCGTCCCAGTCCTACATAGCTGGGGATGCCGCCGCTCGTCGCATCTGGAATTTAAGTAAATATGTTTTTAAAGAGGTATTAATAAAAAAAAACCACAACTATCACACAGCGCCATCTAGTCCCAAGCTAAGCAGAGCTTGTGTTATGGGTACTAGACAACTGATAAACATACTTATATATTTCTAAATACATACATGATAGATTACACCCAGACACAGAACAAATGATCGTGCTCATCACACAAACATTTGTCCTGGGTGGGAATCGAACCCACGACCTCCGGCATAGCAGTCAGGGTCACTAACCACTAGACAAACAGGCCAGTCAAGAAATTCAAAGAAAAAGTCAAGGTATCAGAAATTCGCTTCACGTTTAACATTATCATTGTTTGTGGCAAGTCAGAACTCAGAAATAAGAAAACTCTGTAGATTGGGATTCTATAGAATTGGCTTAGTCCTTCAGATGGCCTAAGCCAAAACGAGAGCAGTTCCATTGTGTGAACGAGATGGAGCTAGACGACTTGTATAGCTCTTTCCCTTTCCCACAGTGCAACTACTTTCGCTTTAAGACGTGATGGTAGACCCCCAGTTTGATTATCAAAAAACATTTAACACAAAAGCCACGCTACCCTAGCTACGAGCCTATCTCCTTGTCAAAGCCTAAAAAGTTTTATATGCTTATAATTATTATATTTTATAACACATTTGCTCGTAAAAGGTCTCTTACTGCACCTATTTCAGTATCGTAATGTATCATAATACGCACTAGTGCGTAATGGTAAAGTAAAACGCACTAGTGCGTAATGGTAAAGTAAAACGCACTAGTGCGTAATGGTAAAGTAAAACGCACGGTTTATCAAGATGCTCCGTCTAAAACGAACGGTACTTTTTTAAATCTTAGCAAAGAGTTTTTATGTCAGAAAAGCGGTCAACATTTTATTATTAAAATTAAATTTGGGAGATGAAATATAATAAATAAACATTTTATTCTTTAATTTAATTAATTTTGACAATTAATTACAACCATTTATCTGTAATAAAACCACAAAAGAATTAATTTACTTTATTAGTAATACTGGCTGTTTTTTGTGCCTTTGCCATAAACAAAAGACGCTGGTGCGCGCGCATCGCTAATTTGTGAAAAAGTAAAAATTATTCCGCTTGCTTTTCCTTTTCGATGTAATGATTTTAATTATTTACTCACAAATGTGTTATAAAACGTCGTATGACATACGTGCGGTTTGATAATTACAGCCTCTGCTTTCTTATAGTACTCGCCTTACGGCTCGTGCTACCAATATCGCCTCAGCTGTAATTAGCAACTTACCGCACTTATATCATAATGTACTATTATAACACATTTGCTCGTAAAAGGTCTCTTACTGCACCTATTTCAGTATCGTAATGTATCTTATTACGCACTAGTGCGTAATGGTAAAGTAAAACGCACTAGTGCGTAATGGTAAAGTAAAACGCACGGTTTATCAAAATGCTCCGTATAAAACGAACGGTACTTTTTTAAATCTTAACAAAGAGTTTTTATGTCAGAAAAGCGGTCAACATTTTATTATTAAAATTAAAGGGAGATGAAATATAATAAGTAAACATTTTATTCTTTAACTTAATTAATTTTGAAAATTAATTACAGCCATTTATCTGTAATAAAAACTTTTTCAAAAAAAAAACCGGCCAAGTGCGTGTTGGGCCACGCACAGTGTAGGGTTCCGTAGTTGCCCATCAAAATACTTATGCCAACTAACTAAACTGATTCGCTGAATTTAATTTTAAAAAGAAGAATTTTCAAAATCGATCCAGGCGTCTTTGAGAAATCGGGGAAAATACATAAAAAAAAAATTAAAAAAACAAAAACCCGACTGCGTAAAAAAACTAAAAAGAAAGAAACAAGCCCAGTAGTTTAGAATTCACTCATTCACACTCACAGTCAGGGCCCATTCAAATTATACCAATCAAATCTTCCCAAGGCCCCCTTTTAAATATTTATTTTATTTTACTATTTTTAGTTTTTGTTAGCATTTATCAGTCCAAATTAAATTTAAACATATAAGTTTATATATTTTGAAAATACAAAAAAATAATAATAAAATCCTTTAATTTGATACCCCGCTTGATAGAATGTGAGAGATTAAAAAAAAATATTTTTAGTTCGGAACCCTTTGCACACGAGTTCGACTTGGCCAATTTTATGTACCCAGTGACACTCTCACGTTTAAGACGAATCTAACGACACCTCTCAAGTTAAAATCCATTAAGCCGTTTAGGCTGCAGAGTGCAGAGCAACACAAAGAAACATACATACATACACTCGAAAAACATAACCCTCCTGGCGCAGTTGGGTAAAAAAAGATTACGACAAATTGAGAACCAATCCTTTTTTTAAAGTTAGTTAAAAATAGTTGACAATAAAAACCTACCTATCCCCAAAACATATCCACCTATTATAGCTGTAAAAATAAAGTTGACAAACTTACATTTGCAGTTGAAGCACATGTTCTCCGATACATTTTGTTTGGGAAAATATGTTATCCAAGTACGTTTTATAAGTTGGTCGACTAATACTCGTAAACTTGTAAAGCCTACTTAGTCGTGATAATTTTCTTTTAAACTTCGTTATATATACTACTATTGTGATTTTTTTCACACCCCTGCCCCCACCCCACCTGCCACCCCTTATTATTTTTTTTTTTTATTATTTTATTATTTTCTTAACCATATTTAATTCGGACTTGTAGTTCCAGAGATATGCGAACACAAACATAATTTACTAAATCAGTCGATGCCGACTCCTTACTAGAGGAGTTGTACCTTCCATCATCAGGTCATCCACCTGAGATGATGATTATCAGATGCAAATACTTGAACAGCTTTAGAAAATATATGAAAATGGTACTATGTGCCTATAAAATTTGAAGGTTGCCCTCGATTTCCCTGGGATTCCATCATCAGATCCTGACCTGATGAATATGGGACCAATGGGAAAGTATACCCTTTCAAACAAAAGAAAAAATTTCCAAATCGGTCCAGGCGTCTTCGAGAAATCGGGGACCATACATAAAAAAAAAGATTCCGACGAATTGAGAACCTCCTCCTTTTTTTGAAGTCGGTTAAAAAGAGTAAAATAAAAACTTTTTTAAAAAAAATGTAACCGCCTTCAAAAACAACCACAAAAAAGGGGAAAATAACCTACAAAACTTTTCTTTCGGAAGTCGGTGGCAAAAAAACAATGAAATTAATAAAAAAACCACCGACTTCCGAAAGAAAAGTTTTTTAGGTTATTTTACCCTTTTTTGTGGTTGTTTTTGAAGGCGGTTACATTTTAAAAAAAAAAGTTTTTATTAGTTTCATTGTGTTTTTTGCCACCGACTTCCGAAAGAAAAGTTTTGTAGGTTATTTTACCATTTTTTGTGGTTGTTTTTGAAGGCGGTTACATTTTTTTTTTGAGAAAGTTTTTATTTTACTCTTTTTAGTTTAAATATTTAACCAAAATTCTTGTCAAATACATCAATTTTTTCTTACTTAAGTAAGAAATCCGTAGCACCGGTAATAACATCGTTAACATCTCTTTCATTCCTTCCCTATCTCAAAAACTACTGAACCGATTTTGATGAAACTTGCAGTATTCCTTAAGTTGAACGATACCTAGTACAACATAAAAAGAATTACTTAAATCGGACTTGTAGTTCCGGAGATATGCGAACACAGATATAATTTACTAAATCAGTCGATGCCGACTCCTTACTAGAGGAGTTGTACCTTCCATCATCAACTCATCCACCTGAGATGATGATTATCAGATGCAAATACTTGAACAGCTTTAGAAAATATATGAAAATGGTACTATGTGCCTATAAAATTTGAAGGTTGCCCTCGATTTCCCTGGGATCCCATCATCAGATCCTGACCTGATGATTATGGGACCAATTGGAAAGTATACCCTTTCAAACAAAAGAAAAATTTTCCAAATCGGTCCAGGCGTTTTCGAGAAATCGGGGAACATACATAAAAAAAAAAAAAATACGACGAATAGAGAACCTCCTCCTTTTTTTGAAGTCGGTTAAAAACCACAAAAGAATTAATTTACTTTATTAGTAATACTGGCTGTTTTTTGTGCCTTTGCCATAAACAAAAGACGCTGATGCGCGCGCATCGCTAATTTGTTAAAAAGTAAAAATTATTCCGCTTGCTTTTTCTTTTCGATGTAATGATTTTATTTATTTACTCACAAATGTGTTATAAAACGTCGTATGACATACGTGCGGTTTGATAATTACAGCCTCTGCTTTCTTCTTGAAACATCTAGCGGGCGGACCCACTAGATGTTTCTAGAAGATGGTCGGGGTATAAAAAGGGCGCCGATGGGCGACCTGAGTCAGTCTGGTTTTGACTACGATCGAGGCGACTCGAAAGTGAACTCGAAGCGATCTCTAAGTGACTTTTACGAGTGATTAAGTGTTTAAGTGTTGAGTAGTGTTAAGTGCATGTTGTAATTAGTTACTTGAGTGTCGATAAAGATTATTTGGTTTTAATTGGAAATGGGCAAGAAACTCCATGGACACTCCTTAACAGTCGCCAAAATAATTACAGAACCTTTGTTACATCATTCATTTTGAGATGGTACCTACATTATGAGTGAGAACGATGAATAAAGTTTCCTTCACCGTTTTGAGAGCAGTGGTGATGAAATAAATTACACAAAGTAATGCTCGGGGTTTGAACCCACACGACCTACAACTCGTAAGTCGGGACCGATACCACTGGGCCACCACTGCTCCTTACCGTGGATTTTAGCCAGTACAATTCTGACAGTCCTGCCCTGCCCTAGGGTGGGAGGACTCATTTGAGAAACTAACCTGATGGGTGCGCATGAAGACCGGTGGCAATAACCTGAAAAAAAAAAGATAATTAGCCCACAAAGTTCAATATATGAGGCAAACAATTATTATAGTCTCACTGCAAGTGGCCTTCCATGAAATCTTAAAGCGAGAATATATCCAGTGTGGGAGCGAGATGGTGCTAGACGACTTGTATAGCTCTGTATTTTTCCCACACTGGAATAACGGTTTGTTCCGCGTTCAACCCCCAAGATTTTCTACCCTCTTCCGCGTTCGACCCCTAAACGTTTCCACATTCAACCCCTGAGGGTTGAACGTGGAACTCAGTACATTAGTAATATTTTCTTTGTCCAGATTTAACCCCTAGTTTTTATGTCAATTAAAATGACATTCAAGTAATAGTGACTATAGTTGGTGCCAGTTAAGATGGCAATAGCGGACATTGACCCCTACCTAATAAGTCCTCGTATAATGACATAAGCTCAGAATTAGCATTATTATAAAATACCGAATAAATTAGTAAGTATATTGTAAGGATATAAGTATCTTATAATTCATAAAATATCAAAATGGTAAAAATATTTCACCTATAACTAAGATTTTATATTATTTTTATATTTAAGACTCACAAGTAAACACTATCATTTCACAGAAAAATGCTAATTCTGATCTTATGTCATTATACGAGGACTTATTAGGTAAAGGTCAATGACCGCTATTGCCATCTTAACTGGCACCAACTATATCACTTTTTAGACGTCATGATAGGCCACGCCTCTTTGAAAGGGAATCGTATTTTATACACAGTGGCGTTCGAAAGCGGTTAAGCGTTCTCTCAAACCAACCACGCGGGTCCAGTTGGACACATAAAATATACATTAGCTAGACTTTGTAATAAAAATGTAATAAGTGAGTCAGATTAATCTTCAACAAATATTTGATTATGTATTTTTCTTTTGTTACATTTATAACCAAAATTGTTCTGCCGTGGTGTCATTTTTAGTGCGCCCTGACGTCACAAGAAGGCCACTTGAGTTTTGATGCGTTTTATATTAAAACTAGCTGACCTACGGTAACTAACATTGTGACACGGAAATTTTATATATAAGATAAAAATTACGTAAACATTATTTTTCAAAACTTTAAACTTTAACTGACGGACTATTTTTTGAAATTTATTTTTGGCGACCCACCACACTATTCCCAAAACACTGCAACTTCTAAAAGCCAAAATCAAAAAGGCAACCACCAGAAAAGCGCCGAGACAATGAAGCTCGACGTGTCCCGGACAAAGAATTTAATTTACCTGTCCTGGATCCTGCAACGAAATTAACCAGAAAAGAATAGTGGAGGAGTAGGAAAAATATGTTTCCACTTCCCTCCATGCAAGCAGGAGACAGAACAAAACCAGGCCAATAGGCACAAAGGGACATTACAACTGGGAGAAGCCCAGTTGCCTAGCACCACGAGTAAAAATTACAACAAATTTTATTTACTGAATTCTAGAAATTACTGCATTGTTTTTATTGTATAAAAGTACTTACCGCTAGCACAAATAACACTGTCACAGGCTGCATAGTGATGATTGCGTCCCAAAAGCCATGCCTAAGTTTTTATAGTCAGTTGAAACAATGTAGCGTAAGGGTCAGTTCATACCGAGACGCGATGCGACGCGACGATACTGCAAGAGGCCAGTGAGTCTCGCGGCGGATCGTTGGCAACGGGACGTATCTACATAAGCACATATTACGCCTCTTTAGCACGCCGCGTGTACGAACACAGTGTAGAATCAATCCCATCCCATCCCATTTCCTTAAATTTTAATATTATTCCCACGTATTTCGATGTTTAAAAGTGCCTCTTTGATGGCCTAATTAAAATAAATGATTTGAATTAGACATTAATAATAATAGTCGTATAATTAAAACTCCACAACTATCACACAACGCCATCTAGTCCCAAGCTAAGCAGAGTTTGTGTTATGGGTACTAAACAACTGGTAAACAATACTTATAGATTTCTTAATACATAAATATTATAGCTCATCACACAAACATTTGTTCTGGGTGGGAATCGAACCCACGACCTCCGGCATAGAGTCAGGGTCACTAACCACTAGACCAAAGGCCTGTCAACATTGCGCTATTGCTGGATGCCGTGAAGCGCAGTGCTGCATGGTAAGTACAACATAATAATATTCTTCTTACTTTATTTAATACCGAAAAGATAAACAATCTTTTGAAGTAATAAATAAAGTATGAATATCGTTCTTTTAAAATAAGAGCGCAGCGTCGCGTTGCGTCGCGTTTCGATGTGAATTGACCCTAACAAGTCCTTTAAAAAGAAAAACACCATTTGGGCAAAACACTTATTGAAATGCAATTTACGACTAATAACATAATTTATAACTAGCAATCCATTTCAGTTTTGCTCGGTAATTTCGCTCTGACAGTTATTTATTTCAAAGACAATGATATTTATTCTTCATCGTGAAATTGAGATTAATTTAGAATGTTACCTTTTATTCTGAATAAAGATAATTTATTAATTTAATTTATTCATAGAACTTGACCGCTATACAGGTGATTAACATGGTGGAATACAGGTGTTATGCTATACATGGTTGATACAGCATATCCACGAATATTTATGTCTACAATGAAGAAACACTTAACACTAGAAGGGCCGGGCATAATATTATACCTTCAAAGACCGCAGCGGTCAATTTGACGGTACTAGAAATTCAGTAATGTATTGCGTTAAAATAAAATAAAAATAATATCAATTTATTGTTTACTAATAATAAACAATTTTAGCACTTAAACTGAGTTACATTTGTAACAAGTAATAGCTTTTTTTTTAAATCTTTTATACATTTTCCACAAACGGCTTTTTTACAGATTGTGCAGTTTTCAGGTTGTTTTTTTACAGTTACCTAGAATTTCCTTGACATTGCCGCCTCTTATTGTTTATAGTACATCGTCCACTTGTTTCAGAATAAGTTTCTTGTCTTTGAGTCATAGTTGAAATAGGATACTTTTCCCCATACTCTGCACGTAGATCGCTAACTTGTTGAAGGATAAAATCATGCTGAGAAATTATTATCCCTGTGACTTTTTGGTATAGAATCCACGAGTTTATAGCTGCTAAATAAAGTATTTTGTAAAAAAAAACGTGAACAGGCCGCATCTCTCACTTGCGTGTCATTTGATCGATAATGTCTACATCAAATTTTGTTTCATTACAAAATTCAGTTGTCTCAGGCAGTTTTTTTATCAGTACCTATGCTCACGTTGGGCTACTAGTCTTTTCGACCATTAGTTTTTTAGCCAAATTTAGAGACGCGAAAAAGTTGTCAGTGGCAACGTTTTGGCCCTTTTTTATATATCCCGATATCACAACAGT
Source organism: Agrotis clavis (assembly GCA_954870645.1). Classification (NCBI taxonomy): domain Eukaryota; kingdom Metazoa; phylum Arthropoda; class Insecta; order Lepidoptera; family Noctuidae; genus Agrotis; species Agrotis clavis. The sequence goes on along the minus strand of OX940944.1, from coordinate 12,236,513 downwards.
TCTTGTTCTATTTGAAAACTATTGAGACGACGACTCATTTTTATAAAAAATTACGAAAGCTCACTAACGAAACCAATGTCTACTATTTGTAATGTAAACAAGCTGGACAGTTACAACTTACTCAGAAATCAACAGAAATATAAACAAAAGTAAATCGTTGTTTACTATTCTTATCGTTGCCTTTATATGCCGTCACATTGACGGTGTGCGGTCTTAGTAGGTATTTGTGAAGGAATCTCATATACAACATATAGTTAAATATTTTTTAATATAGATTTAGCCTTACAATAGCAAATTAGGAAAAGTCATAAAATATGAAAAGAAAAAAATATATAGTTTATAAAATATTTGAGAATGAAATCGCCGTCCGGTCAAATTGACGGCCTTGGTCTTTCTAGTGTTAAGTATATACAGTACAGGAGCAGAGCACGAAGGCGATTCCATTGAGAAGAGGCGTAAGACAGGGGGACGTTATCTCTCCGAAACTGTTTACTGCCGCAATGGAAGACGCCTTCAAGCTCCTGGAATGGCAAGGACTTGGCATCAACATCAACGGCGAATACATGTCATCACTCACCTTCGGTTTGCCGACGACATCGTAGTCATGGCAAAGTCGATGGAGGAACTCAGCATGATGCTCGATGGCCTCGACCGAGTTTCACAACGGGTGGGCTTGAAAATGAACATGGACAAGACGAAAATTATGTCAAATGCCAATGTTGTGCCCACCCCAGTCTCTGTTGGAAACTCGGTACTCGAAGTTGTTGACTCATATATCTACTTAGGACAAGTACTCTAGTTAGGTAGGTCCAACTTCGAGAAAGAGGTCAACCGCCGAATCCAACTCGGTTGGGCAGCGTTCGGGAAACTACGCAATGTCTTTTCGTCCGACATACCTCAGTAAATTGAGTAGTGAGTCGCGTAATTTCGTGTTCTGGTACAGTGACTTTACTCATTTTGCGTCATGAGTGGACAGACGTTTTTCTATGAAAGCCGAAAGTCTGGCTTCAGCCATAGAGATTCTGACTAATAGTAACGACTGTCAAAGATCTACAAATATTCAGACAGACAGTTGGGACCTATTTGGCCGGGACCAACGGTTTTACGTGATTTCCGAGGCACGGAGGAAACTCGCTACGAAAGATGGTCACCCATCCACAGACCAACCTCGACAAGCGCGGCTTATTCACCTCCTTTTTTCGCAATTGTTTAAATATAAGGAAAATCCTGTGAAAGCATCGCTTTTTTAAGTAGTTGACTAGATGTGTATCTAAAATCGTATCAAATAATTTGATCTCGCTTGTAAATAGAAGTCCCGTCAAAATCGGCCCAGCCATTTCAGAGGTTAGCCATTACAAACAGACACTCCAATTTTATTTATAATTATATAGTATGTAGTATAGTATGTTATATGTACCTAGTATAGATTAGAAGGATTCATTAATAAAGAATAAAATTACAAATGAAGTAATCCGAAAAAAAAACGGAGTAAACGATAGCCTGCAGAGTTAGCAAAGTCACCGCCGCACCTTGTCTTGCCGAGGTTGGTCTGTGGATGGGTGACCATCTGTCATAGCGAGTTTCCTCCGTGCCTCGGAAAGCATGCAAATCCGTTGGTCCCGGCTGTCATTTGTAGATCTTTGACAGTCGTTACTTCTAATAAGAAGCTCAAGTCTGACAACCAGTCTTAGGTACCATAATTGTGATATCATATTACCCAGTTGATGGGTTGTGGAGATCCGATAGACAGTTGCTTCATTCAGCAGCATCTGGTTCGACTGGAAGCCGACCACAATACAGTTGAGAAAAGACAGGCAGATGATGAATCTCTTGCATCAATTTTGATTCCGTGCCCTTCTTGCAGCTCTGCCAACTGACATCGACGACCAAGTGATCGCCAAGCTGGATCCAGGTCCTCGCTACCAGTACGTGAGCACACCAAACGGAGCCGAGCTGGTGGACCTGTGGCTGAAGACTAGTGATCTACGTGCTTCTGCCAGGTTTAATCCTGATGAGAAGAACCAGTATCATCTCTTTACCAGGTTTGTGGAACCTCATTTGCATGACATGACCAATGTAATATCTGAACTTTAAAACAGACTGACCTCTGAGTTTGTTTCGGCTGTTTCTTCTCAGAGTATGAGAGTAGTCAGGTACGAAACACCGGCCTCATCTAGTGTTTTGACGTGCAAAAGTGTTTGCTAAAAGTAAAACCTATTTGCAAAATAAATATCATTTATCATTCCTTCACCATTTTTTCAATATCTTAACGAATATTTTAAAGCAGGGGTTTGGTTGGTTGAACGCGCTAAGCTCAGGAATGAATTCAAAAATTATTTTTTTGTTGGATAGTGAGGAAGGCTATCTAATAGGCTCATAACATCACGCAACGTACAAGAGCAGCGGGAGTGAAACTCGATCAACAACAGCTAGTTTCATTACCTACATAAAAGTTGGTGGATTCGTGTGTCTTGTTTATTACCAAGCTCGCAAGCTGGTAATGGTGGACAGAGTGGACTGTTGAACTCAATGTAAACACTAATAGGGTTGAAAATGAAACCACAATAATTGTGTTCTGATCTAAGGTATAATAATATATTTAATTAAAAAATGAGAAACCTCAACCAAATCAATGTAAGCAAACGATAGCGTGATCGTAATTCGACGACAACGCCATCTATCGAGCATCGGGTCAAACTTTTTGCACTTTCGTAAATTATAAGGTTTCGTTACAAACATGTAATAAATAGTTTTTACCTGACTACGGCAAAGCCAAAAGGAGGGTTATGATTTTGACCGGTATGTATGTTTGTATGTAATATGTTTGTTTGTTCCCTCATAACTTCTAAACTACTTATCATTACATGACAAATGAGGTGTCGTTAGAAGCGTCTCAGTTGTCCGCTGGTTATAGGGTAGGTGACGTGTCACCAAATTCAATATGGCGCCCTCTAGGGGATGCAGTCGCTTAAATTTTTTTTTTCGCACAGTATCGCCATGGGTATCAAATTAAAGGGCTTGATGTGCACATTTGAAATATATATTCATTGTATAGCTTTTACTAGCTACTTTGCCTGTTTCTAACAGTGTCAACATGGGTATCAAACGAAAAGGCTTCATGAGTACCTACATTTGAAATTCACTCGCTACTTTGCTTTTATTTTTATACTTATCAAATAATTAATAAAATAACCCCAAAATAGTGTAAATAAAAAATAAGTTTAAAATAACTAAAGCCCGACTACGAAAAAAACGCGAACTGAAAAGTATAAGTACCTACCTAAAACAAGAACAATATTTCTTTTTCTCTTAGGGAACTACACACATCAAAAGTGTCTAGGGATCAACATATATTTTTGCAATAACTTTTCTCCTGATTGATATTAATTAAAATGTTCTTTAAGGATTCATCAAATAAAGTGTTATCGTTTGTCACAGTAACGATAAACCAAGTCACCTTTGCATTCATAAAGAAATTTGCCATTTTCCTAATAAAGGGATTTTTGACATTTGAACCACTAACATTAAAGTTCGAAAAAAAGACTGAAATAACAGTTTTCTTTAAAATTTTATTGGGTAACTTAAACAATTAATAATCCGTGTTTCTACCGCGAACACTAACAACACAAGAACATCGGTTTGGCATACTCAAAATGAGTTCATCCAAATCACGCTGTGGAATGGCCGCCCATGTTCGTTGCAACAACAAAAAAAGGTCTTCTTGCGACTGGATACCCTCCATATTCGGCAGAGCTCTTCTCTGTAGCATATCCCATGCATGCTCAATCGGGTTCAAGTCTGGCGACTGAGCAGGCCAGGGCAGGACATTGATGTTAGCTGCGGCGAGAGTCTGTCTTACAACTCTTGCGGTGTGCGGTCGTGCATTATCATGCATTAACTGAAATAAGGGACCGATTTGCACTTGTAGAGGAACGATGACGTCTGATACAATCGCTGTTGGCGTCCAGGGGTTCTCCAGTGTCGTATACGTCTTGTATCCGGTCTCATACCAAAACGAGACTCATCAGAAAAGCACACGAAACGCCATTGTTCTTCTGCCCAATTTCTGTGTTCAAGAGCCCATTGATATCGAATCCTACGATTGTGCATTGCTATAGGTGGTACCCGTAGCGGTCTTCGGGAATGAAGGTTCACTTCATGCAAGCGGTTTCTGACTGTTTGGTCGCTAATTAAGTTCCCTGAAGAGTGATGAAGCCTCACGGCTAACATCATGGCGGTTATTGTTGGAGCTCTTCGAGTTAAGATTTGAATGTATCGGTCTTGTCTCCGTGTGGTGCAGCGATACCGTCCTCCATGGCGCTCAGCCACGGTACCAGTGCTTCGGTAACGTGTCCAAAGTCGACTGATAACACTCTGACTTGTATTCAGAGCTAAAGCCACAGTACGTTGCCGGGAACCAGCTTCTATCATTCCCACGGCTCTGAGCATTTCTTCCCTGCTTAAATGACGTCGCCGCTCCATAATAACGTTGGTTTTAATCAGTAGTAGGGAAACAGTAGCACTAATAATGTCTTCAATGCGTTGTATGTTTTTATAGGGAAAATATTGACAGCTGATTTTCATCTTTTACTCGAATTTGATTTACAGTTCCTGATTCAAATTATGAAATGCACCAAAAAGGATCCATATAAATTTATAAAATCATAAATTTATTACAAAGCCACATCTCAATCTCAAGAAATCCGCATAAAAATGCTTGATCCCTAGACACTTTTGATGTGTGTATTTAAAAAGATTAACATAATGACAGTGCCTTGTCAATTTATTTATGAAAATAATTATAATGTATGTTAGGAAAAATCTTCATCTTTTTAATAAAATAAGCGATAGACATAATTTTAATACTAGAAATAAAGATAAAATTGATCAACCTTATTATAGACTGTCCAAAGTCCAAAAATCTTTTATGGGGTTCTGTGTTAAATGTTATAATAAAATACCTAGCGAAATTTTAACTCTAAATGAAAGAAAGTTTAAAAGTCACATAAAAAATACACTTAGTAAACAAGCATATTATAAATTAGAAGATTATATCCAAGATAAAAATGTCTGGAAACATGCTGGTCCTGCTCCATAGTACAATGTAGGGCTTAAGCAGAATCAAGCTGGTTGATATTCGAATGCTCACACACTTCTTATATTTGTAAAATAGCTTTGATTGCAATATTTTGTTAAAATGTGAACACCATGTACCTTTTTGCTTTTTTTAATTCTTATTATTATTATTATTTTTTTTTTTTTTTTTTTTTTTTTAATATTTAGTCTATATTTTCAAGGTACATTGCTTCCACATTATATATTATTTCAAATGATGTTATAAAAAAATTGTAAAACATGTTTAAAAAGAGTAAGTATGGAGTTTCTTGCCCATTCTTCTCCATACAACCTACCTTTTTTTTTTTTTTTTTTTTTTAGCGTGGTAAAATCATCAAATGAGTCCTCCAACCCCGGGCAGGGCGGGAGGGACTGTCAGACTTCTACTGACTAAAATCCACGGTGTCCTTCATAGCCTGTTAAGTTCCGGGGTTACGGTAAGGGAATAATCCCGCGACCCCGGCAGGCTTTGGCCCTCTGAGAGGGGGGCCCCGTCATTATGCTGACGCTCTTTGAGGCGCGCGTGGGACACAACGCGCCGTCGACCCGGGCATGGTCCTTGGTCGGGCAGCGAGTTGCCCTTTACTCGCTGCCCGCATGCCCGCGCCTACGGTGGCCGGAGATCATCTAGCGACGTCCGTCGCCGTGGGCGCCTACCACTGCGGCTGGGGCGGAGGGAGGACGCTGTCCTCTCTCGCTCGCGGCCTGCCTCCTCCTTTACGAGCATTACTGCCTCGCAGAAGGAGCTGACCGCTTCCCACTCCGTCTCGCCCCGCAGCATGGCCGCAACCAATGCCGGGCGCGAGAGGTCTCCGCCTATCGCAGCCGTGAGGACACGTCGGTGCTCCGCCCAAGCTGGGCAGTCTTGCACCGTATGCTCCACCGTGTCCTCCGGGCGATCTTCGCAGTGGTGACACCCAGGCGTCTCCTCCTTTCGCATCAGACACAGGTACCTCCCGAAACTTCCGTGTCCGGTGAGGACCTGCGTCAAGCGGTAGGTCAGGACGCCGTGACTTCTCTCCAGCCACTCCTCAAAGAGGGGTCTTACCGCCGCAATTGCGGCGTGTCCGGCCTTCGGTCGCGACAGTCGTTCCTTCCATACTGCCCTGAGATCGCGCCGGAGGTCTTCGCGCCGCGCCTCGACTTCGCGAGGCAGCGGGGTCACGCCCCGGCGCTGCGCCTCCACGCGCCACTCATAGACGCGCTGGAGGGCAGTCGCCTCCAGATCCCAAGGCAGTAGTCCGGCAAGGAGGTTGGCCGACTCGCCGGCAATCGTGCGGTATCCCCGGATCATTCGGATAGCCATGACCCTCTGGCATGCGACCAGCTTCTGTGGTCGCGTCCGGATGCTCAGGGCCCACACAGGGGCCCCGTAGAGGGCCATGGACCGCACGACGCCAGCGTACAGCCTACGGCAGGAAGCGTTTGGCCCGCTGAGATTGGGCAGCAGTCGCCTGAGGGCGGCCGCTGTACTGTTCAGCTTTGGGGCCAAACTCAGGAAATGCTCCCTGAAGTTCCACCGGCTGTCGAGGACGAGTCCCAGGTACTTCATCGTCCCCTTGACGCCGATTGGAACTCCTTCCACCGTAATGCTGTAACTCGACTGTGGCGCGTTACGGCTGCCATGAAAACACATGGCCTCCGTCTTGTGCAGCGCCACGTCGAGTCCCAACCGCCGGATCCTATGGACGACTGTCGCGACCGCTTCCGTCGCCACGTCGGCCGCCGCCTGGTGCGACTCTCCCTGTGCAAGGACGAGCGTGTCGTCAGCGTAACAAATTACGCTGACGCCGTCAGGGAGGTCGCTGCGCAGCACCCAGTCGTATCCGATGTTCCACAAGGGCGGTCCCAGGACCGAACCCTGTGGAACACCGCACGACATTTCTCGCCGGTTCCACTCTCCCCGGTGACCGGGGTAGATGACGGCTCTGTCCGTCAGGTAGTCCTCGACTATTCGGCGGAGGTAGGTCGGCACCCGGTGATACCGGAGTGCCTCCCTGATGCAACTCCAGGGCAGGGTGTTGAAGGCATTGGTGATGTCCAGAGACACCGCCAAGACGACCCTGCCCCGGGCCACTGCATCCCCCGTCGTGAGGGCTCTCACGCGCATGATTGCGTCCACCGTCGAGCGCCCCCTGCGGAAGCCAAACTGGCTCTCCGACAGGTTCGGGCCCACTCGATTCAGGTGCCCGGCGAGGCGGTCTGCAATTACTCTCTCAAAGAGCTTGCCCACCTCGTCGAGCAGCACAATGGGCCGGAATGCGGACGGAGAGTCCGCAGGGCGCCCGGACTTCTGGATCAGGACCAGTTTCCCCGTCTTCCAAGGAAGCGGGAACCGGCCCCTCTCCAGGCACGCGCTTAAGAGCCCCCCTAGTCGAGGCCCGAGAGTCCCGAAGGCCAGGACCCAGGCTTTTCCTGGCAGGCCGTCGGGTCCTGGGGCAGTATTTTTGGCTTTGAGCCGTTGTACCGCCACTCTCAGGTCTACCTCGGTCACCTCTGGAGCGTCGTAGACATCGTCGTCGCTGTGGTCCGCGTTTGCGTCAGCTTCCTCCTCAGATTCCGTCGGAGACAGAGCCATGGGCGGGGGAGCATGGTCCCCTCGCGAAGGGAACAGGGCGCTCACCACGTCCTCCACGAACTGAGGCCGGAGACTCTGCGTCAACGGGGGAGCCCAGGGGCGGAGCTTTTCTCTCACCCACTTGTAGGGGCGGCCCCATGGGTCCCCGTCCAGAGTCCCCAGCATCTCCTCGCGGGCCAATTCCTTGGCCCGCCAGATCGCGTCGCGGAGGGCGGTCTTCGCTGCCCTGTAGCCCTCATGTAGCTCTGCCTCTACAGTCGCCGCATCCGGAGGTCGGGTGCGGCGCCTGCGGAATCTGGTGTACCGGCGGCGCGCAGCAACGCACGCTTCGCGCAGCGCTGCTAACTCGCTTGACCACCAGTACAGCTGACGCCGGGCGCGTCCTTGCCGGACCCGGGGCATGGCCACGTCGCAGATCTCCGACATGGCCTCCCGGAACCACTGAGCCTCGTCGTCAATGTCGGCAGGCCTGTCCGGTGGTGACACCCAGGCCTGCACGATCGAGGCTTCCAGGAATAGCTCCCGGTCCAGCTGCTTCAGCGCCCATCGCGGACCACTCAGGTTCCGTCCACTTGAGACCGGCACGTCTGAGGTCTGGGTGGAGACGTCGAACCGGATATACCGGTGGTCGGAATAGGTCTCCACTTCCTCCACAACGCGCCAGCCAGTGACGCGCGGTGACAGGCTGGGGGTGGCGAACGTAAGGTCCACCACCGACTCGCCCGTGTACCGCACGCACGTGGGGACGGAACCCCGGTTTTCGATCACCAGGCCATGCGCACGGGCCCAGCGCTCGAGCTTCCTGCCCCGCGAATAGTCCGTGTTCCGGGAACCCCAAGCCGGACTTTTGGCATTGAAGTCCCCCAGGACAAGCGCGGGGAGGGAACCGAGGGCGACGACGATGTCTCCCAGCTCCTCTAGGGAGTCGTGGAACTCGGCGATAGATCGGTTCGGGGAGAAGTAAACGCCTACCACGGCGATCTCCCCGAACCGGGCTGCGACAATCCCGTGCCCTCTCTCGACACGATCGAGGGGCGGGGTACCAGCGGCGGCCGACGAAATTAGGGTCACCGAGCCGTCCAGGTCCGCTACCCAGTCATTCCTGGGCAGGACAAAATACGGCTCGGCGACCACGGCGACGTTGATCAACCACTGCGCCATGCTCTGGAGCAAAAGATCCTGAGCAGCGGCGCAGTGGTTGATGTTCGCCTGGAGGAAGCGCAATGGAGACATTAATCTGAATCCATTGCGTCCTCCTCCAGGGCCCTCCTCGAGGGCGTGGCCACGGCGGCGGCGGCGGCGGCGGCGGCGGCGGTGGCGGCGGCGGCGGCGGCAGCAGGAGCTGCGGCGGCGGCGGCAGTAGCGGGGACAGCGGTGGCAGAGGGCCTACCTCTGCTCTTGGTCTTGGCGGGCGGGGCGCAGGACTTGCCCCCTGCCCGGTGTTCGGCCGGCTTACCAGCCGCCGCACATAGGAAACAGTGCGGCGGGGCATTACAAGAGCCGGCCTTGTGACCGGGCCGACCGCAGCGGAAGCAGTCGCCGCTGCGGTCCACCTCTGAAGTGCACTTGCATGCCGTGTGGTTACCCACTTGGCAGCGGAAGCACCTCAGAGGCCTGGGTTCCAGCAGTTTCACCTGCGCGGACACCCAGCCGACCAAGAGCCTTCGGCCCTCCCCAATCTTTTTAGCCGCGGACACGGGGCAGCTCACTGTCACCGACAGCAGCCCCGCGAAGTCCGGGCGAAGGGTGCCAGCCTTGATCTGGTCGCCAGGGCATTCCCCAACCCTGGCGACGGCGGCCACCACGTCCCCCTCCGTGATCGAGTCGTCCAGGCCCATTATGCGCAGATCTGCGCGCTTTACGGGCCTGGACACCCGAGCCTCCTCCGCATCTAAGGACGCTCTTAGCCGTTCGGCCAGAGCGTCAGCGGTCGAACCACTGGAGGCGCCGGGAATCGAAAGCAGTCTGGCCCCCGTCGCGGTGACTTGCACCCGGAGACCCCCGTCGATTCCCAGCTCTCGGAGGTTCACTGCCTCCTTCGCCTTCGCGAACACGTCGCGGTACGTCACGCCCCTCTTGACCGCGTCCGGCTGCAGTGTGATAACTACAGCCGCGGTCTTGGGGGCGCGGAGTTTCGCCGCGACGTTCCGTTTGCGCTGCTTCCTTCGCTGTCGCCGCCTTTGCTTTTTTGCGGCCCTGCTCTCTCCCGCCACCTGCCATTCGGCATCGGCTGGGGGAGGACGCGAGGGCTGCGTAGGCGGGACAGGTCGGGACGGCTGGCTCACCGCCGCCGCCGCCGGAGCTCCCTTCTTCTTCTTAGAGGCGGCCGAGCTCTGCTGGGCCGCCTTCACCTCCGCCGGTGCCGCCGCCGCCGGAGCCGCTCTTCCCGTGGCCTTTTTGGGCGGTGCCGGTTTCGCGTTAGCCGCGGCTCGCCTCTCCGGGGCTGGCCTGAGCGGCGCGGAGGCCGCTACGGCCGCGTAGGAGGAAGCGAGCGGGGGGCGCAAGACGCGGTTTTCCAGCGCTGTAAAGCGCTGGTTGAAGGCCGCTAGCTCCTGCCGCACCAGATTTAGGACAGCGTTACTGCTGTCTTCTGGTGGTGCGGGCTTCGCCGGCGGCTCTTTCTGCCGCGTCTGCGCCTGTGTCCGCGTCTGGGGCTGCGGTTGCGGCTGTGGGACCTCCTCCCGGCGCCCCTTCCGCAGCTCGGCCAGCTCCGCCTTAAGTTGAATGTTCTCCTTCCGGAGAACATCCATCGCCGCCGTAAGCTTCGCGACCTCCTCCCGCATTTTGGACATTTCGTCCGTTGAAGTCGATGCGGGCGGAGGCCGGCCGAGGCTATCCGCCGCCGCCGCCAAGATTTTGGCCGTGACCGCACTTATGGCCCGGTCTTTGGTGGCCCTTTTCCCCGGCTGCTTGTTGGTGAGGGTGCGGAGTGCGTCCTCCACCGTCTTTTCAAGGGAGGGCTCAGTCGTGAGCCCTCTACCTCCAGTCCTGCCTCGGCCTTTACCCCGAACACTTGTCGGGATCTTGGGGCCCGAGGGAGGACCCTCCTCAGACGAGGATAGCACTTGTCGGGAGCGCTTGAGGAACTCGGTCCTCCTATTGGCGCTCCCCTCGCTCCTCCTCGTTGCGCTCCCAGAGCCTACGCTCTGGAAGCTCGTGGCGTCTGATCCCGAGTCGGAGTCCGACTCGAGCACCAGCGCCCCCTCCCTCCTCGGAGCGGCACTCTGTGCCCGCTCGACCTTCGGTGCCTGTGAATCGGACGTACTGGACAAGTCCAGTGACTCCTCCTCACGGGCACGTGAGCCTCCCTGGCTCAATGCGGCGACTGCCGGAGCGAAAATAGGAAAAAAGTGGTTGTTGCCCCCCCCAGAATACGGTGGGGCAGCCCGGACGTGTCCGGAGCGGGATTCTCCAACTGCGGAGCAGCTGGTACCCGCCTGGGGTAGCGATTCTTTCAGCAACTTTTTGTCCATGGTTTTTTTTTTCACTTTTTTAAAGAGGTGAGTTCCTCTATAACCTATCCCCGAATTTCCCTCCCCAGTTCACTTCGCGGTTACGTCTATAGACTAGACGCGTACCGGAAGCGAACATTTCCCCCCCCTGACCCAGTCTCAGACGACTGGGCCCGCGCCGCCTGAAAGCTCGAGCTAACTGCTCGATCCTCCAGGCGGCGCGCCTTTCCCCGGTGTATCCCTCTTAGTTTGTAAGCCCCACCACGACGGCAACGTGGAGATACGACGGTGGGGATACAACCTACCTTAGCGAATGGGTGTAGAATCATTCCCATCCCATCCCTTTCCTTAATTTTAATATTCGACGTTTAAAAGTGCCTCACTGATGGCCTATTTAAAATAAATGATTTGACTTTGACTTTGACTTTGACTTTGACTTTATTCATTTGACCGATATTGTGCTAGCCGTGGTCGTGTGCACCCTGCGGTTGTTTCACTTCACACAATCTTCACTAGGTAGGTGGCACACGACCACGGCTAGCACAATATCGGTCAAATGAATATTGTTCTTGTTTTATAATAATAATAATAATAATAATAATGTTTATTTGCATGAAATATGGTACAATAGGTCTTAAAGTTAAAAAGTTCAACATATTCCGCTTACTATTATTCAGCATGCAAATATTTTTTAAATATTGGTTAGAGATGAGATACAGCATTACTCATCTTTACTTTTAGTACAACAGTATAGTGATAATAATCGATAGTTTTAAAGAGATTTTAACCTAATTAGGTTTACCTAATAATTATAATTATACCTAAATAAATGCATTAATTTAACATTAACAACTGCAGAATGCAGTTTAAAATATATATACTTATAACAGTTGCAACATAACACTGAACACAATAATTCTAGTACACTAGAGAATTAGGTACGATTTGGGTTATATTCTAAGAACTCATTTAGGGTATAGAATGTATTATTAAGCAGCCATCTCTTTAGGCGTATTTTAAAACAGTTAAAAGGGAGTTCTCTTATTTGTTTTGGTATGCTGTTGTAGACTTTGACAGACATACTATAGCAGTTATTTTGAAAAAGTCTGCTTCTGCATCTTGTGACTGCAAGCCGAGTTGGATCTCGTGAGAGGAATCGTTTATTTTCTACGGCTTTCGTATAAAGAGCTGCGTGTTTTCTAACAAATATTCCTACTTCTAGGATGTAGAGACTTGTGAGAGTAAGCAGACCTAATTTTTTAAACAGAGGTCTACATGTTTCAAGCGGCCCAACACCACAGATGGCTCTTACGCATTTCTTTTGGGTTATAAAAACTTTTTTGGAAAAGGACGAGTTACCCCATATGAGCAGACCGTATCTCATAATGGACCCAACATAGCCATGGTATGCGGCCAAGGCTGTTTTTACGCATGACAATTTTCTGAGCCTTTTTAATGCGAAAACGAATTTATTTAGATTGGAACAGATGCGATCTGTGTGTGCTTTCCAGTTGCAATGTCTATCTAAGGTTATACCTAGGAACTTAGTGTCAACGACTTCTTCGATTTTTATGCTGTTATAATGCAGGTCTAAAGGTAAGGTGGAGGTATTGTTGTAATTTGAAAATTGAAGAATTTTAGTCTTAGAAATATTAGCTGTAAGGTTATTGTCTTTTAGCCAGTTCATTATTGCATCTATGGTGTTTCTTAGAGAATCTTCGTACTTTGTGTTAGGTTCGTCTGGTACGATAACAGATATATCGTCCGCAAATAGGATACAGTGGTGTGTCGTAACTTTAGGAATATCATTTATATAAATCAGGAATAAAAGAGGACCTAACACACTGCCCTGAGGAACGCCAAAGTTGTTTGATTCAAAGGTAGACCTTGATGGGGTAGAAACAAGATTGTTATTTAGCTGATTAATTTCGACGCATTGTTTTCTGTTAGATAAATAGCTTTTAATCCAATCTAGTGCTTTGCCACGGATACCATATAGTTCGCATTTTTTCAATAAAACTTTGTGATCCACGAAATCGAACGCTTTGCTCATATCAAAAAAGATAGCAGCAACTCGATTGCGTTTATCTATATTTTGTGTTATTTTTTGAATTAGGGAGAAAGCTGCTAGTGTTGTTGATTTTTCTTTTTGGAAGCCATTTTGGTTTTTCGTTATAACATTAAATTTATTGAAGAAATTTGATAGACGGGAGTGCATGATTTTTTCAAAGATTTTTGACAGAATTGGAATTAAAGTGATAGGTCTGTAGTTATTCATATCTTGTTTAGAATTTCTCTTATGGAAAGGTTTTACTATTGATAGTTTTAGGTTTTCCGGGAAGCATCCTTGAGAAAACGATAAATTTATTAGATGGCTTAAAATGTCTGACAGTTCTTTGCTGCATTTTTTAAGTATACCTGTGGAGATACAGTCATAACCAACAGCTTTTGTATCGTTTAATGAATTTATTACTTTTGTAACTTCATCATGTGATGTTGGTCTTAAGTAAATGGTTGAGCTTAATGAATTTATTAATTTGTAATTAGGAGTAGTAGGATTTTCTTTATTTGTCATAGATATGAAAAAGTTATTGAAGGCTGTTGCAATTTGCATTGGGCAAACGACGTTTTTGTTATTGCAATCTATCGATTTTATAGTTTCGAATGTTTTCATGTTATCAGTTTTATTTTTAATGATGTCCCAAGTTGCTTTACACTTGCTTTTAGCATTTATTACGTGCTTATTATTGTTTTGTTTTTTCGAATCAGTTATACACTTTTTAAATATTTTATCATACTTTAGGTAGGCTTCCTTGTTACCTTTTGAGTTTTTTTTATTGTAATATTGGTATCGCATTTTTCTTTTATGAATGGATGAGATTTTTAAACCTTTTGTGATCCACTTGGGAGCATTAGTGTTTGCGTTTATTTTTACCTTATTTATCGGGAAACAAAGATTGTAGTATAGTTGTAATGTTTCATGAAATATATTAAAAGCTTTATTGAAATTTTCTTCTTCAAGAACATCAGTCCAAGATAGTTCAGACATGACCTCTTTAAACTTAAGAACATTTTCTATGCTAAAGTCCCTTCTCATTTCATACCAGAAAGGTAGTTTTTGTTCTTGGGTACTAGAGAAAGATAAGGTTTGACCAGTGTTGTGGTCAGATAGAAAGAGTGGGTGAACTGCACTTTGTGCATTTTTGATGTTGCTAAAAATATGATCTATGCATGATTCTTTACGAGTTGGTGTGTTGATGTGTAATTGTAAGTTATTATTCAGACAAATACCTTTTAAATCTTCTGCAAACTGACTTGGCTTAAGTGTATCAATGTTTATATCACCCGCTATAATAATTTTTTTATTACGGTGTGATGTTAGTTTATGTAGCATAATATTTAATTTATTTAAGAAAGTTTTTGTGTTCGAGTTTGGTATCCTATACAAACAAATAATTATACATTTCATGGATGGAATTTCGATTCCGCAACATTCAAATTATTTTTCAGTAGCCATACTTTCGCAAATCTTTAATTGTTCAAAAGCAATTGATTTTCGAGTTAATATGCAAGCACCACCGCGTTTTACATTTTTTCTTGAAAAATTATTTGCTAAATTATAGTCTTTTAAATAAATGTTTTGTTCGTCACCTGATTTTATAAATGTTTCGGTGAGACATATAATATCTATGGAGGTTCCGTTTTCTTGGAAATTATTAAGACATAGTTCTAATTGTTCTTGCTTGTTTAACAAACCTGCAATATTTTGATGGAATAGAGTAGTGTTACATGGTGAGGTCTCGAAAAAATTTTTTATTTGGAGAATTAATATTCTTTTTTATTTTTGGAAAGTAATATGGTATCGTGCCCTTAATTGGAATAGCTCTTTGAATATTGTGTGAAATAGTTACTTGAGAAGTTTTGGTAATCTTGTTTATATTGAGTGGTTCTGTGTAAGTGTCAGAGACCGTTGTTAAAATCATAGGATTTTTGAATGATAAAAAGTTAGAGTTGTAGTAGATCGTGTCAATTAACAAATTAATCTTTTTACAGGTGTCTATTATGTAACTTTTTCTGCTATAGTAATGTCTGCCAATTTCTAAAAATGTACAATTATCAAAGTTTTGCGACATGTTTTTTAGCAATCTATTTAGTAACACTTCATTCAAATGCCTATTATGCAAAATATTTAAAATGATAACATTTGTATTTTTAGTACATTTTAAAAAAGACGCTAATTCTATTACAATTCTGTTCGGATTACTGTCACTTTCACCGATACACAAAACTAAAAAGTTTTCTTTACAGTCACTTAGCTTATAATTTTGTGATAGGATACAATCAGTCGTCGCAAAGGGTTTTATCAGAGAAGTAATATCATATTTTTGATAATTAGAGTTGCTTCTGGAGTGTATTAGTGCCGAAGCCAAATCGGAACATTGTTGCCCACCTAGTATTTGAATTTTTGGTCTTCGATCCGAAATTTTCGAGCACGTGCTGCCATCTATTGGATTTTGTTGAAAAAATGGTTTCTTATTGATTAACACGCTAGCGCCATCTAGGTGATCTGTACTTGTTGAAATTGGTTTAGTAGCGGCCTCGGTAGTATGCGAGTGTGGGCTACTATTCGGTGACATATTAGCGCCATCTTCTTTTCGGGTTAAATTTTTGGAGTTTTTGTACGACGAAATAAGTGAATGGTTTATACTTTTCAGTGCGCGTTTTTTTCGTAGTCGGGTTTTAGTTATTTTAAACTTATTTTTTATTTTAGCATTCAAGACTAACAGTGGTTACAAGGGGATTGTAGGATAAACAAAGAAATAATAAAATTGTATTTTTTAAATTTCCAATCATCAGATCAAACCCGTCAGTCAGCCAGCCGATTCCGTTGGGCGCCAACAACGTCCTGAAGACGTCCAACTTCGATCCTAACAAGAAGACCGTGTTCCTTGTGCATGGATTTAAGAACGATCATCTGTCACAGTTCAACGTCAATATGGTTCATGGTGAGAGACTTTTTTATTTAGCAATAGGCACGCGTTAGCCCATTATTCTCTCCTGATGGTTAGCGAATGAGTGATGCACGCTCGACTAGAAGTAACATTTACACTCTTGACTTAAAAAGAAACGCAGAGTCTGAGAGAGCAGAACATCATCTGCCTGCCTTTTCCCAACTATATTGTGGTCTGCTTCCAGTCGAACCAGATGCAGCTGAATATCAGTATTTTACATGGAGCGACTGACTATCGGACCTCCATAACACAGTTATAACTGGGTAATACGTACTTCATTTTAAGACTGCTTGCCAGTCTTGTGAGCTTTTGACAAACAGTAACGACTGTCAAAGATTACTTTCATCCAGGATTAATTCACCGTCAACCATTTTATATCGTCGCTTACCGTTTTTTTTTTCTTTACTTGAATATCATCAACTGAGTCGCCCAGGGCTGAACGAGAGGGACTGTCAGACTCGTGCTGAGTAAAATGCACGGTATCCTTCAGTAACCCTTTACGTTCCGGGGTCAGGGTTCCCTGATAGGACATCCCGCGACCCCGGCAGGCTTTGGCCCTCTAATAGGGCCCCGTCAGATTACTGATAACTCTATGAGGCGCGCGTGGAACACAACGCGAAGGTGAGATAGTGGTGAAAAGCGTGCATATCATCATATCAAGAGATATAAATAAAGATTATCATTATTATATCGTCATATCGTGTTTTAATAAATAAATATCTGGTTGACCGAGCTTCGCTCGGTTTTTTGTTTTTGGCCCTCATCGGTCATGGCGTTATAGATGGCGCTTCTTAAAACGCGGTTTTTAAAATGTCTATATCTTGGGAACCGAGCTTTTCTCGAACCTGGGACCTTGATAAATCGATTCCTTGAGCCGAAAAACCCCTAATCTGTAACTTTCATGAAAATCCTTGGAGCCGTTTCCAAGATCCTGATTATATATAAATAAATATACAAGAATTGCTCGTTTAAAGATATTAGATTACTTTGGAAAATACCTTCCAATGTTTTTCTTAACAACAATCTACTAGATATGAAATTAAAGATTCGTATCTTTTAACGATGTCCAATGTTTGTATATCATATCACTAAGAGTTCGATAATCCATAGTGACTATCAGAAAGGCCATCAAAGTATAATACCCTTTTTTATCGTAGTAAAATAATCAAATGAGTCCTCTCACTCAGATGAGACGGGACTGTCAAACTTGTACTGACTAAAATCCACGGTGCCTTTCAATAGCCCTTTACGTTCCATGGTCAGGTAAGGCCCGCGCCTACGTTGGCCGAAAATCGTCGCGCGACGTCCGTTGCCAAGGACGTCGTGGATGCAGTCCTCTCTCTCACGAGTCCCACCTCCTCCTCCGATAGCATGACTGCTTCGCAGAAGGAGGCAACCGCTTCCCATTCCGTCTCACCCCGCAGCATGACTTCGACCAATGCCGGGCGCTAGAGGTCGCCGCCTATCGCCTCCATGAGGACACGGTGTTGCTCTGCCCAAGCGGGGGCAGTCCTGCACCGTATTCTCCATCGTATTCTCCAAGCGGTCCACCTTGTGGGAGATCTACCTACGCTGCCTCTTCCAATTCGTGGTTGCCACTTGAGAACATTTCTTCTCCATTACAAGAGCATATTGGGGATTAAAACCATGTTTTTCTTCTTCCAGCTTATCCTATTGCTGAGGATGTAAACCTTATCATGGTTGATTGGAGTGTGGGTGCTGGAGGAACCTATGCCTCCTCCCTCATCAATGTCATCAAATCTGGTAAGTTTTTTTTTTTAAAACGTTGCCCCACATTGTGTTTTTACCCCGGAACGACGGACGGGGCGTCAAACGTAACTCGATCGGTACAATTTTACAAGCGTTATGACGTCACAAGGCTCCATTCCCGAATTTAAAAGCGTTCATTGATTTAAAAAAAAAGTATTTATGCAGTAATATACCCTGATTAACTCCTTCCCAGGCGAACACGTAGCCAAATACATCACCTGGTTGAACTCTGCGAGCGGCGCCAGGCTGGATAACTACCACATCGTTGGCCACAGTCTTGGGGGTCATAAAGTTGGTATCATCGGCAGACAACTGGGAGGACAAGTGCCTTATATCACCAGTAAGTATATCGCGGAATCTACATAAAGTAGATATCATTCATCATCATCAGCCGGAAGACGTCCACTGCACATAGGCCTTCTGTACATAAGCCTCCCTCTTAGACCGCCACGCCGAACAATTCGCCACTTGCATCCATCGGTTGCCCGCAACCCTCACGATGTCGTCGGTCCACTTAGTGGGAGGCCTGCCTACGGTCCGTGGTCGCCATGAGAGAACTTTTCTTCCCCATCGGTTATCAGTTCTACGAGCGATGTGGCCTGCCCATTGCCAGTTCAACTTTGAAAATTATTATGAGCTATGGCGGTGACTCACATTAATTAAGCTTATATACCTATGTCTACGCGTAGAAACTTCGAAATAATTGTAAGTTAATTTTCCGATTTTTCTCCTTAGGCCTAGACCCCGCCCTTCCCGGTTGGGTGATCAACCCCTCAAGCTTCAAATCAACGGACGCCCTCTACACTGAAGTGATCCATACAAACGGAGGGGTCTTTGGCAAGATCGCGTCGATGGGAGATGTGGACTTCTATCCCAATGGTGGAAGGAAGATGCCTGGTTGTGGGAATAATGATTGTAGTCATCATCGGTGAGTTTGTTTTGCATTACGACTTCAAATAAAGGATTCTATGTTCAACGTAGAGCGTTTGTAATTTTAATGATAGTACCTTTGTTCAATAGCATCAACAGCTGACTGGACTTCTCTGCAAGTGTGTGTGTGAACATATATATTTTTTCCTACTCCTCCACTATTCTTTTCTGATTCATTTCGTTGCAGGATCTAAGACAGGTAAATTCATTCCCCGGGACACGTCAAGCTTCATTGTCTCGGCGCTTTTCTGGTGGTTGCCATTGTTGATTCTGGCTTTCAGGAGTTGCAGTGGTTGGGAATAGTGTGGTGGGTTTGTCCCAAAAAAAAGTGTGTGTGTGTTACCTAATAGCTTTAACTTTGGGGACAAGAGTGAATAGTTTACATCTAGGCAAGTGTGGTTCAACATCGACCACGTTATTGCTAACGCAACAATGAGCGTATTGATAAAAAAGTGGATCAAATTTATTTGAAGCCCTTACTCCTGTGGCTATTGTCACCATGTCACAATTTGCTGATAGGATCCCAGGAAAACTACTGGGAAATTATATTTTGGAAAAACCTATAGTACTTTTACCAATAGTACTTTTTGCCTGACCCAGGAACCCCACGCTCAGCAGTCGTACTGCGACCACGAGACCAACGCAACGGGGCAGTCAACAGGAAATATAACCAGAACCTTGTTACCTGTAATAATGTTGTTTTTGAATACATTTTCAGAGCTGTATACTACATGGCGGAATCGCTGATGTCCGGAGGTTTCACTGGGAAACGATGTGAATCCTTGCTATTAGCTTTAACAAGGAACTGCGAATCAACTGACACATTGAAGATGGGTGGTACTACGCCCAAACGCGGGTAAGTTGATGAACTTCGAATTTTTTTAATTTAGCAGTTCAATGGATAAAGTAAGGAATGAGTTTATAAGGGGAAGTTTGAAAGTGGCGCCTGTTACAGAAAAAATAAAAGGGAATCGTCTATCTCGGTATGGACATGTGATGAGGAGGGCACTCATCATCATGACACTCATGTGACTGAGAGAGTGATGAGTATGAATGTTGATGGATGGAGAGGAAGAGGAAGGCCAAAGAAAAGATGGAATGGATCGTCTAAGGAATGATATGAAAGAAAAAGGAGTAAATGATACTGTGACGTCTGATAGGGGAGAATGGAAGAAGAAAACGTGTTGCGATGACCACAAGTAGAATGAGAGGCAAAACGATGGTGAGTTCCTATGATTAGCGCGTTCAGTCACGCCGGATCCACACGTTGGCCGTGTTTGCCGAACAGAAGGAGACGGCGTTATACTAAGAAACGAGATAGAATTATTTTCGTCTTGCTTTCTGGTATAGCGCCGTCTCCTTCTGTTCGGCAAACACGGCCAACGTGTAGATCCGGCGTCAAAGAAACAACCTCTTCAGAAGTTTAGAGCTCTGATGGTAAGCGAAGATGTGGTCAACGGTGAAGCACGCTTGCCTAGAAGTAACCTGTTCACTCTTGACTTCCTAAAACCGTTGGCCCCAACGACTATATATTACTAGACTCCGCATACACGATCTAAGGAACAATAGTTATTTGTTATGCAAGGCTGCAAAGTTGATTTTTGGCGCGAGTACTTGAATTGAAAACTGAGCGAGCGAAGGATTCTAAGATTGAACCGCGAGAGAAACGAGCGGTTCAAATATAGAATCCTGAGCGATGCGAAGTTTTCAAAGGTACGAGACGCAGAAAAACTTTGCTGCCGAGTGCAACACACAACTTTTCACCTCACACAGCGAGGAAATGAAGTGGGGGCATTGACCTATACAGGGGGCGGCTCGCCTGGCAGTGTAGAAAACAATTGAATACAAGACGTGTTCGAATTTTAAACAACACTTTGTGCTCTAGAGCACAAAATGGAGTTTTGCGCTCAGATTTTGAATGAGAAATAGAATCTTTCCGAGCGTGTGAGGTGAAAAAACTATTCTGTCACCTCGCTGAGGTACTACGTTAGCGAGGGGGACGGGGTACTGCGTTGTGATTAGCTAACTCAAGGTCTGTTCTGTCTCAACGTATGTTTACGGCTCATAGGAGTGGTCGAAATGAGACGAATATAAGACTTTTTTGCCTAATGTGTTGACAGACATCGGTCGCCTGTTATTAGGAGTCTAGTATTATATCGTCGTTGGTTGCCCCACACTAGGAATATCTCCCTGTATCGTGGGTTCGTTTACAAACATATAAACTCACATACACAAACACCCGGACCCGGAACAACTACTTGTAGATCATACAAATTATTGTTCCGTGCGGGAATCGAATCTGCGACATGATGCGCGAGAGACGCAAGCGTGACTGCTGGGCGAGTACTGGGATCAATTGCCAGCTCGGGCAAAAATGGTTTATAAAATTTTCTTAGACTCTTATGCAGGTCGCGGGATTTATCTCATTACCGTGACCCCGGAACATAAAGGGCTATTGAAGGACACCGTTAGTCAGTACGAGTCTGACAGCCCCTCCCGCCCTGCCCGGGGTGGGAGGACTCATTTGATGATTTTACCACGCTAAAAAAAAGTCTGATATGTAAAAAAAATTAGGTTACTCCGCTAATTTTGAACTGATTACAATTTTTTTTTCACCTCACCCGCTCGGAAAGATTCTATTTCTCATTCAAAATCTGAGCGCAAAACTCCATTTTGTGCTCTAGAGCACAAAGTGTTGTTTAAAATTCGAACACGTCTTGTATTCAATTGTTTTCTACACTGGCAGGCGAGCCGCCCCCACTTCATTTCCTCGCTGTGTGAGGTGAAAAGTTGTGTGTTGCACTCGGCAGCAAAGTTTTTCTGCGTCTCGTACCTTTGAAAACTTCGCATTGCTCAGGATTCTATATTTGAACCGCTCGTTTCTCTCGCGGTTCAATCTTAGAATCCTTCGCTCGCTCAGTTTTCAATTCAAGTACTCGCGCCAAGAATCAACTTTGCAGCCTTGCATAACAAATAACTATTTCTTTTTCCAGATCTACTGGAATATATTTTCTAGAAACCAACCCAGGACCACCATTCTCCAAAGGTTAAGACATGTTTTAAAAAGATCTTTTATTACTACCTATTTATTAAACTAACTTATTTTAAAGAATTTTGTTTTATTTTTTCTTTACCTCGAGTAAGTACATAAGTAAACCTTGTGGGTCACAGGACTGCATCATGAGGTAAACGAGACCCTGAAACGTTAAGGCCTTTTTTTGGGACAAACCCACCACTCTATTCCCAAACCACTGCAACTCCTGTGCGCCAGAGTCAACAGTGGCAACCACCAGAAAAAGAGGAGGTTCTCAATTCGGTCGGTATTTTTTTTATGTATGTACACCGATTACTCCAAGGTTTCTAGTCCGATTAGTGTGATTCTTTTTTTGTTCGATGCAGTATACTTGCCATTTGGTCCCACAAAAATTTCATCCAATTTGGTTCAGTACTTTTTATTTTGTGAGCATTTTTTTGATTTCCCCTATGTCGATGATGTGATGATCTTTATTTTTTGTGTGTTTGTTACGCGATTACTCCGCCAATTGTCGACCGATTTTCAAAATTCTTTTTTTAGGCAGTACAAGTCTGAGAGTATGGGTTGGGAGGACTCATTTGATGAATTTACTTTTCTAACCGACTGTTTTTGAGATTCGTCGACAAATTAGCGACTACAGCTGTTGTTGTGAAGGTCAGATGGGCAGTCGCTCCATGTAAAATACAGATATTCAGCTGAATCCTCTTATTTCAAAAAATTTAGTACAATAGCATAATAAGCCTGTAATGTTCCCACAGCTGGGACACAGGCCTCCTCTCTGTGAGAGGGAGTGGGTCATAATCCACCACGCGGGCCCAGTGCGGGTTGTTTTAAAAGCTTACAAAAGAAAATAAAACCAGAAAAAATCCTTGTAAATTGAGTTTTATTAATTTTGTCTTTGTATAAAAAGTTCTTAGATATAAATTATTGCTAAATTACATAGTTATTATGGCAATTCATTTATCATCAGTTCTTTAAATAACGATCCTGCGTTACCTAACAAAGGTGTTATGGAAAAATTACTTTAAAATACATAGGCATAAAGTTCAGTTTTCACTACAATTTAGGGAGCTTCCACATGACGCGATGCGACGCAAGTGAAAATCAACCTTGCCACTAAGAAATAAAGATGCAATTCGATTGACTTGACGTTGTCATGGACATCGTGTTTTGTTTTTCATCTATTCATAGATAGCAACGTGTTTTATGTCTTATGTCATAGTGGTAAAGTGGATTTTCACTTGTAGTTGGAATTCGTTCGAATCGCGTTGTATTGCGTCGTATCGCGCCATGAGTAAAGTCCCTTAGTCAGAAGCTCTAATAAAAGTCTGACAACCAGTCTTACCATGGAGTATCGTATTACCCAGTTACTGTGTTGTGGAGGTCCGATAGTCAGTCGCTCCATGTAAAATACTGATATTCAGCTGCATCTGGTTCGACTGGAAGCAGACCACAATATAGTTGGGAAAAGGTAGGCAGATGATGAAGTCTTACAGCGAATTTTTTTTAGACTATATTTTGAGTAATTCCTAGCGGTTGTATGTGAACTATGTTTATATTCCCACTGATGTTCTGTTGGAAGTATTGCATCCGGTTCGCCAGTTCGATTCCTGGGTAAGGCTCTTCTTTCTTCACTGGTGGGACGGCGCGGGGTGACTGTGAAATAAAGATGTTTATGTCAAAAAAAAATTGAGAGCAAAATTCATTATAGTTTGTCAATAAATGGTGGGAGAGAGATAGAAGGCCAAACGCCTACCAGGGTTGCGGAACTGCATGTTCCAACGGTACCCGAGACTGATATGATAGGTAATAAAAATATTGCCAATATTTATCGATCATTTTATTATACACCCCATCACTACAAGCTTCTGCGCCGTAGTTGCTCTAATGGGAATAGATTTGAATAATTATATTTTCGTTCCCGATTGAGCAACTAGTCAAAATAGACAAATTGCTCAAGCGGGAATAAAAAGTTGCTCTAAAAAAAGGTGCTCTGAAAATAGTTGCTCAAATGGGAATACCCCATTTTGTTTGACTATTGAGTACGTGCACGACATCAGCGCCACCTAGCGTTCGCAACTTTAGGGGCTCTGACCGTTCTAATTGAAATCAGATTCTTTAACAAATCACTTGGTTTTTGATTCCATGGCGATTCATTGGCACTGAACAAAATTAAATAAGCATAGGCAAACTGTATTCTATAAGAAATATATCAATTAAAGGATTAAAATTAGGGTTATGATGTTATTCACTTTTTCTCTTCACGGCAGCTAACCATCTCCTGCATTGCTCATCTTTCCAAGAACCGCTTGGGAATCAATAAAACTTAAATTTACTATTTCTGCTAGTATTCTTGCAGTTTACAACACAACAACTATTTTTTCCAGCGGAAAAATGCGATTATAAAAAATTACGTCCAGACGACAGAGCTGAATGTCAGAACCGTCGTATTCCGACTGCGCCCCAACACCTGCCGTTGAAGAAACTACGATATCACGTCAGATATTCATTGAAATCAAATGATGTCAAGGGCATTTTGTTTAAAATTAAATGCTTGTAATGATTAACGCATTTTTTTGGATATTGATTAATACTATATTCATTAAAACATTGTCGCAAGAAATGTATTATTTTAAAACCAATTTGATTTCCAAAAGAAAGGTTATGGTGAGTTAATCTTAAAAGATAGACATATGCTGTCGCGAACTTTATTTTAGAACGTTTCATGAGGAACAATTCCGTCATACATCATTTTTGCGTAATATAAACCGTTTACGCAGCGTACGCAAGGGAAGCTCTCAAGAAGAATTTCCCGATTTGACAACATTTTTCATTGCTGCTCTGCTCCTATTGGTCATAGCGTGATGCTAAATAGGCTATAGCCTTCCTCGATAAATGAACTATCTAACACAAAAAGAATTATTCAATTCGAACCAGAAGTTCCTGGGATTAGCGCGTTTTTAGCAGTTGGCAAAACTGAATGTCCTCTGAGATAATCCCCCATTAGTTCTACTATTCGCCACCATGAGCGCTGCAATCGAATAGTACTATTCCCACCGCCGTCGTGCACGTTCTCAATAAAGTAATAGGGACTGAAAAAATCTAATAAGTATCTAATTTTTTGTTTACATATCAAAAGAAAAAATATGTGTCGAATATTATTTGATAATCTATCTTTCGGACTAATCAATATTTTTTGAGTAAAATAGCGTATTGTGTGGGTGTTGTGTTAAAAAAGCGAATGGGTGTATTGTAGGGAGTGCGAGGGTTATAATTTTGGAAGTATGGGGTGTATAGTTAGATGTGTCTGTGACGTTTTTAGGTGTGTTCTGTGTTGGGTTCTTATGCAGCGAATGTGTGGGTGTAATGTTAAGTGAATGGGTATATTGTAGGGTGTAGGGTTGTGTATGTAATCTTAGTTTTCTTATTGTTCTCATGCGTCATCTTCATATGCTTGTATATGCTATTTTTCTACATAAACGTGGCAGGACACAGCTTGCACTTCTTTACCTAGCTGGGTGTAATATATGGTGTGTGGGGGTGTAATGTAGGGTGTGTGGGGGTGTAATACAGGCTGTGTGAGGGTGTAATTTAGGGGGTGTGGGGGTGTAATATAGTGTATGGGGGTGTAACGTAGGGTGTGTGGGGTGTAATGTAGGGTGTGTGGGGTTGTAATGTAGGGTGTGGAGGTGTAATTCCGGTGTGTGGGGGTGTAATGTAGGGTATGTGGGGGTGTAATATAGGGCGTGTGGGAGAAGTAATGTAGGGTGTATCGAGGTTGTAGTTTAGGGTGTGTGGGGGTATAATGTAAGGTGTTTGGGGGTGTAATATAGGGTGTGTGGGGTGTAGAGGCATTAGTGTAGGGTGTATGGGGGTTATTGTGTAGGGTAATTGGCCTTACCTTAGTCTTCTTATTATTCTCATGCATCATCTTCATGTGCTTGTATATGCTCGTCTGCCACATGAACGTCGCTGGACATAGCTTGCATTTGTACACCTTGCTGTGAGATCGCTTTGTGTGCATCGCCCACACGTGGCCTTTTAGACGTTTCACTGTCTGATAGAGAAATAAATTATATGATGATAAGAAATACGACTGAAATATGTCTGATGTTTAGTGATGATGTGGGTCAACGGTGAAGTACGCTTGCCTAGAAGTAATTTATTCACTCTTGACTTAAAAACCAGCTTAAGGCGCCTAATTCTCTAAATAGCCCAAGCAACATGCTCACGTGATAAATGACGATAAACTGACGTCATCTTTGAAACAATGACGTCCTTCGCCATATATGACGTCATCAAGTAACGTGATTCGGAGCTATATGTCGTCGTTTGCTTTTTAAGACGTCATCAAGTAACGTGATTCGGAGCTATATGTCGTCGTTTGCTTTTTAAGACGTCATCAAGTAACGTGATTCGGAGCTATATGTCGTCGTTTGCTTTTTAAGACGTCATCAAGTAACGTGATTCGGAGCTATACATCGTCTTTCGCCTTATAAAACGTCATCACATGACGTTAACCTGCGCTGTGTATCGTCATTCACCCTAAATAACTTCAACAAAAGATTTATTGGCTTTATCGCAATGGGGATGGTGACTGTCAAGTCAAATCAGTGCCTTTGTGCCTTTTTAGGGTTCCGTAGTCAACAAGGAACCCTTATAGTTTCGCCATGTCCGTCCGTCCGTCCGTCCGTCTGTCCGCAGTTTAGCTCAGAGACGCACAGTACTAGAGAGCTGTAATTTGGTGTAAATATACGGATTTGTTGTGCCGAAAAAGTGGTAAAATAAAATCTCGTAAAATATTTTTTTTTAGGGTACCTCCTGTACACGTAAAGAGGGGATGTTTTTTTTTTTCTCGCGTACCCCTTAGTGTGGGGTATTATTAAATAGGTCTTTAAAAAATATTGATAGTTTCCATTAACAATTTTTTG
Source organism: Agrotis clavis (assembly GCA_954870645.1). NCBI lineage: Eukaryota > Metazoa > Arthropoda > Insecta > Lepidoptera > Noctuidae > Agrotis > Agrotis clavis. The sequence continues at coordinate 12,209,691 of OX940944.1, read as the reverse complement.
ATAAAAAAATTCGTTTGTGAAATATTAAGCTTTAAAGTGCTAAATTTTGCTCGACTCAAGTGTCCCCCCCCTCTACCAGCTAAACGGTTATGTTTGGGGGTGTGAAAAAAATCACAATAGTAGTATATATAACGAAGTTTAAAAGAAAATTATCATGACTAAGTAGGCTTTACAACTTTACGAGTAATAGTCAACCAACTTATAAAATGAACTTGGATAACATATTTTCCTAAACAAAATGTATCGGAGAACATGCTCTTCAACTGCAAATGTAAGTTTGTCAACTTTATTTTTACAGCTGTAATATTTTAATAATATATTTTTACGGTATGTTTTTTGGGGATAGGTAGGTTTTTATCGTCAACTATTTTTAACTTACTTCAAAAAAAGGGGGAGGTTCTAAATTCGTCGTAATCTTTTTTTTATGTATTTTCCCCGATTTCTCAAAGACTCCTGGACCGATTTTGAAAATTCTTCTTTTTAAAATTAAATTCAGCGAATCAGTTTAGTTAATTCGCATAAGTATTTTGATGGGCAACTACGGAACCCTACACTGTGCGTGGCCCGACACGCACTTGGCCGGTTTTTACTTTTTATTAAACGTCAAAACTGCATGTTCGGGGCTGCGTGTAAATCAATTATCCAGTTTAAATTTAAACTGATTAGATGTCAAACACCGAGAGGTGAAAAATGAAACTAACTAAAATTTAATCTGCCCCGTTTACGGTCGTCTGCTGATATAAGTTTTTACTGTATGGAATAAATTTTTGCGACCTTTTTACCTCGCAAAATTTTATCCTGCTGTCAGATTGACATGGGGGATGCTTCAACCAGCCCGCGAAATTCAAATTTTTTTACGTTTTTGCAATTTGCAGCTGACAATATGTTGTAACTTTATCAAAATATGAATTACGGTAATAACGTCGTAGTTAAATTTCGGAGATTTTAACATGATGCACCTTTTCTACGTGAGAGCTGATGGAGCGAATTTTTTGATAATTTTTATATTTAAAATTATACTTGTTATTACCGCAATTCATATTTTGATAAAGTTACAACATGTCACTGGCCTGCAAATTGCAAAAAACGTAAAAAAAATTGAATTTCGCGGGCTGGTTGGAGCATCCCCCATTGCGTCGATGTAGCCCGCGAAATTCAAATTTTCTTACGTTTTTTGCAATTTGCAGGCCAGTGACATGTTGTAACTTTATCAAAATATTTAAAATTATACTTGTTATTACCGCAATTCATATTTTAATAAAGTTACAACATGTCACTGGCCTACAAATTGCAAAAAACGTAAGAAAATTTGAATTTCGCGGGCTGGTTGGAGCATTCACCTTAATGTTGATTTCAGATTTATAAAATAAGTTAGAACATAAAAATAAAAATTGAGGTAATTTTTTGCATGCATTGCATGGCTCAAACGAAATAATTTATTTTAATCAAGAAAATTAAAAAAAAAAGCTGTTGGGATGTCGATTCTTTCCGAAAAAGATCGATTTTTGAATCGATTCGAATCGTGACCTAATGAATCGATCCACAACAAAATCGAGGCCAAAAAGATCGATCTCTGCAAAATCGATCTTTTTTCAAGTTTTTGTTTCATAAAAATCTATTTTATAATTAATGTACCTAATATAAATCTATTTTATTAAAAAGAAGATAAAATATATTTTAATTTATCGATCTTTTTTCAGTAAAATCTGGTAAGTAAGTAATTCAATGATAAAAGATATTTTTATTATTACCATAACAAAACATCAGATCAGTTTAACAATCCATTAATTTTTAAATGTGTTTTTGAAGCACTCTTATAATACGGGTACATTCAATTAACTGTAAATACTATTTTGGTTTACTACCAAAAAAATAAAATCGAATGTCGATTTTCAGGGGTAAAGTATCGATTCACTGAATCGATTCAATACTACCTATCGATCTAAAAAATCGATCTTTTTGGCTCCAAAAATCGATTCTTCGATTAATCGATCTCAGATCGACATCCCTACTTTTGACATTTTTTATGGCGGGCGGGCAATCGGGCATAAGAAACGACCGACTAGACTAAGATAAAAAGCTAATAAATAATCAAAGAGGCCTAGTTTTTGAGTTTTGGGCCAACTGTGTCCTGTTTTGTTTGTTCTGTGTGAGTTAAAGAGTGTTATTAAGGTACGACGCCGACGAGAGCAGCAAATTTCGGGGTGGACATTTTTTTTCACATTGGTCAGTAAAGTGAAATGTTTTTCTTAATCTTATAATCCTTTTATCCTTTGGGGTTAAGATGTACGTGGTTGCTGAAGAAGAATCTAAGGATGAGGGGATTGGTGGTAACGTGGTCATAGTCTCATCAGTATGGCTTACGCCAAGAAAGTTGGAAAGTTTCTGGCCCAATTCGAAGTTTTCTGCTCAATATAACAAACTTCTTGTTAAACATGAACATCCAGCCGAAGATTGGCCTCTAATACAATTGAGGCGGAAATTTTTCGAGACTGGTAAGTATGATCGAGTTATCTACCTAGGTAGGTACATATTTATTGTTCACCAGTTTCTGGCACCTGGAATATTTTAGGTTAGAGTCAGTAAATATTTGTTGGGTTATGTTTATCTTTGTAAAATGGTATATCTTAACAATAATGTTTCTAGTGTCCGTAGACTTTGTTATGTGTACAAACTGCGGTTGTACAGGGCAGTTGGCCCTGCCTAACAGTTTTTACTGCAGCAAGCCTGCATGTCAACTGTCAGCAGACGGCAAGGTATAATATGTATTATGTTATGGATGGCAGGCCGTCCAACTACATGAAAGGTCAGTGGGGCTCTTTCGGAATGGTGATTTACTAGTTATAAGATACAGCCTTGCAAGGCGCTAGTAGTGTGAGCATGGCCATTGGTTCCCAAGTTTGTATGTGCTGGTGGACTCGTGATGAACTTTGGTGTTGGGGTTTTTAGGCTGCTCTAAGGCATCTAACATGGCTTAAAAATAGCTATATATTGCAAGGATGTTCACAGTTCTTAAGGCCACTAATGGGCATCCTTATGTAACTTTTCTACAATACTTACCTTATTTAATTAAATTTTAGATGATATTCTACTAGCACGAAAAAAAGCAAAGGAAGCGGAGATTAACAGCGATGTGACTGATGGAGAGGAAAGAATTGAAAAACGTAAAACAAGGCCATCAAAGCGGATATTATCTAGCGATGAAGAGGATGATGATATATTTAATGTTCATAAATCACTAAGTCATACTCGCAAATTGGTCAAAATATTTGAAAATCCAGGTAAAACTAAATAACTTTCAGAAACTTAGTCTGCCTATTTTTTGTTTTTAATGGTACAGTTTTACCACTAGGTGTAGTCTGGTTGTAAAAGATAAAGTTTAAAAGTAAAAATAATTATGTATTCATAGTAAGTTCAGTTGTCTGCAAAAATTTCAAAATCAAACCATTACTTTTGATTTCACGTCTAATAAATTATCTCATTACTTTTGCATCTACCAGACATGATACTAAGTAATGACAGATTACCAGATGTGACAAAACCATTTTCTATTCACAAACAATTGTCATTGAATTGTATTTGAAATTACATTATAAGACATCTCAACACATACAATATACTTTTAAGTGTAAGTACATAATAAAGTGTAATATTAATGTGGGCGACTGTACATTGTTTTATGTTATGTAGGTATGCATAATATACATGCAATATAACTTGCATGTTCCATTAATATTTGCAATAAATAAAATAGCTAAATTGAGTATAGGTACTTAGGTAGGTTAGGTATCTAATGAAAACTTACAAACGCCTGTCATTACTATAGCAAATTGTTTATTTCTTATTTTGGATAATTAGAATGATAGACATCTTTTGAAAAATTTACATTAATATTTTACTTTGTTTTTTTAAGGTTCAGTCCAACCATCTCTGTCTACTGATGGTGATACAACAAGCATCACACCTACACATAGAGGTAAAGTAATATTTACCTGTCATTATTTTGTTTTAGTACATAATTATGTTGATATTGGCATAGTTTCAATCTCATAGAGGTGTTTACTAATAACATTATATTTGTTTTTAGTGTCATTACAACCGTTCATGCCTACTGAAGAACTAGTAAGTGCTCCTACTACACCTCCTACACAATTGAGAGGTAAGTCTTTGTTTGCATATGAGTTTTCTACCACAATGCCTGCCCAAATCATAGAAGATCTGAGAGAATAGATGAGTTAAAATATGCACAATCTTCTTAAACCATAAACAAATGAAATAAAACTGATTTAATGTGATTTTGGGGTTCCTTGAATTTCAAATAAAAAATATTGCTAGGTCTATTGTTTTATGCTATTTTTTGTAAAAGGGTAATTTTCATAATTATTCCATCAATCAATCTTTTGTATTCGCTTTAGACATCTACTACTATAACTTTGTTTTAATAGATCTGAGGGGATATCTACCGGGCTAGGAGATCAAAGTCGTGATTTGTATTGACGTCTAGTAAATTATGTCACTACTTTTGTATGACACTCTTTAGGTGACTGGTGGTGGTTGCTAGTTCAGCCACGCGTTTGCCTGATCTCAAAACAAATATTATCGCTATTACATTGCATTACGCCTTATTTTTCACTGAATTGTTTTTGTCTTGCTATAATTGAGTAACAAATAAATACTCAAAATTTGTAGTGTGGGTTGGGGACAATGTATGTGACTGTTGGGTGTTATTTAGTTAAAAGAAAATTATATATTTGTACTATTTTTATGTGTTTTAGGGTCATTACAACCTTTGTTTACTGAAGAATTAAGTGTTCCCACGACGCCTCATACTGAATTAAGAGGTGCTAAGCCTGCAGATGGCTTTTCTGCAACTACGCCCGTGTTGAGTGGTAGAATATACTGACTTATTTATTTATCAAATTTTTTGTAGTTAAAAATCAGCTATAATTTTACTACTACTACATTGTACCATAGAAAACTGATTGATTAATAATTTCTTTTTGATTGTATCTGAAACTCGACTTATTTAATTACAGCTTTTGAACATAAATCGCTTCGAATGCTAGCAACCATTGTGGAGCAAAATAACCAAATATTAAGTTACATGAGACAGCAAAATGAATTGAATACAAATAATTTAAAAAATATTGACTTGGAGTTACCTGTACAGTTTCCACTTCATCAAGAAGATGAATTAAAATCATTGGAAACTCACCTTGAAAATGACAACAATTTGACTGAACTGGTTTGTTATCAATTTAAATAAAATTATTGCATGACTTTTTAAGTCAATTCTTAATAACTTGAAATACAGCTCAGAACTGAATGACTATGCATTATTAACTCACTTTCTTTTCTGTCTGTTCGGTACCCAATTTTTACTATCAATTCCAGACTAGCTTCCCGTTTAAGGCGAATACAAGAGCTAATGTGCTACTCAAAAGTTTGCTTTACTAGTTTTAGTACTTAAGCAAACTTTTGAGTAGGTAAACTTGTATCGATTAAAATGATTTTTTTACTAAACTGTGCAATGTGATTGCACACAAAGTGGTTGATGCAATTTTTCAAAAATGGGATCAGTGATTTTATATCTTTCAAAATGTCGAGACGTGCGAGCGAGCTAGCTAGCTAGCTTGCTTGCTAGCTCTTGTATTCGCAGACTAAACATTTTAACATGCAAACACGCACTATACGATAAAGTATCTATACATATATTTTTTTATTTACCTAAATAGTTTTTATTCATAAATTACGAGTAAATTGATATGTGCTTTTTATGTACTTAAAATTATTATGATTGATCGATTTTATTTTTATTTACAGTGTAACTATTTCACATCATTTGCATCAGTTTCCCGAACTGGGACTGTTAATACCATTTTGAAGCATTGTCTTACAAATAAATTAGCTGCTAAATATAGCTACAGAGGAAAAAAAGGAAAATTTGCCTTTGAAGGGTTGTCTTTAAGGACTGCAATCATTCGTAAGTTTAAAATATTCTAAATTATATTTCTTGTCATAAACTATTTGCTAAACTACTTTATTTACTTACCTATTTTTTATTGTCACAAACAAATACCGTGTATTTTTTTTTTTCTAGGCACTGTTAAGCGGATGTTCAAACTGCCGACAGAAAAAGATATTGAAAACGATATCAAGATATGGTTGAAACATGCACCTCAAAGATTAGCTATTCAAGAAAAGAAATCTAACGTTCGTTATGTAAGCCGGGTATAAGAAGGATACTCATAGATAGTATCGGTTTAATAAGTATGATTCTACAGCCACAAATTTAAACTAAAACTCCTCGACTAGAAAGAGACCAATTATATCATACTCTTAAATTAAAATTTAGCTATACACAACCTACCTATGGTACTACCACGGTTCACTTTAATGTAAAAAAAAACATGTCTTTTTTAAGTAAGCGTCAATTATATCGAAAGGTAGCTCAGAATTTAAAAACTATAACTGAAAATATAAATAATGTTGAATCGGTTACTACTCGTATTGAAGAATCTGACTATTCATATTGTGATACAACAATTTTAGACACTGTGATTGAAACAGATACCATTAATAATGTTACAGATTTGTTGAATGCACCAACTAATAGTAATGTTTCAGATTTGTTTAATGGACCACTACTATGTACTACAGACGATTTAATTGTGTCCAAAAGTAATTATCAAAGTGGTACAGTAGAGGCACAGAATATTCATAACTATAGACCTACTTGCAGTCTTGAACCAGAAACGAAAGCTTTTGACAACGATTTGTCATTGTTTTTACGGGAATGGGCTCATAAATTTAATATATCACATGTAGCACTATCCTCTTTGTTAAAATTCCTACAATCACAGCATAGTAATCTTGTTTCGGATGCCAGAAGCTTAATGAAAACTGGAGATAACAAGTACAGTTTAAAAATTTTAAATAGTGGTGAATATATTCATTTTGGTATTGAACCTTCTATACGTAGATTTTTGTCTGTTTTATCTTGCAGCAATATAAGCAACGTTAAGTTATCCATAAATATTGATGGACTGCCACTCTTTCACAGCTCCAGTGTCCAATTCTGGCCAATTTTGGCAGATATTGTAGGATTCACAAATAGTATCTTTGTTATTGGTATTTTTTGCGGTTCGACAAAACCCGATCCACTACTTTCTTATCTAGAACTATTTATCGGTGAAGTTAAAACACTTTTACAAGACGGTATACTATTTGATGGTCGATTAATATCAGTATCTTTGCACAACTTTGTTTGTGATATGCCTGCTCGTGCATTTTTAAAATGCGTTAAGTCACATAATGGCTATTCAAGTTGTGACAAATGTACTTGTTCTGGAAATTACGTTGAGCATCGTATAATTTTGGATGAATTACATTCTCCATTAAGAACAGATCAAAGTTTTCGTTTGCAAATTGATGAAGATCACCATATTAAAAATTCCCCTTTACTAGATTTACCGATTGATTTGGTTTCTGCCTTTCCAATAGACTACATGCACAGCGTTTGCTTAGGAGTCATGAAAAAACTACTTCATACATGGGTCAAGCCTACTAAAGGTGATGTAAAACATGTAAAACTAGATGCGAAAACAATTAATTTACTTACCGAAAGACTAAGCTATGTGCATAAATTTGTACCAATAGAATTTAATCGTAAACCTAGAGGAGTAAATGAAATTGATCGCTGGAAGGCTACCGAATTTCGCACCTTTTTATTGTATCTGGGACCAGTCCTTCTGTTCAAAATATTAAAGAAAGAAACATACGAGCATTTTTTAGTTTTACACTGTGCAATTTCATTTTTGATTTCTTCTAAATGCGCTACTTATTCCAGATATGCAAAGCAATTGCTTAAATTGTTTGTAAGTGATTGTAGTAGATTATATGGAAAACAATATCTTATATATAATGTCCACTCTCTTATACATATTTCAGACGACGTAGAAAAATATGGAGCTTTAGACAATTTTTCTGCATTTAAATTTGAAAATTATTTGGGTTACTTAAAGAAAAAAGTTAGATCACCATACAAACCGTTGCAACAAGTTGGTAACAGGATAAGCGAAACAGATTTTAAACCAAGTAAAATGTGTAATGGTAACATAAACTATTCACATGAACATTTTCAAGGACCAATACCACCTTGTTATAGAGGAAAACAATATAGCAAATTAGACTTTGGAAACTATCTTCTTCAGATAAAATCTAGTGCTGATTGTTATTGCATGTTAAGAAATAAAACTGTAATGCAAATATCAAATATCATTGTGTTACATGGTAATACTCCCGCATTATTTGGGAGCATGTTTAGCCACCATGAAAAGTTTTATGATTATCCTTGTGACTCAACTAATTTAGACATATTTTTGGTAACTGAAATGTCTAGTCAATTAACCATCATTGACGTACAAGATGTATTATGTAAGTGTTTTGTTATACCAATTTTTGATAAATTTGTGAGTTTTCCTCTGTTACATTGTGTATGATTTTATAATAGAGATTTTATTGTTAGATTATAAGTAAAGCTCGGTATACCAGTAAGAACTGTTTTTCTTTATATTTTCTGCTGAAATTTCATTGCCATACGATTAACTTCATTAAACACCACCATCTCAAAACCCAAACTTGCGTCGAGTACCTAGACAAGAAAAACAGTTCTTCGCAGGTTAAACCGGGCTTGGCACCATAGTGATTAAGATTTGTTAATTCAACAATTAATAAAAACTTATTTTCCTACATTTCTATTGTGTTTGTTTTTTAATAGGTAGGTAAGTCCAAACTCTAATTTAGCCATTTATGACGTGATTATCACGACGAATGCGACGACATGGTAGACGTTATAATTGACGTCTAAAGGTCGTGATCAGCGACGTCGAAATCACGTAAGCTGATCACGACATTTAGACGTTATAATTGACGTCTAAAGGTCGTGATCAGCGACGTCGAAATCACGTAAGCTGATCACGACATTTAGACGTTGTGAAACACGTCATTAATGACGCACTAATTTGTGACATCCTCACGTCAAAATTGTCGTCTATAATGACGTGATGCGACGTCTTTCGATGCCTTAAAATTGACGTCATTATTCACGTGAGCATGTTGCTTGGGAGCAAATGTTTGAAAATAGAAAACTTTCTACAGATGGAAGTATATTCTTAGAATAAAAGATTTCCACTCTTCGATTTAACTAAATTGTTTCATGTCATGCGAAAAAACCATACATTTCCAAGAACATTCCATTTGCCGTTTTCCTAATTAGGCCTTTTGAGAATTTGTCATTTTGAGTTTCAGGCTTTTTGAGTATTTGCCATTATGAGAATTAGGCTTTTAGTGAATTGGCCATTAGGAGAACTTGCCAATTTGCGACACGGTTACCTAAACCATAAAAAGTAGCTAGCAGGAAATACAGAATCCGGCACTCCTTAGCTGAGCGCACATTTACCGATATGCCAAGGTTTTTCGTACTGATGTACAATTTTACGGCCTAAACGTAAAATTGAAAATAATTACAGCCGCACAGACCGATTTTACGGGTTAAGCCGCGATTGCCGAGGTTGGTCTGTGGATGGGTGACCATCTGTCATAGCGAGTTTCCTCCGTGCCTCGGAAAGAACGTAAAGCCGTTGGTCCCGGCTGTCATTTATAGATCTTTGACAGTCGTTACTGTTAGTCAGAAACTCTAAAGTCTGACAACCAGTCTTACCATTGGTATCGTATTATCCAGTTACTGTGTTGTGTAGGTCTGATAGTCAGTCGCTCCATGTAAAATATTGATATTCAGCTGCATCTGGTTCGACTGGAAGCTGATCACAATATAGTTGGGAAAAGGCAGGCAGATGAAGTACAATTGTACGTCCTACAGTTGTATATCGTCTGCTTATGTAAATAATACATATATACAAACTCACCCTGTATGATTTTCCACATATCTCACACAGATGTTCACCTTCCGCTTCCTTCTTCTTCCCCTCATGTATGTTATTGACATGAGCTACCAATATTTTTGCTGTTTTGAATGCCTGCAATGGAAACAGTTATATACAATAGTTATGACACGGGATGATAATTATATATAATTATGTGTTAATCCAGGTTATAAACTATCTGTGAGGAGTTCGTGGCTAAATAATTAGTCGCACAGGCCGATCTTCCGGGTTAAGCCGCGCTTGCCGAGGTTGGTCTGTGGATGGGTGATCTGTCATAGCGAGTTTCCTCCGTGCAGAAACCACGTCAAGCCTTTGGTCCCGGCTATCATTTGTAGATCTTTGACAGTCGTTACTGTTAAGGTAAGCGTCCACAGGTCCGCATCGCACGTATCGGACGTATCGTACGTAACGGATTTTAGTTTACCTTGTATTAAAACTCATACAACTGCGTCCACTGATCCGCATCGTACGGACGGCTCATCGGCAATGCCTACATGCGATGCGTACCGATGACGTCATACGGAATGCCGATCAGTGGACGCGCCCCGCACGCTTACTGAATCATTTGTTCTTTTTCTTTCTTGCATTCCTCTTCTGCTAAAAACAAGCAATAACAACTTCTGCATCGCTTTCCTCCTTTCTCACAAACACTTTCCGAACGTACGATCACTAAAAAAATCCAAATGAAGGTGGCATCGGCAATCCGATTGCTGATACTCGCGTCGGCAATCCGATTGCTGCCGATACAGAAATCCGTTTGATGCGATGCGTCCGATACGTACGATGCCGACCTGTGGACGCTTACCTTTAGTCAGAAGCTCTAAAAGTCTGACAACCAGTCTTACCATGGGGTATTGTGTTACCCAGTTTAGTATTGTGGAGGTCAGATAGACAGTTGCTCCATGTAAAATACTGATATTCAGCTGCAAGCCGTTTAGCCTTTTGCTTTGGCCCTCTAAGTCCCCGCGTCATATTGCTGACAGCTGATTGAGACGCGTGTGGACACGACGCGCCGTCGAACCGGGCATGGTCCATGGTCGGACGGTGAGTCACCTATTACTACTACGCCGTCCGTGCTCTATATACGTACCTTGAAACAAAAGCTGCATTGATATTTGATTCTCTTCAGATGGTCCCAATCGATATGGTCTGTCAAACACCATTTTGTCGCGAACTTCTTTCCGCAGTAGTTACATTCGTGTCTATAAGAAAATAGGAATAATAGGTATAACCCGGTTCAATGAAGAAAGGAATCTTAAATGGCGGCGCTTATCGTGTTCTCTCGCTCGCACACTAGTGCCGTCTATACTCACACCCACGCGTAGCGTCAGCAGAAAAAAAAATAGTCTTGATGTCTTGACGCGCTCAGTGATCTTTTTTAAGAATATTTACTTAAAGTTTTCTGTTATTTTTTCGTTGTTACCTGTTGATTATTGTTGTTGAATTTTGTTTTATTGTTAGGTTAAGGGCTGGTTTTTCAATAGTCAGATAGCCGTTAACTGAGGAATAAAAATGGCGGTTTGACAGCTTTTCTATGGAAAATATGTCATACCGTTATTTTTGTTCCACAGGTAACGCGGTTAACTGACTATTGAAAAACCAGCCCTAAGTTTGAGAAATTATTGTGATCCAGTCTTGTTTTTATTATTTTTAATTTAAAAAAAACTTTAACTTGAAATCTTATATGCTGACAGTACTATCTGTCAACGCAAGTACAAGCCGCCATTTAAGATTCCTTTCTTCGATACACCGGCTTATATACAATATTACATTGTTATCCAAGGGGTGAATGTTACTTATTTAGTCCCGAGCCGAGGTTTTGCGCCTGAGGGCGCTAATAGTTCGAGGGAATAAATAAGTAATTTATTCGATGTAAACACTGTGCTTTTCATTACGAATACGAGGAAAGTAAACATAAGAACAATAATTTATTATGAGCTAAAGAAAAACTGGATTTCGTATACGTTAGAAACATTTTTCAGGTATTTTAGAATCAATTTTGCATATTTTTTTGGGTATTTTCGTAACGTTTTTCGGACACTGGAAATAACATCAAACATTTTACAATTTTTTCGAGTATTTTCTCGGACTCATTTTTCGGATATTTTTGTAACATTTTCGGATACTTCGGAATTAATTTTCGGATATTTTGGTAACGATTTTCGGATACTTTAGTAACATTTTCGGATACTTTTCGGATTTTATAGTTTTTATATTTTTTTTGGAATACTTTTGTTATAAACAACATGTAACGTAATTAACGCACACCCTCAGACACCCCAATTAGAATATTACGTTATAATCATAATACATAAATATTGAATTTTTAATTTAACATGTAAATGCATTGTTATTTAACTAAATTAGTTATTTTGCAGTAAGCTTTATTTTTCTTTATTTTGTATTGAATGACGGAATTTGTATTAATACAAATAAAATTGCACTTTTAAGTCTTGTTGCCTTGATTTACGGTCTATCTTAGTTTGTTTTGACTGTACAGGGGTAATGTGACTATAATTTCCGTAGTTTTAATTATTTTTGATTAAAAATTACCTTTTATAAAAATGATAGAAATCGATTCAGTAAACGATTCTGAACAAAATAATTTCAGGATGTGCGTTAATTATGTTACATGTTGTATTTTGTGATATTTTCCGCACACTCACTGGTAGGTATCCTGCGACACGTGCTTCTTACTGAGTCGCATATGGTTGTTGTAACAGTCCCTGCTGGCGAACGTCTTGCTACAAGCGCGGCACTCGTGCAGGTTGCCCGCTTCTCTCTCGCGATGGTTGCGTGAATGTCGCGCGAGGTTACGCTTCCATTGGAAGAGTTTGCCGCAAATTGGACAAGGGTAAGTTAAGCCGTCATGGATCACACTGTAAAAAAAAAAATAATTAAAAAACAAAAAATCCGACTGCGTAAAAAAACTAAAAAGAAAGAAACAAGCCCAGTAGTTTAGAATTCACTTATTCACACTCACAGTCGGGGCCCATTCAAATTATACCAATCAAATCTTCCCAAGGGGCCCCGACTGTGAGTGTGAATTCTAAACTACTGGACTTGTTTCTTTCTTTTTAGTTTTTTTACGCAGTCGGGTTTTTTGTTTTTTTAAATATTTATTTTATTTTACTATTTTTAGTTTTTGTTAGCATTTATCAGTCCAAATTAAATTGAAACATATAAGTTACATATATTATTTTGGTAAACCATTTTTAAAATCCTTTAATTTGATACCCCACTTGATAGAAAGTGAGAGATTAAAAAAAAAATATTTTTAGTTCGGAACCCTTTGCACGCGAGTTCGACTCGCACTTGGCCAGTTTTATGTACCCAGTGACACTCTCACGTTTAAGACGAATCTAACGACACCTCTCAAGTTAAAATCCATCAAGCCGTTTAGGCTGCAGAGCAACACAAAGAAATATACATACATACATACATACCCTCGAAAAACATAACCCTCCTGGCGCAGTCGGGTAATAAAACAAGTTAATTTGACAAGCCTTAGGCTTACTAAGTTCAGCGATTAAAGCCGCTCTTTCACCGCGAGCATTCACATGTAATGTTACGTTACAGATTCGAACATTTCATCAGTGAGTGAAGACAATCGAGCATCACAATGCGAACCTTGTATCAAATATATACTACATGTACGCGAATGCTCGTCAGTCAGGGAGGTAGTATTGTAATGTATGTAATGCTTAAAGCCGAATCTATAATGTAACATTACAGGTGAATGCTCCCGGTGAGGGAGCGCCTCAATAAGTGACTCGCCGTCCGATCATTGACCATGCTCGGGTCGACGAAGCGTCGCGTTAAAAGCGCGCTTTTAAAAAGCTGTCAGTAATCTGACGGGGCCCCCTTAGAGGGCTAAAGCCTGCCGGGGTCGCTGGACCATCTCATCAGGTACGAATGACCAGTCCCAACTAACAGCACGGTTCAAATTCAAATTCAAATCATTTATTGTGGATCATAGGTACATAAGATGTTGTGTTGGGTACAGGTAAAATCTGATATGTCCCGCCGTTTAGGCATACAAAATTCATAATTAATAATTTATCAAATTGTCATGCAATACAAATTAAGATTTAATTGACATTATTATATATTGTCAGATTAAATTTCACGAACATGACACGTGTATCAGCACCATTCAACTCAACCAATTTGAAGGGAACTAAATGATCCGACACACGCGCCACCATCTGCTAGACATAACATTTATATGATAATAGATGTCAAATTGGAAGCCGTGTGGTAATATTATAAATAAGTTAGATGTAAGTACTCACACATGCGCTCTGTAACTCTTCTTAGAGTGGAACACCTTATCACATCCTTTACATGGTATATACAACTTTTCTTTAGGCTTATCATCTTTGTTCTGTGGCAGGATTCTGTAGCGAATAATGTAGTTTTTTTTTTAAATATGGAACCATAGTGTTAAACGTATTATAATGGTTGCTGCAGAGAAATCTCAAGTTTTCTCTGAAGCTGACTGTACTTACTTGAGATGATATTTGAGGGTCATTTTGTTGGCAAACACTTTACCACAACAGTCACATTGTGGCTTTTCTTGTTTACATACACCGCGGTGGTAAGTTAACTTAGATTTTGTACTGTAACAAGAGAAAGACGATAATTTACAGGAGAAACGAGAGAAGATAGAGGTATTGGTAGAATGTATATGTGGGTGTATTCCGGTAAAAGTAAAACAGGTGTTTCAAAGTCACAACATGTATCTCAGTACGAAAAAAACAGTTCCTACGTTTTCACCTGAAATGGAAAGCGGTTGTGTAAGTTATGGGAGTGTTCATTTGCGTGGAAGTGTGAATGCGTTGGGTTTGCTTGGGTGGAAGTGTAGGTGTTTGTGTGAAAGTGTGCGTGTATTTGGTTGAAATTGTGGGTGTATTTGGTGGATAGTGTAGGTGTTTGTTTGAAAGAGTGAGTGTATTTGGTTGAAAGTGTGGGTGTCCTTGGTTGAAAGAGTTGGTATGTTTGGTTGAAAGTGTGGATGTATTTGGTTGAAAGTGTGGGTGTATTTGAGTGAACGTGTGGGTGTATTTGGGTAGAATTGTGGGTGTGTTTGGATGGAAGTGTGGATGTATTAGGGTGGTAGTGTGGATGTATTTGGATGAAAGTGGGCGGATGGGTGTGTATGGATATAAGTGTGGGTGTGTTTGGATGGAAGTGTGTCGACTTCTAGGGTCTAGTACGTACCTAAAGCTAGTCCCACAAGTGGAACACACATGCGCGTCTCCACCTGGCGCGTGACTGGCCACATGCTTCAACATCCGCCTCTTCAGGGTCGTGATGAACTCACACTGCCGACACCTGTATCCTTGCTGATGAAGAGCTTTGTGCGAGGATACGTTATCTTTAGTTAGGAAGTAGGCTTGGCAAATTGAGCATTGATGGCAGTCTTCGCTTTTCTGGGGAAAGATAACGAGATTTTTTTGGTTTAAGCACACATAACCCAATTGGTAAAATGGAAACAGTCTCAAAATGGCAAATTCTTTAAAAATCTAACTCTCATAGTGGCAAATTCTCAATAAGCCTGATTCACAAAATGCAAAATTTTCCACAATATATTATTATTATTATCTTCCTTGTTAAGCCGCGCTTGCCGAGGTTGGTCTGTGGATGGGTGACCATTTGTCATAGCGAATTTCCTCCGTGCGAGGAAATCACGTAAAGTCGTTATACTAACTGTCAGTCAGAAGCTCTAAAGTCTGACAACCAGTCTTACCATGGGGTATCGTATTACCCAGTTACTGAGTTGTGGAGGTCCGATTGTCAGTCGCTCCATGTAAAATACTGATATTCAGCTGCATCTGGTTCGACTGGAAGCAGACCACAATATAGTTGGGAAAAGGCAGGCAGATGATGGGAGTATAATTCTTGTAAATATAAGGTGACTGGTAATTAGTGTACGATACTTAAACACGTGATTGTGCTCATGATAACAAACAATTTTTATTATGGGGGCAAGGCCGAAATCGTGAAAAAAATATCAGCTGTTCCGTACATTAGGCAAACATAAATGTACTGAACAGCTGATTTTTTTTCGCGAGTTTAGGTTTGTTCCCATGGTAAAAGTTGTTGGTTATCATGAGCACAATCACGTGTTTAAGTATCGTACACTAATTGCCAGTCACCCTATATAAGTTTTTTCGTTATAAGTTAAATCGAGGAGCAAAAATCTCTTACGCATAAAAAATACTTCGAACTGTAGAAAATATTTCCATTTTGAGAGTTAGGCTTTTAGAGAATTTTCCAGTTTTTAGAACTTGTATTTTGCGACTCGCCTGCCATTTTGAGAATTAGGCTTTTTGCCCCTAAACCCATATTCGCTCGAAACCAATATTAGTATGATCAACAAGTAGTTTTGTTCCGGGTCAGGGTGTTTGTGTATGTGAGTTTATATGTTTGTAAACGTACCCACGATACAGGAGAAATTCCTAGTGTGGGGCAAGGTATTATATAAGAAAAAAAAAGAAAAATTAAACTTACCGGTTGATGTTTACCATTTAAATGATCATGCATCAACTTCTCAGTGTTGAACGCAATTATACAATTGTCACACCTATGGAGAAATAGATATTTCTATTAGATAATAAACAAATAGGTAAATCAAGGAAAAAACGGCCAAGTGCAAATCAGACTAGCAAAAGAAGGGTTCTGTTCAATGGGGAAGGCCGGTCAAAGCTAATTGTAGATGGCGCGACCATAGCTAAGTCCTAATCCGACCAATGAGGTAGTACTATTTTGAAGTACCTATAAGATTTGAACCAATGACGATGCTTGGAACTAGCTTTACTAGCGCCATTCGTTTCCCAGTTGCCATCCCTATTAACATCGCGGGCATGCGGGGAGCGAGAGAGGACAGTGTCCTCCCTCCGCCCCACCCGCAGTGGTGCACGCCCACGGCGACGGACGTCGCGAGACGATCTCCGGTCACCGTAGGCGCGGGCATGCGGGCAGCGAGTAAAGGGCAACTCGCTGCCCGACCAAAGACCATGCCCGGGTCGACGGCGCGTTGTGTCCCACGCGCGCCTCAAAGAGCGTCAGCATAATGACGGGGCCCCCCTCTCAGAGGGCCAAAGCCTGCCGGGGTCGCGGGATTTTTCCCTTACCGTAACCCCGGAACAAAACAGGCTATGAAAGACACACCCTGCCCGGGGTTGGAGGACTCATTTGATGATTTTACCACGCTAAAAAAAAAAAAAAAAAAAAAAAAAAAAAAAAAAAAAAAAAAAAAACCCTATTAACGTCATCAGCCACGGAATGGGCTGGTTCCCGTATCAATACTTCTTTGGGGGCCCTTCTAATCTAAGTGTATAGTTTTGCAGAATAAACACAATAGCATCCTGACTCGTGTAACTAATGCTATTATTGATGTCATTATAAGAGAATTTTGAAGGGAGCTTGAAAATTATATAATAATAATAATAATATCCAATTTATTTCAGGCTACTTGGGCCCATAGACATATACCTTATAGTCTAACATATATATTATTATAGTACACTTTGTGTTAGTATATAGAAACTTAAATCTATGTTAGTAAACACTTCACTAAGCACTATTTTATAGCGCACTCCAGTGGCACTTGTCCGCGGAAGCGACGGAACACCACGTCCTGCGGCCAAAACTTCTCCTCCATGACGAGGTGCAGCAAACATGTTGGTACACGCACCACGAACGCCTTGAAATTGACGTTGCGGCGCGATTCCAGCAGCTGAACTCTCGGCGTGTATTTGATCTTTTGACGCACGTACTCCACGATGTCCTCAGCCTTAGTGGTGTAGTGTAGGCGTGAGATATACACCGGCGTATTCGGCTTAGCAGCACGTATAGTGTTGGGCTCCACAGGAGCCGTGCCGCAGCGGTTCTTGCTGGTTCGCTGACGACGCTTCCTCCTTTGCACCGTTACGAAACCATCATCATCAGCCCGCTTCGATGCCTTTTCAGGCATGGGCTTCGTAGCTGCAGTGACCTTACTCATGGGCAGCTGACTGGAAGGTCGGGAAACTCGAGCGGCAGAGCACGGAGGAGCCGCAGGGGCAGGAGCGGAGCTGCGGGGCGCGCATGTTGCACGTTTTGCAGGCTCAGCATTCGACGGTGACGGCGCGGGCGACGACAAAACCGCTGACGCAAAATTGAGAATGCTGATCGACTGATCGTAGCTCATTTATGACAACTACATATATAGCCTTTTTAAAAATTTAACTACAGGAGTTCTACAACATTATTTATTGTTAATGCGAAACCCGATACACCTGTCCAATATTTTTGTGTAGAGAATCTTTGTACAAAATTTTAAAACCGTATCACAAAGTTATAAGCTTGTCTATTACCTGGTTGTCCATTCAAAAACATGCTCATTTCGCGGTACACCCGCGTAAACCGCGTCTCCTGTGTTATACACTCGTGATAATAGTTTGGCAATAGGTACATAACCGTACAGTGATTTTATTGTAATTAATTGGTAATAAAATTTAATTAAAATATTTTTGAAAAAAAAATATAACACGGTGTAAAAATTACTGGAATCGAATCAGTTACTGATTCTGAACAAACTATATTCAGGTTTCGCATTTACTAAAAATATTGTTGTATAATTGGAGCTTTATGGCCGCGATAAGTTTTCACTAAAGAGCAACATTTTATGTTTTTTTATTCCAATAATCGGGATCCTTGACACTCGGGGTCCCCGTATAATTAATACGGCTGATACGGCGTTAGCTACGCCTCTGACCAAAAGAAAACTTGAGAGGTGTCAAGGGACACCCGGATAGAACGAAGTTACTGTATACACTCAACAAAAATAATCGACGCGACACCACACTGTTCAATGCGAAATAGAAAGACGAAACGAAAATATCTGGCTTGCTTTCTATAAGAGAGAGTGAGAGACAAACAGAGAAACATGCGCACGCCGCAATGCGACAAGAGTCACGTGGAACGGGGGTTGGGTGAGGGGTACGGGGCGCGGGGTGCAGGAGCGGAGTGAAGGCGTGGTCTCAGCAAAAAAATGTCGTTACAACTTTTCGTCTTAATTTTTTCCGTCTAGCCCCCTTTCGCAAAGCGCGATAAGTAACTTCGTTCCAAAAATTGGAAACATTATAGCCAGTAGCCACTCAATAATAAACCTTACCTAAATCGGAGCTTCTGAAACTCCTTGCTGTTCTGATCCTCAACCCTGATGGTCCACATTTCCTCCTTGCTCATGGTATACAACTCCACCATGTCTTCCGGAAGATTCTTTAGTTTTCTACTCCTTTTTTCTGCAGGTTTGTCTTTTTTGGTCTTCTGGCGTTTTGGGGAGTCAATCTGTGGATAATGGAGGTAATATAAAATGAGGGTTAGGAGGAAACCAGAATTTAAAAACTGACTTTAGAAGAAATACTAACTTTTTTTCATCATCAGCCTATTATGTTCCCACAGCTGGGACAAAGCCTTCCTCTCTGTGAGAGGGAGTGGGCCATAATCCACCACGCGGGCCCGATACGGGTTGGTAGATGTCACATGTCTTCGAATTTTTGGTACTAGGACATGCCGGTTTCCTCACGATGTTTTCCTTCACCGTTTTGAGAGCAGAGGTGATGAAATAAATTACACTAAGTAATGCGCCTGGCGGGGTTCGAACCCACGACCTACAATTCGTAAGTCGGGACCGATACCACTGGGCCACCACTGCTCTTAACTAACTGTTTTTTAACGTGGTTAAATCAACAAATGAGTCCTCCCAGGGTAGGGCAGGAGGGACTGTGAGACTTGTACTGACTTAAATCCACCCGCAGCCACGGTGACCCGATAGACCCGCGACCCCGGAAGGCTTTAGCCCTCTAAGGGGGGATCCCTCATAAAGCTGACACTCTTTGAGGCGCGCGTAGAATACGACGCGCGCTCGACCCGGGCATGGTCCATGATCGGACGGCGAATCGCCCATTACTCGCCGTTCCCATGCACGAAATAGGAGAAATAACAACTGGGGCAACGCTTGAAAAAAATACTCACTCTATCTCTCTCTTTCTCCTTCTTCCTCCCACTCTTTCTCTTCTTCTTAACTCTTTCCGTCTCTAACTCCTTCAGTTTAGAAAGCTGTACGTCTTCATCTGACGTCACATCATTATCTATCGCTGGTATATCTTGAAAGTACGAATCTTCAAATTGGTCTTCTTCCTTTATAGCCACCTCTGAAAATAATGGACTTTGTGTAGGTTAAAATAGAGGTGATGTTTCAGTGTGTCGATTGTCAGCTAACTACCTCAATGGATTAAGTACTTTATGTTAGTGGAAATAGAGAGATTTTTCTGTGTCATAAATGTGTGTGTGATTTTCAATTTATTTATTCTGTAAACTACACTATTATCTTATGATAAAACTCACCGTATGCGTACTTCTCCTCACTGCCGTCCTCCTCTTTGACTTCGAGGACGGTCTCCTCATTGACTTCCACATTCCTCTCTGGCACACACTCGTAGACTTCCACTTTTGTCTTGTTGATGTTAAGCGTGGCGTAGGGCTCGAAGTCTGATGGAGAATCTAGGAATGTATGCTGAAAACATGACAGGGGACTGTCAGTGGCGTTCTCGTCATCATCATCATCATCAGCCGGAAGACGTCCACTGTTGAACATAGGCCTCCCCCTTAGACCGCCACGCAGAACGACAATTCGTCACTTGCATCCGTCGGTTGCCCGCGACCCTCACGATGTCGTCGGTCCACCTAGTGGGAGTAGGCCTACGCTACGTCTTCCGGTCCGTGGTCGCCACTCGAGAACTTTTCTTCCCCATCGGTTGTCAGTTCTACGAGCGATGTGGCCTGCCCATTGCCAGTGGCGTACCGATATCATATCTAGGAAAGAAAGAAAGATTGCCCTCGCTTATCTCGCGAGGCCCCTTTGTTGTAAGATGACCTAGTTCCCGCAAGCCATCTATACCAGCTCGCGAAGGAGGAGGCGGGCCGCCTGAAGGAGAGAGCCGCAGCCGCAGTGGTAGACGCTCACGGCGACGGGCGTCGCTAGGCGATCTCCCGCCACCGTAAGTGCGGCTGTTCGGACGGACGGTGAGTAATGGGAGAATCGCTTTCCGACCATGGACCAAACCGGGTCGACGGCGAGTCGTCGGGGTCCCGCTTAGGGCTGGGGTCGGCGGGACCAACAAGTAACCGTGGGTCCGGTACGTAAAGGGTTATTGAAGGAAACCGTGGATTTCAGTCAGTACAAGTCTGACAGTCCCTCCTGCCCTGCCCTGGGTGGGAGGACTCATTTGATGATTTTGCCACGTTAAAAAAAGGTAGTAGCTATCAGGATACAAAGTTACTAGCAGCAAGGTCCTACCTCTTTGGAGTATGATATAAGGAAGTCGTAAGACTTGAGTATTTGTTCTTTGAAGCTGATGGCTGATTTGACTCGCGCCAGACATTCCCAGCACACCTGTACTTCTAGACCATCTGGTACCTAGAAAAGGACAAACCTATAATAATATTACGTCGACCGTGTTAGGTTCGTAAACGTTTTGCAAAATGGAACTGTGCTGAAGTCTAAGTATTGTTCCAGAACATTCTAAATATGTCCTGAAGGATTTTACTACATATAAGTTTTTACATTTGGTTGATTAACTGGTTAATTAATTTAGGTATCATATACAGTGGCCGGCACGTAAGTTGGCAAGAGTCGTTAGATGCGCAGAAGTCATTTTGTAGATCTCTTTGGTGGTCATGCGGGTCGCGGGGTATGAGGTAGTGCCGATCCGAGCACGCGATTGGTGCGTCACTCGTCTTTGCCCCTCGCACCCAGTATACGCACTCTCGCTTACAATGCGATGCGCAAACTTACCCCCACTACACCATAATCTTGCCAACTTACGTGCCGGGTACTGTACCCAGTGTTTAGATACGGTATAGCTACGTCACGGACGTGCGTCCACGCGAGCACGGTACTAGATGTCACATGTCTTGGGATTTTTGGTTCTAGGACATGTCGGTTGCCAGGGTCGCGGGATTGTCTTCAGGTAATCCTGACCCTGGAACGTAAAGGGCTATTGAAGGATAACCGTAGATTTTGCCCAGGGTGGACTCATAGGACATGCCGGTTTCATCACGATGTTTCCTTCACCGTTTCGAGAGTACTCTTGATGAAATGGATGCAACCTCGGAGGATGGCTGGACCACACTGGGCGTAGGCTCCATCATCCACATTGAATAAGCAGCGCACACTGAAGCACCAAGCACCTTTGAGCGCGTCCCGTTTACCAACAGCCGACTGTTACGGCTTGGCGCCGAGCAACATCCACACCGACCGAACATTTGGCTGGATCGCGAGGCTGCCGCGCGAGCTTATGTACCAAGTGTGGACGCGGCCAGTCAGTTACTCCCGAGGCAGTTACTACTAAAATTACCAATAAGTCTACTTTGACCTTTATACTTGAACCCAGTTTAGCATTCGAGGAGGATCAGAAACTCAAAGAAAAAAAAAGCATTCGCCCAAATTACATCTATCTATACATATACTCCTCAAAACAAAATAAGGGCCACTTAATAAATTGCACTTTAAATAAGTATTGCTCTTATTCTGGGTACATAATAAATAGTAAATATCTTGTTATGGTTTCTTTCAAGCATTAATATTGTTTCTACTGCATAATTGGAAATTCATAACTTTTTTTTTATTAGATATTTGAGATTACTTAGAATTTACGGTTTGGTGTTTTTTAATTTTCAACTTCTAACGGAGTTTTCTTCGACTAATACAGCAAGCAGGCTATAATGATCTTCCATAATGTCATTGTCATGTTTTTGTCTCATAATGTCATGTATTCAGAGACATATGGATGCAAAAACAGCCACTTGGGGTGTCACCTTAATCCAGGGGGCCCATACCCAGAAGAGGTAGGTTTAATGGTGGAATATTCCCAATGAGTGGTTCAAAACGCTTGAAACTGGTCTCAAAAGAGGGGTAATATCACCAGACGCCGTGATCAAAGAAGAAAGTAAGTAAGTAAAGCCCAATAAGACACTTAAGTTTGTTTAACCGCGCAAATAGAGCAAAATCTACTGCCCAGACCATACAAACTCCATTGCATCGACCTACAGGCACCCCTATAATTAACTAGACTATTTTTAATCGACTCCATAAAGAGTAGCAATACTCAAGGAGATGCTTAAAGCACCTCCAGGTAACTGCAGAATATGGTGCAAATTGTTAAACATTGGCAAAGGAGAAAATTTGTTGAACTGTTTTAACTGGGCTTTAGTACCTCTTATTGATGACATCTGGGTTATTTTTTTAATAAGTACTGATTTATTAGAGCCTAGAGAAGATCTTAACAACAGGTTTCAGAACCTTGCACTCTTGAAACAGACTGTTTCGGAGAGCTCTGAATTATGCTCTGGGGCGATTTTCTGTATCACGCAAAACTGAGCTCGCTCTTTTTAATGAGGGTGCTGTAACTACTCAAATTGCATAGAAAATGTGTTGCAACTCCATATTATTCCATTTGCACAACAAGGAGTACCTGAGTTCATCTTGAAGCAGGATAATGGTTGAGCGAACACGACGCGACTGACAGTGCACACATTCGCTGACCCTCGAATTACGATGTTACAGTGGTCACTCATGATTTTTATCTGAATTTTATTGAGCATTTATGAGATGAGTTAAAGATGAGTGAAAGAGAACGTAAAATTCCCACCACATCTCAGCTGGATCTCTTAAATTGTCTGAAAACTTGTTGGTAGAGCATCCCAAAAGAAAATGTTCGGTAAACACCGAATTAAACACGGGTTTAACTAATCCAGACCATTTCACCTCCAATAAAATAACACAGAATTAAAAACAGAAGCTATAAAGAACACTTTGGAACATAGAAGCCGTTATTTCTTCGATTTTTTTATGTTTCATGTAACTTGATACATTCCTGCAATTCCTCACTTTTTATTCAAATTCGTTTATTTTAACGATATATTGGGATAAAAACTTAATTTTTTTGTATTTCCATCTAAAATCGTTAATACTAATAAGATAAAGTCGTAATAACTAATAACATTTAAATATTATTTAATAAACAGATAAAAAACAGGTGGCCCTTATTTTGTTTTGAGTAGTATATATAATAAATTTGTAGAAAAGTGGTGTCTGTACAATGGAAATATACAAAAAAAAAGTAGCAGGGGTTGTTATTTTATCGATGCCGAACCCGAAACTGTAATAAGAATTTTTTTTGTCTGTTTGTCTGTTTGTCTGTGTGTTTGTGCACGCTAATCTTCGGAACTACTGGACGGATTTGAATGATTTTTTTTTTGTTGTATAGGTATTAAGTCCCGTTAACATATAGGCTATAATTTATCTTGGAAACTTGAACACCTGATGCAGAACTGCAACAGACCTGCTAAACTATAAGAGATACAAAAATGATGCCATAGCAAAAATTGTTCCACGTGATGAGCATTTTCTGCTAAGAGAATAAAATTGAAGATCCTGAAAACCTGATGTGGAACTTCAAGAGCCCAGCTACACTATAACATATACAGGAATGACGTCTTAGCAAGAGTTGTTCAGCCTGATGAGCACCTTCTGTTGATGTATAAAAATTGAAGATCTGGAACACCTGATGTGGAACTTCAAGAGCCCAGCTACACTATAACATATACAGGAATGGCGTCTTAGCAAGAGTTGTTCAGCCTGATGAGCACTTTTTGTTGATGTATAAAAATTGAAGATCTGGAACACCTGATGTGGAACTCCAAGAGCCCAGCTACACTATAATATATAGGTACAGGAATGACGTCTTAGCAAGAGTTGTTTAGTCTGATGGGCATTTCCTGTTGTCTTACAAAAATGAAAGACCTGGAACGTCTGGAATCGTCTCGCGCATCCCGTTGTTTTCCCGTCCCCAGGCTCCTAGAATTCGACATCAGCCGTTTCAGATCTTCGATTTTGACGTCCCCGACTGCTGGCATAAGCAACAGGATCCGCGTACGAAGTCGCGGGCAGAAGCTAGTTATTTAATACAGTTTTAAGTCCAAGCGTTCAATTATCTAGTCGCGGGACTTATTCCATCACTGTGACCCCGGAACATAAAGGGCTATTGAAGGATCACCATGGATTTTAGACGGTACAAGTCTGACAGTTCCTCCCGCCCTGCCCGGGGTGGGAGGACTCATTTGATGATTTTACCACGTTAAAAAAAAAGCGTTCATATCTGCCAGGGTCGCGGGATTGTCCCATCAGGCAACCGTGACCCTGGAACGTAAAGGGTATTGAAGGATCACCGTGGATTTTAGACGGTACAAGTCTGACAGTTCCTCCCTCCCTGGGTGGGGGGAGGTCTCACTCACTTGATGATAATTGTCATCAGGATAAAAATACTTATAGCCTTTCGTATTAAAACACGTCATACGACGCGCAGCGAAATATAGGTACTAAAGACATTAAACTATATACGAGCAATAGACGGGACATCACGAAGAAAGGTCAACGGGCGAATTGTATGGGAAAAAAACCCACGGCGGACATAAATCAAACCTTGAGGATATATAGCTAAATGTCTCTTGGTTACCATGGTAAGGGTCGCATTCTTGTGGGCTGCGGGAATTAAAAAAAAAAAATTAATAGTTTACATTATTTATTCGGCGTAATTAATGCAGTTTCATCTAAAAATATGGCAGGGGTCGATTTCCTGCCACCGCAAGCCGGATCGCCCGGAGGATACGGTGGAGCATATGGTGCAGGTCTGCTCCGCTTGGCCAGAGCACCGCACTGAGGCGATAGGCGCTACCCACAGAAATATTAAAAACAGGAGAAGTGGCAAGGGGGCGCGTCGGTGACCACGTGGTGCTGAGCGTTTTGGCCAGCTTGGACTTGGACTACTTTATTTTTGTTTTCTAATTACTCCGACTATATTGTTTTTCATTAAATACATTGCTCTTTTACAACCACCTCACTCTATCACTGAGTGACTGGACAAGCAATGTAAAACTGACATAACGATACCTCATCAAGCCGTAATGTCGCGTGGTGCATCCGTTGTATTAGAGCGGGAGTAGTACCGCCCCCCGCGTGTCGCGACAACACACAATGATAATTGTCGGTGTGAGTAAATTATACGGAAAAAGTACGCTGTGGTTTAAAGAATAAGGTTTATATTTAAATGACTGAGTTATCGATGGCGCGTGTGTGCACTTGTTCGTAGTATTGTTTTGATTTTACTACATGCGCAATATAATCGTCATGGTGGGACTGTTGCAGCTTCACTGGTTTTCTATACATTTTAAACTCCACGCCATATCTCCTTCTTTAAGATATCTGTGGCGCGACCTCTCCCACCCAGCATTGTTCGAGGTCATGCTGCGGGGTGAGACGGAATGGGAAGTGGTCGCCTCCTTCTGCGAAGCAGTCATGCTAGCGAAAGAGGAGGCGGGATGCGTGAGGGAGCGGATAGCGTCCACCTCACGACCCAGCCGCCTCAGGAGATGCCCACAGCAACGGACGTCGCGAGACGTTTTTCGGGTATGCGCGGTTTCAAAGAGCTGTCACCATTCTCAATATGACGGGGCTATTGGGTCTATTGGGTCAACGTGGCCCCGGAACGTAAAGAGCTATTGAAGGACACCATGGATTTTGTTCAGTACAAGTCTGTCCCTGCCCTATTTTTCCCACGTTTTTATAAACTCACTTTTCTTGTTTGTTTATTTGTCTGTTTTTATGCCATAAAGCTTCTTCAGTGAACAGACAAGACAATATAACAGTCTCACGCGATTTAATAAATAAATGTATTACTGCATTTGGGATACACAAAACGATATCGAAAACATGTTAATATAAAGCTTAGTGCGTGTGGTGTTATTTATTGTATTACACGAGGTAAGTTAACTAGTGAATAACACTAGGTGATCCAATGTCATTATAAAAACAGCTCTGAAAGTATGTTTTTTTCTGCGACGTAACATGGATTAAATACGTTAATCATAAAGCGGGTCGCAGAAGGCATTTTGTTTGCAAAATATGAGGACCGCAATCTGTTTTATGAAGTGTGCAATGCAATGGATTCTAGGACTATTTAAAAACATGTTGCCATGTGCTGGAATGGTCTAGTCCCCTGCCACACCTCATCCCTCAGACGCCGTATGATATGAACCCAATCACTATGTACGGCAAGTCTATTCTTTGAGAAAAGCAAGCCAAATACTTAGGTGTTGACCCTCTACAGTCTCCTTACCTTCCGTGCCCATGTAAAGGCAGTTCGCGTTCGGCTGCCTTTACTGGAGGTAGGCTTCATTTCTTGCTTACAGCAAGAAGCAAATTGTCACTCAAGTGCAAATTGCGTCTTTATAAAGCTGTCATCCGTCCTATTACACGTACATTTTTTTAGACCACGATAATTGTTGACAACATCAAAAATATACATCTTTACAATCCTAAAATTAAATGAGAAAAGGCAAAACTTGGTCCTCATATTTTGCATACACTTATGGCGGCCCGGCTTATCACAGAAATTCCAAAAAAACAGTAATAACTAAAAAATAGGAACCGACTTCAAATCCAAACAAAAAAAAGTGTGACTTTTCTTTCGGAAGTCGGTGAAATAAAAAACAAAGCCACCGACTAGACTGGATATTGTTTCTATTTTATTTACCCTTTTTTCATCGAATATGGCCACCGACTTCGAAAGAAAAAATATTTTACCTTTTTTGTGTGCTTGGTTTTGAAGTAGGTAGGTTCCTTTTTTTAAGTTTTTTTTTTTTGTTTTTAGTTTGGATGTTCAACAAAAATATTCGTATATTCGACCGTCTTTGAAAATCTACAATCCAAGTAAGCAAAAAAAAAGGGCGGAAAAATCTATGCGGGCAATGAGATATCCATGATTCTTATAATACTAAAATCTTTTCCAGAATGTTAGGAACACTTTTCTGAAAACAGCATCAAAATCGGCACAGTCTATAACCGCGGACAAACATATATACGTCATACGTACAGGTCGAACTGAGTACCTACTTTTTTTAAGTCGGTTAAAAATCACGTTTAGTGGCTTGTAAACTAGTGTATCTAGTGGATCAAAACAAAAGAGAATCTGAAACGTACAGATCAAGAGGAAAGACAATGAACGGAGATTTTTCGAATAAATACATTTTTGGTTAAAACTTTGTTCTCCAATGGATTACAACAAAAATAATTGAGTGTATTATTATGTGAATTATGCTCTTTCATTCTAGACCATTTTCATTCATGTCCGCGACCGGGTCGGATTGCGCCCGATGACCTTTGTGATCCAAAACTTTTTACCAATAGGTAAAAAGTCCCTCAGTCTAGTAGTCGCGTTGCTATGCAACGCTTAGATAGCGCTACTGACGAACGGCATCAACAATTTTGTATGACAATTTTTCCAATGCCCGCTCTATGGGCGTGGCCCCATGTCTCCGGCGCGGCGCCGTGCGCCGTGCGGCGGCGCGGTGCCGTGCCGAGACACGGTGCCGCCCGCCGGCGAGCGGCGCCGTGCCGCGCTACGGCGTCGTGTACCGGCACGTACCCTATGCTCAGCAAGTGTATCCAAAGATAAAAATTACAGTTTAGATTTGATATGGACCGCGAAAGGCGTATCCTGGTCCTGTTGCTATTAAGACGACGAGAAATTAAAAAAAAATGAAAAACAAAGAAAATATTGGGTAAATCCATACCTTTCTATAATGAACCATGATGGAGATAATTTCAAGAGGAAATATGAAGCGCTGAAAAACTGTGGTGATGACAAATTTTACGAATATTTTAGAATGTCCGTATCAAGTTTTGAAGAACTGCTAACCAAAATAGCGCCTCGTATACAGAAGAAATACGTGTTCAGGAAACCTGTTGAGCCTATGGAAATGCTAGGCTTAACTATAAAAGTGCGTCCAGACCATGTAACAATGTTATATAACATTGTTATATAACACTACAAATGTATGTAAAATGTTATATAACAATGTTATATAACACTAGCTGACCCGTGCCCACTTCGTTGGGCAGTATTTCGGCTAATATGTATGATATCTTTATAATTTATAGCCTATAGCACTCACGGATAATGTAGCTTTCTACCAGTGAAACAATTTTTTAAATCGGTTCATTACTTCCGGAGATTACATACAAACTTACAAACATACAAACTTACAAACAAATGTTACCTCTTTATAATATTAGTATAGATGACCACACTATGAAAAATGTTATATAACAATATTATATAACATGTTATGTTACATAGTCTGTACGCACCGTAAGGTAAGAAATAAAAGAAATTATTTTATACCATTCCCACTTTAAAAAGTTACTTTTTCTCACTGAAAACAGTGAGTAAAAAGCTCTTTTACTCACTGTTTTGTTGTTTGAATTTAGAACACATTGCTGCGGTACACCCCCGTCAGCCCTCGTGTTGTTAGGCAAATGTTACTCTTAATTTAAAACATTGTTCCGAGTTTAATGTCAATTTGTTGGCTTAGTGACCGAACGATTGGACTACTTCGTCGCGTGCAGTGGGTTCGATTCCCGCACGGAGCAAATTTTCGTATGATCTACAGTTATTTGTTTCGGCTCTGGTTGTTTGTGTATGTGAATTTAGATGTTTGTAAACGCACCTTTGTCTTTTTTTTCTTCGTTAAATACCTATCTATTATCGCTTAATTATTATTTTTCTTGTGGTCATGGTATAAAGTATCGTATGTAACTCGTGAATAAAACGGATTTAAATCGAGGGCCTGAATCACTCGCGTCGCTCAGGATTTAAATACTTGAATCACTCGCTTCGCTCGTGATTCAATCATCATGAATCACTCCCTACGGTCGTGATTCAGTCATTAAAATCCTTCGCTTGCTCTTGATTCATATGTATGGCCCTCGCTTTAAATCCGCTCTTTATTCACTCGTTGCATAATGTACTATTAACTTATTTATTCTTATCATAGATTTTTTTTTTTTATGTAGACATACGTATGACTACTTACCTACATACATATGTATACACTAGCAACAGGAACAGGATACGTCTTTCGCGGTCCATATCAAATCGTAACTGTAATTTTTATCTTTGGATACACTTGCTGAACATAGGGTACAGCTTGACATAAAAATGTAGAAAACCGGAAGTCGCCACTGTCTTCGCGCTACCAGCACTTTGAATGATTTTATTTTATTTTTTTTCACTTATTACGTTAGTTTTATGGCACAATAATAAATCTAACAAACCTGCGGTCTTTGTTTACATCAAATATCAAAGATTTTAAAACTCTGTCAGAAATAAAAATTTTAGTTCCGTTTCAATCCGTTCTGGCCAAGCTGTACGTGCCGGTACACGACGCCGTAGCGCGGCACGGCGCCGCGCCGCTCGCCGGCGGGCGGCGCCGTAGCTCGGCACGGCGGCGCCGCCGCATTGCGCACGGCGCCGCGCCGGAGTCATGGGGCCACGCCCTATAGGTTCTTTTAAATCTCTTTGATAGGTACTGAGTTCAAGCTACGAACTGATTCGTAGCGACATACACCAGTCAAAAAAGAAAAACCGGCCAAGTGCGAGTCGGACTCGCCCATAAAGGGTTCCGTAGCAGCAAGTAACATAATATAAAAGTTCTTGTAGTTGGTTGTAACTTTGAAAGGTAAATTGCGGTTTACGATTTATGACGATTAAAAAAAAACTAATTACTCGATCTCGTTCAAACCAGAAGTTTAAGGGCTATCCACACATTTCCGGGTCAGGGCTATCCGTGTTCCGAGTTGTCCGTTTCAGTGTTCCCGTCAGGGACGTGGCATCAGTCATCCGTGTTCACACATATCAGAGAAATCGGTATCAGTGTAATCTGTTTCACACTTTAATTCTTTTCCTATATTATCCCGATATTTTTCTTCTTGGAATTCAAATAATGTGGATTAGAAAGATCGTAAAGTATAGCATTTGCCGTACAAGTTCTATCAACCTAGCTGTGTTCATGTTGCACTTGCAGATAAATCGTCAACTTTAGCAAACATCGGATAGCACTGTCAGAGCGTCCGTGCGACCGAGCGTGCTCCGGGACACTGACGCCTGACACGGAGCTGTGTGAACAAGTTCATACAATTTGTATACGTAACCGATTTTTTCCCCGTCCCTGACGGAACACGGCCGGGACGAGTTCCCGGAAATGTGTGGTTAGCCCTTTATTTATTTTATCATTCTCTTATTTTAGAAGTTACAGGGGGGGGGACACATTTTACCACTTTGGAAGCGTTCCTCGCGCAAACCGTTCAGTTTAGAAAAAAAATATGTTAGTAACCTCAATATCATTTTTCAAGGCTTATTCATAGATACCCCACACGTATGGGTCAGGCGAAAAAAAATGTTTTGAGTTTCAATTCTAAGTACGGGGGGTACCCCCAAATTTGGTTTTTGTTTTATTTTTGTGTGAAAATCCTAATGCGGTTTACATAATACATCTACTTATCAAGTTTCAACAGGATAGCTCTTATACTTTCGTAAAAAGGGCTGTGACATGGGACGGACGGACAGACAGACAGACAGACAGACAGACATGACGAATCTATAAGGGTTCCGTATTTTGCCATTTGGCTACGGAACCCTAAAAAAGTCATGCAACACCGCGCAAAGAAGCAGAAAATAAATTAACTACATAGATAAGTAGAGTCAAAACTTTATTCGTACCTCCCAATGTCAACGCACTTATTATTTTCATAAAGAAATTATTATTTAGATATTTTTTCAATTTCTTTCTTCGTTTGATTTAATCCTCTGACTAGAAAATTATTAGTTACATTACACTTTATTTTACATAGCCGAAAGCCGTGCACAAAGAAATAAAATAAAAAAATAATGCGTCAACAATGGCCGATCCAAGGATTTCTGTTCTATGTTTACATGAGTTTTAAACACGAAGTATGAATTAAACTAAGCATTTGTTGCATTTATTATTACTTTCTACCAGGGTTTAAGCGTAAATAGATTAGAAAAATGCAGTAAAATTACTACTTACGTCAATATTTCCGAGTAAACGAAATATTTCTTTCACATGAGGATGGTAAAACATGCTTCGATTATAATTCAAACAGCCAACACATATTCCGTTAACGTTATAACCCTCTATATTTATGTTAACTTCCTTCATTTTTAATGCACTTTTTCACTTGAAATTGACAAAATTTTTAGGAACAAAAGAAACTTCATCGCTTTCTTTCGGCCATTTTGGTGCTTCCCTTCTGTTCCCTTCCTGCTGTTTTGCGTTCCGTTCTTCTCTTGAAATAATCAATTAAAATAATTCTCGTAACTGAAAAAAAAAATTCGGTGTGAAAAAGTGCAAAAATTCATCCAAATATAAAAGCTCGATGAGCTCAATTTGCATAAATAGTATTGAAAGAAAATGAATAATGTAATAAAAAAAGAAACTTCAAAACTTTTTGCGTGAACAGTAGCGTATGAAAACCACGTTCCGTTTGAAAAACAGATTATTATTGCCTTAGTTAGGCTATCTCTTTCACTCTTACGGTTGCTGTGCTAGGCTGCTTCTCATCAACGCTAAATATTTAAAAAACGTAGCCTTGAAACGCAATCCTACCAAACTGTCAAACTGTGACAAAAAATGAAACGTCAAACAATTTGTACATCTTTCGCGTTTACTCCAGCAAATTGTTTATTTCAACAAAAAACATTGCATTGTTCCGAAAAGCAACAAAACAAAATGTTTCGTTCTTGCCAAGACAGGGCTTTTCAATACAAAGAGGAGGTGCAGAGCTCAGTAAACAATAGTTATTCGTGTGATATATGTGGAGAAGGACCATGGGCCGTCGAATTAGATGTGAATATACACAGAAAAAGAGTACATAAATGGGATTTGCTCAGAGCATTGAAAGATGAGAACATTGCTATGTGTTCAGTAAGTTATTTTCTTCATTTCGTTTATGTAGAAACAGTCAAATACGCGTCTAAAGTTGACAAGATTGCGATGCCGCCAAAATGAGAGTTTGACCTTTTTGTTTAATTAGTTACTCTCCAGAAATAGCCTCGATGCAGTTAACGTTGATACACCTAGCTGTACAACTAAATAATAGTCCTCCTGACCGATTTCGGCCACTGTGGCCAATCTCAACGGAGATTAGCCATCTGCGCGGGAGATATTATAGTGTAGCGTGTGTGCGCGCAGGCACAGGTGCACTCTCCGTTCCCTTAGTCACATAGTCCAACGGGACGGCAATACAACACGACCGGAGAGAGATCAGAGCAGTGCCTACGGCTTAACGTGCTTTCTGAGGCACAGGAGTATTAAACCGCTAACTATCCAAACTATGAGAAATTACAATAAAAAAAACCAATAGTACTTTTTGCTCGACCCGGGAACTGAACCCACAACCACGCTCAGGAGTAGCTCTTACGAGAAGACCAGTGGGGCAGCCCCAAAGTTACTTGATAAGACAGCCCCTCAACCCCGAAAGTGGACCTTTCAGTGTACTTACAAGCACTAACAATTAGTAATTTAAAAACTTGTTTCTCTTTCCAGATATGTCTACGAGAACAAAAAGACAAACAAACACTCATAGAACACATACTAGTAAACCATCTTTTATGTCCACCGAACGCAACGATGATCAACCGAGAAGTATACATATGCGATCATTGCCAACGTATCTTCTTCAACAAGCAACTTTTAACCATCCATATATTCCATTGGCATTGGAAGAAAACTCCAGAAGTTTCAGACGTGAAATACAACTGCCCGGCATGCTGGAAAACTATCCGAATCAAGTCATCGTGGTTCCATCTCCTCTACCACGGAATCTACAACGTTGGAACCTGTCCGATCTGTCTAAAAACCTGTGAGAACCACTCCGAGATGCTCGAACATGTCAAAACTCATCCTAATTTATTCCGGTGTGATATTTGCCGGTTTGAAACTACAAAAGAACGCTATTTGAACAGCCATCTAGCGAAACACAAGAAGACTATGATCAAAGATATTGACCATAAAGCCACGAGGTTCTTTTTACCAGACCCACTGGTACCGTCATTGAATAACCGTATGTGTCATATTTTTAAAGGGATACCGTTGACCAACGAAGTGAAGATTTGTATTTTATGTAGAGCGTTGGTGTTCTCGTATGAAGAAATGGTTCAGCATATCTTTGCCACTCATGTGCCGGAAGAAAAAGCTAAAAGTAAAACATATCAGTGTTACTGCGGAGAAGAATTCTTTAATAATGTTCTGTTGAAGCACCATGTTTTTAAGTTGAAAGGAAATCATGGAGCTTGGGGTGAGTTTAATCCTAACTTGCTAATATTATAATAGCTTTTGTTTACTTGTTTAATCGTCAAATGAGTTCCAGGGTAGGGCAGGAGGGCCTATAAATTCTAAAGCATGTTTTTTACTTCAAATGAGTCCTCCCACCCAGGGGAAGACGGGAGGGACTGTCAGACTTGTACTGACTAAAATCCACAGTGTCGTTCAATTGCCCTTTACGTCCCTGGGCCGTGGGTACTGAATTGACCTGCGACTCCGTGAATTTAATCCTAACTTCCTAACTGATACATGCTAAAACTTAGATTATAAAATATCTAGTTTTTGTGAAGCCACTTTTTTAAATGTCTTTATCATCTTCCTCCCCTTATTCCATTTTACTTGTAGTTTTTCTCTTCCATTCTCCCCTATCACAAATCACAGTATCATTTACTCCTTTTTCTTCCATAACATTCCTTAGACAATCCATCCATCTTTTCTTTGGCCTTCCTCCTCCTCTCCATACATCAACATTCATACTCATCACTCTCTTAGTCACATGGGTGTCATCCCTCCTCATCACATGTCAATACCAAGACACGATTCCCTTTCATTTTTTCTGTAACAGGCACCACTTTTAAACTTCCCCTTATAAACTCATTCCTTACTTTATCCGTTCTTGTCACTCCACACATACATCTTAAAATCCTCATCACCGCTACATGCAATCATTTCTCATCCATCTTTTTCACAGCCCAGCATTCCAATCCATAAAATACAACAGGTCTAATCACGGATTTGTATATTTTCCTCTTTAACTTGAGGGGCATCCGTGGGTCGCAAGTTGATGTTATAATTTTATTATTTTATTACCAAGCTCCACTGGGTAAAGCTTCCCATTGCTTGCAAAAGTCACAATTATGAGTACTTAATTACGTTTCATTTTGCTCAAAATCTTTTATTTTTTACAGATGGAGTATCACCAATCCCCGTTACTACAAGTACTGAAGAAGACTTAGTTAATGTTTACCAAATATATGGTATAAGTAAGTATTTAATATTATTCTTTTACAAATTCATTACTTTAATTTTGTTTGGCGTGTCCGACTGTCCGTGTAACGGTCCTGCATGGGTAGCAAGCAGTAAGATAAAATGTGTATAAATGTTTGAAGCACTCGACGAGACCCAGCTGATAGCGAAAACGCGTGTAGTTTTATCCGAGTGAAATGGCACAGTGGCGCTTGGTATAAGCCGGTGCATTGAAGAAAGGATTCTAAAATGGCGGCTTATACTTACGTTGACAGATAGTACAGTCAGCATATAAGATTTCAAGTAAAAGTTTCTTACAAATTAAAAATAATAAAAACAACACTGGATCACAATAATTTATCAAACTTAACCTAACAATAAAACAAAATTCAACAACAAAAGGTAACAATGGAAAAAATACAGAAAACTATAGTAAATATTGTTAAAAGACAATTTTTTTTTCTGCTTACGCTACGCGCGGGTGTGAGTATAGACGGCACTAGTGTGCGAGCGAGAGAACACGATAAGCGCCGCCATTTAAGATTCCTTTCTTCAATGAACCGGGTTATACAAGGACCGGCGGAAATAAAAGTACAAGCGAATGTGTGCGACGTCACACAATAGACAGTGCGGGAGTGGGGTGTGACATACGTGGAGTACATAACGTTCCCCCCAACGACGATATAATACTAGACTCGTAATAACAGGCGACCGATGTCTGCCAACACATTAGGCAAAAAAGTCTTATAACCGTCTCATTTCGACCAATCCTGTGAGCCGTAAACATACGTTGAGACAGAACAGACCTTGAGTTAGCCAATCACAACGCAGTACCCCGTCCCCCTCGCTTACGTATTACCTCAGCGAGTTGGCAGAATAGTTTTGTTCGTTAGATCGTGCAATGTGTAGTCTAGTATTATATCGTCGTTGGTTCCCCCGCACCGCCCGCCGCGCAAACAACACGAAGCGAACTTGATGATGAGGCGATGCGACGCAATTCAACCAATTTCAATTACAACTGAAAATCTGCTACGACGAGATTATCAAAAAATATTTGACTCGTGTTTTTTCTTTTATTACGTAATGCGTAAACCAAAATTGACATTGAAAATTGACGGAGATACAACGCTTCTAAAAATTACAGGCGTTATGACTTTACATCACAAGCTCCCACTCCCGAACATCGAAGCGTTTTATTGTCAATATTTATAAATTAAAAAAAAAAAACGTGTCGGTAATTTTTCAATAGTCTAACGGACGGAGCAGTGGTGGCCCAGTGGTATCGGTCCCGACTTACGAATCGGTCGTGGGTTCGAACCCCGCCACGCGCATTACTTTGTGTAATTTATTTTATCACCACTGCTCTCAAAACGGTGAAGGAAAACATCTGAGGAAACCGACATGTCCTAGAACCAAACATTCGAAGACATGTGACATCTACCAACCCGCACTGGGCCCGCGTGGTGGATTATGGCCCACTCCCTCTCACAGAGAGGAGGCCTGTGTCCCAGCAGTGGGAACATTATAGGCTGATGATGATGGACTAAACAGATTTTCAATTTTTTTTTCTTGTTTAATCATTATAATAATAATAATAATATTCCACAACTATCACACAACGCCATCTAGTCCCAAGCTAAGCAGAGCTTGTGTTATGGTTATGGGTACTAGACAACTGATAAACATACTTATATATTTCTAAATACATAAATATTATAGATAAATTACACCCAGACACAGAACAAATGATCGTGCTCATCACACAAACATTTGTCCTGGGTGGGAATCGAACCCACGACCTCCGGCATAGCAGTCAGGGTCACTAACCACTAGACCAACAGGTCAGCAGTATAGGCTGATGATGATGACGGACTACAGATTTTCATTTTTTTTTTTCTTGTTTAGTCATCACTCTCTCTATAAAATTCTCCTGTGTCGTGGATGCGTTTACAAACATAGAAACTCACATACACAAACAGACCAGGGAACAACTACTTGTGTAACATACCTACAATTGGTGGAATCACTGTGCAGCAGTCCAATTACTAAGTCACTGTGCCAAATGTGCCGAACGTTTTAAATTATCCTTTATTAATTTTTTAACCTTACTAAGTACATTTTTAAATATTTTCATAAAAACAAAAAAAAAAAGCATTTAAACATATAAATAATAGTGGCCCACCGGTATCGGGAACAGGGTCCAAGCTACCGGAAGTCAGGGCTCCAGAGTAAGGAACCTCCTAACAATGCGCGCCGTGTCCAGAAGAACTGCTCTCTGAATCTGGCCCTTGATCCAGCTGCCTAACGAGAGCCTCCTTAGATGTTGGTCGAGGCTCTTGGCAATTAAGCCATGGGTCGACACGACTATCGGCACAATGACAGCTGAATCCACGCCCCACATATCGACAACCTCGCGAGCCAAATCAATATACTTGATTTGCTCATCTTTTTCAGCTTTCACGAGGTTCTCGTCATGCGGGACGGTTATGTCAACAATCATTGCACGCCGCTCTGATCGATCCACCACCACTATATCAGGTTTATTGGCTACAATAGTCCTGTCAGTGATGATGGATTGATCCCAGTACAATGTGATATTAGTTAAATTATTATTATTAAAACTCCTTTTTTTTCGCAGGTGATCCAATGGATGGAAACGAGGTCGTTATAACAGCCTACACGAATGCAACAGAGGATGATGAAGAAAATGATGTACAAGAAATGGATTATCAGATTTTAGAATCTTAGTGCAGGGTATTTTTTTTTTAAGAAAACCTAAGACATACAGAATAAGATGGAAAAAGACAAAGTGACCGCTGCGATTGTTTGTCTACTTCACACATTTCTTCCCGTTTTTCTAGATATTTGAATAGAGAATACTCTCTCCGTCTTACTACAAAAAAAGTTTGGCAAAACGGCATTGTCGTTGATATAATGGCGCATTTTTATTAGTTGTTAGGACCCGTATGGGTGCGAGAGATTTCTGGAACGCATGCCACAGGGCATTCGGCGAACGATTTTCATTAGTTGTTAGGGCCCGCATGCGGGATGCAAGAGATTTCTGGAACGCATGTCACAGTACCCGCATTCGGGGAACCGTTTTCATTAGTCGATAGCCCGCATGCGGGGTGTAGGAAAACCTCCATTTTCGTCGCCATTTATTGACTAAAGTGGCAGACCCGCATGCTGTATATCGACTGATGAATTTCATTCGTCGATAACACGATCGGTACAAAGCAAGCCGGGGGTCACCAGACTGTAACGAACACGTATCGACTTGTGACTTTCATTGGTTGTTATCTTGCATGCGAGGACTCCCCGTATGCTGTATACCGAACGAGTTGACGACCAATGAAACTGCGCCATAAGGATCGTTTTGCAGTTACACTTTTATTGACATCTGATCAGATATTTAACTTTTTGTGGTACTCCGGTCTCTGTCTATTTTGAGTTTATAGAACAAAAATGAACATAGTATTTGACAGCTATTTGCAATGTTGCCAGCTTTCAAAATGCGCCCTGTTAGAGTGAATTCAATTAATATATTTGCAACCTAGTTTAAGTATGACCGTATACTAAAGAATTCCTTTAAAATTGAGCATTGTATGACTAGTTTTAAGTTTCAAATTATGATATTCTTTGTATTTGATTGATAAATATTATTGTCACCATATGTTATATACTTTACAGTATTCTTTTTATCACATCTATTAAAAAAGAGCTAGTTTCAAGGACTGAAATAGCTCATTGATCCCTAGGGACTAAAAGTGATTTCAATTCAGAATGTGGATATTGTTATGAGTAATTCAATTTCATTTTCGCAAATGACTGGAAAGTCTACTATCTAAGTAGATTTCAGATGACTTCACCATCATCATCATCAGCCTATAATGTTCCCACTGCTGGGACACAGGCCTCCTCTCTTGTGAGAGGGAGTGGGCCATAACCCACCACGCGGGCCCAGTGTGGGTTGGCAGTTGTCACAATATGTCTTCGAATTTTTGGTTATAGGACATGCCGGTTTCCTCACGATGTTTTCCTTCACCGTTTTGAGAGCAGTGGTTATGAAATAAATTACACAAAGTAATGCGCCTGGCGGGGTTCTAACCCACGACCTACAACTCGTAAGTCGGGACCGATAGCACTGGGCCACCACTGCTCTTACCATACCATCATTGCTCAGATGACTTAGATCTTAAAATATATATAATATCTATTAAGGTGTTTAATGTATGATAATCTTAGGTTATTTTTGTGTTCCTGAAAAATATATTTGAGCCTTATAACAGCCTGATTATAATAATATGCAATATTTAGCCAATAGAAATATTTTATAATATTCATATTTTACAGTTTTAATCTTACTTATAAAAAAATAAATAATATAAATACGATACTATAATAAAAGTGTAAGATTGTACGTTTGTTATGTACTCTCAATCATGCAAAGACGGCTGGATCGATTTGCACGTAATTTTGTCAACAGATTTGTCTGACACTTAGCATCCTTTTACTTTTTTATATGCTGTAACTCCATCACACTTGGAAACCTCGTAGAGTTAAGCATGTGTCTTCCGAAAAGTACTATCGCATTTCTTCGTTCTTTGTAAACTAATTTTGATGGATTTTAGTACAGAGATCGTTTGGATTCTAGACACGGTTATATGGCTTTCTTTTGCAGAATAAAGAAAGACTTTATATCTGCAGCTCGTCCCCACAACGAAATACCATACAACATTATACTCTTTAAGTAGTATAATATGGGGAAAATGGAAATAAACGCGAGAGAAACCTCGGGGAGAAACTAGTAATATAGTATGTAATTTAATTGTGTATTGTTTTAAATTAAGTATTTAATTACAAATTATATATTGCATTTTATGTAACACACAAGCAATGTTAAGTAATAATATATTGGTAGCTTATTTTAGTTGTATTATTATTTGTAAATACTATAATTATATTATTGTAATAATAGACATTTTTGTAGCAAACTTGTGTACTTATTTTCTACTACCTTTTTTGTACCGTGACGAAGTGGACTTAACCTTGAAGATTAATATTTCCCGACAGCTAACCTTGGGGTCTTCAAGTCAAGAGTGAACAGGTTACTTCTATTCAAGCGTGCTTCACCCTCGACCACATGATCGCTTACCAGGCGAAATAGTGGTCAAACGTGATAAAAAAAAGATTGACACTCGCGGCTGTTATGATTTAGTTGCGAACTATTCAACCAATTGAGATTCTATCAACATACAAACGTAATTATTTATTTTATGTCGACTTAGGCTCATCATCATCATCAGCCTATAATGTTCCCACTGCTGGGACACAGGCCTCCTCTCTCTGAGAGGGAGTGGGCCGTAACCCTACCACGCGAGCCCAGTGCGGATTGGTGGATGTCACATGTCGTCGAATTTGATGGTTCTAAGACACGCCGGTTTCCTCACGATGTTTTCCTTCACCGTTTTGAGAGCAGTGGTGATGAAATAAATTACACAAAGTAATGTGCCAGGCTGGGTTCGAAATTACGACCTACAACTCGGTAAGTCGAGGCCGATACCACTGGGCCACCACTGCCCTCTAGGCTCAAGCTACACTAAATTGGCAGCGATGCGACGCGACGATCATTTTTGATAACAAGATTATAATCTTTATGTACGATATTTTACAAGCCTCCTCTAGCCAAGATTCAAACGATAAACGCAAATACTCAGTAGGCTTTAAGGTGATTGCGTCGATTTTGCCCGCGAAATTCAAATTTTCTTACGTTTTTTGCAATTTGCAGGCCAGTGACATGTTAAAATCTCCGAAATCTAACTTAGATGCAGCTTTTCTATGTGAGAGCTGATGGAACGAATGTTTTGATAATTTTTATATTTAAAATTATACTTATTATTACCGCAATTCATATTTTGATAAAGTTACAACATGTCACTAGCCTGCAAATTGCAAAAAACGTAAGAAAATTTGAATTTCGCGGGCTGGTTGGAGCATTCCCCTTAATAGATTTTCAACTTAAATTCTAGAGTTTAAAATTGAAGATCTATTGAGCGTGAGACGGCTCTGAGCCAGCGCGCAGAAGTGTCAAGATAGGACACTTAGATGGGCCATGATGGGACACTTAGAAGGGCCATGAAGCGACGCTTAGAAGGGCTATGATGGTACGTTTAGAAGGGCCATGAAGCGACGCTTAAAAGGGCTATGATGGGACGTTAAGAAGGGCCATGAAGGGGCGCTTAGAAGGCTATGATGGAACGTTTAGAAGGGCTATGATGGGACAAAATGGTGGCTAAGAGGTCACATTTTTAGGGTTCCGTAGTCAACAAGGAACCCTTATAGTTTCGCCATGTCCGTCCGTCCGTCCGTCCGTCCGTCCGTCCGTCCGTCTGTCCGCAGTTTAGCTCAGAGACGCACAGTACTAGAGAGCTGTAATTTGGTGTAAATATATGGATTTGTTGTGCCGAAAAAGTGGTAAAATAAAATCTCGTAAAATAATTTTTTTTAGGGTATCTCCTGTACACGTAAAGTGGGGATGTTATTTTTTTTTCTCGCGTACCCCATAGTGTGGGGTATCATTAAATAGGTCTTTAAAAAATATTGACAGCTTCCATTAACAATTTTTTGATAAAAAAATTGGTTTGTGAAATATTAAGCTTTAAAGTGCTAAATTTTGCTCGACTCGAGTGTCCCCCCCCTCTACCAGCTAAACGGTTATGTGTGGGGGTATGAAAAAATTCACAATAGTAGTATATATAACGAAGTTTAAAAGAAAATTGTCATGACGTAGTAGGCTTTACAACTTTACGAGTAATAGTCGACCAACTTATAAAATGTACTTGGATAATATTTTTCTTAAACAAAATGTATCGGAGAACATGTTATTCAACTGCAAATGTAAGTTTGTCAACTTTATTTTTACAGCTTTAATAGGTATGTTTTACCACGGTAATAACAGTATTGGATCTCCCTACAAACGGACGAAACGCGAGCTATACCTACGCGCCTCGATGTCGGGGCGCGCTCGAGGCGCAGACAGTCACGGCCGTACCGTAGTGATGAACGGACGGTGCTTTGATTTTTTTAGCAAATATGACAAGTAGAAAATATTGTGCTGTGTTTGGGTGTTTAACGTCAACAATAACGCATCCAGACATAAGTTTTTTTAAATTACCTGCAACCTCTGAAAGGTGAGTACTAACTATAAAATAATTTTACTTACTAGTAGCTAGTAGCCGTGCTAGTAGGTAGGTACATAATGTGTGACTTTTTAATGGTTATGTATTTTCCTTTATCTCACGAAAAAAAGGGTATTTGGGTTAATAAATACAGTAAAATGAATAAAGTAAAGGAAAGTTACTGAGGCAAGTTAAATAGTTAAGTTATAGGCGGTTCTGAATGAATCATGATACGGTAGGTACTTACTCTTGTGTTAAAAGTCCAGTGCATGTGTGTTTTGTTAGTCATGGTGTAACGGCGCGGTGGGATTGTCGGCGGGCACGGAAATGAAGCAGTGAGCTTTATTTACCTACGGTACGGTGTACAATCAACGTATATTCAGTGTACTACATAAACTTTAACACAGTCATGAATCCTGGAACGTAAGAGTACATAGTACGCTCCGTATTTGAGTGTGCGCACTCGGTTGCAATAAGCCGACTGCCTGCGCGAGCGATGCGCTGTACGAGGTAGCGCGAGCGGCGCACTGACCTTGAAGGAGCGGTTGACGCGAATCCACACGACGACGTAATCAGACCCTTGTTATATCGTCACGGGTGCGTTTTACGTAACGACGCTACAGTAATATTTGTTTATTATCTGTGTTTTGTGTATGAATAATACTAGAAAAACCGGCCAAGTGCGTGTCGGGCCACGCACAGTGTAGGGTTCCGTAGTTGCCCATCAAAATACTTATGCGAACTAACTTAAACTGAGTCGCTGAATTTAATTTTAAAAAGAAGAAAGCTTTTTATTAGAATGCGAGTTTATTATACTTTAAAATTCAATAATAAAGCATTTCGTACGAGTCAGTCAAGGCGCAAATATTTTTCGGTCGCAAATTTATAAGCACAATTTGTTTTTCAAACAAACATTTGTTTTTAAATTAAATCTATTAATAAAAGACAACACGCATTTTTATTGAACACTTCCTTTTCAATATACAAAGTATTTTATTTGTTTACTTAAATATAAGAAAAGTATATTTACAATCACAACACTAAATAGAAACA
This sequence comes from Agrotis clavis, assembly GCA_954870645.1. Classification (NCBI taxonomy): domain Eukaryota; kingdom Metazoa; phylum Arthropoda; class Insecta; order Lepidoptera; family Noctuidae; genus Agrotis; species Agrotis clavis. Next base: position 12,166,256 of record OX940944.1, on the reverse strand, counting down.
GAAAGTAGGCAAATGTAATTAAAATGCTGGAGACGGGCGTCGGACAGCCCTAACGCATGTTTACGTACCGCGCGGCTGTAGGTATTTATTTCTATCATGCGGCCGAGAGCCACTACTGTAGATATTTATACTGTGGTTTTACGGTATGTTTTTTGGGGATAGGTAGGTTTTTATCGTCAACTATTTTTAACTAACTTCAAAAAAAAAGGTTCTAAATTCGTCGTAATCTTTTTTTTAAATGTATTTTGCCCGATTTCTCAAAGACTCCTGGACCGATTTTGAAAATTCTTCTTTTTAAAATTAAATTCAGCGAATCAGTTTAGTTAGTTCGCATAAGTATTTTGATGGGCAACTACGGAACCCTACACTGTGCGTGGCCCGACACGCACTTGGCCGGTTTTTATTAAATAAAGACACAAAAATTCTTATGTAATATCTATATTATTGTCATGATGAATCGCCAAACACTTGAGCAGCAACAAACGCGTGTGGAATGACAGCATACAACGCGGGCGTGTCAGGCGCGCCGCAAGACCGTCCGTATGACGTCACGGCGACCACGCGCCACAGGCAGCCATCTTGGATTTGTGCTGGACCTCCGGAATCACCCTGTAGACAATAAATTAAAAATCCGTGAAACAATATTTGCACGACATCTGACCACCATCTGACTTTTGGGCTGTTCGCGCGGCCCGTGTGGATCGGAAAGGGACTATCAGACTTTCTGACTAAAAATTACCCTATTTCTTCAGTGACCGTTTGTCTTCCAGGGTCAAGGTTTCCTTTTAAGACTGCCCCGTGACACAGGCAGGCGTTTGGCCCTAAGGGAGCCCCGTTCCTTTGCTGAAAGCTCCTTGACCCGCGCGTGGAACACTACACGCGTTCGACTGGGGGCTGGCCCTATAGACAATCAGACGACGACAGCCAGACGACAATCGTTATCGCTCAGCAGTCACTAATACATTTTCAACTTTATACCCCAGCGCGTAAAGTTGAAAATCTATTGAAGTTCACAGATCGTTTTCGTTTGTTTCGTTCGATAGCGCGCAGCAGTCTTTAATCGATTTTTAACTTTATGCGCTAGAATATAAAGTTGAAAATGTACTAGTGACTGCTAAGCGATAACGATTGTCGTCTGCTGTCGTCGTCTGTTTGTCTCAGTACCCTGGTTCTTGATCAGACGGCGGTCTACCCATAACAAGCCAACCGCAAAAATACATATACCTAAAACGAATTTTTTAGAATGTTCTTGGTCAATCATCAATTAATGAGCCCTCCCACCCTGTGTGGAGCGGAAGCGACTTTCAGACTCTTAAAAAAGGGGCTATAAATGGTATTACACCTTCCTAAATTCAGAATTCGCCATTTAGGACGTCCTGAATTTCAGGAAAGTGTAATCGCATTTGGGATGAGAAGCATCCTAATTAGGACACGATTTAGTACGTGTAATCGCGAGCTTCGGCGACTAAATTTCTTATCCTAAATCGTGTCCTAAATATTATCGGATCCTGAATTTAGCAAGGTACCTATAATAAGGGACGGTCTTACTACAAAAAAGTAAAACAGTACCTACCCTTATCACGAGTTTTCACGAACACGAACGAGTTACAAGAAACGCTGTAAATACTGGAAAGACGCTGTCAAGTAAAATATTTACAGCGTCTTTCCAGTATTTACAGCGTTTTTTGTATGGAAAAATGGAACAGCGCCTCTGGTGTGCGAAGAAGGAACTAATTTTTTCTTTGTTTGTCAATTAGAAAATGTCAAAGTTCCAGTTTACTTTACGTCGGAATGAAAAGGCCTCAGTAAAGGTAAGCGTCCACAGGTCGGCATCGTACGTATCGGACGCATCGCATCAAACGGATTTCTGTATCGGCAGCAATCGGATTGCCGACGCGAGTATCAGCAATCGGATTGCCGATGCCACCTTCATTTGGATTTTTTTAGTGATCGTACGTTCGGAAAGTGTTTGTGAGAAAGGAGGAAAGCGATGCAGAAGTTGTTATTGCTTGTTTTTTAGCAGAAGAAGATGCAAGAAAGAAAAAGAACAAATGATTCAGTAAGGGTGCGGGGCGCGTCCACTGATCGGTATTCCGTATGACGTCATCGGTACGCATCGCATGTAGGCATTGCCGATTAGCCGACCGTACGATGCGGATCAGTGGACGCAGTTGTATGAGTTTTATTTAGTACAAGGCAAACTAAAATCCGTTACGTACGTACGATACGTCCGATACGTGCGATGCGGACCTGTGGACGTTTACCATAATACAACTTGTCTAAAAAAATCTGTCAACTGCAAAATGGCATTTGACGTTAATATCAGGGTCATTCTGCAGTTACGCTTTTGTAGACAAGTGTTCAACAGAATAGATGTTTAGCTTTTTGTGTCGTAGAGCGCATTGTAAAGTCTAGTGATGATTTCTTACAGACAATAGAATAGATGCTGGATATTCCAATCTTACCTGGCAAGTATCATGTCCACCGCCTCGATCACCAGCACACATGTGGCTGTCCGCGGTGACGCCATTGGGCAGCTTCAGAGACGTGCCCCAGATCTCCCGGCACTCCTGCATGTCCCACACGTTGAGGGAGACGCTGCGGAGCACGTAGGAATGGTCACCACCTGGAAAGATAATAGAGAGAATATTTTAAAAACTATCTTCTGTACAGAGACCATGCCCGGGTCGACGGCGCGTTGTGTTCCACGCGCGCCTCAAAGAGCTTTCAGTAGATAATCTGACGGGGCACCCCTTAGAGGGCCAAAGCCTGCCGGGGCTCGGGACTAACGAATGACCGTGACCCCGTTACGTAAAGAGCTATTGAAGGACACCGGGGATTTTAGTCAGTATAAGTTTGACAGTCCCTCCCTTTCTGCCCTGATTATTTATTACTGCCCTATTATTAACCGACTTCAAAAAGGAGGAGGTTGTCAATAGGTATGTTGATAGCATGAATAAATTGCTTAGTTCGTCAGTAAAGAGTTTTGAATGAAAACTGAAACGTAATTCTTCTTTCGTTGAATTAATGCAAATTAACAAAGGTAGTAGGTAACATAATTCGCTGGTGACGTCAGAAGCAAGCGAAAGTACCACTTGCTTGTGACGTATTGCAAAAATTCCAAGTTAGTATTAATTCCATATTTTTGCTCGTGAGTGTATAATACGTATAATTATGTATGTGCAACTTACCGAATTCTGTCCTGCCCCAACCAGTAGCGATGACGCTCCTGCCAACTGGTGGAGGTCTGCCCAAACATGCTGGACGAATCACTTCAGAGAACCTGAAATTATGAGGATTATCCAGTTAACAATCATGTTGGTTACTTGGTGCAGTGTTACCATGGGGTATCGTATTGCCAAGTTACTAGGTTGTGGAGGTCCGATAGTCATCGCTCCATGTAAAATACTGATATTCAGCTGCATCTGGTTCGACTGCAAGCCGACCACGATATAGTTGGGAAAAGGCAGGCAGATGATGAATCAGGTTGGTTCTGTCTCTTCGCTAGCTTTTTTCATGGTCTTCCCAGTAGAAAACAGATTAATGCTTTTCTGTAACGTTCACCGTTAACAGTACGGTCTTGATTCTTGATCAGACGGCGATCTACCCATAATCGCTACCCAGATCGACCTACACGGCTTTAGTATTCATCATCATCATCAGCCGGAAGATGACCACTGCTGAACATAGGCTTCCCCCTTAAACCACCTCACCGAACGACAATTCGCCACTTGCATGCATCGGTTGCCCGTGACTCTCAAGTTGTCGTCGGTCCACCTAGTGGGAGGCCTGCCTACGCTGCGTCTTCCGGTCCGTGGTCGCCATGAGAGAACTTTTCTGCCCCATCGGTTGTCAGTTCTACGAGCAATGTGGCCTGCCCATTGCCACTTCAACTTACAAATTTTACGAGATATTTCGGTGACTCTGGTTATCCCGCAAAGAAACTTCGAGCATAGCTCTAGTTTTAGAGGGTTTTAGTAAGTACTAATATTACAGAGCATTTTTTTAAGCGTGGTAAAATCATCATATGAGTCCTCCCACCCGGGGCAGAGCGGGAGGGACTGTCAAACTCGTACTGACTGAAAATCTACGGTGCCCTTCAAATAGCCAATTACGTTCCGGGGTCACGGAAATTCGTGAGTCCTGTGACCCCGGCAGGCCTTTGCCCTCAAAAGGGGGCCCGCTCTTTATGGTGAGACTCCTTGAGGTGCGCGTGGAACACAACGCGCCGTCGACCCGAGCATGGTCCATGGTCGGACAGCGAGTATCACCCATTACTCGCCGCCCGCATGCCCGCGCCTGCGGTGGCCGGAGATCGTCTGCGACGTCCGTCGCCGTGCGCGTCTACCACTGCGGCTGAGGTGAAGGAAGGACGCTGTCCTCTCCCTCACACATTCCACCTTCTCCTTCGGTAGCATGACTGCTTCGCAGAAAGATGCGACCGCTTCCCACTCCGTCTCGCCCCGCAGCATGGCATCGAGCAATGACGGGCGCGAGAAATTATAGAGCATACTCTAAAAAACAACGTAAATTGAACCATACTCACTGGACTTTAGAACCCATCTTGATCATGGCTATATCGTGGTAAGACCTCCTCATCTTGTACTTCGGGTGACGTATGACGGCTGATATCTTCACGACGAGCGCTCCAGGGTCGTCCAGGTACGAGGAGCCGAGCTGGATAGCTTGTGGTGGTCCACTGTAAAGTTCGTTACTGGGTTCAGTAAGATGGTGAATTAGTATGAGGTAATGATGATAATTGTGGTGTTTGGTAGATGGTTTTAGGGTGTGCCTGTTGTGGTCTTCATTATAAGGTTGCTCAGAATGATGTATTGGCTAAATAATTAAAGCCGCACAGGCCGATCTTCCCGGTTAAGCCGTGCTTGTCGAAGTTGGTCTGTGGACGGATGACCATCTGTTAAAGCCAGTTTCCTCCGTGCCTCAAAAAGCACGTAAAGCCGTTGGTACCGCTGTCTAGATGGCCGGCTGTATAGATCTTAAGTCTGACAGTCTAACTATCGTATACCTACTAAATTGTTGTGGTGGTTCGATATTCAGTCGTTCCATGTAAAATACTGATATGCAGCTGCATCTGGTTCGACTGGAAGCCGACCACAATAAAGTTGGGAAAAGGCAAGCAGATGATTGATGATTACAATCGTTTATTCGTAATAAGTAGGTATTGCTACAGTGTTGGTGTTAAAGTCAATAAATGCTTTAACACAGTCAGATATTTTGACATGCAAAACATTTCAGTACTTATTTTTAATGATGACTGAGTCCTATAAAAATTCAGCTGCAAGTGGGATTTGAACCCACGTATTCTAGATAAGTACTCCAGACACCTTACACTTAAAAGATAACAAAAGTGACAATAAATACCTGACAACATTGGCGTCTCTGTCCTGGAAGGTGCAATGTCCCGCAGTCAGGACATACCGGTCACTGATGAGGGAACCTCCACATTTCCAGGAATAACCGTCCTCCTGGAACAATATCAAATGGGTGGATCTCCAAAACGGGCGTATTCGTGTGATCGCTCTGGTGCTTTTCAGATATTGATATTTAACGGTAATTATGTATCTCAATAAAAAGTATGATATTCAAATAGTATATTTTTACTTTTGGCCTTCATTTTACACTAATAGTTATGGAAATATTTAAGTTCAAAAAATTTTGCGACCAGAGCAATCATAATTGGTGCCAGAGCGATCATATATGGTCAAACCAATTCAAAAAAAAAAGAATATTGATAAAAAATTATTAGTTTTGGCGTTTTTAGTCATATATTTAGTTGGTATACGTGTAACAAGATAACATGTAAGTGATACCTTTTCTTCCGGAAGTCGGTCGCTTTGTTTTTTATTTCACTGACTATGGCCATCCGACTTCCGAAAGAAAAGTTATTTTATTCTTTTTTGTGTTTGGTTTTGAAGTCGGTTCCTTTTTTTTCAAGAAGCTTTTTTTTATTTTTCCCTTTTAGTTTAGATATTCAATTAAATCGGTGTCTTTGAAAATCTACAATACAAGTCAGCAAAAAAATGGATGTATGTGGGTAATGTCACAAGATATCCATTAGTTTTATATATTAAAACCGTTCATCATCATCATCTCAGCCATAGGACGTCCACTGCTGAACATAGGCCTCCCCTTTTGATCTCCACATATACCGGTTGGAAGCGACCTGCATCCAGCGTCTTCCGGCGACCTTTATAAGGTCGTCTGTCCACCTTGCTGATGGACGTCCTACGCTGCGCTTGCTAATCCGTGGTCTCCACTCTAATACTTTTCGACCCCATCGGCCATCTGCTCTGCGAGCAATATGGCCTGCCCATTGCCACTTCAGCTTGCTTATCCGGTGGGCTATATCGGTGACTTTAGTTCGTCTACGGATCTCCTCATTTCGGATTCGATCACGTAGAGAAACACCTAGCCATAGCCCTCTCCATAGCTCGTTGAGCCACTTTGAGCTTTGAGATGAGGCCGATAGTGAAAGACCACGTTTCGGTGCCGTAACTCATCACTGGTAACACACATTGGTTGAAGACTTTCGTCTTGAGGCACTGAGGTATGTCGGACGAAAAGACATTGCGTAGTTTCCCGAACGCTGCCCAACCTTCGGCGGTTGGACCTACCTAACTGGACTGCTTGTCCTAAGTAGATATATGAGTCAACAACTTCGAGTACCGAGTTTCCAACAGAGACTGGGGTGGGCACAACATTGGCATTTGACATAATTTTCGTCTTGTCCATGTTCATTTTCAAGCCCACCCTTTGTGAAACTCGGTCGAGGCCATCGAGCATCATGCTGAGTTCCTCCATCGACTTTGCCATGACTACGATGTCGTCGGCAAACCGAAGGTGAGTGATGTATTCGCCGTTGATGTTGATGCCAAGTCCTTGCCATTCCAGGAGCTTGAAGGCGTCTTCCATTGCGGCAGTAAACAGTTTCGGGGAGATAACGTCCCCCTGTCTTACGCCTCTTCTCAATGGAATCGCCTTCGTGCTCTGCTCCTGTACTCGGACCGACATGGTGGCGTTATTATACAAGCACTTCAACACATCGATGTACCGATAGTCAATACGGCATCGCTGGAGTGACTCAAGTACCGCCCATGTTTCCACCGAATCGAAGGATTTCTCATAGTCCACAAACGCTAAGCATAATGGCAAGTTATACTCTTCGGTCTTCTGTATAACTTGCCGCAGTGTATGGATGTGGTCTATGGTACTATAGCCTCTTCGGAAACCGACTTGTTCGGGAGGCTGGAAGTCATCAAGTCTGTGTTCGAGACGGTTCGTGTAATTATAATTATATTAAAACCGTTCCCAGAATAAAACTAACACTTTTGTGAAAACCGCATCAAAATCGGTTCCGCCAAACGCGAGATAATCGCGGACAAACATGCATACACACATACAGGCCGAACTGCGAATCTCCTTTTTTTTAAGATGGTTTAATAGTTTTATAACGTACAATTAATGCAAAATATCATTGCTCTGGTCTTTTTGGACAGAGCAATCACAGCCATATCGATCAGAAAAAGTCACAAAATCATGAATATAGCCGAATTTAAAAGCAGTAGAAATTTATAATTACGCGTCATAAAAACCATCATAAAGATCACCTAATTCACATAAAAAACACATTTACAAGCTTAATATTTAATTTGAATAACGTGCCATATCAATCATAAAATTCGAGAACCAAATCCAGAGTAATCATAAACTTGCCTTCGTGAACTTACCTTCGCGGATACGTGGCACAAAGGTATCCTCCTCAACGGTTAGACCACTGCTGGTGCTACCCAGCGAGAGTGGAATAGAGTGTCTATAACGCGTTACTAGGCATGAGCGCGATGTTTTACCTCAGCGCAGAGCGATGAGATAAAATGCCCGGACACGAATTTAAATTCAAATTGTGGCAAAAGTATTCATAATAAAACTACAAGTATTTTATAACAATGAAGATTAACTATTTCTTATGTAATCTAAATAAGTTGTTTCATATGTAGCTTCTCATTAAAAAAATAAAGAATATTTTTTTCATTCAATCGGGAGCGAGGACAACCCAGAGCGATCAGGATTTTAGGGTTTAAGATTTTTTTTTAAATATTTTATATAAACTTATTCATAATATTAGCCTTGTACCAGGTAGATTAGACACTGAACTGCATATAAAAAAATATTTCGAAAACGTTTTTCAATTTTAAAATGGGTTTATTCAGCCCGACACGAAAAAAAATGCCTCTGGAGATCGACCCAAATATAAGTAGTTAAGTTCATTACATGAGGTGTGCCGTTACCAAAGTACATGGGTATGCGGAGGGCGAATATAGGGCGACTCGCTGTCCAATCATGAACCATGCCCGTTCGACGGCGCGTTGTGTTCCACGCATGCCTCAAAGAGCTGTCAGCACAATGATGGGGCCCTGTGGAGGACCAAAGCCTGCTGGGGACTAACGAGCTTCCGTGACCCCGTAACGTAAAGGACTCATTTGATGATTTTACCACGGAAAAAAGGTACTTTGGTAAGTATTTTTTTTAGTCCTTTGTTTAAGGTAAAATCATCAAATGAGTCTTCCTACCAAATTCTCTATGCCTTCTACCCAGGGCGGGGCGGGAGGGACTTTTTTTTTAATTGGGACAAACCCAACACACTATTCCCAACCACTGCAACTCCTGAAAGCCAGAATCAACAGTGGCAACCACCAGAAAAGCGCTGAGACAATGAAGCTCGACGTGTCCCGGAGAATGAATTTACCTGTCTTGGATTGTCCTTGTTTTTGTCCTGCAACGAAATTAATCAGAAAAGAACAGTGGAGGAATGAGAAAAAGAAAAAAATATATATGTTTCCATTTCCCTCCATGCAAGCAGGAGACAGAACATAAGAAGAAGGCCAATAGGCACAAAGGGACATTACAACTGGGAGAAGCCCAGTTGCCTAGCACCACGGGTAAAAATGACTACTATATTAATGGGTCCTAAATTGTGAGCTGTTATATTTGATTCCAATAATAGGTATGGCAAAAGCGCTTGAAGGCACGGAAGTTTGTTCGAGTTTCCACAAGATCCGTATAGTAAATGATTCAGATGTAGTCTGTACAGTATCCAACATAATATTGCGTTCGTTTTGCCAAAGAATTCACTCCCTTATATCATATGATGTGCTGATTGTTCATATTCACAATCTGATGTTGAACATTGGGGACGGGAGGGAATGTTAGACTTGTACTGACTAAAATCCACGGTGATCCTTCAATAGCCATTTGCGTTTCAGAGTCGCGGTAACCTTAAAAGACAGTCCCGCGACCTCGGCAGGCTTTGGCCATCTGAGGATCCCCCGTCAACTTGCTGACAGATCTTTGACGCGCGACTGGAACACGATGCGCCGTCGATCCGGGCATGGTTCATGATTGGACGGCGAGCCACCCAATACTCGCCATCACACATCCTGGACTTTAGCATGAATGATGAAATTATGTCAACTTACTCGAACTTTCATCCACCCCACGAGAGCCATATGCGGGAACTCTTTGATAGTAGTAACGGTTCCTCCTATGACCAGCGGCACATTGATAGGCGTGCAATCAGACACGTTGAATTCCACCGGATCTGGTGACGGTACCAGTGGTAGTGCCACCACCTTCTTCACTGTCAGGGATTTGTAGTAGCCACACACTGAAATAGAAAGATTGGGAGCGTTAGAAAGTCGGTAAAATTAAAATCGTGACTGAGGCAAGCAACACAAAAATTAGGATGTAGTGTAAAATCATCAAAATCAAATCATTTGTTTCAAGTAGGCCAGTTACAGACACTTTTGAATTGTCAAAAGACAAAAGTAAAATAAAATAGTTTAAAAATAGTTATGGTGCTACAGTCCCAGTCACAAGACATAATAACTGTGAAAGTACCGTAAATGCCCATTACAAAGCGTAGATCTATATGGAGAAGAACGGGCAAGAAACTCCATGGACACTCTTGACGACACGGGCTGTGCTCTGCAGAAACAGGGCAGAACTATCGTATGCAGTCCGGACGGTACACACAATGTAGACACCAGGGTTTCCTCCCGCCCAATCCGACACAGGTACCTCCCGAAACAACGTGTCCGGTGAAGACCTGCATCAGGAGGAATTTGAGAACGCCGTGACTCCTCTCCAGCCACACTTCAAAAAGGGTCTTACTGCCGCCATTGCGGCGTGCCCGATATCAGGATACCCTGCACTGTACAACTAGATTTGCCAATGTCCTTTTTTTTTAATCTGAAATTATCATTAAATACTAAACTCATACTCACTCCTCTCCGCCTCATCAGCATACCGCCTCTTCTGCCACTCCGTCATATCATCTTCATCTGGTCCGATCAGAATCTCTGGCTCAAGACTTGGCTGGTCTTCAAAAGAACTTGGGTTTGCTGGTCTATTGAAATTGAAGTAATTATCCGTCACAGGTCTATTAGTAATTGGAGGTAGAGCTGTGTTCACAGGCGCTGGCTGAACACCTGGACGATTAATCAGAGGATTATCTGAAGGGTAGTGGAATCCACCATCCCCTTGGTTGTTGTAATTGTTTGAACTACCAAAATTGTTGCCGTTGAAGTTGTTGGCAGGTCTGTTGTTGGTATTAAAGTTGTCATAGTTGCTTGTACCTCGATTATTGTTGTTGTTAAAGTTAGAATTGGACGTTCCTCGATTATTGTTATTGTTAAAGTTGGAACTGGACGTTCCCCAATTATTGTTATTGTTAAAGTTAGAACTGGACGATCCACGATTATTGTTACTATTAAAGTTGAAATTCTCTCCTCTGTTATTCGTTCCTCGATTGTTGTTATTGTTAATGTTGGAACTTCCTCTGTCATTCGTCGTTCCCCTTTTCCCAAAATCTCCTGTGTTTCCAAAATTGGAGCTAGGTCTACTATTGCTTCCTCCCACATTGCCTCCAAAGTTATTAAAACCAGGATTTGTGTCTGTATTAAAGAAACCATTGACATTTCTGTCGTTAGCAGGGATATTGGCGTTGAAATCTGTGTTTAGACTGCCTCTGTTAATGTTAACATTGCCAGTACCTCTGTTTCTATCATTCTGTGGTCTACTGTTTGTGTTACCAGAGAAATTATTGTTAAAATCAATACTTCCTCCATTGCTGACGACGATAGAAGGTCTATGTTGATTATTTACTGCAAAAGTCTCTCTAGGATTGTTATTTTCAAATACGTTCTCTGTAACTGAACTCACAACATTGAAATTACTACCAAAAACATTTTGAGTCGTCCTTCTATTAAAATTAAAGTAAGATTCAGTTGTAGTTGTTGTAGTTTTAACTCTATTAATCTTATTCACTTTAGTTGTTACTTCATATGGGTTATAATATTCACTTATAAGTATATTACTATGTTCGTTCTTATTGTTATAATTCCTAGTATTATTTCTATGACTAGATACTGTTTTTGTGGTCTTTCGACTGGGTTTTTCTGTTGTGGCGAAGACATAGTCATATTGGTTCGTTGGAGGAGGCTTTTTAGTTCTCCTCTCCTCATTCTGATGTCTGTGTTCTACATTTTTCTTTTTACTTTCTTGTCTGTTAGTTTGTTTGTGTGTTTGTAGTCGTGTGGGACCGTTGTTGAAGTTAATGTTGTAGTCATTGCCCTGGTACGGCTGGAACAGCTGTTGTAGACCCTGGAGGATATCTGAAAAAATAAAGATTGTGTTATTAATGAATTATTGATGCAGTGTGTGTGTTTGACTTGTTTCTACCCGACTGCGACAGGAGGGTTGTGTTTTCTTTTTCTTTTGCTATGCATTAAGTCCGTGCATGGTCATACATAGTATGATTTTAATTTTACATTTGGGGTTTCTCTCTAGCAGTACCTACATTGTCTGCTCATAATTATCTTTTTTTGGCTTAGATGGAGCGGGAGACTTAGTCTACAAACCACCCTGTTCCTTTACATGCTGTTTGCTTTTCAGGGCCGCAGTGCCCTTTCCGATAATCCCGTAATCCCCTAGCAGGCATTAGGACCTATGAGCTTGTCAGTGTCCTGACAGCTTCTTTTTTTGTTTTTGATAAAATCATCGTCCTCCCATTCTGGGCGGGATCAGAGGGACTGTCAGACTTGTTCTGATTAAAATCCACGGTGATCCTTCAATAGCCCTTTACGTTCCAGGGTCACGGTTATCTAATGAGACAGTCCCGCGACCCCGTGAGTTAACCCATTACTCGCTGACCGCAAGCCCGCGCCTATGGTAGCCGGAAATCGCCCTGCGATGTTCGACGCCTTGGGCGTCTCCCGCGGCGGCCATATTTCCATGTCAAGTCCATGACATTTAATATTATATAATTGGCGATGATAATTGAGATGGTACTGATTTATAGAGTTTATCCTCATACCTATGTTTTAAGATAACACCTAAACGGAATCCCTTATTTTCGCATATTGTTTTTGTCATTATATACACACATCAAAAGTGTCTAGGGATCAAGCATTTTTATGCGGATTTCTTGAGATTGAGATGTGGCTTTGTAATAAATTTATGATTTTATAAATTTATATGGATCCTTTTTGGTGCATTTCATAATTTGAATCAGGAACTGTAAATCAAATTCGAGTAAAAGATGAAAATCAGCTGTCAATATTTTCCCTATAAAAACATACAACGCATTGAAGACATTATTAGTGCTACTGTTTCCCTACTACTGATTAAAACCAACGTTATTATGGAGCGGCGACGTCATTTAAGCAGGGAAGAAATGCTCAGAGCCGTGGGAATGATAGAAGCTGGTTCCCGGCAACGTACTGTGGCTTTAGCTCTGAATACAAGTCAGAGTGTTATCAGTCGACTTTGGACACGTTACCGAAGCACTGGTACCGTGGCTGAGCGCCATGGAGGACGGTATCGCTGCACCACACGGAGACAAGACCGATACATTCAAATCTTAACTCGAAGAGCTCCAACAATAACCGCCATGATGTTAGCCGTGAGGCTTCATCACTCTTCAGGGAACTTAATTAGCGACCAAACAGTCAGAAACCGCTTGCATGACACTTCATGCAAGCGGTTTCTGACTGTTTGGTCTTCGGGAATGAAGGTTCACTGAACCTTCATTCCCGAAGACCGCTACGGGTACCACCTATAGCAATGCACAATCGTAGGATTCGATATCAATTTGCTCTTGAACACAGAAATTGGGCAGAAGAACAATGGCGTTTCGTGTGCTTTTCTGATGAGTCTCGTTTTGGTATGAGACCGGATACAAGACGTATACGACACTGGAGAACCCCTGGACGCCAACAGCGATTAAAATCCTGCCAGGAAGTCCATCCTTATAGTGGTGGAACCATCATGGTATGGGCGGGTATTTGGATCGGCGGAAGAACTGAGTTGATTTGGATCAGAGGCAACCTCAACGCTCAAATTTATGCTGAGACGATTGTATCAGACGTCATCGTTCCTCTACAAGTGCAAATCGGTCCCTTATTTCAGTTAATGCATGATAATGCACGACCGCACACCGCAAGAGTTGTAAGACAGACTCTCGCCGCAGCTAACATCAATGTCCTGCCCTGGCCTGCTCAGTCGCCAGACTTGAACCCGATTGAGCATGCATGGGATATGCTACAGAGAAGAGCTCTGCCGAATATGGAGGGTATCCAGTCGCGAGAAGACCTTTTTTTGTTGTTGCAACGAACATGGGCGGCCATTCCACAGCGTGATTTGGATGAACTCATTTTGAGTTATGCTAAACCGATGTTCTTGTGTTGTTAGTGTTCGCGGTAGAAACACGGATTATTAATTGTTTAAGTTACCCAATAAAATTTTAAAGAAAACTGTTATTTCAGTCTTTTTTTCGAACTTTAATGTTAGTGGTTCAAATGTCAAAAATCCCTTTATTAGGATAATGGCAAATTTCTTTATGAATGTAAAGGTGACTTGGTTTATCGTTACTGTGACAAACGATAACACTTTATTTGATGAATCCTTAAAGAACATTTTAATTAATATCAATCAGGAGAAAAGTTATTGCAAAAATATATGTTGATCCCTAGACACTTTTGATGTGTGTACTTTGGCATAACTGTTTCGATTTAACCATTCAACCCCTTCGTATAAGGCTACTTTAAACCGTGCAAAATGGAGTCGCCCTACTTTTACTATGGATGCAAGAGCGAGCGAAGCGAGCTCGTATCTTTTGGTGCCATGAATAGGCTTACAGAAATCGAAGCGAATATGCAAATGGATAGGCAACCATATACTTGTTACTATGATTGATAATAAATTAATAAAAGAGTTAAGTATAAGGAAAAATCCTTCCAAAAAAACTAGATTAGATAACGTTTAAACAAGCGATGTCAAAAGAAACATTATATAAACATAAGCTTGATATTGTATACAACCAGTTTTACGAGTTACCTATATGGTGTCGCAAAAAAGAAGATATCGTAATCATTTTTTTTAGGCATCTTTGGCTCGCAACTTCGTACGCCAAGAATAGGCAAAAGATACATCACCATTATCATCAGCCTATAAATGTTCCCACTCCTGGGACACAGGCCTCCTCTCTGTGAGAAGGAGTGGGCCATAATCCACCAAGCGGGCCCAGTGTGGGTTGGTAGATGTTAAATGTCTTCGAATGTTTGGTTCTAGGACATGTTTCCTCACGGTGTTTTCCTTCACTGCTTTGGCAAACGATTGAAAAAATCTAATTATTAATCAGTTAGATCATCAAAAGTGATTAAACCTGTATTTTTTCTTTTGATAAGGTACGTAAAAATTGTTGAAGATACGATGCTTTTAAAATTCTCAATTCTTACGGTACGGCATGTCTTTTACATGGTTCTGACGTCACAAGTTGACTCTTAAATTTTGATGCACTTCTTTTTATTTGTATCTATATTGATTTAAAAAAAAATACGTTTTTAGTCTTCCGATCGGGAGGGACTGTCAGACTTTTACTGACTTAAAATACATATATCATTTATTTGGTCAATGGTCATTGGTTAGTGTCGCTATTAGTAGCTTCAGAGCATAGCAAATTTTAGTCTCAGCGTGACGTGAGAGTTGCGGAAACGCGGTCACAAAGGTTGTGTTTCTAAAGAATAGCACTGCTGGTCCTTGCATCTTACAGCGAGCTACCCAGTACTCGCCGCCCTCAAATTCACGCCTTATGGCAGCCTGAATTCGACACGCACGTCTCGCTTTGCATGATTTTTCCACACATTCAACGGTCAGGTCTTGGTCAGGTCATACTGGATCTGCATAGCTTGGTATATACGTATATAGCCATGTGTACATAATTCTAAGGATATTTACCAAAGTACTGAGTCTGTCCTCCGGAGACTGTGATCACGGTGAGTACCAGCAGGGTAGTGAGAGCACAGCTAGCTCCCATGATCGCATTATTGTCTGAAACAAAGGAAACATCATTGTTAATTAAATCTTCTCTCAGCCGGCCAACACACCCGTCAGTAATCTGACGAGACCCCCATAGAGGACCGAGGACGCACAGGTAACGAGTGTAATTTCCTCTATCTGTATTTCTCGACAGCTATAATTTACCTGTGAGAGCAGTGGTGGCCCGTGGTATCGGTCCCGACTTACGAGTTGTAGGTCGTGGGTTCGAACCCCGCCAGGCGCATTACTTTGTGTAATTATTTCATTACCACTGCTCTCAAAACGGTGAAGGCAAACATGAAACATCGTGAGGAAAACTGCTGTCCTAGAACCAAAAATTCGAAGACATGTGACATCCACCAACCCGGACTGGGCCCGCGTGGTAGTTTATGGCCCGCTCCCTCTCGCAAGGGAGGAGGCTTGTGCCTAACCGTAACCTTGTGGTCTTCAAGTCAAGAGTGAACAGGTTACTTCTAGTCAAGCGTGCTTCACCGTCGACCACATCTTCACTTACCATCAGGAGAGATAGAGTGGTCAAACGAGAACCTAGGGTTAAATAAAAAAAAATGCCTGCCAGGGCTGCGGTACTGTCTAGATAGGTAACCGTGACCCTAGAACGTAAAGGGCTATTGTAAGAACACCGTGGATTTTAGTCAGTACGAGTCTGACAGTCCCTTTCTTCTGTGGTGCCGTTGGCTGTGACGGAATGCTCCAAGTCAGACCCACCCGCCCGAAAAATGTTCGCTACAATTAATGTGAATGAATTACGCGTCAGGCAAGATCCAAATTCATATATCCACCTTGACAGTTCGACGACCTGCTCCAAAGAGTACTATTGTCTAGATATTACAACTGTATGAAAAAGATTCCCACGTTTATATTTTATAACCTGTATTTAAAAATCTTAGATCCGGCTCGCCGGAAAAAATAAATAATATAAAGGTCGCCGGAAGACGCTGGATGCAGGGGGTTTGTCTCCACGGATCCCGGTATCAGATTGAATTAGCCATGGATCACGGCAACTTGTTTCCACCGATACCGTGATCCGTTTCCAACACAAAAAATAAATAACCCTCCTGGCGCAGTCGGGTAAAAAAAATGTAGCCACCGATCACGGTACCTATCCAAATAATAAGAGTTTTTTTTAAGTAGGTATAACTTCTTTTGATTTGGGAAATCAGATAAAAATCACATCAGGTTGAAAAATGATCCAGCACTGGAGTCATAAGGATGGAATTTAGGAAGAGTAGTGCACTTGCTGGACTGCACTCGATTGCCAGAACTATCAATTGATGCACTTAATATAATAGATAATGATTGAGGATAAACCAAGAAAAAAAAAACAACAGGCTTGAACAACATTTTACTCTGTTTCTTGTCTCTGCGCATCGAGATCAGTTTCCAAAAATAATACAATTTATATCTTGTAGCCACGTCGCTTCCAACAGGTATATGTGGAGATCTAAAGGGGAGGCCTATGTTCAGCAGTGGACGTCCTATGGCTGAGATGATGATGATGAGATCTCCGTGTCATAATAATTGATTCAAAGTATTACCCGTATCATCATAGCCATAGGTATCTACATAGATGCTTTTTTAGATATAAATAAAATCATACCGTTGTTACCGTCGGCGTTCCAGCTGTTTTAGAACCCAACGGCTTGGCACGCGACGATGGCAAGAGACCGGACGGTATGTCTTTGTTTCCTTGGAAGATGGGTAGGCCTCGTAGGTATGGGACGCAACCTGTAGGTATCGATACTCTTGCGCCATCCCATCTTCCAAGTTCATCGTGCTCTGCTGGCACTGCTGCTGCGATTACTGAGAACCTCAAGCAGCGTAAATATAGCAACCTAAGTGGTAACTATATTTTTGAGCCGTTTGGGGTTGAAACTATAGGGCCATGGGGTCCGAGTGCTCACAGCCTCTACAGAGATATTGCTAAAAGACTTGTGGACGCTTCCCGTGACCCAAGAGCTGGCTTTTACCTTGGCCAGGGGCTAAGTATTGCCATTCAAAGAGGCAACGCCGCCAGTCTCTTGGGCATATTGGCAGCTGACAGCGTTGAGGATGAATTTTTCGATGCTCTTTAATAGTTTAGTTTTATTTTAATTTAGTATTTTCCATCGATCCCGCTTGTGCTTTGTTTTTTATTCGAGGTCAAAGTTCACAAAGCTGCCTACCTTTTCCCAGTATATTGTGGTCTGCTTCCAGTCGAACAAGATGCAGCTGAATATCAATATTTTACATGGAGCGACTGACTATCGGACCTCCACAACACAGTAACTGAATAATACGATACCTCATGGTAAGACTGATTGAGTGACAAATTTTAACACGTTCATCGCCATGGTGGGTCAAAATGACCGGCACTTGATCTAGCCATTTGGGCCATGGGGGGTCAAAATGACCGGCACGCCAGACCTACCTTTGCGAAGCCCGTTCGCGCCGCAGAATGCAAAAGCTGTGTATTCAACCATACAATGTGACCGGCGCGGCCCCAATGAACACCTGTAACTACTTGGTTTTTTGATTTTTTGATGGCATACATACCTGTTTTTAGGACTTAGAGAAAAAAGTTAATGAAAAAACATAGGATTTCGAATCATATATTTTTATTTCTGTTATAAGTTGCATTTATGCATAAAAATGAAAAGACAACAGAATATTATTAATTTTAGGCATGTTTTTATCAAAATTTAAGAAAAAAAGAAAGACAATAGAACAAAAAATATTAGGAACGTTTTTTATCAAACCACAATTACAAATCGTCATACGAACAACAATCAAACTAAAGATTAATTCAACTCTAAATGGATATTCAAACATTTTAGTGGCATTTGTCAAAACATTGACGACATAAATGGGGATTGCCGGGACAAATAGTGCAAAACCAAGAAACCTTCTTTGTTTTGTTCTTGGCCACATTTCTTCCATGCAACTCAACATTTGATTTGTAACAATCACGACAAAATTTTCTTGTTGATACTGCTGCACCTTCTTTTTTCTTAAGCTCGTGTTTTTGTCTTCTGGGTCGTGGTGTGGTCAATCCCGTATTTTCTTGACTACCCTCAATCAACTGCTTTGCCAACAGTCGCCTAAAATCGACGACAGATATCTTCTTCTTCGTTGTACTTTCATATAGTACTCTTGCATTTACTACAGCAGTATTGAGTAATAATTCGATACCGAGCTTCTTATACCACTTTAACGTCTTTCGCAATGGACTCGAATAAGCACTCATTTGGTCAGACAAGTCAACGGCTGCTTTGGCTTTATTATAATCAATCACAATTTTCGGTTTAATTGTTTCAACCCCTCTTTTGTTCTTTTTTTTTGTAAAACCAATTGAATGTTTGGTTGACAACAAACACACGTCCCTCTTATCCTTCCACTTCATAACCGTGACTCCGTTTTTGTTTTCTTTTGCCATAAACTCACCCGGTTTCAGATTTCCAGTCATGACGTCCTTTGGTAAGTTCTTCCTGTTTTTTCGTAGGGTCCCTACTAAATGAGTATCGTGTTGAACTAACTTCTCAGCTAGATCTAAGCTTGTATACCAATTATCTACGAACATGGTATGACCTTTTCCAAAGTAGTTACGTGCTAAATTCAAGACAACGTTGGTTGGAGTATTATCCTGTGAATCTAATGTCTTTCCTCCATATACCTCCACCTTTGTCGTATAGCCAGGAGTAGTACACAATTTAAATAGCTTGATGCCATATTTATGTCTTTTCGACTTATTATATTGACGGAAAATGATACGCCCACGAAATGGTATCATACTTTCATCGACGCATAAACATTCATCGGGAGTATAATGAATTGAAAATGTTTGGTTCAATATTTCAACCAATCTTCGTATTTTACCCAGCCGGTCATTTTTTGGAACTTCTTCGTTGTTGGAAAAGTGGAGCATTCTAAGCAAAACTTCGAAGCGGTTGCGACTCATAGTCTTTTTTGCAAAAGATTGACCCAACATTTCATCATTAGACCAATAGTCTACGATTTTTGGTAACTTCACTATACCCATCCAAATAATCACGCCTAAAAATCGTTTTATTTCTTCTTTGTCGGTTGGCGTCCAGAGCCGTAGTCTCGACTTATCTTTAATGCCACCTTTATCGATACTTTGTTGGGCAAATATATTCGTCTGATGTGCTATATTTTCAAATAACTGGTCAGTGACTAAGAGGGAATAGAAATCAACAGGTGTAGCATTGGCTAGTTGATTTCGAAGTGAGTAAGGTTTCAGTCCCGGTATTTTGGTAAAAGGAATTAAACGAGGCTGCTTACCACGTGGCTGGTACCACTCACATTCAGGTGTATGGCCGGATAAAGCTGGAGATAAGTCACGGTCATCTTCTTCACTGTCCGACAAAATAACTCGACGTTTTCTGGTACGTGGAATATTTATCACTTCATCACCCTCACTTATGACATGGTCAGTACTGCAATGTGACCTCTCTAAACTGTCAATTACATGTAATTGTTCTTGTGTAAACTCAAAGTCAAAAAAAGTGTCCATTTTAACAATAAAACTATTTTTTCTGCTAAACAAAATCTTAGCGTGCATTTGATGACCAAAACAAATGCGAACTAACGAAAACAATCCGTGATTGGCTTGAGTCATAGGGAGAGGTGAAAGGGGTGAAGGGAGGCGGGAACAACAACCGCACGCACGGTGTACTCCCGCGCTAGCATCCATTAGGCGCGCGGTACCCGTGCGTAGTAGACGTGTCTATAACGTTTGTAAGTACGCTGACCGGCATTGTGACCGGCAAGGCCTGAATGTAATAATTATTCCGTTTAGGCCGCGCCGGGTCGTAATGACCGGCACTTAAAAAAACCCTAAAATAAAGCCAAAATAAACAAATATCACTGTAAAACTTTTATATATGAACAAATAAACCTATAAATAATCATAAAAACCAATGACATTTTTTTATGATTTTGTAAAATAATAGTCGGCGATGAACGTGTTAATAATCCACGGTGTTCCTTCAATAGCTCTGTAAGTTCTAAGTTCACGGTTAGCTGTTCAGACAGTCTTGCAATCCCAGTAATCTTTAGCCCTCTATGGGTTCCCGGTCAGATTGCAGACTTTGATTGAACACAATGCGCCGTCGTCGATTCAGATGTGGTCCTTGATTGAACGGTGAGTTACCCATTACTCGCCGTCCGCTAGCCTTGTTTAGTTTTGATAACGTACTCAGCAATTAATAAAAGGCTCTATCTTTAATAACATCAATAACATAAATACATGTATAGACATCCAAAGATCGGAGTAAACAATTTTTTCTTTATTATTTTTGTATCTATTAATAAAGTTATTCGGACACACTGGCGTCTTAGATGTTTTTTATTTATTATATAACGCTATAAATGTAGATTGAATATAACTTAAATTAATAACCTGTTTTAAACACTACCTATCCATCTTACTACAAAACTTTTGATGTATAAAACGACTTTTCTTCCGGAAGTCGGCAGCTTTGTTCTTTATTTCATTGACTATGGCCACCAAGTTTCAAAAGAAAAGATATTTTACACTGTTTTTGTGTTTGTTTTTGAAGTCGGTTCCTTTCTTTTTAGTTTAGATATAAAAAAAAAATCTTCATATGAATCGGCGTCTTTGAAAATTTATAATCCTAGTACGCAACAAAAACGGATCTATGCGGGCAACGTCACGAGATATCCATTAATGTTATGTATTAACTGCCTTTTCCAAAACGTAATCAACACTTTCCTGAAAACCGCATCAGAATCCATTCAGCCAAACGCGAGATAATCGCGGACAAACATACATACAGGTCGAACTGAGAACCTACTTCTTTTTTAAATCGGTTAAAGATCGGTTGAATATTTAAAATTAATTTAATTAATTAATTAGTTTACTAAAAATGGTTTAGGCGCATTTGGGCTAATTCTCATTTAGGCAACCGACTCCATAATGGACTACTTCTCATTTGGGCTAATTCTCATTTGGGCTACTTCTCATTTGGGCTAATTCTCATATGGGCTACTTCTCATTTGGGCTACTTCTCATTTGGGCTACTTCTCAAATACTGGGGATGTTTATTAAAATAAGTACTGTCTTTATCTACATAAACATGTTTATTCATTCAACAGAAATTAACAAATTAACATTTATTTATTAACCCCCGGCGGAAAAAGCATGAAACTACGTCGTTTACTTTATATCTAAGCTTGGTACATGCGAACTACTTACTATGTAACTATAGATAACGAAGTTACCTTTCAAAACCACATTTGTTCGGATCAATAACAAATAATCCATTAATTCTTATATACAAATAATATGTTATACATTTCTTTTCTTTTATTAAATTCACAGTTATATAAAAACGGTAATGCGGACGTTCTCAAACGGTATTCTGACCCACTTATGATCATTATTTTATCAATGATTTGATCGATACCGTCTTGATCAATTGATGATATACAATAAAAGAATGATTAGACGTTATTTGGGACGTCTGAAAGTAGAATTATAGGTTTCAGATAAAGTGGAATAGTGCAATGACTGTCTGATGGTCTGTGTTTATAACTGACTTCGAAAAATAAGCACAAAAAAGTGTTAATAACTTTTGAAAGAAAAGTTATACCTAAGCTATTGGAAGTCAGTGACTTTGTTTTTTATTTCCTTGACTTTTTTACCACCGACTTCCTATAGTAACTTTTCATTCAAAAGTTTTTTGTGCTTTTTAACCGAAAAAGGTGTTTCTCAATTCGTTGGAACCTTTTTATGTACTTAGGTTCCACGATTTCTTGATGAATGACGCTGGGACTGATTTGAAAAATTTTTTTTGAAAGGGACTTCACAGATAGTCCCATGGTATTCAGGTAAAGATCTATTGACGGGATCTTGGTGAAATCGTGGGAACTCTTTAATAAGGACAGCATATCCTACATTATTTTTTGTTTATGCGAAACCCGATACAACTGTCCAATATTTTAGTGTAAAGAATCTATGTACAAAATTTTGAAAC
This sequence comes from Agrotis clavis, assembly GCA_954870645.1. Classification (NCBI taxonomy): domain Eukaryota; kingdom Metazoa; phylum Arthropoda; class Insecta; order Lepidoptera; family Noctuidae; genus Agrotis; species Agrotis clavis. The sequence continues at coordinate 12,143,847 of OX940944.1, read as the reverse complement.
CGTATCATAAAAAATCACAAAGTTATAAGCTTGTATAATATTACCTGGTTGTCCGTTCAAAAACATGCTCATTTCACGGTACACCCGCGTAAACCGCGTCTACTGTGATAAACACTCGTGATAATAGTTTGGCAATAGCTGTGGCAATAGGTACCTTACCGTACGGTGATTGTATTGTAATTAACTGGTGATAAAATTTAATTAAAATATTTTTTTTTTTAAATAACATGGTGTAAAAATTATTGGAATCGAATCAGTTACTGATCCTGAACAAACTATATTCAGGTTTCGCATATACTAAAAATAATGTTGTATAGACATATACTTATAATGCTTGTTTACGCAATCACCATAGCAAACACACAACATTCTATCAAGCTCAATCAAGTCTGTACCCGCTAAAAGGGGTATAAGAATAAGAAAATGAAAAATTAAACTGACTTCTAAAAAGTCAAATAAATACGAGTAAGAAACAAATCCACTGACGTCCGAAAGAAAAGTTATTTACACATTTTGTGTTTTTTTAGAATGGTTTAATTTTTTTAGTTTCCTAGCCTGTTTGCGAAAACAATTCGTTGATTATGGTTGATTTACCGCAGGTTGGCTGAGCTTGACCTTTTATAAGGACAAAGTAAACCAGTTGGCATGCTTCCGATGTATTGCATACTGAGAATTTCATATAGACAGTGATTCAATCGTAGTACATACATTTACATAAAATAAATACCTACTTACAATCATCACCTGCCTAGCCTTTTCCCAACTATTTGTGGTCTGCTTCCAGTCGAACCAGATGCAGCTGAATATCAGTATTTTACATGGAGCGACTGACTATCGTACCTCCACAACACAGTAACTGGGTAATACGATACCCCATGATGATGCCTATTATTTTAAGATCCACGAGTTTTGACAACACGTCGTGAGTCTAGAAAATTGTCCAAGCAAGTTGTTATTGGGAATATGGGCATGCGGACAGCGAGTAAAGGGCAACTCGCTGTCCGACCATGGGCCATGCCCGGGTCGACGGCGCGTCGTGTTCCACGCGCGCCTCAAAGAGCGTCAGCAAAATGAAGGGCTCCCTCTTAGAGGGCCAAAGCTTGCCGGGGTCGCGGGACTTATTTCTTTACCGTGACCCCGGAACATAAAGGGCTACTGAAGGACACCGTGGATTTTAGTCAGTACAAGTCTGACAGTCCCTCCCGCCCTGCCTGGGGTGGGAGGACTCATTTGACTACGATAAAAAAAAGCACGTTGTTATGGATTTTAACTCGTACCACTAACTAATCTTAAGTCCGTAAGTGATAATTGTAGACCACATCCGAAACTTCGGCAGAAGCTACGGGTTTCGTGCTTAGATAGTAGTACCCCTGATCGATGAATCAGTACAAACCACACATGTTTAAAAATTCCATCTCTAGGTTTATTTATCATTCCACAATCAGCATACAAATTATAAAATTACCTATATTATTGTTTAACCGCAAGAAAAATAACTATTTTTAGCAAAAATACACGAGAAAAACCGCAGAATTAATTGCTGAACTATTATGTACCGTAATTCACTTTAGTTTTAGGTTCAAAGTCCAGTGTGTTTGTGGTTCTGCGTTACATTTTGACCCCGATTCTGTTGTTTTTGCGGATCATTAAAGTTCTTTAAAAAGATGTTTTGAAGATAGTTTCGTCTTACGGGAAAGTTACCTGCCTATCCCCAACTATATTGTGGTCGGCTTCCAGTCGAACCAGATGCAGCTGAATATCAGTATTTTACATGGAGCGACTGACTATCGGACCTCCACAACACAGTAACTGGGTAATACGATACCCCATGGGAAGACTGGTTGTCAGACTTTAGAGCTTCTGACTAACAGTAACGACTGTCAAAGATCTACAAAAGACAGCCGTGACCAACGGCTTTACGTGCTTTACCAAGACACGGAGGAAACTCTATGACAGGGTAAATGGGTCACCAGTCCACAAACCAACCTCGGCAAGCGCGGCTTAACCCAGAAGATCGGCCTGTGCGGCTGTACTTAATTATTTAGCCACGATCTCCTCCATGACATCGGCCATTAAGACACGTGGTATATCAATTACATTGGTATGTACAAATGCGTAAGAATTTATCAACTGTACACGCGAGGGGAAATACCTTAAGATCTAAGTACGTGTTTATATACAAAGTATCACATTACTTACTTAGCTGTGGTTGAGCTAAGTAATAACCACTTTGGTTAATTTATGTGTGGTGTGAATGACTAGCGGACCGCCTCAGAGGTGTACTCAATGATATTCTAATATACAGATATGTTATACGCTTACAAAACAACAGAAAAAACTGTTCCGCGCCGAGCGGCAGCACACATACACACTTCTTTATTCACACATTACATTTCACTACAAGTAAAAAGGATAGCTTGATAAACCGCAATAAGAAAAAAAGTGACAGCTAGATAAACAAACAGCGCCACGCGTCATCAATCCCCCCGCACGTCGGCATCATAGACTAGCAAATTGTCCCACGTAGGATATTTTCTGGTCTTCACGTTTTGCGCGCTCATAACATATCTGTTTACTAAAATATCATTGGGTGTGCAAAATTTCTTATAAGAAATTTTAAGAAAAAAATAAATAAATCCATACATATAATAAATTTGTAGAAAAGTGGTGTCTGTACAATGGAAATATACAAAAAAAAAGTAGCAGGGGTTGTTATTTTATCGATGCCGAACCCGAAACTGTAATTAAAATATTTTTTGTCTGTTTGTCTGTTTATCTGTTTGTCTGTTTGTCTGTGTGTTTGTGCACGCTAATCTTCGGAACTACTGGACGGATTTGAATGATTTTTTGTTTGTTGTAAAGGTATTAAGTTCGATTAACATATAGGCTATAATTTATCTAGGAAACTTGAACACCTGATGCAGAACTGCAACAGACCTGCTAAACTATAAGAGATAGAAAAATGATGCCATAGCAAAAATTGTTCCACGTGATGAGCATTTTCTGCTGAGAGAATAAAATTGAAGATCCTGGACACCTGATGTGGAACTTCAAGAGCCCAGCTACACTATAACATATACAGGAATGACGTCTTAGCAAGAGTTGTTCAGCCTGATGAGCACCTTCTGTTGATGTATAAAAATTGAAGATCTGGAACACCTGATGCGGAACTCTAAGAGCCCAGCTACACTATAATATATACAGGAACGACGTCTTAGCAAATGTTGTTTAGTCTGATCGGCATTTCCTGTTGTCTTACAAAAATGAAAGATCTGGAACGTCTTTAATCGTCTCTCGCATCCCGTTGTTTTCCCGTCCCCAGGCTCCTAGAATTCGACATCAGACGTTTCAGATCTTCGATTTTGACGACCCCGACTGCTGGTATAAGCAACAGGATCCGCGTACGAAGTCGCGGGCAGAAGCTAGTAAATAAAATAAATAAATAGTATTTTATTTCAGGCATGTACCCATAACAACAACAATGACACGAGACAACAATGACAATCAATTAGAATTATGACATAATAAAATTTACATTCATTAAATTAAATTACATTCATTTTTCTAGCTGGAATATTGATTGCCATATGCGAAGAAATAGTTTACCTCGTATATGGCCTTCAATATTCCATTGTCAGACTGATGTATTCGGCTCATGAAGGAGGCCCGTGCCTTTCTCATAACAGCGTAAAAGTCATCTACCCTGTTCTCTGCAAACTTAAGTTTCTCAGTCAATAGGTGGCCCAAGTAAGTGAAACATTTAACTGATTCCAGTTTGGCGTTACAAAGAAATATGTCAGGCACATGTAGTACACTGTTGTCGTATCGAAAACACATTGTTTGACTCTTTTTAACATTGTACTTCAGTTTAAAATTTTAAATAAAATTAAAATTTTAAATTTCTTATAAGAAATTTTGCTCCACACTAGGAATTTCTCTTGTGACGAAACTGGCTATTCTCGGGTCGGGTTTATTCTAAAATCCAATAAAGCTGAAGAGTTGCTTTAGTTGTTTGGTTGAACGTGATAATCTCAGGAAAGACTGGTCCGAATTGAAAAAAATATTTTTGTGTTGGATAGTCCATTAAATCTAGGAAGGCTATAGGATTTATGTCAATACGCTATGACCAAAAGAAGCAGAGCCGCGGGTGAAACCACGGGGAACTAATACTCGTAGTTAGGTATAGTTACATAATTATCTAGATTGCCAAAAATATATTCTACATGTGTTTCCCTTTTTAGAACAGCTAACTCATTGCTTTTCAAAATAAAAGACGAATTTTGTAAACATTTAACTGGTTTCGAAGAAAACCTGATAGATATTCATGTTTATTTCCACTACATCCCTTTAAAAACAACAAACCGCAGACATAGTCGAAACAACATTTAATTTACATAGATCAAAAAAGCTCCAATACATATATTCCATCATCGGACTACAAGACGTACGGCATCTACATAATTATTTGATGGTCAATGACCTATTTCACGAATGCAATATGTTCAGGGAATCCCACTGCGCACAGATTCCGCATACAAGTCAGTGCATTCGCCTTAGGTGCGTCCAAACAGAGCGAGCGGCCTCGCGAGGCATTAGGCGCGCGAGGCTGCTTGCTCTGTGTGTACGCGCCTATTGTTTCTCGACCGAGTCGTCTATACTAATATTATAGAGAGGTATTTGTTTTTATCTAGCGGGCTAATCTCGGAAGTAATGAACCGATTTTAAAAATTGTTTCACTGGTCGAAAGCTACGTTATTTGTGAGTGCTATAGGCTATAAGTATATATTAAGATATCATGTATATTTTACCACGAAGTGGGCACGGAAGCGAGCAAAACAAAAAGCCGACACTGGATGGCTCGGGCGCTCGGTCGCTCGCCTGCGGCAGCGCGCGCGCTTGCCTCGGCCGCACCACATCCTCTTCCTCTCTAACCGAGCTGCTATATACGCGCGGCAAATGCCTCGCGAGGCTGCTCGCTCTGTGTGGACGCACCTATTCCTATACGGTGACAGTGGCGGAGCTAGGCGGGGGCGAAACAGGCCCCAGCCAATCGAGTCCAAAGACAAAATTTTAAAATTCTTGATCACGGCGATCATAAAGTTACCAGTACTACTTACTTACTAGTAAAGCAGTAGATACTTATAACTTATGAGTTATGAATTGCTTTTAAACTTTAATTTTACTTTATTGTACATTCTCCAGTTCAGCCGATTATTACGTGGTAAAATCATCAAATTAGTCCTCCCACCCAGGGTAGGGTGGGAGTGGGAGGGAATGTCAGAATTGTACTGACTAAAATCCACGGTGGATTCAATAGATCTTTACATACCGGGGTCACGGGTAGCTCGATGGTCCCCGGCAAGCGAGTGTTTGGTTAGGATTTTTTTTAAGCAGATTTGGCGATAAAAATGAGTCTATAATATCCCCTTAAAGTATCAGTAATCGGAAACCAAACAATCAGTAATTTGACAAACTATTAGCAATTCTTCTAATCCAAACTTTATAAAGTTAACGACCGTTTAATTGGTTTATTTACGGAAACTCACTGATACACCGTTATATTGTGATACGTCAAACCGTTTAGTTTGAAATCAGGTGTTAACTTGAACGTATTTATTACGTTTCTGCGACCGAGTCTTAAAAGTTTCCGAACGTGTGAATTAATACATATGTATAGCTATACCTAGTTAATAATTCCTTTGTAGAAAACCGCCAAATGCGTCCGTAATCTAAATGAAAACTTATCTCGACCATACAGCTCTAATCATCGGACTCCTAACATATCTCAATTTAAGGCTATTTATTACATACTAGCTGACCCCGCAAACGTTGTTTTGCCATATAAATAAAAAAAAAATAGATAGTAGCCGATTCTCAGACCTACTGAATACGCATATAAAATTTGGTAAAAATCGGTAGAGCCGTTTCGGAGGAGTACGGTAAGTAACATTGTGACACGGAAATTTTATATATAAGATAAATGTAGTTGTCAGCTACAATAAGTCGATCATCATTCTCAATTTTCAATCTCCCTTCAAAATTCTCTTAATGACATCAGTAATAGCATTAGTTACACGAGTCAGGAAGCTATTGTCTTTATTCTGTAAAATTATACACTTAGATTACAAGGGCCCCCAACAAGTTTTAATACGGGGCCCCTTCTGGCCTAGCTACGACACTAAAATGTACCTCTGTTTCGCCTCCCAAAAAAAATACGGGCGTCATACAGTATTTAGGCCGTCTGACGTAATTAACAAAGCCTTAATTTATTTTTAAATGTATTTTAAGATGCGGGTCAGTAATAATTAATGCAAATATTCCACTGTTGAATAATTAAATAAAGCGCGAGGAAAAAAAAGACCTAGAAATACTTGTATATAATGCGACCTATTTTAAGCCTTATCTTATCTTATTGACTATTTCAGTTCCCAGTTACAAATAAGCCCCTTTGGCATACATTGACGCGTGCTTGTGCACGAACCTCCATAGATTTGTATTGCGATAGTCACCTGGATACCAAAGTCGTAAGGTATCGGAGACTTGCGTCGCCTAGTGTATGAAGGGGCTAAAACTTACCCAAGTTATCTTGCAACGTGGGGCCTCGCGTGAACAGTGGAGGATATCATCGCGACATCAAAATTGCGAAGCCTCTATTTCTTAGTAGAAGTTAAAGAGCTGAAAGTTGGCAACGTCGCAAATGGCTGTCAAATATTTACAAGTTTTAATTAATTTTACAAATTTACTGTATGAAAATAAGAAATATGGCTCTGTAGTGCACTAAAAATTGATTAGGGAATGGAATAATTCATATCGTAACACCGAATATGACGTAAAAAAAGTATTTGGAAACATTCCAAATGCCTTTTATACACCTGAAACGGTTACAATGTCAAATTCAGTGTTTTAATTGCATTCCTATATCAGTTTTCTAGCGCACTACAGAGCCATATTTCTTATTTCCGTACAGTAACATTGCCAAATTAATTAAAACTTGTAAATATTTGACAGCTTTTAGCGACGTTGCCAACTTTCTGGTTATGCGGCCTTAAGGTTTACTGCTTTACTGACTGGTTGCAAACTTGTAATTGCCGTTTCCAAGATTTTTTTATTTTTTCTCTTAATTCGAGGCCCCTTTAAGAACGGGCTGGGGGCTAGGGGTCCGCTTCGCCCCCGCCTAACTACACCACTGGCTATGCTTAGCCTCTGACCAAGGTAAAAGCCAGCTCCGATGTAAATGTATGTACTTGTCCAAAAATGACTTAGAAAGCTTTGCTGTTAATAAATGGTTTTAAAAAGAAAGTTTTTCATATATTTTAATTGTTCAGCTCAACGTTTACGCAACGGCAAATCTCAATAAAAAAGCTAAAATTTTCCACCGATGAAACACGATGTTTTGATAAATTATCTTGTTATAACAAGAAAAAACGAAACTCAATTACCTAATTTGGAATTCGGATGATTCATTTTGTGTTATTAATACATAATGCGAAAGGTTCGATATTTTGTTGACGTCTATAGTAAATCTTCTTTTTTGGACACGCCAAAAGTATTTTTAATTGTTTATTTTTAACATATTTAAACTAACCATATGGTTTATATGTTTCTTAAATTATAACAATTATAACTGTCTTAAAAGCATACTTAAGCAGAGACCGAGGTTCGTTTTGGTTAGGTCGTAGACCGAAATAGGAGCCCCGCACAGCAGGGCTTCTTTGTTGAGCTTTCTATATAATTCCTAAATAATATTATATGAACACCTGGTGGGGTTCCGTTTGTAACTTATTTTTCCAAAAAATCACAACTAAGCTGAGTTTATTTAAACAGTGAGGATTTCTGGAAAAAATAACAATTCCCAAAAGTGGTCATTTTGTCGGTAGAGATTTTAGGAATAAATTACAAAAAACTCCTCATTGCCGTCAACTTGCAATATTATGCCCAAGAGACTGGCGGGGTAGCCACGTTGTATGGCGATGCTTAAACATAAAAGATTCCTAATTTTAAGGAAAAAAGTCAACATTTTATGTATATCGACAGGGTCACACAGGGTGACACCTTAATTTGGAAGCTCTGACGTCAATGAACCAACCAATGAAATTCAAGACACATAATTTCTTTAAAACCGGGTAGGGCAATGATCTGTAGCTACATTTACGCTGCATCTCATCTCTACATCTACATATACACATAAATAAAATTGGAGTGTCTGTTTGTAATATTGAAATACTTAACCGTTTTTTACTACATGCATACGAAAATACATATACGGTACTGTCTGTCTGTTTGTTATGGCTAATCTCTGAAATGGCTATGCTGATTTTGATAAGACTTCTATTGGCAGGTAGCTGATGTAATAAGGAGTAACTTAGGCTACTTTTATTTTAGAAAAATCCTTCATTTGAATAAAAAAAATACATTGTTGATTTTCGACATCCACGCGAACGAAGTCTCGAGCTAGTCTCATCTTAATTCTCTTGAAGATCCAGATTTAACAGTTTGATTTATAAATGTGAAAGTGGAAAAACTATTCTGCATGTACACAATAGATAGTATGACCAATTCTATCTAATAAGTATATTCTGCCAGGATTAGGCAAAGTTAATTTTTGCCTTAGTATGGCACGAACACTTTACTTTTTGTAAAAGTAGATTTTCTTAATCACATCATTTATTTCAAGTAGGCCAGTTACAGGCACTTTTGAATTGTCAAAACACAAAAAGTAAAATAAAATAATAATGATGTAGATATGGTGCTACAGTGATACAGTCCCAGTCACAAGACACAAAAACTGTGAAAGTACTGTAGATGCCCATTCCAAAGCGTAGATCTCTATGGAGAAGAACGGGCAAGAAACTCCATGGACACTCTTTTTAAATAGCCAAAATACAGATCCTTTGTTACATCATTCAACTTTTCAAGAGTTGTAGGTTGTGGGTACCAACACAGATGCATTACTTTGTGTACCTAATTAATTTCATCACCACTGCTCTCAAAACGGTGAAGGAAAACATCGTGAGGAAACCGGCATGTCCTAGAACCAAACTTTCGCAGACATGTGACATCTACTAAACCATAATACTGGTGCCGCGTGGTAGATTCCAGCTTTTGCAGACCACTTCCTATCAGAGAGGAGGCCTGTGTCCCAGCAGTGGGAACATTATAGGCTGATGATGAATTTTTTTCGTTTACTTCACAATTCTGGAATCTACAGCTTGGCCAGAACGGATTGAAACGGAACTAATGTTTTTGTTTCTGACAACGTTTTAAAATCTTTGATATTTGATGTAAACAAAGACCGCAGGTTTGTTAGATTTATTATTGTGCCAAAAAACTAACGTAATAAGTGAAAAAAAAATATAATCATTCAATGTGCTGGTAGCGCGAAGACAGTGGCGAGTTCCGGTTTTCTACAGTTTTATGTCAAGCTGTTAGTGGAGTAGAGAAATAGTCTGCCGTCAATCAGCCAAAAAATCAAATTACGAATGGAATATTAAGAGAAAATCTAGTATTTCTAATAAAAAATAGCAAGGGGTCACATCACCCAGTTACTGGGTTGTGGACTTCAAATTGAGGTTATTACATTCCGTGCTAAATAGATACGTCGAGAAATTAAAATGATTATAAAAATAATATATAAATAACATGCTCATGACAACTATTTTAATATTGTAATCTGTGTCGGACATCCCGTGTGCTAGGTAATGATAACAAAGATTGAACTTCCTCAATCAACTCTGGATTTACGCCTCATTGATAGCAAAAGGTTGTTAATTCAGTTTAAGGCGCAAAAAAGCTTTTCGCAAATGGCAACCGAGTCGAAAAGGACGAATACCTACTCAAAATTCTCTAAAAGCCCGATTCTCAAACTAATAAATTTTCGAAAAGCCCAATTTTCAAGATGGCAAAAAAAAAAATGGAAAATTTGATGACCTAACCACGTAAAAAAGTTATGCGTGGTCATACATAAAAAAAAAAAAAAATACTTGTCGAATTGAGATCCTCCTCCTTTTTTTTTCGTCGGTTAAAAAAAGGTTTCTAAGATTAGCGCCTTCGAAGCCTAAGCGCCTGAAAAGACTATCCTATGGATCTACAGTTCGTAAAATTAGTGTTAAATAGTTATTTCATTGGTGTTCTGAAGTTCTGAACGCGCTACTGTAATAAGGTCCTTCGTACACAAGGCGACTCAAGTTTCCGATACATTACGACTTCGGTATCCAAGCGGCTATCGCAATACAAACCCACAGAGGTTCGAACACAAGCACGCGTCAATGAATACCAAAATCGTAAGGTATCGGAGACTTGCGTCGCCTAGTGTACGAAGGGGCGTTTTGCAGCGCGCCTCAAGGAGTTGTCAGCAGTCTGACGGGCCCTCCTTAGACGGCCAAAGCTTGCCGGAGTCGCGGGACTGTCTCATGAGGTAACCGTGACCCTAGAACGTAAAGGGCTATTGAAGGACGCCGTGGATTTTAGTCAGTACAAGTCTGACAGTCCCTCCTGCCCTGCCCTGGGATGGAGGACTCATTCGATGATTTTACCACGATTAAAAAAGTTACATAATTTGCATAGCACACAACGCGAGAAGTTAAAATTCCAACGAGCAGAATTACTCATGTACTCGTAATTATTTCTACAATTAAACTAGGTAAGAAAAATAAAAATCGTACAAACAAAGAAAAAAGAAATTCATTGAAAGTAGTTTTTAAACTTTTAAAGTCAAGGTTGTAAACTTACGGAAGGGCAAAGTCCAAACTAAAAGCATTGCCGTACTGAGGGCAAAATCCATAGACTACACTTGTCAAGTTAAATTTAAACCTTATAACTGGCACTGTAATGTTTAAATTCCTAGAATTCATTGCTAATAACAGTGTCAAGCTGATTTCGACCTTATTTTAATTAGTTTGTGTTGGTATTTGTATGACACGTCAAAATTAAATTGCATTGGTATGACAACGTACAGGTTAAAAGTCCTGTAGCGGTTTGATAAAATAAAATTGGTGAATGATCGTGGCAAGCTGATCTAGACTGTATTCTTTAAGTCTTTGTGTTGGTATTTGTATGACATATTTGATATGTTGTTGGAATGCATTGACATGCCAAAGTACAGGTTTAAAAGTCCTGTTGCAGTTTAATGAACTGATTTTTTTTACTACCATGTGTTAATAATCGACTGATTTTCAATTATGAATCATTTTGTTTTGGAAAGAAACGAGGAAAATAGTGCTAAATAATTTTAGACTTTCTTTTCATTTAATTCATGTAAACCAGACCATATTTTTACGTTGGAACCTTAGATTATAATAAAATGTCCAGATTCCTTGTTCAAAACGAAACGTAACAAGGCAGGGTCGTCTTGGCGGTGTATTTGGACATCACCAACGCCTTCAACACCCTGCCCTGGAGTTGCATCAGGGAGGCACTCCGGTGTCACCGGGTGCCGACCTACCTCCGTCGCATAGTCGAGGACTACCTGACGGACAGAGCCGTCATCTACCCTGGTGACCGGGGAGAGTGGAACCGGCGAGAGATGTCGTGCGGTGTTCCACAGGGATCGATCTTGGGGCCGCCCCTGTGGAACATTGGTTACGACTGGGTGCTGCGCGGCGTCCCTGATGGCGTCACCGTAGTGCGTTACGCTGACGATACGCTTGTCGAATGTGTGAGTTAGCGCCACGCTCACATTTAAATGTTTTCATTGGATATGTTCACTGTTGTTTTATGTAGGAATCGAACGAAGGGGATTCATTCTTCTCCATAGAGATCTACGCTTTGGAATGAGCACCTACGGTACTTTCACAGTTTTTATGTCTTGTGACTGGGACTGTAGCACCATAACTTTTTAATCTTTAATTACATTTTTATTTGTCTATGACAATTCATAAGTGCCTGTAACTGGCCTACTTGAAATAAAAGCTTTGATTTCGATTTTGATTTTGGGGTCATTTTTCTTGCTTCATTTCTCAGTGACTTACTAGGAATCTGTGTATTTAAAGACTAGGTACGCAGAATTTCTTCAAACACGTGTCAAACGAAGTTTATTTTCTTCTTAAGAAAGATTTAAACAAGTTTAAAAACAATAACATTTTAAAAAATGTACTGAAAAATTAAATATCAATAATTATGATCTCATTTTGATGATACGTCAAAAAAAGAATACCTACCTGTAGTATTTTCAAAATAAAAACAAAGACAAAACTTCTTTTTTTAATCGTACCACAAATCATTAAATCATCTTTCCATAGATCTCTATGCTTTTCATAACTAAAGCAGAAAATAACATTTGCTAAAGATTTTATAATTATTTCCTACATCGCAATATTAATGCAGTCTAACCAGATTTGGTCCAGCAGTTTCTGATATACACGGCGACAAATATACAAACAAGTTTTTATTTGTAACTGGTTTATATTTTAATTTATTTATGGTGGGGACTTGTTTAATGCTTTTTTTAATATGTATAAAGTTATTTTTGATGTCATCGACGACTGAGCTTAGGATATTATAAAATATTTGATTTAGTTTATAACATGTTTTCTTAAGTAAATCACATGGAACACCATGAGATTATCAAGAACACACGTGACGAAAAAAAATTCATCGCAAAAAGCTTTTAAAAAAAAAGCTTTTTCTTTTGGCAATTTCAAAGAATGAAAGTCTAGTGAAGTCGTTACTGTTAATCAGAAGCTCTAAAGTCTGACAACCAGTCTTACTATGGGGTATCGTATTACCCAGTTACTGGGTTGTGGAGGTCCGATAGTCAGTCGCTCCATGTAAAATACTGATATTCAGCTGCATCTGGTTCGACTGGAAGCAGACCACAATATAGTTGGGAAAAGGCAGGCTGATGATGAATTTGAAAGAATGAAAATTCCGGTATTTGGCATGTGCCGTTGGCCCGTAGTTTTCTGCTTATTCGTGTTGTTTTTTTTTATATTATTCGGAACTTTGATTGTAGGTATTTCTGATTCGATTACCTATTAGGTACAGTCACGAGCAACAGTATGTAAACACTAAGCAGTATTCAAAAGCGATGTTCTGCTACCATATTGATTAAACTTCTGATTTTTTCATTAGACTTCTATTTTGTAAGCCATACTATACTTAACGAAAAAGGTGTTATTTCAAAGTGGAGACCAGTATTTTACGAGTAAATTGCGTTTGAATTTTGTTAAGTGTTTACATGTTATTGCTCGTGAGTACCTATATTATTTTTGACATATTTCTAAACTATTTTTTTTTTGCATTGCGGATTGCCCCAAACTAATAATTTCTCCTGTTTCGTAGGTGCGTTAACAAACATAAAAACTCACATACACAAACACCCAGACCCAGAACATCAACTACTTGTGCAGATCATACATATAACCTGGGTCAATGAAGAAAGGATTCTAAAATGGCGGCGCTTATCGTGTCTTCTCGCTCGTACTCTAGTGCCGTCTATACTCACTCCCGCGTGTAGCGTAAGCAGAAAAAAAATAGTCTTGATGTGTCTTGACGCGCTCAGTGTCATTTTTTAGGAATATTTTTTATAATTTTCTGTTATTTTTCCGTTGTTACCTGTTGATTATTGTTGTTGAATTTTGTTTTACTGTTAGATTAAGTTTGAGAATTATTTTGATCCAGTCTTGTTTTTTTTTACTTTCAATTTCAAAAAAACTTTAATTTGAAATCTTAAATGCTGACTGTACTATCTGTCAACGCAAGTACAAGCCGCCATTTTAGAATCCTTTTTTCAATGCTCCGGCTTATATTATATTTTACTAACACAACAAATAAAATAACAGATAACCTATAATATAAAAAAACGTGGGAATAATGAGGAACGTGGGGATATTGAGGTAGGTATATGACTAACTTTATCCGAAGGCATAATAACTTTGCATTTTTGGCAGTATTTTTCCTTAAAAATTCCATGAAACGCACATAAAACATTTTTTTGACACGAGCAGTTTATACAAACTTTCAAGTTCTTTTTATTATTATTTTTCCTCATTATTCCCACGTTTTTTATTTTATAGGTTTTATATTATTTATTTGTTAAAAAAAATCTTGTTTGGAAAAATACTGCCAAAAATGCAAAGTTATTACCTATGCCTTCGGATAAAGTTAGTCTTAAACCACCTTTACAGTTTTTTTTTTAAGTGAAATACTTTTTCTTTTCTTTAACTCTGTGAGAGGGAGTGGGTCATAATCCACCACGCAGGCCCAGTGTGGGTTGGTAGATGTCACATGTCTTCAAATGTTTGGTTCTAGGACATGCCGGTTTCCTCACGATGTTTTCCTTCAGCGTTTTGAGAGCAGTGGTGATGAAATAAATTACACAGAGTAATGCGCTTGGCTGGTTCGAATTCGAACCCTCGACCTACAACTCGTAAGTCCGGGTCAATACCACTGGGCCTCCACTGTTCTCGACCACTACATACATCTCATCATCATCATCATCTGCCTACCTTTTCCCAACTATATTGTGGTCTGCTTCCAGTCGATCCAGATGCAGCTGAATATCAGTATTTTACATGGAGCGACTGACTATCGCCCTCCACAACCCAGTAACTGTGCAATACGATACCCCATGGTAAGACTGGTTGTCAGACTTTCGAACTTCTAACTGCGATTAACGACTGTCAAAGATTTACAAATCGCCGGGACCAACGGCTTTACTTGCTTTCCGAGGGACGGAGGAAACTCGCTACCTATAACAGACGGTCAGCCATCCACAGACCAGCCTCAGCAAGCGCGGCTTAACCCGGAAGATCGGCCTGTGTGGCTGTAATTATTTTGCCACGACCACTACTTACAACTAACCTATTTTAAAACATTTCAATGTAACCACAAGTTTGCGGTCAAGACACCTATGAGCAATGGATTCTTCAATATTCACTTTGAGGTCATGTAATATACAATACACTGAATGTAATGCTTGAATTAATTTAATTGGTGATTCATCGGAATTACCATTTCCTTCTTCCTATAGTGTATAATCTGCCTATTATATTTTAAATCTACATTGTCTATGGATAGTAGAGATTTCACAGTTGTTTTTTTTATAAATTAGTTTGGTCATAAACAAGGAAAAAAATTGGGATGGATGATTCATTTTGTGTTAAAAATACAGAAACGAAAGGTTCGATAATTCATTTGCCTCAATAAGAAATCTTATTTTTTTGGGTGTTAGTTTTTTTTTATTACTTTTCGTTTAAACTAACTAAAGCCCGCCAACACTCATGATTGCGCAAAATTCGAGGTACAGGACTTCAATTTTTTCTCAATTCTTATGGTTTCCTTCCATTTTTTTATTACCACGAAGAATTGTTTATTAATATTAATAAAAAAACGCAAAATTAAAAATTGAACGCAACTTTTTGGAGAATTTAAGAAAAAAAGCAGATGTCCCGGTTGTTTTTTTTTTCTTTAGAATCATCTCACAGTAATGAGGATAGACGAGAAGATTCGTTAGAAAGAATACAAACACGTCGGCGAGTGTGTGGGCGAACCAAATTATTTAAAACTAATTTTCCTATTCATTTTTCCGGTAGTATTTTTCTTTTGCCCCTAACAAGGAATACTATTTTTATTTTTTTATAGTATTTTCTTAAAGTTAGTGTCAAAATCTATACATAATTATAAAAATCAATTCTTGTTTGTTAGTCTCGCTAAAACTTGAGAACGGCTAGTTTTGGTTTTGAATTCTTTTTGAAATAGTCCATCAGGGAAGGTTTAAAAGTTGAAAAAGTATGATTAAAAAATGATTCTGGGGCGGTACGAAGTTTGCCGGGTCAGCTAGTTTTATTTATAAAACAACATATACTTATTACACAAAATGACTGCCAAAGACGAAAGAAAAAAGATAAGAACAGATAATTTGCATTGGTATGTTTTCATTTGAGGATAAAGTCAAGATTATTGATTGATGTCCTTAAATGGATGTAGTAATGCCGTAACGAGCCAGCTCACAATATATTTAGATACCTATTAATTAGACTAACAATAACAACAACAGTGTGAAAAACTAGTTTTAAGTTATACTAGCTTATGACAGAGCTTCTCTTGCGAGGTCGGTAATACTTATTATGCAGGCATCAATATTTCCGGGGTCGTGAGACTGTTGCACGTAACCGTGACCCTTGAACGTAAAGGGCTATTGAAGAATCACCGTGGATTTTAGTCAGTACAAGTCTGACAGTCCCTTCCGTCCCGCCCTGGGTGGGAGGACTCATTTGATGATTTTACCACGATAAAAGGCATAAATACCTATTTTGTTTAGTTTTTAAGTTCACTGTTTTATTTTTGTGTGTCTTTATGGCGTGTGCCAATAAAGTGTTGCGAAAAAGCACTGTTATTAGAAGAATCATGTAAATACGTCCATAAATAAATTGCAAATATTTTTTGTTGTCAATGTTCAACGTCAAACCAACCCTTTTGTCCACCACCACAAATTGGCAAAATCGGGTTACGAAAGGCCACAATTTTTTATAAAACGGTATCTCTTTCTGAGGGTTATCTCCATAATATATATATAGAATAAGTAAGTAATTCTTCAGCTTTTCAAAACAATCATGGTCTGTAATAGGTTAACTTGTGGGCCGCGCGTTTCTGACCGCTTACTTAATAATGAATTAATCAATTATTGATTGTAGGTTAAGGGGCGCATATCTTAGAGCGCAGCAGGCATTTAGAGTGATTTCCCCCCCTCCTGTCACGTGGCATCACAGCGCTTTTCAAATGAACTTCGCTGACCCCGTTGGAAAACGTACCACCTTGAGCTTATTCTAGCCTAGTACTTTGGCAGGCCATTTAGAGTTACCTTATCCCCGCGCTGCGTGTCACGTGGCGTCAGAGTGCAAGACATACCACCTTGATCTTATACTAGCCTAGTACTTTTGCTGGTTAGTGACATTCTATCAGTTTATAAGCATAGCTGGAATTTGAAAACTTTTTACTTTTGAAAAATGCGCAATACAAAGCGTCTCAAGGAGATATCGACACGGGCATATTATTGCATACCTTCATGCATTTTTATTTCGAGAAATTCTTTGAAACATGTTTAAAATTCATCTCTCTTCAATTTATTTAATAAAAAACAGTGTATCCAAGTTAAAGCACAAGTTACTTGTGCACTAAAAGTAAAAGTAACATATTATTAGAAAAAAAAAATAAAAAACAAATAACAAATCTTTATGTAATGCAAAAAGAATATCATATCAAGTAAGGATCGAACCCGAACCTCGTAGCTTACCAGTCCCGGCGTTCTTCCGTTCGGCTACCCGGTCCGCTGAGTAAACATTTAAAATAGCTGTTCATAAACTATGTCATGATTTTTCATTGGTACTGATAAAATACAGCAGAGGACGAAGCTTTATCTTTCACATTTTATGTAATCCTGGTACTATCGGGACAAATGCATGCAAATTTTACGACTCTCCTATCAAACTATAAGGCTGCGTTTCCACCAGAGATGTGCGAGGATGCGTAGCTAGGGATGTGTTTGTAAAGAACCAATAGAATCGCTTCATTTACCTCGCTTTGGTCAGCACAGCTCTGGTGAAAACGGCTGAGCGGAGCTAGATTTTTGCGCATACAAAACAAGCGAGGGATTTGTTCGAGGGATGTGTGAGAGGGATGTGTTGCGAAGGATGTGTACGAGAGATATGTACGAGGGATGTGTTGCGAGGGATGTGTAAGTGGGATATGTTGCGAGGGATGTGTTGTGTCTTCACTCCCACTACACCGCACCCTCGTCGCCACATTTCACAGCTACGCTACACATCCTCATAGGCACATTTTCATGCACAGCTTTGGTGGAAACAACCACACCTTTTACAGCACAGCTAAACATCCTCGCACGACACATTTCCATCGCACATCTCTGGTGGAAACGCAGCCTTACTGACTGAAGTGAAGCGATGCGCGCCGGCCGTGACAATTTATAAGGGGCCATAACTTGTCCTAAATTCAGGATCCGATAATCAGAATATGATTTAGAGTAAGAAACTTAGTCGCCAAAGCATGTACTAAATCGTGTCCTAATGGGGAAGGCAAGTGTCAAAGTGACAAGTGACAGTTTGGTCCCAAAAGAACTGTCAAATCAAAGGAATTTTCTGAAAAAAAAAAAACGATTTTTTGATGTAAAATGACTAGATGTTGTGTAATAAGCTGTAAAAATGATGGAACATAGAAATTTCCGACAGTTCACACTATCAAGAAATAATAGGTAGCTGCTATGACTGCCTTGAGAACAAAAATTGAATAATAAATAAGGAAAAGCTATATAAAAAAAAATATTATCTGATATGTTCTTTGTCATTTTGTATATTTTATTTTCAGTTTGTTTAGTACATAAACAATTATCTGTATTTTTTGGTAAATAAAGACTTTATTATTATTATTAAATATCCAGCCTTGCGAAGCCGAGACTGGCCGTTAGTTGAGTTTATTAATGAAATTCTATGATTATACCATAACTAAACAATCGAATACACTTTTCAAAATAATGTCTACTTTTCTATTGGAGGTTAAGGCTGCATATTCTGAAAGTTGGCAACGTCGCAAAAAGCTGTCAAATAATTACAAGTTTTAATTAATTTGGCAAATTTTCTGTATGAAAACAAGAAATATCGCTCTGTAGTGCACTAAAAAAATGATATAGGAATGCAATTAAAACACTGAATTTGATGTTGTAACCGTTTCAGGTGCATAAAAGGCATTTGGAAAGCTTCCAAATGCTTTTTCTACATCTAAAACTATATAGGTATACGGTGTTACGATATTAATTATTGCATTCCCTTATCAATTTTTTAGTGCACTACAGAGCCATATTTCTTATTTTCATACAGTAACAATGCTAAATTAATTAAAACTTGTTAATATCTGACAACCATTTGCGACGTTGCCAGCTTTCGGAATATACGCTCTTAAGTACCAGTATTGCTTTGCTCTATAAATCATGAAATGGTTCGTCTGGCAGAAGAATTATCACCTGGAACGAGTTTTGTGATAGTTGTGGTGTAAAGAAATTAAATATATTGTGATATTTCTCGAATCTAAATAGAAAAAAGGGGTAAAATTACTGACTTAAAACATTATGATATTTTATCAAAATAGAAAGTCAGAAGCAGCATTACATTCTTGTTATAGGAGAGGACAGGTAAAACATACCTAAACTCAAAAATTGAAACCTCAACTACAAGTAATTGTGGATTTATTACGGTAAAATCAAATGTATTACCACTCAATTAAATCACTTTTTTTCCTCTTGTAGACGCACCGCGGCGTCTTAATTCTTCTTTTAGTATATGCACTTGCATTGACGAATAATTTTCTATATTTGTTTTGTATATAAACACAATTTTTATAACTGTAAAGAGCGTTTCAATAAAAGGCGGGAATCAGCAGCAAACTGGTGTATTAAACAAGTGTGCAACATAACGCGCGCAAAGGACGCACATTCAAATATGGAAGTAGTGCCAACTTACAAACAATGAAAGTTGCTACTCGCTACATCTTCTCCCTCCTAAGCTACAGAGTACTGCTACAACAAAATTCTTAACCCAACTTAACCTATTAAAATATAAGTAAATCCAGAACAAAACTTAAATCTATAAACTTATTTATAATGCACGCTTAGCTCGTTCATAAGCACGCAGTGCTCGAGCTGACGCGTCGGGTGGTGGTGGCGTTAGCAGGGTGACCGGGTCGGCTGGTGTTACTTGAGCAGACGGCTCAGGGCCCTTCTCCGGAGTACGCCACACGTCGCCCTGTTCAGCTTGTGCTGTATCGTCAGCACCATCGGACGTGTCTACGTGTTCTTCACCAACAACCCCAGGCACGTCCACACACGGCTCATCTCGCGATCCTTGACTAGCTCGCGACAGTGAAAACCTATTTTTATTCCGCGCGGGAATAATCTGATCCGCATGTCTACGCCACTGAGTACCATTTCCTATGTCCACATTGTACGATACAGGACCCGTTTTCTTCCTGACCGTACCAGGAGCCCACTTTTCCCCCCGCGTAGAATAGTCGCGAGTAAAAACTGCATCGCCTACCTCAAAATCCCTGATAGCGCCTGGCCCGTAGCGCACCTGTCGTTCCTGCGCAGTGCGAACTACCGCGCCTAGATCGGGCCGCAAAGCGTCGAGGCGACTGCGAAGCCTCCGTCCCTGTAACGCATACGCTGGAGGTACCCCTGTCGTCGCGTGTGGACAGTTCCGATATTTTAACAAAAATTTACTTAGAGCTGCGTTCACATCGTCCCCCTCATACTGTGCTCTTTTAATTGCCTTTTTTATAGTTTTGACTGCATTTTCAGCTGCGCCGTTAGCCTGTGGTCTATATGGGGCTGAAGTTACATGTTTTATACAATTTTTATCACAAAATTCTTTGAATTCTCGAGCTGAAAAAGGCGGACCATTGTCCGTCACTAGTTGTGACGGTAAACCAAAACGCGCAAATATGCCCCTAAAAGCATTTATAGTGGAGCGAGCATCCGAACCCTTCATCGGTAACGCCTCTATCCACTTCGAATGTGCATCGACCACAATGAGGTACCTAATACCGCCACAATCTCCGAAGTCTGCGTGCAGGCGCTGCCACGGATGCAGCGGGAACTCCCAAGGGTGCACCTGCGCTCGCGGCGGCGCGTCGCGCACCACTCGACACGCATCACATTTCCTACATATCTCTTCTATATCATGGTCTAGGTTTGGCCAGTACACGTAGCTACGTGATAAGTTCTTCATTTTGTTAACCCCTAAATGACTTTCATGAATTTCAGTTAAAATATGTTTTCGTAATATTTGAGGAATGACAATTCTGTATCTATATATTAAACATCCCTGGTCCACTAACAGTTCCAGTTTTCTCGCAAAATAAGGTTTCTCTTCCTCGCAGTTAGGTGCAGCTGGCCACCCAAACAAAACATAGCCCTTAATTTTATTTAAAATCACATCTCGTTCTATTTCTCGAGCCACATCTTTATAAGAAACAGGGAACGTGTCTGCAATTAAATTCAAATATTCTATAGTAATTTCTTCGCGAATTTCTTTATCTAGAGGTAACCGAGACAGTGCATCAGCCGGACCATTGTCTACTGATCTCACAAATTCGACCTTATAATCATAAGCTGCCAAACGTGCCGCCCACCGCTGCAATCGACTTGCAGCCGTTTGAGGTATACCCCCCTTTTCACCAAAAATGTGTGTCAACGGCTGATGATCCGTTCTTAATATAAAGTTTCTGCCAAATAGATACTGGTGATGTTTAGTTACACCAAATAGTATCGCCAGGGCTTCCTTGTCAAGTTGACTATAGTTACGTTCCGGTGCACTAAGTGTGCGCGATACGCAGCTGATAGGGCGTTCGCTGCTGTCGTCGTAGCGGTGCGCGAGCACGGCGCCTAAACCGTACGCGCTGCTGTCAACTGACAAAACGAGTGGTCGCCCCTCCTCATAATGCGCCAGTACGCGATTGCTTAAAAGAGCCTGTTTAGCCTGACTAAAGGCTAATTCACACTCCGAGTCCCATTTCCATACTACCTGTTTCCTTAATAAATTATGCAGTGGATGTAACAAACTACTTAAATTGTGTATAAATCGCCCATAGTAGTTCAACATTCCTAAAAAACTTTTAAGTTGTGTAGTATTTTCTGGTTTTGGTGCGTTTGATATGGCTTCTAATTTTTCAGGATCTGGTTTCAATCCTTCTTTATTAATAATAAACCCAACATACTTGACAAAATCTTGCAGGAAACTACATTTGCTAAGTTTAACGGTGAGTCCTGCGTCACGCAACCGAGTGAGTGCTGCCCTTAAATTTTTTAAATGATCTTCATCACTAGCCCCTGTAACACAAATGTCATCTAAAAACACTACACAACTCGGAATACCTCTTAAAATTTCTTCCATAATCTTCTGAAACTTCTCTGGTATACATGATAAACCGTACGGAGTGCGTCTGTACGCAAATGTACCTATGTGTGTGGTGATCGCGGTATACAACTGCGAATCCTCAGCTAATAAACACTGTTCGTATGCGTGCCGTAAATCAAGTTTAGAAAACTTTTTACCACCACTTAATGTGGAAAATAGCTCTTCAATACGGGGTAAGGGGTAGTAATCGCGCTTTAATTTCGGGTTAATCGTAATCTTATAATCACCGCAAATTCTTATCTCCCCGTTACGTTTCACTACCGGTACAATCGGAGTACCATAATCCGAGTAATCTATACGATAAATAGAACCATCGGCCTCGAGCCGCGCGAGCTCCCTCTCGACGCGTTCGCGGAGCGCTAGTGGAACGGAACGTGCGCGGACGTACACGGGGTCATTGTCCGTGAGTAGTAGCCGAATTTCGCGGTTACAGGTACCTAGTTTCTCAGTAAACACGGTTGGGAATTCCTTAATTAGTTGGTCCACGGATTGACAATCCGAAATTTTATTAAATTGCATTTGTTTTATTTGCAACGCCCGGATCCAATCTCTACCCATAATGGGGCGCGCTCCCCCTCTAATGACATTTAAACATAATGAATGAGTTTTATTTCCTTTAAAACTAACTTCTACCACAATATATCCTAGAGTATCAATCCGTGACCCACTATAGCTGCGTAATACTAAATTATCCTGTTTAATTTTCTTATGTAAAAATAATTGTTTATACATGGATTCACTAATTGCTGAAATACGACTTCCCGTGTCAACTTCACACCGAATTTTTAAATTATCAATTAACAGTTCTAGGAAATAAGGTTCATTACTCGTAGACTCCACCTTACTTGACAAATTGAACAAATCCTCTTCGCAATCACTCACGTAATTCTGCCTGGTGCTACTTTGTCGTTCACGCACATTTTTGCACATCACTTTTAGATGCCCTTTTTTATTGCACTCATCACATGTGTAGTTTTTAAATCGACACCTATCTGCGGCGTGACCCTTTCCGCAACGCCAACACGGCCTGTAGCCGCCGTCGTCCCCTGCAGCAGTTCGGGCGCCTCCAGCGCCGCGCGCGCCCTGTTGCCTGCCCGATGTCGCCGCCGGCGCCCCGCGGCGCCCTCTCGTGTAGTGCAGCGCCTCCGCCGCCGCCGTCGCAGCCGTCGCGCCGCCGCCCGCTGATTCCACTGCTGCCGCCGCTGACGTCGAGGCGCTTACCTCAGCGTGTTTTTCTGCTGCCTCTAGAGCAAGCGCCAGCTCTACCGCCGCCTTGTACTCGATCCTTTTTTCAGCGAATATTCGCGATCGCATTGCGTCGTTCGCTAAACCAGAGACAAACTGGTCTCGCAAATTCTCCTCGAGTTGTGCACCAAAATTGCATGTAGTTGCCAAATGCTTTAATGCCTGAAGATATTCCATAAGCGGCTCGCCAACACGTTGTCGTCGCAAGCGGAATACGTGCCGCTCTGCTATCTCGGACCGTTGTGGCTCAAGATGGTCAGCCACTAACTTAACCAGATCATCAAAAGTTTTATCTTCAGGAAACTTTGGTGCGCACAAGTCACACATTAAGGCATATGTAGGTTCTCCGACAACCGTAACCAGTAAAGATACAGTTAATTCGTTTTTCACAGTATTTAACAAAATGTATTGTTTTACGCGGCGAACGTACGCGGCCCATTGCATTGAACCTGAATCAAACGGCTCTAATTTACCGATAGGCATGATGTTTATTATTTAGACACTATTATATCAACTATATTGTCAATCACAAATAGTTTTTTAAACGCACGGTTCACTATTTTCATCGAAATCGTCGCCAATGTAAAGAGCGTTTCAATAAAAGGCGGGAATCAGCAGCAAACTGGTGTATTAAACAAGTGTGCAACATAACGCGCGCAAAGGACGCACATTCAAATATGGAAGTAGTGCCAACTTACAAACAATGAAAGTTGCTACTCGCTACAATAACAATAAATCTTGTTTGTTTTTTGTACAAGGTAGACAGTAATCTGACATAGGGACCAACTATCGCAGCGCCATCTACGATTAGCTTTGAGTTGCCATCCCCATTAGGATGCTACTCGTCCTAAATGCAATTACACT
The DNA here is from genome assembly GCA_954870645.1 of Agrotis clavis. Classification (NCBI taxonomy): domain Eukaryota; kingdom Metazoa; phylum Arthropoda; class Insecta; order Lepidoptera; family Noctuidae; genus Agrotis; species Agrotis clavis. Next base: position 12,119,818 of record OX940944.1, on the reverse strand, counting down.
TTCCTGAATTATGGACGTCCTGAATATCGGAGCCTGAATTTAGGACAGTGTAAATTGCCCCTTATGTTTTGAAAGTCTAAAATAGTTTGAAACACCGCCCGCCGTGATGATATCTTTCGTAATATGTTTGCCTGGTAAGATCGTCAAAAAATGCCCTTAAAAATGAATGAAGGAACTTCGTGAAAATAAATGTTTGTTTACTTACGCTAATGTCAAAGAAACTCTTTCATATCTATGATCGCCTAGTACTAAAAACTTCGTGTATGACTTGTTAGAGCAGTGTTGTATATTTATGTGGCAGATTAGATAGAGACAAAGATACCATAAGAGAGAAACATCGAAGATATCATGGTGTCTCTGTCACACGACAGTGACAGAAATATACTTCGATGCCGCATGCACTGTGTCTGTAATGTAACCGTTGCGTTTTATGCTTTCCTGTTAACGTGGCTACAAAATTACACTAAATGGTTAAAACTCAGAAATAAATGATATTACGTATATTATATCGATCACTAGCGGGGGGAATGGCGCGAGCCAGCAAAAGCGACACAGGTCCTACCTCGGACACGCCTCGCGGGCGACTGAAGCAATGCACGTAGGGCACGTCGTTATATAGTTAAGGGTAAAAAAAAACAGAAATATTTAGAAAAAAAGTAACCGGAAATTCCTCTGACAAACATCATTACCTATCTATTGATATGTTTTTAGGACCAAAAGCATGGTCTACTTCAAGTACCACTGAAAAAACGTTAAAAAAATCTCTATTTTCGCGATTTTTTTTGATCAAGGCAAGTTATAAATATCGCGTTTTCAACTGCAAATTAATTTAGATAGTTCATTGAACTACAACATATATTTTTTTCGGATCGAAAAAAAGAATATTTGATTGTTTATTGTTGAATCAAAAATAGGTCGATTCCTGATTACCTGGCCTTAATGTGTTTACAAATTGTTTTATTATGTTATTTATGTTATTGTTTAGTAAATATTCAAGGATATTTTCATACGGCTATAATTAAAAAAAAAGTTAAATGTGAATAAACAAAGCTAGACCTTCTATATATATAGCTATATATATAGCTATAACTTACCTACCTAAAATATCTTTTTTTAAAAAAAGGTACCTAATGAAGGTAGATCCATAACTTTTTTGTAAAAGAATCAGTCAGTGTTACTCCACAACAAAATAACTCTACGAAAACAAAGTCATAAACATACTTTTGTAACTGCCAATTATGTTACTAAAAAAAAGACAGAAAAATTCCCACAATTAAGTACTAGTACCCACCTTACGGCACGCAAACTGCTATAATAGTAGACAATTAAATGTCTATCAAGTCCTCACAACTTTATAATTAACACTTAAAAACAATTTTTTTTTCGTCCATCAAAGTCGACCACAAACAATATTTAAAAAAAAAAACAACGAAAAAAATAATTATTTGAACACAACTTTTCGAGAATTTAAGAAAAAAAAAAATGGAACACTTTCGTTAAACGTCAAATTTGAAAATTGAAGTTCGATGTCTTTTGTTGATCGCACTGTTTTTTATCTGTGATTAGATTTTGCAAAATGTTTTTTGTTTTAATTTTAATGTTTTTAAACACACAAGATGGAGGTTTCACTGTTAAACTACGTCTGAGTGGAACTCGTATTTATAACGCACTTGGCAAGATGGCGTTAGGGTTGGTACGTTTATGAAACTTATTTTATACTCTTTTACGTGTTCTGTGTTTTACATTTATTTTAAATGTGATAGCCGGTTTTGTACACAACGTAGAACCTTTACTTAGAAACTATCATTTGAGTAGGTAATACCCACCAAAACAATTTGACCACTAATTAAGTAGAATAGGGGTTAGATCATGATGATGGTGACGATAAAAAGAAATCTTCTGAAAACGATATTGAGATTGATGCGACCACATTATGAACGAAATTGTCATGACGCCATTTTGTGACGTCATACACGCTTTTCTAATACGTGCACGACCTTACATCGACATTGAATATATACCACGTCGTCAATAACGATAATTTCATATTATTGAAAAGTAGCTTTTAGCTGTAATAACAGCCGCACAGGCCGATCTGCCGAGTTAAGCCGCGCTTGCCGAGGTTGGTCTGTGGATGGGTGACCATGTATAGCGAGTTTCCTCCGTGCCTCGGAAAGCACGTAAAGCCGTTGGTCCCGGCTGTCATTTGTAGATCTTTGACAGTCGTTACTGTTAGTCAGAAGCTCTAAAGTTTGACAACCAGTCTTACCATGGGGTATCGTATACTGACACTGACTATCGGACCTCCACAACCCAGTAACTAGCTAAGTTACTGTGTTGTGGAGGTCCGATAGTCAGTCGCTCCATGTAAAATACTGATATTCAGCTGCATCTGGTTCGAAAGGGCCCCAATTCTACTAATTTAGTAATCAATTGAATATCAATTGGATCTCAGTAGCAGTTTTAACTACATTTGGTATTCTGCTACTAATTTAAGACCAATGGTTTTCCAGCGACATTCCATTGAACTGCTATCAGAATATTTGCTAGTCTGCTCTTCAATCGTGTTACAATTGTAAATCGATTGTGGACTTTATCGGTATTCTACTCTCTAATGGCAATACTTTTAACTGTTCAACTCAGAGTCAATTACAATTACACTACGATTCCATTACGACTCTATTGAGCTTATACAAGTTTTTGCAGAATACCTTTGTTCTAATCGTAATGGAGTCGTGATTGAGTCTCAATTGAATATCAATAGCATGTGAGTTAAATAAAATTAGCAGACTTGAGGCCCTGGAAGCCGACCCAAATATAGTTCGAAAAAAGGCAGGCAGATGGTGAGTTCCCGAGATTAGCACGTACAACCAAACAGACTCTTTAGCTTCATAATGTAAAGTATAGATAAATAGGTACTACTTTTCAGTTTAATTTTTACAAAAGTATTAAGTTATCAACTAAATAACTTAGCTCTGCCAGCCCTATAAAACTGGACGTCGTTAATGACAAGTTTGCGGGCGACCGGCATGCGCTGGCGCTGGTCATATACGTCAGACATTTAGTGATGGTCCAGTTTGAGAGATGTAGCGGCTTTTTGTCTTAACTAACAGTAAAGGGCTTCACACACAGCAGCTAAAATATAAAGATGTACATTAAAGCACGATACATCTCATGGCATCTTTCCATAGAGATTCGAAGATGTAAAAATATACATTATAGCTGCTGTGGCCTGTGTGTGGTCTCCTGCCGATTTCTATGGAAAGATGTAATGAGATGTATCGTGCTATAATGTACATCTTTACATTATAGCTGCTGTGTGTGAAGTTGATGATCACTGTTGAGCGAAAGGTTCGTGGGGTCAACCTCCGTGTATAATATTTTTACAAGTTCGTTTACTGTCCCAGAAGATCAGATTGTCGCAGGATTTATCTCATTACTGTGACCCCGGAACATAAAGGGCTATTGAAGGACACCGTGGATTTTAGTCAGTACAAGTCTGACAGTCCCTCCCGCCCTGCCCGGGGTGGGAGGGACTCATTTGATGATTTTACCACGCTAAAAAAAAGCAGATCAGATTCACTGAATAAAAAGTGTCCTATGACGGGTTCATGATCTGACGGCGAGTAATTGGTGACTCGTCGTCCGATCATGGACCATGCCTGGGTCGACAGCGTGTCGTGTTCCACGCGCGCCTAAAAGATCCGTCTGAGTGGGCACCGGGATCGCGGGATTGTCTTTTCAGGTAACCATGTCCCGAAACGTAAAGGGCTATTTCAAGAACACCGTAGATTTTAGTAAGTAGCTGTCTGACAGTTCCTCCCGTCCCGCGCTGGGTGAAAGGACTCATTTGATGATTTTACCACGATAAAAAATTCTTTACTAGTTAAAAAAAAAAACATTAAAAATATAAAAGCTGTATTTTCGTAAGTGTTAAGTGCAATCGACAAATCATGACCCATTTTGACAATAAATCGTTTGAATCCGTCAAATTGACAAAGATAACAGTCGTTACCATGGATATGTATGTTTACGCGAATGTAGACCTAATTGTATTTGAATGTATGTAGGAAAATAAGCTTGTGGTGGGTCATAATTCCACTTTGTCGATTGTACATTAAATATTTCTATCTACATTTAAAACCCCTCATTTTTGATTCCATAAATAAACCTAAATACCTAAATGGATTGATTGATCACAAACAATTAATAATACACGCAAATAATATTATACCATAAACAATACACTATGACTAATTGTCTTCCCTTTATAAGCAATAGGTACTGCCGTGTCATTAATCTCGAAAACCCTGGGGAATCCGTTATTTCCCGAGTTCTAAGAAAAGATAATCTAATAATAAATGGATGACAAGAACTAGACCTCAAGTCCGAATGTTCACAGAATTTATTTACTATATAACATCTTTTTAGGTAACTAGAGTATGCCCGCGACTTCACCTCATCATCATCTGCCTGCCTTTTCCCAACTATATTGGCGTCGGCTTCCAGTCAAACCAGATTCAGCTGGATATCAGTATTTTACATGGAGCGACTGCCTGTCGGACCTACACAGCCCAGTAACTGGGAATACGATACCCCATGGTAAGACTGGTTGTCAGACTTTAGAGCTTCTGACTAACAGTAACGACTGTCAAAGATCTACAAATGACAGCCGGGACCAACGGCTTTACGTGCTTTCCGAGGCACGGAGGAAACTCGCTATGACAGATGGTCACCCATCGACAGACTAACCTCGGCAAGCGCGGCTTAACCCGGAAGATCGGCCTGTGCGGCTGTACTTATTTAGCCACGAGCTCCTCACCCCGCGACTTCACCTGTGTGATTGAATTAGTTTTTTTTTTATGTTTTTTACATACTTTCATACAAAGACTCAAGCCTTCTGCCCATAGGGGCAGGCAGAGACTATCAGAGCGCCACCTAGCTGCTACGATCCTTACATACTCCTTTTATCTCATCCACATACATTTGTACCCTTAGCTTCACTCTTTTACTTCACAGCGTCTTTCCAGTATTTACAGCGTTTCCTTTATGAAAAAATGGAACAGCGCCTCTGGTGTGCGAAGAAGGAACTAATTTTTTCCTATGAAAATTGTTAATTTGAAATTGTCAAAGTTCCAGTTTACTTTACGTCTCAAATACTGTAAACTCGTGCTAATAAGGGTACTGGTCATACACGCACGTCGATTGCTAGTACTACACACTCGACCTTTCTGAAGCACTTCATCACCAAAAAGGTCAGATTAGGTTTTCCTAGGACGTCCCCTCCCAGTTTTTTTTTTTTATTTGATTATAAGTTCTCCTGTCCTGTGTGGAGCGGGAGGGGCTGTCAGACTCGTACTGACTAAAGTCTATGGTGTTCCTTCAATTGCCCTTTACGCTCCAGGGCACGGTAACGGTCAGTTCTACGACCCCGGCAGGCGCCATAAGGTATGCCAACCACGCTGATTTTGCGTTGCGGTCCATGAATGTTTTACCCTCGAAAACATATTTTTTACCACAAAACCTATTTGTGGTCACCATCATGGGTTTAAGTAATTTCCAGGTTCCAAAATATTACTGGGTATTTCCATTTAGAATCTCTAGTAAACAGAATCTGATAACGCGCCAAATAAATAATATAATATACTAGCTGTTGCCAGCGGCTTCACCCGCTACAACTCGAAAATTATCCCACGGGAACATAAAATCGGCATAAAAACTATCCTATGTGTTAATCCAGGTTATAAACTATCTGTATACCAAATTTTAGCTAAATCCGTTCAGTGGTTTTTGCGTGAAAGAGAAACGAACATACCTACATACACATACATACATCCTTACAAACTTTCGCATTTAAAATATTAGTAGGATTATTTAGTTTCTTCTGATATAATATACTTAAATGTCAAAATTGCTACATGTCTTCAAAAACACGATATGTGGTTGGTTTTGGTTGTCATTTAAGGTAAGCGTCCCCAGGTCGGCATCGTACGTATCGGACGCATCGCATATCAAACGGATTTCTGTATCGGCAGCGAGCGGATTGCCCACGCGAGTATCATTTTTTAGTGATCGTACGTTCGGAAAGCGTTTGTGAGAAAAGAGGAAAGCGATGCAGAAGTTGTTATTGCTTGTTTTTTAGCAGAAGAGGAATGCAAGAAAGAAAAAGAACAAATGATTCAGTAAGCGTGCGGGGCGCGTCCACTGATCGGCATTCCGTATGACGTCATCGGTACGCATCGCATGTAGGCATTGCCGATGAGCCGTCCGTACGATGCGGATCAGAGGACGCAGTTGTATGAGTTTTAATTACAAGGCAAACTAAAATCCGTTACACACGATACGTCCGATACGTGCGATGCGGACCTGTGGACGCTTACCTTTATCTTTGACAGTCTTTACTATTAGACAGAAGCTCTGAAAGTCTGACAACCATCAGTCTTACCATGGGGTATCGTATTATCCAGTTACTGTATTGTGGAGGTCAGATAGTCAGTCGCTCCATATAAAATACTGATATTCAGCTGCATCTGGTCCGACTGGAAGCCGACCATGATAATAGTTGGGAGAAGGCAGGCAGATGATGGTACAAAAGAATTCGCGATCAATAAGATGCATGTAGCGGGTTAGATTAGAACTCGGAACAAATATTATTTTGTATGATCATTCTACAAGGTATTCCGGGTCTGAGTGTTTGTGTATGTGAGTCTATATGTTTGTAAACGTACCCACGATACAGGAGAAATTACTAGTGTGTATGGGGCAAAGTATTTAAAAAAAAAAAACAAAATAAGTCCGTATTTTGCACCACACACTTTTTACAAGTCGGTAGTACCACAATGTTATAGATATAAAGACTATATCTACAATATACTATATATATAATATCAACAGTCTGGTCAACGGAATTTGATGAAAAACTACATACTAAGATACTCGTTGGAATGTGTGCTAAAAAACCCATTGTTTCATTGAGAAAATGTGCTATCTGCATGCAATACATTTTAATTATCGGCCTGGCCTTTTGCCAACTATAGGGCTCGACAAATGGATGTTTTACACAAGATATGCTATGCGAATGAGCTGTGAAAATGTGAAATATTAGGGGCTTGTATTTAAACGCCTCCGAAAAAAGTAAATAACTATTAAAAAAAAAAACTAAATATCTGCCAGAATGAATAAACGCTCACCAAATTGTGTTTTTTATACTAGCTGTTGCCAGCGGCTTCACCCGCTACAACTCAAAAATTAACCCACGGAAACATAAAATCGGGATAAAAACTATCCTATGTGTTAATCCAGGTTATAAACTATCTGTGTACCAAATTTTAGCCAAATCCGTTCAGTGGTTTTTGATGGAAAGAGTAACAAACATACCTACATACCAACCACATACACACATACATCCTCACAAACTTTCGCATTTATAATATTAGTAGGATTGTAGAAATTAACCTACAGCTTGACATAAAAATGTAGAAAACCGGAAGTCGCCACTGTCTTCGCGCTACCAACACTTTGAATGATTTTATTTTATTTTTTTTCACTTATTACGTTAGTTTTATGGCACAATAATAAATCTTACAAACCTGCGGTCTTTGTTTACATCAAATATCAAAGATTTTAAAACGCTGTCAGAAATAAAAATTTTAGTTCCGTTTCAATCCGTTCTGGCCAAGCTGTATTTTCACCACTCGCACAGATTATATAATAGTACTACAGATGATTCTCTTCCCAAAAACAATCAAACAAATGTAAAATGTATGCACGAGAAAATAAAGTACATTTTTACTTGCAGCCGTACCGCTCACCTACTCTTATAATAGCCTAAACTTCCCGTGCGCAAGCAAAAATGTACTTAATGGTTACGCGCGAGAGTTTATTTTAGTTTATCTGACGCCACCGTCACATCAAGGTCAACGCTCGCCGCGCTCAATAGGGTTGTAACTTGCGAGTTTAGGAGGCACAGTTAGGTAGGTAGGTGTCTATATGCATAATATGTTAAATTACATTATTAAAATAAAATAATGTTCCTCAAGGAATTTTGTTTTTATCATCAGCCTATATCGTTTTGTTTTCGTCATCGATTACTACATACATTATCGATAGGTAGCACAAAATGTTAATAGTACTTACGGCACCTTACGTTAGAAATGATAAATACCAATATTATCTTTTCTACATATTATTGTTCTATTTTAAACATTTCATCTTAAAAAAACAAAAAAGAATAATATTTAAAAATGTAGGATGTAGGTAGGTAAAGTTATATAATGATCGTCACTTCTATTGTAATGTTCAGTTATTTTTTGACCATGGCTCTTGGTCTATAATTTTATTTACAGCTTGAAATAAAACTGCAGAAAACCGCAAGTCGCCACTGTCTTCGCGCTACCAGCACATTGAATGAATTTTTTATTTTATTTGTTTCTCTTATTACGTTAGTTTTATGGCACAATAATAAATCTAACAAACCTGCGGTCTTTGTTTACATCAAATATCAAAGATTTTAAAACGTTGTCAGAAATAAAAATATTAGTTCCGTTTCAATCCGTTCTGGCCAAGCTGTAGTCATAACTTTAAAGATCGATTGTTATCGTTTACGGCAAAATAGGTAACTAGTCCTTATCATTTCATTCATTTCACTGTCACAGGCCCCGTGTTGCGTGTCTTTGTAGGTAAGTAGGTAAAAAGTCGCGAAGAGAATTACGATCGCTGACCTTGAATGCTTAGTGTAGCCATTTTCTGAGTTTGAACGTGTCTAAACAATAACGTAAACATCTTCCTACTTTCTACCGATCATAATTCGACCTACCTACGTATTCAGCTTAGGTGTGTGAGAGTGATGTCAGGTTTGATATTCGTCTATTTTATTTCTTGGTCGTCTTGTAGGCCAAATTTGTAACCTACCTAATCATGATTAACTGATTATGATTACTAGCCGGTACTTGAATGACATTAATAAGCACACCACAAGCAGGTAGTTAATTTTTTGATCATTATTAAATATGTACTACATAGATAAATATTCACCTTTTTCCTTACTTTTCGAAATCACGCGGTAGTGTGTGAAACGTGAGGCTCCTATCACTGTCATTATTTAAACAACCAAAAGTTATGCAGTATTTTTTTTTCCTCATCATATTTTTTTTTTAACTCGTGCGTACTTTCAACCAAACACCAAACTTAAATAATATTTATGTAAGCGCGTGCGTAGTGGGCGGCGCGCGGCAACCGACTAAATGTCCACTCCGAAGTGGATCCCGCGAATGCTTGCAGTTTTATACCTACACTGCGGAGTGAGCCAGGCCTGCCACTCGCGACCATCCATAAACATGCAGCCACAACACGCATCTTTCCAAATAAAAAACGTATACCATATTTTAACCCGTTTCCACCAGTGCAGTGCTGTCCTATGTCGATCAAAGAATAAGATTGGTAGATATCAACCGCATCAAAAGCGCAACGTAGCATAGCACATAGTTGGAAAACCACCCTAACAAACTTATGCGGGTCGCGGGACTAGCGAATTACCGTGATTCCGGAACGTAAAGGGCTATTGAAGGACACCGTAGATTTTAGTCAGTACAAGACTACAAGTCTGACGGTAGGGTGGGAGGACTTTTACCACAATAAAAAAAAACACAAACTTGTGCGATAAAATTTCGACTGACCATAGTTCGAACGGGCACGCCGCAATCGCGGCGATAAGACCCCTCTTTGCGGAGTGGCTGGAGACTTGGAGAGGCGCCACGGCGTCCTCTCCTTCCGCCTGAGTCCTGACGCAGGTCCTCACCGGACACGGAAGTTTCAGGAGGTACCTGTGTCGGATAAGAAAGGAAAAACGCCTGAGTGTCACCACTGCGAGTATTACCCGGAGGACACGCACGGTGGAGTATTAAAAATCATCCTGTATCTTCAGTAACGCTTTGCGAACCCTGATTATCTATTCGCGTACGGTCTACATAAATAATGTTGGTGAAGCGTCAATGCCTTTTCAATATAAATAAAATAAATAATAATATTTTAGGATTTTTCCATATAATATAATATGTTAGTAGTTCAGATTACATATTTTAGTTTGTCTGTTGATGAATCCTCGCACCAATATTTTGTTTCCGCAGCGCCCATTTGTATCGAAACTTTCTGGAGTGTTCTCGCAACTTGACCAATAGATGGCATTAGCGAGGCGCACTCTCTTCCCGTTGCCATTAAAAAAGACACTGTGTGTCCTTTGCTCCGCCTTTCAAAAATTCCTTTTTGGTGAAACCTTGATGATATTCATAAAATAAATGGACCTGCATCTGTGCTTCATTGAGAACTTATAGTGCAGTGTTGATTTTTGGAGTTTTAACCATTCCACCGGTGGATTCAAGAAGATTTTGCTCGCCGGCCGGCAGCTCATACCAAGCCATCACGCGCGCATGAACGAGGTATCTTCCCATCTCCCTGGGTCTGAGTGGGATCTCTGGATTGTCAAGGTACGTGGGCATGGTTTGCTGCTAATAATTTTTTTGGTATTGGTTTCTCGGGGATTCATCAATAGGGAGGTATATTTTTTAGGTCCGCCATTACTTCTTAAAATTACGTAGGTTCTTAATTCAAACTTTTTCACAACCTTCACAAAGGTGCAGGCTATTTACACGCCTTCTCCATAATTAATGGTCCTTCGTTACCGGATAATAAATAACCAGTAGGTACCTAGATTTTTGCGTATTTTTTTGGTGAAAATCATATAGGTTCAATAACGCACAATAGATATATAATTACGTAAACTTTCGGTAAATTAATACCTAATTAACGCAGCTTATTAAATTGACAATAGATTTTACGTATTTGTTGGTAAATCTGTTCAATTAATATTATAATAGTTTACATAGAACGACATTACGTATTTATTGGTAAAGTTCATTCTAAGTAGGTATCCGCATTTAAAAATTCGCTTTGTTCATAAGTAACTAAGTAGGAGGTAGTTACCAACTCATCTCGGCTTTGCGCGTATTAATATTTAGATAGATACCTAGGTACTCATAGTTTGGTAGGTGCGTTATTATTGCAAACCGCCTGGTAGGTATTTATTGTTATTGTCTTCGTTTTATTAGCGAAATGACGGATAAACAACTGAAGCCGGAAGATTTATTAACTATTCTTCACGAAAAGAAAGGATTGTTATTTAAACGCATTAATCGTTTGTATGATTTATCAAGAAATATATCGTCGTTCGATTCGAGGAAAAATGAAAGTTTTATGACTGAGTCAGAGACAATTGATGACATTCGAGATAAATTTGAATCTTTTGTCGATCAAATTAATCAAATAAACATTAGTTTAAAACCTGGTTCAAGTGCCGACTATGCTTGTTTAGAATCCTTTGAAGATTTGTATATTCATATTAAACGTGTTAGGAATAAAATAAACAGCAATCAATCGCCACCATTACCCAGTAGCAACTCAAAGACTTTTTTTGAACCGCCTAAAATAAAGTTGCCTCCTATCGCGCTGCCATCTTTCGATGGGAAAACTGAGAATTGGCCTGTTTTCTACGAGTCGTTTAAGTCAAATATCCATGATAATGATCAGCTGACTGACTCGCAGCGTGTGCAGTACTTGATAGGTAGGCTTACACACAACGCATTGAAGGTTACCGCTGGAATTGTGCCTACTGGTGATACTTACAAGTTGTTATGGGATAGTTTAGTTAAAAAATATCAAGAGAAGCGCTCACTAGGTACGCATTATTTAAATAACATATTGGATTTAAAAAGTTGTTCATTTAATGCTAATAGTCTCGATTCTTTCATAGAAACATTTAGTGCGTCTATTTCTGCCTTGAAACAACTTGGGATTACGGATCTTGCTGATTTTATTCTTCTGCACTGCGCAATGAGAAAAATCGATGCACAGACTACTCAATCGTTTGAACTTACCATTCGAGATGTTGAAATTCCCACAACGCAATTATTGATAAGCTTCGTTCAAGATCAGGCAAAGATATTGGCACGCTCGAATTTGTATCATTCGAACGCGAGAAACTTTAGTAGAAACCCCGCTTCCGCTCCTCGCGAGTCACGCACACAGACAAAAGCGTTTGTTGTGAGCGAGTCAGCTGACTCGTCCGCTTGTTTACCCGCGATCGCGGTGCCATGCTGCGCGTATTGTAATGATAACGCTCATGTTCATTTGTATAACTGCGCTAAGTTTAAATCCGCGTTGACTCCTAGAACAAGGTTCGAGTTTATTAAATCCAAACGTGGGTGCGCGAATTGTCTGAGCACATTGCACGGATTGAGTAACTGCAAGTCAACATCAGTCTGTGACTTATGTAAAAAACGCCATCATACATTATTACATTTTGATAAAGAAAATACACCGCAAACAGCTGATGTTAAAGCGACGAATTGCAATGTAGTCGTGGCGTCGTCGTCTCCCGCGCCGCTGTCTCTCCCCCCTCCCGCGCTCCTTTCGACCCCCGGTACGCCTTTGATGCATCGCTCTTACGTTGATTGCGATAAGGTCGATATTTCCGCACGGGCGATTGCGTCTGATTCGTGTGATGTGACGCCAGCGTCTTCGGCTCACAGCTCGGCCGTGTTATTAGCAGCTGATGCAGCGAAGGCTAAGGCGATAGTGCTGTTATCGACAGCTCAGGTTTATGCGCGAGCTAAAAGTGACAGTGCGGGTCACAAAACAGTAGTGAGGTGCTTAATTGATAATGGCTCGCAGAATAATTTAATAACTACAGCCTGTTGTAGAAAACTTAATTTACTGATAATTCCTTTGAGTAATTCTTTTGTTAAAGGAGTTGGTTCTGTATCGCGACCGTTAATAGGATACGTACATTTAGATATCGAGTCTCGCGTATATCCGGATCAAAATATACTATTCACGCGTTCGTAGTTGAGTGCATTACGGACCAGCTACCATCGCACCATGTCAAGTGGGATAGCCATATAGACTTCCACGCGCTTCCGCTCGCAGATTTAAGCTGGAATATTCCAGGGGATATTGACCTAGTGTTGGGCGCTCAACTGTTTCCGTACATTTACTTGGGGAATAGGGTCGATCTTGGTTCACGCGCCCCACCTGCATTATTGACCACATTCGGGTATATCTTTATGGGTGATTTTCCGCTTATTAGTGATAATTTAAATTTACCTAACTCTTCTTTCACGGCATTAGCTCTCAATGATTTATTACAAAAGTTTTGGGAATTGGAAGAAGTTGATAATAAACGTTTTTTCTCTCCTGAGGAAACCGAATGTGAGAATATTTTTTCCTCGACCGTGTCACGGGACGATGTGGGATGTTATACCGTCGCGTTACCTTTTAGTAAGGATCCCGCCGAGTTGGGTAACTCCCGCACCGCCGCGTATCGTCGGCTTATTGCGCTTGAAAGGAAACTCCGCCAATCGCCGATGTTGCGGAAAAATTATAATGCAGTGATTAAAGAGTATATGGACAACGGTTATTTAAGTCAGGTCGACGAATCTGCCGTTTCCGATGACGGGTACTATATCCCTCATCACGCTGTCGTTCGGCCAGACAAACCGATGCCGCGCATTGTATTGGATGCTAGTGCTAGAACTCATACAGGGTTATCTTTAAATGATGTACTCCATATTGGTCCAAATTTACAAACAGATTTGTTTATTCTTTTAATAAATTTCAGACTATTTCCCATCGCTATAAATGCTGATATTAAACAAATGTATTTACGCATTGGTGTACCCGTTGACCAGCGTAAATACCTACGCATTTTGTTTCGATTCAATGAGAACGAACCTGTGCTAACCTTCGCCTTTAATCGCTTACCTTTCGGGCTTAAGTCGAGTCCTTACATAGCTATGCGCACTGTGCAACAGCTGGCCTCTGACAGTCCGCATTATCCCGAAGCTGCTAAAGTAGCAGAGACCAGTCTCTACATGGACGATCTGGTGTATTCTGTGAATAATGAAGACACCGCCATGCAGCTATCGCGTGATCTTATAAAGATGTTTAAATCGGGCGATTTTGACCTTGTTAAATGGTGTAGCAATTCACCCGTTCTTTTAAACAGTCTTCCCGACTCGCATCGTAAGTCCCTTGATTTTCACGCTGGGAGTGATGTGTCTAAGGTTTTAGGCCTTTCGTGGGAACCTTCTCAGGATAATTTTTTCTTCACTTCCGCTCAAGTAGCTGAGGAATGTACTAAGAGAAATATACTCTCGATAGTCGCACGCCTATTTGATGTTCTCGGTTTGGTCGCCCCCGTGATATTTTATGCCAAGTTGCTCATCAAAGAGTTATGGCTGAGTAATATTGGTTGGGATGATCCCGCTCCTGACGATATTTTTAAACGTTTTTCCATTCTCATGCAAGAGTTTCCGCTGCTGGATACATTACGCATACCACGCCATGTGGGCGTTACCGATGATTGTTCCGTTCGTATAGTCGCGTTTGCTGATGCTAGTATGGGTGGGTACGGGTGTGTGATTTATATACACTCTACTGGTCCATCTGGTGTCATAGTCCGCTTACTTTGTGCGAAATCAAAGGTTTCACCTACCAGGTTACAACTCTTGCACGTCTGGAGCTTTGTGCCGCCGTGCTCATGTCAAAATTGGTAAAAACTGTTCGTGATTCTTACGCTTTACGTGTTCCTATTGCAGGAATTTACGCCTTTTCAGATTCCACGATAGCTTTATCTTGGATACACTCTTCTCCGCACCGCTGGTCAGCCTTTGTCAGCAATAGAGTTGCTCAATGTCAGGAGAACTTGGGTTCTCAACATTTTTACCATGTGGCAGGTGTTGAGAATCCAAGCGACTGTCTATCTCGTGGCATCCTCCCTTCTCAGTTAGTGTCACATGAACTTTGGTGGAACGGCCCCTCTTGGCTTCGTTGTGCTCCTGAGGATTGGCTCGTCAAACCGTTCTCTCCTATTAATTGTGGGGAACTTCCCGAGCACAAGGCAAATGTCTTAACAGTGACCACGCAAGTAGAACAACCCCTTCTATATCAACTTGCTCAACGTACCTCATCATGGGATAAATTGTTGCGCATTGTTTCCTATATATTGAAATTCGTTGGGGCTAAGGCCCAACTAGATGAGCTTTATAGATTCTTATTAAATTCAAATTTCAATTCGTCTCTTTTACATGAGTTGTCAACACGCCGCATAATGTGGAAAATGATCCCACCTCGCTCCCCACATTTTGGCGCCATGTGGGAAGCAAATGTAAAAACGTTAAAAACGCACCTTTATCGCGTGATCGGAAGTCAGCTTCTAACTTATGAGGAGTTACAAACTGTACTCATTCAAATAGAGTGTATTATGAACTCGCGCCCTCTGAGCGTTTTGTCTTCCGATCCCCATCCCGAAGTTATTACTCCCGCTCACTTTTTGATGTCGACTCCATTGCAGTATTTGCCGGCAGCCGATTTGTCTGGTCAGCGCATTAGTTTGTCGCAGCGCAAACAGTTGTTAGATGGTATGGTCCAATCCTTCTGGAAGAAATGGCACCTAGAGTATCTGCATACGCTGCAAGTCAGACAAAAATGGGCAACTCCTGACAAACCCGTAGAAGTTGGAACTGTCGTACTAGTGGGACAGGATAATTCAGCTCCTCTGAGTTGGCCATTAGGAGTTATAACTGAAGTTTATAAAGGCACGGATAATGTCACTCGTGTTGCAATGGTAAAGACAAAGTTCGGTAACTTTAAACGTGCCGTCGCTAAATTATATCCTATTCCAACGCAATAAACGTTAACTCTTATACGATACTAGTAGTCTTTAAGGTTTAGGAAATACATTAAATAACTTGTATCATATGTTTCTCGCATTCAGTCATAGAGCTTGGATTTTTCTCTGATCTAAATATAGGTCAGTAAATACTTATAATTTTTCACTTTTCTTTTTGAAAGCACTTGCGTCCTTCCAAAGCCCCCGAGCATGGTGAAGCGTCAATGTCTTTTCAATATAAATAAAATAAATAATAATATTTTAGGATTTTTCCTTATAATATAATATGTTAGTAGTTCAGATTACATATTTTAGTTTGTCTGTTGATGAATCCTCGCACCAATATTTTGTTTCCGCAGCGCCCATTTGTATCGAAACTTTCTGGAGTATTCTCGCAACTTGACCAATAGATGGCATTAGCGAGGCGCACTCTCTTCCCGTTGCCATTAAAAAAGACACTGTGTGTCCTTTGCTCCGCCTTTCAAAAATTCCTTTTTGGTGAAACCTTGATGATATTCATAAAATAAATGGACCTGCATCTGTGCTTCATTGAGAACTTATAGTGCAGTGTTGATTTTTGGAGTTTTAACCATTCCACCGGTGGATTCAAGAAGATTTTGCTCGCCGGCCGGCAGCTCATACCAAGCCATCACGCGCGCATGAACGAGGTATCTTCCCATCTCCCTGGGTCTGAGTGGGATCTCTGGATTGTCAAGGTACGTGGGCATGGTTTGCTGCTAATAATTTTTTTGGTATTGGTTTCTCGGGGATTCATCAATAGGGAGGTATATTTTTTAGGTCCGCCATTACTTCTTAAAATTACGTAGGTTCTTAATTCAAACTTTTTCACAACCTTCACAAAGGTGCAGGCTATTTACACGCCTTCACCAAATGTTGTCTTACTATAAAAGGTCATTGTGTCTTATGTAAGATTATTCACCTAAATGGGCCTTTATATTGCGTATTTATTTTAATTATAATTTAGTATAGCTTGCGGGCAATAATTACGGTTGCGAAATAAACCTGATCTTTTTAACATCGCCATCTTTGAAGTAATGGTAAAACTGTTCATAGTAATTACACTTGATGATAACAGATGGCGCCTTTTAAACTTCAGTGGGTTGTCATTTTTGGTGTTGTAGCTTTCAATATTTCAGCTACCCCACAACCATTCCCTATTTTTTTTTATCAATTTTGTTGAGTATCTAATAATTTCATGGTTTTGTAGCGTCACATAACTTGTACATAATAGAATAGAATATAATTTATGGTACACCAAAACCAGACATATTATGTATTTGCTATTCGTAGTCATATATTATGTATTTGTAAATAACTGTGTGTAGTATTAAGTATTTATAGATTTAGTCATTAGTATAAGTCTCATAATAATAATTATTATACTTATATATATTAGATATTATCTAGTCCGGACAGACAACAGATTTTTATTGTATGTATAGATAATACTAGCGCGCGGGCACCGAGTACCAAACCGGTTCAACCAGCTGGCGGCCGCGCAGGTAGCGGGACCCCTCCCGACCCGCGCGGGCGCCGGCCGGCACTCGTCAGTACGAACTTGCCACTGCTGTGAACGCACGCTTGCGCACGTAAAATTATTCTTTAAGTTGCTCCCGCGCGATAGCTAATGCTTGTCTCTAAGTGTATTATATAAATTATCTCTTCTCTCCTATCTTCGCTTCTATCTGTGCTTGAACTATCTGCTCTGACTTTCTCCTTCCATAAACTGTATTTCTTCATAATAAACTTAGTGGTGAGAGTGATCTAGTGTTTTCATCAACGAATTCCGTACGTACCTCACCACACACCCGACGTTACATTGGTGACCCCGGAGGAACACGATGAGCCAAACACCAAGTACAGCAAAAATCGCAAGTCACGATGACGGAGCCGGCGTCGACGTGTATCGCGTCGGTGTGAGGGTACCCCCATTTTACCCGGAAAAACCATCGCTATGGTTCGCGCAACTGGAAAGCCAGTTTGCTTTGGCGAACATAACTTCAGATGCAACAAAATACCACCACGTAATGGGGGGCTTGGACCCTATATACGCGGCACACGTCGAGGATATCATCGAGGCACCATCAGCACCAGATAAGTACGAGCGGCTGAAGACGGAGCTGGTGCGGAGGTTGTCTGCGTCGAAGGAAAAGAAGGTGCAGCAGCTGTTGACACACGAGGAGCTCGGTGACCGCAAGCCCTCGCAGTTCTTGCGACACCTGCGCCACCTGGCGGGGCCGACCGTGCCAGAGGACTTCCTGCGAACGATCTGGACCAGCCGCCTGCCAACCAGCACGCAGAGCATCATCGCTTCGCAGGCCAAGGCGAGCCTAGAAGAAGTGGCCGAGCTGGCTGACCGCATACTTGACCTAGTGCCAGCCAGCCCGCAAGTAGCAGCGACATCAGCACCGGCAGCCATACCAGGGAGCAGCATGGAACTGTTGACCAACCAGGTTGCTGAACTCACTAGGCAGATGCAAAGCCTGGCCTCTCAGGTGAGCAGGATGTCTCGACCGAGGCAAAGGTCCAGTAGGAGTAGCAGCCGGGGGCGTTCGCGGTCTACGAGGTCGCACTCCAACTACCGCAGGTGGCCTAACTGTTGGTACCATCACAAGTTCGGCGAGAAGGCGACCAAGTGCGTCAAACCCTGCGACTACGCGGGAAAAGACGCAGGCAGTCGATAATGGCGACCGACGACTGCCGCAGCATTGGTCGCTTATTCGTGACCGACCATATAACAAAGGTACAGTTCCTTGTTGATACCGGAAGTGATGTGTGTGTCTTCCCTAGGTCGGCCATGAAAGAGCGCCGTACTAAAACAACATTCGAACTTTGTGCGGCTAACGGCAGTGTAATAAACACTTATGGTTACGTTCACCTAAAACTAAACCTAGGCTTACGCCGTGACTTCGCCTGGCGATTTATCGTGGCGGACGTAACCAAGGCAATAATAGGTGTAGATTTTTTGTCATTTTATAATTTAATTGTAGACATAAGAAAACAGCGATTAATTGACGCTAATACTACGTTGGCGACCCCTGCTTTGCCTGCCCGCCCTTCAGATGTTGTATCTTCGGTGAAGGTAAAGATTGGTGACACTACATACCACGACATACTCCGGGAATTTCCTGACATAACCCGGCCGTCGGGTATACACCGTACACCAACACACAATACCTTACACTACATACGCACAACACCTGGACCACCTGTATCGGGTACACCGCGGCGGTTGGCTCCAGACAAACTTAAAATTGCTAAAGAGGAGTTTGAATCTATGTTAGCAAATGGCACAGCCAGACCCTCTGACTCACCTTGGGCTTCACCCTTACACCTGGCACCTAAAAAGGATAGTGGGTGGCGGCCATGCGGTGATTATAGGATGCTCAACGCGCGTACAGTACCTGATAGGTACCCAATTCGCCACATCCATGACTTCGCCCACAACCTTTCTGGATGCCAAGTGTTTTCGACAATAGACCTGGTCAAGGCTTATAACCAGATACGCGTTAATCCTGAGGATATACCGAAGACAGCTATTACCACGCCGTTCGGGCTTTACGAGTTCCCTTACATGACGTTCGGGCTTCGCAACGCAGGACAAACCTTCCAGCGTTTCGTGGACGAAATGCTCCGAGGCCTGGACTTTTGCTTCGGTTACCTGGATGACTTCTTGGTCTACTCAAGAGACCAAGCTGAACACAGGGACCACCTTCGTCAGCTGTTCACCAGACTCCAGGCATACGGGATGGTAATTAACTCATCTAAATGCGTATTCGGTGCCTCAGAGGTAACATTTTTAGGATACCGGATCACCTCAAGCGGGACAAAGCCCTTACCGGAGAAGGTCGAGGCCATCAACAGCTTCCCAACACCGAAAACTGTGAAGGAGTTGCGAAGGTTTTTAGGGATGGTAAATTTTTATAGACGCTTTATCCCAGGAGCAGCTGAACACCAGGCACCACTCAACAAACTGCTGGAAGGCTCGGTGAAAGGTTCACACCCAGTTCACTTCACAGCAGAGGAGGACGAAGCATTTGTGGCCTGCAAAAGGGGTCTCTGCCAAGCAGCAATGCTGGCCCACCCTGATTGCGGAGCTAAACTGGCCATAGTGACTGACGCCTCCGACACCGCCATGGGAGCAGTTCTGCAGCAGTCAAAGGATGAGAAGTGGCAACCCTTAGCTTTCTTTTCCCGTAAGTTAAGCTCAAGCCAGCGGAAGTACTCTCCTTACGATAGAGAACTGCTCGCAATATATGAAGCGATCAAGTACTTCAGACATATGGTCGAGGCCAGAGAGTTTGTGATCTATACAGATCACAAGCCCATCTGTTACGCGTTTCATACGCGTAAGGAGAATTGCTCACCAAGACAGTTCAGACACCTGGATTTTATCTCGCAGTTCACAACAGACATCAGGCACATCTCAGGGAAAGACAACGTCGTTGCTGACACCCTGTCAAGAGTGGATGCCATCACCCAGCCCATAGACCTGAGCGAGTTGGCTAAATGCCAAGCTTCTGACCCTGAACTCAAGCAGCTGCTCGCCGGGGGTTCATCACTGCGCCTGAAGAAGGTCACACTGCCGGGAACACTGTCTGAACTGTACTGCGATGAGAGTAGCAAGATACCAAGACCATATGTCACGAAGGAACTCCGACGACAAGTGTTCAACCACCTGCACTCCTTGAGCCACCCAGGAGCTAATGCCACCGCCAAGCTGGTATCCGAGCGTTACGTGTGGCCTGAAGTCAAAAAAGACTGCAGGGAGTGGACGCGCAGTTGTTTACCATGCTAACGTGCGAAGATCACACGGCATGTCTCCGCTCCCTTGGGCAACTTCAAATTACCACGTACACGCTTCATGGACATCCATATTGACATGATCGGACCGTTACCAATATCGCACGGATTCCGGTATTGCCTCACAGCCGTGGATCGCTTCACGCGATGGCCAGAGGCAATACCGATCGCGGATATTACAGCTGAAACAGTGGCCAACGCTCTTTTGTATGGATGGATCGCGCGCTTCGGTTGCCCAACAAAAATAGTGACGGATCGAGGCAGGCAGTTCGAGTCTGCCCTCTTCAAACACCTGGCAGATATAGCTGGCTTCGAGCACCGAAAAACAACCGCCTACCACCCTGCCTGCAATGGCATGGTTGAGCGGTTCCATCGACAGCTGAAAGCAGCCATTACCTGCCATGGAAACCAGAACTGGGTGGAATCCTTGCCACTGGTACTGTTGGGCATCCGCAGCGCACATAAGGACGACGTACATGCAACTCCGGCGGAGTTGGTGTACGGAGAAACCTTGCGTCTACCGGGAGACTTCCTCGAACCAGAAGCGGTTAACACCACCGATATAACCGACTATGTATCCAGGCTACGCATGCTCGCTAGGAACTTACAGCCATCAGCAGCATCGCGACATGGTAATACGCGGCCCATATTTGTATTTAAGGACCTCGCCACCACGTCGCACGTATTTCTGAGGGATAACGCGTCATCTGGTTCATTCAAGCCAGCCTACACAGGACCTCATGAAGTGCTGGAGAGGAGTGACAAAGTATTCAAACTCCTCTTTAACGGTAAAACAGTCACAGTATCGATAGACCGAGTGAAACCGGCCTACATACTACGTGACACACACACCACAACAACACATAACAGCACACACAATCACAACACACAGGAACAAACACAGACTACACAGGACTCACCTGTTACCAATCCAACACTGGCGACCGAAGAAGATAATATCAAAAGGACACGGTCAGGCCGTAGGGTGCGCTTCCCCGATTACTATCGACCTTGACGGTCTCAAGGGGGGGGTGGTGTAGCGTCACATAACTTGTACATAATAGAATAGAATATAATTTATGGTACACCAAAACCAGACATATTATGTATTTGCTATTCGTAGTCATATATTATGTATTTGTAAATAACTGTGTGTAGTATTAAGTATTTATAGATTTAGTCATTAGTATAAGTCTCATAATAATAATTATTATACTTATATATATTAGATATTATCTAGTCCGGACAGACAACAGATTTTTATTGTATGTATAGATAATACTAGCGCGCGGGCACCGAGTACCAAACCGGTTCAACCAGCTGGCGGCCGCGCAGGTAGCGGGACCCCTCCCGACCCGCGCGGGCGCCGGCCGGCACTCGTCAGTACGAACTTGCCACTGCTGTGAACGCACGCTTGCGCACGTAAAATTATTCTTTAAGTTGCTCCCGCGCGATAGCTAATGCTTGTCTCTAAGTGTATTATATAAATTATCTCTTCTCTCCTATCTTCGCTTCTATCTGTGCTTGAACTATCTGCTCTGACTTTCTCCTTCCATAAACTGTATTTCTTCATAATAAACTTAGTGGTGAGAGTGATCTAGTGTTTTCATCAACGAATTCCGTACGTACCTCACCACACACCCGACGTTACAGTTTGATGCCTCAGAGTCCATAACTTATTTGTCAGCATCTGTCAAAATATAATTTTTCATGGCTTGGTACCTCATAATCCCATTCATTTAGGCCGCCCGTGACTCACGTACACTTCACCGTCCCCCCACCCCTCCCAAAGCAGTTGCCACGGTGCGCACTTCAACTCATGTCTGGGTTCTGGACTCTAAAATCTGGAGTTTGCACGCCTCTTGTCCTGGTTTCCAAATTTTAGAGATGGCAACCCTACATACAGTACAAGTCTGACAGTCCCTCACATTCACATACTACCGCGTGGAGGAGGGACTCATTTGAAGATTTTACCACGTTAAAAATGGTAGCGCTCCAAAAGAGTATGTTAACGCCTAACATGTGCGTTCCAGGCATTACGACGTCCGTCGGCAACACCATTCCAAAATGGCAACACCAATTCGCGCATGGCAACACTGTTTGTCACTTCTGTCTCTTCCGCTCTCGCCGCGTCCGCGTCACGGACACATTTTTAATGTCGGTTTTAAATAATATTGTGTAATTAATATTCTAATGAATATATCGCAATATTGGAACTGTGCATCATCATTTTTCACCCCAAGAAGAGTTTACCTAACACACCACATACAGAGTACCTGTAAAGAAGACTTTTGCCCAAGAGTGACACATTGAAGTTACATAAAGAAAAAAAAACCACTAACCTGGTCCATCATCATCCTTAATATTTCAATAGCTTTATCATGATCCTCATGATCGATGTAGGATGTCCACTACTGAACATAGGATAGGCCTCCCCTACTGATTTCCAATGAGGACCAGTCGGAAGCGGCTTATGAATACGATATGCATTAGTAATTCGTAATCCTATATCTCAGTACTTTACAGTTCCATACTTATTTGACTGTCAAAACATGATTGGCGCGAATTTGATGGTTCTTTTTCATTTAATTTTTGTGTAAATAAAAGTCTCGTGTTAAATAAAACTCTATATTAATATAATATAATAATTGTGTCGGTATAATCTGTGCTTGCACGCGCCCGTAGTGACGTCCCGCTCGCTCACGGCTTCAGACGCTTGCGGCTTTATTACAAAACGCGGTTTAACTTAGACCAAGCTTTAAATTAAAAATAAATTTTTGAATTTCGAACTTTATTCCAACTGCTATAAAATTCTAAAATGCACATTGACAACTTAGACCGGGATCTAAACTCGGTTTTTGTATTAATAACTTTACGACAGTAGAAATAAAGTTCGAAATTCAAAAATTCATTTTTGATTTAAAGCTTGGTCTAAGTTAAACCACGTTTTGTAATAAAGCCGTTGTAGTTTGCGAGATGACTGTTTAGTTTCTGCTAGACTTTTTACCTTTTCTTATCAGCATTTGGTCCGCGGTTGCGCTTGAAGAGTACTTGTAAGGAAGACTTGCCCAGTTATAATATGGCTTAGTAACTCATAATCCTATATAGCAGTACTTTACAGTTCCATGCTCGTTTTTGACACTGACAGTATGATCTGTCAAAACATAATTGGCGCGAATTTGATCGTTCATTTTCTTTAGTTGCACCTTTATTTTAAATAATTGTTTTTTTTTTTGTGTAAATAAAAGTCTCGTGTTAAATAAAACTCTATATTAATATAATATAATAATTGTGTCGGTATAATCTGTGCTTGCACGCGCCCGTAGTGTCGTCTCGCTCGCTCACGGCTTCAGACGCTTGTAGTTCGCGAGGTGACTGTTCAAGTGTTGCGCCAGCTGATCTGCTCGGGCGAATGATGCCTGGAAGGAAAAGGGGTAAGTTTGAATTGTGTATTCATATGAAATGTACCGCAATTAAAGGCGTCTAAAACATGGATATTCGGCGAAGAACCAGTCACCGACATAGCTCATAAAATTTGCGTTTAAGGTATTCTTAAAACATACAGTTAAAGAATAGATACACACGGATCTGCTATGCAAAACCAGTATAAGTTGATCTTTGAATTTGCGGAAACATCATACAAAACGAGACCACTGTAAACTGTTTTTTTATAGCTTGATGTGTCAACACATTTCACAAGAAAATGAAAATAAATTTGATTACCAGTTTTAAAACAACAGACATCTAACTCATTCCATTGTGTGGTGGTAAATAACAAAGCTGAATTTTGTGGAGTATTCGTGTATTACAAATTCAGTGGTACACGGTGCGCACGCGTGTGCTTGTAGTATGAAACTGCAAGCACACGCGGGCACACCGTGGACGGGTTTCACACTACACTTTGCCTGCCGCCGTCAATGAGGAAGAAGCGCTTGCCGCACTGCGCGCAGGCGTGCGGCAGGCACGCTTGTTAGTGTAGTGTGACACTCACCTTACACACGACGCAGCGGTAGAGCTGCTTGGCGTGGTTGTGCATGTGGCGCGTGAGGGAGTGCGCGTGCGAGAAGCGCTTGTTAGTGTAGTGTGACACTCACCTTACACACGACGCAGCGGTAGAGCTGCTTGGCGTGGTTGTGCATGTGGCGCGTGAGGGAGTGCGCGTGCGAGAAGCGCTTGTTAGTGTAGTGTGACACTCACCTTACACACGACGCAGCGGTAGAGCTGCTTGGCGTGGTTGTGCATGTGGCGCGTGAGGGAGTGCGCGTGCGAGAAGCGCTTGTTAGTGTAGTGTGACACTCACCTTACACACGACGCAGCGGTAGAGCTGCTTGGCGTGGTTGTGCATGTGGCGCGTGAGGGAGTGCGCGTGCGAGAAGCGCTTGTTAGTGTAGTGTGACACTCACCTTACACACGACGCAGCGGTAGAGCTGCTTGGCGTGGTTGTGCATGTGGCGCGTGAGGGAGTGCGCGTGCGAGAAGCGCTTGTTAGTGTAGTGTGACACTCACCTTACACACGACGCAGCGGTAGAGCTGCTTGGCGTGGTTGTGCATGTGGCGCGTGAGGGAGTGCGCGTGCGAGAAGCGCTTGTTAGTGTAGTGTGACACTCACCTTACACACGACGCAGCGGTAGAGCTGCTTGGCGTGGTTGTGCATGTGGCGCGTGAGGGAGTGCGCGTGCGAGAAGCGCTTGTTAGTGTAGTGTGACACTCACCTTACACACGACGCAGCGGTAGAGCTGCTTGGCGTGGTTGTGCATGTGGCGCGTGAGGGAGTGCGCGTGCGAGAAGCGCTTGTTAGTGTAGTGTGACACTCACCTTACACACGACGCAGCGGTAGAGCTGCTTGGCGTGGTTGTGCATGTGGCGCGTGAGGGAGTGCGCGTGCGAGAAGCGCTTGTTAGTGTAGTGTGACACTCACCTTACACACGACGCAGCGGTAGAGCTGCTTGGCGTGGTTGTGCATGTGGCGCGTGAGGGAGAGCGCGTGCGAGAAGCGCTTGTTAGTGTAGTGTGACACTCACCTTACACACGACGCAGCGGTAGAGCTGCTTGGCGTGGTTGTGCATGTGGCGCGTGAGGGAGTGCGCGTGCGAGAAGCGCTTGTTAGTGTAGTGTGACACTCACCTTACACACGACGCAGCGGTAGAGCTGCTTGGCGTGGTTGTGCATGTGGCGCGTGAGGGAGTGCGCGTGCGAGAAGCGCTTGTTAGTGTAGTGTGACACTCACCTTACACACGACGCAGCGGTAGAGCTGCTTGGCGTGGTTGTGCATGTGGCGCGTGAGGGAGTGCGCGTGCGAGAAGCGCTTGTTAGTGTAGTGTGACACTCACCTTACACACGACGCAGCGGTAGAGCTGCTTGGCGTGGTTGTGCATGTGGCGCGTGAGGGAGTGCGCGTGCGAGAAGCGCTTGTTAGTGTAGTGTGACACTCACCTTACACACGACGCAGCGGTAGAGCTGCTTGGCGTGGTTGTGCATGTGGCGCGTGAGGGAGTGCGCGTGCGAGAAGCGCTTGTTAGTGTAGTGTGACACTCACCTTACACACGACGCAGCGGTAGAGCTGCTTGGCGTGGTTGTGCATGTGGCGCGTGAGGGAGTGCGCGTGCGAGAAGCGCTTGTTAGTGTAGTGTGACACTCACCTTACACACGACGCAGCGGTAGAGCTGCTTGGCGTGGTTGTGCATGTGGCGCGTGAGGGAGTGCGCGTGCGAGAAGCGCTTGTTAGTGTAGTGTGACACTCACCTTACACACGACGCAGCGGTAGAGCTGCTTGGCGTGGTTGTGCATGTGGCGCGTGAGGGAGTGCGCGTGCGAGAAGCGCTTGTTAGTGTAGTGTGACACTCACCTTACACACGACGCAGCGGTAGAGCTGCTTGGCGTGGTTGTGCATGTGGCGCGTGAGGGAGTGCGCGTGCGAGAAGCGCTTGTTAGTGTAGTGTGACACTCACCTTACACACGACGCAGCGGTAGAGCTGCTTGGCGTGGTTGTGCATGTGGCGCGTGAGGGAGTGCGCGTGCGAGAAGCGCTTGTTAGTGTAGTGTGACACTCACCTTACACACGACGCAGCGGTAGAGCTGCTTGGCGTGGTTGTGCATGTGGCGCGTGAGGGAGTGCGCGTGCGAGAAGCGCTTGTTAGTGTAGTGTGACACTCACCTTACACACGACGCAGCGGTAGAGCTGCTTGGCGTGGTTGTGCATGTGGCGCGTGAGGGAGTGCGCGTGCGAGAAGCGCTTGTTAGTGTAGTGTGACACTCACCTTACACACGACGCAGCGGTAGAGCTGCTTGGCGTGGTTGTGCATGTGGCGCGTGAGGGAGTGCGCGTGCGAGAAGCGCTTGTTAGTGTAGTGTGACACTCACCTTACACACGACGCAGCGGTAGAGCTGCTTGGCGTGGTTGTGCATGTGGCGCGTGAGGGAGTGCGCGTGCGAGAAGCGCTTGTTAGTGTAGTGTGACACTCACCTTACACACGACGCAGCGGTAGAGCTGCTTGGCGTGGTTGTGCATGTGGCGCGTGAGGGAGTGCGCGTGCGAGAAGCGCTTGCCGCACTGCGCGCAGGCGTGCGGCAGGCGCGCGCTGCCGGCGGGCGGCGCGGCCCCGTGCGCGCACGACTGGTGCCGCCGCAGCAGCTCGTAGCGCGGGAACGTCAGCCCGCACTGGGGACACCGCCCTATAGGGACAAGGTTGTCACGTCAAATCAAGAAGAATACTGGTAAAATAGTCGTCATAAAAGAAGACACACTACCCCAGGATACAGATCACGTGTTAACGAAATGATCGGTCGCGCAAATAGTTCAAAACAAGGAATGCACTGTGATTCACAGCTGCACCAAATATGTATCCCTACCCGTCCCACATTCATACTGAACCAGCGGTGTTGATAAGCGTTTTCCAGCATTGATAAGTGGTATTCATGAAAAACGACCCACCTATCAATAAATTTTCATTTATGACCCTACATCACTTAGGCTTGATTGAACACATATACACAAAAGATATCTTAATATTCCTTATTGGAATACGGTTAAGACCATCTTAATTTACGGACACCGTTATCACTACTTTATTTATCAACACACCATCCAAGATAAACAAACGATGCATAGATCAAATTTTCCTAATATTATATAGCTGTATAACAACCATTGTGTAAGTGCCATGTACTTTAGTTAGAGCTATTATTGATTAGATACCTACGTACTTCACTTTATTGACTTCAATACCCCTGGCGGTTGATAGTTATGCCATGGTCCCTCGAATGTCTCGCTGATGGTGGCACGTGTGTCGGATCATTTAGCTCCCTTCAAATTGGTTGAGCTGAATGGTGCTGATACATGTGTCATGTTCGTGAACGGGCGCTGTCAGTACGGACTGGTCATCTTTTAGCTGTCATGGTTTATTAAAATTTATTTATAATTTTGTTGAATTGTCCAATATCTGGAGTGTGAAGATACGATATAAAGCCGGCTGACGAGCTTTATAAAGATGTTAACGCACAAACTTTTACTTGACATATACACTCATTTGCTGAACGGTAAGCAATAAATACTCGGTATAAGTTGTGCCTTTTTTACTTAAGGCGGCAGTATACTGTTTTGAATAAAATACATGATTCTCCTGAAAAAAAAGTTTTATTCTGTCATAGTTCCAACAGTGTAAGAAAAAATGATATAGAGTTTAAATTTGAAAAATGGTGACTGAATTAAGTAACCTTTGATACCAACGGACTTAGGGTTGAATAAACCAAATAAAATGTATGGTAGAACTCAAACCCTGTGTTAAAATTAATAATAATAATAATATTCCACAACTATCACACAACGTCATCTAGTCCCAAGCTAAGCAGAGCTTGTGTTATGGGTACTAGACAACTGATAAACATACTTATATATTTCTAAATACATACATACTATAGATAAATTACACCCAGACACAGAACAAATGATTGTGCTCATCACACAAACATTTGTCCTAGGTGGGAATCGAATCCAAGACCCCCGGCATAGCAGTCAGTGTCACTAACCACTAGACCAACAGGCCAGTCAAAGCTAAAATAATTAATAGCTCCGTAATCATTCCTGAAATGGTCGGTTTTCATAATCAGCTAAATATCAACTTGCCGCTCTTAACTCAGTGGAACGCAGAGCTAGGAGGCTCGTTGGCTACGTAAAATTGGTGAATGCCAAGCTCCATAGCTTGACTCATCGCCGCAAAGTTGCCTGCCTGTCGGTCTTCTACAGATTGTACTTCGAAGAGTGTGCCCAAAAACTCCACGACCTCATCCCCCTTCTATCATCGCACATCTAGACGCACGGCAAATTACCATCCTTACCTTATTGCTATACCACCAATTCGCACTAAGCGTTTCCAAACGTCTTTTATAATGTGGACAGCGAAGGAGTGGAACTCTCTGCCTGCGTCTGTGTTTCCGAACGCATACAACCCCAAACTCTTCAAAGTTAGAGTGAACAGGCTTCTTCTGGGTAAGCTCGCTCCATCGTCGACCTTGTCTTAGTCATTCCTGACCTAGACTAAGGTCAAGAGCAAACCCATCTCACATAAAAAAAACAATCCAGGATGATTCCAGCTAGAATTACGTTCATCATAATACGAAATACAACAAGCCAGTTTAAGGCCGAAAACTGGACTGCCTGGAAACAGCCTGGAATCAAAAACGGACGTAATACGGCTCCTGAGCAAAACAATGTCTGGACTTAAAAAGAGACAGTGACCTCTGAGTTTGTTTCGGCTGTTTCTTTACAGAGTAGTCAGGTACGAAACACCGGCCCTCAACTAGCTTTAAAAATATTGTTTGTGACGGTTAATAGTACATTATTATCCAAGGAGTGAAACTTACTTCCTTAAGTCCCGAGACGGGGTTTGGCGCCCGTAACGTAGTAAGGGCGCTAATAGTTCGAGGGACTAAATAAGTGCTTTTCATTACGAATACGAGGAAAGTAAAAATGAGCGTTGATCGGATTGTCGCCATCCCGCTTATTTTATTTTATTTTTTGTCTGTGGTCATCTAGCTATACAGCCAGTATTTTTCATGTTTATAATTATAAAAAAATGGCAAAGATTTTGCCGAAATCTATGTTATTTTGAAAAATACCTAGCTAAAACTAAATTATATTAAAGTCATAATAAATGTATTCTGAATACATACATTATGTCATTTTAATTTTAATCACGCTGTAATTTAGTGGCTGTATAAAAAGTTTGAACATGATTCAATAGAAACGTCAAATAGAACTAGTTTTTTTTTTCTTAAATTTGGCAGCTGTCAGTTGAAAGCGACTCTCCCTAGGACTGCAGTGGGTAACTTTCAAACCGCTCGTCAGACATGCAATGACCTACTTTCAGAGTACGAGTAATGAAAATTTTTATAACCAAGTTACAAAATAAATATCATTTATCAATTTATAGAACTTACCAGCTCGTTCATCCGCGGTGTGTGTACGATCGTGCGCCGCTAATTCCGCGTCGTCTTCAAAGCATTTACGACACACCTCACACCGAACTGTCATGGAGCCGCGGTGTGCCTCCGCTCTGGGGAAGAACAAGATAATTCTGTTGCTGCCCGCGTGAAGAGACCACGTTATCCCCACACAAAAGACCATGGTGTACTCAGTAGACCATCACAATTCACACTCATTTATGCTCTCATATTTTAAGGCATGGTTTTTTTTTAAGAAATAATCACGGTCTACTCAGTAGACCATCACAATTAACACTCATATGAATTTTCATACTTTCAGGCCTGTTTTCTTTTAAGAAATAATCACGGTCTACTCAGTAGACCATCACAATTCACACTCATTTGTGCTCTCATATTTTGAGGCATGGTTTTTTTTTTAAGAAATAATCACGGTCTACTCAGTAGACCATCACAATTCACACTCATAATATGTATTTTCATACTTTATGGCATGTCTTTTAAAAGAAATAATCACGGTCTACTCAGTAGACCATCACAATTTCTTACTCACTTGTGTTCCCATAGTTTCTCGCGTCTGTTGAATGTTTCACTGCAACAGTCGCACTCGTATCTGTCGGAGGAACGCGCGCGCGACCGCGAGTTACCGCCGCCGCGGTTCTGATGTACGCGGCGATGGATTCTGCGGGAAGAAGAGGAAAATAAAAAAGGTCTATGTAATGAAATCTGAATATGTTAGGTTAAACAGACCACGTTCTACTAATGAAAAGACCATAGTCTACTACTGAAAAGACCACGGTCTACTAATAAAAGACCACGGTCTACTACTGCAAAGACCACGGACTACTGAAAAGACTATGGTCTGCTACTGTAAAGACCACGGTCTATTACTGAAAAGACAAGTCTACTACTGAAAGACCACGGTCTACTACTGAAAAGACCACGGTCTACTAATGAAAAGACAACGATCTACTACTGAAAAGACCACGGTATATTACTGAAAAAACTATGGTCTGCTACTGTAAAGACCACGGTCTACTACTGAAAAGACAAGTCTACTACTGAAAAGACCAAGGTCTACTCACTTGAGCGTCACC
This sequence comes from Agrotis clavis, assembly GCA_954870645.1. NCBI lineage: Eukaryota > Metazoa > Arthropoda > Insecta > Lepidoptera > Noctuidae > Agrotis > Agrotis clavis. Next base: position 12,088,738 of record OX940944.1, on the reverse strand, counting down.
CTCGTAGAATACCACTTCGAACAGATATGACATTGGAAGCTCTTGTCAGCTGACTCATTCTCCGATTCGCTTATCTCGTCGTGCGACACCGGCGCGCCCGGATCCGCCGCCCGTTCCGGATCCGAATCGGATCCGCTGTCGGAAACCGGGCCACTGTATGACCACGCGCCGAAAGACCTGTGGACGTGAAGACGATCAATTTTGACTGGTTATGGAGACGGGTTATAGATGTTCCGTTGTTGTGATTTTGATTTTTCAGTCGTCTACGTAATGGTATGTGTTCAAGGTCACAAACATATATCAACTTTAGAAAAAAAAATAGAAAAAAGTCGAGTAAGGGTGTTGCTTCAAAAGTCCTGGGTGTACAGCCTTTATAACATTGAGCAAGTTCCTATTTACAGGCATAAAAATACACAAAATACCTAAAATGTGAGTGGACTGTATAGCCACCGAAATGGTGTGCGCACAGTTGTTTACGCACTTCAGCAGTGCGCGTACTAAATGCGTACTAAAAAGAAATCATAACACATCTGAGGAGCGGGTCGAATGTTTTACTTTTCAGCCCTACGGAGAATCGCTTTTAAATGACATGTGTGAAATTACAAAGAAAAACTAGTTATTTTTTATTACATTTCTATTAAACGATGTCCTGACTTTATATGCACCCACAAAATTGAGATTACATAAAGTTAAGTATTTATACAACTGGGCCACCACTATTCTATGTACAATCGACAAAGTTAAATCATGACCCATTTTGACAAATAATCGTTTGAATCCGTCAAATTGATAAAGATCAAAGTCGTTACCATGGATATTAATAAGTCTTGTTAATTCGTAAAATCATTTATTTATTTGTGACAGATAATACATATGACATTTCATTATATGGCCTCTAGCGCGTTAGCACAGAGACAGCTGACCAAAGGAGTTTCTAATATACCACATCTCTCCCTTCCTAGCTGCTGCGGATCAAGGGTGCACCCAAGAGCTGGTCAAGGTGTCGGCGCCAGACGTCACCGTTGTCGGGGGCTTCACTTTGTTTTATGTGTTGTTGCTGTTGCTGGCCTCTATTCTGTGTCTGTTTTGTTAAAAGTTTAGTTGTTATCGTTGTATGAAGTTCTTCAAACTCGTACCTGTATTCTTGTTCTTGATCATAAGCGTCATCGTCCTTGTCGTCGACGGTCTTGTTCTCGATTTTCTCTTGTACCTCCCGTAAAGCCAGGATCGTCTCCTTCAGGCCCAGGAGGCGAGCAGTGATGTCTTCGTCAGACATCGTTACCCTCTGATTGACATAGGTGTCGAGTCGCGTGAGCATCCCGCGTAGGGTGCCACGATATTTTTTTAATTTGTCCATTTCATGTACATATCTATTTACGCAATGTTTAATTGGCTTTTTCTCGTCGCCAATAATAAGTCTTGTTAATTCGTAAAATCATTTATTTATTTGTGACAGATAATACATATGACATTTCATTATATGGCCTCTAGCGCGTTAGCACAGAGACAGCTGACCAAAGGAGTTTCTAATATACCACAGATATGTATATTTACGCGAATGTGGATCTAATTGTATTTGAATGTCTGTTAGAAAATAAGCTTATGGTCATAATTCGACTTCGTCGATTGTACATGCCTCTTATGATACTAAATCCTAAATCAATGCAAGAAAAGCCGCGGTCAAAGCCAATCAGACCAAAATTCCAGTAAGATCCTCACCTATCGTCCTCATTAGTAGTATGGTTGACCGCGGGCGCCGGGTCTTCAGTCTTGGGTATCTCGTCGCCTGATTCTGACTCCGTGTCCGAACTGTCCGATGAGCTCGAGGAGTCGGAGCTCGATGATGTACTGGATCCGGAGCTTGAACTGCCTGGAGGGTGGAAGAGATGGTTATTTGGAGAAATGGAGAAGTAAGATGGAGGTTCAAATCCTAGCCGCAGAAGAACTTGCTGGCCCAGAAAACTTCGTATTGCATATAACTAACTTCACTCAAATGTTTTGCCCTCCCGGAACCCCGCTACTAAACTTAAACTTTATGGTGTGGTATTAAAGTTCAAATTGACTTTTAAGTATTATTACGAATCTTTCTATGGGAATATAGCAAAGAGTTGTTTTTGGACTTTTCAGGCATTTTTTTAATTTTTCTCTTCGTTAGAACCATCCTCGTACTTCAAGGAATATTATAAAAAATGAATAAGCGAAATTGGTTCAAGTGTTCTTGAGATTTGCGCTTAACAACACATTCAATATAGATTAGATAAAAGAAGATTTGGCTAGGGAAGGTTAAGTCCATACTATAAGTCTATGGTTAAAATTAATAAACTTACTGCTACGTGTGTTCCGGGATCCGGAAGTGCCTTGCGAAGGGGCCGCACGTCGTTCTGTAGACGAGGGTTAGGAAACGTGAACATTGAACAAACATACTGTGCGACAAAATTTACATTAAGTAAGTACATAATATTATATACAACGTTTAACGTTAAAAGCATAACCTCACCAAAAATGGTTTTTTTATACAGAATATGTGCCCGACCAATTTCTCATTTTGCATGAAAAACCAATTTCTTTTTGCCAAAAGTCTTACAACAAAAGTTGTTCAGTAACATGGGCTGAGTTACCCCACGAGAGGTTTTGCGCTTTTGGTGTTACACGTTGTATAGTGCGATCCAACTAAGAAGGAGAGCTTCTTCTGACGTCACACCTGTCAAATCGTAAGTTCAGTTTGTATTATTGCGTTAAGTTTTATTATTTACGTTTATTTGTTATTGTATGTTTGTTGTAACGAAAGTTTAAGCTGTTATAAATAAAAATTGTTTTAGAATTGAAATTAAAATGTCTTATTAAATTTTTATTTTTGTTTAAGCAATTTATATGACTGTTTTTGTCATTATTGTGTCAATGAAAATTAATGCGATCTAGTGATACGAAAAATACAAAAAAAAACTGCACATATCCGGGTTGTAAAACGCACCAAATTGATAATATTGAAAATTAGTTTGTGCAAAGTAATTATTTTGGTAACCGTACTGAGTTAGTTGACGGTTGAAAACATATGATAATGATCTTTATTTAGCAAATTGGTTTTGGCAAACTCTTTTACACGTCAATAAGACACTATTTCTAAACTTAGATGGGGCCGGTGTTTCGTACCTGACTACTCTGAGAAGAAACAGCCGAAATAAACTCAGAGGTCACAGTCTCTTTTAAAGTCCAGACGATTGTGTATTGGTAAAGTTATACAACGTGTAACGTTAATAGCGCAAATCCTCTCGTGGGGTAACTCAACCCATGTTACTGAACAATATTTGTTCTAAGACTTTTGGAAATTCGCAAAAAAAAATTTTGCTTTTTCATACAAAATGAGAAATTGATCGGGGCCCATCAGTATGAAAAATCTTTTTTTTTTGCGAATTTCCAAAAGTCTTGAAACAAACATTGTTCAGTAACATGGGCTGAGTTACCCCACGAGAGGTTTTGCGCTATTAACGTTACACGTTGTATAGGAACATGCAGGTGTCTGAGATGGTCTTTTGAAGAAAGAACCACACAGATTTGAGTGGACCTGTCCACTCAGTGCAAGCATTTGTCAGTTACCGTGTAGCTCGACTCATAACTCAATGAGCTCAACAAACATAGACGACTCCTTCTTACTTGGACCGCATAATACTGACTTATTAATTAGATTTTTTCAGTCATAAATCTTCATCATATCATCATATCATCCCGGAATCACCCACTGCTGGGTATAGGCCATACAACATTATTTTTAGTATATGCGAAACCTGAATATAGTTTGTTCAGAATCAGTAACTGATTCGATTCCAATAATTTTTACAACATGTTACATTTTTTTTCAAAAATATTTTAATTTAATTTTATTACCAGTTAAATACAATACTATGTCCGTACGGTTAGGTACCTATTGCCAAACTATTATCACGAGTGTATAACACAGGAGACGCGGTTTACGGGGGTGTTCCGCGAAATGAGTATGTTTTGAACGGACAACCAGGTACTAGACAAGCTTATAACTTTGTGATTTTTCATGATACGGTTTTAAAATTTTGTACATAGATTCTTTACACAAAAATATAGGACAGGTGTATCGGGTTTCGCATAAACAAAAAATAATGTTGTAAATCTTACTAAAACGAAATTAATAACGCAGTTGAAAAACTTCTATTTTGGAACATTTTAATCCAGAAACCAGGATTTAGATACGAGCTTGCTGACGACGCGATGCGACGCAATCCGACTGATTTCAACTACAAGTGAAAATCATCCTTAGCACTACGACATATGACATAAAACGTGCGGTTATCTATGAGTAGATGAAAAACAAAACACGCTCGCCACGACGACGTAAGTCAGTCGAATTGCATCATTATACCGTAGTAGGAAGGACGATTTTCATTTTTAGTTCGTAGAAATTGCATATCGCACAAATAGGAGGTTTCACGGAAGGCTCGGCGCTACCAGCGCATGATGTCATTTACTGTATGATTTACTTGACATACACTACACCACAGATAATTTAACTACACACTCGAAGCTACACTTGAACGTTGTTTACGTTATGCGCTTGTAGCGCCACTGACGGCTAAAACTCGCAGTGAAATCCACTATTGTGTCATGTCATGAGCAAGCTCGCTTAGACTTTCAAAAAGTCTAACAAAAAAAAAACTGCACGTCTATATTAAATTGTGTACAACGGAACCATTGCTCACCAGATCCCGAGCTACTGCTATCCGTGTCAGAATTGGAGCTGTCTTCCAACTTTTCAACCCTCGTCTCCATTTCCTTCACTGAAGCACATCCTGAAACAATAGTCATAATGCAAATGTCATGTAAAGAAACTTTTACTTACTTTTTTTATAAAATGAGCCCTCCCACCCAGGGCGGGACGGGAGGGACTTGCAGACTTCATCATCATCAGCCGGAAGACGTCCACTGATGAACATAGGCCTCCCCCTTAGACCGCCACGCCGAACGACAATCCTCCACTTGCATCCATCGGTTGCCCGCGACCCTCACGATGTCGTCGGTCCACCTAGTGGGAGGCCTACGCTGCATCTTCCGGTCAGACTTGTACTGACTAAAATCCACGGTGTTCCTTTAATAGCCCTTAACGTTTCAGGGTCTCGTTTGATCAGGTTACTGCTTAAACAGCCTCACGACCTCGACACGCGTTTGTCTTTGTAACCCCGTCAGTTGCCTGAAAGCTCTTTGAGGCGCGCGTGGAACGGGCTTGGTACATGATCAGACGGCGAGTCACCCAGTACTCGTCGTCCGCATGCACGTGGTTAAAACCGGAAAACGCCTCGTAATGTTCGACGCCCTGAACGTCTTCCAAGGCGGCTGAGTCATGATATAGAAGCTGTCACCTCCTTCATGCGTCTCGCCTCCTCCTTCACTACCTTCGTTGAAGGAGGCGACCGCTTCTCATTCCGTCTCTCCCAGCAGCATGGCCTCAACCAGTGCCCGCGAGAATTTGCCAACGCCTTTAACACTTCAACCTTTTTTTTATCGTGGTAAAATCATCAAATGAGTCCTCCCACCCAGGGTGGGACGGTGAGACTGACAGACTTGTACTGACTAAAATCCACGGAGACAATCCTGCGACCCATGGGCGTAGCCAGCCATGTGCAATGTGGGGCAAAATTCTAGATATGTGCTCAGGGTGGGGCAAAGTTCTAGATTCTTTTTGTGTCGTCTGACGATTGTAGAGTGTGAGGTTTCTTACGGATATTAAGTAGGTATAGTATTAGGTAAGTACCTACATTATTTAATTTTGGTTAAAAGACACCTAACAAGTCGGAGTCAGGGTGGGGCAACCATCCCACCCTGCCCCACCGTGGCTACGTCCATGCTGCGACCCATATCTCTTCGAACTGAAGTTCTACTAAGTTCCTGTAATGGTATACTGACCTTCAGAACTCCTTACAGATAGGACTTCGTCATCATCGCCTCTTCGCTGCGAGTCATGTGGCTTCTTGAAGTTAGCGGCTAGCAGATGTGTGTCGTATAGCTCGTCCTATAGGAAAAATATAGGTTTAATGGCGTGGTGGAGTGCTGTAAGGCGTAAATGGACACGTAAGGCGTAAAAGACTGGCCTGTTGGTCTAGTAGTTAATGAACCTGACTGCTATGCGGGAGGTCGTGGGTTCGATTCCCACCCAGGACAAATGTTTGTGTGATGAGCACGATCATTTGTTCTGTGTCTGGGTGTAATTTATCTATAATATTTATGTATTTAGAAATATGTAAGTATGTTTATCAGTTGTCTAGTACCCATAACACAAGCTCTGCTTAGCTTGGGACTAGATGGCGTTGTGATAGTTGTGGAATATTACGAGTATTATTATTATACAAACCTTGTCAATATTAGCGTATTTCTCGTGGATGTGTCTCAATGCTCGCAGATTTTCGTCCAGACTGAGTGAGTCTGAAGCTTGACTCGGCGAACCTTTGACAAAAAGATTGGATTGTTACAAAGGTAATATTATTGGAACGAATTCCTTATCGCGAGTTGCAAAAGGGGGCTAGACGGAAGGGAAAAGTTGTTACTACACTTTTTACCCGACTGCGCGACGCAAAGGAGGGTAATGTGTTTATTACCATGGAATGGAATGGACTGGACTGGAATAGAGTGGAGTGGACTGGAATGGAGTTGGGTGGAGTGGGGTGGGGCTGGGGTGGGGTGGTGTGGAGTGGAGTAGAATGGGGTGGAGTGGGGTGGAGGGTCGAAAATCGCTTGAACTTTTTTTTTTACTTGCCATCGTTAAGCAAATGTTTTCCGACCTTCACTTGTTAACACAACCATTTTAATTCGGTCGCATTGAACAGTGTGGTGTCGCGACGATTATTTTTGTTGAGTGTAATGAGTGTATACAGTTACTTCGTTCCATCCGGGTGTCCCTTGACACCTCTCAAGTTTTTGGTAATTATTTAGCTGCGTTTCGGAGTAAAACTTGACTTAGGAGGAGTGGTAAATATTCGACCCATATTTTTTTTAATAAGTTTTTTTTTGTAAAAAATGTCCAGCCACTTCGAATAGTGTGGTTTATAAATAAATTGAAAACTTGTTCAGTCCGTGAGTTAGAGTATTGAAAAATAATGAACTCGTATTTTTTTTAACCGACTTCAAAAAAAGGAGGAGGTTCTCAATTCGTCGGAATCTTTTTTTTTTTTTTTTTTTATGTATGTCCCCCGATTTCTCGAAGACGCCTGGACCGATTTGGAAATTTTTTCTTTTGTTTGAAAGGGTATACTTTCCAATTGGTCCCATGATCACCAGGTCAGGATCTGATGATGGGATCCTAGGGAAATCGAGGGCAACCTTCAAATTTTATAGGCACATAGTACCATTTTCATATATTTTGTAAAGCTGTTCAAGTATTTGCATCTGATAATCATAATCTCAGATGGATGACCTGATGATGGAAGGTAAAACTCCTTAACAGTAAGGAGTAGGCATCGATTGATTTACTTTGTGTTCGCATATCTCCGGAACTACAAGTCCGATTTAAGTAATTCTTTTTTTGTTGTACTAGGTATCATTTAACTTAGAGAATACTGCAAGTTTCATCTAAATCGGTTCAGTAATTTTAGAGATATTGAATTTTATTAGCTTAATGTGTACATATGAGTGATGAGTGATGTAAGTACTGGTGCGAAGGATTACAAAATTCTAGTGCACATGTAAGAGAATAATGCTTGACAAGAATTCAGGTTGAATATTTAAACTAAAAAGAGTAAAATAAAAACTTTTTCAAAAAAAATGTAACCGCCTTCAAAAACAACCACAAAAAAGCGTAAAATAATCTACAAAATAACTTTTCTTTCGGAAGTCGGTGGCTAAAAAGACAATGAAAAGAAAAAAAACAAAGGCACCGGCTTCCGAAAGAAAAGTTATTTTGTAGATTATTTTACGCTTTTTTGTGGTTGTTTTTGAAGGCGGTTACATTTTTTTTGAAAAAGTTTTTATCAAAATCAAAGACAAAACGCTTCGAAATTCGGGAGTGAGTCTTATGACGTCATAACGCCTATAAATTTATACCGACCGAGTGACGTTTTGTGATTTTTAGAAGCGTTGTATCTTCGTCGATTTTAGTTTACGTTACAAAAGAAAAAATACGAGTCAAATATTATTTTATAATCTAACTTTCGGACTAATTAAATTTTTTGAGTAAAATAGCGTGTTCCATATTAATTTCAAGTGATTTTTTATTCTAATCAAATCAAATCAATAGCTTATTTCAACTAGGCCAGTTACAGGCACTTTTGAATGACACAGACGATGAGCCTAAGAGTAGTGTGTTTGTGTTTAGTGTAATAAGTTTTTTCGTTGCGTCGATGTATAATAACATTAAATGATAAGTAACTATTTGGATAAGACAAGCTGTATCCACGAGGACTCTGCCGACAAACTGCAGAATACAAATGAATTTTTTTATGTATGTATGCCTGAATAAATACATAAAAAAAAAAGTCAAAAGATATTAAATAAAACTAGTACAAAAATAGTTATAGTGCTACAGTCCCAGTCACAAGACATAATAACTGTGAAAGTACTGTAGATGCCCGTTCCAATGCGTAGATCTCTATGGAGAAGAATGTGCAAGAAACTCTTTTTCAATCGCCAAAATTATTACAGAACCTTTTTTACATCATTCATCTTCAAATGGTACATTATGTGTATAAGTTAAAAGTGTCCACAGTGAATATAAAAAAGACAATTTAGAAATAACATAATAATCCACTCGATCTGCCTACTGATCTACTCACCTAGATCCGGTTCATCATCGCTATCCAGTGTTATGGGCTCAGAATTGACTGGCATCAGATTATTTCTTACGCGAATCTCTGGAAACGGACGCAGCGATATAAATATCTGGATAGGTAGGTTTAACACTATTAATGGATGATGCTAAGGTACTAATTTAGATGGTCGCAATGTCAAATCCTGTGGCCAAGCTCGAACTACGGTAAATTCTAATAGTCTTACTACAAAACCTTAAACATCTGTTGAACACTTGTCTAAAAAAAGTGTGACTGCAAAACGGACCTTATTTCAACGTCATAATCTGACATTTTTTTTAGACAAGTGTTCAACAGACGTTTAAAAGTTTTTGTGGTACCCATGGGCCTAAAAAAAAAGGCGGACGGAACTTCACTAAGAAACGATTGAAGCACCACAATGGCGGCGGCGTAAATATGTGTGAGTGTGTATAGGGATGCCAGATGAAGGAAAAATTACCCATTTTTAAACAATATTTCATTAAGATCTCCCTTGAACTTAAGTTTAACTACATTTTTTTTGTGACGGATACCTATTTTTAAAATAAAGGTACCTAAAATCATTTAAGCACATTGGATATTAAAATATTTACAACTCGTTTAATGTTAATAAAGTTTTACAATCCCTTTTGGTGATTCAAATTTTTGTAGACTTGTCTTTTGCTATCGACACATCTAGAAATCCCTTCTAATTTACTGAAGTGGTGAAAACGAATGTTTAAGTATTTTTCGGCTATAAATATTTAATTAAAGCTATTTTATGTTCCATTCCTACACGTCTACATTCCTATTCCATGTCTACACTCCCTTATTATTTTTATACAATCATTTTTCCATGCATCATTTGCCGTGGGGAAATCTGTAAAAATATAGAAGAATACAATAACGATTAATAGTAACATAAAATATAAATCTCCCAATTTTAAAATAATTTGAACCTTGAAATAGTTGCAACACTGATTGATTTCGAGATGTTCATTAAATTTATTGACGTAAAATCGAGAAATAAGCTTCAAATTGACATGCTTAACTATGAAAAGTGATCCCCTGGCTTTTTTAATTGAACTACTATGGTTTAGACAACTTTTTGCAACACATGACGGCATACTTTGGTTTTTATTAGACAAAATAACACCGTCTAGAACCGCGAGTGTCGTTCGAAGCGTAATGGCCGACGGCTGACTTACTATGGTGTGAATGTGTGCGTGCTGGCTTGTCCACATTAGCGCACTGACTTACTATGGGTGCTTCAATTGTTTCTTAGTGAAGTTCCGTCCGCCTTTTTTTTTAGGTCCATGGTGGTACCACGGTTTGATTTTCTAGTAAAACCTTCGATCATTAATAACAACTTGATACACAATCCCGTATAAAAACGAATTTAAAACTGTCCTCAAGTAGGTTCGTATAATAGACAGAAAACAGAAAGAAACATAACTGGCCAACATTTACCAAAAGAAATTAAACCTTATTCTAATGAGTTAAAGTCGAATTTAGAACGGTCATTTTTCACTACATTCCATTCTTTTTTTCGGTCCTGGAAGAGCGATTTTTGCACTTTTTAAACGAGCACGGAGCCATGTTTACCTTCCGAGCGTTGGAACAGTACTAAATCAAAAGAATGACCGATGTCTGATTTGGTCATTCTTTTGGCGAGGACGTTTTTTTGTCGCTGATTGTGTATCTAGTTGTTATTAATGATCGAAGAGTAAAATATAAGATTTACCAACTCTTAATGGTAAATGTCCAAAAAGGTTTGCGATTCGAACTTTTACCACCACTTACTTGGTAAATTTTAGGATTTACATAGAGACGGTAAAAGTTGAAAATAGGTTGATGTTTGTTGAGTATAGGTTTGATTGCATTGCATGTTTTTCTGTTTCTTGCACGTGTGCATATGCATGTCTCCTTTGCTGCATGTGCATATGCATGATTGCATAGGGTGGGATTGCATCCTGCAACAAGCCTGGATTTTTGTCGCGGAATTAAAACTAGATATTTTTCATAACATTTAAAAAATAACGTGGTTCAGGTAGACGATTGGCCCCAATTATTTTTTTGTTTCCGCTACAAAACTTTAAGGCCCGTGCACAACCTTGCAGCTAAAGTAAAGTAAGATCAGGTGTTTGAAACACGCCACGACCCACGCCAGTAACAAATTCGCAAATCGCTACAACGGCGCGAGGTTTTCGGAGCGGCGGGAACAAAAGTACAAAAGTACGATCACGCTCCGCCGCACTTCCCACCGCGTCACGCACCGCTAAGAACTAAAGCCGGAAACACATTATTAACACGCGACGCCACCCGATGAAGCGTGATGCGTGTTGGGTCAAATCAAATGTATTGTTTTCTATGACCAGAATCACACTATGAACACCCGACGCGACGACACGCGCTCACTGCACATCGGGTGTCGACACGTTGCGTCGCGTGGCGTGTTAAATAATGTGTTTCCGGCTTAAATCTCTATTCTACTACTCTACTCTGTTCTACCAAAAGAAGGATTACAAAAAAAAAAATATATATATATAAAGTACAACTCACTAGGTTGCTGTTGCTGTTGCTGCTGCTTGTTGTTAGCTGCGTTCAATTGGTCCACCTTCCGCGGTCTGCCTCGCTTGCCCTTCACGCGCTCCGTCGAAGGAGGCTGTTGAAGGAGCACACTCATTACAGTTAAACCCAATTAATAATATCAATCTATCATTATTAAAGGGAACTTTCCTTGAAAGTTACTTAGTTAACTGGCCTACTTGAAATAAATCAACGACGATATAATACTAGACTACGCATTGCACGATCTAACGAACAAAACTATTCTGCCAACTCGCTGAGGTACTACGTAAGCGAGGGGGACGGGGTACTGCGTTGTGATTGGCTAACTCAAGGTCTGTTCTGTCTCAACGTATGTTTACGGCTCACAGGAGTGGTCGAAATGAGACGGATATAAGACTTTTGCCTAATGTGTTGGCAGACATCGGTCGCCTGTTATTAGGAGTCTAGTATTATATCGTCGTTGAAATAAATGAATTGATTTTCAATTGAAAGTCTTTCAAATCGATAATTTCATTCATCGATCTTTCAATTGGCGATCTAAAAAGAGTGTCCATGGAGTTTCTTGCCCATTCTTCTCCATAGAGATGTACGCTTTGTAATGTACCTTCAGCACTTTCACAGTTAATATGTCTTGTGACTGGGACTGTGGCACCATAACTAATTTTATAGAATTTGAATTTTTGTCTTTCGACAGTTCAAAAGTGCCTCTTATTAGCCTACTTGAAATTTCGCAATCATTTGAGTCCCTGAAAAGAGACATAACAAGACTTTGAAAATGTTACTCACAGCATCTTTCTTAGCGCTCGGCGTCCTCTTAGTATATTTTCTCTTAGTTCTTGGAGTGGTCTCCCCGGCAGAAGAAGATGCCGCAGAATCTGAAATATAAATATTATAATCTAGCTAGTCTAAGGTTACATTTCCTAGAAACTTCTTGAAGAGTAGAGACGGTAATTTGGCAAGATTTCATGCATTTGATATTGCCTCATTCCGCCTTTATTACGGCCATTCTCAATAATCAAACCATCTTTGCGTCTGGCTATCTTCTTATCTAGTAAAGCAAAATTATATGTAGATAGAGATAGAAATACTTTACCTGTCCGTAGAAAAGCAAAACCAGAGAGGGATAGTAATAGTTTAATGTATTTAGAAAGGCAAAACCAGAGATGGGAATTGTTTTTCTGTCTCTAGTAAAGCAAACCCAGAGATATGAAACGTTATTCTGTCTCTAGTAAGGCAAACCCAGAGATATGAATCGTTATTATGTCTCTAGAAAGGCAAAACCACAGACAGAAGCTGTTTTTATGCATCAAGTAAAGCAAACCCAGAGATATGAACAGTTATTCTGTCTCTCGTAAGGTAAAACCAGAGACAGAAGCAGTTTTCGGAGGCTGGATTGGACTAGAGACCTGGTCCTTTTGGTGTTATCATTTTAGAAGTTGACCATAATTGCCATTGGGACGCTGGGCAGGCGTGGTGGCGATCGCAGAAACGTAGCTTGGCGTCGCGGATGCTGCGCCCATTCTCTCACTGTGCTATTAGGGCTACGTTATTTTTGAATAGCTATACACCGCCATTATTTTATCGGTTCCGGTGCTATAGTCGGCTATTCCATTCTGCTGGTAACCCACGGCCAACATCATCCGGATAGTTACAAATTAATATAACAAAAACAGAATCAGCCGAACTGTTCCAGCCGTTATCAGTAAGCATTATAGTAGCCGTCTTCAGGTTGAATTTTTTATTGGGTTTCAAAGCAAAATCAGTGATAGAAATAGTTTTTTGTCTCTAGTAAGGCAAAACCAGAGATAGATTTTATATTGAGAACGGCCGTTACTTACGCAAGGAATAATTTTATAAGCAAAGCAACACATGAGTTTTCTAAATACGCTATGATGATGACATGCAAGATGAATATCTTCTAAAATTCATTCATGATTATTTGAAACCACCTTGATGCCTTCCAGATGTCCAATCCGCCCAACGAAAGGTCGAGTAACTTGAATAGTTTATTAAATTTTATTTTGTTCCATTTACTTTAATTAAGTTTTGGTGAAAAACTATTTATTTTTTGTTTTAAAAATTGCTCCACACTACGTTTTTTTTCGTGTATCGTGGGTGCGTTGTAAACATAGAAACTCACATTCGCAAACATCAAGAGTGAGTCCGAACAATTACTTGTAGATCATACACATATTTGTCCTGTGCGGGGATCGAAACCAGCGATACGTTGCGCTAGTCAATTGCTCAACCACTGCGCCAATCACGCCATCGAAATTTTAGCTGTTTGAGTAAGTGTCCCAGAATCAGAGTATTCAATATCAGGGCAAGTTTGTCCGATTTTTCTTTTAGGCTTTTTGATCACTTGATCAGTTTTGCCATCAAAAATGGCAAAACTGCCAGTCTTTTGGGCACTTTTTGTGTTGACAGCGATGGGGATGAATTTCTTGACTATATTTCTTGCTTTATAATTATTTCTTGCTATAGATACATGTACATAATATTATATTTAATTATTTTAAATGTATAGTTTGTACATCAAATATTATTTAAAAAAAACACCTAAATATACACTTCTCATCAAAAAAATCGAAACACCTCGCAGTTTATGATTTGATAAGGATTATCAGAAAAATGTGTATATTTAGGAATAAATGTAAAATGTCATTTAATAGTGAGTAGTATGAGGTTTTTAAATCCTAATGTTAATGTTCTAAATTCAAATTAAGTCTTCATAGGTTTCGTATTTTGTATAATGAGTAATTTTTACCCTGTATGGAATATGAAGGAAATGGGTAAAACAACACGCGTAAATGAAAAAAAAATGTAAGAAACGTTTATTTAATAACTTGTATTCCCTCCGCGAGCTCTTATTACTGCTTCCATACGGTTCTTCATCGATCGGATGAGAGTCACGATCACATGTTGTGGTATATTATCCCATTCCTCTTGGATTGCATTTTGCAGCTGGCTAAGTGTTTCTGGGGCTGGATCTCTTGCTCGAATTCGTCTCTTTAATTCATCCCATAGATGTTCAATGGGATTCATGTCCGGGCTTCTTGCTGGCCATACCATAATGGAGATACCGACTTCGGTAAGATAATCTCGTACGACGCCCGCGGTGTGAGCTCTAGCATTGTCGTGCATGAATATGAAGTCGTTGCCAATAAAATGTGCATAGGGCATCACATGAGGTTCAAGACACTGTTCGATGTACCGATGAGAGTTTAGTGCAGGCAGCCGTGGCCCAGACACAAAGGCAAGTTCTGTCTTACCGTCGGCGCTGATTCCTCCCCAAACCGTCCACGAACCGCCACCATAGCTGACCTTTTCTTCAATGCAGCATTGTGCAAAGCGTTCTCCATCTCTTCTGTAGACCTTGTTCCTTCCGTCGTTACCATACAGCATAATTTTACACTCATCAGAAAACAGTACTTTGCTCCACTGAAGGTATGACCAAGTGAGGTGCTCGCGTGCAAAGTTAAGGCGCGCTCTTCGATGGTCTGCAGTTAATTTCGGCCCATTCGCTGGCTTATGCGGTGCCAATCCGCGTTCCTTCAACCTTCTTCTTATTGTAGAGTCACTTACAGCTACTCTTCGTACAACGCGAAGCTGCTGCTGCAGTTGAAAAGCGTTAAGGCGTCGATTTCGTAAAGAAGTTGTTACAATAAATCGATCATCTCGCTCAGAAGTGACCCGATTCCTGCCAGATCCTGAACGGCGCGTGAACGAACCAGTCTCCCGATAGCGTTTGTAGACTCTATGAACAGATGATAAGCTTAGATGCAATCTTGCAGCCACAACACGCTGACTAAGTCCAGAATCCAGCAATGCCACCACTTGGGCGGCTTCTGCGGGCGAAGTATCCATATGTTTTAGAAAAAAAAGTTTTTTCAGACGTCCCAAAGTCACAGTAAATGAAATAAGAAACAGAAAGTTTAAAGACAAGCGCTAATTTTTAGTTTTTAAACGAGAAACGTACTCCAACCCTAAATACACATTTGTCTCAAAACAGTGATTAATTTCATTTATAGGATAAACAAATGAAATTATTTCGAATTTTGATTTTTTTCTTCTTACTGTAATGACCAAACTGCCAGCTACACAGTAATGTTTTTTTTTCATGGAATTAATTCTCTTTTGTAAAAAATTAGGACAAAAACAATAAAAACGAAAGTGTTTCGATTTTTTTGATGAGAAGTGTATAAATAATTAAAATTATTTTAACGATAAAAATATCTTATAATTTGAAAAAATAAAACACTTCACGTATCTAAATACTTGTCTACCTAAAAGTAACTACTTTCATGCATTTTTCAAAATAATACTACCTACCTACAAAATATTTATAATATTAAAAGTAATACATATGTAATACATTAAAAAAAATAGGTACCTAAAGATTACAACATTTATTCAAAAAAAAGCCTATATCATGCATTTAGAATTCATTTCTGTCCTCAACAGTAAAAATGATTAAATACATAAAATTTATTTATTTTAATGTTTATATAATAATAATATAAAAACGGCCTAAATGCCATGCCAATATATAAATTGTACCGTCAGCGACATACAAATGGTTTTAAAAGCCTGTCCAACGACTTTTTTTTGGGTAAAAATCATTAAATAAGTCCTCGAAATGCTAAGTTTCTTCCAGTTTTCCATAATTTATTTGTAAATTATTCACTCATATTTTTAGGAGCTGACGGTATCTATTCGAACGGCATGAGACATTGAGCTAAAATTATTATTTCTTCTACCCACACAAGCCTAACTACTTCCATGCATCAATTATTGACTTGTGTACAAAGCGGCCATCTTGGTTTTTTTTGACGTTTATTGTATTTTTTCACAGTTGTATCAGGTTGGAATTTTGGGTGTAGAAAAATACTTGTCACCATTGTAGTTACATCAAAACTTTCTAAAGATTTTCAGTTAACAAAGGGTTTTTTTTTTTAATTACGAAATATTCTGTTTTTATTACAAGGATCCAAAATCTATGTGCTCAACTGGAATTTGAGTATTAGAAAAGTTATATGACGCAAAACTTCCATACAAATGACACAGCAATTAATTTGTGTTTGGTTTTTTACATCTAACAAAACGAAATCCTTATTTACATGGAGTGCTCGATAACGAAATTAAAAAATTAGTGCAACTTTTGCATTTTGTAAATTAATTTCTACATGAGACATACAAAAAGGCGCTACATTCTTCGTTTTTTATTCAACAAAAACTACTTTCAAGTCTGCCAACACTGCACAATAAACGTCAAAATCACTCCCCCCACTCTACACACAAGCCAACAACCTAAATCATCCAATCAGTTACCTTTTCTCTTAATAAACTTTCTGTTCTCCGCTCTCCTCACTAAAACCTTCCTATCGCCAACCTTTCGCACAGTGTTGCCAACTCTCGCCGGTAATTTTCTCATGCCAACCCCCATTTTTTTATTGTTTGTTGGCAACTGTCGTTTTTTGACGCGCGTTGACATTTGTATAGCAGTTTTTGAGATGGGCTTCGCTAGAGATGAATTTATGTGTTAGTAAGCTGGATGATGCTGGGTGGCGGAATTGCAAGACTTTTTTTTGGACACGAATAAAAGCTCAAAATAATAAGGTAAAAATTGTGTCTTGCAATTCCGTTTTTTTTTTAGTGACTGCAAAGAAAACAAAGATGCAAGATTGAGGCTGAGGCAAGAAAAAACCTCTTGACTGAAAATTAATAAAAATAAACTTTAAAACGAAGTTTCTCTTGTTTTTCTGGCCTCAGTCTTGCATAGTAATGCAATAAAATGATCTGTGTTTTAGTACATGATTAGTGGAACACTTCAAAATACATAATTTTGTGACATTTATACACTTGTATAGCCCATACCTCTAATGGTCTTAAGAACAGAAAAAAGGGTGACACAAAATACGGTATAAAGAGACCCTTTACGACACAAAAAAGATCTTCTAAATGTCATAAATTGATTTTAAATACTACTCCTCTTAACACAAGAAAGATAAACATCTATTAAACACTTGTCTAAAAAACTGTCAACGTCAAAACGACATTTCACGTTTTGCAGTTACACTTTTTATAGACAAGCGTTCAACAGATGTTAATCTTTTTCTGGTAAGAATTTAAATTAGCCAGAAATTGAAAACCCACCATTATTTCCAAATATAAGGTGCTGTATACCCAATAATATTTGCATTTTAAACCGTATTACCCAGTTAGGACACACACAAGTTTGTACAGACTTAAACAGCCTTACTACAAAAAGATTAACATCTGTTGAACGCTTGTCTAAAAAAAGTGTAACTGCAAAACAGCTCTTATATCAACGTAAAATGTCGTGTTTTGACGTTAACAGTTTTTTTTTGACAAGTGTCCAACAGATGTTTATCTTTCTTGTGGTAAGACGGAAATATTTCAACACCCTTTTTAGTAAAAATACATAAATTAAAATCTTACCCCCAGTAGCTCGACGTTTATACTCCCTCTTAGCTTTTCTCTCTAGTGCCTCTGTGAATAAGAAAAAAAAAAAAGAATATTAGTTGGCTGAAAAACTAATTTATTATCTTTTACACTAACAGTAGATGCTGTACAATGATTATACTTGGGAATAAAAAAGGTTAAAGCATTTAAATAAAATGTGATATTTTAAACTATAATACGCCGCTCGCGAGGCAGATGCGAAATGGTGTGACTCAAGGCACAAGTACGCGTGCGTCACGAACAGCTCGCGAGGCCAACGTTGCATTTGCCAAATTTGAACATACTGTAAGTAACAAAGAATTACCTAAAATAGATAACCTTTTGATTCCCCGAGTTCACAACATACAATCTGGTATTGGAAACACAAAACTCACACACGAACACTTAGACCGGAAATACGAAAAGTAACTGTTTCGTGCGGGAATCGAACCCTTCAAGCAAATAGTAGGACAAATCCAATTTCATCTCACTCTATTAATTTAGAAGCTCATTTACCCGAGGTCGTTGGATTGTCTAAGCTACCGCGACCCTGGAACGTAAAGGGCTATTGAAGGAACACCGTGGGTTTTAGTCAGTACGAGACTGACAGTCCCTTCCGTTCCAACCAGAGTGGAAGTAATTTGATGATTTTACAATAAAATAAAACAGAGAGGCAAGTACAGTCTCTTTTCCTCATATTTTTGTTATAAACAGAGTTTGATGAAATTGGGTTTAGACCTTAGATAAAAATCTTTTTAAAACATCAATGAAAAGACCTATGCGTTGCCGGGAACCACAGGGCACCACAGCATTATTTACAATTTACATATTTATTTACAAGAACAACATTAAAAGAAAAATAATATAAAAAAGCAACGAACACTATACAAACCTTTTTAATTGTTTTAAATGCAAAAGCCCATTTTTCCCAAAGACATAAAACTGCTGAACGTATTTAGATGCAATTTTCGACTAATTTAATATCCTCAAAAAGATTTTTTGTACAAGATTCCTAAAGCTTTAAGCAGTTATATCGAGAAACAGGGAATAATAAATCATTATTCTGTGGGTGACAGAAAATTTAGCGATAACTTTCTGGACTTCATGTCATATTTCTGGATTTTCTGTCAAGTTTCTGGATTTCGAGTCTCGATTCTGGATTTTGTATCAATAAAACTGGCAAACAGGACCAGCGCTTTTATTTGTGATGTTTTAAGCTAAAGTAACTAACTATACAATGGTTAGTTTTAGCCCACGCTGTCGCGTTCACGTTCTTTTGACTCGATCAGTCAAATCAGCAGCATAGATCATGATTATTTGTGATTTTATTTCGTGATTCTGGAATGCTGAATTTAGTACTGCAATTCTGGATATAATGTTAATACTCGTATTCTGGATTTTATGACGGAATTCTGGTTTTCGTGACAAAATTCTGGATTTCGTGTCATAATTCTGGATTTTTGTCAAAATTCTGGATTTTACGACGCAATCGTGTGATAAAAATTATGCTAGCACACCTAAATGTTGACAAGCTGACGCTAAAAAGTTAATATACAATAAAACCAACACCCCATGTTAGTACAATATGATTTATAGTAGATATTTGTTACCTAACTCCCGCGCCCTCTTCCTAGCCAAATACTCTGGGCTAGTTTTGTCCACGCGTGGTCTTCCGCGCTTACGCTTTTCCCCACTCTCTGGGGTCCTGTTATTCATCATAGCCGCTGAAAAAAAAAGAATGAAATAATGAAAATAAAAGAAAATTCGACTGGCCTTTTGTTGTGGTTCCAAGCAATGTATAGGCCGCTTTTTTCTTGTCAAGTATCTTTTAATACTTCTCTAAAAGCTTAAATTTTTCATAGAAAGCTTCCTCAAGACGCGATGCGACGAAATTCGACGGATTCCAACTACAAGCGAAAATCATCCTTACCAATACGACATATGACCTAAAACTTGCAGTTATCTACGATTAAATGAAAAACAAAACACGCTCGCCACGACGACGTAAGTCAGTCGAATTGCATCATTATATCGTAGTAGCAAGGACGATTTTCATTTTTGTTGTCATGGCTATCGTGTTTTGTTTTTCATCTACACATACACACATCAAAAGTGTCTAGGGATCAACATATATTTTTGCAATAACTTTTCTCCTGATTGATATTAATTAAAATGTTCTTTAAGGATTCATCAAATAAAGTGTTATCGTTTGTCACAGTAACGATAAACCAAGTCACCTTTGCATTCATAAAGAAATTTGCCATTTTCCTAATAAAGGGATTTTTGACATTTGAACCACTAACATTAAAGTTCGAAAAAAAGACTGAAATAACAGTTTTCTTTAAAATTTTATTGGGTAACTTAAACAATTAATAATCCGTGTTTCTACCGCGAACACTAACAACACAAGAACATCGGTTTGGCATACTCAAAATGAGTTCATCCAAATCACGCTGTGGAATGGCCGCCCATGTTCGTTGCAACAACAAAAAAAGGTCTTCTTGCGACTGGATACCCTCCATATTCGGCAGAGCTCTTCTCTGTAGCATATCCCATGCATGCTCAATCGGGTTCAAGTCTGGCGACTGAGCAGGCCAGGGCAGGACATTGATGTTAGCTGCGGCGAGAGTCTGTCTTACAACTCTTGCGGTGTGCGGTCGTGCATTATCATGCATTAACTGAAATAAGGGACCGATTTGCACTTGTAGAGGAACGATGACGTCTGATACAATCGTCTCAGCATAAATTTGAGCGTTGAGGTTGCCTCTGATCCAAATCAACTCAGTTCTTCCGCCGATCCAAATACCCGCCTATACCATGATGGTTCCACCACTATAAGGATGGACTTCCTGGCAGGATTTTAATCGCTGTTGGCGTCCAGGGGTTCTCCAGTGTCGTATACGTCTTGTATCCGGTCTCATACCAAAACGAGACTCATCAGAAAAGCACACGAAACGCCATTGTTCTTCTGCCCAATTTCTGTGTTCAAGAGCCCATTGATATCGAATCCTACGATTGTGCATTGCTATAGGTGGTACCCGTAGCGGTCTTCGGGAATGAAGGTTCACTTCATGCAAGCGGTTTCTGACTGTTTGGTCGCTAATTAAGTTCCCTGAAGAGTGATGAAGCCTCACGGCTAACATCATGGCGGTTATTGTTGGAGCTCTTCGAGTTAAGATTTGAATGTATCGGTCTTGTCTCCGTGTGGTGCAGCGATACCGTCCTCCATGGCGCTCAGCCACGGTACCAGTGCTTCGGTAACGTGTCCAAAGTCGACTGATAACACTCTGACTTGTATTCAGAGCTAAAGCCACAGTACGTTGCCGGGAACCAGCTTCTATCATTCCCACGGCTCTGAGCATTTCTTCCCTGCTTAAATGACGTCGCCGCTCCATAATAACGTTGGTTTTAATCAGTAGTAGGGAAACAGTAGCACTAATAATGTCTTCAATGCGTTGTATGTTTTTATAGGGAAAATATTGACAGCTGATTTTCATCTTTTACTCGAATTTGATTTACAGTTCCTGATTCAAATTATGAAATGCACCAAAAAGGATCCATATAAATTTATAAAATCATAAATTTATTACAAAGCCACATCTCAATCTCAAGAAATCCGCATAAAAATGCTTGATCCCTAGACACTTTTGATGTGTGTAGATAACAACGTGTTTTATGTCTTATGTCATAGTGGTAAGGTTGATTTTCACTTGTAGTTGGAATTCGTTCGAATCGCGTCACATTGCGTCGCATCGCGCCGTGAGTAAAGTCTCTTACGCTCACGTAGGTGTCGTACGTCACTTATACCTACATACATTGTATTCTATAAAGCAAATCTTTAAAAAATCATCAGTATTTTAAGACTTTTTTATTTGTTTATAAGTAATTTTCGTTTGTACCTAAGGAAACATACACAAACACCCAGACCCGGAACAAAAACCTTTAAGACATTTTATTCCGTGCGGGAATTGAACCCTCGTCACGCAGCGCTGTAGCCAAAGGTGCCACTGCGCCAACAGTGCCGTCATTATACTAATTTAAAATAATAATAATATTCCACAACTATCACACAACGCCATCTAGTCCCAAGCTAAGCAGAGCTTGTGTTATGGGTACTAGACAACTGATAAACATACTTATATATTTCTAAATACATACATATTAGATAAATTACACCCAGACACAGAACAAAATGATCGTGCTCATTACACAAACATTTGTCCTGGGTGGGAATCGAACCCACGACCTCCGGCATAGCAGTCAGGGTCACTAACCACTAGACCAACAGGCCTTAATTAAAATACAACGTTAACAATTCTAGTTTTTAAGTTGAGCAAGCAAGGGGGTCTAAAAAGGCACCAAGACCTTTGATGTCATTGCAATATGAGTTTTGACTTTAATTTTGAGTTTGAATTTTTCGTTATACTGTCTGGCATTAACTGACTGTCTATGACTTTGTTAGTAAGTAAACTTAAGTCAGAGTCATAAAGTCTCTGACTTTGGCCATCTGATTTAGACTTTGTAACTTTGGCCTACTGGCTTTGACTTTCTGACTTTCCAATATTCAACTATATCCACCTTTGACATTCCTACTTTTACATTCCTAATTTGCCCTTCTAACTTAAACATTCTCCGCTTTACCACAAAAAAATAAACATCTGCTGAACGCATGTCTAAAAAAAGTGTAACTGCAAAACGACCCTTATATCAACGTGAAATGTCGTTTTGACGTCAACACTTTTTAACCGACTTGAAAAAAAAAGTAGGTTCTCAGTTCGACCTGTATGTATGTATGTATGTATGTATGTATGTATGTTTGTCCGCGATTATCTCGCGTTTGGCTGAACGGATTTTGATGCAGTTTTCAGGAAAGTGTTCATTACATTCTGGAGAAGGTTTTAGTATATAACACTAATAGATATCCCGTGACGTTGCCCGCATGGATACGATTTGCTTACTTGGATCGTAGATTTTAAGGGACGATTGCATGTTTGTCCGCAATTATCTCGCGTTTGGCTGAACCGATTTTGATACAGTTTTTAGTAAAGTATTTGTTACATTCTGGGGAAGGTTTTAGTATATAACAATAATGGATATCTCGTGAAATTGCTCACATAGATCCGTTTTGCTTAATAGGATTGTAGATTTTCAAAGACGCCGATTTTATGAAGATTTTTGTTGATTATCTCAACTAAAAAGGGAAAAATAAAAAACTTTTTTAAAAAAAGGGAACCGACTTCAAAACTTAACACAAAAAAAAACTATAAAATAACTTTTCTTTCGGAAGTCGGTGGCCATATGTCAATGAAATAATAAAAAAACCTTTTGAAAAAAAGGGAACCGACTTCAAAACCAAACACAAAAAAAAAACTAGTAAATAACTTTTCTTACGGAAGTCGGTGGCTTTGTTTTTTATTTCATTGACATAAATATGGCCACCGACTTCCAAAAGAAAAGTTATTTACTAGTTTTTTTTTGTGTTTGGTTTTGAAGTCGGTTCCCTTTTTTTCAAAAGGTTTTTTTATTTTTCCCTTTTTAGTTGAGGTATTCAACAAAAATCTTCATAAAATCGGCGTCTTTGAAAATCTACAATCCTAGTAAGTAACAAAAACGGATCTATGCGAGCAACATCACAAGATATCCATTATTGTTATATACTAAAACCTTCCCCAGAATGTAACAAACACTTTTCTGAAAACTCCATCAATATGGGTTCAGCTAAACGCGAGATAATCGCGGACAAACATGCAATCGTCGCTGAAAATCTACGATCCAAGTAAGCAAAACGGATCCACGCGGGCAACGTCACGGAATATCTATTAGTGTTATATACTAAAACC
Organism: Agrotis clavis; assembly: GCA_954870645.1. Taxonomy (NCBI): domain Eukaryota; kingdom Metazoa; phylum Arthropoda; class Insecta; order Lepidoptera; family Noctuidae; genus Agrotis; species Agrotis clavis. Next base: position 12,065,085 of record OX940944.1, on the reverse strand, counting down.
TTCTCCAGAATGTAATAAACACTTTCTTGAAAACCGCATCAAAATCCGTTCAGCCAAACGCGAGATAATCGCGGACAAACATACATACATACATACATACATACATACAGGTCGAACTGAGAACCTACTTTTTTTTTTGAAGTCGGTTAAAAAAAGAAACAAAGCCACCGACTTCCGAAAGAAAAGTTATTTTATAGTTTTTTTGTGTTAAGTTTTGAAGTCGGTTCCCTTTTTTAAAAAAAGTTTTTTTTTTAGACAAGTGTTCAACAGATGTTCAACTTTTTTGTAGTAAGACGGTCTAACTTTAGCCTTCTAACTTAGACATTCTGATTTTGGCCTTCTAACTTAGACATTCTAGTTTTTCCTATTGCCTTAGAATTCTGACTTTTGCCTTCTAATGGGGAAGGCAAGTCAAAGCTAATTGTAGATGGCGCCACCATAGACTAGTCCTAATCCGACCAATGACGTAGTACTATTTTGAAGTACCTTTAAGATTTGAACTGATTTGAACCAATGACGATGCTTGGAACAAGCTATATTAGCGCCATTAGTTTTCCAGTTGCCATCCCCATTAGTAGACAATCTAACTGAAACATTCTGACATTAGACTATCAAAATAAATAATAAAAATGTAATCGTCACTCACCCATCTCCTTAGCCTGTTTTCTGGCGGCCAAGTTAGCGAGATATTCAGGACTGGTCTTATCCACTCTGGGTCTTCCGCGCTTCCGTTTCACCGGAGTGGGTGGATCGGGAGTTTCAGCTGTAGAGGGAACAATTTCAGCTGTAAAAACAGCTGCTTTTAAAACTTAGCTGTAAAAGAGTGGGTTTTAGAGAGAATTTTTGTTTGACGGCTATGGATGGATGTTATTGAGAATCGAGCTGCAACAAGGCTTTGATTTATACCTCGTCTTTCATGCAAGAGATTATGAGTTCAATGTCTTTTCAATGCAACCACACATCAAAAAATGATTGCGATCACTATATAATATAGCACAAGCTGATTTTTTTTTTGTAAAGTACCCTAGGCATTTAACGCCCGCTTAAATTTACACCAATATAATATTTAATGTAATAAATAAATTAAAAAAACTTTTTAGATGAATAGTTTTTAAATTAAACTATTCATCTAAAAAGTTTTTTCGCACTGTACAATTTTATTGGAAAACCACTGAACTGTTTCACTGTTTTATTATTCTAAATTTTAAATAAATAAAGAATCTAAAACGAAAACGAAATCATAATCTTTGATTGCTTAGGGCATCAAGTAGTCGTGGTTGCGGGACTAACGAATTACCGTGACTCCGGAACGTAAAGGGCTATTGAAGGACACCGTGGATTTTAGTCAGTACAAGTCTGACAGTCCCTCCTGCCCTGCCCTAGGTGGGGGAGGACTGATTTGAGGATTTCACCACGCTTAAAAAAAGGGCATCAAGTAGTCGTAATCTGGCACTGCTGGTTAGACAGATTCATAAGAGGGCTCTTCCTCGACAATAAAGTATCCAGAACTTACCAGTACTTATCGGCGGATCCTGCTTCTGCCGCGCCGCGTACAACTCCGGCGGGACGAAGTGCGACACGGGAGAGCGGTAGTCCACCGCAAGCGGTAGACCGCCAGGCACTGGAACAAAATAACTTATGGAGAAAATCCGCCAGAAAATAGTATATTTGGATAGCGCTAATGCGGGGGGCACAATAACGGGAAATTGTGGGAAACGGGAAAACGATGTTCGTTTACATGTCCACATCGCGATAACTAACGGCAATTCCCGTTAATGTGGCTCCAGCGAAAGGCACTGTCACCGGGAGCATTTTCATGTAATGGAAAGAACATAATATACAAAGCGACCAAGGCGCGTGGACGCTTACGATCGTTACGTGTAATACTTTTTGGGATGGGTGGGATCCTAGCGGCCCACTCCGTAACCTACGGTGATGACTGAGCAGTCCCACTGACGGTGATAGGTCGTAATGGGGCTAGCTACAACCCAGACCACCATCCTATGTTCACCAGCTAACTACAAAGCTTTTTTATATTTGATAAGGGTTTTCTCTTGGCCTCAATCTAACCCAAAAGCAAAGATGAGACCTAAGATGGAGCCAGCTCTCCTAGAAAATACTGGAATTGCTGAGAACCGATAGAATACAATTAAATCTTTTTGGCGTAGTACTCCAACCGGATAGTGGCAAGGTGATGATGTCAAGCTTAACTTTGATGATCAAACCGCGCCACTATTATTTGGCCATAAGCCAAAACTGGCTTTCATCAACATCACCTTTCCCCCTGATCCCTTTTACTAGTAGTCGTCGCAACACGTTTTCTTCTTCCATTCTCCCCTATCAGACGTCAAAGCATTATTTACTCCTTTTACATTCATATCATTTCTCACACAATCCATCAATGTCTTTAGCCTTCCTCTCCATGCATCGATACCAGGTAGCCCATGCTCTTAAAGCGAGAATTTCACTGTGGAAACGTGATGTCGCCAGACGACTTGTACAGCTCTGTGTTTTTCCAACAGTGGACCTACACTCGCTATATCTCGCTCCCTCTGGTCTACTTGAAAGAAATGCTTTGGATTTTGAGCACTTACCTTGATTCAGGCCAAAAATCTCCCCATTGTGGTCGATCTTGGGCTTCTTCTCTGGTGTTTGCTGACTACTCTCGCTGCTGGGAGACTCGTCACGCTTCAGCTGCGGCAGCGCAGAGTCCAACTGGCTTTCACATAGCGCCATGATTGTTGATTTTTATATTAAGCTGGAAATATAATTTGAGAACATTAGAGATTGTAGATTAAGAACAAATTGGGGGCTTTTCTGTATGCACAAGACATTGACAGATCATCATCTGCCTAGCCTTTTCCCAACTATATTGGGGTCGGCTTCCAGTCGAACCAGATGCAGATGGATATCAGTATTCAGATACCATATTTATATAAAATCGACTCCTAAGGAGTTGTTTTTGACGTTGATAGAATTTTTGTTGGATATTGGTTTAGATTTTTTAAAATAAGTATCTCATAAAAAGGGTGTCTGTGAGTAGATATCCAAAGCGCCCAGGGCGCTTCGGCTCCAGTGTTTTAGTCCCACGATACCATGACTGTATATACGCATCCAGCCGTTGGACGTCCACTGCTGAAAATAGGCCTCACCCATAGATTTTCAATGGAACCGGTTGGAAACGACTTGCATCCAGCAAGATTCCGTGGTCAGAGAATAGACCAGTAATATATTTATTTTTACAGCGCCACAGTCGCGCGCCCGGTACGCTTTATAGTTTTTTTTCATAGATTTGTAAATCTCGGTTATGAATTGGTGGAAAGTCCTATAGCAAACTAATTTAGATATATCATAATATATTATTATAGTTATTAAAAATAAGTACGGATTCTTTACGTAACCCTATCATATATTAGTTTTAAATAGATGATACTTTTTTAAAACTTTATTACATCATTTAGAAATTTAGTTATTATTTATTTGTCACCTTTATTTAATTCGATACAATATTGTAAAAAAGTATGTATTTTATTTATTAATTACATAAAACATAAGCACTAAGAGTAAATATAATACATAATCTAAACTATAAATAAAACTAACTAGTAATATGTACAAATAATAATAATAAAAGAAATATTCAAAGGGCGTCAAAGAATTCATCCACATCGCTGCCAACTGTCGCTGATGATACTACATTTTTTCCTAGTTCAACCATAATATTTTCATTTTTAGTGCATAACAAGTGAATGTATGAAATCCTAGCATGTACCATATTTGATCAATTCTATACAGATATACAATATTTTCTTCATATAACAAACTCATCATCTGCCTGCCTTTTTCCAACTATATTGTGGTCTGCTTCCAGTCGAACCAGATGCAGCTGAATATCAGTATTTTACATGGAGCGACTGACTACCGGACCTCCATAACACAGTAACTGGACAAAACTTTACTCCTTAGTAAAACTGCTTGTTCTAAAAAATGATAAGTGAGCCAACAATTTAATATTTATTTAATCTTGGTTGTAGAAAAGTGTCCATGGAGTTTCTGGCCCGTTCTTCTCCATAGAGATCTACTCCTTGTAATGGGCATCTACAGTACTTTCACAGTTATTATGTCTTGTGATTGGGACTGTAGCAACATATGTAATTTTGTATCCAGTACTTTTTTTTTGTTTTGTTATTTAAAATTTTATTTGATAATAAACGGATTTAGCTTTTATTATTGAGCCAAAACCTAAGTAAATAAGAACTATTTTAGCTTAACTTTAAAAGCAATAAAAGCTGCATTAATATTTACCATAGATCGCAGATGAGAGCAGCAAAAAAAAAAAGATAAAAAATATTTTTAGCTTTTTTTTTACGTATTTACAAGATTTAGTACTTACACTAGTTTGATAATGTGTTTTTGAGTAAATAGTAGTGGAACAGATTAAAATTGTGGAGTAAGGAATGTTCAGTGTGAGTAAATTAATTAAAGAAACTTTTTCGAAATTAAAGTTTTTTTAAATATTCTGCTCGCCAAAGAGAAAACACAACCCTTATCTTTTTCAAGCTTTTATTTTAAAGAAAAAGCAATAAAAATAATTAAAAAATTAAATACGATAAGAACAAAAATACATAATCATCAATAAAAAATAAAATAACGACTGCTGTGCTGTCGGTCGCGGGTTCGATTTCCCCATTTACCGAATAAATATTTGTAAGTATGTTTACAAGCAATTTTGTGGTGTAACACCTTAAAAAACATTTAAAATAAGACCCCCATGACACAATAAAACAACCTGTTCTGACAGGCATGTCAAAATACAATGCATCAACAATAGGTGCACCCTAACCATCAGACATATGTCTTCAACAATAGACACCTGTTACTAAGTCCCTTGGGGATCAGGTTTCTTTAAAAAAAATAAGGGTGAAACTGGCTTGGATGAAAAAAATGTGTATATCAATATCTTCTTCTAAGTCGAGCGACTGTCGCGCTGTCGCGGCTTCGATTCCCGCACGGAACATTTTTTTTTTTGTAAATCGGAATTTCTTCCTGTATCATGGGTTTGTATGATCTACAAGAAGAGCAGTGGTGGCCCAGTGGTATCAGCCTCGACTTACGAGTTGCAGGTCATGGGTTCGAACCCAACCTGCCGCATTTCTATGTGAAATACGATAACAGACTTATGAGCTTCTAACAGTAACAGCTGTCAAAGATCTACAAATGACAGCCGGGACTAAAGGCTTTACTACTACTAAAGTGCATTCCGAGACACGGAGGAAACTCGCTATGACAGATGATCACCCATCCACCGACCAACTTTGGCAAGCGCGGCTTAACCCAGAAGATTGGCCTGTGCTAAAAAGCTCCTCATTTTCATTCACCATAGAGTAGGGTAGTGTATCAGAGCTGTGCACATCATAGACTGATCAACCTACAGGTTATTACAAGTAGTTTTCGTTAATTACATATTAATGAGATTTTAATTCCCATCTAACAATAAATTATTATCTTTGATTATAGATATTTGTGTATTTGGATGTCCACTGGTGAACATAGGCCTCCCCTATATATTTCTAATAGGACTGGTTGGGAGAGGCTTGCCTCCAGTGCGATAAGTTGTTTTCATTGGATCGTCTGTCCACCCCATAGGTTGTTCTCGGCACTTGACAGTGCGTGGTCTCGATTCAAGAATTATTTCATCTGCACGAAGCACTTGACTAGGGAATCTAAAATTCACCAGGGCATAAAAAAAAAGTGGCAAAGTTATCCGTCCTACTTAAATTTGACAAATATAGCTTGATATTGACAGTAATACGAGAACTAAAACAGCCTTTAATGAAAGTTATTATGTACTTGAAGATATATGATTCATTTTGAGTGTCATAGTGACCACCGCATTATTGCACATTGCTACCCACTACCTGCATCTGTGTTCCCGAACGCATACAATATGAATCTCTTCAAAGTTACATAGAGTGAGTGTGTGTGGGATATTTTTGGGTAATAACTCAAAAATATCCCACATAATAATATAATAAATATCTTTTGATAATAAAATAAATAAATAATAAAAAAGCCTTTTATTTCCTCTACAACTACTTTTAAATATTAAATTACACAGTGTTTGAGAATGCAAGTTTTTGAAAATATAACTATAGTTAAAAATTATTTATTCATTCTGATATTATTGAGGAACCCCTTTCAGGTGAAGGCCTCTTCCAAAGATAGCCATTTCGTCTTATCTTCAGCAATTTTTTGCCATTGTGGTCCAGCGATTTTTTTGATGTCGTCCTCCCATATCTTTTGATAAGGGCAGAAAAATGCCGGTGAAACCCCTAGCAACAGCTTGTCACCAGGTATTACGATAGCTAGTCAAAGAACATAACAAATGTTTACTGTTTACAGGAATCAAACTCGTGATACGCAGTACAGCAGTACATGGTTCAGCTTCTATGCCACTTTTGAGGTCAATTTCTAAGATAGATTAGGATGGATAGGCAAGAATGATGATCATCATCAGCCTATAATGTTCACACTGCTGGGACACAGGCCTCATCTACGTGAGAGGGAGTGGGCCATAATCCACCACGTGGGCCCAGTGCGGGTTGGTAGATATCACATGTCTTCGAATTGATGGTTCTAGGACATGCCAGTTTCCTCACCATGTTTTCCTTCACTGTTTTGAGACCAGTGGCGATGAATTAAATTACACAAAGTAATGCACCTTGCAGGGTTCGAACCCACAACCTACAGCTCGTAAGTCAGGACCGATACCACTGGGCCATCACTGCTCTCAAGAATCAAGAATGGTCACATGATAGTTAAAGACGGGTGGTTTCACAAAATCTTGCCTAATAAATGTTCCCAGGATTGTTTGAAAAGATAATCACGACACTGGAACCTGGTGGATTTTAGGTCAGTAAAAGTGTGACAGTCTCTTCCGCTCCACCTGGGACGAAAAGACTCATTTGATGATTTTACCACCCAAAATGAAGGTCAAGGAAATTGTTTCTATGACAATTTTAACTCGCTATTAACTGATTCAACATAATAATATGAAGACTGAAAAGCTACAGGAAGGCCTTAGGCCAGCACTGTGACAGAACAAATTACTTATATTAAAAAACTAGCTGTGCCCACAACTTCGTTCGCGTGGATGTCGGAACTGAACAATGTATTTTTTATCAAATTGACATAGTTTCATACAAACTTTCATCCCCTATTTTATACCCTTGGGGATAGGATTGATCAAAATCCTTTCTTAGCAGATGCCTACGTCATAACATCTACCTGCATGTCAAATTTCAGCCCAGTCCGTCTAGTGGTTTGGGCTGTGCGTTGATAGATCACTATGTCAGTCACTTTTGAGTTATATATATTTAGATATCAGCGGTCAAAAAAAAGACTCATATTTTTCCTATGATTGGTCATACATGGTCACGGGACTAATGAATTACCGTGACCCCAGAATGTAAAGGGCTATTGAAGGACACCGAGGATTTTAGTCAGTATGAGTCTGACAGTGCCTCTGCCCTGGGTGGGAGGACTCATTTGATGATTTTAAAATGCTAAAAAAAAAATTTTTCATACATAGACAACAAACAACAAAAAAGATCACAACACATTTGGACAGGTCAAACACCAGGTTGATACAAGAAGCCCTATTGTGCTGTCAACCTTTTTCCTAAAGAAGCATAGACAAGAATGTAAACATTCACAGGTTGTAACATTTTTCTGTACCACCTGTTTTAGAGAAACAGGTTTTTATTGGCACAGGAATTACAGAGAAATGCTCATTGGACTTCAAGACAGATATTTTTTGGTAGTTTCTGTTTGATGAGTTGTTTGTGATATTAAAAATTTAGTTGAAAACTGTATTTAGAACTTGGTATGCATGTGAAGTGTGTGCATAGATAGAAAAAAAATAAAAAAATTTGAAGTTGGTTTTGTGAGAAAATTGATTAAGAAAGTGCATTTATCTCGTTAGACACCATAGAAACTGCAATAAACCGCTTATCATGACTTCCTAACAACAGAGAACGAAACGATTCTTACCTTAGACATGAAATTTCATCGGAAAACAGAAAAAACACTTAAATTACACACTATTTTACACTTAAAACTTACGATAAAACAATATTAATTAGATTTCCACACAATACAAACTTAATATTTCAACAGTAAACGCGTAAAATACAAAATAAAGTTGCATTAGAGCAAAATAAGTACAATCAATTTTCCCTAACACATCTACTCAAGTCGTAGGGAACAGAATGAGGCGTCGAAACAACGTTTCTCACTGTTTATTTTTAACGTTACTACATCTTTATTGTATAAAAACGCTTTTAAAAGTGATTTCAAAAGTTTTTAGCGTAGATTATCGAAGATATAAACAAATTTCACGGCGTATTTAATGGAACTAGACGTCCATTGCTGTACCGAACGCAACGCTACTGCCTAAGGAAAAATTGAGATAGCGAATGTATTTTTTATATGGCAACATTTTGGACTACTTAGCTAAATACCGTTGGACGCGTGGAATACGGTTAGGTTAGTCCGATTCCTACATTTAACTAGGAACACACTTACGAAGGAAAGAATTAATATGAGAATTACGGATTAATGTCTATTAGTTGTATGTAGTTAATTACAATTTAGTGTAATAAGTTTAATTTAAATATTTAATGTCTTTTATAATTATTTGATAATAATAAATAAACCATATTCTTGTTTTTCTGACGAACGAAATAACAAAAAAAATGTTGTCAAATTCTTATAAACTAAAAAGAACTCGTTGATTCAGTTCACGACATTCTATTTAGCACTATCAACTTTATATTCATTGTATTTTCAATTTTTAAACCAAATTTATGCTCCAACCTAGACTCACAAAACGTACTTCGGAACAAAATTGACAGCTCTTTCTCAAAAGCGGAGACTTCAAAATCTCCTTAATTTATCCGTATTACAAATAAAACTATGAAAATCTAAACGAAAACATTAAAAAACAAGACAAAACTACAAAAAATATTTTTTATTTTTTTAGAATTCGAAAATAAATGTTGCAAGAAAGTTTATTATCATAAAAAATGTAGTTAGTTGCGTGATAACAAGCAACATTTATGGGTGTGGGGCAAGAAGAGAGACAGTACGAAATAGCGATAGATATAGGTAGGTCGACCGTCGAGTTGGCATTGCAATAAACTACTCGACGAGTTTATCGTCAGCCGCGTTATCGCAAGCCCCTTTGTGCGGTTTCACCTTGTTACATTCACACCAACTAGTTATAACTCTGACGTAAAAACATCGTTTAATTTCTTATTTATTCGTATTTCACTTAATTTTTAATTTCCAACAGGATTTCGTTACTTTTTTGTTAAAAAAACAACAGCTGTGATTTTTTAATTTGTGTTTTTCAAGTTTGTATTTTAAAAGTATTCTTTTTTATTGCTTTAGTTGAATGGTTATTGATTAATTTTGTATTAAAATCACATGATGCTGTGTTTCGTAACTTATTCAAAGGCAGCAATTTATTGAGTCATTCTAAATATAACTTAAAACAACATAGAGTCATCCGTTCCATAGAATATTATCGCTATCTTATTATTACTTTTTTTCTAATCATCCTTGTATGAAAACGGACTGCGTAGCAACAACCTCATTTTCTAGAATATCTTTCTATTCATATCGTTACCTAATAACGTCATCGGACACTAAATTTTCTTTTAAGAAAACAGTTGTTTTTACAGTGTTTATGCACTTTAGCGTTTTGGCATCGCTCTTTGTTTCCCCTACTGTTATCAAACAAAAGATTAGTCAGGCAGTACGTATTATTATTATCGATTTGTTTGCATGACACAGTCTGAACAAAAATCAATAGTTTTGCTAACAAATTGGAGGCGGGGTGAGGCTTCAGTAGAAAGAGACAACAAGTGATCTACTTTTGGAAATTACAATGATTAGAATGGATTATTGTAGTACCTACTGAGGATATAATAAAAAAGAAGTGGTCCCATGTCAACAGATGCCATTATCTAATGAATTTGCACCAAAATTAGGTTAATATTCTTATTAGCTAATGTTAAGTAGTTTTTAATGTAGGTAGGTTAATCGGAAAGCATCAAAAAGGACGAGGGTGTCTAATGAAAGCTCATTATAGACCGGATTTAGTGAAATTTTATTTAGGTAGTTAAATCAGAACTGACAATATTAAAATTATAAAAATATTTACCAACGAATAATTTAGCAACTTAAGCATTTCTTGACAGTAAATGAGAAAGTAATATTTATAAAGACTCATGAAATATTTGATTGTATTTTTTGTGAGTCATCATTTCTTATTGAATTTCATAATTTGCCCAAATACTTATTTTTCTACTTGTACCTGCAAAAATACATTTAAAACCAACAAAACCCTTGTATCTTTGAATCATTTATTCATATTTATATAAAAGCTAAAAAAATAAAAATAATATTTATGAAATACTCATTTATTTAATCGGTAAAAGTAGGTAAATTTAAAATCCTACTATGGCAATATTTTTAAAACTCCCCGACTCCCGTGACGTATTAAAAATAAATACATGCAGAGGGCGTTCACAAAGTTCATTCGAAATGTCAAAAGTTCAATCAACTTGTGCATAGATAAGAACTTTTGTAAATAGTTTGCTTTGTTACTCTATGGTTTATATTATTGCAAATAGGTTTTGTTTTACTTTTTTGTATTTTCAAAAGGGAACTTGGTAAAAGTTACAAACTAGGTTACTTGGGATATTATAGAGGGCAATAATGGTTAAATGACCAAAACTGCTTCGGTGAGGATGAGAAGAACACAACCAACATAGAATTGCATTGAACAATGTTATTGATCCTTCATCTACTTATCTTGTTATTTTGTAAAAGAAACTTTTCACCACACTATGAATATCGTCGGGTACCTACAAATATACAGCTTGGCCAGAACGAACGTCTTGAAACGGAACTAATCTTTTTGTTTGCTGACAACGTTTTAAAATCTTTGATATTTGTGGTAGATGTAAACAAAGAACGCAGGTTTGATAGATTTATTATTGTGCCATAAAACTAACGTAACAAGTGAAAAAAAAAACATTCAAAGTGGGTAGCGAGAGCACAGTGGCTTCCGATTTTCTACTCTAATTTGTCAAGTTGTAGATTAGACTAGGTTAGGCTGGCGATTATTCTTTGGAGTCTAGGTTCATAAAATAGGTATTTTATCAAGATAGGTATCTTTACCTTTATCTATAGATCTACACTAATATGAAACTAAGCTGAGAAGTTTTTTTGGTTGAACACGCTCAGGGACTACGTGTACGAAATGAAAAAATATTTTTGTATTGTACCTAAAGTCCATTTACCTAGGGAGGCTATGGGCTATAATTATATCATGCTAGCAGCGGGAGTGAATCCACGGAGAACGAGAACAGAGGCCTTACCACGAGCTCTTAAAGCGATTCAGTTTAGGCTGTTGGAAAGAGATGGCGCTAAACGACTTGTATAGCTCTGTCTCTTTCCCACAGCCTAAACTGGATCGCGTTAAAGAGCTCGTGGTACAGGTAATAACTAAAACTTTTGACGTCGCTCTAGAACCGCTTCTAGCTTATACATCTCACATCTTACATTCATATAATATGATTCTTTAGTTATAAGTTGATAGATATTAATATGTAGTTTTATAGGATTAATCAAAATAAGCTGAAGTGGGATTGGGCGGGCCATGACTACAGAATGCATCAGGATCGATGGTACGCAGTGGGTCCCGGGCGTCGTTACCGAGAGTAGAGGCCCTTTTCATTATTTTGGTATTATCATCATCAAATGAGTCCTTCCACCAAATCCACCCAGGGCAGGGTGGGGGGGACTGTCAGACTCGTACTGACTAAAATCTACAGTGTTCTTTAATAGTCCTTTACGTTCTGGGGTCACAGTAATTCGTGAGACCCGCGAACCTGGCAGGCTTTGGCCTTCCAAAGGGGGGCCGCGTCATTATGCTGACGCTTTGAGGCGTGCGTGGAACACAACGCGCCGTCACGTCGAACCGGGCATGGTCCATGGTCGGACAGCGAATCGCCCATTACTTGCCGCCCGCATGCCCGCGCTGCCGAGGGAGGTCTAGAAAACGCTGGCGTGAAGACCTAGACGCCTTTCTGACAAATTGGCCGGATAAAGCCGCACACAGGGAAGAGACGAAGGTTGTGGGAGAGATCTTTGCCCAGCAGTGGACAATAAAGGTTAAAAAAAAGTAGTCAGCGTCGCAGTATGATGCTATTTTTTTATTATCACAATGTGTAAACCCGGCTAACGCCACCGACATATCGGTAACAGCAAATCAGCAGGGCTATTGGCTAACTTGATGGTCACTGACCAGTAGCGGTTGTCCACTAAACTTGGATGGCATGATACCTGTTATGAGGCTTAGTTGAGGAGCGGAGTGCCTCAAGAGTGTTAGAATAGTTGATTTACATTTATCAGTTTCATTACAAATGCAAAAACCAATACGAAATTTACCTTTTCACAGCTACTTGTTGGATCACCCTATAGACACCCAGATACGCAATAGCCCAGCAGGCCTGAGTCCTGACAAAGGCGACCTCATCAGTTTGTTCATTTAGCTATCATAAGAGTAAATGTATCTATCAATAACGACGCCTATGAGTACATACTTTTTTTTAGCCTGGTAAAATCATCAAATGAATCCTTCCACCCAGGGCAGGGCGGGAGGGACTGTCAGACTTGTACTGACTAAAATCTTCGGCGATCCTTCAATATCCCTTTACGATCGCGGGTCACGGTTATCTAATGGATGAGACAGTCCTGCGATCCCGGCAGGCTTTGGCCCTTTTTGGGGGCCCCATCAGTTGGCCAACAGCTCTTTGAAGTGCGCGTGGAACACAACTCTACGTCGACCCGTGGCTGATGACAGCGTTGCAGTATGATGCTATTTATATTATTATTATCACAATGTCGAAACCCAACGTATGCGTCCAAAGTCAGCGTAAGAGGAATTCCTGTCAGGAAGGTATGAGTCCTGACAAAGGCGTCCTCATTAGTTTTTTCATTTAGCTATCAGAGAATATTGTATCGATCAATAATATCCAGTGTTGCCAACTGCTATTCTAAAAATGCGCTAAACAAAACCTAAAATGCACTAGGTTTGTGCTAATTTTGATAAAAGGGCACCAAAAAAATAAAATCAATTAAAATATTAAAAAAAAAAGTTTTTATTTAGAATATTGTTATAACAAAAATATATCGTCGTCCGAATCAGAGTTGGAATCATGGTCTGAATTCACCGTTGCTGAAGTGGCTGTTTGAGAAGTTGAGGGACCAGGAGTGTTGGAGTTTAAACTTATACGTATCTTTCGAACCGACTTTTTCAAGAACTTCCTTCGGAATATCGTAATTGTAGCAAGTTTTATTTGCTGCTCGTAGCCCAGTTATACGACCATGGAGATACGCATTTTCATTAACTAATAATTAGAGGTGCGTTCTGAAAGACTGTGTTTCAGAATGCGCCATTGATTGGTTTTGTTTTTACGAAATTGCGTGATAAATTGCAGACTTTTAAAAATGCACTAGTTAAGGCACTAGGCACTGTTGTGGAATTTTGAGCGCTAAAACGTCAAGAAATGCACTAGATCTAGTGCCGAAAGCACTAAGTTGGCAACACTGAAATATCGTCTATGAGTACATACTTAGTTACTTGTTGTAGCTATGTAGCGCTTCGTCCTTGTCTAGTATTCATTGTAGGATTGTGTGTTTGGCTTACACCATTATGTGAGTACCGCATTCCATGTTACAGATGGCGTTGGTGGACGCGTTACTTTAATGGTTCATATGCAGGTATTTCTTTATTTTCAAAATAGGTATTTGTTTTTCTAAAGTAAGTACTAGTTGTTAATAGGAGATTCTTCCCAAAAGTTCATAGACCAGGTTCATTAAAGAATATAACTCCCTGCGTGTAGTGTAGGCCATTAAAACGTTGTGGGCAGAATTGAATAGTCTTACCAAATCTTCATTATTTTATTTTAATAGTCTCTGTTATTAATCTTAAAATAAATAAATAATATTCCACAACTATCACACAACGCCATCTATTCCCAAGCTAAGCAGAGTTTGTCATAAGGGTAATAATTTTCTACAGCTTGACATAAAAATGTAGAAAACCGTAAAGCTGCGAACATATTATCGGACGCGTCCGTCAGCCGCGGCTGAGGGACGCGGCTTAGCAGTGTGCACGGTAGTTCGGACGACAGAAGGCCAGACAGAAGGCCAGATTTTGTTCGGACGTCCGAACTCTCAAGGTCACGTCCGCGTCTTACGACCGACAGTTTGCACAGTGTAGTATTAAATGTACTGGCTGGATAATGAATAAGCCGCGTCCCTCAGCCGCGGCTGACGGACGCGTCCGATAATATGTTCGCAGCTTTACGGTTTTCTACATTTTTATGTCAAGCTGTAGAACCTCTTCCAACAAACACGGAACGGAACTGTATAATTTCTAAACGAATCACTAAATGTCAAAAACGAAAACAAAACGTCAAACTTGTCATTCTTGCAAATACGTCAAAAATATTTACAAAAGCTCATTGTGGGAACGAAACAAGCGCTTTGTTTAAAATTAATATTGTTGTAATTGATTTCGTTAATAATTGTAAAAACTAATATTATTAACTTAAGCCAAATACCTGACTACTGTTTTGCCTCTAACGGCAAAAAATAATTTCTGAGTCACGATAGCGATTAGGATTTTCCAGAATTTCCTTCGTGTAGTGGAAAAAGGGTGAAAATTAAAAAAAAAAATTAAACCGCGTGATTTCTCTTTTGAGTAAAAATGAGTAGATGTGACTTTAAAATTGTTTTATTAGGAAGTGAACATGTGGGAAAAACCAGTTTAGTGCTCCGGTTCGTGAATTGCAGATTCAATGCTGATATTCCTTATCAAAACGTGAGTAATTAGTAAAATATAATTTGTAAACATCACAACGCCATAGCTACGCATGTTATTTTTTTTCTAAGTTTCAAGGCAGAAATGCACAGTCATTCATCCATAATTGTCTAATGTCAGAACCTAACTACTTGTTGATTTAATAAAATTTAATTCTTTGAACGTATGATAATATTTATCATTTAATTAATAAATACAGTATAGCCTTAATTTATGACTGTGTTTATGTGTGATAATTATTTCTAAATCAAAAGACAATTTTTTTCATCATTAAAAATTTAATCATGCGTTTTTACTTCTTGGCATTGAATATTTATTTTCAAGGTATCTTATTGTAATCTAAGTGATTACTAATGCATACGATTTACATTGTCTCATATGAGTACAACAGTACCTTGAATATTATACAACATGTAACGTTAAAGGTGCAAAACCAAACCAAACTCAGCCCATGTTACTGAACAATTTTTGTTCTGAGACTTTTCGGAAATTCGCATTCGATTTTTCATACAGATGGGCCCGATCAATTTCTCATTTTGTATGAAAAACCAATTTTTTTTTCTCGAATTTCCAAAAGTCTTAAAACAAACATTGTTCAGTAACATGGGCTGAGTTACCCCACGAGAGGTTTTGTAATCCTATGTTTCATGGTCTAGCTAGCCTAGCCTTTAGTAATTCACATTGTAAAGGGCTTTAGAATCCTATCCTACTAATCCTATCTTATCCTACTTCCTACTAACATTATAAATGTGAAAGTTTGTATGAATGGATGGATGTTTATAACTCTTTCCTGCAAAAACCACTTAATGAATTTAGATGAAATTTAATACACAGATAGTTTATAAACTGGTTTTACACAAAGGATTGTTTTTATTCCGATTTTATCTTCCTGTGGGATAATTTCAGAGTTTTAGCAGGTGAAACTGCTGGCAACAGCATGCATTTAATGAAAATATCCTAATTATAAGAATTATAATAATATTATAATATTCCACAACTATCAGTCAACGCCATCCAGTCCCAAGCTAAGCAGAGCTTATGTTATGGGTACTAGACAACTGATAAACATACTTATATATTTCTAAATACATACATATTATAGATAAATTACACCCAGACACAGAACAAATGATCATGCTCATCACACAAACATTTGTCCTGGGTGGGAATTGAACCCACCTATAGCAGTCAGGGCCACTAACACTAGACCAACAGGCCTGTCAAAAATTCTCAATGTTGCTGAAATATTTAGTTAAAAATACTATCAGAAAATTTATTTAAATTTTGAGGGTTCACATCAGTAACATGCCAATTTTTTTTTGCTGAGAATCATCAAATGAGTCGTCCTGAATGGAGAAGAATGGGTTGTCAGTCTCTTACTGATTAAAATACACTAGCTTTCATTTGCTCTTTGCCTTTCAGGGCAATAGTATCCTGCATACAGTCTTGTAAATTAAAAAAAAACCAAACCTTTTGGTTAATCCTGACTTCAACATCAAAAATGCAAATTACCAGCAGCATTCTATTATTTATTTATGTTTTTATCAAAATTATTGAGAGTGAACTTAACATTTAAATGGAGATAATAAGGTATCTGTGACCTTCACAGCATGATAAGTAATGTATTCACTGGTTTGAAATACAACATTGTTTTTATCAATCATAATAATATTATGGTCCAGATACAAAAATATTATTGATGTGAAATGAGAATTTCTTGCTGTTATAAACAAACTGAGCAGAGGTGGACAAGTTGTATTGACTTCGACTTACGAGTTGTAGGTCATGGGTTCGAACCCATCCAGGCGCATTACTTTGTGTTATTCATTTCATCGCCACTGCTCTCAAAACGGTGAAGGAAAACATCGTGAGAAAACCGAACGCCTAGAACAAAAAAATTGAAGACTGTGAGATGTGATATCTACCATTCCGCACTACGCCCGCGTTGTGGATTATGGCCCACTCTCTATCACCGAGACGAGGCGTCCCAACAGTGGGAATATTTATAGGCTGATGATGATACACCAATTTTGCACGGGTTCAAATTTTCTACCGGCAAGGTAGATTTTCCAAAAAAAAAATCTTAGGTACCTACCTACATCTTACACATATTTATACCGTGTCACAATGTTAGTTACCGTACTCCTCCGAAACGGCTCTACCGATTTTTACCAAATTTTATATGCGTATTCAGTAGGTCTGAGAATCGGCTACTATCTATTTTTTTAGGGTTCCGTAGTCAACAAGGAACCCTTATAGTTTCGCCATGTCCGTCCGTCCGTCCGTCCGTCCGTCCGTCCGTCCGTCCGTCCGTCTGTCCGCAGTTTAGCTCAGAGACGCACAGTACTAGAGAGCTGTAATTTGGTGTAAATATACGGATTTGTTGTGCCGAAAAAGTGGTAAAATAAAATCTCGTAAAATATTTTTTTTTAGGGTACCTCCTGTACACGTAAAGAGGGGATGTTTTTTTTTTTTCTCGCGTACCCCTTAGTGTGGGGTATCATTAAATAGGTCTTTAAAAAATATTGATAGTTTCCATTAACAATTTTTTGATAAAAAAAATCGTTTGCGAAATATTAAGCTTTAAAGTGCTAAATTTTGCTCGACTCGAGTGTCCCCCCCCTCTACCAGCTAAACGGTTATGTTTGGAGGTGTGAAAAAATTCACAATAGTAGTATATATAACGAAGTTTAAAAGAAAATTATCATGACTAAGTAGGCTTTACAACTTTACGAGTAATAGTCGACCAACTTATAAAATGTACTTGGATAACATATTTTCCTAAACAAAATGTATCGGAGAACATGCTCTTCAACTGCAAATGTAAGTTTGTCAACTTTATTTTTACAGCTGTAATAGGTATGTTTTCACGGTATGTTTTTTGGGGATAGGTAGGTTTTTATCGTCAACTATTTTTAACTTACTTCAAAAAAAGGGGGAGGTTCTAAATTCGTCATAGTCTTTTTTTTATGTATTTTCCCCGATTTCTCAAAGACTCCTGGACCGATTTTGAAAATTCTTCTTTTTAAAATTAAATTCAGCGAATCAGTTTAGTTAATTCGCATAAGTATTTTGATGGGCAACTACGGAACCCTACACTGTGCGTGGCCCGACACGCACTTGGCCGGTTTTTTTTTTATTTATATGGCAAAACATCGTTTGCGGGGTCAGCTAGTTTTTTTATAATTCTAGTCGAGGCGAGTCACCCATAACTCGCCGTCCGTATGCCTGCGCTAACGTCCGCGTGGGCCGGAAATTGTTTCGCGATGTCCGATGCCGATGCCGTGGTCGTCTCCCACGGAGGCTGGGTCGTGAGGTGGACGCTATCCTATCACTCACGACTCCCGCCTCCACCTCCGGGCCGGATTAACACAGTCAGTGCCTCTAATTAATGTCATTTTCGGCATCCCGCTACCAATTTTTATTATTAACTAGCTGTGCCCGCTACTTCATTCGTGTGGATGTCGGAACTTAAACAAGTATTTTTATCAAATTGACAAAGTTTCATACAAACTTTCATCCCCTATTTTATCCCCTTGGGGGTAGAATTGATCAAAATCCTTTCTTAGCGGATGCCTACGTCATAGCATCTACCTGCATAACTGCAGATACAATACCGAATTTGCCGTCCCCGATGGGTTAACACCATGTCTAGGAAGTTGATTGAGGAAGAATACTCATTTTCGTTTGATGAAACGCGAATGCATTTTTGCATCGAACCGCGCGGGTATCCGCATAACGTAGTTTCGGCCCTTAGGCTTAAGACGCCTTAATTAAGGCTCCTCCTTCGCTAACATGACTGTTTTCCGGAAGGAGGCGACCGCTTCCCATTCCGTCTCGCCCTGGCCTCGACCAATTCCGGGACTAGGTAACCCCCTATAGATTAATCTTTCATGCTCGAGTTAATCCCCAAATCCCGTCTAGGGTTCCCCTATTCCGGTATTTACGTTTTCCTTATTGCTGTTTAGGTATTTATTTTAATTAGATAATAATTATTTATTTCCTGTTTCTGAACAATACATATCCAAGAATACGACAAGGCTGGTGCAGTAGTCGAGCGATCGACTGCTTGTTTGATTGTCGCGGATTCAAATAATTGTATAATTGGCGGACTGCTTCTACTCCGCTCTTGACTTCGTCCGCGGGGATTTAGATTTTCTCCTATGATATTTGTAATTACCCTTTTGGGGTCGGAATTGCCAAAAATCTTGAAACACGTGTTTTATTAATTTGATGATAAGTCTACATTAATAGTTTCAAATAATCGGAAGTTACAGACTTTCATCCCATTTGCAACCCCCTCAGGGAATGAATTTCCTAATATCGGTTCTTAGTGCACACATACATTACCGTGACCCTGGAACTTAAAGGGCTAATAAAAGACGCCGTGGATTTTAGTCAGTGCGAGGCTGAGAGTCCCTCCTGCCCTGGCCTGGGTGGGAGGATTCACTTGATGATTTTACCACGTAAAAAAAAGTCCACACCTACATCATTGAAGGTACCTTTGTGCAAAATCATGCTTATAGACCCAGCGGTTTCAGCTTTGCGTTGTTCGATCAGGCAGTCAATATCTTTTCCTTTGAAGGAGGATACTTTATAGAGGACACCAAAAAGTTTCATTACACGATGACAATACAAAAAAAGAAGAAACCAATTTTGACCATAGACACTCGTTGACATTCATGCTGTTATGTCACATCTTTAGACAATCGTCCTTTTGGGCGCATCCAAATTATATTCGTGAAAATAAAAATGCCTCCGAAAAATATAGAAGCCAAAGGTACCCAAGTGCAACCGGGGGCTGCCAGAAAGCCAGCACCAAAGGGGCAAAAGGGGCCTTGCCCGTGGTTGTGCAACTTGGTCCCTAATAACGTACCTCCCCCAGCACTTGCTCAGACGGTCTTGCATCCCAGAAAAGACGTTTTTGTACTAAAGGTAAGTAAAGACTGTTACAGATTCTTATTAACATTGCTTTTAAGGTGAAAACTCTACACTAAATCCACCCATAAGTAGGTGTCCACCAGCTATGCAATTCTATATAAGTGTGCAATTACAGTGGCGCGGGGTGGGAGCGGGAGCGGGTGGCGGGTCACAAAACAGACTTGATTTCCGCTCAAACTGCCCCGCCCGCACTTGGTGCACCTTAGTCAAAAAATATGTGTTTGCGTTACCCGCCAGCGGATTCCGCTGCCCGCCCCGCTGCCACTGTAATTGCATACTAAGAAATCTCATCGCTGGACTCTACGATGTCCTCTTGAACGCGACGGCTATGAGATCGTCCAATCCCGAAGCGCGAGTGCTCACCGTTCGCGCCTCGCGATTGGATATTGTCGCTGTCTGTCAGTAGCTTAGATCATAGCAAACTTCAGTCCCAGCGTGGTGTGAGAGCCAGCGGCGAGATCACAAGGGTGTGTTTAAGGCGGGCTTACAGTAATTTTTATGATTTTCAAACGTCTGAATGTCTCATTAACTATGATATTTTTAATAAATAAAAATTATAATATTAAAGTTGAACATATCCTCGAGTGAATGGTAAAGATAGAAACACGAATTGGAATAATTGGCTCGATAGAAAAAAATGTCAAACATGACACTAAATCACAATTTTTAAACGTCCACTGCTTAGAGATTTCACAATGAATTTATATGAAACTTATATAAATAAAAACAGCTCATTATTTAGAAGTGAATGGTAAAATCAGATTTTAAAATTTCGTTATAATTTTTCTCCAAGAAATAAAAAACCCAAAATATTGGCATTATTTCGCTCGCCGGGCGCCCCGCCAGTGCCCGCCGAGACGTGATGGAGGATGGACGTACGTCGTTGCTGCGCAAAAATTCCCCCCGCGGTTACGTATTAGCAGGCAAAGAACTGAACTACTACATAGAAACAAAGTCACACACACAAGCGATTGCGTGTTAGTTGCGGGAATAGAATAAAATAGTCAAGTGATCTAATTTTGACACGATGTAAATTTTTTTTATGGACTACGTATTTTTTAGCTAAGATGCGAACTTGATGGAGTGACTTGAAGGTCTACATCGGTGGCTGTCACTGGAACTCGGCGACAAATCGAACTAGATGTACCGAGTTTGGGCTCGTTTTGTAAGTTATGATGAGATCTTACCACCGGACTTGATGGAGTGACCTGAAGGTCTACATCGGTGACTGCCACTGGAACTCGGCGACGGATCGAACTAGATGTGCCGAGTTTGGGCTCATTTTGTTAGTTATGATGAGATCTTACCACCGGACTTGATGGAGTGACCTGAAGGTCTACATCGGTGACCGCAACTGGAACTCGGCGACGGATCGAACTAGATGTGCCGAGTTTGGGCTCGTTTTGTTACTTATGATGAGATCTAACCACCGGACTTGATGGAGTGACCTGAAGGTCTACATCGGTGACTGCCACTGGAACTCGGCGACGGATCGAACTAGATGTGCCGAGTTTGGGCTCATTTTGTTAGTTATGATGAGATCTTACCACCGGACTTGATGGAGTGACCTGAAGGTCTACATCGGTGACTGCCACTGGAACTCGGCGACGGATCGAACTAGATATGCCGAGTTTGGGCTCGTTTTGTTAGTTATGATGAGATCTTACGTCCGGACTTGATGCAGTGACCTGAAGGTCTACATCGGTGGCTGTCACTGGAACTCGGCGACGGATCGAACTAGATGTGCCGAGTTTGGGCTCGTTTCGTAAGTTATGATGAGATCTTACCACCGGACTTGATGGAGTGACCTGAAGGTCTACATCGGTGACCGCCACTGGAACTCGGCGACGGATCGAACTAGATGTGCCGAGTTTGGGCTCGTTTTGTAAGTTATGATGAGATCTTACCACCGGACTTGATGGAGTGACCTGAAGGTCTACATCGGTGACCGCCACTGGAACTCGGCGACGGATCGAACTAGATGTGCCGAGTTTGGGCTCGTTTTGTTAGTTATGATGAGATCTTACCTCCGGACTTGATGGAGTGACTTGAAGGTCTACATCGGTGGCTGTCACTGGAACTCAGCGACGGATCGAACTAGATGTGCCGAGTTTGGGCTCGTTTTGTAAGTTATGATGAGATCTTACCACCGGACTTGATGCAGTGACCTGAAGGTCTACATCGGTGGCTGTCACTGGAACTCGGCGACGGATCGAACTAGATGTGCCGAGTTTGGGCTCGTTATGTAAGTTATGATGAGATCTTACCTCCGGACTTGATGGAGTGACTTGAAGGTCTACATCGGTGGCTGTCACTGGAACTCAGCGACGGATCGAACTAGATGTGCCGAGTTTGGGCTCGTTATGTAAGTTATGATGAGATCTTACCACCGGACTTGATGCAGTGACCTGAAGGTCTACATCGGTGGCTGTCACTGGAACTCGGCGACGGATCGAACTAGATGTGCCGAGTTTGGGCTCGCTTTGTTAGTTATGATGAGATCTTACCTCCGGACTTGATGGAGTGACCTGATGGTCTACATCGGTGACTGCCACTGGAACTCGGCGACGGATCGAACTAGATGTGCCGAGTTTGGGCTCGTTTTGTTAGTTATGATGAGATCTTACCTCCGGACTTGATGGAGTGACCTGATGGTCTACATCGGTGACTGCCACTGGAACTCGGCGACGGATCGAACTAGATGTGCCGAGTTTGGGCTCGTTTTGTTAGTTATGATGAGATCTTACCACCGGACTTGATGGAGTGACCTGAAGGTCTACATCGGTGACCGCCACTGGAACTCGGCGACGGATCGAACTAGATGTGCCGAGTTTGGGCTCGTTTTGTTACTTATGATGAGATCTAACCACCGGACTTGATGGAGTGACCTGAAGGTCTACATCGGTGACTGTCACTGGAACTCGGCGACGGATCGAACTAGATGTGCCGAGTTTGGGCTCATTTTGTTAGTTATGATGAGATCTTACCACCGGACTTGATGGAGTGACCTGAAGGTCTACATCGGTGACTGCCACTGGAACTCGGCGACGGATCGAACTAGATATGCCGAGTTTGGGCTCGTTTTGTTAGTTATGATGAGATCTTACCTCCGGACTTGATGGAGTGACCTGATGGTCTACATCGGTGGCTGTCACTGGAACTCGGCGACGGATCGAACTAGATGTGCCGAGTTTGGGCTCGTTTTGTAAGTTATGATGAGATCTTACCACCGGACTTGATGGAGTGACCTGAAGGTCTACATCGGTGACTGCCACTGGAACTCGGCGACGGATCGAACTAGATGTGCCGAGTTTGGGCTCGTTTTGTTAGTTATGATGAGATCTTACCTCCGGACTTGATGGAGTGACCTGATGGTCTACATCGGTGACTGCCACTGGAACTCGGCGACTGATCGAACTAGATGTGCCGAGTTTGGGCTCGTTTTGTTAGTTATGATGAGATCTTACCACCGGACTTGATGCAGTGACCTGAAGGTCTACCTCGGTGACTGCCACTGGCACTCGGCAACGGATCGAACTAGATGTGCCGAGTTTCCGACTCCCCGATGTAAACCTTCAGGTCACTCCATCAAGTTCGGAGGTAAGATCTCATCACAACTAACAAAACGAGCCCAAACTCGGCACATCTAGTTCGATCCGTCGCCGAGTTCCAGTGGCAGTCACCGATGTAGACCTTCAGGTCACTCCATCAAGTCCGGTGGTAAGATCTCATCATAACTTACAAAACGAGCCCAAACTCGGCACATCTAGTTCGATCCATCGCCGAGTTCCAGTGGCAGTCACCGATGTAGACCTTCAGGTCACTCCATCAAGTCCGGTGGTAAGATCTCATCATAAGTAACAAAACGAGCCCAAACTCGGCACATCTAGTTCGATCCGTCGCCGAGTTCCAGTGGCAGTCACCGATGTAGACCTTCAGGTCACTCCATCAAGTCCGGTGGTAAGATCTCATCATAACTTACAAAACGAGCCCACACTCGGCACATCTAGTTCGATCCGTCGTCGAGTTCCAGTGACAGTCACCGATGTAGACCTTCAGGTCACTCCATCAAGTCCGGAGGTAAGATCTCATCATAACTAACAAAACGAGCCCAAACTCGGCACATCTAGTTCGATCCGTCGCCGAGTTCCAGTGGCAGTCACCGATGTAGACCTTCAGGTCACTCCATCAAGTCCGGAGGTAAGATGTCATCATAACAAAACGAGCCCAAACTCGGCACATATTAAATATACTGCTGCCTAATAAAGTACTCCATTGCATGCACTTTGTAAAATCAAAACTATCTCGAATATCATTTTACGAAAATCTAATCCGGACACACTCGAACGTAATTGACTAACTGCATTACGCTACGCTGTGGCATACACACACACGGTCCCTCCCGCCCGCACCGCTGTCGACTTGCCCCGCCCCTTTGCGGGGGCTGAGGTAGTGCGCTCATAGCTGCGGACTGTACTGGAACCTGGCCTTAAAGAGAATAGCATTTCTGGCCAGTAAAACGTAATTTTACCATGCTATAAAACAAACATTCGTCATGCCGCATTGGAGTAATGACGAACTTCAGTGTGTCGCACAAGCGTGCATTCGAACTATAGTGAGTCGCAGTACACTACCGTAGTACAGTCTAGTAAAAGCAACTAAAATGCAACGATTTTGCTGAATATAGGCACTATTCTCCCAAAATTTGTGACCTTATGAGGAGATGTATCTCTCATAGCCAGCTAGTAGGCCACAAAATTGTAAGATTTGATTTTGATTGTTTTATCATTACTAACATAGTTATAAGATTCTTGTTTACTAACCCATTATGGATGTTACTCATCTAAAACAATGAGTTTAAAACAATATATAAAAAAATACATTTTCTACTCAACCCCCAGGTTGCTAAAGTAGGAGCTTCTGGCGACAGACGCTGCAAAATGGAACTCGAGCTGGTCACTCCAAAATACCCGGAAAGGAAGAACCTCAGTCGCATAGACACTAGAGAGACGCAGTGCGACCCCGACCCTCCCCCCTGCACCTGCTGCCATAGACCAAGAAGAGGAAAGTCTAAAACGCATCAATAGACAAAAATATTTTGAATTTAGAACGTTAACCTGTAAACTGTCGCTTGAAAATAGTGACGTCACAATTTGTATACTAGTTGCTTGGATTAGACACTAGAGAGACGCAGTGCGACCCCGACCCTCCCCCCTGCACCTGCTGCCATAGACCAAGAAGAGGAAAGTCTAAAACGCATCAATAGACAAAAATATAATTTGAATTTCGAACGTTAAACAGCTATCAACTGTCACTTGAAAATAAAGACGTCACAATTTGTATACTAGTTGCTTGTTGGGAAAATGTCAGAATTTCAATTTATGCAGTAAACTACGCTGTTGTTATAAGGTTGAAAATCTATTACCTAAAGAAAATTGACAGTGACGTAGATTGCTGTGCTAGCGTTTGTACAAGTTAAAACTATATACTTTTTACTTGCAACTTGTAATATTTATATAAATATACCGTTTTAAAATCAATTTTTATGTGTTAGTAATCATGGCAGTTTCTGTATGATAGTAATTGTTCCATTTACAAATAAAGAAATATTATTTTTATTAAAAAGAGCTATTTTATTTTACTCGTTAATTGTTTTACAAACCCTTAATCAATGAGTATTATTACAAAAACGACGCAAAACCCTGGTTTAGACCAGAACTATCAAGTCTAGGGTTATGTGCAAAACCATGGTTTTAAAGTAATAGGTTTATGTCGTTTTTAGGGTTCCGTAGTCAACAAGGAACCCTTATAGTTTCGCCATGTCCGTCCGTCCGTCCGTCCGTCCGTCTGTCCGCAGTTTAGCTCAGAGACGCACAGTACTAGAGAGCTGTAATTTGGTGTAAATATACGGATTTGTTGTGCCGAAAAAGTGGTAAAATAAAATCTCGTAAAATATTTTTTTTAGGGTACCGCCTGTACACGTAAAGTGGGGATGTTGTTTTTTTTTCTCGCGTACCCCTTAGTGTGGGGTATCATTAAATAGGTCTTTAAAAAATATTGAAAGTTTCCATAAACAATTTTTTGATAAAAAAATTCGTTTGTGAAATATTAAGCTTTAAAGTGCTAAATTTTGCTCGACTCGAGTGTCCCCCCCTCTACCAGCTAAACGGTTATGTTTGGGGGTGTGAAAAAATTCACAATAGTAGTATATAATATAACGAAGTTTAAAAGAAAATTATCATGACTAAGTAGGCTTTACAACTTTACGTGTAATAGTCGACCAACTTATAAAATGTACTTGGATAACATATTTTCTTAAACAAAATGTATCGGAGAACATGCTCTTCAACTGCAAATGTAAGTTTGTCAACTTTATTTTTACAGCTCTAATAGGTATGTTTTTTAGGGATAGGTAGGTTTTTATCGTCAACTATTTTTTACTAACTTCAAAAAAAGGAAGAGGTTCTAAATTCATCGTAATCTTTTTTTTAAATGTATTTTCCCCGATTTCTCAGACTCCTGGACCGATTTTGAAAATTCTTCTTTTTAAAATTAAATTCAGCGAATCAGTTTAGTTAGTTCGCATAAGTATTTTGATGGGCAACTACGGAACCCTACACTGTGCGTGGCCCGACACGCACTTGGCCGGTTTTTAGTAGTACCTATAGCCACGTCCCAGCTCCATCATGAGACCCTGCATGTCTTAAGACTAGGGTTGCCATCTCTAAAATTTGGAAACCAGGAGAAGACGATTGAAAACCCCGGATTTTAGAGTCCAGAACCCGGACATTAGTCGAAGTGGACACCGTGACAACTGCGTCGGGATGGGTGGTCGGTGGGCGAACCAAGACTTTAATTTTTTAAACCCGGACTACAAATTAGGAAGACAATTATATCTGTATTTTACATAGAGTAACTGCCTATCGGACCTCCACAACACAGTAACTGGGTAATACGATACGATACCCCATGGTAAGACTGGTTGTAAGACTTTAGAGCTTCTGACTAACAGTAACGACTGTCAAAGATCTACAAATGACAGCCGGGACCAACGGCTTTACATGCGTTCCGAGACACGGAGGAAACTCTCTATGACAGATATAGTTACCCATCCACAGACCAAACTCGGCAAGCGCGGTTTGACATAGAAGATCAGCCTGTGCAGCTGTTATTATTTAGCCACGAGCTCCTCTCAACACGTAATTGTACTATTAATAGTTTATTGTACCAGATTATATTTTTATGACTCATTTTATATTACTCATACTTGTTTTGATTTTATATTATCTAGGATTAGTTGACTACTGTTTATTATAGCAATACGCGTTTGAACTATTGATTTAATTATGCGACGATTTATTTTATGAAATGGTCAATTCCTAAGCGCTCATGCACACGAGACGGTTTTAACACGGCACGGTTTTTGAGCCGGCTCTAGCGCCGCCGCCGGCGTCGTGTGGTTAGCTTCATAGAGTTTCATACACGACTGACGACTGCCCGTAGACCCGGTTTGACGCCGGGCTTAGCTCCGGCGCAAAACCGTCTCGTGTGCATGAGCGCTAAGAATGCTCGTGGTTAAATAATTACAGCCGCCATTCTGCTAATTTAGTAATGACTCAATTGAATATCAATTGGATCTCAGTAGCAGTTTTAACTACATTTGGTATTCTGCTACTAATTTAAGACCAATGGGTTTCCAGTGACAGTCCATTGAACTGCTATCAGAATATTTGCTAGTCTGCTCTTCAATCGTGATACAATTGTAAATCGATTGTGGACTTTATCGGTATTCTACTCTCTAATGGCAATACTTATAACTGTTCAACTGAGAGTCAATTACAATTACACTACGATTCCATTACGACTCTGTTGAGCTTATACAAGTTTTTGCAGAATACCAAATTTGTTCTAATCGTAATGGAGTCGTGATTGAGTCTCAATTGAATACCAATAGCATGTGAGTTAAATAAAATTAGCAGACTTGAGGCCCTGGCCGATCATTCTGGTTAAACCGCGCATGCCGAGGTTGGTCTGTGGATGCGTGACCATCTGTCATATCGAGTTTCCTCCGTGCCTCGGAAAGCACGTAAAGCGGTTGGTCCCGGCTGTCATTTGTAGATCTTTGACAGTCATTACTGTAAACCCCTTCGTACACAACGCGAAGCAAGTGTCCGATATCTTTAGGGGGCCAAAACCTGCCGGGGTCGCGGGACTAACGAGCTACCGTTACCCCGGAACGTAAAAGGGCTATTGAAGGACACCGTGGATTTTAGTCAGTACAAGTCTGACATTCTTGTAAAAGTAATTTGATTGTACCAGACACGCGACATACAGTGGATAACAAAGTCGTAAGGTATCGACGCAAGGTCGTCTAGTTTAGGAAGGGATTAGGTATTTACTTTTGTTTCCGCCGATCCGAACACCTGCCCGTTGCACGGTGGGCAGATCGGCTTTCATAGACTTAGGCATTTTATTAATAAAGCTTGGCCAGAACGGATTGAAACGGAACTAAAATTTTTATTTCTGACAGCGTTTTAAAATCTTTGATATTTGATGTAAACAAAGACCGCAGGTTTGTTAGATTCATTATTGTGCCATAAAACTAACGTAATAAGTGAAAAAAAATAAAATAAAATCATTCAAAGTGCTGGTAGCGCGAAGACAGTGGCGACTTCCGGTTTTCTACATTTTTACGTCAAGCTGTAGATAGAGATATTTCGATTTTTCATACTAAAGTTTGTTTTTTAATCTCGTAGACCAAATTGACAAATGATAATGTCAAAACTGACATAAATTCTATTGAAATTCGTGTCAGTTCGCCATTTGCACAGAGTACTTTTATTAATAGGGCATAGAGATCTAACTTCACGGGTTTTTCGAGCAATGGACAACAGCGACATCTAGTGTTCCCCGACGAAAACTTTTCTGTATATAGTTATTTAAATATAGGTATATACAAAGCTTGCTCATTCCTTTTAGTGTTTTAATTGACTATTAATAACTATATGCCTACATAAGTAAAAAATAAAACAAATTTGTTAAGTAATTATATGTATTTCATCAACTATGAGGCCTTTTACAGTGTTTTTTACAGTAATTTCTAGCCATTACTTGATATTTATCGGTGTCACTGATAGTATCTTGCTTTCCAGTAAGAATTTTATTAGCATGGAAATAACACACGGATACACTACTTTAGAATAGCACCAAAAGCAGAAAATGCAGGAAAATAACGAACCGCACCAAACGAGAATCAAATTTTTTCAGCAAAGTGCAATGTGACACTGACATTTTATTGACGTATTGAAAAGACATCGCACCTTCGGTGCAACAAAGTCACTAATAGCCAAAACTGCAAAATCGACCTAAGTATGTCAAATTGTTTCTAAATCATGCCTTTACTTGGGGCAACAAAGACATCCGCGAAAGTATCTCGAAACTACACTGCTACGATGGCAGAAGTGCCTTTGTGGTTATTGGCGGTTTTTCCATGCGTTTTGGGCCGACACCGTTTCATTGTAAGTAGTGCCCCCTCGCCCGCGACCTTATATTGAGGTCTTTTTCTGCTCAAAATCTTGGAGCAACAAAGGCATAAAACATAACAGTCATACAAAAAAAAAATACAAAATAGTTTATTGTCTCAATAAGATAATTTTACATGAGTCGTGTTTGGAGCCCACCTTTAGGCAAACAATTCCTGTATTAGAGGACTCCGCTCTTTCATACAATTATTATTGTTACATTATAAACTACATACATGGAATGCGGTGTAATGTGCGTGATGTGATGAGATGGGTGATATGTGGGGTGTGTGGTGAGGTATGTATGGGGTGTGAGGTGTGAGTTGGAGTGTTTAGTGTGTATTGTGATGTGGATTAAGTCATAAAACTAAATAACTTCTGGTGCAACAAAGACACAGTTCAGGACATTTTTTTTTGTTATGTCTTTTATTAGGATTTCTTTGGCAATTAAATACAAGATTTTTACGTATAACTATAGCCAACTAAAAAACAATTAATTAAATGTAAAGATTTCAAACCTTCTTTAGATAGTTATCCAGAGCCGAGGAAAAACATGCAAAAAAAAAAATTTAAAGTCTTCTCCTGTAAAATTTCAAAATGAGCTGTTATGTCTTTGTTGCACCGAAGGTGCGAATGTGTGAAAATTAAAGTTACCAGTAGGTAGCCCAAATAATTATAGAATTCTATTAATAATTTGGGAAAATATCGAAATAGAAAAACATATATATTGAAAAACGACACAATTAAAAAGATAACTAAACATTAAACTAGGAACGTAATAAAATACTTGATAAATAATAGTATTTTTGGTATAGCGACATCTCTATAGATCAGATCGAAACTCTCGTATTATAATACTACTAAATTAAAAAATACATCTCTAAGAAGATGTATAAGTTACATTTGGTACTCCACAATTTTTTAGTATAATGATCTAAGTCGTGCCAGGCTTTTAGTTAGAAGATTGATGACCCTGGCCATTTGCACCTGTCAATTCAGTCTACGAGATTAAAAAACGACGTATAGCTCCATACAAAATTGTCGTAAAAAAATATAATTCCTTCATTTTTGTGCAGAATAAACTCGGTTGTCATTTTTGTATAAGTTGTTATTACTAATAGAAGCGATATCCGGCAAAAAAACTGGCACTTGCAAAATAAAATGCCTAAGTCTATGAAAGCCGATTTTCAGCCCACCGTGCGTTGTACCGGTTGCCTCGGAGATAACCGCGCGCGTTTTCGCCAGTGTCGCCTCGTGGTGCGCTTCAAACAATTCAATACATATTTTGATATTACCTCTCACCGCCTGATCGGTCCAGGCGGACCAGTGGCTTCACAGTTGTCACAGCGGCAACGTTGTGCCCCTAGGCACGACGTAGCAGCTCTCAGTAGCAGCCACGGCATCTGGATTTGTGCTCAGTGTATGCCAATAGGTTCGCTCCCTAAGGAACTTAAACATAATAGGCTATTTTACTCAGAATATTAAAAAAGTCCGAAAGATAGATTATCAAAAAATATTTGATCCGTGTTTATTCTTTTGTTACATAAACTATTATTGACGAAGATACAACGCTTCTAAAAATCACAAAACGTCACTTGATCTAATCTATAACAAGCCTGTTGGTCTAGTGGTTAGTGACCCTGACTGCTATGCCGGAGGTCGTCGGTTCGATTCCCACCCAGGACAAATGTTTGTGTGATGAGCACGATCATTTGTTCTGTGTCTGGGTGTAATTTATCTATAATATGTATGTATTTAGAAATATATAAATATGTTTATCAGTTGTCTAGTACCCATAACACAAGCTCTGCTTAGCTTGGGACTAGATGGCGTTGTGTGATAGTTGTGGAATATTATTATTATTATTCCGTTTATTCATTTTTAATACATACTATTACATTTATATCATTACTAGCTTCTGCCAGCGACTTCGTACGCGGATCCTGTTGCTTATGCCAGCGACAATGGGGTCGTCAAAATCCAACGACGATATAATACTTAGACTCCTAATAACAGGCGACCGATGTCTGCCAACACATTAGGCAAAAAAGTCTTATATCCGTCTCATTTCGACCAATCCTGTGAGCCGTAAACATACGTTGAGACAGAACAGACCTTGAGTTAGCCAATCACAACGCAGTACCCCGCCCCCCTCGCTTACGTAGTACCTCAGCGAGTTGGCAGAATAGTTTTGTTCGTTAGATCGTGCAATGCGTAGTCTAGTATTATATCGTCGTTGTCAAAATCGAAGATCTGAAACGTCTGATGTCGAATTCTTAGACCCTGGGGACGGGAAAACAACGGGACGCGCATGACGTTCTAGATCTTTCATTTTTGTAAGTCAACAGGAAATGCCCAGCAGACTAAACAACTCTTGCTAAGATTTATTCATATATATGTTATGGTGTAGCCGGGCTCTTGGAGTTCCACATCAGGTGTTCCAGATCTCAATTTTCATAGACGTCAACAGGGAGTGCTCATTAGGCTGAACAACTCTTGTTAAGACGTCATTCCTGTATATGTTATAGTGTAGATGGGCTCTTGGAGTTCCACATCAAGTGTTCCAGATCTTCAGTTTTTATACGACAACAGGGAGTGCTCATCAGGCTGAACAACTCTTGCTAAGACGTCATTACTGTATATGTAATAGTGTTGCTGGGCTCTTGGAGTTCAACATCAGGTGTTCCATATCTTCAAATTTATTTTCTCAGCAGAAAATGCTCATCACGTGGAATAATTTTTGCTATGGCGCTATTTTTGTATCTCTTATAGTTTAGCTGATCTATTGCAGTTCTGCATCAGGTGTTCAAGTTTCCAAGATAAATTATAGCCTATATGTTGCCCAGACTTAATAGCTATACAACAAAAAAAAACAATCAAATCCGTCCAGTAGTTCAGAAGATTAGCGTGTATGGAGTAACTTCTCCCGTTTTCCTAACATTTCCCTTCACTGCTCTGCTCCTATTGATTGTAGCGTGATGAAAAGTATACTATAACCAGCGCAGGGGTATGAAAAATAATTTTACCAAGTTTCGTCAAAATCCGTCGAGTAGTTTTTGTTTCTATAACGGTTATACAGACAGACAGACAATAATTTTATTAATTGCATTTTTGGCATCAGTATCGATCCCTAATCACCCCCTGATAGTTATTTTGGAAATATATTTCACTAGCTGACCCAACGACGATATAATACTAGACTTGCCTAACTGTAACCTTCGTGTCATCATCATCATCTCAGCCATAGGACGTCCCCTGCTGAACATAGGCCTCCCCTTTTGATCTCCACAGATACCGGTTGGAAGCGACCTGCATCCAGCGTCTTCCGGCGACCTTTATAAGGTCGTCTGTCCACCTTGCTGGTGGACGTCCTACGCTGCGCTTGCTAGTCCGTGGTCTCCACTCTAGTACTTTTCGACCCCATCGGCCATCTGCTCTGCGAGCAATGTAGCCTTATAACAATATAACCTTCGTGTAATATAGGCGAAATCGTATCTTCTTTCAGACGGTCGGTGCAGCGTTCTGTGCGAAAGCAATGCAATCAAATGGCAGAAACTTCAACATAGGCATTTGGGATACGGCGGGAAGCGAAAGGTAATTTACATTCTACTTTTTCTCGAAACGGTGAAGGAAAACATCTTGCCCTAGAACCAAAAATTCCAAGACATGTGTTAACTACCAACCCGCACAGGGCCCGCGTGGTGGATTACGCAAAGAAATGAATCAGAAAATAATAGCAGAAGAAGTCTGAAAATTTGCATTCAACGTTCAAAAGTGCCAAATTCTAGCCTTTTCCCAACTATATTGTGGTCGGCTTCCAGTCGAATCAGATGCAGCTGAATATCAGTATTTTACATGGAGCTACTGACTATCGAACCTCCACAACACAGTAACTGGGTAATACGATACCTCTTGGCAAGACTGGTTGTCAGACTTTTAGAGCTTCCGACTTATAGTAGCGGCTGTCAAAGATCTACAAATGACAGCCGGGACCACCGGCTTTACGTGCTTTCCGAGGCACGGAGGAAATTCGCTATCAAAATCAAAATCGTTTATTGCAAATAGGCCAATTACAGGCACTTATGAATTGTCCATGTCCAAACTCCATGGACACTCTTTTTCAATCGCCAAAATTATTACAAAACTTTTGTTACATCATTCATCATCAGATGGTACATTATGTGAGAACGATGTGGCAACATAATAGTGTCCATAGTCAAATAAAAAGACAATTCAAAATCAAGTTATTAATAATTATAAAATAGACCGTGGCAGCTAAGAGATGACCAGTCCCAACTACTAAATACTATGACAGGTGGTCAGATGGTCACCCGTCCACAATTCAAAAACAACTTTCTTTCTTCACAGATACGAGGCAATGACAAAGATATACTACAGAGGCGCGCACGCAGCCATCATATGCTATGAACCTTCTTCAGTCGCCTCTTGGGCTCGACTGAGACATTGGCTTCAAGAGTTGAGGGGAGTTGAGGAGGTAAGCAACCGTCATCTGCCTTCCCCTTTCCAACTATATTTATGTCGGCTTCCAGTCTGGTCTAGGGTTGCTACATGCTATCTACACCAGCACGCGTTCAATTGGTTCACCAATTCCATCTCAATTCTAGCAAGATTTGTTTTAGCTTGGTAAAATCATCAAATGAATCTAAAATCCACGATGCCCTTTACGTTTCGGGGCCACGTTTACCTGATGCTTCCTGCAACCCCTGGCAGACTTTGGCCCTCTCTGATGATTCTGGCTATCAGGAGTAGCAGTGGTTTGTCTCTTCTGCTCGTCCCGGGGGGACTCATTTGATGATTTAATATTTGCATTTGCCATTTGCATAATATCTGAACTAAAAAGGGTAAAATAAAAAAAACTTTTTTTTTTTTATAGGATTTTCCACTTTTGTCTGTTTGTTTTCGATTACGGGTAATTTTTTTTTAAAGATTTTAAAAGTTATAATATCTGTACTCAGTACCTACACATTTATTTTTTATTTTTTTCAGAACTGCAAAGTCTACCTCTGCGGCACTAAGAAAGACCTCCTAGATGGAGGGTACGTCAACCGAGCGGTTCCAGAGGACACGGTGGACAGTTACAGTCAAGGACTGTGTGGACACTTCTTTACTAGCAGCAAAACTGGCGAGAATGTGGGTAGGTAGAGGAAATTTAACTTTTTTTTCAAATTGATATTAATTTTACCCTTTTTAGTTTAGACATTCAATCAAAATCTTCGTATAATCGGCGTTTTTAAAAATCTACAAGTCAACCAAGCAACAGTAAATAACAAATACTAACTTAAAACTTTCTCCATAATGTAACGATCACTTAAGTGAAAACCGCATCAAAATCGATTGAGCCAAACGCGAGATCACTGCGGCCAAACATACATACAAACAAAAAAATAAATATTAAAAAAAACAAAAAACCCGACTGCGTAAAAAAACTAAAAAGAAAGAAACAAGCCCAGTAGTTTAGAGTTCACTCATTCACACTCACAGTCGGGGCCCATTCAAATTATACCAATCAAAGTTTTTTACGCAGTCGGGTATTTTGTTTTTTTTAAATATTTATTTTATTTTACTATTTTTATTTATTTATTTAAAACTTCAGGCAACACTAAAGGTACATTTTTTTTTTTTTTTTTTTTTTTTTTTTTTTAGCGTGGTAAAATCATCAAATGAGTCCTCCAACCCCGGGCAGGGCGGGAGGGACTGTCAGACTTCTACTGACTAAAATCCACGGTGTCCTTCATAGCCTGTTACGTTCCGGGGTTACGGTAAGGGAATAATCCCGCGACCCCGGCAGGCTTTGGCCCTCTGAGAGGGGGGCCCCGTCATTATGCTGACGCTCTTTGAGGCGCGCGTGGGACACAACGCGCCGTCGACCCGGGCATGGTCCTTGGTCGGGCAGCGAGTTGCCCTTTACTCGCTGCCCGCATGCCCGCGCCTACGGTGGCCGGAGATCGTCTCGCGACGTCCGTCGCCGTGGGCGTCCTACACCGCGGTTGGGGCGGAGGGAGGACTCTGTCCTCTCTCGCTCGCGGCGCGCCTCCTCCTAACACTAAAGGTACATAGGCGGACTTAATGCCTGAGGCATTCTCTACCAGTCAACCAAGGGTAGTGGAGAAATAACATGTTTGTTAGCATTTATCAGTCCAAATTACATTGAAACATATAAGTTATACATATATATATTGGTAAACCATTTTTAAAATCCTTTAATTTGATACCCCACTTGATAGAATGTGAGAGATTAAAAAAAAAAAAAAAATTCGGAACCCTTTGCACGCGAGTTCGACTCGCACTTGGCCAGTTTTATGTACCCAGTGACTTTCTCACGTTTAAGACGAATCTAACGACACCTCTCAAGTTAAAATCCATCAAGCCGTTTAGGCTGCAGAGCAACACAAAGAAACATACATACATACATACATACATACCCTCGAAAAACATAACCCTCCTGGCGTAGTCGGGTAAAAAGTCGAACTGAGAAGCTTTTTCTAAAAAAAAATAAGTTAAACATAACTAAAACCCGACTACGAAAATTCGAAACGTATTAAACGAGAACAATATTCATTTCACCGATATTTTTAAAAAGTAAAATTAAAGTAAAATATTTACAAAAGTAACAAAATGAAAACTAAAATTAAAAATTTATAGGACGTCAAAAAACTCATCCACATCGCTGTCAATGGGGAAAGTGCCCAGAACGCTGGCAGCATTGCCACGTAAATAATTAATAATTATAGACTTTTAAGTATTTATCTTTTATTACATAGACAACTTATAATTTAACCCTCCTTTTGGCTTTGCCGTAGTCGGGTAAAAAGTCAGTTAAAAAGTAGGGGTTGAACCTTGAACCTCATCTGGCAGCACGGAATCGCCTTTTTCCGTCGCCCTTTCTCTTTCTGTCGCTTAGAACTGCCATTTGCTAGACCGAGACAGAAAGCATAATGCGATAGCACGCGGCGGAATCCTCGAGGCGGCCGCGTGCTATTGCATTGTCTCGGTCTTCCGATTCCGTGCTGCCAGATGAGGTTCAACCCTAAGAAGATCCTTTCGTTTGCACTCTATCTCGCCTGATGGTAAGCAATAATGAGCTCTATGGTGAAACAAGCTTGCCTAGAAGTAACATATTCACTCTTGACTTAAAAATCCAAAGGTTATACAACATTATTTTTAGTATATGCGAAACCTGAATAGTTTGTTCAGAATCAGTAACTGATTCGATTCCAATAATTTTTACACCATCTAATATTTTTTTTTTCAAAAATATTTTAATTATATTTTATGACCAGTTAATTACAAATTACAATACAATCACCGTACGATTAGGTACTTATTGCCAAACTATTATCACGAGTGTATAACACAGTAGACGCGGTCTACGCGGGTGTACCGCGAAATGAGCATGTTTTTGAACGGACAACCAGGTAATATACAAGCTTATAACTTTGTGATTTTTTATGATACGGTTTTAAAATGTACATAGATTCTTTACACAAAAATATTGGACAGGTGTATCGGGTTTCGCATAAACAAAAAATAATGTTGTAGATATCAGGAAATACAGACTAATTTATATTAATACTTTTTTTTATTCCAGAGGAATTATTCCAAAAAATAGTCGACGATTGCGCGGCAGATGTCGAAATAATGAAAAACGTAGAAGACATGAGAGTACAACTCCAAAAGGAAGAAGTGGCCTACAGAGCGAAGAGCAAAGACTATTGTTTCTGCTGAAAAGACCGAGTAGACCAGAAAAGACCGGAGTAGACTTGAGTAGACCGAGATCAAATTTAATGAGAAACTTGATATAAAGTTGGAAGATACATGAAAAAAGTCGAAATACTGAAAATTTTTGAAAAGACCAGTGCATCCAAAAGACCATAGTGATATTATAAACATTTACAGTAGAACTAAAAGACTAAAAACTAAAATACCTAGTAGACCATGCAGTAACGCTTCTAATCGACGATTTGACGCAGTGGCCGAGTGATGGACAGCTTCGCTCGTGTCGCAGGTTCGATCTCCGCACGGAACAAATATTTGTATGATCTACAAGTAGTTGTTCCGGGTCTGGGTGTTTGTGTATATGACTCATATTATATGAGTTTCTATGTTTGTAAACGCACTCAGGATACAGGAGAAATACGAAATAAAAAACTAGTATAAGTAATCCTTAATCAAAACATAATAAATAAATGTGCAGCCACTATAATTAAGTTGAATTTTTTGTTATGAAAAACGGTCAAGCAATTTCACAGTATCAATGAATTGCAAATCTAATTAGTCTAAGTTTTGAAAAGTAATGGATATATATTTTTTATATTGTTAAATCAGTTAATATTAAAAAAAAAAAAACAAAAAAAACCGACTTCGTGTAAAAATGTGAAATAACTGAAAAGATAAGAACAAGCTAAGAAATATATTTTTTTGGTTTTTAAGCGATCGTGGTGGACAATTTTCATAAACGCAGTCGGAGGCATCAAATAAAAAAAGAGTCGGCTCGTGACGTAAAAATTGTATTAAGTTGTGACGTGTTGCCAATTTTAAAAGCACCGTATCTTCATGCCTGCCCAACTCGCTGTCCGACCATGAACGCAGCCCGGGTCGACGGCTCGTTGTGTTCCACGCGCGCCTCAAAGAGAGTCAGCAAAATGACAAGGCCCCCCTCTAGAGGGCCAAAGCCTGCCGGGGTCGCGGGACTTATTTCAATACCATGACCCCGGAACATAAAGGGCTATTGAAGGACACTGTGGATTTTAGTAAGTACGAGTCTGACAGTCCCTCCCGCCCAGCCCTGGGTGGGAGGACTCATTTGATGATTTTATCACACTAAAAAAAATCTCCATGCCTGCCGGAGTCGCGGGTCTAACGAGTAACCGTGGCCTCGGAACGTAAAGGGCTGTTGAAGGACTCCGCCCTGCCCTGGGTTAGGACTCATGCGATAATTTTACCACGATAAAAAAAATGCCTGTCTTCGTCAATAAAATTTTGGTCTACAAAATGAAAAAATTCGTTACTAATATATTTTGATAATGTAACTGAACAGCTTATATTTTTAAAGGATAGTTTTAAAAAAATGTATTCCATACTCTTAATTTTTAGTAAATTATTTAATTTAAAGTGTTGCTAGCTATGTGTAAGTGTCTCTATATAAATAAATAGCTCGAAAAGCTTTAAATAAATTGTAGCTCGCTATTGGATTCTAAAATAATTGTGATAAGATACAATTTTGAATGTAACAGCAAACTGCATTCGAAAAATCGCAAAATGACTTTGCTTTGTCATCATCATCTGCCTGCATTTTTAACCGACTTCAAAAAAAGGAGGAGGTTATCAATTCGACTGTATTTTTTAACCGACTTCAAAAAAAGGAGGAGGTTATCAATTCGATGTATTTTTTTTTTATGTTTGTTACCTCATAACTTGCGACTGGGTGAACCGATTTTTATGATTATTTTTTTATTCGAAAGCTGGTGCTTCCCGTGTGGTCCCATTGTCCCATCACCATTTCAGGATCTGATGATTGGATCTTGGAGAAATCGAGGGCAACCCTCAAATTTTATTGGCTGACACATAGTTTTTCGCAAATATTATGAAGTAATTCAAGTACTTGCGTATGGAAATCATCATCTCATGTCGCTGAGCTGATGATGGAAAGTACAACTCCTCAAGTAAGAAAATTATGTTTGTGTTCGCGTATCTCCGGAACTACAAGTCCGATTTAAGTAATTCTTTTTTTGTTGTACTAGGTATCGTTCAACTTAGGGAAGACTGCAAATTTCATCAAAATCGGTTCAGTAGTTTCTGAGATAGGAAATGAATGAAAGAGATGTTAACGATGTTATTACCGGTGCTACGGATTACAAAATTCTAGTGCACATGTGAGAAAATGGTGTATTTTGACAAGAATTTTGGTTGAATATTTAAACAAAAAAGAGTAAAATAAAAACTTTTTCTAAAAAAAATGTGACCGCCTTCAAAAACAACCACAAAAAAGGGTAAAATAACCTACAAAACTTTTCTTTCGGAAGTCGGTGGCAAAAGAGACAACGAAATTAATAAAAAAAGTCACCGACTTCCGAAAGAAAAGTTTTGTAGGTTATCTTACCCTTTTTTGTGGTTGTTTTTGAAGGCGGTCACATTTTTTTTAGAAAAAGTTTTTCCCAACTATATTGTGGTCTGCTTCCAGTCGAACCAGATGCAGCTGAATATCAGTATTTTACATGGAGCGACTGACTGTCGGACCTCCACAACACAGTAACTGGGTAATACGATGCTTTTTGGAAAGACTGATGACTGTTTCCATGTTTCACTTTAACGGCAAGGATGAGTAATGGGCGACTCGCCGTCCGATCATGGACCATGCCTGGGTCGACGGCGCGTTGTTCCACGCACGCCTCAAAGAGGTGTCAGCAATCTGACGGGGCAATCTTAGAGGGCCAGAGCCTGCCGGGGTCGCGGGACTGTATCATCAGGTAACCGTGACCCTGGAACATAAAGGGCTATTGAAGGACACCGTTTATTTTAGTCAGTACAAGTCTGACAGTCCCTCCAGTCCTGCCCGGGGTTCAGGACTCATTTGATGATTTTATCAAGATAAATAAAATGGGTGGTGTAGTGGCTGGACGAACTACTGCTGTGCTTCGGGTAGTGAGTTCGATTCCTACACGGAACAAATATTTAACTTACCAGTAGTTGTTCCAGGGTCTAAAGTACGCTTATTAATTCCAGTCAGTAAAATGACAGTGCAACAGTCACTGATACAAAGAAAAGTACATTTCATTCATGTTTTAGTACATTTCATTCATGTTTTAGTACATTTCATTCATGTACAATTAATGTCATTTTACTGACTCGAATTAATAATCGTCCTTTAGCTGTTTGTGTATGTAAGTTGAAATGTCTTGTTTGCAATCATTTTTACTTGTAAAGTACGAGTAGTAACAGTGATATGTTCGCAGTTGTATTAAAATTGCACCTTTAAGCTTTTTATGAGCCAAAGTTTTTTATAAAACCTATGGAATACATGAAGTTGTTATTTGTAAATAAACGTAATTATAGTTTTGTAAGAAGTCAAATAAAATGCTTTATATTTTACGATTGGTTTTTATTATTTATTTAATCAGCATGTTTTATACACTTCTCATCAAAAAAATCGAAACACCTCGCAGTTTATGATTTGATAAGGATTATCAGAAAAATGTGTATATTTAGGAATAAATGTAAAATGTCATTTAATAGTGAGTAGTATGAGGTTTTTAAATCCTAATGTTAATGTTCTAAATTCAAATTAAGTCTTCATAGGTTTCGTATTTTGTATAATGAGTAATTTTTACCCTGTATGGAATATGAAGGAAATGGGTAAAACAACACGCGTAAATGAAAAAAAAATGTAAGAAACGTTTATTTAATAACTTGTATTCCCTCCGCGAGCTCTTATTACTGCTTCCATACGGTTCTTCATCGATCGGATGAGAGTCACGATCACATGTTGTGGTATATTATCCCATTCCTCTTGGATTGCATTTTGCAGCTGGCTAAGTGTTTCTGGGGCTGGATCTCTTGCTCGAATTCGTCTCTTTAATTCATCCCATAGATGTTCAATGGGATTCATGTCCGGGCTTCTTGCTGGCCATACCATAATGGAGATACCGACTTCGGTAAGATAATCTCGTACGACGCCCGCGGTGTGAGCTCTAGCATTGTCGTGCATGAATATGAAGTCGTTGCCAATAAAATGTGCATAGGGCATCACATGAGGTTCAAGACACTGTTCGATGTACCGATGAGAGTTTAGTGCAGGCAGCCGTGGCCCAGACACAAAGGCAAGTTCTGTCTTACCGTCGGCGCTGATTCCTCCCCAAACCGTCCACGAACCGCCACCATAGCTGACCTTTTCTTCAATGCAGCATTGTGCAAAGCGTTCTCCATCTCTTCTGTAGACCTTGTTCCTTCCGTCGTTACCATACAGCATAATTTTACACTCATCAGAAAACAGTAATTTGCTCCACTGAAGGTATGACCAAGTTAGGTGCTCGCGTGCAAAGTTAAGGCGCGCTCTTCGATGGTCTGCAGTTAATTTCGGCCCATTCGCTGGCTTATGCGGTGCCAATCCGCGTTCCTTCAACCTTCTTCTTATTGCAGAGTCACTTACAGCTACTCTTCGTACAACGCGAAGCTGCTGCTGCAGTTGAAAAGCGTTAAGGCGTCGATTTCGTAAAGAAGTTGTTACAATAAATCGATCATCTCGCTCAGAAGTGACCCGATTCCTGCCAGATCCTGAACGGCGCGTGAACGAACCAGTCTCCCGATAGCGTTTGTAGACTCTATGAACAGATGATAAGCTTAGATGCAATCTTGCAGCCACAACACGCTGACTAAGTCCAGAATCCAGCAATGCCACCACTTGGGCGGCTTCTGCGGGCGAAGTATCCATATGTTTTAGAAAAAAAAGTTTTTTCAGACGTCCCAAAGTCACAGTAAATGAAATAAGAAACAGAAAGTTTAAAGACAAGCGCTAATTTTTAGTTTTTAAACGAGAAACGTACTCCAACCCTAAATACACATTTGTCTCAAAACAGTGATTAATTTCATTTAAAGGATAAACAAATGAAATTATTTCGAATTTTGATTTTTTTCTTCTTACTGTAATGACCAAACTGCCAGCTACACAGTAATGTTTTTTTTTCATGGAATTAATTCTCTTTTGTAAAAAATTAGGACAAAAACAATAAAAACGAAAGTGTTTCGATTTTTTTGATGAGAAGTGTATTTAAAAAAGTGAAAGGTCCCTCACTCCCTCACTCACTCATCGTAGAAACTACAAACTTAATAACGTTGGAATTAACTGAGACGGAATTATTCGAAATTCAATTCGATAGTCA
The DNA here is from genome assembly GCA_954870645.1 of Agrotis clavis. NCBI lineage: Eukaryota > Metazoa > Arthropoda > Insecta > Lepidoptera > Noctuidae > Agrotis > Agrotis clavis. The sequence continues at coordinate 12,022,765 of OX940944.1, read as the reverse complement.
AAGTCATAGTCGTAGTCGTAGTCATAGTCAAAGTGATACTCATAATCCAAGTAAAAATCATAGCCAAAGTCAACGTCATAATTAAACTCATAGCCAATGTCATAGCCAAAGTGATAGACAAAATTCCTTTCATTTCGATAAAACTGAACAACGAACAAACAGCGAAAACGTTTATATGCGATGTGCTAATAGATCGACATGAATAGATCGACATGTCCGCATTGACTGCAAAAATCTAAAAAACTAAAAATTTATTTCAAAATTAACGTAAGTCCACGGGCAAAGCTTGTAAAATTCAGGGTAAAAATATTTGGATAGGAAATAAAACACGAATATTTTTTTATATTATTGTTATTATTTAATATATCCCGCATCATATATTACTTTTAATTCTAAGTCATATGTAGTTCGCTAAAATACAGGTCATAGGTACATAGTATATTTCACCTTATACTTAAATATACAATATCATCAACTTGTTGTCAATACAATGAAAATTAACATTTTTTTTTTCATTACAATATTTTGTTGAAATACCTTTTTTTTGCTATTGTACCCAACGGGTGTCAATTCAGGTCTTGAGGTGTCAAAATGGGTCGAAAGGTGCCAACAGGGTCTTTTCACGGCACCATTGGTGCAGTGACTGAACGATTGGACAGCCGCGCTGTGTATTGCGGGTTTGATTCCCGCACGGAGGAAACATTTGTTGTTGTACAACATGTAGTTGTTCCGACTCTGGGCGTTTGTAAATGTGAATTTATATGTTTGAACCCGCACCCACAACACAGGAGAATCTTGAATTGAAAATTGAATTGATAATTTCTAGTGTGGGAAAACGTTTAATAAAAATAAAGAAAGTGTTATCGGTGTCTTAAGGTGCTAACGCAGGTCGATAGATGCCAACGGACATCTATTGGTGTCATCAGGGGTCTATAGAGGACAGTGGGGGTCTGGGCTGAAGGACTCACGATACGAACAGGGCTGTGAATTATCATTCATGATAGATGACGTTTGTCGAAGACCAAAGAAAATGGTGACCGATTGAGGAGGCTATTTTCAGCAGTAGACAACTGATAAGGAATTAGTCTAGAAATAGTAGACTAGAGATTTTAGAGTAGGTACGATATTAAATATAATTTTTGAGTTCAGATGAAAGGCACGTTATTAAAACTCATTTATAGTGGGTATATGCTGAAAAGCGGCAACAGAAATTCTGTAAACATTGAGTTGCAAGATTTTGATTGAACTGATTTTGACAGCTAAGGTTTTGATTTGACAGCTGAGCTCTTGATTTGACAGCTGAGCTCATCATTTGACAGCTAAGATCCTGAAGCGTTGGTCTTGATTTGATAACTAAAGTTTTGTTTTGTTCTGGCGCTGTTCACACGTACCATAACGTCACGATATCGCAACGACACGACAACGACATGATGTCAAACAATGGATAATTGGCGCCAATGCTTGTCCAGAAAAAAATATCAGGACTATTAAAGAAGTATTTCAACAAAATATAAAGAAATAACGTCAATAGTCCAACAAAAAGACAGATTAAACTTAATTTCAGTTGAAACATAACAAGCATTAATATTAGTACTTAATATTACACTTATTTACTACTTATGTACTAACAATATCTCATCTAAGTTTATATTTACGCGAAATAATTTAAATTATATCAGGGGGTATAAAAAATAACTAACTTAGGGACGCATAATCGATTTTTTTTAATCGAAAGCGCGTTTTGTTTTTGGTTTATTTGTTTTTTTTTGTTTATTGTATTATTATTATTTCTTTTTCTATTTTTCATAGATGAGTATTTTGATGATGAAACCTCTTGGGTTATTCTGTGTTTTTTAATTACGCAAGAACATTTTATGGGTTATTCAGAACTTTTTGAAGTCGCAATTTTTTTTGTATTTTTTTAACGGCATTCGATTAAAAAACAACTTTTTAGGGTCCGTTACAGTATGGTTATATATAGTAAGATCTTATCATCACAATAATGATATAAATATTAAAAAGATGAAGATGTAGGGAAGATTAAAATCACTAACTCGTTTCTGGTCGTTTATAAGTTCGAAACATCACATTTTTTTTTAGAAAAAACAACTAATAAAAAAAGCTCAATCTCATTTCACTACCGAAAGTTTAAAACTGTGCGTTTGAAAATTTTTTTCGTTGAAAAAAAAATCTCATTTGAGCTCTGATAAGAAAAAAGAACCTATTTCTACTACAACACCCATGGACGGTAGAAATAAGGGGGTTAAACAAGAAAAAATGTGCTATAACGTTTTTTTAAGTTTTTTTTTTTATAATTTTAGTTTTAAACAGAATTTTGAAGAGATATAGAAATTAGAGTTTTAAGAAGTTGTTACTAGCGGTACGAAAAATAAAAAATCTACTCTCAACACCTATTGCGTCATTATTGCTGTTTTTTTTAATTATTTTATTATTTTGCTGGTAAAAATCGAAGTTTTTTTTCTGCTTATTCTTCATACTACTTTTTACAAACTGTTAAAATTACAGCAACAGCTGACAGTATTATCTTATCTTAAGTATTTATAAATAACAAAAAAAATGAAGAATATCTCCAGCAAAAAAATCCGTACATTTATAAAATGTACGTTTTTACCGAGTTAAATAAAAAAAAGAAGAAAAAGTAAAAAAAAAGTCGAGTAAAAATTCTCATAGAACTTTTTACCAACAATCCGAGCTATTCTTCGATTTTTACCACAAAAACCATTATTATAAGATATTGCTAATCAGGAATTTTAAAACGAAATTCTACGACATCAAATACGAGTACAAACACCAAATTCTACTTAAAATGGTTCGAGCCAGCAAAAGTCTTTCTATTGTGAACCTTGACTTCAGAATCTTAGGTCTCATATTCCACTATCACTGAATATTTGGTAGTGTCATTGGTGAAATTCAATTCTCCTGACAGTTATGTAGCTATTCGACTTATACCTTAAACTTAGAATCTTAGATCTTAAATTCCATTACCACTAATACACTTGTGATTATGCTGTCACGTTGACTTTTGAGAGTCAAGTTGTTGCGGAATTTCAACTTTGTGTCGTTGAGATTAGATCTTATATTCCAAAATCTTAGATTCTGTATCCTAGTTCAGCTTGCCAGTGCTACATTCGATCCCATTTTTACTCAGTTTTGTATGTTCTGTTAAATATTAAACTCAAAACCGCTCACGATTTGAAGTCTACTCAACTGCTCTCAATCTTCAGGCATTTTATTTTTACTTTTCTTTTTGAGCCTCTAAAGTTAATGGGTGAACAGTTTTATGATGCACAGTTTAATAAATTTAAAACCTGCAAGATGTTTTTTTCTGTAATTTGGTATCATTGTACACATTAGCTGTCATATTGACAGCTGTCAAATGTTTTTTTAGATGCATATTTTGAGCAGCCTCAAATCAAATTTTGATGTTCATTTGTAACGATTTTCTTGCTATTTTTTGCTGGCCCAACCCGAAAGTCAAATCAGGGGACAGTTCATAGATTTTTATTTATTTATACATTTCAAAAAATATGTATATCATTATATTTTCATGTCGTTCATAGCTTTGTGTTAAAACACAAATATCTAGCCATCTCTGAGACACAACTATAAAACATCAAAAATCTAGCTCTTCTATTAAATTAAAATAAAACAACTACGCGCATGCGCACAGACGTTGCAAAAATTACGACAAATTTGTTTTATATGCTGTTATTTTGCTTTCTTTCTCTCTCATTCTTAAATGCGCCAGTAACACGCCAATCATTGTTATTTTTTCTCGAGTTTTTTTTCAATAACTTTTTCTTCCTGTCATTTTAAACAAGACTGTTTTACGTTAATGTTAAGTTATATTCCTTTTGGTAAAGTTGGTTTTCATTTCCTTTTTTTAAATCTATAAAAAAACCTGTTTTTTTTTTATAGAGTTTTTGAAATATTAGATAGCAAAAGACTCGATTTACTTCCTCGTTGGTTTGACTAGCGTTCATTCATCTTTATTACGTTGGTAGCTTTCAAATTTTCGTCACACCAGCGCCTCAAGCGGTCAAGAATTAAACTAACGACGGGTAGACTTTCAAATATTCTTTTAAAATATGACTTAATTCTAAATACAACGCGTTTTTCTCACTTCATTAGGTTTTTTTAAATATAAATTTGAAAAATCTACCCATTCGTCGTTAAAGTTGTTAATAATTCTTGTTTTTTTCTTCTGTAAAATTTTTGCAATCATTTGGACGCACACTAAAGGACATAAGAACATAAAAACACTGAGTAACATCTATCATGTCTATTCTATAATTTTTCTTACAGTTTTACATGTATTCTCATTTTATACACAAATATTCTGGGAAAAATTGTATTGCAATTACAGATACTTTGTATCTTTTTAATCATTACTGATTATACGAAAAAAATTACATTTATTTAAATATTTCAAAAAAAAACAAAGAAAAAAAATGTGAATCTATCATCAAGTTGCTTTCTCATAGCTAATTTATTAGTAGATATGTATATTTATCATTATCATCCCAAAAAGAAAATATTTGTAATATAAAATTTGAAATACACATTAAAATTTTAAGAAAAACGTATTTTTAATAAACGTCCTTAAAGGATTACATTTTAGTCTGAGTTTTTGGTGTTATATTTTTTTTTATCTGAAATAGACGGATGTCAAAATGCGAAAAGAGGAAAAAGAAGAAACAAAAAAGTGTAAAAACAGTTTTTGGCACTCGCCTCGTTGAGGTCGGTGTGTCTATCCAAGAAAAAATAAAAAAAAAAGCTATTACATATTATTTTTTTCTAACAGCTGTGTGCTATCACTGCTATCTCTATCATCAAAAAAAAAAACAGAAAAGAGTATAATTATTTGAATTGAAAGAACAATATAAAATCGATTTAAAACAAACACACCAACCTCAAACATTTGTGACATAACATAAGAAAACAAAAAGTATAAGGCATCCTAGTTAGATAAGTCCGAAATACTATATATTTTACATACATATAATATATATCCAATTCTACTTCATATATTAAGGATTATAATATTTGGTGTTCTTGGGAGTTCTTACTATACTTAGACAAGGAATAATATAAAAACAAAAACAAAACACAAAAAAATGTAAACAAAAAATAATTCAATACCCTATCTAACTTATTTTTTGTTTAATATTATATATTTTGCATTTTTTACCTATCTAAATAACTTATGTAGAGCAAAGCCTTATGTATTAAGTTTATTATTATATATTATGATTATATATGAAGGAAGTAGGTTTTTGAAAAGGCAGCAACCTTTTGGCGGTCGGCATTTTTTTATATATTGGTTATATATGCCTACAAGCACTTAGGCATAAACGATTTTTCTAGCATTATATATTGTTATCACTATTCTAAATTTGACTAGCTAACTTTACTTTGTGATATTTGAGGTCGAACCTCCGGGAACATGCAAGAGGTATATAAAAACTGGATTAATGTATACGAAAGCGGATAAATAAATATGTGTTTATCATACATTTATATTTTTTGGTAAAACGCCATCTATCGTCCAAAAGAGCAACTGAAATGACAGGTACAGGCTAAACGGCCAGACACGTTCCAACATTCTTTTTTTGAAATAAGTTTCTTCAATTTTCAACAAAAGAGTATGTAAGGACTAAGGATATCAATTTTGCCGATTCCCTAGAGAGTTTATGCATGTAAAAGTACTAATAAATATTATGTTACAAACATATCAGTGTTTTGATTAACAACAAGGGATTTTCATAAAAAAAAACAGAGACATATGAATGGCTCTAGAGGAACTTTTGCTTTTTGCTCTCAATTCCAATCAATTTTAGGAGCAGTCACGTAAAACTACGAAAACTAAGTGCTCCCGCACAACGCCGCAAAACGCCGCCACACGCCACTCGCGCGATTCCGCACTCCTCTCTCCCTTACCTCATTAATGCATTGGTTAAAAAAAGTAGCAGCCAACGACCGCAAGTGTCGACCACTGGCCACAAATGGCAGTAGCACGCTTCAGCTACCTCTGTGGCTGCTTCATAGCTTCTCGTGGTGGCGTTTGTGGCTGTCGCGAGTGGCTCGTGTGCCGCGACACTATAAGTTTTTATATCCCAATAGCTCAAAACATCGGTTTCTATAACCGTGAATTCAATTGTTTTTTTTTAAACAGAAAACATGAAAATAACTTTTTATATACCCGTTACACGCTCCCGCTTTCCACGATTGACAGAATGCTCAAATTGACTCAACAACTTTCCCCCTAAAGATTTTTCACACTTACTTTTAATCTAAATACGATTGGTGGTCTCTCTACTGACCCACCCTAACCTAAATGGGTATATAATATAATATTATACGCAATATACGAATATTCTTGCATCTCTACAATATAAACTATTTTTTCGGCATGTATGTATATTTTTTCTGTAGAACCATGCTTGCATGTATATTCTTGCATATATTAAAAAAAAAACTTTTTTTTTCTGTCATAATTTCGCTGCAAGTTATTATAATACATACTCCCTTTCCCCGATCTTCTTTAATAATATTCTTATCTATTTTAAAAGAACAAAAAAAACTAAATATCAATATATGTTATGCAGATTGAATTCATCACGGCAATCTGCTAAAACTAAAAATTATTACTCTTTTTTTTTGTAAATTTCGGCGCTGTATCGATTGAAATTCGTTTCACGGGATTTTAATGAAATTATAACTGTTTTATTATAAAAAAAATCGTCATTAAGAAAATGTATTTACTAAAAACTTTGTTTTAATAATAATAATGACGATTTTTAGCAAATATATTTTCTTGCATATTAATAACATCCATGAAAATATGCAAGTAGCTTGCATCAACCATGAAAAACTTTCTTGCATAATTTCATGCAAGTTAATATTCGGTAGATCAACTCCAGGCTAAAATACGGGAGAAAAAACATCGTTTACTGCCTTAAAATAATCCTGTTTTTAAACTACGGCTAAATTTTACTCAGAATTTATATACTAAATTTTCGGATATATATATCTCATAATATACTTTCGAAATCAAGTAAGTGTCAAGTCAAGATAGTATTTAATTTTAGCTCTTAATACTACACACACAAGGTCTTATTTTAAGGGACATTTTTATATATTTGGTGTTGAGTTATACATATATGTATATTTAAGGACAATTTTAGCCTTTGGAGAGTTAAAGGCTTAAGAAGTAAATAGAGCATTGCTCAGCATTTCGTTAAAGGATAGCTTTTGAAGAACACAAGAAAGACAGATGCAGTTAGACCAGATAAAGCACACGCTTCGAGTACTTTCGTGTTTCCGAACGAACACGAGGGTCGTGCCAGTGCCACACGAGTTTGTCAGAGTATTTCCTCGGTTCGCAGATTTTTTATAATATCACATAGAATTTCTTATTATAAGAAATAAATCAATTTTTTTGCTTTAGTTATAGATGGCGCAACGTGTTAAGTGTTCAAAAAACAAGGAATTGAGAAATTTTGCTTCGATATTGCGATAGCTTAATTGGTAAGGAGTCTGGAGTACTTATCGAGAAGACGCAGGTTCGAGCCTGCCTCGCACCTGAATTTTTCTTTCCTCAAAAATAACTGCGAATACGCGACGCAGGCGTTTTTGCTTATAAATATATAACTTTAGCTCGTTATTTGTTCTAAGGTTCCCGTTTTTCAGTGCAAACTCAAGCGTTGATGACGAATAAGCAGCGTAAATAAATAAATAAGTATAAATATTTTGTTTTAAGTTCTCATGTCATTGTCAAAACTTGTATCATTTTACAGTTAATGTAATAATTTTGTACTCTGATAAAAATACAGTACTGTATAAGGAATTAGTACCTACTTCCTTGGTACTTACAGCTCTAATAATAATCGAGCGTTCGTATAACCGAAGAGAATCGATCACTTACAAAGCGCGTACTTTTTCTGGTAGAAATATAATTAAAATATACGGATATATATAATGTGACAGTTTGATAGATAGAGAATAAGTGTGAAAATTCTTCAAGTCATAAAATAAACTATATGATGTAGAATAGTTTTAGTATATAGTAATATATTATATAATATCATATCTTATTTATAAGATTCTAGCGATATGTCTGCCAAATTTTTTCTACGCTGAAGATAAAAATAAAAAACAGCTAAATTTTAAAATAAAAAATCTAACAGTCAAAACTAAATGTTTGGAGGTTTTTTGTTACTTTTTATTTTAGTTTACTTTTGTATATCTCTCTTAGTATGTCAATTAGACATTTTAGTATATTGTGCTCAGACTATAATTAATTTTCTTCTCCATAGAGGCATTTAATTCTCTTTCTCTATACTTACACGCCTCGTAAACCAGTATAAACAAGTTTTTTTCTGGAATAAGAAGCATGAAAAGCATTTTTTATACTAAGCCAAGGCAATATAAGGCCTTCTTAGCTTACTTTTGATCATATGGATCAGAAAACCGCCACCACTTTTCTTAAACGAATTTTTTTCGCACCGAGGTGAAATTTTTTTTCGTAATTTTGCAAATTTTTTGCCTACCTCCCAACTAAGTTAAAAGTAGCAAAAAATATCCAAACAAATATAATATAGTTTTTAATTTAATAATTAATGTATAAAATACGATTTTTTATACAAAGACATGTCAGACGGTACAAGCGTACCGTCGACCAAAATGTTTCAAAAAAGACGTTTTCCCATCTACAGCGTTTTAGTTTTTTTTTTACAAACACTAGCCTCCCACGAGGGAAATATGAAAAAAAGGAAATAGAGAAAAAACTCTCTTATAAAAAAAAACGAAAAAAAAAAATTCATGAACACAAAAAAAAAAAGAAGTAGCCGAAATCACGCTTTGTGAGCGCCGTCCAAACTTTTTTTTGAGAGAAAAAAACTTTTTTTTTCATGTTTATAATTTCATCTAACTACAGTAAACGGGTATTATACTTAATATCTAGGCAATAAATATTTTTTTCTTTTCACTTATACTTTAATATTAATAAATAAATCTAATTTTTTTTTCTCTACATTTTTCTCGGATCAGTATTAGTGTATCTTTTATCTAGACACAACCTTTTTATAACAGTATTTTTTGTTAATTTTACGGAATTCTGAATTTGGCAATGGCTTTCCAGAAAAAAAAACGTGACTAAAATCAGGGATGGGTGACTTTGAAAGTCGACTTAAATCATTCAGAAGTCGCTTTTTCGACTTGTATAATTATCTGTCACTAAACTAATTGGAAACTCTGAAAGTGTGCGCATAGGAGAAAAAACAGATTTCTCGATGTTTATTTTAATTAAAAGTTAATTGCCGACTTTTAACTTCGTCTAAAGACGTTTTTAAGTCGTATCTAACGACTTTTCGAACTTCGACTTTCACAACATCGGAGTTGAAGTCAAGAAACCGACATACAACTCGCATCAAAGCTCTACTCGTAGATAATAAGTCGATTTTTCGACTTTCATAAGTCTTGGCTATCGACTTCGTAAAATTTCCAATGTTACAATGGTTTTCGACTTCGATTCGGAGAAGTCGTAAAGCCGACTTCTTTCCTAGCCCATCTCAAAAATGTTTTTCTTCACCTACTCATAGCCTATCAATTCTAACATCATCGGCATATACATATTATAAAAGTTTTTTTTTCTTTATAAAATTTTTCTCACTCGGGTGTTCCATTCTATTTTACTACTAAACAATTCTCCAAAAATCTAATATTTTTTTACTCAAATATTTTTTGTCTTATTTTTTACAACATGTGCTGACAGATGGATCATACCGTAAAAAAAAGTTATAATTTTTTTTCTTCAGTATTTGTTTTCTCGCAACCCCGATTTGGCCCGCGTGTTGATACTTCCTTATATACTAACTTATGTATTTAACTTATATTTAATTTCTATATATTTTCTAAAAGTATGTTTTATACGCATTACCTTGCACTCATAAGAAGCAATAGAAGTAATCTTTCGATATTTCTGACTCACATTTTTGACAAGTTTTTTTTTTCTTATATTTTTTCCCATTTTGGGTGATGATTTGAATCGTTTTTACCGCGATAACGCATTCCTGTTGCATATTTCTTCGTTTTCCCAAAGCAGAGTTAATCATAAAAACGAATAATAAAATAAAAAAAAGAAGAAACTTTCTTAAAAATTATAAATATTTTAACAAAAAAAGTCATTAATTGACTAGATTTGATTGAGAATCTTTGGTTTATCTTTTAAAAATAAAAAAAATATATCATAACCATGACTCCAAGATTACTTAAAAATATACTTATAATTTATTTTAAGACAGCCAAACGTCTTTTCTTAAAAAATACCAAAAATTTCAAACTTATCCGTCAAATTTTTTTCAATAATTAACAGACAACATTTTTTTTATATTAGATTCAACTAAATACAACAAAAATCTATGACTTTTTGACTTAAATTATGACTAGATTCTGGCAACAACATTTTATATTTCTTTTAGAAACATTTTGTAATTCCAAACGCTTTTTAAACTTTTAAGATTAACAAAAAATCACATGTTTTTTAAATGTCAACTCCGATTTTGTTTTAACAAAAATCATTTGTGTTACAACAATTGAAGAAACAAAACAAATATTTCACGTGTTTTTCAAAACAATTTTCATGTCTTAAGTAGAATTATAAATTAAAATGTCTTTTAACAATATCACACAAAATTAATAAGAATACAAATAAACCTTCCTGACAGTAAATAATGATGCAGTATAATTTAACAACAAAAAAACCATTTTTAATGACAGTATAATATCATAATCAAATGAATAAAAACAGCCAACAGAAAGACACAACATACAAAATTCTGAATTACTTTAATAAAATTAACAATTTTCACAAAAAAAAAAAACTTTACAGTAAAAGGATTTTTTAAGAAAAAAAAAAAAACACAAAAATCACAAAAATTTCAGGCCATAATTAAAAATTTCACAAAACAAAAACAGATTTCTCAGAAAATATTTGACTAAAAAACACAGTCCAGAAAAATTAACAAAAATTTAGACTTTACAGAAATCATTTGACATTTTCAACAAATACTCGAAGTGAGGGACACGGAACAGTTTTAAACCAAAGCTAACGAGTTAAGTCCAGTCTTTATGTATGCGACAACAGGAAACAGGCGGTGGACGTCTATAGCCTCACACCAACAGACTGGGGGCGAGCCATTCATCTTCACCGATCTGAAAAATATACAGAGCGTTTTAGAATAGTTTTGTGAAAAAGAGCGTCCATGGAGTTCCTTGCCCATTCTTCTCTTTATAGAAAAGGCATCAGAATGGGCATCTACGGTACTTTCACAGTTATTTTGTCTTGTGACTGGGACTGTAGCAACATAACTATTATTGAACTGCTTTTATTTTTTTGTCGTTTGACAATTCAAAAGTGCCTGTAACTGTCCTACTTGATATAAATGCTTTAATTTTGAGTTTTAAATTATTGAAGGCCACTAAACATCTGAAACCAAGAAATAAGAAAACAATTTATTATCCCCTTCGTTCTATTCCTACTTAAACATAAGTATCCAAGGAAAACATGAACAAAACCAAAAAGTGGCATCACGAAAAACGGTAGGTATATTTTGTTTTGAAAACGGAATCAGGAAATTTTGTATCTAGACCCGCGTAGTTTCCTGGGTGACGTTGGGTAATTATTTCATGATAAACATCACACTGGGATGAAAAGTATGCTATGTGTTATTAAAACACAGGTTATAAAAGTCTATTTGTGTAAAACATCCATCCTCACAAACCTTCACAACTACTATAATAGTGGTCAATACGTGGCTCGTATTCGCGATATTACGTATCTAGAAAGAGAAAACAAGTTATTTTTTCCTACGTTTGTTGAGAAAAATACTTCCTTAACTTTTATTTAACCACATATCATCCTATCAGAAACCGAACCACGCCCCAAAATCGAAAATCTTGATCAGCCTATCCAATGACCACTTTTTACAGAAACCCTTAATATCCTTTCGGAAATCGAATCACCCCCTAAAATCGAATCACCCCTTAACAAAAACCTACTGGCTGCATTTGGAAGGGTTGCACTGAAATAGTGAGACATAATACGCACGTCTTTAAAGTGTTACACCCCACGCCCACTATTTCCAATCTCAGCGCAATTAAAGAATTCAATTTAAACGAGATCTTAATTAGCCTTTTCAATAAACACCCTTCCAAAAACCATATCAAGCTTCCGGAAATCGAATCACCCCCGTAAAATTTAATTACCCTCTTAAAATCGAATCACCCCTAAACAATAACTTACCGGCTGCACTTGGAAGTGTTGCACCGGATAGTGAAGCACCTGCGGCGGCTGCGACATGGCAGCTACACCCCCAACTGACCCCACGCCCCCCACTCCGGCCCCCAGCGCCCAGGGGAGCTGGACCCCACCCATGCTGGAGCAGGCTGTGGTGTTGGCCCACTGGTTGTAGTCCTTGCTGCTAGAAGGACAGAAAAGGGGTTCAAATCAGAAGTGAACAAGTTTGGTTCTAGCGATCACGATAAGAATAAAATTGTGAGGACTCCATATTGTGACTTTTTTTTTTTTTTAGCGTTGTAAAATCATAAAATGAGTCCTCCCACCCCGGGCAGGGCGGGAGGGACTGTCAGACTTGTACTGACTAAAATCCACGGTGTCCTTCATTAGCCCTTTATGTTCCGGGGTCACGGTAAGGAAATAAATCCCGCGACCCCGGCAGGCTTTGGCCCTCTGGAATGGGGCCCCGTCATTTTTTTGCTGCCGCTCTTTGAGGCGCGCGTGGAACACGACGCGCCGTCGAACCGGGCATGGTCCATGGTCGGACAGCGAGTTGCCCTTTACTCGCTGTCCCGCGCCTACGGTGGCCGGAGATCGTCTGCCGTCCATATTGTGACTTGGTAAATTATTTTATAAAACGCGATTTTAAATAAACAATATACATATAGGTTTAATTAAAGGATGCTTTACTTTGCGGAAATCCGTGAGAATAAATGTTGTGAAAAATGTCTAGTTTTAATTCGGCGACAAAAATCCAAGCTTGTATGTAGGATGCAGTGCTAAACTCCCGCCCTCATGCATATGCACATTTGCACATGTCACACACGGGGTGGATCCTTTCCTGCATGTGCATTGATTCACTTCATGTATTTCCAACAACGTCATTGGCTATTCATTCAGAAATTGAATCATTTGGTATTGCTAAGAGGCCATTTAAGACCCTCTAGATTGGTCGATATAACCGTCTGATGTACTAAATCAGTTTCTGTTCAAATCTTCATCATCAGCCTATAATGTTCCCACTGCTGGGACACAGGCCTCCTCTCTGTGAGAGGCAGTGGGCCATAATCCACCACGCGGGCCCAGTGCGGGTTGATAGATGTCACATGTCTTCGAATTTTTGGATCTGATCTAGGACATGCCGGTTTCCTCACGATGTTTTCCTTCACCGTTTTGAGAGCAGTGGTGGTGATGAAATAAATTACACAAAGTAATGCGCCGGGGCCGATACCACTCGGCCACCACTGCTCGAAATCAACTCGAAATCACCACTGTTCAAATCTTGTTCTCAGTTAAATATTTCTTTTCACAAAAAAGCAGTTTCCTCCCCGAGTACTCACCCCATATACTGCTGCTGGTATCCAGCGAAAGCTTGTCCCGCATAAGTGTACCCTTGTACCCCCTGCACCCCTTGCAGGAAGCCCCCCAGTTGCTGGGGGTACGTGTTGTACCAGTACGAGGTGGGGGGAACACCCCCGGTGTAAGTGGCGCCAAACGGACTGTAGGCTGTCGGGATCTGGGGGTGTAAGAAGAATAAATTTTATTAAAAAGAAGAATGGAGAAGTAATTTACCTAGGTCTTTCTTTTTTTATCGTGGTATAATCATCAAATGAGTCCTCCCACCCAGGTCAGGGCAAAAAGGACTGTCAGACTTGTACTGACTAAAATCCACGGTGTCCTTCAATTATAGCCCTTTAATTCCGGGGTCACGGTAATAACTTAGTCCCGCGACTTTCGCCCGGCAGGTCTTCGCCTATTATTCGCCGCCCGCGATAAAATGTTTTAAAAAGAAAATGGGCGAGACGGAGTGGGAAGCGGTTGCCTCCTTCTGCGAAGCAGTCATGCTCGTGAAGGAGGAGGCGGGCTGCGTGAGGGAGAGTTAGCGTCCTCCCTCGACCCCAGCCGCAGTGCCAGACGCCCAGTTAGAACCCACGAAATAGATTTTCCGGCAGCTACGAGCCCATACTTTCAATGACGGACTTTCCTTTGTTTTTGACGGCTGCTTCTGTACGTGTAGCATGGCGATTCTATCTCTATTCTACCAAGAAAAGACAAAGTTATTTCATCGTTATTTCTATACAAATCGACTGTTTTTTGCACAAGTATGTCACGATTCGTACACCATTATAGAACAGAAACATATCTCTTCTATATTTTAAACGTTGCTATGCTTAAATCGATTGAAAATCTTTTATGTTCTGTCATTTTGTCTATTCTCGCGTCGACAAAACCTGTTTCTACGGCGCTATGCTACGCGTGCTGATTATTATGATCTTAAGTACTCGGTTAGACAAGTTCGGTCGTTGATTGGTTACAAAGATTGGGAGCAAGATAGCAAGCGAGATAGATTTCATTAATTTCCGCCGTCTCTTGCCCAGCCGACTCAAATAATATTGAAAGACTTGAAAAAAATGTTATAACGTAACGTATATGACCACTTTTCTTTACGTAATCATCATCATCAGCCGGAAGACGTCCACTGCTGAACATAGGCCTCCCCCTTAGACCACCACATCATCATCATCATCGGCCTATAATGTTCCCACTGCTGGGACACACGCCTCCTCTCTGTGAGAAGGAGTGGGCCATAATCCACCACGCGGGCCCAGTGCGGGTTGGTAGATATCACATGTCTTCGAATTTTTGGGTCTAGGACATGCCGGTTTTCTCACGATGTTTTCCTTCCCCGTTTTGAGAGCAGTGGTTATGATATAAATTATACAAAGTAATGCGCCTGGCGACCCACGGGTTTATTCCACTTTGTTCACCTGGGTGATATTACCTGGGTGAACAAAGTGGACAACATTGCGGCTGCCCAAATTCAAAACCTAGTAACAGGTGATTTTTAGAAAAACCGGTTTTTGGCATTTTTCGACTTACTAGACAGTATCGAAATGATGTGGACCTTAAAACACCCAGTTTCATACGTAACTTTAAAAAAATAATTTAGCAAGTCTAAGCAATTTGGCATGATTACGAAAATTTTCTTGAAGTACAAATTTGAAACTTAGTATGTCCAAATACAAATTTAAAACCCTAGCAACTCAAGCGACTTACTAAGTTATAAATTTGAAATACCAACTTGCTATGTTTTGAATTTGGCGCCGATTGTAAAATAGATGAAATTTCGTTTAGTAAGTCCAGTTTTTCTTTTTATTTTGTGTGAAAATCCTAATATGGTTCACATAAAATACATCTACTGACCAAGTTTCAACATGATAATTCGAAAAAAGTGACAGTGACATATGGACGGACAGACAGACATGACGAAGCTTCGGGTTCCGTTTTTTGCCATTTGGCTACGGAACCCTAAAAATCTTTATATAATCGGCGTCTTTGAAAATCTACAATCTTAGTAAGCAACAAAAACGGATATTTGCGGGCAACTTCACGAGATATCCATAATGTTATATACTGAATGCCTTACATTATGCAGACTTACTAAGTTTTGATATTGTTTTTACATTCATATTTGGGTAAATTCACAAATAAAAATAAAGTATGAGCGATTCAAGTGTAACTATACGCTAAAATGTTTGCAAGTGTACCATACTAAAATGTCAACAATATAGCACAACTTTTGGCCAAACATCCAAATCGCTATCTCTTCTGGTTTCTTCGGGCGAACGAACCAAAGTAGCCGACCAGTTTTTTGGCTCTCCTGAACATTTTTGTTGGAAAGAGTTACTATGTTTTGATTTTAAGCAGCCGATTGGTGTCCTCAATTCACGTCGGAAAAATATCACCTGAGTGATATCACCCAGGTGAATTGCAGACACCAAAGTCCACTTAATCGCGTAAGAAAAGTCGCCTTTGTTCACCCAGATATTTTTCCGAGGTGAACAAAGTGGACAACTTTGGTGTCCACAATTCACCTGGGTGATATCACTCAGGCGATATTTTTCCGACGTGATTTGAGGACACCAATGTTGTCCACTTTGTTCACCCAGGTGATATTACCCAGGTGAACAAAGTGGAATAAACCAACCCACGACCCACAACTTGTAAGTCGGGACCGATACCACTGGGCCACCACTGGTCCTAGACCACCACGCCGAACGACAATTCGCCACTTGCATCCATCAGTTGCCCGCGACTCTCACGATGTCGTCGGTCCACCTAGTGGGAGGCCTGCCTACGCCGTGTTATAATGTAATAATTATACAAATTACAAGCAATAAAAACAGAAATATTAATGCTAATTGTTCTTTTAAATGTAAATCGAGGAACGGGACGAGTTTTCTTTTTGTATAATTAAAGAGAATCTTTAATTGAAGACATTTAGAAGTCTACGTCAGATTTTTATTTTTCAAGAACATTATAAGATTTTGAAACATAACTTCGACGAACGATTCTCCGCTAAATGAACCGCCTACTAATAATAATAAACTTTCATGAGAATTTAGATAAATGTTTTGGCATTTTGGTTGTAAATTCCTATATTTCTTAGTTTTTTTTTTCAATTATAGACTGTTTTCCCTCACGGAACAAATATTTGCTTTTAGATGTTTGTAAACGCATACAAAGAAAAGAGGAGAAATTCCTGGTAAGCTGGTAGGCCTGACAACAGGCCGCCTAGGGCGACCACCATTCTGTCAAGCCTTATCACCCTGAGGTAGACTGCTGTTAGACATGGGTAGTTCGCGAACGATTGAAGTAAATGAACTAGTTCATTTCCCAAAATGAACTTTTCATTCATTCACTGGCCATTCAAATGTGTCTTTAGTTCAGTGTTTCTTTTCGCTTAGTTACTCTATTCACCCTAATAAAGTATGTAATAGGAATATAGTCTTTACGGGAAACGGTAGGTCCGTTTCTCGTAAAGACTATAATTAAAGTATGAAGGAATATCGATATTCGTATAAAACTGAACTAGTGATTTAGTGAAATGCATCATTTCTCTAAATCACTAATTCAGTGAACTAGTCCAATGAACTAGTCCAGTGAACTAATTCAGTGAACTAGTCCAGTGAACTAGTCCAATGAACTAGTTCAGTGAATCATCTCATTCAAGAACTCGTTCTGATTTGTTGGACTAAATGAAGTACTGAATGAATGAATGAACTACTTCATCAAGTGAAAAGATATACTTCATTCATTTTCTTTTTACTGACACATTTTGCGCATCTCTACTGTACAAGTTTTTCGTAACTTGTGCATAATCTATATACAAAAATAAAATCAATGCCACTTTTCGTTGTAATTTTATAACTTAAGAACGGGCTCACCTATCCAAACCAAAAGGCTTTGTTCGGACTATTTAGTAGATGGTTTATGTAAAGTTTGCACAAAATCGATCGAACGGTTCTTCATTTAGGTATCTCATTTTTTGTAACAAATTAATGATGTAGTGGTTTAGTAGTGTAGTAGTATTGGTTCTGTGGCGCTACGAAGTTCGCGGGGTCAGCCAGTATTTTATAAATATTATACGCATTAACGCATGCGTAGAGAATTTCAAACCTTTTCTTTGGAGTGAATAATTCGAACCTCATGCAGGATTTGACCTGGAGACGTTAGTAATGGTTTGAAGAATTCGACGCAGTAAGTAAGAACCTCGGTAGCCCGGTTCGTAAGAGCGTTGGATGTACTGAATCTGGAGGTCGCAGGTAATCCTGCACACGGTTCGAATTTTTCTTTGTAAAAAAAAAACTTGTGCATAATATAAGTTTTAATAAATAAATGAAATGATGTTGCTCACCTGCCCCTGCGCTTGCGCATTGTTAGGGTCACCGGACTCCTTGCCCCAGGAGCACTTGACAGGCTGTCCGTTCACGTCCGTGTTGTGCACCGCCACGATAGCGTGTGTCGCGCTCTCCTTCGTGGAGAACCTGTGGAGAAGGTGGAGAAAGATGGAGAATACAGTTCAGAACAGAAATTAGAATATATGTTTTGGGAATGGATGAAAGATTCGATCTTGACGAGCGATGGTGTAGTAAGGTGTTTAAAGAAAAATTGGATTGGCAGGATTTCAACTTGCAACCATCTTTTTCAGTACGGAGCTGATGAATATTGCGTAAATAATATGTATGCTTGCATTGTATTGAGTCAATTTTTCTAATATCATATTGTTTAACAGCATTGTGTGCCGCGTACTTCAGAGCTACCCACTTCTATTATTGGCTTGAATTACCCTGATGGTTGACAATATGTCATGCTCACTCAAACATCTCGCTGATGGTGGCGCGTGTGTTGGATCATTTAGTTCCCTTCAAAATGGTTGAGCTGAATGATGGTGATGCATGTGTCATGTTCGTGAACAAGCTCCAATCATGACTGGTCATGCCTTAGCTACCACAAAGCTATAAGCCTGCTCTACTCGCGAAGTTGGTCGAAGTTGACCGAATACGATAGTGTAGAAGGGCACTTAGCTTCGCTTCGTGCAACTTCCGCTCGCTTCGGGCGACTTCCATTTGTTGTCAGTTTTTGCGACCGAGTCAAAGGGCACAATGAGCTCCACGCGAAGTTGCACGAGTGTGTAGTCACATGCTTCGGGACTTCGATCAACTTCGACGAGTACTTCGTCGAGGCAACTTCGCGAGTAGTGTAGAGCAGGCTTTATAATTCGCGGAAATAGCGTGAATGCGTTTAAAAATATTTAAATGCTCTTACCTGATGAAAGCATAGCCCTTATCCTTGAAGACGCGAATCTCCTGGATGGTGCCGAAAGGCTGGAACGTCTTCTGCATAAGCTCCTCAGTGAGCCCGGTGGTCAGGCCTCCGCAGTACACCGTGCAGTTGGTTGGAGAGCTCTGGTTGTATACCTCGTCGAATGTCAGCGGTTTGGAGTTCACTGGAAAGAAAATAATACAACATGAGTTAAGTCAATCAAAATCAAAAAATCAAAGCATTTATTTCAAGTAGGCCAGTTACAGGCACTTTTGAATTGTCATAGACAATCAAAGGAATATTATTAAACACTACAAAAGTTAAGAGAGCAGTGGTGGCCCAGTGGTATCGGTCCCGACTTACAAGTTGTAGGTCGTGGGTTCGAACCCCGCCAGGCGCATTACTTTGTGTAATTTGTTTCATCTCCACTGCTCTCAAAACGGTGAAGGAAAACATCGTGAGGAAACCGGCATGTCCTAGAACCAAAAATTCGAAGACATGTGACATCTGCCAACCCGCACTGGGCCCGCGTGGTGGATTATGGCCCACTCCCTCTCACAAGAGAGGAGGCCTGTGTCCCAGCAGTGGGAACATTATAGGCTGATGATGATGATGATGACAAAAGTTATGGTGCTACAGTCCCAGTCACAAGACATAAAAACTGTGAAAGTACCGTAGATGCCCGTTCCAAGAAGTAGATCTCTATGGAGAAGAACGTGCAAGAAATCAAATCAAATCAAATCAAAACGTTTATTTCAACTAGGCCAATTACAGGCACTTATGAATTGTCAAAAGACATAAAATAAAACAATAACAGAAATAGTTATGGTGCTACAGTCCCAGTCACAAGACATAAAAACTGTGAAAGTACCGTAGGTGCTCATTCCAAAGCGTAGATCTCTATGGAGAAGAATGAGCAAGAAACTCCATGGACACTCTTTTTCAATCGCCAAAATTATTACAAAACTTTTGTTACATCATTCATCATCAGATGGTACATTATGTGAGAACGATGTGGCAAGTTAATAGTGTCCATAGTAAAATAAAAAGACAATTCAAAATAAAGTTACTAATAATTAAAATAGGCCGTGGCAGCTAAGAGATGACCAGTCCCAACTGACAGCGCCCGTTCACGAACATGACACATATATCAGCACCATTCAGCTCAACCATTTTGAAGGGAACTAAATGATCCGACATACACGCCACCATCAGCGAGACCTTTGAGTGAGCATGACATACTCTCAACTGCCAGAGTCATTCAAGTCAATGAAAGACGTAAGTTTCTAGTCAAAGATAGCTCTGAAGTACATGGTACTCACACAATGCTGGCTATGACGCTATATAATACAAGATGAATACACTTGTTACGAGCTGGGTATTGGGATAAATTAATTAACACCGATTAAAACCAAATAAACTTTAATCACACACGAATCACAAACTAAAATAAACACTTAACACTACTCAACACTTAAATACTTGTACACACTCTTAATCACACGTAAAAGTCACTTAGAGATCGCTTGTTCACTTCGAGTCGCCTCGATCGTAGTCAAAACCAGACTGACTCAGGTTGGTGATCGACGCCCTTTTTATACCCCGGCCGGACCCACTAGATGTTTCTAGAAGGTGGTCGAATGTTCTGGAAACATCCATAGACTTCGACATAGACCCATACCTTCTGGAACATTCCAGAACCATCTCGAAACATCTAGAACAGGGTAGAATTTTCTAGAAACTTCTCGACCCATTTTTTGTCGAGAACCTTGTGGAACTTTCGAGAAGCTTATAGATAGGTCTCGCAATTCGACCGACGTAACACTGCCCCCTCCTTAGACATGCTCGTCCCGAGCATCGTTAGTCCCGAGTATACACAGTCCGTCGTAGTCGTTGTTGTATCGCGCCAACTTTTTAACGTAGTCAAATTTAGGCGCACCACCTTGACCACTCTGTATGCGGTAAGGAACATCATTGCTCCTGGTCACATCTCGGTATGGTCCATCCCGTTTTACTTTTACTTTACGGGACTTCCTTTTCCTGCGCACTGGGCTATGCACAACAAGTGACGCTTCGTCAAAACCACTACCGTTTGTCTGGGGTCTTTTCACACAGTTGTCCATGTCATTTTCCTGCGCAGGCTGTAGGGTTTCCTTCCATTCATTACCGAGAACCGTGCTTCCTTTTAGCGTCCTCACGAGCACTTCTTCTTTAGGCTCTTGCTTACTGTCTGCAGAACAAGGTCTTCTAGACGGTGTATCAGCGTTACCATGCGATCTCCAATTGCGATGCTGGGCAGTCATATCAGCTGCCCTTCGCTTTGGACAGCTTGAGCGAAGATGACCCTTTTCTCCGCAAGTATAGCACCTAGGGCCGTACCCTCTCGAACGGTCGCGTACAGAAGATGGCACAACATCCCTACTACGCTGAGTTCGATGGTCTTGCCTCACTGCCTCCACTTCCAAAGCATGGGCCAAGGCGCCCTTCAAGGTCTCGTGATGCCCAAGTCTTACGGCTGCTCTAACTTCCAAGTCACGTATCCCGTCGATGAAAGCCTGTACCAGATTGCAATCGATGAGAGCCGGGACGGACCGATATGCTTTCCGGACCATCTTCTCAATTTCTAGGGCCCACTGTTGTAGGTTCTCGGCACTATGTTGAACCCGATCCTTCAGCTTAGCACGAAATACGTACTCCAGGTGCGCGTCGCCGTACCTGGATTCCAACGCTTCCAGCAGCTGCTCATATGTCACATCCTTGCCAAGAACCTCAAGTACAGTCAGAGCCTGGTCTCGCAGACCCAAGATGAGCGCGGTCGTAGCTTGCTCCTTGGTCCACCCATTCGCTTTCATAACGGCCTCAAACTGCATCCTGTACGCCGACCATGAAGATGTTCCGTCGAATGGTGGCACCTTAAACCCTCGTGCCGAAGGTGCAGCAATCACTGGACACACAACCCCGTCTCCAAACCGAAGTTCACCCAAAGCCTTTTTCACCCCGGCAATTTGGACCTCAGCTTCAGAGATGCGGTTCTCGTGCTGATTGACTTGCTCTTTAACCACTTTGAGCTCCTTGCCAAATGTCGAGAGCAGGTCTTTTATCAGGAACATCTGCTCTTCTTGGCGGCTGGCCTGCTCCTCCTTATCCATTTGTAGCTGTTCTCCCAGGCGGCGAGACTGTTCCTCCTGGCGGCGGGCCTGCTCCTCCTTATCCTTTTGTAGCTGTTCTTCCAGGCGGCGAGCCTGCTCCTCCTGGCGGCGGGCTTGCTCCTCCTGGCGGCGGGCTTGCTCCTCCTTGTCCTTTTGTAGCTGCTCTTCCAGGCGTCGAGCCTGCTCCTCCTGGCGGCGGGCTTGCTCCTCCTTGTCCTTTTGTAGCTGCTCTTCCAGGCGTCGAGCCTGCTCCTCCTGGCGGCGAGCCTGCTCCTGCAGAAGCGCCATAAGCGCAGACAGGTCTGGACCCGCTGGTGCTGAAGAGACTGCAGATGGGCCAGCGGCTGGTTCCGTCGTAGGCTGAGCACCACCCGGCGTCTGTATCGGGGAACCTCCAAACCGCCTCTGGTCCATGTCTTGCTGGCGCTGACTCCTGGTACGAATACCGTCCGTGTCGTCCTTTGGTAAAATCGGCATTTTATCCCTCACTTCTGACACCAAATGTTACGAGCTGGGTATTGGGATAAATTAATTAACACCGATTAAAACCAAATAAACTTTAATCACACACGAATCACAAACTAAAATAAACACTTAACACTACTCAACACTTAAATACTTGTACACACTCTTAATCACACGTAAAAGTCACTTAGAGATCGCTTGTTCACTTCGAGTCGCCTCGATCGTAGTCAAAACCAGACTGACTCAGGTTGGTGATCGACGCCCTTTTTATACCCCGGCCGGACCCACTAGATGTTTCTAGAAGGTGGTCGAATGTTCTGGAAACATCCATAGACTTCGACATAGACCCATACCTTCTGGAACATTCCAGAACCATCTCGAAACATCTAGAACAGGGTAGAATTTTCTAGAAACTTCTCGACCCATTTTTTGTCGAGAACCTTGTGGAACTTTCGAGAAGCTTATAGATAGGTCTCGCAATTCGACCGACGTAACACACTCTATACAATGCAAAAGATAATTTTACATTCTTCATCTGCTCCGACAATTTTTTTTTTAAAATCAAGAAAACCTACGACTGTCGTACTTAAAAAATAAAAAAAAATACACACAAAAAGACAAGCAATAAAATGTAAAGTAGGACAACAATGTCCGTAAATCAAATGAAATAATAAAACAAATACAAACACATAAAATAAAACAAGATGACTTAACTAAGTCATAAAAAAAATATAAACAATTATATGAACACATATAACTAGTCTGGAAGAAAGAATAGAAAAAAAAGAGAACTAAAAACATCTGGGAAAGAGCATGAAAGCCGTCTTAACTTCAACAGAGTGACCAGCTGTTATTATCCACTAAGTAATCTTTTATGGAATAATATGCCTTAGAACAAAGGATGGATTTAATCTTTGATTTAAACTCATTAAACGGCAAGTCTAGCAATGACGAAGGCAATTTATTGTAGAATTTTATACCAAGGCCTACAAATGAGTTATGAACCTTATGAAGTCGGTGAAAAGGAACACGTAGGTGGTGCTTATTTCTCGTGTTAATAGTGTGAAAATCACTGTTTTTGGTATATAGGTGTAAATTCTGCCTAATATATATAATGTTGGCAAAGATGAATTGAGATGCCAACGTCAGAATGCCGATCTCCTTAAACAAATCCCTCAGAGAAACTCTAGTACCCAGCTGGTAAATTGCCCGAACAGCTCGTTTTTGTAAGACAAATATATTTTGAATATCAGCCGCTTTGCCCCACAATAAAATGCCGTAGGACATAACGCTGTGAAAATAACTAAAATAAACTAGTCGAGCTGTATCAACGTCTGTGTACTGTCTTACTTTTCTGACAGCGTAGGCAGCCGAGCTTAATCTTCCCGATAAACTTGTTATATGCGGGCCCCATTGAATTCTAGAATCTACTTTAATACCCAGAAACACGGCTGAGTCAACAGTTTCAAGTTCTTCATTATTTAGAACAATGTTAGGACCTAGATTTGTAACATTTGGCAAGGCGAACTTTATACATTTCGTTTTTTTGGCATTTAGGACTAAGTTGTTAGCAGAAAACCAATCCGTGACCAATGATAATGCGGTGTTAACTTCGTCAAATTCTTGTCTGTTTCTATCAACTTTAAATATAAGAGATGTATCATCTGCAAACAGTACAATGTCACAAATGCCCTTTAAAAGATATGGCAAGTCATTGATATAGACCAAAAATAAAAACGGACCCAGAATTGATCCTTGAGGCACACCTAGCTGAACAGGTTGTCCAGAAGATTTCGAGCCATTAACATCTACGCATTGAAATCTATTACGTAAGTACGATTCTATAACATTAAGAGCTTCGTTTTGGATTCCGTAATGATGTAATTTTCGCAAAAGTGTATCATGGTGTACGCAATCAAAGGCTTTGGATAGATCACAGAACACACCAATAGCATTCTTAGAGCTCTCCCACGCCTCAAATGTATGCTTCAGCAGAGCAACACCTGCATCAGTTGTTGAACGACCTTTCGTAAAACCATATTGTTCACTATGAAGGAGGCTATTTACATTAAAATGACTAAGCAACTGCTTGAGTATCAATTTTTCAAATATTTTGCTAAAAGCAGGTAAGATAGAAATTGGTCTGAAATTACCAATATCATTTTTATTGCCTGATTTAAATAATGGTATGACTTTACTACTCTTCATGAGGTCAGGAAAAGTACCCAGATCTACACATTTATTAAAAGTAATTGCAAGATAGGGGGCGACGATGTCAATTATATTACTTAAAAGTTTAATTGAAATGCCCCAATAATCACCAGTATGTTTGGATTTAAGTGTATTGAATACATTTACTACATCATATGGCGTTATGTGTTTAAAACTAAATAGGTTACCGCATTTAGGCACACTACTTTGCAGAATGCTTTCAGCTTTAGACGGAGACGAACTTAAGGAGCGAGTCGTAGTTATAGGAATATTTGCAAAGAATTCATTAAATGCGTCTGCTACGCTAGTCGCATTTGTAATTAATTGACTGTCTATCATAATCTCTAATTGCTTTTCATTATTAACCGATTTACCTGTTTCACTGTTGATAATTTGCCAGGTAGCTTTAACTTTGTTATTAGAATTTTTAATTTTTTCGCTTAAAAATTTTGATTTAGCAATAGCACAAATCTTTTTAAATAATTTTGAATAATTTCTTACATATTCCACAAAAGGTGTATCAAACCTAAATTTCTTCAAACCATATAACTCGTACAATCTCGCTCTACTTTTATAAATGCCAGGTGTAGCCCATTGATTGAAACCAGCAGAGGATCCATTTTTCTTAATGATTTTGGTTTTAAAAGTGGACTGGTATTCATCTTTAACAATATCAAAAAGGGATTTATAGATTTCATTAGGACTATCTGATTCAGCTATGGCTGGTGTGAGTCTATCAGCTACATTATTTTTAAACTTGTTACAACGACTAACTGTTTAGGGCCTACATTCAATCTTGTGAGGCTTTTTGCGTGATGGCATAGGGAAGCTAGCCATCAATCCACAGTGATCAGACGATAAGTCACTTAACACTGCTTTACTTTCGGCATCAGAATCAGTAAAGATGTTGTCAAGACAAGTCGACGAAGATGCAGTAATTCTTGTCGGTTCAAAAAACAAGTTAATTAAATTAAAAGATTTAAAAAGGTTGAGCAGTCTAACACTTAAAGGAGTTGCATCTAAAATATTAACATTAAAATCTCCACATAAAATTATCCTTTTATTACTTGATTTTAACTTACTAAGTGAATCCTCCATTACAGATTCGAAGCGAGTAAAATCCCCAGAAGGAGGTCTATAAACACAAATTATTATATATTTCTCGAGTTCCACACAAGACAACTCAATAATACGCTCAACAGAAAGATTAACTAGATCTAAACGTTCTTTACATTTCAACTTGTTTGAAACAAGAACCAAAGAACCACCACGAATAGCGCCCCTTCTGACAAACGCACTTTGGACAGTAAAATTATTATCATTGAAAAACGGCAATTCATGCTCCCTCAACCAGTGTTCAGTAAGACATAAGACCTGAACCTGATAGTGTTCCATAAATAAACTTAATTCTAACTCCTTGCCAGGCAAACCCTGCATATTTTGATGTACAACATTCAACATATTATGTGGCCTGCCTATTGTCGTACCTAACAGTTTAAATCACTAGGTGCATCAAAAGGAGTGCTGTGAACACTATCAGTAATAACTATACTACTAAGCTTAGACATACTATTTATGTCTGTGTGAATATAAAAAACTAATAGCCTGGCTATTTCGCATCTATACATATAAGGCAGATACACAGTACCTCGAGTTGACCAAAGTTTATCCATACAAACGTTGGTATCAAAATACATAAGTTTGTCACTATAGAGACTAACTAAGAAGTGAAGATGCTTATTGAGCATGTAAATATAATTGTTTTGACTAGAGGACAATTTCTCAAAGTAGGGGAAGGCACACAATATAATTTTTCTACAATTTAACTTTAATAACTCAGTGATGCTATCCGTTAAGTCCTTCTTCTTAATTTTTGAACTATTTCCAATAAATATAGTTATATCAGTATTATGTACGTATTTTTTGAAGTGAAAACTTCTTTAGCGGCGTTGTACACTTTTTCTGTAATGGGTAAAAAATTTAAAACTCGCGTCAGGGTCACGTGACCCTGATCGAAAATGAGTAAGACGTCATTCAAATTAGTTAATTTCATATCTGTACTACTCCAGTTTTAAAATAAAACATAGTAACAAAAAAGTTTTCACTTCTACCGGCACTCCTGGAGTGCAACCTTTTTTTTTTTTACTATAAACTGATGACATAATCTGCTTAAAAGTTGAACCTGGCATGCAATAGTTACAAGAATAACTCAGGTTATTAGTTAACAGTTTACCTAAACCTCTTCCTATACCATCTGAGAACATTACCGAGCAAGAACTATTATCATGTAACTCAGGCTGGCTAAAACTCCATGGACACTCTTTTTAGATCGCCAGAATTATTACAGAACCTTTGTTATATCATTCATTTGAGGTGGTACATTATGTGAGAACGATGTAGCAAGTTTTTGATTAAAAGTGTCCAGAGTAACAATTAAAACAAAGACAATTCAAAAACAAAATGATCAATAATTATTAAAATAAACCGTGGCAGCTAAGAGATGACCAGTCTCAACTGATAGCGCCCGTTCACGAACATGACACATGCATCAGCACCATTCAGCTCAACCATTTTGAAGGGAGCTAAATGATCCGACACACGCGCCACCATCAGCGAGACATTTGAGTGAGCATGACACACTCTCAGCCGCCAGGGTGATTCAAGTCAACAAGAGACGTAGGGACTCAGTGAATGACAGCTCTGAAGTATCTACATAGTACTCACACAATGTCGGCTATGAAACTATATAAGTACTCATGACGTGATTCGAGCGATTTGCAATTTTTAGTAACTAAAATATATCAGGGAAAATCGGTGTTGCTACTAAGGGAACAGTGTGTAATGGGGATGTGGGGTATGATGGGAAAACACAAACTTACGGCAAACTTATCACAATACTAACGTAGCGCAAGCGCCAACAGGACGCCATTTTTTAACCGACGAAAAAAAAAGGAGGAGGTTCTCAATTCGACATGTATATTTTTTTTTTTTTATTTTTTTTTTTTTTATGTATGACCACGCATAACTTTTCCTAACGTGGTCCGATTTCAAAAATTCTTTTTTTGTTAGAAAGAGTATATCTCAAAGTTGGTCCCATTTAAATTTCAAAACTAAAATCGGCCTCTAAGGGTAGAAAAAAAGGAATTAATTGTCAATCTTCCTACAGAATTTTCAATTATGAACCGATTCTGTTGAAATAAAGTTAACAATTGTAGTTCTGAGGACATTATTATATAGCAGAGATGTGGAGAACATAACATGATGGCGTCACCATCATCAGATCAACTCCAGATCCCTGTTATTTTGTGAAGTCAGTCCCAAGATTTCCTTAACAGTTAACAACAGCTATATCGTGTTTGGGCTCATTTCACTCAGCTTGATGAGAACTTTAGACCTAGCTGAGGGATCATTGCCATCGAGGGTCTGAGAATGGTGACGGATAGCAGGGGCAAGAGGTCCTCAACAGTTAACAGCACCTTTATCGTGTTTGGGCTCATTTCACTAGTCTTGATGAAAACTTTATACCTAGCTGGGGTATAATTGTCATCCAGGGTCTGAGGATGGTGACAGAGGGCAGTAGCAAGAGATCCTTAACAGTTAACAGCAACTATATCATATTTGGGCTCATTTCACTCATATTGATGAGAACTTTAGATGTAGCTGGGGTATGACAGTCGTTGAGAGTTTTTAGTTACAGAAATTGACACGAGATAGGAAACTCAAAAGTAAAAAATAAGTCCTTTTTAAAAAAAAAATCAAACCGACGAAACATCTAACTGAAAAGCAAAAAATAAATTTTGAGGCGGCGCCAAAGAAAAAATCAACGAATAGCTACGACGAGCTATTCAACCACGACAACCTATACAACGAGCTATTCTGCTCTTCAAATTGTTAATTTATATGTTTGTTTGTTTGGCGCCGCCTCAAAATTTATTTTTTGCTTTTCAGTTAGATGTTTCGTCGCTTTGATTTTTTTTTTAAAAAGGACTTATTAATGGCCGCTTGCAAATGACGTCCTGTTGGCGCTTGCGCTACGTTAGAAAGTTTTGTGTTAAGTTCGCCTTAAGTATGTATACAGTTCCCCTAAGATATAAGAACGCTACTACGGTGAGAGCAGTGGTGGCCAAGGTGGCCCCGACTCACGAGTTGTAGGTCGTGGGTTTGAACCCAGGCGCATTACTTTGTGTAATTCATATATTGCATCACCACTGCTCTCAAAACGGTGAAGGAAAACATCTTGAGGAAAGCGGCATGTCCTAGAGCCAAAAATTCGAAGACATTTGACATCTACCAACCCACACTGGGTCCGAGTGGTGGATTATTATAGCCCACTCCCTCTCTCAGAGAGGAGGCTTGTGTCCCAGCAGTGGGTACGTTAATGAGTAGTTTGTTTTATAAAGTCTTTGTTTACGGTACTAAGCGGACGTTGCGCCTTAAATATACCCAAAAATTTTAACACACAGACATCCCAAAAACCATAAAATCAATAGCAGTCCCCAGTCATAAATGAGTACTGTAGGTAGGAATGCTAAATATGTGGAGATTATTTTGTACACTTTTTGCCCGCGGCTAAAATCGCGGTATCTTACGATCGTAGGTGCGGGCGGCGAGTAATGGGCGACTCGCTGTCTGATCATGGACCATGCCCGGATCGACGGCGCGTCGTGTTCCACGCGCGACTCAAAGATTTGTCAGCATAATGACGGGGCCTCCTTAGAGGGCCAAAGCCTGCTGAGGTCGCGGGCCTAACGAACTACCGTCACCCCAGAATGTAAAGGGCTTGAAGGACACCGTGGATTTTAGTCAGTACATGTTACATGTCTTCGAATTTGATGGTTCTAGGACATGCCGGTTTCCTCGCGATGTTTTCCTTCACCGTTTTGAGAGCAGTGGTGATGAAATAAATCCTACTAATATTATAAAGGCGAAAGTTTGTATGTATGGATGTATGGATGTTTGTTACTCTTTCACGCAAAAACCGCTGAACGGATTTGGCTAAAATTTGGTATACAGATAGTTTATAACCTGGATTAACACATAGGATAGTTTTTATCCCGATTTTATGTTCCCGTGGGATAATTTTCGAGTTGCAGCGGGTGAAACCGCTGGCAACAGCTAGTTATACATAATGTTATGAGCTGGAAGTCTGTAATGAAACGATTCCACCCTATCAAGTTTGGACTCGTTTGATTCGTTTTGACGAGTACTTTGTCTTTTTTTACAAAGTAGGTATAAAATGAACAGTTTTTTTATGTTGTCCTGCCCTAGGAATTTCTCCTGTATCGTGGGTGCGTTTAAAAACTTTTATGAACTCACAAACGCCTAGACCCGGAACAACTACTCTAAGACCATACACTGGCCTGTTGGTCTATTGGATAGTAACCCTGACTAATATGCCGGAGGTCGTGGGTTCGATTCCCACCTAGGACAAATGTTTGTGTGATGAGCACGATCAATAATAATTGTTCTGTGTCTGGGTGTAATTTATCTATAATATTTATGTATTTAGAAATATATAAGTATGTATATCAGTTGTCTAGTACCCATAACACAAGCTCTGCTTAGCTTGGGACTAGATGGCGTTGTGTGATAGTAGTGGAATATTATTAATATACAAATATTTGCTCCGTGTGGGAATCAAATCTGCGATACGCAGCACACAGCCTTGTCCAATCGCTCAGTCACTGCGCTAATCGTGTTGTCAGTTATAGTTACAGTTAAGAAGAACATTGTTTGTTCTTTTTATAATACCTACTCTACTACCCGTTCAAATTCACGCCTCATTTAATCTTGATGCGGTAACTCACAAAGAGAATACAAAACAAATGTTTAAACTTTTAACTGTTTATATCTCTTTGAAGTTACCGGTAATTCTCTTCAAAGGCGGCGTGTTGTTGATGTTAAAACCCCCTGTTGATTATATTTTTGTTTTGTTTGTTTATTTATTAAATATTCTGTTTTAAATTGAGTGATGTAAAGCTTTTTTTTTTAGCGTGGTAAAATCATCAAATGAGTCCTCCCACCCCGGGCAGGGCGGGAGGGACTGTCAGACTTGTACTGCCTAAAATCCACGGTGTCCTTCAATAGCCCTTTATGTTCCGGGGTCACGGTAAGGAAATAAGTCCCGCGACCCCGGCAGGCTTTGGCCCTCTGAGAGGGGGGCCCGTCATTTTGCTGACGCTCTTCGAGGCGCGCGTGGAACACGACGCGCCGTCGACCCGGGCATGGTCCATGGTCGGACAGCGAGTTGCCCTTTACTCGCTGTCCGCATGCCCGCGTGATGAGTGATGAATTTAAGTGTATGTTTAGTTAAAATCAAATTGTTGAGGGTTGAAACTATAGAGCCGTGGGGTCCGAGTGCTCATAGCCTCTACAGAGACATTTCTAAAAGACTTGTTGAAACTTCCTGTGACCTCTTTTTTCATGGTAACAATTTTGACATATATTTTTCTTTGGTAAAGTGTGAGTTCTCCACAAAAATGCTTGAAATATAACAAAAATATTTTTGATGCCTGTCGATTCTGTTTTATGTAAGGATCGTTTCGTTGTCCAAGGCAGGACGGGAGGGACTATCAGACTTGTAATGGGTAAAATTCACGGTGTCCTTCATTAGGCCTTTACGTTAATGGGAAGAAAAAAATCAGGACGGCGAAATTTGGTCAAATTTAAAAGAAAGACCCTGTATATACAGGGTGATTTTTTAGTCACCATCCAAATAATATATTAATCTTTGGCGAAAATCATTGAATACGTGTTTTTTCTTTTTGTATCAATCAATACAAAAATATCGAGATATCACGTCTCAATGTTATCTATAAAAAGTTAATGAATCTGGACACCGCGCTGTGATGTGTCGCTCAGGTGTAGCGGGGCGGGGCGGGGGGTCAGCGGGGTGCGCTCTGCCCGTTTCATGCGTCGGCAAGTGTATATTATTAACGTTTAGCTTAGTGACCACACAGAGCGGATGAGAAAATGATTTAATACGACAATTTGACGTATCGATTTTTTTCAAAAATGGGTTTAGTGATTGATACCTAATGCATAGAAAAATTTTGGACGGTGGTAAAAAGTCACCCTGTATATTTTTGAGAAATAGACCACGATTTGTGCTAATACCAGTTTAGGATAAGCCGTCTATGAAAAAACTGAAAACCTTAAGTTGTCAACGTAATACGGATTACTTTTAAAAACAAAAACGTTTGTTTTTCACGGGTCACCCTTGTTTGGCAGAACAACGTTTCGTCGAAAATCACTCCGGCTAATTTTGGTTACAATAAAGTCGTTTCGTAGAATTATTCATTTCACCGAATAATTAATTGTTATATGTTTATTTAGCCTATTTATTTCTTTAAAATAATTTCATTTGACCGAATTTTCAAATGCACTAATTTTATTTAAACTAATGTTTTACTAGACTAATAATGATTTAGTCGAAATATCGCATCGAATTTTCAGTTAATTAATTATTCGTTTCCTTTCATTGTCTAGAAAAAAATCGGGCTCCGCCGAGCTACCTTGGTAGGTGGTAATCAGCAATTTCACCAAGGATGCAACAGCGAGCGAAGCGAGCTCGGAACCTGGGGCACCCCGACTCGGACAGGTTAGGTTCGAAGGGGATGGCGGGGTCTGAAAGACCCCGCCATCCCCTTCGTGTTAGGTTACTTTAAACCTTGCAAACAGAAATAGGAGCCCCGCGAAGCGGGGCTCCGTCGAGCTACCTCGGTAGGTAGTAATCGGCAATTTGACTAAGGATACAAGGGCGAGCGTATATTACTGATAACCACCTACCGAGGTAGCTTGACGGAGCCCCGCTTCGCGGGGCTCCTATTTCTGTTTGCAAGGTTTACAGTAACCTAACACGAAGGGGATGGCGGGGTCTTTCAGACCCCGCCATCCCCTTCCAACCTAACCTGTCCGAGTCGGGGTGCACCAAGTCCCGAGCTCGCTTCGCTCGCTCTTGCATCCTTAGTTTAGTTAATGATTACTACCTACCAAGGTAGATCGACGGAACAAATATTTACAATGTTTTCTTTTCTGCATTACATTACACCAATCGAATATTCGATAAACTAAATGTTATACCACCTGAATATTATATCAAATGAATATTATACATTTTGAGCAATAGCGCAAATGTTGTTATCGCAAATAAATATTCGATGAAATGAAAATTAAGTTAACCGATATTATACAAACTGATTATTTTCTCAAACGTTGTTCGAATTAGTAAAATTATATCAAAAGTTGTTCTACCAAACAAGGGTAACCCGTTTTTCACAATCCTTTTGTAATATCGTCAGAAAAAGAAAGATCTTTAGATTATTTATTACTTAGGTTATCACCCGGTTTCGATCGCATGGCGTTCGGAAATTATACCACGAAGTGTTTTATTGTACTTGCGGAACAAAAAATATATTAAATAGAATATTTTTAACAGAATAAACACAAAAAAAGCGTTAAACAACTTTTCTTTCGGTGGTTTTGTGTCTTTGTGACTCCCGAAAGAAAAGTTTTATACCTAACGCTTTTTTTTGTTTGTTTTTGAAGTCGGTTCCTTTTTTTACAAAATATTTTTCATTTTATTTTACCCTCTATTCGTTTAGATATTCAACAAAAATCTTAGTATAATCGGCGTTTTTGTAAATCTACAATTCAAGTTAGTAAAACAGATCCACGCGGGCAACGTTACGGGAAAACCATTGTTGTTACACCTGGCTTACCTACACGGTACACAGGTATACTAAATCCTTTTCCAGAATGTAACCAACACTTCTATGGAAACCGCATCAAAATCGGTTCAGCCAAACTCGAAATAATTGCGGACAAACAAACATACATAATAAATAAAAACATACGTTCGAATGAGAACCTACTTTTTTAAGCAGACGGTTAAAAATAGTATAAATTTAAAGGTTTATGTGTTTACTTAAAATTGATACCAAATTCATTAAAATCATGCCACAACTAAAAGTGCTATCCCGGATTAATTGCAAGTAAGTGATTCCATACT
The DNA here is from genome assembly GCA_954870645.1 of Agrotis clavis. Taxonomy (NCBI): domain Eukaryota; kingdom Metazoa; phylum Arthropoda; class Insecta; order Lepidoptera; family Noctuidae; genus Agrotis; species Agrotis clavis. The sequence goes on along the minus strand of OX940944.1, from coordinate 11,989,005 downwards.
TTGAATGCTAGTGTATTAAAAAAACTTACATTCATTCTTGGGCGCCGGTGGCTTCCTTGTGGCCCAGTTGGTCCGGATCGATCTGGATCCTAGCCATTGTCCATTCATGGATGTTATGGCAGATTCAGCCTCCTGAAACAAAAAATAATGACGTTAGAAAGAACAGTAATAACCAAACCACACTAACGGAATTTTCCGCTGATTTTCACGATATACTCGTAATCTGCCTGCGTTTTCCCAACTATATTGTGATTGGCTTCTTATCGAACAGATGCAGCTGGATATCCGTATTTTACATGGAGCAAATCAAATCAAATCAAATCAAAACATTTATTTCAAATAAGCCAGTTACAGGCACTTATGAATTGTCAAAAGACAAAAAATATAAACAGTTCAAAAATAGTTACGGTGCTACAGTCCCAGTCACAGACATAAAAACTGTGAAAGTACCGTAGATGCCCATTCCAAGAAGTAGATCTCTATGGAGAAGAACGGGCAAGAAACTCCATGGACACTCTTTTTAGATCGCCAATATTATTACAGAACCTTTGTTACATCATTCATTTTCAGATGGTACATTATGTGAGAACGATGTAGCAAGTTAAAAAGTGTCCAAAGGAAATATAAAAAAATGACAATTCAGAAATAAAATTATTGATAATTAAAACAAACCGTGGCAGCTAAGATATGGCCAGTCCCAACTGACAGCGCCCGTTCACGAACATGACGCATGATATCAGCACCATTCAGCTCAACCATTTTGAAGGGAACTAAATGATCCGACACACGCGCCACCATCAGCGAGACCTTTGAGTGAGCATGACATTCTCCCAACCGCCAGGGCACATTCAAGTCAAAGAAATAAAAATAATTAGGACGTAGGTATCTGGTGAATGATAGCTTTGTGCACATAGAACTCACACAATATAGGCTAAGCAGCTATATAATACAAAGAAATATGAATTTATACAATGCAATTATAGTTTTACAATCTTTTGCAGCTCCGAAAATAGTATCTATTAAAATATATCACTGAATACATCCCTGTCCTATGGAGCAGGACCAGCATGGAGCCAAGCATTATTATCAGCGATATAATCGCCCAATTTGTAATATGCCCGCTTACATAGTGTGCGTTTAATGCATGTTTTAAATTTTGTCTCATTCAGTTCAAGAATACTTTGTGGAATTTTATTATAGCATTTTAAACAATACCCCATAAAAGATGAGTCTACTTTGGCGAGTCTGAAGCCCGGCTGAACTAATTGGTCCCTATTTCTAGTGTTATAATTGTGCCTGTCACCTCTTTTACTAAAAAGATGCAGATTCTTTCTAACGTACATTATGTTTTCATAGATATATTGACAAGGCACCGTCATGATGTTAATATCCTTAAACAGTTCCCTTAGAGAATCGCGTCTACGGAGATTATATATAGCTCGGATCGCTCTCTTTTGGAGAATAAAAATAGACTCGATGTCTGCAGCCCGTCCCCACAATAAAATTCCATATGACATTATACTGTGAAAGTAACTAAAATATACAAGTCTCGCAGTATCTACGTCAGTATATTGACGAATCTTTCTGACGGCGTATGCTGCTGAGCTTAAACGCCCTGACAGAGATGTTAAATGAGGATCCCATTGTAGTCTTGAGTCAAGCGTAATCCCCAAGAAAACCGTTTTATCGACGAATTCTAGTGTCTCATTATTCAATACTATGTCATTATTGGTACTTTTGACATTTGGAAGCGCGAATCGTATACATTTCGTTTTATTGCCATTTAATACTAAGTTATTTGCTGTAAACCAGTTGTGGACCTGACATAAGGTATTATTTAGGTCATCAAGATTTTGCGCCCGTCTATTAATCTTAAAAATTAAGGAAGTATCATCCGCAAATAACACCATTTTGTGAGGTTGGTTTTCCAATAGATAGGGTAGGTCATTAATATATACCAAAAAGAGGAAAGGACCCAGTATTGAGCCTTGCGGAACTCCGGTTTTGACAGTTGAACTCTGTGAATTTACGCCGTTTATTTGAACTTGCTGTTGCCTATTGCACAAATATGAATTTACCAAACTAAGTGCAAGTTTACCTAGTCCGTAATGCTCTAGTTTCAAAAGTAATGTATCATGGTTTACGCAATCAAATGCTTTAGAGAGGTCACAAAATATTCCTATCGCGTCTTGAGCCTCTTCCCAAGCAGTAAATATGTGCTTCAATAAGGTGACACCGGCGTCAGTTGTACAACGTCCCTTGGTGAAACCATACTGCTGATCGTGTAAGATTCTGTTGTTGTTAAAGTGATTAAGCATCTGATTTAGCATTACTTTTTCAAATACCTTGCTAAAGACAGGCAACACGGATACTGGTCTATAATTGTTAGTATCTTTAGAGTCCCCAGATTTAAAAAGAGGCACGACTTTACTGAGTTTCATCAAATCAGGAAAAACTCCTTGATCCACACACATATTAAAAATTAAAGCTAGGTAAGGTGCTACAGTCTCCACTATGGATGTACAAACTTTAACAGACATTCCCCATAAATCTTCTGTCTGTTTAATTTTGATTTGCCTGAATGCTTTGATAACTGTCATCGGGTTTATGTGTTTAAATTTAAAATCAGCCGGGCAGCCAGGTACGTTCGCCTTTAAAAAAGCAATTGATATATCGGGTGAGGAATTTAGAGCCTCCGTAGTCTTAATTGGTATATCTGTAAAGAAATTTACAAATTCTTGAGCTACTTCCAGATTAGAGCTTATAGGACCACAATCTGTATCCAACGTATAGTTACTGTTACGCATTGTTTTTCTGCCAGTCTCGTTATTTATGACTTTCCAAACTGTCTTTATTTTATTTTCAGCTGTTTTAATCTTGTTACTAATGTGCAAGGCTTTAGCAGCCTTGCAACAATTTCTGAAAATTTTAGAATAGGTAGTGACATGCTTGCTAAAAGTTGCAGTATTAATGTAAGGCTTAAGGCCGTATAGTTCAAAAAGCCTTTCCCTACTTTTCCTAATGCCTCTAGTTGCCCAATCACTAAATATAAATTTCGGGCAAATATTCTTTATTTTCTTTTCAAAATGTTTATTAAATTCGCTGTGAACAATTGAAAAGAAATGATTGTACAGTTGATTGGCATTCATTTCGTCTATATTAGGACTCATTACACTTAACTTATTGTCTAGCGAACTATTAAATCTATTTAATTTATTTGTCGTTATTGGTCTAAATTTAATCTGGACTTGTTGCTCAATTGTGCTGCACCTAAAAGTTACCGTCTGTCCACTATGATCAGACGGCAGACAACTAACTATGGCTTTATCAAAATACTCAGAATTGCAGAAAATATTATCAATACAAGTAGCAGACGTTGGAGTTACTCTAGTAGGTTCTGCAAAGATATTGGACAAATCAAAAGATTTAAAAAGATTTAATAATCTACTGCTACTACAATTTTCTTCCAAAATATTGACATTGAAATCACCACAAATAATTGCTGATTTATTGCTTACCGAAAGCTTTGCGAGAACGTCTTCCATTATTGATTCAAATAGGGAAAAATTTTGATAGTTAGGGGGTCTATAAACACACACTATTACATGCTTATCAAGCTCGACACAGGACAGTTCAACGCAATGTTCAACCGAGAGACCTACTATGTCATTACGTTGATTACATTTCAAACCATTTCTTATTAGTATTAGGGAACCTCCACGCAGCATAGTTTTGCGATTAAAACAACTAACAACACTGTAATTTTCATAAGTTATGAGCATTTGATAGTCCTTCAACCAATGTTCAGTAAAACAGATAACATCAAACATTGTTTTTTCTAGAAACATTTCGACTTCCAATAATTTTGAAGAAATACCTTGAATATTTTGATGGAATAATGTCAAGGTATTTTGCTGAGGCCCTTTTTTGAAACTAATTAGATGATTGCTAGAAGGTACATTGTTACTTGTGGATGTTAAATTGCTAATGGTACCTTCTGTTGTCCTACTGACTAGTTTAAATGACTATTATCCGGAGTGAGTACCATGCCATCACCAGGCAAAAATAACCTACCACCAGTAGTCTCACCTTGCGATTGAGAATCCTCCATAGTGACACATAGATCCTCCTTCGTACTACTAATACTACAGCTAATACTACAACTAATATTACAATTACTACTACTATAAATATGTACACAAGACGAAGACATATTACTTATGTCCGAGTAAATATGAAAACTTAATAGCCTAGCTATTATATGTCTATATCTAATAGGCAGATAAACTGAATTCTGGGTCGACCTAAGCTTATCAACAAAAGTGTTGATGTCTAAACATAAAAGCTTGTCGCTATAGTGACTTGCCAAGAAATGTACATGCTTATTCAGCATGTGAATGTAATTGTTTTTTCTATCGGACAATTTTTCAAAATATGGAAAAGCACACAAAATAATTTTATTACAATCAAGGAGCGACTGTCTATCGGAGTTCCACAACCCCATTGTAAGACTGTCAGACTTTTAGAGCTTCTAACAGTAACGAATGTCAAAGATCTACAAATGACAGCCGGGACCAACGGCTTTACGTGCTTTCCGAGGCGCGGAAGAAACTCGCTATGACAGATGGTAAGCCATCCACAAACCGACCTCGGCAAGTGCGGCTTAACTCGAAAGATCGGCCTGTGCGGCTGTAATTATTTAGCCACGAGCTCCTCCTTTGACTTTACGATAATTTTGGTCTTTCGCCAATGAATATTGTCAAAAATAAAATGATTCGTAATTCGGGAGTGGGGGGCTTGTGACGTCCTGTAAAATTATACCGACCGAGTGACGTTTTGTGATATTTAGAAGCATTGTATCTTCTTCAATTTTCAGATGACTTAATTTTTTGTGTGAAAAAGCCTATTCTGTTTTTGCGGGACCTAAAACGGTTAAGTTGATTCTTGGAACTTTCCTCGTAAATTTTCTGGTGGTTGCCAATTTTGATTCTGGCTTTCAGGAGTAAGTGGTTTGCGAAATGGGCAGCAGTTTTGTCTGATCCTCCCGTCCGTTAATAAATCTCCAGGAGATTTTGTGTCAATGTTTTACTATTGTTATTTATTACCGACACATGAGCTCATAATGAAAAAGGTGGAAGTCTGTTCTATTGTCTTTGCAATAAAGTTTTAACTAATAAATGGTGCCATACGTCTTTCCCCAACATTTTTTCACAGAAAATGTCACATGAAACACTGAACATTTCCATGAAACACAACAAATTGACATTCAATCGATAATTTCCATTTATTATTGATACTAACTGCACATTTTCCCACAATTTTCCCTTATTAATGCTAGCACCAGCATGGCGATAATTTTGCAAATGAAATTAAATATTGAATTGATGCCTAGTAAAGTTGTGTTTGGACGAAATAAAATGAAATGATATTTATTTTTGGAAGTAGGTTAATATCAAAACTTTTACACGTCGTCTTTTTACAAACTACATGTGGCCGGTGTTTCGTACCTGACTACTCTGAGAAGAAACAGCCGAAACAAACTCAGAGGTCACAGTCTCTTTTAAAGTCGAGACATTAAATTGGTAGTCATACGAGGGCCATGTAGGTTTGACGTTTTGGTCTGTGACCTAATTCAGGAGTAGAGCCTCCATTTAAACTATTTTAACACTTTATGCATATACAATGTGTCCAGAATTTACATACATACATACATAAACTCATGCCTTCTTCCCATGGTGGGTAGAAACAACAGAGCGTCACCTGTTATGATCCTTAGATACTCCTTCCACCTCATACACATTCATACATCTGTTCATACACGCACGTCGATTGCTAGTACTACACACCTGACCTTTCTGAAGCACTTCACCAATAAGGTCAGTGTAGGTCTTCCTAGGGCCCTCTGGGGTTTACCAGTTCGGCGTGTCCACTATCTCGCCTGATGGTGAAGATGTTGCTTGCCTAGAAGTAACCTATTTACGCTTGATTTGAAGACCCGAAGTTTATAGATATCAGGAAAAATAGTTGATGTTTACTAATAGTGCCTTTCTGATTTAATCATTAAAGTACTGAAAGAGCTGGACTGGACAGGTCCCCTCAAATCTGTGTGGTTCTTTCTTCAAAAGACCACCTCAGACACCTGCAAGGTTCTCATAAATCTTGATCAATACAAAATTGTCTGGACTTTAAAAGAGACTGTGACCTCTGAGTTTGTTTCGGATGTTTCTTCTCAAAGTAGTCAGGTACGAAACACCGGCCTCATCTAGTGTAAAAATAGTGTCTTTTTGACGTGTAAAAGAGTTTGCCAAAACCAATTTGCTGAATAAATATCATTTATCTAATGATAAACGATATTTATTCAGTAGTAAATGATAATTCATTTAACTAAATGCACTTTATAAGTCAAAAAGTGTGAGTAGTCCTATCAAGGGATTTCGTCTTGCCCAGTTACTGGGTTGTGGAGGTCGGATAGTCAGTCGCTCCATGTATAATACTGATATTCAGCTGCATCTGGTTCGACTGGAAGCCGGCATCGATGTATTACTTAAGATAAACAAGGCAGATGAGTTAAGATTATGTTGGTACTCACCGATTTTTTCAAAAACGAGACAAATCCGTATCCTTTGGACTTCAGAGTTTGAGGGTCCCGTACCACTCGGCAGTCACTGTGAACAAAGAGAAAAACCATTGTCAAATATTTCATCATTATCATCAGCCTATAATGTTGGGACACAGTCCTCCATTTGTGAGAGGGAGTGGGTCATAATCCACCACGCGGGTCCAGTGCGGGTTGGTAGATGTCACATTTCTTCGAATTTGATGGTTTTAGGACATGCCGGTTTCCTCACGATGTTTTCCTTTACCGTTTTGAGAGCAACTTTGATGAAATAAATTACACAAATTAATGCGCTAGGCTGGGTTCGAACCCACGACCTACAATTCGTTATCTGGGGCCAATACTACTGTGCCATTACTGTTCCAAAAATGTATACAGTGTGTCCGGACACGAACTAGCGATACTTGAAGGGGTTATTATAGACTCATTTTCATAGAGAGAACTGCTTTTTAAAATAATCTTACTCCAACACCTCGCGAATGGCGGCCATTTTAGTTTTTTGAGTTGTTGAACTGGGTCAGTCTATATAGAATAGAATAGACTTTATTGCACACCAAAATTGTTACACATTTGTTGTATGAAATTGCTAATTCTAGGGTTACAACGGCGGTCTTATCGCTAATAACGATATCTTCCAGACAACCTTTTAGTGAAACTACGGATTTAAAATAAAAAGGATTCTTTAAAATGATATCAAAATTATCACTCTACGTTAAGTATTTTAGGAGTTATTGCCACTTAAACATAACCCTTCCTTAGCGCATGTACTCCCAAAATTACAGGTGTCACATTCTTTGGGCGAGCTAAATCGTTTCTGCGTAAATTTATGAGCTGGCATTATTGACCCGTTAATAAACGTCGTTTTGTACTCGTATTTACTGGCCTTGTCCGTGCATATCCCTCTCCATAGCTCGTTGGTCTATTTTGAGCTTACTAATGAGGCCTATTAATAGTAGAAGACCACGTTTCGGAGCCATAGTCATCACTGGTAACACACATTGGTCGAGAACTTTCGACTTGAGGCACTGAGGTATTCTGCTAAAATGATGGTATGACATTCAAAACAGTTCGCCCATATGTTCAAAACATTGATAATAATCTCTCACCCAGATCAAAAGATACATACGAACAAAAAAAGATAAAAGATAAAATATTTTCCAGCGTCTCGAGATGGGCATAAACCAGCGTTTTTGGCTTATTGACAAGTATGAACTATGTCACTGGGGTAGAGGTGTGGTGGGACTGACAGCGGGTTTATAAGGGGAGCGGATGAAGTTTTTCAAGGAAAAAGTACGAGATAATAATAATCACGTATTTTTACGAGGCTTTTTTGCTGAAAATATCAATTTTCAGTAAGTCAGCATGTATTAAATTACGCATCTTGCTTTGTTAGTGACATACTGCCGCGCGAGCTTCATAACGATTGTATGCAATTTCGCAAGTGTGGTACACGTTTTCGCCTTAATATAAAATTAATTTTGTATAAAGTTACAAAATATTTTTGAAAAATAAACCGTTTAACGTTGTACTTGTCCCACGTAAATTTGTATTAAGTGTCTTTTAATAATAATTGAAGGCATCCACTGTTTACCTCCGTAATTTTTCAGGGCGTTTTCTCGTGGTCCTACTATTTTGTCCTACTAGTAGGACCACGAGGGAGACCAGTTTCTGTTCGTCCTACTATGACATACTGGAGCAGTAATCATTTATTTATACCACCTGTATTAATTTATACATTTGACACTAGTAATAAAAGGAAAAAAAAAAACAATCATTTTGTAACAAACTTAAACATTTTTTTAGGTAATCTTTACATCTACCCAATATTATTTAAATACTTATCAGTTTGGGCCTATGCTAGCCTAGTACTTTTGCTGGTTAATGTTGAACAAGATAATTTCAGGTAATCTATCTGTCTACCCAGAAATATTTAAATGACTACCACTTTGTGCTTATGTTAGCCTAGTACTTTTGCTGGATAGTCAAAGAACAAGACAGTATCAAGTAAGCTTTAGAATTATATAAATACACACTACCTTGAACTTATGCTAGCCTAGTACTTTTTGTTAGCTTCTAATTGCCTACTGGTGTTAAAGCCAGTGGGGAGAAATAGGAATAGACGCTCGAAGTTGTAAGAAAACAACATTTATTTAAATATTTAAAAACTTGTGCAGTTAACAACAGTACTTTTAACTTATTAACAATCGGGGGCGAGTCAGCGTATCTAAAAGTCAAGGGGGCGAGTCGAGCATTTTAATCGTAAGAGGCAAGATCCAAGGGGCGAGCGGAGCCTACACCGCCTAGTGGAAGCCAGTGTTATTTTAATTTTTTTAATTTTGTCTTTTATTTGTAATATTATGTGTTGTGCAATATAGGGTTTCCATGGGGTTTCCTATATTTTTAGTTTGTTACAAAATGATTGTTTTTTTTTTCTTCCTTTTATTACTAGTCTCAAATGTATAAATTAATACAGGTGGTATAAATAAATGATTACTGCTCCAGTATGTCATAGTAGGACGAACAGAAACTGGTCTCCCTCGTGGTCCTACTAGTAGGACAAAATAGTAGGACCACGAGAAAACGCCCATTTTTCATCAGATTACTAAAAACATCTGAGAACCTACTCTTTGTGAGAATAAATAATATACAACAGCAGCAATCGTGGATGATTTGCTGACACCTATTGAAGACCTTCATTGTCTATTTGTCTTGTTTTTTTCGAAGAATAATTATATATCTATTTTTTAGGACGTATACTTACGAGTGTTTTCGCCCTGGGTCCTAAAATCTACCCTGTTTCTGTTGTGTTTGTTTTGTACCACCCATAAATTATAACAGCTTTGTAAAACCATCCTAGCGAATAAATGATTCTATGCTATTCTATTTTCTTCAGTAGCCCTTCGTATTCCAGTGTAACGGCTACCTTTATCGACGGTCTAGCGGCGTAAATTATTTCTAAAAACGCTCCCTAACGTAACACAAGAGCCAGAAATATCCGCTTACAGTGGAACCGGACCCTGTTGGCGGTAATCCAAGCCCTGTCCGCGCGACGTGTCGTACTTCGAGCACTCCACAAGAGATGAGAGGAGACTTATTGCTGATTTACTAATGTAGAATATTACCTCTCAAGTATTTATTTATTTCTTTTCTCTATTAAAAAAAACTTTTTGAAAAAAAGGGAACCGACTTCAAAACCAAACACAAAAGAACTATAAAATAACTTTTCTTTCGGTAGTCGGTGGCTTTGTTTTTTTTTTTATTATTTCATTGACATAATATGGCCACCGACTTCCGAAAGAAAAGTTATTTTATAGTTCTTTTGTGTTTGGTTTTGAAGTCGGTTCCCTTTTTTTCAAAAAGTTTTTTATTTTTTCCTTTTTAGTTGAGATAATCAACAACAGAAATCTTCATAAAATCGGCGTCTTTGAAAATCTACAATTCTATTAAGCAAAACGGATCTATGTAAGCAACTTCACGAGATCCATTATTGTTATATACTAAAACCTTCCCCAGAATGTAACAAACACTTCTCTGAAAACTGCATCAAAATCAGTTCAGCCAAACGCGAGATAATTGCGGACAAACATGCAATCGTCCCTGAAAATCTACGATCCAAGTAAGCAAAACGGATCCACGCGGGCAACGTCACGGGATATCTATTAGTGTTATATATTAAAACCTTCTCCAGAATGTATTGAACACTTTCCTGAAAACTGCATCAAAATCGGTTCAGCTAAACGCGAGATAATTGCGGACAAACATGCAATCGTCCCTGAAAATCTACGATCCAAGTAAGCAAAACGGATCCAGGCGGGACACGTCACGGGATATCTATTAGTGTTATATACTAAAACCTTCTCTAGAATGTAATGAACACTTTCCTGAAAACTGCATCAAAATCCGTTCAGCCAAACGCGAGATAATCGCGGACAAACATACATACATACATACATACATACATACATACATACATACATACAGGTCGAACTGAGAACCTACTTTTTTTTTTGAAGTCGGTTAAAAAACGGAAGAGGTTCCGAATTATAAATAAAATAAAATGTTTTTTTTTAATGTTTCTCGATTTTTCAAAGGAATTCTTATTTTGTTTGAAAGGGTATAATTTTTACAAGAAAAGGTCAGGTGGATGTATGATGGTGGTTCATACAGTTTTTTTTTATTGTGGTAAAATCATCAAATGAGTGCTACCCAGGGCAAATCGGGAGGGACTGTTAGACTCGTACTGACTAAAATCCACGGTGTCCTTCAATAGCCCATTACGTTCCAGGGTCACGGTAATTCGGAGTAAGCCCCCACTACCCCGGCAGGCTGTGGCCCTCAAAAGGGGTGGTTCATACACTCACTGTGAGAAATCTAGTTCACATATCGATATTGTTACGGTACGATGACGGTGATTGGTTCAATCCCGCACGGAACAACTATTTGTATGACCTACAATACAAATAGTTGTTCCTAGTCTGGGTGTTTGTGTATGTGAGTTTCTATGTTTGTAAACGCACCCACGATACAAGAGAAATTCCTAGTGTGGGGCAACGTATTATAAAAAAAAAAAACTACGAAATATTTTATCACAATTAATGTGGACAATGAGTAGCTCGTGGCTAAATAATAAAAGCTGCACGGTAAGATGTTCAGGATAAGCGGTTCTTGAGTGGACGCAACGTAGGCCTCCCACTAGGTGGACCGATGACATCGTGAGAGTCGCGGACAACCGTTGGATGCAAGTGGCGAATTGTCGTTCGGCGTGGTGGTCTAAGGGGGAGGCCTTCCTTGATCTCCGGCCACCGTAGGCGCTGGCATGTGGGTGGCGAGTTATGGGTGACTCACCGTCCGATCATGGACCATTCCCGGGTCGACGGCGCGTTGTTTTCCACCTCAAAGAGCTGTCAGCAATCTGACGGGGCCCCCTAAGAGGGCCAAAGCCTCCCGGGGTCGCGGGACTGTCTCACCTGGTAACCGTGGCCCTGGTACGTAAAGGGCTATTGAAGGATAACTGTGGATTTTAGTCTGTACAAGTCTGACAATCCCTCCCGTCCCACCCTGGGTGGGAGGACTCATTTGATGATTTTATCACTATAAATAAAGGCGGAGGCCTTTGTGTAGCAGTGGACGTCTTCCGGCTGATAATGATGTTATAGAGTACTTACGATATTTCTCCAAAAGGTGCGAAGGCATCCCTCAAGCTCTGGGTCTCGATTTCAGGACTCAGGTCACCAACAAAGATGTGGTAGTGCTCTGAAACAATGAGATTTTAACTTTTATTTCTTTGGTAGAAGAATAAGGAGCTCGTGGCTAAATAATTACATCCGCACAGGCCGATCTTCCGGGTTAAGCCGCGCTTGCCGAGGTTGGTCTGTGGATGGGTGATCATCTGTCATAGCAATTTGCCTCCGCGCCTCGAAAAGCACGTAAAGCCGTTGGTCCCGGCTGTCATTTATAGATCTTTGACAATTGTTATTGTTGGTCAGAAGCTCTAAAGTCTGACAACCAGTCTTACCTTGGAGTATCGTATTACCCAGTTACTGTGTTGTGGAGGTCCGATAGTCAGTCGCTCCATGTAAAATACTGATATTCCACTGCATCTGTACCCTTACGCGTTTCTTGTATGAAAAAATGGAACAGCGCCTCTGGTGTGCGAAGAAGGAACCAATTTTTTCCTTGAAAATTGTCAATTTGAAATTGCCAAAGTTCCAGTTTACTTTACGTCTCAAATACTGAAAGCTCGTGCTAAGGGCACTGGTTCAACTGACTGACTGACTGAGTTGAACCAGTACCCTACCACAATATAGTTGGGAAAAGGCAGGCAGAAGACGATGGTAGAATAATAGGTCTGTGTACTCACTAGTGGGGGATTTTTTATTGTTTATTACTCGTTGTTAAAATAATTCAAGGACTCCCTGCATAATATAACAGCTATATTAATTATTTTAAACGCATTAACGCATGCGATGCGCATCGTAAAGATGATTTTTTGAGGAAAGAAAAATTAGATTGCAAGTGGGATTCGAACCCGCGTCTTCTGGATAGGTACTCCAGACGCCTTAACCAACTAGGCTATTGCAACCCACACCTGCAAGCTGAAATTCTCTATTCCTCGTTTACGCTTTTCGGTAGCGTAGCGCCATCTCTTGGATTAATGTCAACGTGTTGGGTGGAAGTTAGTTAAACTCTAATCCAAGAGATGGCGCTACGCTACCGAAAAGCGTAAACGAGGAATAGAGAATTTCAGCTTGCAGGTGTGGGTTGCAATAGCCTAGTTGGTTAAGGCGTCTGGAGTACCTATCCAGAAGACGCGGGTTCGAATCCCACTTGCAATCTAATTTTTCTTTCCTCAAAAAATCATCTTTACGATGCGCATCGCATGCGTTAATGCGTTTAAAATAATTAATAAGTATGGTAGTTGCTATCTCATTATACAACATTGATTTGTCTGTAATGTCAACGTGTTGGGTGGAAGTTAGTTAAACTCTAATCCAAGAGATGGCGCTACGCTACCGAAAAGCGTAAACGAGGAATAGAGAATTTCAGCTTGCAGGTGTGGGTTGCAATAGCCTAGTTGGTTAAGGCGTCTGGAGTACCTATCCAGAAGACGCGGGTTCGAATCCCACTTGCAATCTAATTTTTCTTTCCTCAAAAAAATCATCTTTAATATAACAGCACTAACAACAATAAAAAAAATAAAAATCATACCCTTATTAGTTTATATTATTTTTTGGAGCTGTGCTACGGCGTAGCCCACTATGTTCTACGACGTAGCATCGACATCTTTCCGCGTACGCGCTACGTCGTAGCACATGACATGTTGCGATGTAGCTCATCATTGTGCTCGTAGCAAAGCGCGACGAGATAGTCTCAGCTACGTCGTAGCTCAATGTTGCTACGGCGTAGCACACTCATGCCGCATGCGTAGCGCAACTTAGCTACGGCGTAGCTCGATGTAACCATTTGCGTAGCTCACTGTAGCTACGGGGCGTAGCTTCAATCATCTTATTATTAAGTATTCAATTAATAATTCAGACGTCCATTATATAACAGGAACCTCATTTCAGTCCTGAAGGACTTTGATTAATAATCCAGTTCCAAAGATACGAGTATCTATTTCAGCAAACGGTCTGAAAGCTTCAGTATCTACATGCAATCATATGGATGGATGTATGTATGGATGTCCCGGTTTCAATCTACGCTCGCTCTGATCAAGCAATGCTTGTATTATGAATACCTTTCTTGGACTAGGGTTGGCGCGGTCAGTCTAATATTTTTTTTGCTAAAATTGTTTTTATTATAACATCCTAATCTGTATATCGTGGACTCGATTCCTGTACGTAATAAATATTTGTATAATCTACAAGTAGTTGATCCAGGTCTGTTTGTGTGTGTAAATTTTAATGTTTGTTAACGCACCTAATGGTAGCCATACACCATACGATTTGTCAAATCGGCATGATACTGCCAATTTGATCAGTTAGAATTGACCGTGTGTGGGCGTGGAATCCATCAAATTGGCATGACATGCCAATTCGATGGCATGACATGCCAATTTGATAGGTCATCAAATCGATTTGACACAACGTCAAATCGGCAGCAGTGATGCATTTAGCTATTATTCGGTGATGACAGGTACAATTTTATAAATTTGTAGCTATCGGTCACCGAATAATAGCTAGATCTAGCTATAAAGTTGCTAAGTTGGCATCACTGCTGCAGATTTGAAGTTGTGTCAAATCGATCGTACGATAGGCAGTATGGTGTATGGTGTATATTGACGAACTGCCAATTTGAAACAACCGCAAGCGTCAAATCGATCGTACGATAGGCAGGATGGTGTATGGCTACTATAAGATACAAAATTTCTAGTGCGGCAATGCCAAACAAAAAACATTTTTCTTACTAGAAGTATTGATCGCAATTCTAGGCCACTGTGGGCCCAGCATGATGACTGTGAGCAATTGGTGACTCGCAGTCCGATCATGGACCTTGCTCGGGTCAACGGCGCGTCATGTTCCACGCACGTTGACGTTGACCCCCAAAGCCTGCGGGACTTATTAGTTATCTTAACTATGACCTCGGAACGTGAAGGGCAATTGAAGGACACCGTGGATTTTAGTCAGTACAAGTCTGACAGTCCCTCCCGTCCCGCCCTGGGTGGGAGGACTCATTTGATAATTAATCACGCTAAAAAAAACTGTTATTTTAAGTAATTATTTGTACAAAACTAAATTATATGTTTAAAACCTGTAAGGCAACCTTTTTTTAATATTTTAATCCATTTTATCTTATCTAGCAACCCTATGTAAGCTCTGACTCAAGCTTTTAGGGACTGAATTAAATTCAATCGGCGCTGCCCGGATTATATGATAAAATATTGCTTCACTATGAAAGTACTATACTCACGACGGTTATTATGTTGTATGGTAAGCAGGAGGTCAGGTTATATCTATAAATAAGGAGATTATTTTGAAAAGATTTTAGTACAAAGAACTATCATTTTTTGAATAAAAAGGAACAAAATATGTTTATTTGGCAGTTTGGTACAAACAACTTATACGAACAAAAAAAAAAGAATAAATTTTAAGTTTAAAACAACAACGAAATTACAAGATAACATTGTGTGTCCCACGGTTACGCCAAAACAATCTAGTTCAGCAAATTTTCGAGCAGCTAGTAGTGCTCGACCCTGGTTTTCAACTGATCCTGAGCAAATTGTCAATTTATTGGTGTTTTTGGGTTTTTGAATTCATTAAAAGAGTTTGCTCGCCAATGGGTGAACTAGGACGGACTGTTGGACTCTTATTGCCTAAACCTAGCATGTTCCTTCACATGCCCTTTGCTTTCCAGGGCTGCGTTAGCCTGCTTAGATAGTCCCGCGACCCCGGGAGAACGGATTTTTTTGTTTTTTTTTTCGTGGTAAAATCATCAAATGAGTTCTCTCACCCCTTACTGTCAGACTTGTACTGACTAAAATCCACGGTGTCCTTCAATAGCCTTTTATGTTCCGGGTTCACGGTGATGGAATAAGTCCCGCGACCCCGGCAGGATTTAGCCCTCAGAGAGGGGGCCCCGTGATTATGCTGACGCTCTTTGAGGCGCGCGTAGAACACGACGCGCCGGCGACCCGGGCATGGTCCATGGTCGGACAGCGAGTTGCCCTTTATTCGCCGCCCGCATGCCCGCGCGGTAGAACGGCTGGACCGATGTGGAAGGTTTAACAGGTGAGCAAATATTATTAAAAAAAGTTGATTTCTGTTTGAGGCGGTACGAAGTTTGCCGGGTATACATAAAATTGATGCGGTTGATTCCAACTCTGCCTACCTCTTGTACATAAACAGTCATAATGATATTATGTTATGTTGAAACCAACTCATTACCAAACAGTTGATGATTACACAAACATATATCAGCAATATAAACAAGATGTAATCATCAAACTGTCCGATAACATCATCAATTTGTATTCATAGGATAACAGATCGTTCGAGAATCAATTTACATTGCAATTGGTCATTTAGTGCTTAAGGGTAGATACAATGTGTGACAGAGACAGATAGAGAGCCATAGAGACAGAAAGCAGAAGTGACCCAGTGGTATAGGCCACGACTTTTGTACGTCGTGGGTTCGAGCCCAACTAGGCCCATACATCTCCATCATCTGCCTGCCTTTTCCCAACTAATTTGTGGTCTGCTTCCAGTCGAACCAGATGCGGCTGAATATCAGTATTTTACATGGAGCGACTGCCTATCAAATCTCCACAACCCAGCAACTGGGTAATACGATACCCCATGGTAAGACTATTTGTCAGACTTTTTGAGCTTCTGATTAACAGTAACGACTGTCAAAGATCTACAAATGACATCCGGGACCAACGACTTTACGTGCTTTCCGAGGCACGGAGGAAACTCGTTATGACAGATGGTCACCCATCCACAGACCAACCACGGCAAGCGCGGCTTAACTTGAAAGATCGGCCTGTACGGCAAAATAAATAATATCTAGGAAAGTTCACGTTAGATAGTTGGATCAGTACCCTTAGCACGAGTTTTCAGTATTTAAGACGTAAAGTAGGTAATCTGGAACTTTGGCAATTTCAAATAGTCAATTTTCAAGAAAAAAAATAGTTCCTTCTCTGCACACCAGAGGCGCTGTTCAATTTTTTTCATACAAGAAACGCTGTAAATACCTACTGGAAAGACGCTGTTTAAGTAAAGTAGTGAAAACTCGTGATAAGGGTACAGGGACCTGATAATGAAAGCAGTTTTTCTTAATATAGCATGCATTGTTAGGTTTTTGTATCCTGATGGTCTAACATGATGACTTATAGCGAGAGTACATCCAGTGTGGGAAAGAGATAGTGTTATACAAGTCGTCTAGCGCCATCTCGTTTCCACACTGGGATTGCGACATGGTAGGACACCTGTTTCTGACGTGGGTCGGTATTTCTTATACTTTTTTTTATCGTGGTAAAATCATCAAAGAGTCCTCCCACCCCGAGCAGGGCGGGAGGAACTGTCAGACTCGTACTGACTAAAATCCACGGTGTCCTTTAATATCCCTTTATGTTCCGGGGTCACGGTAATGAGATAAGTCCCGCGAACCCGGCAGGCTTTGGCCCTCTAGAGGGGGGCCCCGTCATTATGCTGACGCTCTTCGAGGCGCGCGTGGGACACAACGCGCCGTCGACCCGGGCATGGTCCGAGGTCGGACAGCGAGTTGCCCTTTACACGCCGCCCGCATGCCCGTATTTCTTACACTTTAAAATATTTTAAAATTTTAAAAATTGCTTGTTACGCATTACGTAAAATTACCAATTAACATAACTCAATATTATTACCAAATGATCTGACCTAATTACATTCCAACGAATTTAAATTAAAATTACCATCAACGAATTGGTCGACGCCTATTTTACATGTCTTTGACAAATGTTTAACCAAAGTAATCTATTACTAGATATTAAAGTCATTTGCTATTGTATTTTTAAAGTAATTGGTTGAAAACACAAAAGATATTTAGAATCAATAGAATTGGCCATTACATTACAAATGTGTTATTGTGATTGACAAAATATGTCGGATAGCTCAGTAGTAGTATATTATTGGGCATTCTACCCCACCTGCCGTTCCTACGGCTCACTCCGTTCGCCTTCGTCACTGGTGGGGTAGAATGCCCAATAATATTTTTGATATCGATGGTTGTGGAATAGAATAGAATATGCAAAATACTGGTTCGGCGCCTATTCCACCTTTCAGTTCAATGCCCAATCGTTCCTATTCCAAATTCGCAATTTAAAACTAGGCTTACCTGTCGTTCCTTCGTTCACCTCTGTCGATTTCAGCTAAAAATAGGAGGGTACGTTTTGACGATTCGTTTTAAGAAACACAATGCGACAGATGCAAGATTCGGTGAAATCTAATTTAGAAAACACTCACTTATCTTATATTGAAGGACAACCATAGCGAGGTTGCTCGTACATTTGTTCGGGTTAGCGACAATGAGTTATGTGTATGAGTTATAAATGTCGATGTAATACATTAATTAACTCATTATTGATATAACCGTTTCACGCACTCGTCATGAAATTTGTAAAACAACCACACTCGTTACATCTAGACAAACTTTCTGTTCATTCTCAGGAAACTGATTTTCGCCATGGAGAACTACTACCTAAATCTATACGATGCATCATTTGCGGGCCGTCAAATTGTGGAAAAACGAATTTATTAATTGGTCTTCTTATACACGAGAATGGTTTAAGATTCCAAAATGTTTATGTTTATTCGAAAACCTTGCAACAACCCAAGTATGTTTTTTTAGAAAAAGTCTTGCAACGTGTACCAGACATTTCATTTCAGAAATATCGTGAAAATGAGCAAGTGCTGAGTGTTCAAACCGCAAAACCGAATTCTGTAATTGTATTTGATGATGTTGCTTGTGAAAATCAAAGTAGTATGCGTGATTATTTTGCTATGGGGAGACACAAGTTCATCGATTGTTTTTATCTAAATCAGTCGTATAGTAAAATCCCTAAGCAGTTAATAAGAGACAATGCAAACCTAATCGTACTTTTTAAACAAGATGAAAGAAATATGAGACATGTTTATGAAGAACACGTCAACACTGACATGACATGGATTGAATTCCGTGAAATGTGTTCAAAAATATGGAGTGTACCTTTTAATTACGTTGTAATTAATAAAGATTGTTCTAAAAACAAAGGATGTTATAGAAGTAAATTTGACACGTTTGTAGTCTTTGACTAAGAACACGAATACATATATAAGGCTATAATCTGTCTGACATTATTATTCACTTTTTGACGCTAAATCAATTACGACGTAATTTTATCAATATGGAAAAATCATTGAAACGACAAATTGTTGATGCGGCAGAAGCTGTAAAGATAAAAGTACGAAAAATGAGAGATGATGATATTAACAATAAACAAGCACTGGAATCTGTTTTCAAGCCTGTAACGGAACCTCTCAACCTAATTGCTAATGCTAATAAGCAAACTCCTTTCATTCGTGCTAGTGATGATTTTGCAGATGTTCCGTTTATTAACAAAACTTGCCAGAAAGAAGGAACTGGTAGCGTAGGAAGTGATGATAATAATGACGATGAAAACAAATATGAATCCGATATCAACAGTGACTCATCTTATGAATCAGTAGTTGAAAAAAACCAAGATTATGATACGTCATCCTGGTCAATATCTTCAGAAGCATTGGTAGATATTCCATTTGGGGTTAGAGCAGACCGCGGGAAACTGATGTTAGGTTCTGCTTGCATAACGATCAACGATCAATACATCACCGTGGCTGGATGTAAATACCGAAATACACCTGGTTTAAAACAGTTGTTGCTTAAGAAAGATGTAGACTTAAGCTTGGTTACAGATAGTGATATGCAAAATTATAAGTCGATGCTACTTGATACAAACGCACATCGTCGAGACTATGACCCAAATAAGCCAATAAAAAGTAATAAAGGACAAAAATATATGCAAGTTATTAAACCACTTTTTAAACTGAAGAATGCAGTTCAGGGAAAAGGTCTACCGTTACTAAAAAAGTGGAGAAAAAACGTAGATTTTGTGTACTGGGATAATCCTAATGAATTAGTGGAAAGGTTGAAATTACTAATTGCGTCTAGAGATGCTGGCAACACAGGATTAGATAATGAAATTATATCTATCATTGAAGAATTGCGTGAAAGTAAAGTTATAAATTAATAAATATTTATAAATGTGTTTATTTTACTATCAGCCTTTCGATACAATACACCTTAACATGAACGTAGACAAATTTGGACACTACATTCACAAAAGAATGCGTTTATCAGAGTTATTTGAGTTTAATGAGAAAGCATTGTTAAAATCTGAAACCGGAGATTTTGATTTAAAAACATCAGGACTGCGAGGAATTAGATCTCCAGTAGAAGCAGACGATGCTGTGAACAAGGATTATGTCGATCGATTGAATGCTAACACATTAAAAGAATTAAATAATCTGGTTGTGACCAAGGATTATGTAGATCGATTGAATGCTAATATGCTTAAAGAGTGTAATAATATGATTGGAAAATTGCGTTCTCAAATCATTAAAGATGCAAAGGGTACAGTTGAAGCTACTTTAAAAGCGAGGATACTTGAGGTTTCAACTCATTTGCAAGATAAGTTTTATACTAAAGCAGAGGTTGATAAATTACTTCAAAAAACTCCGTAATGGTAAAACAGCAAATTGTAAATGAAATACACAAAGCGGCACGAAGAAATTTCCTTCGACGTTCTGTTATTCTGAAAGGAATCCATGACTTATGGCAAGCAGACTTGATGGACATGCAAAACCTGAAAAAATATAACAAAGGTTACAATTTCATCTTAGTGGTGATTGACTGCTTCTCAAAGTATGCCTGGGTTGAACCGTTAAAATCGAAAAATAAATTTGATGTTACTCGTGCATTCGAACATATACTGCTACGTAGTCGTAATCATCCCGTTAACTTACAAACTGATATGGGGACAGAATTTTATAACACCACTTTTCAAACGCTTATGACAAAGCACAACATTAACCATTACTCGTCATTTTCTACTAAAAAAGCATCAATTGTGGAGAGACTGATTAGAACTATAAAAAATAAATTATATAAATATTTTAGTCTCAATGGAAACTACAAGTGGTTAGGTTTACCATTGGAAGATACATTGAAAAGATATAACAACACAAAACATCGCACTATTCAATTTAAACCGGCTGATGTGAATAAATGTAATGAACAAGTAATCAAAGAAAATATAAAAAAAATAAACAAACATGAGTTAGTTCAGTGGAAGCCTAAATTCAAAGTTGGTGATTGTGTTCGTATAAGTAAATACAAACATAATTTTGAGAAAGGTTACACTCCTAATTGGTCAACGGAATTATTTACTATAAAAAAGGTAAATAAAACCTTACCAGTGACATATCACATAGAAGATCAACGAAAACAAAAGATATTAGGAGCTTTTTATGAACAAGAACTGCAAAGATCAAATTATCCTGATGTTTATTTGATAGAAAAGGTTTTGAAGAAGAAAGGAAATAAATTGTATGTCAAATGGTTAGGTCTAAATAGTGCAGAAAACAGTTGGATTGAAAAAGCTGCAGTAATGGACTAAGATATAATAATATATAACCATTTTTTATTTGAAATCGTATCATTATAATTTGAGTAATGCAAGGGGGTGGACTAGTGAACAGTATAATTAATAATCTTCCGTTCGAAGTTCATTTGCCCGGATACAATTATTGCGGACCAGGAACCAAACTTCGCAAACGCTTAGCGCGAGGTGATCGAGGTATAAATAAGCTGGATGAAGCTTGTATGCAACACGATATTGCGTATACAAATCATACAGACTTATCAAATCGCCACAAAGCCGATTTACAACTACTTAACATGGCTAAACAAAGACTTAAATCAAAAGATGCAGGGAAAGGTGAAAAACTGAGCTCTTGGATAGTGAACAAAGTTATGAAAGCGAAAATAAAGTCTGGATCCGGCATTAAAACGTTTAAAAACTTAGTTTCTAAAATAAAATCGAAAATTAAGAAACTCAAATGCAGCGATAATAAGACTTTAATAAAAGCAGCTTACTTGACCGCAAAAAAATTATTTCCAAACAATCGTCATCGGATCCGATTACCCCGAGTAATACCCATACCAAAGACTGGAGGAGTTCTACCTTTAATTCCAATTTTCGCTGGTTAATCGGCTTTAGGAACTTTAGCTGGTGGTGCAGCTGGCATTGCAAAGACCGTCAATGATTACAAAGCAAACAAACAATATTTGCAAGAAACAGAACGACACAATAAAGCTATGGAGGCTTTAAAGTTGGGCAAGGGTTTATACATTAAACCATATAAAAGCGGCAAAGGATTGTTTATAACATCTTCAAAAAACTGAAAAATATGCTACCCAATCGCCCTCTAAGTAATGTAGACATTCGAAAGTTTTCAAGAGACATCCCATATTTTCGTGGGGTCTACATGAAGGATCGACTACCTCGGAAGCCGAAACGCATTGAATGTGGTATCGTTAACTTGGATGATTCTAAGAACAAAGGAACCCATTGGGTAGCTTATGCTAAAGTATACAATCACTGTGAATACTTTGATAGCTATGGAAATTTAAAACCTCCCATGGAATTGATGCAATATTTCAAAAAATGTAATGTGTTTTATAACTACACAAGATATCAAAAATTTAACGCGGTCAATTGTGGTCATTTATGTTTAAATTATTTGAGGACTTTTTGGAATAAAAATGTATTATAAAATATATGTTTTTCTTTCATTTCAATCATTTACAAGATGTCGTTCACTTTGTCAGTAACTGGAGACTCGTCAGTGTTAACTACATACTATCCTAATACGTTGCAACTAGATGGAGAGTATGAGTGTGCTTTATTGCACTTTTCAACATTTAATTCTATTGCAAACATTGATAAAAGTAATAATAAATTCTATTATGGCTTTAATGAAGTTATTGAAATACCAGAGGGCACTTATGAATTACAAGATATTGGTGATTATTTAAAATCCGAAATAAAAAATGCAACAATCCAACTACGGTGTAATAATAATACTTTAAAAACTACAATATTCTGTACAAAAGACATTAATTTTATCAAAGAAGACTCTTTTGGAAGACTATTAGGATTTAACAAACAAATCTTGAAAGCAAATAAATTGCATGTGTCACAGTCTCCAGTCAACATTCTACCTACGACCGTAGTCAGGATTGAATGTGATATTGTAAGCGGTTCATATGTGAACGGTGAACCAAGTCACATTATTCACGAATTTGCACTTAATGTGCCACCTGGATACAGGATCATCGAAATCCCGAAGAACGCAATATACTTTCCAATCAATCAAAACAACATAAGCTGTATACATATCAGGTTGTTAGATATAAACAAAAAATTAATCAATTTACGTGGTGAAGAAGTGCAGGTGTATCTACATCTTAGAAGAAAAAAATGATTGATTACAATAAAAATGTGTCTCAACAAGTAAAGAATATCAGTTCTGCTCTAGCTACCTATCAAATAAGACCTCTATCTAAGAAGATAGGAAATAAGAAGAAAATAAAATTAACAAAAGACAATAAAGCATTTCTTAGAGCGATCGGATTGTTAAAATGAATATCTTAGACGTTTTATCAGCTCCGACCTTTGATAATACTATAGAAGGAATCGAATTTCATTCCTACAAACCCTATGTAACGAGTTTCAACAGGAACGATGAAATCCGCATACCCATCAATCAACAGGACTTATACATATTACCATCAGCTAGCACCCTATATTTGGAAGGAACTGTAATCGTAAGCAAAAAAGATTCGAAAGACAAAGCCACTAGTGTTAATTTCACGAACAATGCTCTACTCTACTTGTTCCAAGACATTAGGTATGAGCTAAATGGAGTGGAGATTGATAAAATAAAAAATGCTGGTATAACAACAACCATGAAATCACTAATTTCAATGAACGAAAGTGAATCAAAAACGTCTAATGCTTGGGGGTGGAATATTGATGGCATAAAAAATAATGATGGAGGAAGATTTTCAGCTTCTATACCACTTCGTAACCTCCTTGGTTTTGCTGAAGATTTTAAAAAAGTTGTAATAAATAGTAGACATGAACTGATATTGTTACGAAGTAATACTAATTTGAACGCTGTAAAACTTAATACTGGCGAAGTAGTAGATGATGTACAGATCAACAAAATCATTTGGCGCGTACCGCATGTTAAAGTATCAGACAAAGAAAAAATTGGTTTGTTAAAAGTATTAGAAAAAGATCGTCCACTTCAAATGATATACAGAAATTGGGATCTGTACGAATATCCAGCTTTACCTAAAACTACAAAACATACCTGGTCTATCAAAACTTCATCTCAAATAGAAAAACCAAGATACATTATTATCGGACTACAGACAAATAGAAAAAGCAATGCAAGTTCGGACATGTCTCAATTCGATCACTGTCATGTTCGAAACGTTAGAGTATATCTCAATTCAACTTATTTTCCGTATGAAAACTTAAATGTGAATTTTGCTAATAACAGAATCGCTTTATTATACGAGCAATACACCAGATTTCAACAGTCGTATTACGGACGTCGTCCGGAGCCCATATTAAGCGAAAAACAGTTTAGAGATTTAGCACCGCTGTTTGTCATTGATTGCTCTAGACAAGCGGATAATCTAAAGACAGGTCCGGTTGTAGATGTGAGAGTTGAAATTGAGAGTGATTCAGAGATACCAGATCAAACTTCAGCATACTGTCTCATTCTGAACGATTGCATTGTTGAATACAAACCATTAAGTAACACTGTTAAGAAGATATCATGAAGGCGGATACTATTATAGTGGAACTCCAAGGATTTAAAGATTCTATAAATAATTTTATTGTCAAAGAATTGACCATTGCGAGTCAGGATCATACACAGACGTTCTTGGTAAAACCACCATTTTCATTCCATTACCTAACACAAGAAGAAAAAAAACAGGTGAGGTGGCTAGAAAGAAATCGAGGAATTTACTGGAGCGAGGGCTACATAGACTACAAAGAGTTTCAACGCGTTATTTTACCATACTTAGAAAACAAAAAAATTATCACGAAGGGTTTGGAAAAGATTAAGTGGATTAAAGAGTTATGTACAAACTGTAAAGTGATCGACATAGGTGAGAAGGGATGTCCTAATTTTTCAGAATTAAAAAGAAAGTTTTGTAAAAATGAAAATGATTTTAATTGTGTGAATCATAAAATGCATTGTACATTGAATAATGCTATCTGCATAAGGAAATGGTATTTTTATAATAATATGTCTGTATTTAATTTGTTTTAATTATTATTGTGTTTAATAAAAATGTGTATCTACTTGAGTGTTTTGTTTATTATAATCAGGGTAACCTACATAACAAACTTTAAATTAGCTGCAGCAAAATGATATTTCTTATGAATTTTCTGATAAAAATGCAAATATAACACGATTTTAAACGAATTGTTCTAATAAAAATACTGAAAGCAAATAACCTATAATTATATCATTACACTAGAGCTAATTTAGAGTTCGAGTATTAATAAATTAAAAATAATACAAAAAACAATTTAAATTAGAAAGAATATATTTTTATTGCATTATTTACATTTGTTACAAATTAATTACAATTACCTAAAAATAATATGTAGGTACAGGATAAAATACAAAAGCTAGTTAAAGTAAAACTTATATTTAATATTTATATATTTAAAACTTATATAAACTTATACTTGTACATACATTCATAACAATAATATACCCATTAATAATTATGATATTACTTACATAATTTATTTTTGCTCATTCCTACAAATTAAATACAACAACTTATAAAGTAGACACTTAAAAAACAATGATACTTTTCTTACTGATTAATAATAACATCTGTCCCCACAAAGATTTTTTGATATTTTATTAATTAACGCGTGCGTCTCGTCCATAACATGGTCCACCGATTCAGTCACTACATATTGAGCACTTAACATTACCACGTCATGATTGTCACTTGTAGGTTCTTGTTGTTCGCTGATATCCAACACTTGTACCTGGATCAGTCGTAAACCTTTTTTCTTCTCATTGTTTATGAGGAATGATTGACTTATAGGTAGAGATGACTTCTGTTTTAGACACTCCCGCCTTGTTCGAGGCTTTTTGTTGACAGGTCTGTAGTCTTGTCTTGCCCTAGACTCCGTTGTTTGTTGTTCTGAGAAATCTGGGATATGCCAGCTTAAACTCGGGGTCGGGAAACCTTGAGCGTATTGTGAGTAGTCGATAATATCTGGAGAATCACACATTTTCAATGATCTGAAACAACGGAATAATAATATTAATTATAATTACATAAAACAACATGATGAAAAAACATTATAAGTAGATGGGTGCTTGTACAATACTTACAATTCGTTCCGTTTTTATTCGACGTGATACGACCGCTCCAGGTGGCTGTCTAATAATAATGGATGTTCTACTCAATAATATTACTGTGGAACGTGACTAATATGCAATTAAACTCCTTAAAGCCTCGCTGTGATACAATTTCATGTTTCAACATGTTTGAACTTGTGCTCAAGCGCCAAGCACCTGTTTGGTGTCAAATTCTACACCGCGCATGCATCTTCAAAGCGATCCAGTATTTTGTCACAATTTCGACGACACATTTGGCGCATTGGTCATCGCGTCAGGTAAGTATTAGTATATAATAAATGCGCCAAATTCAGTGTCGCGGGTTCGATTCCCGCACGGAACATTAAGTATTTGTTCCGGTCTGGATTTTGTTTTTATGCTTTATTTTTCATCATTATTTTATTGAATATAAAAATAATAGTCTGAAAAAAATTGCAAATATATTTTTATCTATAATATGTATGTATTTAGAAATATATAAGTTTGTTTATCAGTTGTCTAGTACCCATAACACAAGCTCTGCTTAGCTTGGGACTAGATGGCGTTGTGTGATAGTTGTGAAATATTATTATTATATTAAATATGAGCCTGGATCAAAACATAATAATGTTGATGCACCTTAGATGCTTTGTCATCATTTAGGAATAGAAATGAAACAGATTTATGAACATAAAATATTATTTATTTAAGTATAATTATATTTAGTAGATACATAAGTACCAATAAAAGTAAACTTATATAAGACCTATAAAGGTAAGTAATTATCAGAGGTCGTATAGACTATAGTTACTCTTACACTTAAGAATAACAAACATTTTATAATAGTTGGTAACACAGTAGGTAGGTTGAAAGATTATCTAACTATCCATTCAGGACGTAATAAGTTTTATCATTAACAATCAATAAAATACATATGAAAAGTGTAACTACTGTAATTATATTTAAATTGTGGTAATGCATTACATAAATATAGTTGCCCCAGGCTAAAGTAGAAACTTTATCAAACGATAGCAATCGTTTATCATCATTGCTCGAAAGTGCTATTTTATTTACGTCCTGAGTGAATATTTCATGTTTTATTGATCTAAACAATACATTTTTTTTGCGAATAACATTGCAATTGTACAAAACATTTTTATAATCTAACATATTTAATTTTTTGGTAATACATTTTTTTGTACCTTTTGCCTTTTGAATTGTTTTGTTTAACGTTTTAATACAATAAAGCTTTGAGCGCAGTCCTACGAATTCTTTGATAATGTTGCCACCCATTTCATCCTTAAATAATCCTGGAACCTTCTTATTAATAATTGGTAAGTTATACTCATTGCTACAGTCATAATTGCTGGTATCTAAATATTTTAGAAAATGGAGCTTGAAGTCATTATAAACATCATTACTCTGTACATCATATACTAGACTATCTGTGTCAGTATAGCACAATTCAATTCGGTTACCATAAAAAGGTTTTATGATAGAGTAGTGAAAGTCGTACATGTGAGTCTTAGACAATTCTAATACTGCAAACCCTATGTAAATTGGTTTATTAAGTATAATACGCACAGGCTTCATTTGGATTGCTACTAGATCATCAGAAAACACAGAGGCGCTGTGAAAATATGGGCTGGCTATCAATTTTTCAGCACAAGTAGTCTTTTTTGTTTTATTGTTTGAGTCACACCACTTGTTTACTAACTTTACGTTTATTCGATGTTCATTATTTTCCAAGGTCTTTCCGAAAATACTATTGTTTAATAATTTGAAAAAGTCTTGTTCAAACGTTGACTCTGCTTTTTGACGTAACTGGGTGTTAATATCAATATACTGCTTTAAAAAACGACTTTGCTTAAATATAATAGCGCGATGGATCCTTCTTAATACTAAACCGTGCTGTAAACATTTTTTTAAATGTACGTAATGAATAACATAGTGATATTTATCGTACAAATTTGGTATTAGCTTTTTATTCTTACCACCAGGTGGCAAGCATTTTTCTGGACAAAAGGGAAAGTCATTGTGTTGCATGTGCAAATTCTCCGGATATATTAAATCAACTTCAAGAATGTAACCGTTTTCCGCAGTATCGCTGATATTTGCTAAGTTCAATTGTAAAAAATCAATTTCTTGTCTATTCATAAATCTAAAATCGGAATAGGGTAGGGATTGACACATGCTATAACCATATAAGTTGTTACAATCTAAATATATGATAAATGAACTTGGACGTGTTGGATCGTAAGTATCTAAATATTTATGATTGGCTTTGACATGTCTTTTAGAACACATACAAACACCTCCTCGAATACCTTTTTGTATCATTCTAAAAATTTCAACATCACTAATCAATTCTAATTTAACTCCTGTTTTTAAAAGCATTGCATCAAAAGATAGACTTGGTGCTGTGAGATAGAACGCGGGATCGAGATTGTAATGTAATTTACAAGTTTTTCGAAAATTTTCAAATACGTCTGTTAGCAATAAAACATCTGTTTTGAGATACAAATCTGTGTACATACCAATGTTTTGAATATTAAATACTGACCAAACAGACCGAGCGTGTTCATAGTCTTCATCGGTCACTGTCTCATTAGTTATGGAGTTAAAAAAATATTTTTTAGATGGTAAACACATATCTTCATAACGTTCCCATTGAGACATATAGTCATATGGATACACTCCTTTACGAGTCAATAGGTTAAATTGTTTTTTATTAGGAAAATAAGATTTTAATTGTTTAAAGTCTTGTTTTTTCATGGTACTAACCAACTTTTCTAAGCTAGTTCCTAAAAACTTGAAAGAATCTACAAACCGGACCTGGATGCTTTCCCCGGTAGAAGTGGGAATAAATTTAGTGAATGAAATATAGTTTTCTTTTGTTTTAGGTATCACTTTAATAGATCCAGGAGCTTCACCTAATTCTTTTATGAAAAGGTGGCAATCGTATCCGGACAAATTATGAAAAAATACTGGCAAAAATGTTGGTAATTTGTATTGTAAGTTACAATAACTATGAGCTGCGCCACGATATTTACCAGTCAAGTGACAATGATCGCGAACCCTATCGCCGAACAAGAACTGCTCACAAATATAACATGTTATCGCGTTTTCAAAGTCGTGAGCATTATCATTTGAGTAAATCATAGGAGCATTATTTTTTAAAATATCGTAAATTTTTTGTGCATCTGTATAGATAGACTTCACAAAATTTGATACACAATCCGAACCGCGATAAGAAACGAAACGATTGTGGCTTTCGTCTAGCGTACACGTAATATGATAAGCGAAAGCTACAGGTACATGTCGCTGTCGCGTTACAGTACTCGCCTTAGTAGGGTCAGGGTCACAATATTCATACCGTTCTAGCATTGTTTCAAAATCTGCGTATATAACAACACAATTTACAATAAACAACAAACACAAAATACAATTTGCTTTCTATTATAATTTTTAAACTGTATAAAAGAACCCTTTGGAGGTAGTTCAGTGGCGATACCTCCACAACTATGCGAACTAAGATCATCGCATGAATTAAAAAACATTAAACAAATGTCACAAAAGTACAGTTTACTGTGGTGTTTTGTTATTTGATTTTTAACAAGTCGCGACAAGTCTTTAATGAGACAGTAATGTGATAAATCATCTCTTTCTAAATAAAGTAAATGAATCACCTTTCCATTCAAGGCTTTTGGTTTGTAAAGCGGTCCTATGACGGTATTATTTTTGAAACCATAAATGTAAATGCAAATTTCGGGGTTATTCACTTCGAACCGCGCAATATCTGAGAAATTCACTGGAAATGATATATCCTTTACATTTAACACGTTACGAAAATCAGGGTAAGAAGATACTCTTTCAGGATGACACTTAGCTGGATATAGGGCAGCAACAACAGACCATAAAAAACAATACTCGTCATTATTGTGGATATTAACACATGCTTTTTTCGATTTTATTGCAGCCGGCAATTCGATAAAGCCTGAACCGCGCAAAGGCTGATATTTGTTAACATTTATTTCCAAATGAGAACTGCTCAAGAACGTCCATCCACTGTCTCGGTCCTGAAATTCTTCTATCTTTTTTGTTAAAGTGTTTTTTACTTGAGACAATAATGAATCAAATTCATAATTCTGATGTATAGTAAAGTTTTTTGTGACAAATGATTTCATCTCTTGAGAATCATTTTTTAACATTAAAAACAAAGCAAAATATTCGAAATTAACTTTTAGAGAAGTATGTTCTTTTAGAGACATGTCAATTAACGTTTTAATTTTGCTCCAAATATTGTTAAGAAATGGATCTAGAGAACAATTCTCAGACGGATCGACAATTCTATAAGAAGCTATACGATTACGAAATGCAGAATGTATTATTTCAACACCTTCGCAAAAATGTGAAATAGTTTTGTTTTTATGATTAGTACTACGTAGGTGACCTGTCCAGTGACTGCGCTCAACAGATGTGTTACAAACAGTACAGAAAGGCATTTTAGATTAAAATAGTTTGAACTTACTATTAGGTGTTGCAATATATTCTTATTATTACGATTATAGAATATTTCTTGGAGGCACTAGCCCCAACAGCTTAAATATTTATTTTATATTTATATTATTGCTATAAAATAGTTTAAACTTACTATTAGATGTTGCAATATATTCTTATTCTTATTATTATGATTATAGATTATTTCTTGGAGGCTCCAGTCCCAACAGCTTAAATATTTATTTTATATTATCACTATAAAAGACGGGCTCAGAATCATCAAATAATTCATGAGTCCGTCTCATAAAAACTTGGAGCCCATCCCACTGCGGCGTGTTGCGGTTTAGCTGCACTTTTAGGTCCACCGAGGCTTTCTTCCACCTATCCTGTTTAGGTGTGGAGGCAACTTCAGCCTTGTTGTAGACCTTTACCTCCACATAGAAGTCCCCGGTTAAGTTGGCCTTTCGCCACACTTTACCGTTGGCGACACGGCTGGAGAGGGTCGAACCGAAGTCACCAATTGAGGTTGACGCCGGAACGTAGTCCACCAAGCCAAAGAGGTCCGAGCCCGAACTGCGTCTTTTACTGTAAACAATATAACATTTTATTTATAATAATTTACACCACACATTACATTTCATTTATTTTTTAAATTGATGAATTGAGGGTGCATACTCCTCTGTCGAACCCCATGCGGATAGAAAGCATGACGTTATGTTATAATAATTTCAATAACAATACCTCATGAATTAACTGTAAACATACTTGCAAGGAATATAATTATTGGAAATTGATTTCAGCGCTCTCTGCGTTACAGTTCTAAATCCACTAACCAATGTATATCTGTACATAACAACATACACAAAAAACACCTAAAAGTAAAAGCAGTAACACAAAATTACCTTGATTTCGATTCTGATGGCGTGGTGGTGCTCTCGGAAGCTTTGCGCTTCGACACCTTCTTCTTTGGTTGCACTTTCACAACCTCGGCTAAAGCTGCAGACTGTGTCTGGAATTCTGAATCGGAGTCAGACCTGAAATAGAACAAATAAAGATTAATTTTGTAACTTATAAGTTATAACTGTGAGTTAATTAAGACTTCTGATACACCAGCCGGCAGGCAGAAACCAGGTCCGTAGCTGGGTAGCGATTAAATAAATATATTAGATAATTCAGTAAAGTTAGTAGTACTTACTTACATTTTATAAAGATGAAGGTTGTTCACTGTTCAAGTAATTACTTATAAAACGATGATAACCGGTGTTTATCACTGGAAGATACTGGAGCGAATGTAATATTATGTTCAAAATTGATTGATTTTATTCATAAAAAATACTATTTCAGCAATATTTATCCCATTACAAATTAAACCTTAACTACATGTCCTCACAGGTTGTATGAATATTTATGTTACTTACGTCTAATTAAATCGTAGTGATTGAAAATCGTTTCTGTCAAATTGCAATTTTATCGTGAGAAATGAAATATAAAACCAGCTTTTTACGCTCGCCGACAAAGGTGAAGACGATACACGACACTTATGATTAATACATTATGTATTATAATAATAAAGTATGTTTGTTTGTTTAATAAACCTTGATGTGAAACTCCGCATGACATCACACATGTTAGCTCAAAAAATAAAAATCATTTTTTCAAAGACGCAAGTTAAGACGAGCTGAAAGAAAAATATCCTGAAAACATTTATTTTTTCTGCAGAATAATCCATGTAAATGAACTCACGCCAAAAAGTATGTTGACTAATATGCTGCAGTAAAACTTGACATTAGTATAATAATATCATCTAACGACTAAAACGAAGTTTTTATATCCTGAAAACATTTTTTGTGCAGAATAATCCATGTAAGTAAATGAACTCGCATCAAAAAGTTAGATAATATGCTGCAGTAAAACTTGACATTAGTTTATTAATAATCATCTAATGACTAAAACGAAGTTTTAATATCCTGAAAACATTTTTTATGCAGAAATAATCCATGTAAACGAACGCGCGTCAAAAAGTTAGTTCACTAATATGCTGCAGTAAAACTTGACATTAGTATAATAATATCATCTAACGACTAAAACGAAGTTTTTATAATCATTTCATGCAAAGGTTCAGTAGGTACTGATATTAAGATTCATCTTTCAAATAATTCCTAGATTGATAGAACTAAGAATTTATTATGAAACATTATTAAATAATACGCAAACTTATCAAAACTGTTACCAGTTAGAGGATGTTCTTATAAAAATCCAATTTTAATTAGAGACTGCAACATGCACAGCAATCATCTTACAGTGTAATTGTTGAATACATGGAAATTAGATACTCATACAAATACCTTGTGTAACAAAGTTCGAACACTGCAAATTTTATTTACATAATGCAATATTGCAATCTTTTTCTTTCTAAAGTCACTTACACCTTATACTGTGAAAGCTTAACACGATCGTCGATCCGACGCCGTCATCAGGCAGTTTACAAAGAGTATAGCACAATAAATGACCGCGGGACGGTGCACGAACCGTTTCGAAGGCAATTGTACAAGTCCGTTATTTAAGCGCAACGCAGAGTAACAGTAGATCGACCAACCAGTAGTAAAGTTGTTTGTTAACGTGTATGGTAGTGCTAGCTGTGTGAATTAATTAAATTAATATTTGGATGTCCTTGGTGTCCAATCTGGGACCATAGAAATAGAATGTGTGTGCCTTTTGGTACATGGTATTTCTTGCTCTGTGAAGAGACATGAGACAATCTGTCCCAAATTTTAGTTTAATGTTTACGATAGCCTAGAGTTCAGATGTTCTTGGTGCCCAATCTGGAGTCATAGAAAAAGAATGTTTGTGTCTGTTGATGCTATTTCTTGTTCTGTGAAGAGACATGAGACAATCTGTCCTGAATTTTAGGCTAATGGTTCATCAACGAGCGTCAACATGTAAACTAGTGTCGACTGTATGAGTTAATTAAATTAAAATTTGGATGTCCTTGGTGTTCCAATCTGGGACCATAGAAATAGAATGTGTGTGCCTTTAGGTACATGATATTTCTTGCTCTGTGAAGAGACATGAGACAATCTGTCCCAAATTTTAGTTTAATGGTTTACGGTATCCTAAAGTTCAGATGTCCTTGGTGCCACTCTGGCTGCAAAAACTGAGTGTGCGTTGAACCTTTGCGGTAATGCGCTATCTCAAACTTTGTGGAGAGACATGAGACAATCTGTCCTGAAGTTTAGCTTACCACGTTTTATGTAGATTTAAATTAGGAATAAATTCAGTAGTGGTGAAATGTGTAGTGAAACTATGAAAGAATGACAGTAAAGTAGTGTAGTGAAACAGAGGGTGAACGAAGGAACGACAAGTAAGACTAGTTTTAAAACGCGAATTTGGAATAGGAACGATTGGGCATTGAATTTTAGAAATGAAAGGTGGAATAGGCGCCGAACCAGTATTTTTGCACATTCTATTCTATTCCACAACCATCGATATCAGAAATATTATTGGGCATTCTACCCCACCAGTGACGAAGGCGAACGGAGTGAGCCGTAGGAACGGCAGGTGGGGTAGAATGCCCAATAATATACTACTCTCAGTGGTTGAGCAATTGGAATGTAGTGTAGCGGGTCGCAGGTTCGATTCCCGCAAGGAACAAATATTTGTATGATCTACAAGTAATTGTTCCAGGTCAGGGTGTTTGTGTATGTGAGTTTATATGTTTGTAAACGGACCTACGATACATCAGAAAACACTAGTGTCTCCTAATTCAAATTCTCCTGTATCATGAGTTATAAAAACAAAATCAAAATCAAAGCATTTATTTCAAGTAGGCCAGTTACAGGCACTTTTGAATGGTCATAGACAAATAAAATTAATTTAAACACTAAAAAGTTATGGTGCTACAGTCCCAGTCACAATAAGACATAAAAACTGTGAAAGTACCGTAGATGCCCGTTCCAAGAAGTAGATCTCTATGGAGAAGAACGTGCAAGAAACTCCATGGACACTCTTTTTAGATCGCCAGAATTATTACAGAACCTTTGTTACATCATTCATTTGAGGTGGTACATTATGTGAGAACGATGTAGCAAGTTTTTAATTAAAAGTGTCCATAAATTAAAACAAAGACAATTCAAATAAAACCTTTTTTTTTTTAAAATCAAACCGACGAAACATCGAACTGAAAAGCAAAAAATACATTTTGAGGCGGCGCCAAACAAACAAACATATAAATTAACTATTTGAAGAGCAGAATAGCTCGTTGTATAGCTTGTCGTGGTTGAATAGCTCGTCGTAGCTATTCGTTGATTGTTTCTTTGGCGCCGCCTCAAAATTTATTTTTTGCTTTTCAGTTCGATGTTTCGCCGGTTTGATTTTTTTTTAAAAAAGGTTTTATTTTTTACTTTTGAGTTTCCTATCTCGTGTCAATTTCTGTAACTAAAAACTCTCAACGACTGTCATACCCCAGCTACGTCTAAAGTTCTCATCAATATGAGTGAAATGAGCCCAAATACGATATAGTTGCTGTTAACTGTTAAGGATCTCTTGCTACTGCCCTCTGTCACCATCCTCAGACCCTCGATGACAATTATACCCCAGCTAGGTATAAAGTTTTCATCAAGACTAGTGAAATGAGCCCAAACACGATAAAGAAGCTGTTAACTGTTGAGGACCTCTTGCCCCTGCTATCCGTCACCATCCTCAGACCCTGGATGGCAATGATACCTCACCTAGGTCTAAAATTCTCAAGCTGAGTGAAATGATCCCAAACACGATATGGCTGTTGTTAACTAAGAATAAGAATAAGAATAAGAATAAATTTATTTCACTGTTACATAGATAACCTTAAATCTAAACATTGTTTCATCTGTAACTAATTTTGAACATTGGTTGTTTGATCGGTGGTCCCCAAACTAGGTTTTACCTGTATCTTGGGAACCTGAGTTGCGAAAGTCTGTAATTAGATTATTTTCAGTATCGTGGACATTTATTTCATTTTGAAAATCATTTTCAGTTGTGAGCAGTTAAGGTTAACAATCAAATAATAAATCCAAAGAAACACAAAATAAAGGAAATTTTAACAAATAAATAAATAATAAAAATTCTAATAATATACACAAAGGGCTTGCGTATGTGTACTTGTGTCGTGTGTGAGTGGATCGTGATGAAAACCGATGCGTGTGTCGAGCGTGGGTACACAGTGTGAGTGTGTATTTGTGTGACAGTGCGTGCGTGCGTGTGCGTGTGTGTGTGTGTGTGTGTGTGTGAGTATTTATGAATGTGTGTTTGCAGATTTGTTGGTCTTTAAGTCCAATTAACTTAGGATTTCTTCTGTCTCCTCATATGATAGTTGAGCAAACCATTTAATTAAAGTTTTCTTACATGAGTAATTATTCAATTCTTTAATGTTGCATCTTTTGTTGATTTTATTATAAGTGTGTATATGTGAGTAATACGGGCAACGTCTGGCTAAGAGGCTCTTTGCTTCGGGAAGTGGAATGCTGAAAACGCGTTTAGAGGCTATTAATTCATAATCCGACCTTTTTTTGAGGGTTTTATGTACATTTAATGTAGCGTTTAAAACAAACAGTTGCCGTACTCGCAAGACTGCGAACTCATCATAAATTAGATCTGTTGCGTATCGGAAGGGCTTCCTTAATGCCACTTTTATCACTGCTCTTTGAGCTCTTTCTACTTCTATGAGAGTGCTTTTCCCAGATGCACCCCAAACAGAAATCCCATATTGAAGAACTGACTGACATAGAGCGAAGTAAATTGTACGCATAATTTCCTTAGATGTGCAGTCTCGTAGTTTCTTCATCACGTATATCAGCTTCCTAACGCGACCAGATAGCAGATTAATGTGTGATTTAAATGAGAGGTTTTCATCAAGTGTTATGCCAAGGTATTTTATTGAGGGAGTATGATCTATTGCTGTACAGGTACAGAGTGTAGGGAGCGACGTTTGGTGCATACAGCATGTGTGATATCTTAGTATTAGATGTTGTGGCGGTCGACCAGCTATTGTTTTGGAGAAGGTTATAAATTTTGTCTTTTTTATGTTGAGAGTCAGAAGATTTTCGTCAAGAGCTTTGGAAACAGTTACTAGTCCAGTTTCTGCAAGGCGGTACACTTGCTCCCAAGATTGAGCGTGGAAAATTATAGCCGTGTCGTCGGCATATGATATTATTTCTGCGTTTTTTAATTGTAGATTTAAAATGTCATTCATGTAGAAGCTGAAAAGGGTTGGTCCAAGTGTACTGCCCTGTGGAATTCCAAAGTCAATGGGAAGTAAGTCACTTGAGTATTCACCTACTTTGACTAACTGCCTGCGGTTGGATAAGTAACTAGTGAACCAGTC
This sequence comes from Agrotis clavis, assembly GCA_954870645.1. Classification (NCBI taxonomy): domain Eukaryota; kingdom Metazoa; phylum Arthropoda; class Insecta; order Lepidoptera; family Noctuidae; genus Agrotis; species Agrotis clavis. The sequence goes on along the minus strand of OX940944.1, from coordinate 11,952,044 downwards.
AAGTGTCGTCCCCCGTATACCTACACTTTCCAGTTTTTTCAGCAGGAGTTTGATAGATATTGTATCGAAGGCTTTTGCAAGATCTAAGAATACTCCCATGGCCTGTTCTCCATTTTCAGTGAAAGTTGCTACCGAGTTAGTAAGTAATATAGCCGCGTCTTCAGTTGACTTTCCTCGCCGAAATCCAAATTGTCTATCTGATATTAAACTATGTTTTTCAAAGAAGTCCACTAGTCGGTTGTTTACTAATTTCGACAGAATGCACAGTAGTGCGATTGGCCGATAATTTTCAGGTAAATCTGTAGGGCCATTTTTGTAAATTGGTCTTACGGAAGCAACTTTCCAGCATTCCGGAAAAGTTCCTGATTCCAAGCTCAAGTTAAAAATATGTGTTAACGGTTTAATAATAGTATTTTTTATTTTTATTATAAACCTTGTGGTGATACCATCAAGTCCTGGTGCGCTGTCAATTTTCAGTTGGGAAATGAGTTTACCTAGTTCTTCTTCGTCTGTCGGATAAAAGAAGAAAGACTGTGAGAAGTTTTCATACGGTTTGTATTTATTGGCTAGTGATTCTTGAGTCTCAGAGATTCGTGTTAGAATTTGATCAGATAATTTTTTCCCTAGCGAGGTGAAGTAGGCATTACAGTTGTTTAGGGAAATAACTGGATCTTTTAAATTGGTAATTAGTTGGGTTGAGTCGCTTTTTTCGTGCTTTGGGTTATATAGTGATTTAAGAGTGTTCCATAGTTTTTTTGGGTTCTTTTGATTTTCAGTTATCAGCTGGCTATTGTACTCTGTTTTTAATTTATGTAAGAGTTTGTTGCAAAAATTCCTGTACCTAGTATAAATCAGTCTTTTCATTTCATCTTCTGGGTGGGATTTTGAGGCTTGATGAAGTTTGTCTCGGTGCTTTATGCACCTCAAAAGACCTGTAGTTATCCAGGGTTTAAGAGTGAACCTGCTTCTGCTAATTTTGACTTTGCTGGTGTGTTTACTTATAAGGTCGGTGAGAATGGTTGTGAATGTATTTACAGATGAGTTGACACAGTTAGAGGTGAGGGTGTCAGACCAGTCGGTGTTTAGTAGCTCCTCCGCGATTGCGTCATAGTCAGTTCTGTTTGACCACCTTGTACGGGAATCAATTCCATTGACTTTTTGTGGAATAACGGCCAGAGCTATATCATGATCCGTTATCGAACATTTCCCGACTATTCCTAGGGGTCTGTAACTTGATTTTACAAAAATGTGATCAAGACAGGTATGTCCTCTGGTTGGTTCAGTTATAGCAGCCAATAGACCATGAGAGGCCATCAGGGTCAGGTATTCCGCGTGGTTTGCTATAGTTGTATTTATTAAATCAATGTTTAGGTCTCCGGCTACTAAGATAGTTGGGTATCTTTTTATTTGAGTCAAGGCGGAATCTAGCGATGTTATAAAGTTATTCAGATTTAGAATTGATGGTGACCTATAAATTCCTAAAATGGCTACTTCGTTGTCCAGGACAAGTGTGATACTGTCAGCTTCTGCAATGACTAACTCTTTCACTTTGACATTTCTATTTGATTTGGTGTAAATTACGACACCTCCATTTTTGTTAAGTTGTGACTGAGAACGCGAAACCGAATAGCCTGTTATTGGCTCCAATATCGTTCCTTCACTTAACCAACATTCTGTCAGAACTATAGCATCAAAATTAGTGTCTAATCGCTTGAAGGCTAAACAAAACTCTTCAAAGTTGCGCTGATAACTTCTTATGTTAAACGTGAGTATTTTAAAATTGGAATTATTAGGTATTAGTTTCCTACATTCTTCTATTATGTCACATGTGTAACAGTTTATGGTAACATTTTCGTCTAAATCCTGAATGACGTCAAGTAAAGCCATTGATGTTAATGAGGTAATTTTTAATTATAATGTAAACTTTGAATATTATCATTGTTACCATAAGAGTTTTGTGGACATAAAGAAGTAGGAAGGTATGTATACTAGAAAATGCTTGTAGGTGTGTTATGTTGGAAACTAGAGTGATAGTATGTGAGTGTAAATGTGTTTTGGTATAAACATGGGTGCTTAGAAAATGTGAGTGAAAATATGTTTTGGTTGTATTTATGAGGTAAGTATCATATTGTGTGAGTGTTTTGGGTGGAATTATGGAAAGCGATGTATGACAAGGCTCTACGGTTGTTTGTGATGTGTATTGTAGTAGTGTAAGTTCCAGTGTGTTTTTACGTAGTGTATTTATAAGATGCAAAAATAACATAGTAAAAGAAAATTTAGGAGTTATAAAAAATCTAAAATAAAAATTAGATCTATACTTAATAATATGAGATCTTAAAATAGAATACTGGGAAATAATAAAAAGTTTGTACTGTTTGATACTTTGTTGAGTAGTCGCTCCTTCCAAATTCAGTTGTCGTGGATATGTAGTATTACGCAGAGGTCGCTGAACCCAGGTGCTTCTCCATATCTTCGGTGTTGCGTATTGTTAAGGAACTCTTGGGACTGACTTCACAAAATAACAGGGATCTGAAGTTGATCTGATGATGGTGACGCCATCATGTTATGTTCTCCACATCTCTGCTATATAATAATGTCCTCAGAACTACAATTGTTAACTTTATTTCAACAGAATCGGTTCATAATTGAAAATTCTGTAGGAAGATTGACAATTAATTCCTTTTTTTCTACCCTTAGAGGCCGATTTTAGTTTTAAAATTTAAATGGGACCAACTTTGAGATATACTATTTCCAACAAAAAAAGAATTTTTGAAATCGGACCACGTTAGGAAAAGTTATGCGTCAAGTCAATAATTATTAAAATAAACCGTAAACAAAATGTTGAAAACAGGTTTTTCTTTTTTCTATTTTTATAAACGTACTAAAATCATTAAATGAGTCCTCCTACCCAGTGCAGGACGGGACGGACTGTCAGACTTGTACTGACTAAAATCCACAGTGTCCTTCAATAGCCCTTTACGTTCCGGGACCACAATTACTCAATAGTCCCGCGACCCCTACAGGCTTTGGCCCTCTAAGCCTTTTTGCAGTACAGGCGCGTGTCGACCCAGGCAAGATCCATGATCGGACAGCGAGTCGCCCATCACACGCCGTCCGCATGCCCATGAATACAGGTGTGACGATAATTTAGAGTAGACGTGAAAACACGTCAAACTAACGCTCGAAATTCGTGTGAAACCAGCCACAACTGCCGCCTGACGTCGTAACACATTAGCATGTATTGGGGTCACCTGCAGACGCATGTTGCTTCATAATTAAACACTTATTTGCATTACAAGGTAGTTCGTACGAGAACGTATCACGCCGGAATGTGTTGTTTTTAACTCTGCATCTTGTAACGTAACTGGGGGAGATTTTGAGAGATCGCAGAGATTTTGGTTGAATTATAAGATTTACGTTTGAATTTGACTGGGTTGGCGCGGTGGCTGAGCGATCAATTGTTGCGCAGCGTGGTGCGGCTTCAATACACACACGGAATAAATATTTGTATGATCTGTAATAGTACATTATGATATAAGTGCGGTAAGTTGATAATTACAGCTGAGGCGATATTGAAGCCCGACCCGCAGGGGAGGGCTATAAGAAAGCAGAGGCTGTAATTATCAAACCGCACGTATGTCATACGACGTTTTATAACACATTTTCGAGGAAATAATAAAATCATTACAGCGAAAAGAAAAAGCACGCGGAATAATTTTTACTTTTTCACAAATAGCGATGCGCGCGCATCAGCGTCTTTTGTTTATGGCAAAGGCACAAAAAACAGCCAGTATGTATTACTAATAAAGTAAATTAATACTTTTGTGTTTTTATTACAGATAAATGGTTATAAATTAATTGTCAAAATTAATAAAATTAAAAAATAAAATGTTTATTTATTATAGTATTTCGTCTCCCAAATTTTATTCATAAAATATTGACGACTTTTCTGACATAATAAAAACTCTTTGCTAAGATTTAAAAAAGTACCGCTCGTTTTAGACGAGCATCTTGATAAACCGTGCGTTTTACATTACCATTACGCACTAGTGCGTAATAAGATACATTACGATACTGAAATTGGTGCAGTAAGAGACCTTTTACGAGCAAATGTGTTATTAATAGTTTTTTCGTGACTGGGTGTTTGTGTATGTGAGTTTCTATGTTTGTAAACGCACCCACAATACAGTAAGAAATTTCTATTGAAGTAGAAGAAACGTTGCTTCACGTTAGAAAATAATAATGGCTATTTTACTGGGAAAATATTTTTTCCGACAGTTACATTGTTAAAAATATTTGATACCCATATTTTTCCTCTTTTACGTAAATCAATATTGACGAAAATGCGACGCAAGCCCGTTCTAGCGAATTTCGTCAATAATCATTTTATTAAAAAACAAGAAATAATAATAATTTAAGAATATGAACTATCTGGTACATCGGAAACCAACTCTACGAGGGTTCAAAAAAACGACGAAACACTTCGAGAAAAGGTAGGTAGTGCCCTTGCGCTTCGCTTGGCTCGTCTTGGCGGGGGCACTGCTGTGCCCCCAGATTCAATTTCTTCATTCTGTCAAATTGTTTGGGTATTTGACAGGATGTCGAGGTGAGTCAGCGAAGTCTCGCTTTTTTATTTAAAGATAGGTTCCCGTTTGTTACCACTACCTCGCCTGATGGCAAGCGAAGATGTGGCCGAGGGTGAAGCACGCTTGCCTAGAAGTAACCTGTTCACTCTTGACTTGAAGACCACAAGGTTATAGCTGTCGGAAAACACGGATCTCGGCAGGAAATTTTGGTCTCTAAGAAGCCTCGTCGTCATGCACAAAACTCATCATTGTGCGGATAGTTGACTGGCCTGTTGGTCTAGTGGTTAGTGACCCTAACTGCTATGCCGGAGGTCGTCGGTTCGATTCCCACCCAGGACAAATGTTTGTGTGATGAGCTCGATCATTTGTTCTGTGTCTGGGTGTAATTTATCTATAATATGTATGTATTTAGAAATATAATTATAAGTATGTTTATCAGTTGTCTAGTACCCATAACACAAGCTCTGCTTAACTTGGGACTAGATGGCGTTGTGTGATAGTTGTGGAATATTATTATTATTATAGTAGTTACGGCCAATGGCCTGATGGCCAAGAGATTCGACGAATATCTTTTAAAGGCTCTCCCTAGGTGGCTGGATCTAGGGTTTTATTCAGAAGGCAATACTCCTCGATACGATTCGCATTGTGAGGAGGTTCCTGTCTCTGGAGCCCTAACCACCGGTAGATTAGACCTGCTCCCATACCGGCGAATCACTATTTCTTTACAATTTTAAATGTTTTTTTTTATTATATTTTTGTTACTACACATCACTTGCTACTCGCCAACTCGTCTATTAGCTCGCTGAAATCGCTAATCGCTAGCGGTAGCACACCTGCCTTTATAATAAACAAGGTACGACCCGAATAAAAAAGAAAAGTCAAATGTGAACTTTTAATTTAGCCTAAGTAAATACGGCCGTCCCCAGTGGGCCGGATCGAGAAAATCTCTGGCCAAAATAAAACAAATGTTACAAAAACTGAGAAATTTTGAGTCGAATTTGTTCATGAAGGGTTTCGTACAAGTTTAAAATATTATTGCTTAATTTTTAGATCACTTACTGCACCAGATCAGTTATAGGCACTTTTGAATTATATAAAATACGACAAAAGCTAAGGTAGTCCCAGTCATAAGACATAGTAACAATGAAAGTACCTGTAGATGCCCATTACAAGGAGTAGATCTCTATGGAGCAGAACGGGCAAGAAACTATGAACTTGGACCCTCTTCTTCAATCAGAAAATTGTTACAAAATGCTTGTAACTTCGTTCATGTTGAGTTCGTGAAATAAACAGTTTTTTATTCAGTTTTGTAATTTGAGAACGATGTTTCAAATAAAAACTTACAGCAGTAATTTTAATGTAACTTTGTAAGTAAAAACTGATCACTGCCACAATAATAAAAAGATATTTTCCAATAAAAAACATGAAATTTTTTCAGGTCACTGACTATCCACAACCAACTGCTTATCGGGATTTCCGGGGCATTCATATTTATTGAAAATAAAAGTTAAAAAAATAATACAACATGTCATTAAACGTTATTAAAAATATTTAGTGTCAATTCCGTGCGGCAAATAATCACAGCCGCACAGGCCGATCTTTCGGGTTAAGCCGCGCTTTCGGCAGACCAATTTCGATCATTTGACATTGCAAGTTTCCTCCGTGCCTCGGAAACCACGTAAAGCCGTTGGTCCCGGTTGTCATTTTTCGATCTTTGACAGTCGTTACTGTTAGTCAGAAGCTCTAAAGTCTGACAACCAGTCTTACCATGGGGTACTATATTTGTATTGTATTACCCAGTTACTCGGTTGTGGAGGTCCGATAGACAGTCGCTCCATGTAAAATACTGATATTCAGCTGCATCTGGTTCTGGAAGCAGACCGATAGTTGGGAAAGTCAGGCAGATGATGTTAGATGTTAATTTCATGCGACAATCTGTTGTCTCAGAATGAACACTAAATATTTTCCTACTTAGAAGACTCGATATTTAATAGGTCATATCCAAATACCTTTTGGTGAGACTGGTTATCAGAGTTTCAACTTTCAACAATTGGAACCCCAAAATAATATTTTTTCACAACGAATTGACGATTGGACTGTGAAATTTCCCCAGTGTGTCAGAATTATATGATTGGTCAAAACTTTTTGTCCATATTGTTTTTTCTGTGAACCCTGGTTCCTTTTGTTTGCATATCATTATATTTTGGCCAAACTTTTTCGAGATAGGCGCAGTGGGGTATAAGGGTGATTCGATTTTGTATTTTTTACTTTTTTATAATGTGAAGGGGAGTGTGACTATGTTTATTTTGTTTCAGGAATATTGTTCGGGATGTTATCCATTGATATACTAAGGGTCAGCTCAGAACGAAACGCGACGCGGCGCGCACATTTTAATAGAATTAACTACTCAAAAACTAACTCTATTTCCTAGACCAAAATATACACCTTTCGCAACCACTCTGAAACATAACTCCGACAAACGTTTCTCCGCTTAACGATTCGCCGACACAACGATTCATTCCTGGACGGTTCGACGACAAAAATTTTCACCGCAGAACGATTCGTCGACAAAGACATGGTTTGACATTATAATACTAGTAACTAAATCCGACATCAGGGGCACCCCGAGGTTCGGTTAGTTAGGTTCCTATAAACCCTGAACACAGAAATAGAAGCCCCGCGCAGCGGGGCTTCGTCTAAATGGCTTCATTTATACAACACTTCATGAAACACAATACTCATGACTTAATCGTTCTGTCGGCGAAACGTTCGTCGAGGAAAGGTTCTGTCGCCGAACCGTCCAGGAATGAATCGTTGTGTCGGCGAATCGTTAAGCGGAGAAACGTTTGTCGGAGTTATGTTTCAGAATCTTTCGCAACGCAGCGCAACGCAGCGCGGCGCCGATAAGTTACACATTTGCAGTATCGTTGCGTCACGTCGCGCCGCGTCGCGTTCTGTGTCAACTGACCGTACAAGAGATAATATTTAGATGCGAGTAAAACTTCAAGAACTTACAAGCGCATTAATCTGTCGAATTTTCACAATCAAACGTCAACCTTCTTGTTTTGTGATAAAGTTGAAAACGTATTGAAAAAAGGGTTGATGCGCCGTGAGCGACTGGTACGCTGTGTGTCGCGGGTCGATTCCCTCAAATACTAAATATTTGTATGACCTACTACTGGGTTAAAATGTTTTTAAACACACCCACGATTCAGGAGAAATTCCTCGTGTGAAGTAACGTTTACATCATTTTCTACATCAATAGGTATTTACATATAATATTTCATTTTGTATTTGTAAATGTATCGACATCCTTGTGATATAATATTTCTACTAGAGTAATAAATGTATTTTGGGTAAAGGGAACACTGTAATGTTGAAGTTGAAGAAATTAAATACATAAAAGTGAAGTTTTCAATATTATACCGCGATAGTGGCGCCAATAGCAGTGGCTTTTTCAAACTTTCCCAACTCATCAAACGACGCTTTTGGAGTACCGTAGGTCCTTTTTTTTAGCGTGGTAAAATCATCAAGTGAGATTCCTACCCCGGGCAGGGCGGGAGGGACTGTCAGACTTGTAGTGACTAAAATCCACGGCGTCCTTCAATAGCCCTTTATGTTCCGGGGTCACGGTAATGAGATAAGTCCCGCGACCCCGGCAGGCCCCCGGCCAACGACGATATAATACTAGACTACGCATTGCACGATCTAACGAACAAAATTATTCTGCCAACTCGCTGAGGTACTACGTAAGCGAGGGCGACGGGGTACTGCGTTGTGATTGGCTAACTCAAGGTCTGTTCTGTCTCAACGTATTTTTACGGCTCACAGGATTGGTCGAAATGAGACGGATATAAGACTTTTTTGCCTAATGTGTTGGCAGACATCGGTCGCCTGTTATTAGGAGTCTAGTATTATATCGTCGTTGCCCCCGGCAGACCCCGTCATTATGCTGACGCTCTTTGAGGCGCGCGTGGAACACAACGCGCCGTCGAGTTTTTTTAAATGTAGTTAGATTGATTTAATATTGAATCAATTATTACATTGTAAAACATTTTTGTTGAATTAATAAAAAAATAAAGCAATGAAACTTAATACTCCTACTTTATAAGCTTTTATTGAACTTTTACGATTCTAATTTATAATTTGAGCACTCTCGTTTTTAGGGTTCCGTAGTCAACAAGGAACCCTTATAGTTTCGCCATGTCCGTCCGTCCGTCCGTCCGTCTGTCCGCAGTTTAGCTCAGAGACGCACAGTACTAGAGAGCTGTAATTTGGTGTAAATATACGGATTTGTTGTGCCGAAAATATGGTAAAATAAAATCTCGTAAAATATTTTTTTTTAGGGTACCTCCTGTACTTACACGTAAAGTGAGGATTTTTTTTTTCTCGCGTACCCCTTAGTGTGGAGTATCATTAAATAGGCCTTTAAAAATAATGATAGTTTCCATTAACAGTTTTTTGATTAAAAAATTCGTTTGTGAAATATTAAGCTTTAAAGTGCTAAATTTTGCTCGATTCGAGTGTCCCCCCCTCTACCAGCTAAACGGTTATGTTTGGGGATGTGAAAAAATTCACAATAGCAGTATATATAACGAAGTTTAAAAGAAAATTATCATGACTAAGTAGGCTTTACAAGTTTACGAGTAATAGTCGACCAACTTATAAAATGTACTTGGATAATATGTTTTCTTAAACAAAATGTATCGGAGAACATGTTCATCAACTGCAAATGTAAGTTTGTCAACTTTATTTTTACAGCTTTAATATGTATGTTTTTACGGTATGTTTTTTGGGGATAGGTAGGTTTTTATCGTCAACTATTTTTAACTAACTTCAAAAAACCCTAAAAAGGAGGAGGTTCTAAATTCGTCGTAATCTTTTTTCTTATGTATTTTCCTTGATTTCTCAGACTCCTGGACCGATTTTGAAAATTCTTCTTTTTAAAATTAAATTCAGCGAACCAGTTTAGTTAGTTCGCATAAGTATTGATGGGCAACTACGGAACCCTACACTGTGCGTGGCCCGACACGCACTTGGCCGGTTTTTTTTTCTGTTACCAGTACTTTCTTGGAAAATAAATTAGAGTTTAATTTAAACTTTTATTATTGTAGTTTATTTAATTTTTCTAGTGGTCTAAATTAAACCGTAAGTAATTCATAGTGAATGAAGTTTGGGTAAAAGAAATTAGTTTTCTACGCTGTGTCATTAATTTTGTACCCCGTCCAGGTACAGTTGTTGTAAAAAGAGGTTTTAAATAAGGGACTTTACCCATGGCGCGATGCGATTGCAATTCCACTGATTCTAGCTACAAGTGAAAATCGACCTTACCACTACGACATTATGACATAAAACACGTTGTTATCAACAAGTAAATGAAAGATAAAACACGATCGCCACGGTGACGACGTCAAGTCAATCGAATTGCATCATTATTTTTTAGTAGCAAGGTTGATTTTCAGGTTTAGGCGCATTAGGGTTAATTCTCATTTGGGCAACCGACTCCATAATGGACTACTTCTCATTTGGGCTACTTCTCATTATGGCTACTTTTTATTTTGGCTACTTCTCATTTGGGCTACTTCTCACTTGGGCTACTTCTCATTTGGGCTACTTCTCATTTGGGCTACTTCTCATTTGGGCTACTTCTCATTTGGGCTACTTCTCATTTGGGCTACTTCTCATTTGGGCTACTTCTCATTTGGGCTACTTCTCATTTGGGCTACTTCTCATTTGGGCTACTTCTCATTTGGGCTACTTCTCATTTGGGCTACTTCTCATTTGGGCTACTTCTCATTTTGGCTACTTCTCATTTGGGCTACTTTTCATTTGGGCTACTTCTCATTTGGGCTACTTCTCACTTGGGCAACTTCTCATTTGGGCTAATTCTCATTTGGGCTACTTCTCCACTTGTAGTTGGATTCGGTCAAATCGCGTGGCATCGCGCTATGGGTAAAGTCCCTAAATGTACACATTTCGTGTTCAAAACAAAACGTAACGTTTTTATTGAAGCTACTTTTTTATAAATGTGTTAGTGAGCGCCACGCACACATGTAAATGTTCTCCTTGGAGATATTCACTTGTTTTACGTAGGAATCGACCGACGGGGTAATTTTTCTTGCGTGGTTCTGTCACCATAATAATTACAAACTCTGGGTACATCATATTTACATGCTGTCATCGACCTGGTTGTATACCCATTAGATACCAATGAGTCGCTATCTCGACTGCCATGGTTATTGACCAATAGCAAGTATTTATGTTGGCTGACTGGCAGAATTTTACAGATTTCGAACAACCTATTAGTGGAGACTAATAGGTTGTTCGAAGTTAGTACAACTGTTTTTGGTTTTCTTGTTTACTAGTAATTTTAAAAATGCCTTTGCTATGTCATATTTTTAAAGCATTTTGTTTATTAGCATTTTAATGAAATAATACTTAAAACATGACATGATCAATGGATGATCAACATTAGATGTTTTTTTTCCATTGATCATCTTATGTATAAAATTTCCGTGTCACAATGTTAGTTACCGTACTCCTCCAAAACGGCTCTACAGATTTTAACCAAATTTTATATGCGTATTCAGTAGGTCTGAGAATCGGCTACTATCTATTTTTTTTTTAATTTATATGGGAAAACAACGTTTGCGGGGTCAGCTAGTTTTTTATAATATTTCATTACAAACGGCGAATTTAGGAAAAAATCTAGTCCAGAAATGAAACACATAATTTATTCATAAGTTAAAACGTCGACCTAAAGGTCGAATTAATTTGAAATAATGCGGGAAACTAAAACAAAAACACTTGTTTAAAACAATTTGAATTGTTTGTTTTAAATAATTTAAAAATAAAAAACTGTTTATTTTTCCAACCCTGCATTAAATTGAACAATATAATAATTATTAATTACACTAAATAACTTATATTCTGACCGATCCTAAACCAATTACAGTTGTTATCCTATATTAAAATAACTAAATTATCACAATGGTAACCAATCACCCCTCGTTCCACCCCTTTCACCCCCAGCGCGTGTCTAGTTACTACAAACAGTGGGGTCGCAATGACCCCAATCATATAATTAAAAGAAATGTTTCATAATCACGCGAGCGATGTAGTGTTAATAGGCACGGAATTATAATTCATAATGTTTAGGGTTCAACTTACGGGTGAGTGAAGACCCTTTTTCATTCGGCTTTGAAAACTATGACTTGAAAAACAAAAGACCTACACTGACCTTATTGGTGAAGTGCGAGGAGGTTCAAGTATTAATTCCCGAGTGAAACGAGGGAATTAAGTTAAGAATCCTTAGTGTAGCGAGGGATTTAAGTTAGCCCAAGACAAAGGCAGCTTTATTACTTTATTACTCTGCTTTTCACACCTCCTGCGAGGAAATAAATTCGAATTTTGAAATTTGATGTGGTACGACAACCTTCGAACGTGAGCATGCTGTGGTGCCCACCTCAGCAAGCGATCAGCTTCAATTCCTTCGTTCAAAGTTTTCATACTATGTTTTGTTTGAGGTTCCAAATTCAAATCACATTATTCCCACGGGAATAATGAAATTCAGTATATATATTATTGCCCGGCTCGAGCGGGGGGGAACAATGCCTTGCTTTACGGCCGGTTATCAGACATATAATTTGACATTTACGAGCAGGTGGTGTGAAAAATAAGTTTTGTATGTCGGTTTGATTTTGACGTTAGTTACCATTCGTACCCGCACCCCTGTTTTCATCAACGGGTTTAGAAAGTAGACACCTTGGACGGCGAGCAATTTGATCCCCAGTTTTTACCTATTTATTAAATGTCCTCCTTTTTTTAAATCGGTTAAGAGCGGGTATAATGCCAGGAAAAAATCAGATTTCACCCTCGCGCCTCACATGCCTCTGCTCTAGTACCAATAACAACCACGGGCGCTGTGACGACGCGCTCTGCAAAACTTCTTTGAAAAAACAAAACAACTGCAGTGCCACAGTGCACCTAATATGTATTATTACAGTATGTCAAGTATGTGACTCGGCCTCTGTTCTTGAAATAAGTGTGTACCGCCGCACGGTACCATCGCACGCAGTAGTTCTGCATTTTTCATTTCATTAATTTAATTGATTTTCATTGTAGTTTCGTGATTGTGATTGTTATGTTTTTTGTTTTAAAAATGTTTCATTTGTTGTGAATGATGTAGGAAGTATTCAATAAAAACACATATTGCATGTTTTTCTCTACCTTTGTACTCTGCAAACGGCATTAGAATCAAACAATATATTATCGCGTGTGCGCTATGTATAGGAACCAA